>OU895878.1:34582657-35967887 GCA_917627325.4 Chironomus riparius | reverse complement strand
ATTTTTAAAAAAAATTATATCGATTTTATATCTATATTAGCATTCTTTATCATTTATAATACATAGATGTGTTTAAAAATGCAATTGGAAGCATTTTTGGTTTCAATCATAGTAGGCTATTTTTAAAAAAATTATATCGATTTTATATCTATATTAGCATTCTTTATCATTTATAATACCTAGATGTGTTTAAAAATGCAATTGAAAGCATTTTTGGTTTCAATCATAGTAGGCTATTTTTAAAAAAATTATATCGATTTTATATCTATATTAGCATTCTTTATCATTTATAATACCTAGATGTGTTTAAAAATGCAATTTAAAGCATTTTTGGTTTCAATCATAGTAGGCTATTTTTAAAAAAAATATATCGATTTTATATCTATATTAGCATTCTTTATCATTTATAATACCTAGATGTGTTTAAAAATGCAATTGAAAGCATTTTTGGTTTCAATCATAGTAGGCTATTTTTAAAAAAAAATATATCGATTTTATATCTATATTAGCATTCTTTATCATTTATAATACCTAGATGTGTTTAAAAATGCAATTGAAAGCATTTTTGGTTTCAATCATAGTAGGCTATTTTTAAAAAAATTATATCGATTTTATATCTATATTAGCATTCTTTATCATTTATAATACCTAGATGTGTTTAAAAATGCAATTGAAAGCATTTTTGGTTTCAATCATAGTAGGCTATTTTTAAAAAAATTATATCGATTTTATATCTATATTAGCATTCTTTATCATTTATAATACCTAGATGTGTTTAAAAATGCAATTGAAAGCATTTTTGGTTTCAATCATAGTAGGCTATTTTTAAAAAAATTGTATCGATTTTATATCTATATTAGCATTCTTTATCATTTATAATACCTAGATGTGTTTAAAAATGCAATTGAAAGCATTTTTGGTTTCAATCATAGTAGGCTATTTTTAAAAAAATTATATCGATTTTATATCTATATTAGCATTCTTTATCATTTATAATACCTAGATGTGTTTAAAAATGCAATTGAAAGCATTTTTGGTTTCAATCATAGTAGGCTATTTTTAAAAAAATTATATCGATTTTATATCTATATTAGCATTCTTTATCATTTATAATACCTAGATGTGTTTAAAAATGCAATTGAAAGCATTTTTGGGTTTCAATCATAGTAGGCTATTTTTAAAAAAATTATATCGATTTTATATCTATATTAGCATTCTTTATCATTTATAATACCTAGATGTGTTTAAAAATGCAATTGAAAGCATTTTGGGTTTCAATCATAGTAGGCTATTTTTAAAAAAATTATATCGATTATATCTATATTAGCATTCTTTATCATTTATAATACCTAGATGTGTTTAAAAATGCAATTGAAAGCATTTTTGGTTTCAATCATAGTAGGCTATTTTTAAAAAAATTATATCGATTTTATATCTATATTAGCATTCTTTATCATTTATAATACCTAGATGTGTTTAAAAATGCAATTGAAAGCATTTTTGGTTTCAATCATAGTAGGCTATTTTTAAAAAAATTATATCGATTTATATCTATATTAGCATTCTTTATCATTTATAATACCTAGATGTGTTTAAAAATGCAATTGAAAGCATTTTTGGTTTCAATCATAGTAGGCTATTTTTAAAAAAATTATATCGATTTTATATCTATATTAGCATTCTTTATCATTTATAATACCTAGATGTGTTTAAAAATACAATTGAAAGCATTTTTGGTTTCAATCATAGTAGGCAATTTTTAAAACAAATTGTATCGATTTTATATCTATATTAGCATTCTTTATCATTTATAATACCTAGATGTATTTAAAAATGCAATTAAAAGCATTTTTGGTTTCAATCATAGTAGGCTATTTTTAAAAAAAAAAATCATATCGATTTTATATCTATATTAGCATTTTTTATCATTTATAATACCTAGATGTGTTTCAAAATGCAATTGAAAGCATTTTTGGTTTCTATCATAGTAGGCTATTTTTAAAAAAAATTATATCGATTTTATATCTATATTAGCATTCTTTATCATTTATAATACCTAGATGTGTTTAAAAATGCAAATGGAAGCATTTTTGGTTTCAATCATAGTAGGCTATTTTTAAAAAAATTATATCGATTTTATATCTATATTAGCATTCTTTATCATTTATAATACCTAGATGTGTTTAAAAATGCAATTGAAAGCATTTTTGGTTTCAATCATAGAAGGCTATTTTTAAAAAAATTATATCGATTTTATATCTATATTAGCATTCTTTATCATTTATAATACCTAGATGTGTTTAAAAATGCAATTGGAAGCATTTTTGGTTTCAATCATAGTAGGCTATTTTTAAAAAAATTATATCGATTTTATATCTATATTAGCATTCTTTATCATTTATAATACCTAGATGTGTTTAAAAATGCAATTGAAAGCATTTTTGGTTTCAATCATAGAAGGCTATTTTTAAAAAAATTATATCGATTCTATATCTATATTAGCATTCTTTATCATTTATAATACCTAGATGTGTTTAAAAATGCAATTGAAAGCATTTTTGGTTTCAATCATAGAAGGCTATTTTTAAAAAAATTATATCGATTTTATATCTATATTAGCATTCTTTATCATTTATAATACCTAGATGTGTTTAAAAATGCAATTGAAAGCATTTTTGGTTTCAATCATAGTAGGCTATTTTTAAAAAAAATATATCGATTTTATATCTATATTAGCATTCTTTATCATTTATAATACCTAGATGTGTTTAAAAATGCAATTGAAAGCATTTTTGGTTTCAATCATAGAAGGCTATTTTTAAAAAAATTATATCGATTTTATATCTATATTAGCATTCTTTATCATTTATAATACCTAGATGTGTTTAAAAATGCAATTGAAAGCATTTTTGGTTTCAATCATAGTAGGCTATTTTTAAAAAAATTATATCGATTATATCTATATTAGCATTCTTTATCATTTATAATACCTAGATGTGTTTTAAAAATGCAATTGAAAGCATTTTTGGTTTCAATCATAGTAGGCTATTTTTAAAAAAATTATATCGATTTTATATCTATATTAGCATTCTTTATCATTTATAATACCTAGATGTGTTTAAAAATGCAATTGAAAGCATTTTTGGTTTCAATCATAGAAGGCTATTTTTAAAAAAATTATATCGATTTTATATCTATATTAGCATTCTTTATCATTTATAATACCTAGATGTATTTAAAAATACAATTGAAAGCATTTTTGGTTTCAATCATAGTAGGCAATTTTTAAACAAATTGTATCGATTTTATATCTATATTTGCATTCTTTATCATTTATAATACCTAGATGTGTTTAAAAATGCAATTGAAAGCATTTTTGGTTTCTATCAACGTTGGCTATTTTTAAAAAAAAATTATATCGATTTTATATCTATATTAGCATTCTTTATCATTTATAATACCTAGATGTGTTTAAAAATGCAATTGAAAGCATTTTTGGTTTCAATCATAGTAGGCTATTTTTAAAAAAAATCATATCGATTTTATATCTATATTAGCATTCTTTATCATTTATAATACCTAGATGTGTTTAAAAATGCAATTGAAAGCATTTTTGGTTTCAATCATAGTAGGCTATTTTTAAAAAAAAATCATATCGATTTTATATCTATATTAGCATTTTTTATCATTTATAATACCTAGATGTGTTTAAAAATGCAATTGAAAGCATTTTTGGTTTCTATCATAGTTGGCTATTTTTAAAAAAAATTATATCGATTTTATATCTATATTAGCATTCTTTATCATTTATAATACCTAGATGTGTTTAAAAATGCAATTGGAAGCATTTTTGGTTTCAATCATAGTAGGCTATTTTTAAAAAAATTATATCGATTTTATATCTATATTAGCATTTTTTATCATTTATAATACCTAGATGTGTTTAAAAATGCAATTGAAAGCATTTTTGGTTTCTATCATAGTAGGCTATTTTTAAAAAAAATTATATCGATTTTATATCTATATTAGCATTCTTTATCATTTATAATACCTAGATGTGTTTAAAAATGCAATTGGAAGCATTTTTGGTTTCAATCATAGTAGGCTATTTTTAAAAAAATTATATCGATTTTATATCTATATTAGCATTCTTTATCATTTATAATACCTAGATGTGTTTAAAAATGCAATTGAAAGCATTTTTGGTTTCAATCATAGTAGGCTATTTTTAAAAAAATTATATCGATTTTATATCTATATTAGCATTCTTTATCATTTATAATACCTAGATGTGTTTAAAAATGCAATTGAAAGCATTTTTGGTTTCAATCATAGTAGGCTATTTTTAAAAAAATTATATCGATTTTATATCTATATTAGCATTCTTTATCATTTATAATACCTAGATGTGTTTAAAAATGCAATTGAAAGCATTTTTGGTTTCAATCATAGTAGGCTATTTTTAAAAAAATTATATCGATTTTATATCTATATTAGCATTCTTTATCATTTATAATACCTAGATGTGTTTAAAAATGCAATTGAAAGCATTTTTGGTTTCAATCATAGTAGGCTATTTTTAAAAAAATTATATCGATTTTATATCTATATTAGCATTATTTATCATTTATAATACCTAGATGTGTTTAAAAATGCAATTGAAAGCATTTTTGGTTTCAATCATAGTAGGCTATTTTTAAAAAAATTATATCGATTTTATATCTATATTAGCATTCTTTATCATTTATAATACCTAGATGTGTTTAAAAATGCAATTGAAAGCATTTTTGGTTTCAATCATAGTAGGCTATTTTTAAAAAATTATATCGATTTTATATCTATATTAGCATTCTTTATCATTTATAATACCTAGATGTGTTTAAAAATGCAATTGAAAGCATTTTTGGTTTTGATCATAGTAGGCTATTTTTAAAAAAATTATATCGATTTTATATCTATATTAGCATTCTTTATCATTTATAATACCTAGATGTGTTTAAAAATGCAATTGAAAGCATTTTTGGTTTCAATCATAGTAGGCTATTTTTAAAAAAAATTATATCGATTATATCTATATTAGCATTCTTTATCATTTATAATACCTAGATGTGTTTAAAAATGCAATTGAAAGCATTTTTGGTTTCAATCATAGTAGGCTATTTTTAAAAAAAATATATCGATTTATATCTATATTAGCATTCTTTATCATTTATAATACCTAGATGTGTTTAAAAATGCAATTGAAAGCATTTTTGGTTTCAATCATAGTAGGCTATTTTTAAAAAAATTATATCGATTTTATATCTATATTAGCATTCTTTATCATTTATAATACCTAGATGTGTTTAAAAATGCAATTGAAAGCATTTTTGGTTTCAATCATAGTAGGCTATTTTTAAAAAAATTATATCGATTTTATATCTATATTAGCATTCTTTATCATTTATAATACCTAGATGTGTTTAAAAATACAATTGAAAGCATTTTTGGTTTCAATCATAGTAGGCAATTTTTAAACAAATTGTATCGATTTTATATCTATATTTGCATTCTTTATCATTTATAATACCTAGATGTATTTAAAAATGCAATTGAAAGCATTTTTGGTTTCAATCATAGTAGGCTATTTTTAAAAAAAAATCATATCGATTTTATATCTATATTAGCATTTTTTATCATTTATAATACCTAGATGTGTTTCAAAATGCAATTGAAAGCATTTTTGGTTTCTATCATAGTAGGCTATTTTTAAAAAAAATTATATCGATTTTATATCTATCTTAGCATTCTTTATCATTTATAATACCTAGATGTGTTTAAAAATGCAATTGGAAGCATTTTTGGTTTCAATCATAGTAGGCTATTTTTAAAAAAATTATATCGATTTTATATCTATATTAGCATTCTTTATCATTTATAATACCTAGATGTGTTTAAAAATGCAATTGAAAGCATTTTTGGTTTCTATCATAGTAGGCTATTTTTAAAAAAAATTATATCGATTTTATATCTATATTAGCATTCTTTATCATTTATAATACCTAGATGTGTTTAAAAATGCAATTGAAAGCATTTTTGGTTTCTATCATAGTAGGCTATTTTTAAAAAAATTATATCGATTTTATATCTATATTAGCATTCTTTATCATTTATAATACCTAGATGTGTTTAAAAATGCAATTGAAAGCATTTTTGGTTTCAATCATAGAAGGCTATTTTTAAAAAAATTATATCGATTTTATATCTATATTAGCATTCTTTATCATTTATAATACCTAGATGTGTTTAAAAATGCAATTTAAAGCATTTTTGATTTCAATCATAGTAGGCTATTTTTAAAAAAAAATCATATCGATTTTATATCTATATTAGCATTTTTTATCATTTATAATACCTAGATGTGTTTAAAAATGCAATTGAAAGCAGTTTTGGTTTCTATCATAGTAGGCTATTTTTAAAAAAAATTATATCGATTTTACATCTATATTAGCATTCTTTATCATTTATAATACCTAGATGTGTTTAAAAATGCAATTGAAAGCATTTTTGGTTTCAATCATAGTAGGCTATTTTTAAAAAAAATTATATCGATTTTATATCTATATTAGCATTCTTTATCATTTATAATACCTAGATGTGTTTAAAAATGCAATTGAAAGCATTTTTGGTTTCAATCATAGTAGGCTATTTTTAAAAAAAATATATCGATTTTATATCTATATTAGCATTCTTTATCATTTATAATACCTAGATGTGTTTAAAAATGCAATTGAAAGCATTTTTGATTTCAATCATAGTAGGCTATTTTTAAAAAAATTATGTCGATTTTATATCTATATTAGCATTCTTTATCATTTATAATACCTAGATGTGTTTAAAAATGCAATTGAAAGCATTTTTGGTTTCAATCATAGTAGGCTATTTTTAAAAAAAATTATATCGATTTTATATCTATATTAGCATTCTTTATCATTTATAAAACCTAGATGTGTTTAAAAATGCAATTGAAAGCATTTTGGTTTCAATCATAGTAGGCTATTTTTAAAAAAATTATATCGATTTTATATCTATATTAGCATTCTTTATCATTTATAATACCTAGATGTGTTTAAAAATACAATTGAAAGCATTTTTGGTTTCAATCATAGTAGGCTATTTTTAAAAAAATTGTATCGATTTTATATCTATATTAGCATTCTTTATCATTTATAATACCTAGATGTGTTTAAAAATGCAATTGAAAGCATTTTTGGTTTCAATCATAGTAGGCTATTTTTAAAAAAATTATATCGATTTTATATCTATATTAGCATTCTTTATCATTTATAATACCTAGATGTGTTTAAAAATGCAATTGAAAGCATTTTTGGTTTCAATCATAGTAGGCTATTTTTAAAAAAATTATATCGATTTTATATCTATATTAGCATTCTTTATCATTTATAATACCTAGATGTGTTTAAAAATGCAATTGAAAGCATTTTTGGTTTCAATCATAGTAGGCTATTTTTAAAAAAAATATATCTATTTTATATCTATATTAGCATTCTTTATCATTTATAATACCTAGATGTGTTTAAAAATGCAATTGAAAGCATTTTGGGTTTCAATCATAGTAGGCTATTTTTAAAAAAATTATATCGATTTTATATCTATATTAGCATTCTTTATCATTTATAATACCTAGATGTGTTTAAAAATGCAATTGAAAGCATTTTTGGTTTCAATCATAGTAGGCTATTTTTAAAAAAATTATATCGATTTTATATCTATATTAGCATTCTTTATCATTTATAATACCTAGATGTGTTTAAAAATGCAATTGAAAGCATTTTTGGTTTCAATCATAGTAGGCTATTTTTAAAAAAAATATATCGATTTTATATCTATATTAGCATTCTTTATCATTTATAATACCTAGATGTGTTTAAAAATGCAATTGAAAGCATTTTTGGTTTCAATCATAGTAGGCTATTTTTAAAAAAATTATATCGATTTTATATCTATATTAGCATTCTTTATCATTTATAATACCTAGATGTGTTTAAAAATGCAATTGGAAGCATTTTTGGTTTCAATCATAGTAGGCTATTTTTAAAAAAAATTATATCGATTTTATATCTATATTAGCATTCTTTATCATTTATAATACCCAGATGTGTTTAAAAATGCAATTGAAAGCATTTTTGGTTTCAATCATAGTAGGCTATTTTTAAAAAAATTATATCGATTTTATATCTATATTAGCATTCTTTATCATTTATAATACCTAGATGTGTTTAAAAATGCAATTGAAAGCATTTTTGGTTTCAATCATAGTAGGCTATTTTTAAAAAAATATATCGATTTTATATCTATATTAGCATTCTTTATCATTTATAATACCTAGATGTGTTTAAAAATGCAATTGAAAGCATTTTTGGTTTCAATCATAGTAGGCTATTTTTAAAAAAATTATATCGATTTTATATCTATATTAGCATTCTTTATCATTTATAATACCTAAATGTGTTTAAAAATGCAATTGAAAGCATTTTTGGTTTCAATCATAGTAGGCTATTTTTAAAAAAATTATATCGATTTTATATCTATATTAGCATTCTTTATCATTTATAATACCTAGATGTGTTTAAAAATGCAATTGAAAGCATTTTTGGTTTCAATCATAGTAGGCTATTTTTAAAAAAATTATATCGATTTTATATCTATATTAGCATTCTTTATCATTTATAATACCTAGATGTGTTTAAAAATGCAATTGAAAGCATTTTTGGTTTCAATCATAGTAGGCTATTTTTAAAAAAATTGTATCGATTTTATATCTATATTAGCATTCTTTATCATTTATAATACCTAGATGTGTTTTAAAAATGCAATTGAAAGCATTTTTGGTTTTGATCATAGTAGGCTATTTTTAAAAAAATTATATCGATTTTATATCTATATTAGCATTCTTTATCATTTATAATACCTAGATGTGTTTAAAAATGCAATTGAAAGCATTTTTGGTTTCAATCATAGTAGGCTATTTTTAAAAAAATTATATCGATTTTATATCTATATTAGCATTCTTTATCATTTATAATACCTAGATGTGTTTAAAAATGCAATTGAAAGCATTTTTGGTTTCAATCATAGTAGGCTATTTTTAAAAAAAATATATCGATTTTATATCTATATTAGCATTCTTTATCATTTATAATACCTAGATGTGTTTAAAAATGCAATTGAAAGCATTTTTGGTTTCAATCATAGTAGGCTATTTTTAAAAAAATTATATCGATTTTATATCTATATTAGCATTCTTTATCATTTTAATACCTAGATGTGTTTAAAAATGCAATTGAAAGCATTTTTGGTTTCAATCATAGTAGGCTATTTTTAAAAAAATTATATCGATTATATCTATATTAGCATTCTTTATCATTTATAATACCTAGATGTGTTTAAAAATGCAATTGAAAGCATTTTTGGTGTCAATCATAGTAGGCTATTTTTAAAAAAATTATATCGATTTTATATCTATATTAGCATTCTTTATCATTTATAATACCTAGATGTGTTTAAAAATGCAATTGAAAGCATTTTTGGTTTCAATCATAGTAGGCAATTTTTAAACAAATTGTATCGATTTTATATCTATATTTGCATTCTTTATCATTTATAATACCTAGATGTATTTAAAAATGCAATTGAAAGCATTTTTGGTTTCAATCATAGTAGGCTATTTTTAAAAAAAAATCATATCGATTTTATATCTATATTAGCATTTTTTATCATTTATAATACCTAGATGTGTTTCAAAATGCAATTGAAAGCATTTTTGGTTTCTATCATAGTAGGCTATTTTTAAAAAAAATTATATCGATTTTATATCTATATTAGCATTCTTTATCATTTATAATACCTAGATGTGTTTAAAAATGCAATTGGAAGCATTTTTGGTTTCAATCATAGTAGGCTATTTTTAAAAAAATTATATCGATTTTATATCTATATTAGCATTCTTTATCATTTATAATACCTAGATGTGTTTAAAAATGCAATTGAAAGCATTTTTGGTTTCAATCATAGAAGGCTATTTTTAAAAAAATTATATCGATTTTATATCTATATTAGCATTCTTTATCATTTATAATACCTAGATGTGTTTAAAAATGCAATTTAAAGCATTTTTGATTTCAATCATAGTAGGCTATTTTTAAAAAAAAATCATATCGATTTTATATCTATATTAGCATTTTTTATCATTTATAATACCTAGATGTGTTTAAAAATGCAATTGAAAGCAGTTTTGGTTTCTATCATAGTAGGCTATTTTTAAAAAAAATTATATCGATTTTATATCTATATTAGCATTCTTTATCATTTATAATACCTAGATGTGTTTAAAAATGCAATTGGAAGCATTTTTGGTTTCAATCATAGTAGGCTATTTTTAAAAAAATTATATCGATTTTATATCTATATTAGCATTCTTTATCATTTATAATACCTAGATGTGTTTAAAAATGCAATTGAAAGCATTTTTGGTTTCAATCATAGAAGGCTATTTTTAAAAAAATTATATCAATTCTATATCTATATTAGCATTCTTTATCATTTATAATACCTAGATGTGTTTAAAAATGCAATTGAAAGCATTTTTGGTTTCAATCATAGTAGGCTATTTTTAAAAAAATTATATCGATTTTATATCTATATTAGCATTCTTTATCATTTATAATACCTGGATGTGTTTAAAAATGCAATTGAAAGCATTTTTGGTTTCAATCATAGTAGGCTATTTTTAAAAAAAATATATCGATTTTATATCTATATTAGCATTCTTTATCATTTATAATACCTAGATGTGTTTAAAAATGCAATTGAAAGCATTTTTGGTTTCAATCATAGTAGGCTATTTTTAAAAAAATTATATCGATTTTATATCTATATTAGCATTCTTTATCATTTATAATACCTAGATGTGTTTAAAAATGCAATTGAAAGCATTTTTGGTTTCAATCATAGTAGGCTATTTTTAAAAAAAATATATCGATTTTATATCTATATTAGCATTCTTTATCATTTATAATACCTAGATGTGTTTAAAAATGCAATTGAAAGCATTTTTGGTTTCAATCATAGTAGGCTATTTTTAAAAAAATTATATCGATTTTATATCTATATTAGCATTCTTTATCATTTATAATACCTAGATGTGTTTAAAAATGCAATTGAAAGCATTTTTGGTTTCAATCATAGTAGGCTATTTTTAAAAAAATTATATCGATTTTATATCTATATTAGCATTCTTTATCATTTATAATACCTAGATGTGTTTAAAAATGCAATTGAAAGCATTTTTGGTTTCAATCATAGTAGGCTATTTTTAAAAAAATTATATCGATTTTATATCTATATTAGCATTCTTTATCATTTATAATACCTAGATGTGTTTAAAAATGCAATTGGAAGCATTTTTGGTTTCAATCATAGTAGGCTATTTTTAAAAAAATTATATCGATTTTATATCTATATTAGCATTCTTTATCATTTATAATACCTAGATGTGTTTAAAAATGCAATTGAAAGCATTTTTGGTTTCAATCATAGTAGGCTATTTTTAAAAAAATTATATCGATTTTATATCTATATTAGCATTCTTTATCATTTATAATACCTAGATGTGTTTAAAAATGCAATTGAAAGCTTTTTTTTTTTTTTTTTTTTTTTTTTAAACTTTTTTTTTATTTACATTTAAATTTAAGTATGTACAAAGTTTCTATACATTTTGTTGCTTTTTGTTTTAAGGTTTCAGGCATTAAATTTGCCTTTTGTCTCTTAATTTTGATTTCATTTACGGATTTTACTTTCTTTTGTATTTCATTTGATTTATTCGGTGTATTGAGATGCAAGACGACTGTTGAAGTTCGCTTGCAACTTTCCGACGTAGTCTTCGATGGACGGTATTTTCGCTTCTGTATGAAGATCGGTGATCCTTTCATATCTTGTTTTATTGAGAACAATTCTCAAGAATTTGTTTTGCAGTACTTGAAGTTTTTGAAGATGGGTTTTTGCCATGCTTCCAAACGCTGGACAACCATATGTGAATATTGGTCTGATGGCTAGCTTGTAGATGAGAAGTTTGTTTCGTACGTCGAGTTGTGAGTTCCTGCTGATGAGCGGATAAAGCTGTCTTAATGCGGTGTGAGCCCTATTGGTCACATACTCCACATGCGGCTTTAATGTCACTCTCTTGTCGATCACCATTCCCAGATATTTAGCTTCTGTTTCCCATTTGATGTTTTCGTTGAGAAATTTGATGTTATTTCCTGGTAGTTGCCTGGAGTGCCTGTTTGTGATGAATAAGGCTTGAGTCTTCTGTTTGTTGAGGTTGATCTTCCATTTGTTCATGTATTGTTGAACTTTTCTTCCTGTGTGCTGTAGATGTGTCACAATATCGGCCGAGTTCTCTGCAGAATGATACAGTGCTGTATCATCTGCGAAAAGACCGATGTTGTTGGTTGTCTCTCTTACAACATCATACGTGAAGATGTTGTAGAGAGTTGGTGAAAGCACTGCTCCTTGTGGCACTCCGAATTTGATTACCTTGATTTCTGAGAACTGACCTTTAATAAAAACTGCGAAAGATCTTTCACTGAGGAAAGATCTTACAGTTTTTATAAGTGGCAGTGGAAATCTCAGTTTGAGCATTTTGTACAAGAGTCCGTTATGCCAGACTCTGTCAAATGCTTTTTCTACATCCAGGAAGATCATGCCTGTTGACTTTTTGTTGTTTAAGTTTTCTTTTGCTGATTTGATCACTTTGATGAGCTGGTGAGATGTTGATCTTCCAGTCCGGAAGCCGCACTGCTGGTTTGGGATGATGTTGTTATCCTCAAGATGATCGTTGATTCTATTCAGTAATACTCTCTCCAGTATTTTGCTTATTGAGCTGAGTAGACTTATTGGCCTGTAGCTGCTTAGCTCATTTGCTGGTTTTCCAGGTTTTGGAATAGGAATCACTTTTGCATGTTTCCAAACTTTGGGGAAGTGGTTGAGTTTCAGACACGAATTGATGATGAATTTCAAGTATTCGAAACCTTTTTCAGGAAGATTTTTGATGAGTATGTTGTTGACTTCATCTAGTCCCGGAGCTTTTGGATTTTTCAGATTTCTTATGATGCTCACGATTTCGTTTACATCTGTTAGTTCTGGATTCTCATCATTGTCTTGTTCCAATGCTTCTTTGACTGTGTTGTTTACTTCCTGTGTATGTTGTGGATCGTTTTGTTCCAGAGGATTTTCGTGAGCTTCACGAAAATACTCACTGAGTGCGCTGGCTTTTTCTTTGTTGGTGATGAACGTTTTACCCAGATTTGTCAATGGAGGCATTGTTTTTGAACCTTTTTTGCAAAATTTTGCTATTCTCCAAACTGTTTGGTTTGACGGTTGAATCTCTGAGAGACGCTTATTCCAGTTTTTGTTTTTGAGTTCTTTAATTTTCTCATTGATGACTCTCTGCAGATAATTCAATTCAGATTTGAGTTGATTATCTCTGCTTCTCTGCCATCTTCGACGAAGACTCCTTTTTGTGTTGATTAGATCTTTAATCTCCGGTGTGAGTTTAGTTGATTCGAACTTGATCTTTTTCATTTTTACACTTGAGTTCCTCGCTTCCATGATGAGTTCAGAGAGAATCTTAATGTGATTCTCGATCTCATCTGTTGTATTGCAAGAATTTTCTCCAATGTTGTCTTCAATGCGGCGTGAAATTTGTGCTTTGAACTTTTTCCAGTTTGCGTTTTTGTAGTCATATCTGTAGACTGTATTTTCAGTTCTGTCGATTTTTGATGTTTTGATTTGGAAATACACAGCGCAGTGATCACTCATTGCCTCTGTGCATTGAAGTTCTGTTGTTTCGAGGTTGGAATTCGAGAGCATCAGGTCAATTGTTGACACTGATTTGTTTCGATCTTCTGGGTAGTACGTTGGCGAGTCAGGAAAGTAGATCATGAACTCTCCTGACATTTCCTGAAGAATATTTCCTGATTTATTTGCAACGTTGCAGTTCCATTCTCGATGTTTTGCATTGAAGTCTCCACAGATGTAGTAATTTCCTCTCAGATTTGTTATTTTGTTGATGTCATCTCTCAGATGTTGATCTATTTCCCCTCCTTTGCTTCCTCCTGGGAGATAGACTGAGAGGATGTGACAACTATCCGTGTCATTGATGAAGACTTTGATTCCAATGCATTCCATTAGTTTTGTGTTGTAGCTTGGTTGAAGCTGATGTTTTATGCAATTGAAAGCATTTTTGGTTTCAATCATAGTAGGCTATTTTTAAAAAAAATATATCGATTTTATATCTATATTAGCATTCTTTATCATTTATAATACCTAGATGTGTTTAAAAATGCAATTGAAAGCATTTTTGATTTCAATCATAGTAGGCTATTTTTAAAAAAATTATATCGATTTTATATCTATATTAGCATTCTTTATCATTTATAATACCTAGATGTGTTTAAAAATGCAATTGAAAGCATTTTTGGTTTCAATCATAGTAGGCTATTTTTAAAAAAATTATATCGATTTTATATCTATATTAGCATTCTTTATCATTTATAAAACCTAGATGTGTTTAAAAATGCAATTGAAAGCATTTTTGGTTTCAATCATAGTAGGCTATTTTTAAAAAAATTATATCGATTTTATATCTATATTAGCATTCTTTATCATTTATAATACCTAGATGTGTTTAAAAATACAATTGAAAGCATTTTTGGTTTCAATCATAGTAGGCTATTTTTAAAATCATCATTATTTATCATTTATAATACCTAGATGTGTTTAAAAATGCAATTGAAAGCATTTTTGGTTTCAATCATAGTAGGCTATTTTTAAAAAAATTATATCGATTTTATATCTATATTAGCATTCTTTATCATTTATAATACCTAGATGTGTTTAAAAATGCAATTGAAAGCATTTTTGGTTTCAATCATAGTAGGCTATTTTTAAAAAAATTATATCGATTTTATATCTATATTAGCATTCTTTATCATTTATAATACCTAGATGTGTTTAAAAATACAATTGAAAGCATTTTTGGTTTCAATCATAGTAGGCAATTTTTAAACAAATTGTATCGATTTTATATCTATATTTGCATTCTTTATCATTTATAATACCTAGATGTATTTAAAAATGCAATTGAAAGCATTTTTGGTTTCAATCATAGTAG
Organism: Chironomus riparius; assembly: GCA_917627325.4. Classification (NCBI taxonomy): domain Eukaryota; kingdom Metazoa; phylum Arthropoda; class Insecta; order Diptera; family Chironomidae; genus Chironomus; species Chironomus riparius. Next base: position 35,952,655 of record OU895878.1, on the reverse strand, counting down.
GCTATTTTTAAAAAAAAATCATATCGATTTTATATCTATATTAGCATTTTTTATCATTTATAATACCTAGATGTGTTTCAAAATGCAATTGAAAGCATTTTTGGTTTCTATCATAGTAGGCTATTTTTAAAAAAAATTATATCGATTTTATATCTATATTAGCATTCTTTATCATTTATAATACCTAGATGTGTTTAAAAATGCAATTGGAAGCATTTTTGGTTTCAATCATAGTAGGCTATTTTTAAAAAAATTATATCGATTTTATATCTATATTAGCATTCTTTATCATTTATAATACCTAGATGTGTTTAAAAATGCAATTGAAAGCATTTTTGGTTTCAATCATAGAAGGCTATTTTTAAAAAAATTATATCGATTTTATATCTATATTAGCATTCTTTATCATTTATAATACCTAGATGTGTTTAAAAATGCAATTTAAAGCATTTTTGATTTCAATCATAGTAGGCTATTTTTAAAAAAAAATCATATCGATTTTATATCTATATTAGCATTTTTTATCATTTATAATACCTAGATGTGTTTAAAAATGCAATTGAAAGCAGTTTTGGTTTCTATCATAGTAGGCTATTTTTAAAAAAAATTATATCGATTTTATATCTATATTAGCATTCTTTATCATTTATAATACCTAGATGTGTTTAAAAATGCAATTGGAAGCATTTTTGGTTTCAATCATAGTAGGCTATTTTTAAAAAAATTATATCGATTTTATATCTATATTAGCATTCTTTATCATTTATAATACCTAGATGTGTTTAAAAATGCAATTGAAAGCATTTTTGATTTCAATCATAGTAGGCTATTTTTAAAAAAATTATATCGATTTTATATCTATATTAGCATTCTTTATCATTTATAATACCTAGATGTGTTTAAAAATGCAATTGAAAGCATTTTTGGTTTCAATCATAGTAGGCTATTTTTAAAAAAATTATATCGATTTTATATCTATATTAGCATTCTTTATCATTTATAATACCTAGATGTGTTTAAAAATGCAATTTAAAGCATTTTTGATTTCAATCATAGTAGGCTATTTTTAAAAAAAAATCATATCGATTTTATATCTATATTAGCATTTTTTATCATTTATAATACCTAGATGTGTTTAAAAATGCAATTGAAAGCAGTTTTGGTTTCTATCATAGTAGGCTATTTTTAAAAAAAATTATATCGATTTTATATCTATATTAGCATTCTTTATCATTTATAATACCTAGATGTGTTTAAAAATGCAATTGGAAGCATTTTTGGTTTCAATCATAGTAGGCTATTTTTAAAAAAATTATATCGATTTTATATCTATATTAGCATTCTTTATCATTTATAATACCTAGATGTGTTTAAAAATGCAATTGAAAGCATTTTTGATTTCAATCATAGTAGGCTATTTTTAAAAAAATTATATCGATTTTATATCTATATTAGCATTCTTTATCATTTATAATACCTAGATGTGTTTAAAAATGCAATTGAAAGCATTTTTGGTTTCAATCATAGTAGGCTATTTTTAAAAAAATTATATCGATTTTATATCTATATTAGCATTCTTTATCATTTATAATACCTAGATGTGTTTAAAAATACAATTGAAAGCATTTTTGGTTTCAATCATAGTAGGCTATTTTTAAAAAAATTGTATCGATTTTATATCTATATTAGCATTCTTTATCATTTATAATACCTAGATGTGTTTAAAAATGCAATTGAAAGCATTTTTGGTTTCAATCATAGTAGGCTATTTTTAAAAAAATTATATCGATTTTATATCTATATTAGCATTCTTTATCATTTATAATACCTAGATGTGTTTAAAAATGCAATTGAAAGCATTTTTGATTTCAATCATAGTAGGCTATTTTTAAAAAAATTATATCGATTTTATATCTATATTAGCATTCTTTATCATTTATAATACCTAGATGTGTTTAAAAATGCAATTGAAAGCATTTTTGGTTTCAATCATAGTAGGCTATTTTTAAAAAAATTATATCGATTTTATATCTATATTAGCATTCTTTATCATTTATAATACCTAGATGTGTTTAAAAATACAATTGAAAGCATTTTTGGTTTCAATCATAGTAGGCTATTTTTAAAAAAATTGTATCGATTTTATATCTATATTAGCATTCTTTATCATTTATAATACCTAGATGTGTTTAAAAATGCAATTGAAAGCATTTTTGGTTTCAATCATAGTAGGCTATTTTTAAAAAAATTATATCGATTTTATATCTATATTAGCATTCTTTATCATTTATAATACCTAGATGTGTTTAAAAATGCAATTGAAAGAATTTTTGGTTTCAATCATAGTAGGCTATTTTTAAAAAAATTATATCGATTTTATATCTATATTAGCATTCTTTATCATTTATAATACCTAGATGTGTTTAAAAATGCAATTGAAAGCATTTTTGGTTTCAATCATAGTAGGCTATTTTTAAAAAAAATATATCTATTTTATATCTATATTAGCATTCTTTATCATTTATAATACCTAGATGTGTTTAAAAATGCAATTGAAAGCATTTTGGGTTTCAATCATAGTAGGCTATTTTTAAAAAAATTATATCGATTTTATATCTATATTAGCATTCTTTATCATTTATAATACCTAGATGTGTTTAAAAATGCAATTGAAAGCATTTTTGGTTTCAATCATAGTAGGCTATTTTTAAAAAAATTATATCGATTTTATATCTATATTAGCATTCTTTATCATTTATAATACCTAGATGTGTTTAAAAATGCAATTGAAAGCATTTTTGGTTTCAATCATAGTAGGCTATTTTTAAAAAAAATATATCGATTTTATATCTATATTAGCATTCTTTATCATTTATAATACCTAGATGTGTTTAAAAATGCAATTGAAAGCATTTTTGGTTTCAATCATAGTAGGCTATTTTTAAAAAAATTATATCGATTTTATATCTATATTAGCATTCTTTATCATTTATAATACCTAGATGTGTTTAAAAATGCAATTGAAAGCATTTTTGGTTTCAATCATAGTAGGCTATTTTTAAAAAAATTATATCGATTTTATATCTATATTAGCATTCTTTATCATTTATAATACCTAGATGTGTTTAAAAATGCAATTGAAAGCATTTTTGGTTTCAATCATAGTAGGCTATTTTTAAAAAAATTATATCGATTTTATATCTATATTAGCATTCTTTATCATTTATAATACCTAGATGTGTTTAAAAATGCAATTGAAAGCATTTTTGGTTTCAATCATAGTAGGCTATTTTTAAAAAAAATATATCTATTTTATATCTATATTAGCATTCTTTATCATTTATAATACCTAGATGTGTTTAAAAATGCAATTGAAAGCATTTTGGGTTTCAATCATAGTAGGCTATTTTTAAAAAAATTATATCGATTTTATATCTATATTAGCATTCTTTATCATTTATAATACCTAGATGTGTTTAAAAATGCAATTGAAAGCATTTTTGGTTTCAATCATAGTAGGCTATTTTTAAAAAAAATATATCTATTTTATATCTATATTAGCATTCTTTATCATTTATAATACCTAGATGTGTTTAAAAATGCAATTGAAAGCATTTTTGGTTTCAATCATAGTAGGCTATTTTTAAAAAAATTATATCGATTATATCTATATTAGCATTCTTTATCATTTATAATACCTAGATGTGTTTAAAAATGCAATTGAAAGCATTTTTGGTTTCAATCATAGTAGGCTATTTTTAAAAAAATTATATCGATTTTATATCTATATTAGCATTCTTTATCATTTATAATACCTAGATGTGTTTAAAAATGCAATTGAAAGCATTTTTGGTTTCAATCATAGTAGGCTATTTTTAAAAAAATTATATCGATTTTATATCTATATTAGCATTCTTTATCATTTATAATACCTAGATGTGTTTAAAAATGCAATTGAAAGCATTTTTGGTTTCAATCATAGTAGGCTATTTTTAAAAAAATTATATCGATTTTATATCTATATTAGCATTCTTTATCATTTATAATACCTAGATGTGTTTAAAAATGCAATTGAAAGCATTTTTGGTTTCAATCATAGTAGGCTATTTTTAAAAAAAATATATCTATTTTATATCTATATTAGCATTCTTTATCATTTATAATACCTAGATGTGTTTAAAAATGCAATTGAAAGCATTTTTGGTTTCAATCATAGTAGGCTATTTTTAAAAAAATTATATCGATTATATCTATATTAGCATTCTTTATCATTTATAATACCTAGATGTGTTTAAAAATGCAATTGGAAGCATTTTTGGTTTCAATCATAGTAGGCTATTTTTAAAAAAAATATATCGATTTTATATCTATATTAGCATTCTTTATCATTTATAATACCTAGATGTGTTTAAAAATGCAATTGAAAGCATTTTTGGTTTCAATCATAGTAGGCTATTTTTAAAAAAATTATATCGATTTTATATCTATATTAGCATTCTTTATCATTTATAATACCTAGATGTGTTTAAAAATGCAATTGAAAGCATTTTTGGTTTCAATCATAGTAGGCTATTTTTAAAAAAAATATATCGATTTTATATCTATATTAGCATTCTTTATCATTTATAATACCTAGATGTGTTTAAAAATGCAATTGAAAGCATTTTTGGTTTCAATCATAGTAGGCTATTTTTAAAAAAATTATATCGATTTTATATCTATATTAGCATTCTTTATCATTTATAATACCTAGATGTGTTTAAAAATGCAATTGAAAGCATTTTTGGTTTCAATCATAGTAGGCTATTTTTAAAAAAATTATATCGATTTTATATCTATATTAGCATTCTTTATCATTTATAATACCTAGATGTGTTTAAAAATGCAATTGAAAGCATTTTTGGTTTCAATCATAGTAGGCTATTTTTAAAAAAATTATATCGATTTTATATCTATATTAGCATTCTTTATCATTTATAATACCTAGATGTGTTTAAAAATGCAATTGAAAGCATTTTTGGTTTCAATCATAGTAGGCTATTTTTAAAAAAAATTGTATCGATTTTATATCTATATTAGCATTCTTTATCATTTATAATACCTAGATGTGTTTAAAAATGCAATTGAAAGCATTTTTGGTTTTGATCATAGTAGGCTATTTTTAAAAAAATTATATCGATTTTATATCTATATTAGCATTTTTTATCATTTATAATACCTAGATGTGTTTAAAAATGCAATTGAAAGCATTTTTGGTTTCAATCATAGTAGGCTATTTTTAAAAAAAATTGTATCGATTTTATATCTATATTAGCATTCTTTATCATTTATAATACCTAGATGTGTTTAAAAATGCAATTGGAAGCATTTTTGGTTTCAATCATAGTAGGCTATTTTTAAAAAAATTATATCGATTTTATATCTATATTAGCATTGTTTATCATTTATAATACCTAGATGTGTTTAAAAATGCAATTGGAAGCATTTTTGGTTTCAATCATAGTAGGCTATTTTTAAAAAAATTATATCGATTTTATATCTATATTAGCATTCTTTATCATTTATAATACCTAGATGTGTTTAAAAATGCAATTGAAAGCATTTTTGGTTTCAATCATAGAAGGCTATTTTTAAAAAAATTATATCGATTTTATATCTATATTAGCATTCTTTATCATTTATAATACCTAGATGTGTTTAAAAATGCAATTTAAAGCATTTTTGATTGCAATCATAGTAGGCTATTTTTAAAAAAAAATCATATCGATTTTATATCTATATTAGCATTTTTTATCATTTATAATACCTAGATGTGTTTAAAAATGCAATTGAAAGCATTTTTGATTTCAATCATAGTAGGCTATTTTTAAAAAAATTATATCGATTTTATATCTATATTAGCATTCTTTATCATTTATAATACCTAGATGTGTTTAAAAATGCAATTGAAAGCATTTTTGGTTTCAATCATAGTAGGCTATTTTTAAAAAAATTATATCGATTTTATATCTATATTAGCATTCTTTATCATTTATAAAACCTAGATGTGTTTAAAAATGCAATTGAAAGCATTTTTGGTTTCAATCATAGTAGGCTATTTTTAAAAAAATTATATCGATTTTATGTCTATATTAGCATTCTTTATCATTTATAATACCTAGATGTGTTTAAAAATACAATTGAAAGCATTTTTGGTTTCAATCATAGTAGGCTATTTTTAAAAAAATTGTATCGATTTTATATCTATATTAGCATTCTTTATCATTTATAATACCTAGATGTGTTTAAAAATGCAATTGAAAGCATTTTTGGTTTCAATCATAGTAGGCTATTTTTAAAAAAATTATATCGATTTTATATCTATATTAGCATTCTTTATCATTTATAATACCTAGATGTGTTTAAAAATGCAATTGAAAGCATTTTTGGTTTCAATCATAGTAGGCTATTTTTAAAAAAATTATATCGATTTTATATCTATATTAGCATTCTTTATCATTTATAATACCTAGATGTGTTTAAAAATGCAATTGGAAGCATTTTTGGTTTCAATCATAGTAGGCTATTTTAAAAAAATTATATCGATTTTATATCTATATTAGCATTCTTTATCATTTATAATACCTAGATGTGTTTAAAAATGCAATTGAAAGCATTTTTGGTTTCAATCATAGAAGGCTATTTTTAAAAAAATTATATCGATTTTATATCTATATTAGCATTCTTTATCATTTATAATACCTAGATGTGTTTAAAAATGCAATTGAAAGCATTTTTGATTTCAATCATAGTAGGCTATTTTTAAAAAAATTATATCGATTTTATATCTATATTAGCATTCTTTATCATTTATAATACCTAGATGTGTTTAAAAATGCAATTGAAAGCATTTTTGGTTTCAATCATAGTAGGCTATTTTTAAAAAAATTATATCGATTTTATATCTATATTAGCATTCTTTATCATTTATAAAACCTAGATGTGTTTAAAAATGCAATTGAAAGCATTTTTGGTTTCAATCATAGTAGGCTATTTTTAAAAAAATTATATCGATTTTATGTCTATATTAGCATTCTTTATCATTTATAATACCTAGATGTGTTTAAAAATACAATTGAAAGCATTTTTGGTTTCAATCATAGTAGGCTATTTTTAAAAAAATTGTATCGATTTTATATCTATATTAGCATTCTTTATCATTTATAATACCTAGATGTGTTTAAAAATGCAATTGAAAGCATTTTTGGTTTCAATCATAGTAGGCTATTTTTAAAAAAATTATATCGATTTTATATCTATATTAGCATTCTTTATCATTTATAATACCTAGATGTGTTTAAAAATGCAATTGAAAGCATTTTTGGTTTCAATCATAGTAGGCTATTTTTAAAAAATTATATCGATTTTATATCTATATTAGCATTCTTTATCATTTATAATACCTAGATGTGTTTAAAAATGCAATTGGAAGCATTTTTGGTTTCAATCATAGTAGGCTATTTTTAAAAAAATTATATCGATTTTATATCTATATTAGCATTCTTTATCATTTATAATACCTAGATGTGTTTAAAAATGCAATTGAAAGCATTTTTGGTTTCAATCATAGAAGGCTATTTTTAAAAAAAATTATATCGATTTTATATCTATATTAGCATTCTTTATCATTTATAATACCTAGATGTGTTTAAAAATGCAATTTAAAGCATTTTTGATTTCAATCATAGTAGGCTATTTTTAAAAAAAAATCATATCGATTTTATATCTATATTAGCATTTTTTATCATTTATAATACCTAGATGTGTTTAAAAATGCAATTGAAAGCAGTTTTGGTTTCTATTGTTCAATTCCCCCAATCGTCGATAATGCAGGTACTAGTTTTTCTGATAAGGACAAAGCTAATGCTTTTGCTCGCTCATTTCAGGAGGCATTCATCGCAGTCCAAAGCTCAAACTCAAAGTTTGAAAGCATAGTTAGAAATTCCACTCGGTCTATTGCAAATATGAACGAAACTTCCACAGAATTGGTGTCAGCAGATGATATCAAATTTGTCATGCAAGCTTTAAATTCTCGTAAAGCTTTTGGACATGACAAAATTCCCAATTGTGCTTTAAGAGTCTTGAGTGATTCCTCAAAATTTGTGTCACTGTGCGTCAATTTGTTTAACTCCTGCATTTATCTTTCTTACTTCCCTAAAAGTTGGAAAATTGCTAAGATAATGCCAATCCCAAAAGGAAAAACAAATTGCAATTCCCCCGATGACTACCGCCCGATTTCACTTCTTTCTTGTCTTGGAAAATGCTTTGAAAGAATTATATTGATGCGTTTAAATGACTTTGAGTTTGACAACAATATCATCATTAAGCAGCAGTGTGGATTTAGATCCAATCATTCAACAGTCCATCAAATTTTAAGGATTTCCGAGAAAATCTCGTTCGGTTTCAACCAAAATAAAAGCACTGGAATGGTCTTACTAGACTTAAGGAAGGCCTTTGATAGTGTTTGGCATGAAGGATTAATCCATAAACTCATTCAAAATAAGTACCCAATATACTTAATCAAGCTATTGCAATCCTTCCTTTCGAATCGTTCGGCATTTGTAGTGTGCCAATCTGCTTTCTCCTTTCTCTTTGAAGTAACGTCTGGAGTTCCACAAGGCTCCCTCATTGCCCCACATTTATTCAATTTATTCATTAATGATGTTCCAATTCCATCAAAAGGAGATCTATGCTTATATGCTGATGACACCGCATTCTTTGTACAGTATCCTTGGAAAAACTTGAAATCCATCAAAACTGAGCTGTCCAAAACAGTAAGTTGCCTCCAAAGCTTTTTCCATGATTGGAAAATCAAGTTAAACGCATCAAAAACAGAGTTCATTGTCTTTTCTAAGTCGACAAAAATGATCCGAAATTTAGACAAGGACTCGATCCATTTCAACGGCCAGTCGTTCAATTGGAAAGAGTCGGTCAAATACTTGGGCGTTGTTCTCGATCGGAAATTGACATTTAACATCACATTGATCGTTCGATCCAAAAAGCCAGTGCCGCTAGCTTTTCAAGTCTCTACTGTCTATTGAGCAGAAACTCATCTGCCACTGTAGATTCAAAAATTAGAATCTATAAATCATTCATTAGACCAATTCTGACTTATGCATGTCCAATTTTTGCAAATGCTGCATTCTGTCATCTCAACAAGCTGCAACTCTTCCAAAACAAAATCATTCGCATGATCCTGAATGTCAATTGGTCTGACTTTAAAACAATAAGCGAAATTCACAGGTTAGCTGAAATCCCATTAATGTCAAATTTCATATCCCGTTTAACTGACAATTTCTATACAAAAGTTTCGCACCACTCAAATGACTTACTCTCAGCACTTGGCCAATACAGCTATGATTCACTGAGTTTTCGAGTAAAACACAAATTACCGAAGCCTCGTCGGTAAATACATGTATATTATTATTATTTTTTTTTTTTGTTTTAATTGGTCTTTTTTAAAAAAAATTTTTTTTTTGACCAAAACTCAAATTTTCAAAGTCTAAATCATGTCATATCACTAATCATATCTCAGTATAAAATTTGATTTAAAACCGACGAGGTTAATATCAAAAAAACTTTATTTTTGTTCCGACATTTTTCATGCATTCAAATAAAGGATTACTATTATTATTACTATTTGGTTTCTATCATAGTAGGCTATTTTTAAAAAAAAATTATATCGATTTTATATGTATATTAGCATTCTTTATCATTTATAATACCTAGATGTGTTTAAAAATGCAATTGGAAGCATTTTTGGTTTCAATCATAGTAGGCTATTTTTAAAAAATTATATCGATTTTATATCTATATTAGCATTCTTTATCATTTATAATACCTAGATGTGTTTAAAAATGCAATTGAAAGCATTTTTGGTTTCAATCATAGAAGGCTATTTTTAAAAAAATTATATCAATTCTATATCTATATTAGCATTCTTTATCATTTATAATACCTAGAGTGTTTAAAAATGCAATTGAAAGCATTTTTGGTTTCAATCATAGTAGGCTATTTTTAAAAAAATTATATCGATTTTATATCTATATTAGCATTCTTTATCATTTATAATACCTAGATGTGTTTAAAAATGCAATTGAAAGCATTTTTGGTTTCAATCATAGTAGGCTATTTTTTAAAAAAAATATATCGATTTTATATCTATATTAGCATTCTTTATCATTTATAATACCTAGATGTGTTTAAAAATGCAATTGAAAGCATTTTTGGTTTCAATCATAGTAGGCTATTTTTAAAAAAATTATATCGATTTTATATCTATATTAGCATTCTTTATCATTTATAATACCTAGATGTGTTTAAAAATGCAATTGAAAGCATTTTTGGTTTCAATCATAGTAGGCTATTTTTAAAAAAAATATATCGATTTTATATCTATATTAGCATTCTTTATCATTTATAATACCTAGATGTGTTTAAAAATGCAATTGAAAGCATTTTTGATTTCAATCATAGTAGGCTATTTTTAAAAAAATTATATCGATTTTATATCTATATTAGCATTCTTTATCATTTATAATACCTAGATGTGTTTAAAAATGCAATTGAAAGCATTTTTGGTTTCAATCATAGTAGGCTATTTTTAAAAAAATTATATCGATTTTATATCTATATTAGCATTCTTTATCATTTATAAAACCTAGATGTGTTTAAAAATGCAATTGAAAGCATTTTTGGTTTCAATCATAGTAGGCTATTTTTAAAAAAATTATATCGATTTTATATCTATATTAGCATTCTTTATCATTTATAATACCTAGATGTGTTTAAAAATACAATTGAAAGCATTTTGGTTTCAATCATAGTAGGCTATTTTTAAAAAAATTGTATCGATTTTATATCTATATTAGCATTCTTTATCATTTATAATACCTAGATGTGTTTAAAAATGCAATTGAAAGCATTTTTGGTTTCAATCATAGTAGGCTATTTTTAAAAAATTATATCGATTTTATATCTATATTAGCATTCTTTATCATTTATAATACCTAGATGTGTTTAAAAATGCAATTGAAAGCATTTTTGGTTTCAATCATAGTAGGCTATTTTTAAAAAAATTATATCGATTTTATATCTATATTAGCATTCTTTATCATTTATAATACCTAGATGTGTTTAAAAATACAATTGAAAGCATTTTTGGTTTCAATCATAGTAGGCAATTTTTAAACAATTGTATCGATTTTATATCTATATTTGCATTCTTTATCATTTACAATACCTAGATGTATTTAAAAATGCAATTGAAAGCATTTTTGGTTTCAATCATAGTAGGCTATTTTTAAAAAAAAATCATATCGATTTTATATCTATATTAGCATTTTTTATCATTTATAATACCTAGATGTGTTTCAAAATGCAATTGAAAGCATTTTTGGTTTCTATCATAGTAGGCTATTTTTAAAAAAATTATATCGATTTTATATCTATATTAGCATTCTTTATCATTTATAATACCTAGGGTTACCATCTAGTTTTCATGAAAATACAGGACATTTGGTAAATTTTTTCGAAAAAAACAGGACATAGAGTAAAATTCGAAAATTAACGGAAATTTTCATGAAAAAAATACAGGACCAGGAACAAAATTTAAAAATTTATACAGGACAGGGTTTTGAAATACAGGACTGTCCGTTGTAAAACTACGCAGATGGTCACCCTAATAATACCTAGATGTGTTTAAAAATGCAATTGGAAGCATTTTTGGTTTCAATCATAGTAGGCTATTTTTAAAAAAATTATATCGATTTTATATCTATATTAGCATTCTTTATCATTTATAATACCTAGATGTGTTTAAAAATGCAATTGAAAGCATTTTTGGTTTCAATCATAGAAGGCTATTTTTAAAAAAATTATATCGATTTTATATCTATATTAGCATTCTTTATCATTTATAATACCTAGATGTGTTTAAAAATGCAATTTAAAGCATTTTTGATTTCAATCATAGTAGGCTATTTTTAAAAAAAAATCATATCGATTTTATATCTATATTAGCATTTTTTATCATTTATAATACCTAGATGTGTTTAAAAATGCAATTGAAAGCAGTTTTGGTTTCTATCATAGTAGGCTATTTTTAAAAAAAATTATATCGATTTTATATCTATATTAGCATTCTTTATCATTTATAATACCTAGATGTGTTTAAAAATGCAATTGGAAGCATTTTTGGTTTCAATCATAGTAGGCTATTTTTAAAAAAATTATATCGATTTTATATCTATATTAGCATTGTTTATCATTTATAATACCTAGATGTGTTTAAAAATGCAATTGGAAGCATTTTTGGTTTCAATCATAGTAGGCTATTTTTAAAAAAATTATATCGATTTTATATCTATATTAGCATTCTTTATCATTTATAATACCTAGATGTGTTTAAAAATGCAATTGAAAGCATTTTTGGTTTCAATCATAGAAGGCTATTTTTAAAAAAATTATATCGATTTTATATCTATATTAGCATTCTTTATCATTTATAATACCTAGATGTGTTTAAAAATGCAATTTAAAGCATTTTTGATTGCAATCATAGTAGGCTATTTTTAAAAAAAAATCATATCGATTTTATATCTATATTAGCATTTTTTATCATTTATAATACCTAGATGTGTTTAAAAATGCAATTGAAAGCAGTTTTGGTTTCTATCATAGTAGGCTATTTTTAAAAAAAATTATATCGATTTTATATCTATATTAGCATTCTTTATCATTTATAATACCTAGATGTGTTTAAAAATGCAATTGGAAGCATTTTTGGTTTCAATCATAGTAGGCTATTTTTAAAAAAATTATATCGATTTTATATCTATATTAGCATTCTTTATCATTTATAATACCTAGATGTGTTTAAAAATGCAATTGAAAGCATTTTTGGTTTCAATCATAGAAGGCTATTTTTAAAAAAATTATATCAATTCTATATCTATATTAGCATTCTTATCATTTATAATACCTAGATGTGTTTAAAAATGCAATTGAAAGCATTTTTGGTTTCAATCATAGTAGGCTATTTTTAAAAAAATTATATCGATTTTATATCTATATTAGCATTCTTTATCATTTATAATACCTAGATGTGTTTAAAAATGCAATTGAAAGCATTTTTGGTTTCAATCATAGTAGGCTATTTTTAAAAAAAATATATCGATTTTATATCTATATTAGCATTCTTTATCATTTATAATACCTAGATGTGTTTAAAAATGCAATTGAAAGCATTTTTGATTTCAATCATAGTAGGCTATTTTTAAAAAAATTATATCGATTTTATATCTATATTAGCATTCTTTATCATTTATAATACCCTAGATGTGTTTAAAAATGCAATTGAAAGCATTTTTGGTTTCAATCATAGTAGGCTATTTTTAAAAAAATTATATCGATTTTATATCTATATTAGCATTCTTTATCATTTATAATACCTAGATGTGTTTAAAAATGCAATTGAAAGCATTTTTGGTTTCAATCATAGTAGGCTATTTTTAAAAAAAATATATCGATTTTATATCTATATTAGCATTCTTTATCATTTATAATACCTAGATGTGTTTAAAAATGCAATTGAAAGCATTTTTGGTTTCAATCATAGTAGGCTATTTTTAAAAAAATTATATCGATTTTATATCTATATTAGCATTCTTTATCATTTATAATACCTAGATGTGTTTAAAAATGCAATTGAAAGCATTTTTGCTTTCAATCAAAGTAGGCTATTTTTAAAAAATTATATCGATTTTATATCTATGTTAGCATCCTTTATCATTTATAATACCTAGATGTGTTTAAAAATACAATTGAAAGCATTTTTGGTTTCAATCAAAGTAGGCTATTTTTAAAAAATTATATCGATTTTATATCTATATTAGCATCCTTTATCATTTATAATACCTAGATGTGTTTAAAAATGCAATTGAAAGCATTTTGGGTTTCAATCATAGTAGGCTATTTTTAAAAAAATTATATCGATTTTATATCTATATTAGCATTCTTTATCATTTATAATACCTAGATGTGTTTAAAAATGCAATTGAAAGCATTTTTGGTTTCAATCATAGTAGGCTATTTTTAAAAAAATTATATCGATTTTATATCTATATTAGCATTCTTTATCATTTATAATACCTAGATGTGTTTAAAAATGCAATTGAAAGCATTTTTGGTTTCAATCATAGTAGGCTATTTTAAAAAAATTATATCGATTTTATATCTATATTAGCATTCTTTATCATTTATAATACCTAGATGTGTTTAAAAATGCAATTGAAAGCATTTTTGGTTTCAATCATAGTAGGCTATTTTTAAAAAAATTATATCGATTTTATATCTATATTAGCATTCTTTATCATTTATAATACCTAGATGTGTTTAAAAATGCAATTGAAAGCATTTTTGGTTTCAATCATAGTAGGCTATTTTTAAAAAAAATATATCGATTTTATATCTATATTAGCATTCTTTATCATTTATAATACCTAGATGTGTTTAAAAAAATACTTTATAAAAAAAACTTTTTAAAAAAACTACGTTTTTCGCGTAGACTAAAAAGCAGAAAATAACTTTTATTCTTGGTTGTAAAGAATTTGGTTTTTAAATTTTCAGATTATATTTAATAAATTTTTATATCCTAGTCAATATTGTTCACAAAGTTTCGAATAAGTGCATTTTGATCTTATCGTATAACTCAACAACTTAAAAACGTGGGCGCATTAATTTAAGTTTATCATAAAGTATTGATTTCACATAAACTTATTTCTCCTCTTATAATGCGCCTACGTTTTTAAGTTGTTGAGTTATACGATAAGATCAAAATGCACTTATTCGAAACTTTGTGAACAATATTGACTAGGATATAAAAATTTATTAAATATAATCTGAAAATTTAAAAACCAAATTCTTTACAACCAAGAATAAAAGTTATTTTCTACTTTTTAGTCTACGCGAAAAACGTAGTTTTTTTAAAAAGTTTTTTTTATAAAGTATTTTATTTTATTTTCAACTTTTTAGTCTTATTCTAATGAAATTGAGAAATAAAGATTATAGGGGGTTCATAGGTTACAGGTGTGTTGAACTTCACTTCGTTGCACTTCGTTACGTTCAACTGTTTATAGATTACAGTAGGTTCATAGGTTACAGGTGCGTTGAACTCCACTTCGTTGCACTTCGTTACGTTCAACTGTTTATAAATTACAGTAGGTTTATAGGTTACACGTGTGTTGAACTTCACTTCGTTGCACTTCGTTACGTTCAACTGTTTATAGATTACAGTAGGTTTATAGGTTACAGGTGTGTTGAACTCCACTTCGTTTCACTCCGTTACGTTCAACTGTTTATAAATTACCAGTTTTCAATGGGAAATTAGTAACGACTTTCAAAATTTTTCATTCGTTTTATAAAATTTAATTTTTTTAAAGCATTCATTAGTAAAGTACATTAAAAATCACTCGTAAAGATTTTGTGTTTATCTGTACCATTTCTACTTCATAACGTGTGGATTCTTACTATAAAGATGCAAATCACATATGTAACGTATTTATAACGGATTTTCAAATTTAAATTCAATGAATATCATTTATATGTTATGCAAAAATACGTCAAGCCGTTAATAAAAAGAAAAGTCAATTTAATTAAGTTGGTGAAGTGTTATAAATAATGCAATACATTTAAAACAGCATAAATTTATGCTCAAATTATGTGTGTTAAATGCACATCGCATATTAATAGTTATTTTGCATTAATTCGTAACGGACTTGTGCTTAACGGTTTTTTTTGAAAATTCAAATTTTCACTTACGAATATTCATGAAAAAATTACATGTCAATTTTTTTGTCTTACCAGAATATCTTTAGCTGCTCAAATTTATGGTATAATTAATAATTAGTAATATTAATTAAACTATAATGAATCATATAAATGACTTTAGAGCATCACATGTATAATATTTAATACAAATCAAAATTTTATATCATTGACATTGGATTTTTTTCCCATATAAAAAACTTTTACATAAATTGTACTATAATTAAGCATTTTTGTGTTTCCAAAGTATTAAAATATTGTATTGTCATCGGAAATATAAGTGCATGCAAAATTTCAGCTCGATTGGAGCAGTAGAAGTGGTCGAAAAATTGATTGCAAGATTTGACCAAGACAAACAGAAAGACAGAAAGACAGAAAGACAGAAAGACAAGAAAGCAAGTTAAGAAAAACGTGGTAATAAAAAAAATAATAAAATGCAATTGAAAGCATTTTTGGTTTCAATCATAGTAGGCTATTTTTAAAAAAATTGTATCGATTTTATATCTATATTAGCATTCTTTATCATTTATAATACCTAGATGTGTTTAAAAATGCAATTGAAAGCATTTTTGGTTTCAATCATAGTAGGCTATTTTTAAAAAAATTATATCGATTTTATATCTATATTAGCATTCTTTATCATTTATAATACCTAGATGTGTTTAAAAATGCAATTGAAAGCATTTTTGGTTTCAATCATAGTAGGCTATTTTTAAAAAAAATTATATCGATTTTATATCTATATTAGCATTCTTTTTCATTTATAATACCTAGATGTGTTTAAAAATGCAATTGAAAGCATTTTTGGTTTCAATCATAGAAGGCTATTTTTAAAAAAATTATATCAATTCTATATCTATATTAGCATTCTTTATCATTTATAATACCTAGATGTGTTTAAAAATGCAATTGAAAGCATTTTTGGTTTCAATCATCGTAGGCTATTTTTAAAAAAATTATATCGATTTTATATCTATATTAGCATTCTTTATCATTTATAATACCTAGATGTGTTTAAAAATGCAATTGAAAGCATTTTTGGTTTCAATCATAGGAGGCTATTTTTAAAAAAAATATATCGATTTTATATCTTTATAGCATTCTTTATCATTTATAATACCTAGATGTGTTTAAAAATGCAATTGAAAGCATTTTTGATTTCAATCATAGTAGGCTATTTTTAAAAAAATTATATCGATTTTATATCTATATTAGCATTCTTTATCATTTATAATACCTAGATGTGTTTAAAAATGCAATTGAAAGCATTTTTGGTTTCAATCATAGTAGGCTATTTTTAAAAAAATTATATCGATTTTATATCTATATTAGCATTCTTTATCATTTATAATACCTAGATGTGTTTAAAAATACAATTGAAAGCATTTTTGGTTTCAATCATAGTAGGCTATTTTTAAAAAAATTGTATCGATTTTATATCTATATTAGCATTCTTTATCATTTATAATACCTAGATGTGTTTAAAAATGCAATTGAAAGCATTTTTGGTTTCAATCATAGTAGGCTATTTTTAAAAAAATTATATCGATTTTATATCTATATTAGCATTCTTTATCATTTATAATACCTAGATGTGTTTAAAAATGCAATTGAAAGCATTTTTGGTTTCAATCAAAGTAGGCTATTTTTAAAAAAATTATATCGATTTTATATCTATATTAGCATTCTTTATCATTTATAATACCTAGATGTGTTTAAAAATGCAATTGAAAGCATTTTTGGTTTCAATCATAGTAGGCTATTTTTAAAAAAAATATATCGATTTTATATCTATATTAGCATTCTTTATCATTTATAATACCTAGATGTGTTTAAAAATGCAATTGAAAGCATTTTTGATTTCAATCATAGTAGGCTATTTTTAAAAAAATTATATCGATTTTATATCTATATTAGCATTCTTTATCATTTATAATACCTAGATGTGTTTAAAAATGCAATTGAAAGCATTTTTGGTTTCAATCATAGTAGGCTATTTTTAAAAAAAATATATCGATTTTATATCTATATTAGCATTCTTTATCATTTATAATACCTAGATGTGTTTAAAAATACAATTGAAAGCATTTTTGGTTTCAATCATAGTAGGCTATTTTTAAAAAAATTATATCGATTTTATATCTATATTAGCATTCTTTATCATTTATAAAACCTAGATGTGTTTAAAAATGCAATTGAAAGCATTTTTGGTTTCAATCATAGTAGGCTATTTTTAAAAAAATTATATCGATTTTATATCTATATTAGCATTCTTTATCATTTATAATACCTAGATGTGTTTAAAAATGCAATTGAAAGCATTTTTGGTTTCAATCATAGTAGGCTATTTTTAAAAAAAATTATATCGATTTTATATCTATATTAGCATTCTTTATCATTTATAATACCTAGATGTGTTTAAAAATGCAATTGAAAGCATTTTTGGTTTCAATCATAGTAGGCTATTTTTAAAAAAAATATATCGATTTTATATCTATATTAGCATTCTTTATCATTTATAATACCTAGATGTGTTTAAAAATGCAATTGAAAGCATTTTTGGTTTCAATCATAGTAGGCTATTTTTAAAAAAATTATATCGATTTTATATCTATATTAGCATTCTTTATCATTTATAATACCTAGATGTGTTTAAAAATGCAATTGAAAGCATTTTGGGTTTCTATCATAGTAGGCTATTTTTAAAAAAAATTATATCGATTTTATATCTATATTAGCATTCTTTATCATTTACAATACCTAGATGTGTTTAAAAATGCAATTAAAAGCATTTTTGGTTTCAATCATAGTAGGCTATTTTTAAAAAAATTATATCGATTTTATATCTATATTAGCATCCTTTATCATTTATAATACCTAGATGTGTTTAAAAATGCAATTGAAAGCATTTTGGGTTTCAATCATAGTAGGCTATTTTTAAAAAAATTATATCGATTTTATATCTATATTAGCATTCTTTATCATTTATAATACCTAGATGTGTTTAAAAATGCAATTGAAAGCATTTTTGGTTTCAATCATAGTAGGCTATTTTTAAAAAAATTATATCGATTTTATATCTATATTAGCATTCTTTATCATTTATAATACCTAGATGTGTTTAAAAATGCAATTGAAAGCATTTTTGGTTTTGATCATAGTAGGCTATTTTTAAAAAAATTATATCGATTTTATATCTATATTAGCATTCTTTATCATTTATAATACCTAGATGTGTTTAAAAATGCAATTGAAAGCATTTTTGGTTTCAATCATAGTAGGCTATTTTTAAAAAAATTATATCGATTTTATATCTATATTAGCATTCTTTATCATTTATAATACCTAGATGTGTTTAAAAATACAATTGAAAGCATTTTTGGTTTCAATCATAGTAGGCTATTTTTAAAAAAATTGTATCGATTTTATATCTATATTAGCATTCTTTATCATTTATAATACCTAGATGTGTTTAAAAATGCAATTGAAAGCATTTTTGGTTTCAATCATAGTAGGCTATTTTTAAAAAAAATATATCGATTTTATATCTATATTAGCATTCTTTATCATTTATAATACCTAGATGTGTTTAAAAATGCAATTGAAAGCATTTTTGGTTTCAATCATAGTAGGCTATTTTTAAAAAAAATTATATCGATTTTATATCTATATTAGCATTCTTTATCATTTATAATACCTAGATGTGTTTAAAAATGCAATTGAAAGCATTTTTGGTTTCAATCATAGTAGGCTATTTTTAAAAAAATTATATCGATTTTATATCTATATTAGCATTCTTTATCATTTATAATACCTAGATGTGTTTAAAAATGCAATTGAAAGCATTTTTGCTTTCAATCAAAGTAGGCTATTTTTAAAAAATTATATCGATTTTATATCTATGTTAGCATCCTTTATCATTTATAATACCTAGATGTGTTTAAAAATACAATTGAAAGCATTTTTGGTTTCAATCAAAGTAGGCTATTTTTAAAAAATTATATCGATTTTATATCTATATTAGCATCCTTTATCATTTATAATACCTAGATGTGTTTAAAAATGCAATTGAAAGCATTTTGGGTTTCAATCATAGTAGGCTATTTTTAAAAAAATTATATCGATTTTATATCTATATTAGCATTCTTTATCATTTATAATACCTAGATGTGTTTAAAAATGCAATTGAAAGCATTTTTGGTTTCAATCATAGTAGGCTATTTTTAAAAAAATTATATCGATTTTATATCTATATTAGCATTCTTTATCATTTATAATACCTAGATGTGTTTAAAAATGCAATTGAAAGCATTTTTGGTTTCAATCATAGTAGGCTATTTTTAAAAAAATTATATCGATTTTATATCTATATTAGCATTCTTTATCATTTATAATACCTAGATGTGTTTAAAAATGCAATTGAAAGCATTTTTGGTTTCAATCATAGTAGGCTATTTTTAAAAAAATTATATCGATTTTATATCTATATTAGCATTCTTTATCATTTATAATACCTAGATGTGTTTAAAAATACAATTGAAAGCATTTTTGGTTTCAATCATAGTAGGCTATTTTTAAAAAAATTGTATCGATTTTATATCTATATTAGCATTCTTTATCATTTATAATACCTAGATGTGTTTAAAAATGCAATTGAAAGCATTTTTGGTTTCAATCATAGTAGGCTATTTTTAAAAAAAATATATCGATTTTATATCTATATTAGCATTCTTTATCATTTATAATACCTAGATGTGTTTAAAAATGCAATTGAAAGCATTTTTGGTTTCAATCATAGTAGGCTATTTTTAAAAAAAATTATATCGATTTTATATCTATATTAGCATTCTTTATCATTTATAATACCTAGATGTGTTTAAAAATGCAATTGAAAGCATTTTTGGTTTCAATCATAGTAGGCTATTTTTAAAAAAATTATATCGATTTTATATCTATATTAGCATTCTTTATCATTTATAATACCTAGATGTGTTTAAAAATGCAATTGAAAGCATTTTTGCTTTCAATCAAAGTAGGCTATTTTTAAAAAATTATATCGATTTTATATCTATGTTAGCATCCTTTATCATTTATAATACCTAGATGTGTTTAAAAATACAATTGAAAGCATTTTTGGTTTCAATCATAGTAGGCTATTTTTAAAAAAAAATTATATCGATTTTATATCTATATTAGCATTCTTTATCATTTATAAAACCTAGATGTGTTTAAAAATGCAATTGAAAGCATTTTTGGTTTCAATCATAGTAGGCTATTTTTAAAAAAATTATATCGATTTTATATCTATATTAGCATTCTTTATCATTTATAATACCTAGATGTGTTTAAAAATGCAATTGAAAGCATTTTTGCTTTCAATCAAAGTAGGCTATTTTTAAAAAATTATATCGATTTTATATCTATGTTAGCATCCTTTATCATTTATAATACCTAGATGTGTTTAAAAATACAATTGAAAGCATTTTTGGTTTCAATCAAAGTAGGCTATTTTTAAAAAATTATATCGATTTTATATCTATATTAGCATCCTTTATCATTTATAATACCTAGATGTGTTTAAAAATGCAATTGAAAGCATTTTGGGTTTCAATCATAGTAGGCTATTTTTAAAAAAATTATATCGATTTTATATCTATATTAGCATTCTTTATCATTTATAATACCTAGATGTGTTTAAAAATGCAATTGAAAGCATTTTTGGTTTCAATCATAGTAGGCTATTTTTAAAAAAATTATATCGATTTTATATCTATATTAGCATTCTTTATCATTTATAATACCTAGATGTGTTTAAAAATGCAATTGAAAGCATTTTTGGTTTCAATCATAGTAGGCTATTTTTAAAAAAATTATATCGATTTTATATCTATATTAGCATTCTTTATCATTTATAATACCTAGATGTGTTTAAAAATGCAATTGAAAGCATTTTTGGTTTCAATCATAGTAGGCTATTTTTAAAAAAATTATATCGATTTTATATCTATATTAGCATTCTTTATCATTTATAATACCTAGATGTGTTTAAAAATACAATTGAAAGCATTTTTGGTTTCAATCATAGTAGGCTATTTTTAAAAAAATTGTATCGATTTTATATCTATATTAGCATTCTTTATCATTTATAATACCTAGATGTGTTTAAAAATGCAATTGAAAGCATTTTTGGTTTCAATCATAGTAGGCTATTTTTAAAAAAAATATATCGATTTTATATCTATATTAGCATTCTTTATCATTTATAATACCTAGATGTGTTTAAAAATGCAATTGAAAGCATTTTTGGTTTCAATCATAGTAGGCTATTTTTAAAAAAAATTATATCGATTTTATATCTATATTAGCATTCTTTATCATTTATAATACCTAGATGTGTTTAAAAATGCAATTGAAAGCATTTTTGGTTTCAATCATAGTAGGCTATTTTTAAAAAAATTATATCGATTTTATATCTATATTAGCATTCTTTATCATTTATAATACCTAGATGTGTTTAAAAATGCAATTGAAAGCATTTTTGCTTTCAATCAAAGTAGGCTATTTTTAAAAAATTATATCGATTTTATATCTATGTTAGCATCCTTTATCATTTATAATACCTAGATGTGTTTAAAAATACAATTGAAAGCATTTTTGGTTTCAATCATAGTAGGCTATTTTTAAAAAAAAATTATATCGATTTTATATCTATATTAGCATTCTTTATCATTTATAATACCTAGATGTGTTTAAAAATGCAATTGAAAGCATTTTTGGTTTCAATCATAGTAGGCTATTTTTAAAAAAATTATATCGATTTTATATCTATATTAGCATTCTTTATCATTTATTTCCTAGATGTGTTTAAAAATGCAATTGAAAGCATTTTTGCTTTCAATCAAAGTAGGCTATTTTTAAAAAATTATATCGATTTTATATCCATGTTAGCATCCTTTATCATTTATAATACCTAGATGTGTTTAAAAATACAATTGAAAGCATTTTTGGTTTCAATCATAGTAGGCTATTTTTAAAAAAAAATTATATCGATTTTATATCTATATTAGCATTTTTATCATTTATAATACCTAGATGTGTTTAAAAATGCAATTGGAAGCATTTTTGGTTTCAATCATAGTAGGCTATTTTTAAAAAAATTATATCGATTTTATATCTATATTAGCATTCTTTATCATTTATAATACCTAGATGTGTTTAAAAATGCAATTGAAAGCATTTTTGGTTTCAATCATAGAAGGCTATTTTTAAAAAAATTATATCGATTTTATATCTATATTAGCATTCTTTATCATTTATAATACCTAGATGTGTTTAAAAATGCAATTTAAAGCATTTTTGATTTCAATCATAGTAGGCTATTTTTAAAAAAAAATCATATCGATTTTATATCTATATTAGCATTTTTTATCATTTATAATACCTAGATGTGTTTAAAAATGCAATTGAAAGCAGTTTTGGTTTCTATCATAGTAGGCTATTTTTAAAAAAAATTATATCGATTTTATATCTATATTAGCATTCTTTATCATTTATAATACCTAGATGTGTTTAAAAATGCAATTGGAAGCATTTTTGGTTTCAATCATAGTAGGCTATTTTTAAAAAAATTATATCGATTTTATATCTATATTAGCATTCTTTATCATTTATAATACCTAGATGTGTTTAAAAATGCAATTGGAAGCATTTTTGGTTTCAATCATAGTAGGCTATTTTTAAAAAAATTATATCGATTTTATATCTATATTAGCATTCTTTATCATTTATAATACCTAGATGTGTTTAAAAATGCAATTGAAAGCATTTTTGGTTTCAATCATAGAAGGCTATTTTTAAAAAAATTATATCGATTTTATATCTATATTAGCATTCTTTATCATTTATAATACCTAGATGTGTTTAAAAATGCAATTGAAAGCATTTTTGGTTTCAATCATAGTAGGCTATTTTTAAAAAAATTATATCGATTTTATATCTATATTAGCATTCTTTATCATTTATAAAACCTAGATGTGTTTAAAAATGCAATTGAAAGCATTTTTGGTTTCAATCATAGTAGGCTATTTTTAAAAAAATTATATCGATTTTATATCTATATTAGCATTCTTTATCATTTATAATACCTAGATGTGTTTAAAAATACAATTGAAAGCATTTTTGGTTTCAATCATAGTAGGCTATTTTTAAAAAAATTGTATCGATTTTATATCTATATTAGCATTCTTTATCATTTATAATACCTACATGTGTTTAAAAATGCAATTGAAAGCATTTTTGGTTTCAATCATAGTAGGCTATTTTTAAAAAAAAAACTTTTTAAAAAACTACGTTTTTCGCGTAGACTAAAAAGTAGAAAATAACTTTTATTCTTGGTTGTAAAGAATTTGGTTTTAAATTTTCAGATTATATTTAATAAATTTTTATATCCTAGTCAATATTGTTCACAAAGTTTCGAATAAGTGCACTTTGATCTTATCGTATAACTCAACAACTTAAAAACGTGGGCGCATTAATTTAAGTTTATCATAAAGTATTGATTTCACATAAACTTATTTCTCCTCTTATAATGCGCCCACGTTTTTAAGTTGTTGAGTTATACGATAAGATCAAAGTGCACTTATTCGAAACTTTGTGAACAATATTGACTAGGATATAAAAATTTATTAAATATAATCTGAAAATTTAAAACCAAATTCTTTACAACCAAGAATAAAAGTTATTTTCTACTTTTTAGTCTACGCGAAAAACGTAGTTTTTTAAAAAGTTTTTTTTATAAAGTATTTTATTTTCTACTTTTTAGTCTTATTCTAATGAAATAGAGAAATAAAGATTAAAGGGGGTTTATAGGTTACAGGTGTGTTGAACTCCACTTCGTTGCACTTCGTTACGTTTAACTGTTTATAGATTAGAGTAGGTTTATAGGTTACAGGTGTGTTGAACTTCACTTCGTTGCACTTCGTTACGTTCAACTGTTTATAGATTACAGTAGGTTTATAGGTTACAGGTGTGTTGAACTTCACTTCGTTGCACTTCGTTACGTTCAACTGTTTATAGATTACAGTAGGTTCATAGGTTACAGGTGTGTTGAACTTCACTTCGTTGCACTTCGTTACGTTCAACTGTTTATAGATTACAGTAGGTTCATAGGTTACAGGTGTGTTGAACTTCACTTCGTTGCACTTCGTTACGTTCAACTGTTTATAGATTACAGTAGGTTTATAGGTTACAGGTGTGTTGAACTTCACTTCGTTGCACTTCGTTACGTTCAACTGTTTATAGATTACAGTAGGTTCATAGGTTACAGGTGTGTTGAACTTCACTTCGTTGCACTTCGTTACGTTCAACTGTTTATAGATTACAGTAGGTTCATAGGTTACAGGTGTGTTGAACTTCACTTCGTTGCACTTCGTTACGTTCAACTGTTTATAGATTACAGTAGGTTCATAGGTTACAGGTGTGTTGAACTTCACTTCGTTGCACTTCGTTACGTTCAACTGTTTATAGAATACAGTAAGTTCATAGGTTACAGGTGTGTTGAACTTCACTTCGTTGCACTTCGTTACGTTCAACTGTTTATAGATTACAGTAGGTTCATAGGTTACAGGTGTGTTGAACTTCACTTCGTTGCACTTCGTTACGTTCAACTGTTTATAGATTACAGTAGGTTCATAGGTTACAGGTGTGTTGAACTCCACTCCGTTTCACTCCGTTTCGTTCAACTGCTTATAGATTACAGTAGGTTTATAGGTTACAGGTGTGTTGAACTCCACTTCGTTGCACTTCGTAACGTTCAACTGTTTATAGATTACAGTAGGTTCATAGGTTACAGGTGTGTTGAACTTCACTTCTTTGCACTTCGTTACGTTCAACTGTTTATAGATTACAGTAGGTTCATAGGCTACAGGTGTGTTGAACTCCACTCCGTTTCACTCCGTTACGTTCAACTGTTTATAAATTACCAGTTTTCAATGGGAAATTAGTAACGACTTTCAAAATTTTTTCATTCGTTTTATAAAATTTAATTTTTTTAAAGCATTCATTAGTGAAGTACATTAAAAATCACTCGTAAAGATTTTGTGTTTATCTGTACCATTTCTACTTCATAACGTGTGGATTCTTAACATAAAGATGCAAATTACATCACATATGTAACGTATTTATAACGGATTTTCAAATTTAAATTCAATGAGTATCATTTATATGTTATGCAAAAATACGTCAAGCCGTTAATAAAATGAAAAGTCAATTTAATTAAGTTGGTGAAGTGTTATAAATAATGCAATACATTTAAAACAGCATAAATTTATGCTCAAACTATGTGTGGTAAATGCATATCTCATATATATAGTTATTTTGCATTAATTCGTAACGTATTTATTGCTTAACGGTTTTTTTGAAAATTCAAATTTTCACTTACGAATATTCATGAAAAAATTACATGTCAATTTTTTTGTCTTACCAGAATATCTTTAGCTGCTCAAATTTATGGTATAATTAATAATTAGTAATAATTATTAAACTATAATGAATCATATAAATGACTTTTGAGCATTTCAAGTATAATATTTTAAACAAATCAAAATTTCATATCATTGACGTTGGATTTTTTCCCATATAAAAAAGTTTTACATAAATTGTACTATAATTAAGCATTTTTGTGGTTCCAAAGTGTTAAAATATTGTATTGTCACCGGGAATACGTGTGAATAAAAAATTTGAGCTCGATTGGAGCAGGTGAAGTGGTCGAAAAATCGATTACAAGATTTGCCCTCGACAATCAATCAAACAGATAAGAAAGCAAGTTAAGAAAAACGTAGTAAAAAACGTAGTAAAAAGTATATCGATTTTATATCTATATTAGCATTCTTTATCATTGATAATACCTAGATGTGTTTAAAAATGCAATTGAAAGCATTTTTGGTTTCAATCATAGTAGGCTATTTTTAAAAAAATTATATCGATTTTATATCTATATTAGCATTCTTTATCATTTATAATACCTAGATGTGTTTAAAAATGCAATTGAAAACATTTTTGGTTTCAATCATAGTAGGCTATTTTTAAAAAAATTATATCGATTTTATATCTATATTAGCATTCTTTATCATTTATAAAACCTAGATGTGTTTAAAAATGCAATTGAAAGCATTTTTGGTTTCAATCATAGTAGGCTATTTTTAAAAAAATTATATCGATTTTATATCTATATTAGCATTCTTTATCATTTATAATACCTAGATGTGTTTAAAAATGCAATTAAAAGCATTTTTGGTTTCAATCATAGTAGGCTATTTTTAAAAAAATTATATCGATTTTATATCTATATTTGCATTCTTTATCATTTATAATACCTCGATGTGTTTAAAAATGCAATTGAAAGCATTTTTGGTTTCAATCAAAGTAGGCTATTTTTAAAAAAACTGTATCGATTTTATATCTATATTAGGATTTTTTATCATTTTTAATACCTAGATGTGTTTAAAAATGCAATTGAAAGCATTTTTGGTTTCAATCATAGTAGGCTATTTTTAAAAAAATTATATCGATTTTATATCTATATTAGCATTGTTTATCATTAATAATACCTAGATGTGTTTAAAAATGCAATTGAAAGCATTTTTTGGTTTCAATCATAGTAGGCTATTTTTTAAAAAATTATATCGATTTTATATCTATATTAGCATTCTTTAAAATTTATAATACCTAGATGTGTTTAAAAATGCAATTGAAAGCATTTTTGGTTTCAATCATAGTAGGCTATTTTTAAAAAAATTATATCGATTTTATATCTTTATTAGCATTCTTTATCATTTATAATACCTAGATGTGTTTAAAAATGCAATTGAAAGCATTTTTGGTTTCAATCATAGTAGGCTATTTTTAAAAAAATTATATCGATTTTATATCTATATTAGCATTCTTTATCATTGATAATACCTAGATGTGTTTAAAAATGCAATTGAAAGCATTTTTGGTTTCAATCGTAGTAGGCTATTTTTAAAAAAATTATATCGATTTTATATCTATATTAGCATTCTTTATCATTTATAATACCCAGATGTGTTTAAAAATGCAATTGAAAGCATTTTTGGTTTCAATCGTAGTAGGCTATTTTTAAAAAAAGTATATCGATTTTATATCTATATTAGCATTCTTTATCATTTATAATACCTAGATGTGTTTAAAAATGCAATTGAAAGCATTTTTGGTTTCAATCATAGTAGGCTATTTTTAAAAAAATTATATCGATTTTATATCTATATTAGCATTCTTTATCATTTATAATACCTAGATGTGTTTAAAAATGCAATTGAAAGCATTTTTGGTTTCAATCATAGTAGGCTATTTTTAAAAAAATTATATCGATTTTATATCTATATTAGCATTCTTTATCATTTATAAAACCTAGATGTGTTTAAAAATGCAATTGAAAGCATTTTTGGTTTCAATCATAGTAGGCTATTTTTAAAAAAATTATATCGATTTTATATCTATATTAGCATTCTTTATCATTTATAATACCTAGATGTGTTTAAAAATGCAATTAAAAGCATTTTTGGTTTCAATCATAGTAGGCTATTTTTAAAAAAATTATATCGATTTTATATCTATATTTGCATTCTTTATCATTTATAATACCTCGATGTGTTTAAAAATGCAATTGAAAGCATTTTTGGTTTCAATCAAAGTAGGCTTTTTTTAAAAAAACTGTATCGATTTTATATCTATATTAGGATTTTTTATCATTTTTAATACCTAGATGTGTTTAAAAATGCAATTGAAAGCATTTTTGGTTTCAATCATAGTAGGCTATTTTTACTACGTTTTTACTACGTTTTTCTTAACTTGCTTTCTTATCTGTTTGATTGATTGTCGAGGGCAAATCTTGTAATCGATTTTTCGACCACTTCACCTGCTCCAATCGAGCTCAAATTTTTTATTCACACGTATTCCCGGTGACAATACAATATTTTAACACTTTGGAACCACAAAAATGCTTAATTATAGTACAATTTATGTAAAACTTTTTTATATGGGAAAAAATCCAACGTCAATGATATGAAATTTTGATTTGTTTAAAATATTATACTTGAAATGCTCAAAAGTCATTTATATGATTCATTATAGTTTAATAATTATTACTAATTATTAATTATACCATAAATTTGAGCAGCTAAAGATATTCTGGTAAGACAAAAAAATTGACATGTAATTTTTTCATGAATATTCGTAAGTGAAAATTTGAATTTTCAAAAAACCGTTAAGCAATAAATACGTTACGAATTAATGCAAAATAACTATATATATGAGATATGCATTTACCACACATAGTTTGAGCATAAATTTATGCTGTTTTAAATGTATTGCATTATTTATAACACTTCACCAACTTAATTAAATTGACTTTTCATTTTATTAACGGCTTGACGTATTTTTGCATAACATATAAATGATACTCATTGAATTTAAATTTGAAAATCCGTTATAAATACGTTACATATGTGATGTAATTTGCATCTTTATGTTAAGAATCCACACGTTATGAAGTAGAAATGGTACAGATAAACACAAAATCTTTACGAGTGATTTTTAATGTACTTCACTAATGAATGCTTTAAAAAAATTAAATTTTATAAAACGAATGAAAAAATTTTGAAAGTCGTTACTAATTTCCCATTGAAAACTGGTAATTTATAAACAGTTGAACGTAAAGGAGTGAAACGGAGTGGAGTTCAACACACCTGTAGCCTATGAACCTACTGTAATCTATAAACAGTTGAACGTAACGAAGTGCAAAGAAGTGAAGTTCAACACACCTGTAACCTATGAACCTACTGTAATCTATAAACAGTTGAACGTTACGAAGTGCAACGAAGTGGAGTTCAACACACCTGTAACCTATAAACCTACTGTAATCTATAAGCAGTTGAACGAAACGGAGTGAAACGGAGTGGAGTTCAACACACCTGTAACCTATGAACCTACTGTAATCTATAAACAGTTGAACGTAACGAAGTGCAACGAAGTGAAGTTCAACACACCTGTAACCTATGAACCTACTGTAATCTATAAACAGTTGAACGTAACGAAGTGCAACGAAGTGAAGTTCAACACACCTGTAACCTATGAACCTACTGTAATCTATAAACAGTTGAACGTAACGAAGTGCAACGAAGTGAAGTTCAACACACCTGTAACCTATGAACCTACTGTAATCTATAAACAGTTGAACGTAACGAAGTGCAACGAAGTGAAGTTCAACACACCTGTAACCTATGAACCTACTGTAATCTATAAACAGTTGAACGTAACGAAGTGCAACGAAGTGAAGTTCAACACACCTGTAACCTATGAACCTACTGTAATCTATAAACAGTTGAACGTAACGAAGTGCAACGAAGTGAAGTTCAACACACCTGTAACCTATGAACCTACTGTAATCTATAAACAGTTGAACGTAACGAAGTGCAACGAAGTGAAGTTCAACACACCTGTAACCTATGAACCTACTGTAATCTATAAACAGTTGAACGTAACGAAGTGCAACGAAGTGAAGTTCAACACACCTGTAACCTATAAACCTACTGTAATCTATAAACAGTTGAACGTAACGAAGTGCAACGAAGTGAAGTTCAACACACCTGTAACCTATGAACCTACTGTAATCTATAAACAGTTGAACGTAACGAAGTGCAACGAAGTGAAGTTCAACACACCTGTAACCTATGAACCTACTGTAATCTATAAACAGTTGAACGTTACGAAGTGCAACGAAGTGGAGTTCAACACACCTGTAACCTATAAACCTACTGTAATCTATAAGCAGTTGAACGAAACGGAGTGAAACGGAGTGGAGTTCAACACACCTGTAACCTATGAACCTACTGTAATCTATAAACAGTTGAACGTAACGAAGTGCAACGAAGTGAAGTTCAACACACCTGTAACCTATGAACCTACTGTAATCTATAAACAGTTGAACGTAACGAAGTGCAACGAAGTGAAGTTCAACACACCTGTAACCTATGAACCTACTGTAATCTATAAACAGTTGAACGTAACGAAGTGCAACGAAGTGAAGTTCAACACACCTGTAACCTATAAACCTACTGTAATCTATAAACAGTTGAACGTAACGAAGTGCAACGAAGTGAAGTTCAACACACCTGTAACCTATGAACCTACTGTAATCTATAAACAGTTGAACGTAACGAAGTGCAACGAAGTGAAGTTCAACACACCTGTAACCTATGAACCTACTGTAATCTATAAACAGTTGAACGTAACGAAGTGCAACGAAGTGAAGTTCAACACACCTGTAACCTATAAACCTACTGTAATCTATAAACAGTTGAACGTAACGAAGTGCAACGAAGTGAAGTTCAACACACCTGTAACCTATAAACCTACTCTAATCTATAAACAGTTGAACGTAACGAAGTGCAACGAAGTGGAGTTCAACACACCTGTAACCTATAAACCCCTATAATCTTTATTTCTCTATTTCATTAGAATAAGACTAAAAAGTAGAAAATAAAATACTTTATAAAAAAAACTTTTTAAAAAACTACGTTTTTCGCGTAGACTAAAAAGTAGAAAATAACTTTTATTCTTGGTTGTAAAGAATTTGGTTTTAAATTTTCAGATTATATTTAATAAATTTTTATATCCTAGTCAATATTGTTCACAAAGTTTCGAATAAGTGCACTTTGATCTTATCGTATAACTCAACAACTTAAAAACGTGGGCGCATTATAAGAGGAGAAATAAGTTTATGTGAAATCAATACTTTATGATAAACTTAAATTAATGCGCCCACGTTTTTAAGTTGTTGAGTTATACGATAAGATCAAAGTGCACTTATTCGAAACTTTGTGAACAATATTGACTAGGATATAAAAATTTATTAAATATAATCTGAAAATTTAAAACCAAATTCTTTACAACCAAGAATAAAAGTTATTTTCTACTTTTTAGTCTACGCGAAAAACGTAGTTTTTTAAAAAGTTTTTTTTATAAAGTATTTTATTTTTTAAAAATAGCCTACTACGATTGAAACCAAAAATGCTTTCAATTGCATTTTTAAACACATCTGGGTATTATAAATGATAAAGAATGCTAATATAGATATAAAATCGATATAATTTTTTTAAAAATAGCCTACTATGATTGAAACCAAAAATGCTTTCAATTGCATTTTTAAACACATCTAGGTATTATAAATGATTAAGAATGCTAATAAAGATATAAAATCGATATAATTTTTTTTAAAAATAGCCTACTATGTTTGAAACCAAAAATGCTTTCAATTGCATTTTTAAACACATCTAGGTATTAAAAATGATAAAGAATGCTAATATAGATATAAAATCGATATACTTTTTTTAAAAATAGCCTACTATGATTGAAACCAAAATGCTTTCAATTGCATTTTTAAACACATCTAAGTATTATAAATGATAAAGAATGCTAATATAGATATAAAATCGATATAATTTTGTTTTAAAAATAGCCTACTATGATTGAAACCAAAAATGCTTTCAATTGCATTTTTAAACACATCTAGGTATTATAAATGATAAAGAATGCTAATATAGATACAAAATCGAAATAATTTTTTTAAAAATAGCCTACTATGATTGAAACCAAAAATGCTTTCAATTGCATTTTTAAACACAATAATATAGATATAAAATCGATATAATTTTTTTTAAAAATAGCCTACTATGTTTGAAACCAAAAATGCTTTCAATTGCATTTTTAAACACATCTAGGTATTATAAATGATAAAGAATGCTAATATAGATATAAAATCGATATAATTTTTTTTTAAAAATAGACTACTATGATTGAAACCAAAAATGCTTTCAATTGCATTTTTAAACACATCTAGGTATTAAAAATGATAAAGAATGCTAATATAGATATAAAATCGATATAATTTTTTTAAAAATAGCCTACTATGATTGAAACCAAAAATGCTTTCAATTGCATTTTTAAACAAATCTAGGTATTATAAATGATAAAGAATGCTAATATAGATATAAAATCGATATAATTTTTTTAAAAATAGCCTCCTATGATTGAAACCAAAAATGCTTTCAATTGCATTTTTAAACACATCTAGGTATTATAAATGATAAAGAATGCAAATATAGATATGAAATCGATATAATTTTTTTAAAAATAGCCTACTATGATTGAAACCATAAATGCTTTCAAGCATTTTTAAAAACATCTAGGTATTATAAATGATAAAGAATGCTAATATAGATATAAAATCGATATACTTTTTTTAAAAATAGCCTACTACGATTGAAACCAAAAATGCTTTCAATTGCATTTTTAAACACATCTGGGTATTATAAATGATAAAGAATGCTAATATAGATATAAAATCGATATATTTTTTTTAAAAATAGCCTACTATGATTGAAACCAAAAATGCTTTCAATTGCATTTTTAAACACATCTAGGTATTATAAATGATTAAGAATGCTAATAAAGATATAAAATCGATATAATTTTTTTTAAAAATAGCCTACTATGTTTGAAACCAAAAATGCTTTCAATTGCATTTTTAAACACATCTAGGTATTATCAATGATAAAGAATGCTAATATAGATATAAAATCGATATACTTTTTTTAAAAATAGCCTACTACGATTGAAACCAAAAATGCTTTCAATTGCATTTTTAAACACATCTGGGTATTATAAATGATAAAGAATGCTAATATAGATATGAAATCGATATAATTTTTTTAAAAATAGCCTACTATGATTGAAACCATAAATGCTTTCAAGCATTTTTAAAAACATCTAGGTATTATAAATAATAATATTGCTAATATAGATATAAAATCGATATAATTTTTTTAAAAATAGCCTACTATGATTGTAACCAAAAATGCTGTCAATTGCATTTTTAAACACATCTAGGTTTTATAAATGATAAAGAATGCAAATATAGATATAAAATCGATATAATTTTTTTAAAAATAGCCTACTATGATTGAAACCAAAAATGCTTTCAATTGTATTTTTAAACACATCTAGGTATTATAAATGATTAAGAATGCTAATAAAGATATAAAATCGATATAATTTTTTTAAAAATAGCCTACTATGATTGAAACCAAAAATGCTTTCAATTGCATTTTTAAACACATCTAGGTATTATAAATGATAAAGAATGCTAATATAGATATAAAATCGATATAATTTTTTTAAAAATAGCCTACTATGATTGAAACCAAAAATGCTTTCAATTGCATTTTTAAACACATCTAGGTATTATAAATGATAAAGAATGCTTATATAGATATAAAATCGATATAATTTTTTTTTAAAAATAGCCTACTATGATTGAAACCAAAAATGCTTTCAATTGTATTTTTAAACACATCTAGGTATTATAAATGATAAAGGATGCTAACATGGATATAAAATCGATATAATTTTTTAAAAATAGCCTACTTTGATTGAAAGCAAAAATGCTTTCAATTGCATTTTTAAACACATCTAGGAAATAAATGATAAAGAATGCTAATATAGATATAAAATCGATATAATTTTTTTAAAAATAGCCTACTTTGATTGAAACCAAAGATGCTTTCAATTGCATTTTTAAACACATCTAAGTATTATAAACGATAAAGAATGCTAATATAGATATAAAATCGATATAATTTTTTTAAGAATAGCCTACTATGATTGAAACCAAAAATGCTTTCAATTGTATTTTTAAACACATCTAGGTATTATAAATGATAAAGGATGCTAACATGGATATAAAATCGATATAATTTTTTTAAAAATAGCCTACTTTGATTGAAACCAAAGATGCTTTCAATTGCATTTTTAAACACATCTAAGTATTATAAACGATAAAGAATGCTAATATAGATATAAAATCGATATAATTTTTTTAAGAATAGCCTACTATGATTGAAACCAAAAATGCTTTCAATTGTATTTTTAAACACATCTAGGTATTATAAATGATAAAGGATGCTAACATGGATATAAAATCGATATAATTTTTTTAAAAATAGCCTACTTTGATTGAAACCAAAGATGCTTTCAATTGCATTTTTAAACACATCTAAGTATTATAAACGATAAAGAATGCTAATATAGATATAAAATCGATATAATTTTTTTAAAAATAGCCTACTATGATTGAAACCAAAAATGCTTTCAATTGCATTTTTAAACACATCTAGGTATTATAAATGATAAAGAATGCTTATATAGATATAAAATCGATATAATTTTTTTTTAAAAATAGCCTACTATGATTGAAACCAAAAATGCTTTCAATTGTATTTTTAAACACATCTAGGTATTATCAATGATAAAGAATGCTAATATAGATATAAAATCGACATAATTTTTTTAAAAATAGCCTACTATGATTGAAACCAAAAATGCTTTCATTTGCATTTTTAAACACATCTAGGTATTATAAATGATAAACAATGCTAATATAGATATAAAATCGATATAATTTTTTAAAAAATAGCCTACTTTGATTGAAACCAAAGATGCTTTCAATTGCATTTTTAAACACATCTAAGTATTATAAACGATAAAGAATGCTAATATAGATATAAAATCGATATAATTTTTTTAAGAATAGCCTACTATGATTGAAACCAAAAATGCTTTCAATTGCATTTTTAAACACATCTAGGTATTAAAAATGATAAAAAATCCTAATATAGATATAAAATCGATACAGTTTTTTTAAAAATAGCCTACTATGATTGAAACCAAAAATGCTTTCAATTGCATTTTTAAACACATCGAGGTATTATAAATGATAAAGAATGCTAATATAGATATAAAATCGATATAATTTTTTTTAAAAATAGCCTACTATGATTGAAACCAAAAATGCTTTTAATTGCATTTTCAAACACATCTAGGTATTATAAATGATAAAGAATGCTAATATAGATATAAAATCGATATAATTTTTTTAAAAATAGCCTACTATGATTGAAACCAAAAATGCTTTCAATTGCATTTTTAAACACATCTAGGTTTTATAAATGATAAAGAATGCTAATACAGATATAAAATCGATATAATTTTTTTAAAAATAGCCTACTATAATTGAAACCAAAAATGCTTTCAATTGCATTTTTAAACACATCTAGGTATTATAAATGATAAAGAATGCTAATATAGATATAAAATCGATACATTTTTTTTAAAAATAGCCTACTATGATTGAAACCAAAAATGCTTTCAATTGCATTTTTAAACACATCTAGGTATTATAAATGATAAAGAATGCTAATATAGATATAAAATCGATATGATTTTTTTAAAAATAGCCTACTATGATTGAAACCAAAAATGCTTTCAATTGCATTTTTAAACACATCTAGGTATTATAAATGATAAAGAATGCTAATATAGATATAAAATCGATATAATTTTTTTAAAAATAGCCTACTATGATTGAAACCAAAAATGCTTTCAATTGCATTTTTAAACACATCTAGGTATTATAAATGATAAAGAATGCTAATATAGATATAAAATCGATATAATTTTTTTTAAAAATAGCCTACTATGATTGAAACCAAAACTGCTTTCAATTGCATTTTACACGCTTTTATTTAACTCACTCTGTTATGGAGCGTCAAATCTTGTAATCGATTTTTCGTTCAGTTCTACTACTCCAATCGAGCTCAAATTTATTATATACACGTATTCCCGGTGACAATACATTATTTTAACACCTTGGAACCACAAAGTTGCTTAATTATTGTACAATTTAAGTAAAACTTTTTTATATGGGAAAAAATCCATTGTCAATGACATAAAATTTTGATTTGTTTAAAATATTATCCTTGAAATGCTCAAAAGTCATTTATATGATTCATTATAGTTTAAATAATATTACTAATTATTAATTATACTATAAATTTGAGCAGCTAAAGATATTCGGGTAAGACAAAAAAATTGACAAGTAATTTTTTCATGAATATACGTAAGTGAAAATTTGAATTTTCAAAAAAACCGTTAAGCAAAAGTCCGTTACGAATTAATGCAAAATAACTATTAATATGCGATGTGCATTTAGCCAGACTTACGCCACCTTATATTCGAAAAAATTCGAAATGTCTTCGAAATTAATGTCGAAAACTTCGAAATTTGAGACGAAAATTTGAATTTTTATTGACCGTTAAGAAAAATGTAAACAAATCAAAAAATTTAAAATCAAAATCAATGATTTAAGCTTCTTTTAACAATGATTTAACTAAATTAACATAATCTTAATTATGTTTCATCACTATTAAATAGTTCACATTAGAAAAAAGAGCTTCAATTAACAATTAATTAAGAAATTTATAATTCGTGAAAAAATTCACTAACACATTTACAACTTTTGTTTACTTTTGATATTTTTGTTCTGAAAATTTTTAAAATCACCAATTCTTGCATTTACTTAAGCATTTTCAGTTCAAAAACATTAAAAATATGTCAAAGATTATTTATTTTAAAGAACTAAACAGTTAAAAGCTTCGAATTGTGTTGAATAAAGTTTTTTTCCAACGGTTAAAAAAGATTCAAAATATTTAAAAAAAATCGGTAAAACTTCTGTAACTGACAATTTTTAACGTGACGTTAGTCTGCATTTAGCACGCATAGTTTGAGCATAAATTTATGCTGTTTTAAATGTTTTGCATTATTTATAACACTTCACCAACTTAATTAAATTGACTTTTCTATTTATTAATGGCTTAACGTATTTTTGCATAACATATAAATGACAGTCATTGAATTTAAATTTGAAAATCCGTTATAAATACGTTACATATAGATGTGATTTGCAACTTTATGATAAGAATTTACATGTTATGCAGTAGGAATGGTACGGATAAACACTAAATCTTTAATTGAAGTTAGGACATTTTTAAAAGAGTTTCATGTGTTTTCAGGTATGACTTAAATATTTTAAAACGAATGAAAATTTTTGATAGTCTTTACTAATAACCCATTAAAAACTGGTAATTTATAAATAGTTGAACGAAACGGAGTGAAACGAAGTGGAGTCTAAAACTTCCTGTAATCAAAAAACTGCAACCTCCTTATTAAGTATGATAAAGTCAGGGTTGTAATGAAACTTAAGCTCCAAATTTTGGAAGTTAAATTGATTTATAGATTTGATAAGACTAAAAAGTAGAAAATAAAATACTATAAAAAAACTTTTTTAAAAAAGCACGCTTTTATTTCCGATTACAGTGCACTAAAAAGGAGAAAATAATTTTTTTATGAGAA
The DNA here is from genome assembly GCA_917627325.4 of Chironomus riparius. Classification (NCBI taxonomy): domain Eukaryota; kingdom Metazoa; phylum Arthropoda; class Insecta; order Diptera; family Chironomidae; genus Chironomus; species Chironomus riparius. Next base: position 35,914,468 of record OU895878.1, on the reverse strand, counting down.
CTCAAATTTGATACAAAATTTTATGACTAAAAATAAAAGCGTGGGGCGCTCTTGCATATTTCACTAAATCTTGAATTTGTGACAATTAAAAATAATCTATATATGTTTACACAAGCATTAGGTTTTTGAATATATTATAGAAAATCTAGAGCTGGTTTAAATTGAACGCCCCACGCTTTTATTTTTAGTCATAAAATTTTGTATCAAATTTGAGTTCTCATAAAAAAATTATTTTCTCCTTTTTAGTGCACTGTAATCGGAAATAAAAGCGTGCTTTTTTAAAAAAGTTTTTTTTTAAACACATCTAGGTATTATAAATAATAAAGAATGCTAATATAGATATAAAATCGATATAATTTTTTTTAAAAATAGCATACTATGATTGAAACCAAAAATGCTTTCAATTGCATTTTTAAACACATCTAGGTATTATAAATGATAGAGAATGCTAATATAGATATAAAATCGATATAATTTTTTTAAAAATAGCCTACTATGATTGAAACCAAAACTGCTTTCAATTGCATTTTTAAACACACCTAGGTATTATAAATGATAAAAAATGCTAATATAGATATAAAATCGATATAATTTTTTTAAAAATAGCCTACAATGATTGAAACCAAAAATGCTTTCAATTGCATTTTTAAACACATCTAAGTATTATAAATGATAAAGAATGCTAATATAGATATAAAATCATTATAATTTTTTTTTAAAAATAGCCTACTATGTTTGAAACCAAAAATGCTGTCAATTGCATTTTTAAACACATCTAGGTATTATAAATGATAAAGAATGCTAATATAGATATAAAATCGATATAATTTTTTTAAAAATAGCCTCCTATGATTGAAACCAAAAATGCTTTCAATTGCATTTTTAAACACATCAAGGTATTATAAATGATAAAGAATGCTATATAGATATAAAATCGATATAATTTTTTTAAAAATAGCCTACTTTGATCAAAACCAAAAATGCTTTCAATTGCATTTTTAAACACATCTAGGTATTATAAATGATAAAGAATGCTAATATAGATATAAAATCGATATAATTTTTTTAAAAATAGCCTACAATGATTGAAACCAAAAATGCTTTCAATTGCATTTTTAAACACATCTAGGTATTATAAATGATAAAGAATGCTAATATAGATATAAAATCGATATAATTTTTTTAAAAATAGCCTACTATGATTGAAACCAAAAATGCTTTCAATTGCATTTTTAAACACATCTAGGTATTATAAATGATAAAGAATGCTAATATAGATATAAAATCGATATAATTTTTTTAAAAATAGCCTACTATGATTGAAACCAAAAATGCTTTCAATTGCATTTTTAAACACATCTTGGTATTATAAATGATAAAGAATGCTAATATAGATATAAAATCGATATAATTTTTTTAAAAATAGCCTACTATGATTGAAACCAAAAATGCTTTCAATTGCATTTTTAAACACATCTAGGTATTATAAATGATAAAGAATGCTAATATAGATGTAAAATCGATATAATTTTTTTAAAAATAGCCTACTATGATTGAAACCAAAAATGCTTTCAATTGCATTTTTAAACACATCTTGGTATTATAAATGATAAAGAATGCTAATATAGATATAAAATCGATATAATTTTTTTAAAAATAGCCTACTATGATTGAAACCAAAAATGCTTTCAATTGCATTTTTAAACACATCTAGGTATTAAAAATGATAAAAAATCCTAATATAGATATAAAATCGATACAGTTTTTTTAAAAATAGCCTACTATGATTGAAACCAAAAATGCTTTCAATTGCATTTTTAAACACATCGAGGTATTATAAATGATAAAGAATGCTAATATAGATATAAAATCGATATAATTTTTTTTAAAAATAGCCTACTATGATTGAAACCAAAAATGCTTTTAATTGCATTTTCAAACACATCTAGGTATTATAAATGATAAAGAATGCTAATATAGATATAAAATCGATATAATTTTTTTAAAAATAGCCTACTATGATTGAAACCAAAAATGCTTTCAATTGCATTTTTAAACACATCTAGGTTTTATAAATGATAAAGAATGCTAATACAGATATAAAATCGATATAATTTTTTTAAAAATAGCCTACTATAATTGAAACCAAAAATGCTTTCAATTGCATTTTTAAACACATCTAGGTATTATAAATGATAAAGAATGCTAATATAGATATAAAATCGATACATTTTTTTTAAAAATAGCCTACTATGATTGAAACCAAAAATGCTTTCAATTGCATTTTTAAACACATCTAGGTATTATAAATGATAAAGAATGCTAATATAGATATAAAATCGATATGATTTTTTTAAAAATAGCCTACTATGATTGAAACCAAAAATGCTTTCAATTGCATTTTTAAACACATCTAGGTATTATAAATGATAAAGAATGCTAATATAGATATAAAATCGATATAATTTTTTTAAAAATAGCCTACTATGATTGAAACCAAAAATGCTTTCAATTGCATTTTTAAACACATCTAGGTATTATAAATGATAAAGAATGCTAATATAGATATAAAATCGATATAATTTTTTTTAAAAATAGCCTACTATGATTGAAACCAAAACTGCTTTCAATTGCATTTTTAAACACATCTAGGTATTATAAATAATAAAGAATGCTAATATAGATATAAAATCGATATAATTTTTTTTAAAAATAGCATACTATGATTGAAACCAAAAATGCTTTCAATTGCATTTTTAAACACATCTAGGTATTATAAATGATAGAGAATGCTAATATAGATATAAAATCGATATAATTTTTTTAAAAATAGCCTACTATGATTGAAACCAAAACTGCTTTCAATTGCATTTTTAAACACATCTAGGTATTATAAATGATAAAAAATGCTAATATAGATATAAAATCGATATAATTTTTTTAAAAATAGCCTACAATGATTGAAACCAAAAATGCTTTCAATTGCATTTTTAAACACATCTAAGTATTATAAATGATAAAGAATGCTAATATAGATATAAAATCAATATAATTTTTTTTTAAAAATAGCCTACTATGTTTGAAACCAAAAATGCTGTCAATTGCATTTTTAAACACATCTAGGTATTATAAATGATAAAGAATGCTAATATAGATATAAAATCGATATAATTTTTTTAAAAATAGCCTCCTATGATTGAAACCAAAAATGCTTTCAATTGCATTTTTAAACACATCTAGGTTTTATAAATGATAAAGAATGCTATATAGATATAAAATCGATATAATTTTTTTAAAAATAGCCTACTTTGATCAAAACCAAAAATGCTTTCAATTGCATTTTTAAACACATCTAGGTATTATAAATGATAAAGAATGCTAATATAGATATAAAATCGATATAATTTTTTTAAAAATAGCCTACAATGATTGAAACCAAAAATGCTTTCAATTGCATTTTTAAACACATCTAGGTATTATAAATGATAAAGAATGCTAATATAGATATAAAATCGATATAATTTTTTTAAAAATAGCCTACTATGATTGAAACCAAAAATGCTTTCAATTGCATTTTTAAACACATCTAGGTATTATAAATGATAAAGAATGCTAATATAGATATAAAATCGATATAATTTTTTTAAAAATAGCCTACTATGATTGAAACCAAAAATGCTTTCAATTGCATTTTTAAACACATCTTGGTATTATAAATGATAAAGAATGCTAATATAGATATAAAATCGATATAATTTTTTTAAAAATAGCCTACTATGATTGAAACCAAAAATGCTTTTAATTGCATTTTTAAACACATCTAGGTATTATAAATGATAAAGAATGCTAATATAGATATAAAATCGATATAATTTTTTTAAAAATAGCCTACTATGATTGAAACCAAAAATGCTTTCAATTGCATTTTTAAACACATCTAGGTATTATAAGTGATAAAGAATGCTAATATAGATAAAAAATCGATATAATTTTTTTTTAAAATAGCCTACTATGATTGAAACCAAAAATGCTTTCAATTGCATTTTTAAACACATCTAGGTATTATAAATGATAAAGAATGCTAATATAGATATAAAATCGATATAATTTTTTTAAAAATAGCCTACTATGATTGAAACCAAAAATGCTTTCAATTGCATTTTTAAACACATCTAGGTATTATAAATGATAAAGAATGCTAATATAGATATAAAATCGATATAATTTTTTTAAAAATAGGCTACTATGATTGAAACCAAAAATGCTTTCAATTGCATTTTTAAACACATCTAGGTATTATAAATGATAAAAAATGCTAATATAGATATAAAATCGATATAATATTTTTAAAAATAGCCTACTATGATTGAAACCAAAAATGCTTTCAATTGCATTTTTAAACACATCTGGGTATTATAAATGATAAAAAATGCTAATATAGATATAAAATCGATATAATTTTTTTAAAAATAGCCTACTATGATCAAAACCAAAAATGCTTTCAATTGCATTTTTAAACACATCTAGGTATTATAAATGATAAAGAATGCTATACAGATATAAAATCGATATATTTTTTTTAAAAATAGCCTACTATGATTGAAACCAAAAATGCTTTCAGTTGCATTTTTAAACACATCTAGGTATTATAAATGATAAAGAATGCTAATATAGATATAAAATCGATATAATTTTTTTAAAAATAGCCTACTATGATTGAAACCAAAAATGCTTTCAATTGCATTTTTAAACACATCTAGGTATTATAAATGATAAAAAATGCTAATATAGATATAAAATCGATATAATTTTTTTAAAAATAGCCTACTATGATTGAAACCAAAAATGCTTTCAATTGCATTTTTAAACACATCTAGGTATTATAAATGATAAAGAATGCTAATATAGATATAAAATCGATATTATTTTTTTTTAAAAAAATAGCATACTATGATTGAAACCAAAAATGCTTTCAATTGCATTTTTAAACACATCTAGGTATTATAAATGATAAAGAATGCTAATATAGATATAAAATCGATATAATTTTTTTAAAAATAGCCTACTATGATTGAAACCCAAAATGCTTTCAATTGCATTTTTAAACACATCTAGGTATTATAAATGATAAAGAATGCTAATATAGATATAAAATCGATATAATTTTTTTTAAAAATAGCCTACTATGATTGAAACCAAAAATGCTTTCAATTGCATTTTTAAACACATCTAGGTATTATAAATGATAAAGAATGCTAATATAGATATAAAATCGATATAATTTTTTTAAAAATAGCCTACTATGATTGAAACCAAAAATGCTTTCAATTGCATTTTTAAACACATCTAGGTATTATAAATGATAAAGAATGCTAATATAGATATAAAATCGATATAATTTTTTTAAAAATAGCCTACTATGATTGAAACCAAAAATGCTTTCAATTGCATTTTTAAACACATCTAGGTATTATAAATGATAAAAAATGCTAATATAGATATAAAATCGATATAATATTTTTAAAAATAGCCTACTATGATTGAAACCAAAAATGCTTTCAATTGCATTTTTAAACACATCTGGGTATTATAAATGATAAAAAATGCTAATATAGATATAAAATCGATATAATTTTTTTAAAAATAGCCTACTATGATCAAAACCAAAAATGCTTTCAATTGCATTTTTAAACACATCTAGGTATTATAAATGATAAAGAATGCTATACAGATATAAAATCGATATAATTTTTTTAAAAATAGCCTACTATGATTGAAACCAAAAATGCTTTCAGTTGCATTTTTAAACACATCTAGGTATTATAAATGATAAAGAATGCTAATATAGATATAAAATCGATATAATTTTTTTAAAAATAGCCTACTATGATTGAAACCAAAAATGCTTTCAATTGCATTTTTAAACACATCTAGGTATTATAAATGATAAAAAATGCTAATATAGATATAAAATCGATATAATTTTTTTAAAAATAGCCTACTATGATTGAAACCAAAAATGCTTTCAATTGCATTTTTAAACACATCTAGGTATTATAAATGATAAAGAATGCTAATATAGATATAAAATCGATATTATTTTTTTTTAAAAAAATAGCATACTATGATTGAAACCAAAAATGCTTTCAATTGCATTTTTAAACACATCTAGGTATTATAAATGATAAAGAATGCTAATATAGATATAAAATCGATATAATTTTTTTAAAAATAGCCTACTATGATTGAAACCCAAAATGCTTTCAATTGCATTTTTAAACACATCTAGGTATTATAAATGATAAAGAATGCTAATATAGATATAAAATCGATATAATTTTTTTTAAAAATAGCCTACTATGATTGAAACCAAAAATGCTTTCAATTGCATTTTTAAACACATCTAGGTATTATAAATGATAAAGAATGCTAATATAGATATAAAATCGATATAATTTTTTTAAAAATAGCCTACTATGATTGAAACCAAAAATGCTTTCAATTGCATTTTTAAACACATCTAGGTATTATAAATGATAAAGAATGCTAATATAGATATAAAATCGATATAATTTTTTTAAAAATAGCCTACTATGATTGAAACCAAAAATGCTTTCAATTGCATTTTTAAACACATCTAGGTATTATAAATGATAAAGAATGCTAATATAGATATAAAATCGATATAATATTTTTAAAAATAGCCTACTATGATTGAAACCAAAAATGCTTTAAATTGCATTTTTAAACACATCTAGGTATTATAAATGATAAAGAATGCTATATAGATATAAAATCGATATAATTTTTTTAAAAATAGCCTACTTTGATTGAAACCAAAAATGCTTTCAATTGCATTTTTAAACACATCTAGGTATTATAAATGATAAAGAATGCTAATATAGATATAAAATCGATATAATTTTTTTAAAAATAGCCTACTATGATTGAAACCAAAAATGCTTTCAATTGCATTTTTAAACACATCTAGGTATTATAAATGATAAAAAATGCTAATATAGATATAAAATCGATAAAATATTTTTAAAAATAGCCTACTATGATTGAAACCAAAAATGCTTTCAATTGCATTTTTAAACACATCTGGGTATTATAAATGATAAAGAATGCTAATATAGATATAAAATCGATATAATTTTTTTAAAAATAGCCTACTATGATTGAAACCAAAAATGCTTTCGATTGCATTTTTAAACACATCTGGGTATTATAAATGATAAAGAATGCTAATATAGATATAAAATCGATATAATTTTTTTAAAAATAGCCTACTATGATTGAAACCAAAAATGCTTTCAATTGCATTTTTAAACACATCTAGGTATTATAAATGATAAAGAATGCTAATATAGATATAAAATCGATATAATTTTTTTAAAAATAGCCTACTATGATCAAAACCAAAAATGCTTTCAATTGCATTTTTAAACACATCTAGGTATTATAAATGATAAAGAATACTATACAGATATAAAATCGATATAATTTTTTTTAAAAATAGCCTACTATGATTGAAACCAAAAATGCTTTCAGTTGCATTTTTAAACACATCTAGGTATCATAAATGATAAAGAATGCTAATATAGATATAAAATCGATATAATTTTTTTAAAAATAGCCTACTATGATTGAAACCAAAAATGCTTTCAATTGCATTTTTAAACACATCTAGGTATTATAAATGATAAAAAATGCTAATATAGATATAAAATCGATATAATTTGTTTAAAAATAGCCTACTATGATTGAAACCAAAAATGCTTTCAATTGCATTTTTAAACACATCTAGGTATTATAAATGATAAAGAATGCTAATATAGATATAAAATCGATATTATTTTTTTTTAAAAAAATAGCATACTATGATTGAAACCAAAAATGCTTTTAATTGCATTTTTAAACACATCTAGGTATTATAAATGATAAAGAATGCTAATATAGATATAAAATCGATATAATTTTTTTAAAAATAGCCTACTATGATTGAAACCCAAAATGCTTTCAATTGCATTTTTAAACACATCTAGGTATTATAAATGATAAAGAATGCTAATATAGATATAAAATCGATATAATTTTTTTAAAAATAGCCTACTATGATTGAAATCAAAAATGCTTTCAATTGCATTTTTAAACACATCTAGGTATTATAAATGATAAAGAATGCTATATAGATATAAAATCGATATAATTTTTTTAAAAATAGCCTACTTTGATTGAAACCAAAAATGCTTTCAATTGCATTTTTAAACACATCTAGGTATTATAAATGATAAAGAATGCTAATATAGATATAAAATCGATATAATTTTTTTAAAAATAGCCTACTATGATTGAAACCAAAAATGCTTTCAATTGCATTTTTAAACACATCTAGGTATTATAAATGATAAAGAATGCTAATATAGATATAAAATCGATATAATTTTTTTAAAAATAGCCTACTATGATCAAAACCAAAAATGCTTTCAATTGCATTTTTAAACACATCTAGGTATTATAAATGATAAAGAATGCTAATATAGATATAAAATCGATATAATTTTTTTAAAAATAGTCTACTATGATTGAAACCAAAAATGCTTTCAATTGCATTTTTAAACACATCTAGGTATTATAAATGACAAAGAACGCTAATATAGATATAAAATCGATATAATTTTTTTAAAAATAGCCTACTATGATTGAAACCAAAAATGCTTTCAATTGCATTTTTAAACACATCTAGGTTTTATAAATGATAAAGAATGCTAATACAGATATAAAATCGATATAATTTTTTTAAAAATAGCCTACTATAATTGAAACCAAAAATGCTTTCAATTGCATTTTTAAACACATCTAGGTATTATAAATGATAAAGAATGCTAATATAGATATAAAATCGATACATTTTTTTTAAAAATAGCCTACTATGATTGAAACCAAAAATGCTTTCAATTGCATTTTTAAACACATCTAGGTATTATAAATGATAAAGAATGCTAATATAGATATAAAATCGATATGATTTTTTTAAAAATAGCCTACTATGATTGAAACCAAAAATGCTTTCAATTGCATTTTTAAACACATCTAGGTATTATAAATGATAAAGAATGCTAATATAGATATAAAATCGATATAATTTTTTAAAAATAGCCTACTATGATTGAAACCAAAAATGCTTTCAATTGCATTTTTAAACACATCTAGGTATTATAAATGATAAAGAATGCTAATATAGATATAAAATCGATATAATTTTTTTTAAAAATAGCCTACTATGATTGAAACCAAAACTGCTTTCAATTGCATTTTTAAACACATCTAGGTATTATAAATAATAAAGAATGCTAATATAGATATAAAATCGATATAATTTTTTTTAAAAATAGCATACTATGATTGAAACCAAAAATGCTTTCAATTGCATTTTTAAACACATCTAGGTATTATAAATGATAGAGAATGCTAATATAGATATAAAATCGATATAATTTTTTTAAAAATAGCCTACTATGATTGAAACCAAAACTGCTTTCAATTGCATTTTTAAACACATCTAGGTATTATAAATGATAAAAAATGCTAATATAGATATAAAATCGATATAATTTTTTTAAAAATAGCCTACAATGATTGAAACCAAAAATGCTTTCAATTGCATTTTTAAACACATCTAAGTATTATAAATGATAAAGAATGCTAATATAGATATAAAATCAATATAATTTTTTTTTAAAAATAGCCTACTATGTTTGAAACCAAAAATGCTGTCAATTGCATTTTTAAACACATCTAGGTATTATAAATGATAAAGAATGCTAATATAGATATAAAATCGATATAATTTTTTTAAAAATAGCCTACTTTGATCAAAACCAAAAATGCTTTCAATTGCATTTTTAAACACATCTAGGTATTATAAATGATAAAGAATGCTAATATAGATATAAAATCGATATAATTTTTTAAAAATAGCCTACAATGATTGAAACCAAAAATGCTTTCAATTGCATTTTTAAAACACATCTAGGTATTATAAATGATAAAGAATGCTAATATAGATATAAAATCGATATAATTTTTTTAAAAATAGCCTACTATGATTGAAACCAAAAATGCTTTCAATTGCATTTTTAAACACATCTAGGTATTATAAATGATAAAGAATGCTAATATAGATATAAAATCGATATAATTTTTTTAAAAATAGCCTACTATGATTGAAACCAAAAATGCTTTCAATTGCATTTCTAAACACATCTTGGTATTATAAATGATAAAGAATGCTAATATAGATATAAAATCGATATAATTTTTTTAAAAATAGCCTACTATGATTGAAACCAAAAATGCTTTTAATTGCATTTTTAAACACATCTAGGTATTATAAATGATAAAGAATGCTAATATAGATATAAAATCGATATAATTTTTTTAAAAATAGCCTACTATGATTGAAACCAAAAATGCTTTCAATTGCATTTTTAAACACATCTAGGTATTATAAGTGATAAAGAATGCTAATATAGATATAAAATCGATATAATTTTTTTTAAAATAGCCTACTATGATTGAAACCAAAAATGCTTTCAATTGCATTTTTAAACACATCTAGGTATTATAAATGATAAAGAATGCTAATATAGATATAAAATCGATATAATTTTTTTAAAAATAGCCTACTATGATTGAAACCAAAAATGCTTTCAATTGCATTTTTAAACACATCTAGGTATTATAAATGATAAAGAATGCTAATATAGATATAAAATCGATATAATTTTTTTAAAAATAGGCTACTATGATTGAAACCAAAAATGCTTTCAATTGCATTTTTAAACACATCTAGGTATTATAAATGATAAAAAATGCTAATATAGATATAAAATCGATATAATTTTTTTAAAAATAGCCTACTATGATTGAAACCAAAAATGCTTTCAATTGCATTTTTAAACACATCTAGGGTATTATAAATGATAAAAAATGCTAATATAGATATAAAATCGATATAATTTTTTTAAAAATAGCCTACTATGATCAAAACCCAAAAATGCTTTCAATTACATTTTTAAACACATCTAGGTATTATAAATGATAAAGAATGCTATACAGATATAAAATCGATATATTTTTTTTTAAAAATAGCCTACTATGATTGAAACCAAAAATGCTTTCAATTGCATTTTTAAACACATCTAGGTATTATAAATGATAAAGAATGCTAATATAGATATAAAATCGATATAATTTTTTTTAAAAATAGCCTACTATGATTGAAACCAAAAATGCTTTCAATTGCATTTTTAAACACATCTAGGTATTATAAATGATAAAGAATGCTAATATAGATATAAAATCGATATAATTTTTTTTAAAAATAGCCTACTATGATTGAAACCAAAAATGCTTTCAATTGCATTTTTAAACACATCTAGGTATTATAAATGATAAAGAATGCTAATATAGATATAAAATCGATATAATTTTTTTTAAAAATAGCCTACTATGATTGAAACCAAAAATGCTTTCAATTGCATTTTTAAACACATCTAGGTATTATAAATGATAAAGAATGCTAATATAGATATAAAATCGATATAATTTTTTTTAAAAATAGCCTACTATGATTGAAACCAAAAATGCTTTCAATTGCATTTTTAAACACATCTAGGTATTATAAATGATAAAGAATGCTAATATAGATATAAAATCGATATAATTTTTTTTAAAAATAGCCTACTATGATTGAAACCAAAAATGCTTTCAATTGCATTTTAAACACACATCTAGGTATTATAAATGATAAAGAATGCTAATATAGATATAAAATCGATATAATTTTTTTAAAAATAGCCTACTATGATTGAAACCAAAAATGCTTTCAATTGCATTTTTTAAACACATCTAGGTATTATAAATGATAAAGAATGCTAATAAAGATATAAAATCGATATAATTTTTTTAAAAATAGCCCTACTATGATTGAAACCAAAAATGCTTTCAATTGCATTTTTAAACACATCTAGGTATAAGCTATAATTAGCTAGTATAATTTTTTTAAAAATAGCCTACTATGATTGAACCAAAAATGCTTTCAATTGCATTTTTAAACACATCTAGGTATTATAAATGATAAAGAATGCTAATATAGATATAAATCGATATAATTTTTTTAAAAATAGCCTACTATGATTGAAACCAAAAATGCTTTCAATTGCATTTTTAAACACATCTAGGTATTATAAATGATAAAGAATGCTAATATAGATATAAAATCGATATAATTTTTTTTAAAATAGCCTACTATGATTGAAACCAAAAATGCTTTCAATTGCATTTTTAAACACATCTAGGTATTATAAATGATAAAGAATGCTAATATAGATATAAAATCGATATAATTTTTTTAAAAAAAACCTACTATGATTGAAACCAAAAATGCTTTCAATTGCATTTTTAAACACATCTAGGTATTATAAATGATAAAGAATGCTAATATAGATATAAAATCGATAAATTTTTTTAAAAATAGCCTACTATGATTGAAACCAAAAATGCTTTCAATTGCATTTTTAAACACATCTAGGTATTATAAATGATAAAGAATGCTAATATAGATATAAAATCGATATAATTTTTTTAAAAATAGCCTACTATGATTGAAACCAAAAATGCTTTCAATTGCATTTTTAAACACATCTAGGTATTATAAATGATAAAGAATGCTAATATAGATATAAAATCGATATAATTTTTTTAAAAATAGCCTACTATGATTGAAACCAAAAATGCTTTCAATTGCATTTTTAAACACATCTAGGTATTATAAATGATAAAGAATGCTAATATAGATATAAAATCGATATAATTTTTTTAAAAATAGCCTACTATGATTGAAACCAAAAATGCTTTCAATTGCATTTTTAAACACATCTAGGTATTATAAATGATAAAGAATGCTAATATAGATATAAAATCGATATAATTTTTTTAAAAATAGCCTACTATGATTGAAACCAAAAATGCTTTCAATTGCATTTTTAAACACATCTAGGTATTATAAATGATAAAGAATGCTAATATAGATATAAAATCGATATAATTTTTTTAAAAATAGCCTACTATGATTGAAACCAAAAATGCTTTCAATTGCATTTTTAAACACATCTAGGTATTATAAATGATAAAGAATGCTAATATAGATATAAAATCGATATAATTTTTTTAAAAATAGCCTACTATGATTGAAACCAAAAATGCTTTCAATTGCATTTTTAAACACATCTAGGTATTATAAATGATAAAGAATGCTAATATAGATATAAAATCGATATAATTTTTTTAAAAATAGCCTACTATGATTGAAACCAAATATGCTTTCAATTGCATTTTTAAACACATCTAGGTATTATAAATGATAAAGAATGCTAATATAGATATAAAATCGATATAATTTTTTAAAAATAGCCTACTATGATTGAAACCAAAAATGCTTTCAATTGCATTTTTAAACACATCTAGGTATTATAAATGATAAAGAATGCTAATATAGATATAAAATCGATATAATTTTTTTAAAAATAGCCTACTATGATTGAAACCAAAAATGCTTTCAATTGCATTTTTAAACACATCTAGGTATTATAAATGATAAAGAATGCTAATATAGATATAAAATCGATATAATTTTTTTAAAAATAGCCTACTATGATTGAAACCAAAAATGCTTTCAATTGCATTTTTAAACACATCTAGGTATTATAAATGATAAAGAATGCTAATATAGATATAAAATCGATATAATTTTTTTAAAAATAGCCTACTATGATTGAAACCAAAAATGCTTTTAATTGCATTTTTAAACACATCTAGGTATTATAAATGATAAAGAATGCTAATATAGATATAAAATCGATATAATTTTTTAAAAATAGCCTACTATGATTGAAACCAAAAATGCTTTCAATTGCATTTTTAAACACATCTAGGTATTATAAATGATAAAGAATGCTAATATAGATATAAAATTGATATAATTTTTTTAAAAATAGCCTACTATGATTGAAACCAAAAATGCTTTCAATTGCATTTTTAAACACATCTAGGTATTATAAATGATAAAGTATGCTAATATAGATATAAAATCGATATAATTTTTTTAAAAATAGCCTACTATGATTGAAACCAAAAATGCTTTCAATTGCATTTTTAAACACATCTAGGTATTATAAATGATAAAGAATGCTAATATAGATATAAAATCGATATAATTTTTTTAAAAATAGCCTACTTTGATTGAAACCAAAAATGCTTTCAATTGCATTTTTAAACACATCTAGGTATTATAAATGATAAAGAATGCTAATATAGATATAAAATCGATATAATTTTTTTAAAAATAGCCTACTATGTTTGAAACCAAAAATGCTTTCAATTGCATTTTTAAACACATCTAGGTATTATAAATGATAAAGAATGCTAATATAGATATAAAATCGATATAATTTTTTTAAAAATAGCCTACTATGATTGAAACCAAAAATGCTTTCAATTGCATTTTTAAACACATCTAGGTATTATAAATGATAAAGAATGCTAATATAGATATAAAATTGATATAATTTTTTTTAAAAAAAACCTACTTTGATTGAAACCAAAAATGCTTTCAATTGCATTTTTAAACACATCTGGGTATTATAAATGATAAAGAATGCTAATATAGATATAAAATTGATATAATTTTTTTTAAAAATAGCCTACTATGATTGAAACCAAAAATGCTTTCAATTGCATTTTTAAACACACCTAGGTATTATAAATGATAAAGAATGCTAACATAGATATAAAATCGATATAATTTTTTTAAAAATAGCCTACTATGATTGAAACCAAAAATGCTTTCAATTGCATTTTTAAACACATCTAGGTATTATAAATGATAAAGAATGCTAATATAGATATAAAATCGATACAATTTTTTTAAAAATAGCCTACTATGTTTGAAACCAAAAATGCTTTCAATTGCATTTTTAAACACATCTAAGTATTATAAATGATATAGAATGCTAATATAGATATAAAATCGATATAATTTTTTTAAAAATAGCCTACTATGTTTTAAACCAAAAATGCTTTCAATTGCATTTTTAAACACATCTAAGTATTATAAATGATATAGAATGCTAATATAAAATAGTAGGCTAAAAATAGCCTACTATAATTGAAACCAAAAATGCTTTCAATTTCATTTTTAAACACATCTAGTTATTATAAATGATAAAGAATGCTAATATAGATATAAAATTGATATAATTTTTTTTAAAAATAGCCTACTATGATTGAAACCAAAAATGCTTTCAATTGCATTTTTAAACACACCTAGGTATTATAAATGATAAAGAATGCTAACATAGATATAAAATCGATATAATTTTTTTAAAAATAGCCTACTATGATTGAAACCAAAAATGCTTTCAATTGCATTTTTAAACACATCTAGGTATTATAAATGATAAAGAATGCTAATATAGATATAAAATCGATACAATTTTTTTAAAAATAGCCTACTATGTTTGAAACCAAAAATGCTTTCAATTGCATTTTTAAACACATCTAAGTATTATAAATGATATAGAATGCTAATATAGATATAAAATCGATATAATTTTTTTAAAAATAGCCTACTATGTTTTAAACCAAAAATGCTTTCAATTGCATTTTTAAACACATCTAAGTATTATAAATGATATAGAATGCTAATATAGATATAAAATCGATATAATTTTTTTAAAAATAGCCTACTATGATTGAAACCAAAAATGCTTTCAATTGCATTTTTAAACACATCTAGGTATTATAAATGATAAAGAATGCTAATATAGATATAAAATCGATATAATTTTTTTAAAAATAGCCTACTATGATTGAAACCAAAAATGCTTTCAATTGCATTTTTAAACACATCTAGGTATTATAAATGGTAAATAATGCTAATATAGATATAAAATCGATATAATTTTTTTAAAAATAGCCTACTATGATTGAAACCAAAAATGCTTTCAATTGCATTTTTAAACACATCTAGGTATTATAAATGATAAAGAATGCTAATATAGATATAAAATCGATATAATTTTTTTAAAAATAGCCTACTATGATTGAAACCAAAAATGCTTTCAATTGCATTTTTAAACACATCTAGGTATTATAAATGATAAAGAATGCTAATATAGATATAAAATCGATATAATTTTTTTAAAAATAGCCTACTATGATTGAAACCAAAAATGCTTTCAATTGCATTTTTAAACACATCTAGGTATTATAAATGATAAAGAATGCTAATATAGATATAAAATCGATATAATTTTTTTAAAAATAGCCTACTATGATTGAAACCAAAAATGCTTTCAATTGCATTTTTAAACACATCTAGGTATTATAAATGATAAAGAATGCTAATATAGATATAAAATCGATATAATTTTTTTAAAAATAGCCTACTATGATTGAAACCAAAAATGCTTTCAATTGCATTTTTAAACACATCTAGGTATTATAAATGATAAAGAATGCTAATATAGATATAAAATCGATATAATTTTTTTAAAATAGCCTACTATGATTGAAACCAAAAATGCTTTCAATTGCATTTTTAAACACATCTAGGTATTATAAATGATAAAGAATGCTAATATAGATATAAAATCGATATAATTTTTTTAAAATAGCCTACTATGATTGAAACCAAAAATGCTTTCAATTGCATTTTTAAACACATCTAGGTATTATAAATGATAAAGAATGCTAATATAGATATAAAATCGATAAAAATTTTTTAAAAATAGCCTACTATGATTGAAACCAAAAATGCTTTCAATTGCATTTTTAAACACATCTAGGTATTATAAATGATAAAGAATGCTAATATAGATATAAAATCGATATAATTTTTTTAAAAATAGCCTACTATGATTGAAACCAAAAATGCTTTCAATTGCATTTTTAAACACATCTAGGTATTATAAATGATAAAGAATGCTAATATAGATATAAAATCGATATAATTTTTTTAAAAATAGCCTACTATGATTGAAACCAAAAATGCTTTCAATTGCATTTTTAAACACATCTAGGTATTATAAATGATAAAGAATGCTAATATAGATATAAAATCGATATAATTTTTTTAAAAATAGCCTACTATGATTGAAACCAAAAATGCTTTCAATTGCATTTTTAAACACATCTAGGTATTATAAATGATAAAGAATGCTAATATAGATATAAAATCGATACAATTTTTTTAAAAATAGCCTACTATGTTTGAAACCAAAAATGCTTTCAATTGCATTTTTAAACACATCTAGGTATTATAAATGGTAAATAATGCTAATATAGATATAAAATCGATATAATTTTTTTAAAAATAGCCTACTATGATTGAAACCAAAAATGCTTTCAATTGCATTTTTAAACACATCTAGGTATTATAAATGATAAAGAATGCTAATATAGATATAAAATCGATATAATTTTTTTAAAAATAGCCTACTATGATTGAAACCAAAAATGCTTTCAATTGCATTTTTAAACACATCTAGGTATTATAAATGATAAAGAATGCTAATATATAATAATAATAATAGTTTATTACCAGAGGTATTTAGATAATTTGACATGTATAGTACAACGATACAAAATGTGAAGAGATAATATAATAAAACATTTAGAAAATTTATCATTTGTTAAAAATGAGGAATTTGAGCATGACACTAAATTTGAATCGGGTTTGCTTTGAAGTTTCGCGGAAAGACATAGCTTTTAAACGTGAGTTAAATTGTGGCGCTTTAGCATCGACGCTTTTATAAAGCACCTTTGAGACAGGTGAAAAGTTTATTAACTTTTGTGGTGACACACTGAACAACTGCGCATACAAATGGGTCCTAAAGGACACAGATTCCACAATTCAACCTCCATCAATGTGCATGATTCCACCTTCCGGTCTAGTGCAGATTGTAGGTTTCCGAAGCATATGGGTCTTTCGAATGTGACGAGAAAATTAGGAATAGATCCATCGCGCTGCAGGCAATGATTTAAAAACGAATCGTATCGCTGTAGCACTTTCGCAATGCACTGTCTTAAGGACACCTTCAAAGCAGGCGTAAAGTTAAACATTGTTAACTTTTTACTCCAAAAGTAATACATATGCGTGTGGATCCGTAGACACGTTTTCCACAGCGATACGACCAGCATTAATACATGGGTTTCACTGTGAAAGTCTGATGTGAGAATGCTGGCTTCACGACAATTAATCTAACGGATAGTTTAATTTGACAAATTCGATCGCGAGCGATTTGGTGGAAAGTGTAGTGCCATTGCTCTTTTCCTTCTTATATCTTGTGAATTCATTGTATAGTTTAAGGCCTTTGTAAAAGATACTGTTTTGGGATGATGCCTTTGTGTAATTTTTTAATTGATATTCATCGTTCCTTCTAGTCGGATATTGATGACATGAACTGGTCTTTATCATGTGTTGCTGCAAATATATGGGCGATAAACCAATTGCTATTCTGTGAATGAATAAAATCGTATTAAGATATATCGTCTGTTTAACGGACAGCCAATTAAGCTTTTGAAGCATCTCGATTCTAGGCGTCAAATAATCTGCCTTTAACATTAAGCGTGCATATCGATTCATGACTTTTTGAAAGTCATTTATCTGTGTGTCATTCAACAAGAACAAGACAGAAGCGCAGTAATTAAAATGCGGCATTACTAATGAGGAAACGTAAAGCTTTTTACTCTCAAAGTTTAGTTTATGTTCCGACCGCTTCAAGACATAGAATTTGGAGTTCAATTTCTTCAAAACGCTCTCAAAGTGTTGTATAAATAACATATTTGAATCAACAATTATTCCTAAATATTTAAATTCTGATACTATTTCTATAGCTTGCTCATTCAAATAAATGGGATGCGACAGAACAAGTGATTTATTGGATGATATCAACATTGCCTTGGACTTATTTACATTCAGCGCGAGTTTAGAATAACAAAGCCATTCGTAAATAAGCTTTAGGTCATAATTTAGTAAGGCTATTGTTGCTTCGAGTTCATTGGCTTTACAAGCAATATAAATAAGTGTATCGTCAGCAAACAATTTGATTTTCGTGTGCTGGACTACGTTAACTACATCATTAATGAAGATTATAAAGAGGATGCAACTGAGAACAGAACCTTGCGAGACACCAATTAAAATTGATAATAAGTCCGAGATTGCGGAACCAAAACGTGTCTGTTGACAACGTTCCGTTAAGTAAGAAGTAAACCAACTGATTACGGTTTCGTCACATCCATACAAGGAGAGTTTGTGCAGTAAGAGCTGGCGATCAACTGTTTCAAAGGCTCTCTTCAAATCTATGAAAACTGCGACGACTACTAAATTA
Organism: Chironomus riparius; assembly: GCA_917627325.4. Taxonomy (NCBI): domain Eukaryota; kingdom Metazoa; phylum Arthropoda; class Insecta; order Diptera; family Chironomidae; genus Chironomus; species Chironomus riparius. The sequence continues at coordinate 35,895,011 of OU895878.1, read as the reverse complement.
TTATCAACTGCATCCTTCCATTCAGACAAAACGTCTGTAATTGAAGTTTCACAACTGTGGACTTTTCGAAAGCCTGATTGCTGCGATGCAAATAGATTATTAAGTTCAAAGTACTCTAATAATTGATCTTTCACAACTCGCTCAAGAACTTGTCCAATTACACAGAGGGTGTTTATGGGACGCAAATCATTTACATCTAGAGAGCCTTTAACCTTTTGAATTGGTGTTACAGTTGAGATCTTACAGTAGTTGGGCACGATTCCCTTAGATAAGGATTGATTTATAAATGATAGATATAAAATCGATATAATTTTTTTAAAAATAGCCTACTATGATTGAAACCAAAAATGCTTTCAATTGCATTTTTAAACACATCTAGGTATTATAAATGATAAAGAATGCTAATATAGATATAAAATCGATATAATTTTTTTAAAAATAGCCTACTATGTTTGAAACCAAAAATGCTTTCAATTGCATTTTTAAACACATCTAAGTATTATAAATGATATAGAATGCTAATATAGATATAAAATCGATATAATTTTTTTAAAAATAGCCTACTATGATTGAAACCAAAAATGCTTTCAATTGCATTTTTAAACACATCTAGGTATTATAAATGGTAAATAATGCTAATATCGATATAAAATCGATATAATTTTTTTAAAAATAGCCTACTATGATTGAAACCAAAAATGCTTTCAATTGCATTTTTAAACACATCTAGGTATTATAAATGATAAAGAATGCTAATATAGATATAAAATCGATACAATTTTTTTAAAAATAGCCTACTATGTTTGAAACCAAAAATGCTTTCAATTGCATTTTTAAACACATCTAAGTATTATAAATGATAAAGAATGCTAATATAGATATAAAATCGATATAATTTTTTTAAAAATAGCCTACTATGATTGAAACCAAAAATGCTTTCAATTTCATCTTTTAACACATCAATGTATTACAAATGATAAAGAATGCTAATATAGATATAAAATCGATATAATTTTTTTAAAAAAAGCCTACTATGATTGAAACCAAAAATGCTTTCAATTGCATTTTTAAACACATCTAGGTATTATAAATGATAAGGAATGCTAATATAGATATAAAATCGATATAATTTTTTTAAAAATAGCCTACTATGTTAAAAACCAAAAATGCTTTCAATTGCATTTTTAAACACATCTAGGTATTATAAATGATAAAGAATGCTAATATAGATATAAAATCGATATAATTTTTTTAAAAATAGCCTCTTATGATTGAAACCAAAAATGCTTTCAATTGCATTTTTAAACACATCTAGGTATTATAAATGATAAAGAATGCTAATATAGATATAAAATCGATGTAATTTTTTTAAAAAAAGCCTACTATCATTGAAACCAAGAATGCTTTCAATTGCATTTTTAAACACATCTAGGTATTATAAATGATAAAAAATGCTAATATAGATATAAAATCGATATAATTTTTTTAAAAATAGCCTACTATGATTGAAACCAAAAATGCTTTCAATTGCATTTTTAAACACATCTAGGTATTATAAATGATAAAGAATGCTAATATAGATATGAAATCGATATAATTTTTTTTCAAAATAGCCTACTATGATTGAAACCATAAATGCTTTCAATTGCATTTTTAAACACATTTGGGTATTATAAATGATTAAGAATGCTAATATAGATATAAAATCGATATAATTTTTTAAAAATAGTCTACTATGATTGAAACCAAAAATGCTTTCAATTGCATTTTTAAACACATCTGGGTATTATAAATGATATAGAATGCTAATATAGATATAAAATCGATATAATTTTTTTAAAAATAGCCTACTATGATTGAAACCAAAAATGCTTTCAATTGCATTTTTAAACACATCTAGGTATTATAAATGATAAAGAATGCTAATATAGATATAAAATCGATATAATTTTTTTAAAAATAGCCTACTATGATTGAAACCAAAAATGCTTTCAATTGCATTTTTAAACACATCTAGGTATTATAAATGATAAAGTATGCTAATATAGATATAAAATCGATATAATTTTTTTAAAAATAGCCTACTATGATTGAAACCAAAAATGCTTTCAATTGCATTTTTAAACACATCTAGGTATTATAAATGATAAAGAATGCTAATATAGATATAAAATCGATATAATTTTTTTAAAAATAGCCTACTTTGATTGAAACCAAAAATGCTATCAATTGCATTTTTAAACACATCTAGGTATTATAAATGATAAAGAATGCTAATATAGATATAAAATCGATATAATTTTTTTAAAAATAGCCTACTATGTTTGAAACCAAAAATGCTTTCAATTGCATTTTTAAACACATCTAGGTATTATAAATGATAAAGAATGCTAATATAGATATAAAATCGATATAATTTTTTTAAAAATAGCCTACTATGATTGAAACCAAAAATGCTTTCAATTGCATTTTTAAACACATCTAGGTATTATAAATGATAAAGAATGCTAATATAGATATAAAATTGATATAATTTTTTTTAAAAAAAACCTACTTTGATTGAAACCAAAAATGCTTTCAATTGCATTTTTAAACACATCTGGGTATTATAAATGATAAAGAATGCTAATATAGATATAAAATTGATATAATTTTTTTTAAAAATAGCCTACTATGATTGAAACCAAAAATGCTTTCAATTGCATTTTTAAACACACCTAGGTATTATAAATGATAAAGAATGCTAACATAGATATAAAATCGATATAATTTTTTAGCGCATTTTTGTATACTTGTATACAAAAAGGTAGCTTAATCATGCACTATGTTCGGCTGGTCGGCTGGTCGGCCGCTAAGAAAAACTTTTAATCTAGACATCGTAGAGAGTTCTAGTTTTTTGCATTAGTTCCGTTATATCGAGTTATTGGCCTGCCGGACATTTAAAAATCTTAAAACAGTGTATTTATGCTATAATTAATGAATTTTCTAAAAAAATTAGAGTTCTACACTCCGAACTTCTACACTATCCGAACATTTGATGGGAACTTCTACACTGTCAGACTGGATAATTTGAATTTCAAAAAACTGTTAAATCAAAATCGTTTTGAAATCCGATAATATGTTGTAAGAAGTATGTATTAATGCTGTAATTTATAATTTTATGCTTTTAGTACATTACAAAACACATTTATGTGAAAAATTCAATAATTTGAATCTCAAAATTTCGTTAAATTACAAAATAATATGATAATTTAACGGTTTTTTGAAATTCAAATTTTATAACGGTTAAAAAAATTTGAATTTTTCACACCAAAAGTTGTAAACAACGAAACAGTGAAAAATACATTTTTCTATAAAGTTTAATTAATTAAATAATAAGGTAAAATTAACTTTTAAAAAGCTAAAAATTGTATAACTATTTTGTTAACTTGTTTTAGAACATGCCAAAACGAAAGACAAAGCCTTTGACTGTAAAAAAGGACTTGGAAAAGAAGAAAAAACAAAAAGTTGCTAATGCTGAAAAAAATCAAGAAAAATTGGATCGTGACAACGAATTAAGACGAGAAAAGCGATCCAATCCGGATTATTTAGAAGCCGAATCATCAAGAGATTTGATAAGCCGTCAAAATCGTCGATCGGACCTCGAATATTTACAAGCTGAATTGTCAAGAGATTCAGTAAGTCGTCAAAATCGTCGTTCGGATGTGGATTATTTAGAAGCTGAATCTGCAAGAGATTCGGTAAGTCGTCAAAATCGTCGTTCGGATGTGGAACATTTTGAAGCTGAATTGTCAAGAGATTCAGTAAGTCGTCAAAATTGTCGTTCAGATGTGGAATATTTAGAAGTTGAATCAGCAAGAGATTTAGCAAGTCTTCAAAAGCGTCGAGCAAAGCGAATTCCGTGGAACAAAGCAATCGAGACATACAATGCAATTGTTAAAGACGGTCCATATCATCGATGTTACTCGTGTGATCGATTGTTTTTTAAGACGCAAGTATCGGTAACGACTCGTGAAAAACTACAAGAGAAACGAGGATGTACTGACGCATATATAACTGGACTCATAATTTCCGAATTAATTGACGATCCCGAGTTCATTTTCTGTTCAACTTGCATGGCTCATATTCGTAAGCAAACATACTCGAAGTTGAATATTAATCATTCGAACTTGAAGTTTCCTGATGTTCCTGACTGCTTAAAGAAGCTGACTCCATTAGCGGAACGATGTGTAGCAGCTCGAATTCCATTCATGAAGATCGAACAAGCTAATTATGCAGGACAATTAAAGATAAAATCCGGTATAGTTAATGTTCCCATCGATGTTTCAACTGCAGTCAACGCAATTCCGAGATCGGTGGACGATACACATGTCATTGAAGTTTCGTTAATGCGAAAAATGTCTTACAAGAACCCTTACATTCGAGAACGTGTTCGACCAGCTGATGTATGGGCTGCTGCAGAATATTTATGCCAAACGCCACTTTATACTGAATTTGGCATTACATTAAATCAGGAATTTAATCCTGCAGGTAATGTTTGTTTATAAATTGTGCCAATGTGTTTACATAAAATTTAAATTTCTTTATAGTTAGTGCTGTTGAACCTGACAACGAAACCGTCAATACTAATAACGAGTTGCAATCACGAGATACAGTTAACTTAGAATCGCCTTCAGAGCCAGAACCAGTCGAGCCTACCGATCGTCATTTACCGGAAGAAACGTTACTCGATTCAATGGAAGCAATGCAGTTCGTACCGGAACTCGATCCATCGGATGCCATTAGAATTGCTCCAGGTAACAATTCATGATACTTTTTGAAAGTCATTGACTAAAAACATTTTTCAATCTGTAATTACAGGTGAAGGCCGAAATCCGATTCCAATGTTTATGGACAAGTATTGTGAAGAGTTGGCGTTTCCAACAATATGGTGTGGTCAGCAGAGAGCAATGCCACCAGATGGTCAAAAAGCATTGTCGAATCTGGATTACGTAAATTCGGAAATTCGTAGATATGACCGTCGAGCCTGTCGTCCCGATCATATTCTATACTTATATAAGAAGTCTCAAATTGAACAACTTACAAAGCGAGCAACTGTTATTCTTCGAAAAAGTACTCAAAATAACAACATCACAGCCGGTCAAGTAGCAAATAAACAGTTTCTCGATAATGCTGTTAATAACGATTCCGCATATCGATTCATGGCAGCGATAACAGGAAGTCCACCATATTTCGAAGCTCAGAAGAAGAAAGTAATGGCGATGGTTCGACAGTTCGGTGGATTTACTTTCTTCGTTACGAACTCGGCAGCCGAAACTCATTGGCCGGAATTACTTGTTATCCTTAAAAAGACTGTGGACAAAGCTGACATTTCTGGTGAAGAGGCAATGGATTTGACATTTGAAGAAAAATCTCGACTAATAAGTTCGGATCCAGTTACGTGTGCCCAGTATTTCTACCATCGACTAAAAGCGTTGTGGAAAACATGGGAAGCCGAAGACGGACCATTCGGAAAGTACAAGATAGCACACAAATATTGTCGTATCGAATGGCAACATCGGGGATCGCCGCATGCTCATCAATTCGTCGATTTGAAAGACGCACCCAAGTTCAATCCTGACGATCCGGATTCGTACAAGCGAGTTTGTGAATTCATTGACGAAATATTCACAACTGATACCGATGATCCGGAAGTTTCTAGCATAATATACGTACAGAAACATCGATGCACTCACACATGCAAGAAAGGAAGAAGAGGAAAGGAAACATGCCGATTTAATGCACCTTTTTTGCCACTTCCACAAACAATGATACTAGAGCCAATTCCGGATACGATGGTCTTAGCACAAGCGAAAAAGGACTTACTTCGAAAGATTAATGAGAATCTGCATGACATACTCGAATCGGAAGCAGCGAGTTCGTTATCGTTCGACGATTTACTAGATAAATTAGGATGCAGTTTTGATGACTATCTCCTTGCTGCACGAGCAAAACTTAAGTCACGAAAGGTTTTCGTTAAACGACTGCCCAAGAATGCCCGAATAAATCCATACAACAAGAAGATGCTTATTGCAATGAGATCAAATATGGATATTCAATTTATACTGGACGTGTACTCCTGTATTTGCTACGTGGTCGACTACGTCAACAAAGCCGACAAAGGACTATCTCGGTTATTGCGACAATGTATCAAGGATTACGAACGTGGCAATCACAGTATTAAATCGAAACTCAACGCACTTTCGAAAGTCCTGTACAATTGCAGTGAAACATCGGCACAAGAAGCGGCTTGGATTCGACTCCGGCAACCGATGTGTATGTCTTCCGATGTCGTAGAATTCATTCATTCTGGTCCGAAATCGGTAAGTGATAAATACTTTTCAAATTAAAATAAAACCTTAATTTCTTACATTATTTCAAGCAACGACAACGAATGTTAAAGACGAATGCAGAAATCGACAAACTTATGAAAACTGACCCTAATAGCACTGACATATACAAGAAAGGACTAATTGATCGATATAGTGACCGACCTGAAGAACTCGAAAACGAATGTCTTGCAGATTTCATTGCTAAATACAACTACAAACCGAAAGGTCGACCAGTCAATGACAACACTGAAGAAGGAGATATTGCTAATGACGCTGAAGAACTCGAAATAGTCGATGACGATGAACAGACCAATCCACTCGAGAAGAAAACGTTTGAATTAAAGAACAATAGTGGAACTATTACACGAAGACGACGACCGAAAGTAATTAGATACTGCCGCTTCAATATCGCTCAAGATGAAGCGAATTATTATCGGGAAATGTGTTTGCTGTTCTTGCCGTGGAGAAATGAAGATACTGATATCGAGTCACAGAATTGTTCCGAATTATTCCATCAAAATGAAGCCACCATCAAAGAAAATTATGACAAATACAATGCAGTTTCTCTAGACTTAGAACAAATGTCTAGAGATATACAAAATGAACGACTATTGGAAGAAGCCGATGCTGAAGACCGTGAAGATGTTGAACAAGCTAATCCGGATTTCCAAAACGTATACGACTTTGATGATACAATTGTTCAACCGAATGCGGCAGTCGAAATGGGAATGGAAGCACCAGAATCTAATACAGTCGTCAGTCGTTATAAGGTTCCCGATATCTTATCCGATGACGAATATTATGAATTGTGTGACTCCTTGAATGAACGACAACGAGACTACCTAATGCATGTAATAAGTTGCTTCAATAATCCATCCTGCCTACCAATTAATCATTACATTGCAGGAGGAGCTGGATTTGGAAAAAGCCGATTGATTAAGGCAATATATCAATCAATAATGAGAATTTATCGTAGCGAGCCGGGTCCTGTCGATTCAAACGAAGTCCTTCTTGTCGCTTATACCGGTATGGCGGCACATAATATTGGTGGAATTACAGCACATAGTGCTTTTCATTTAGCAGCAAATCAAGGCAAAACGGATAAAGGTCTTCCTCCGGATATCGCTAATACGCTAGCTAGTAACATGCGATCAAACAAGTTGACAATCATCGATGAAATCAGCTTCCTATCATCAAAACACTTACATCAAATGAGCTCAAACATGAAGCAAGCTTTCAAATCGAAAGAGGAATTTGCTGGTCGTTCGATCATCGCTGTCGGAGATTTTGCACAATTGCGACCTATCGGAGCCCCATATTGCTTTCAATCGAAAGAACGTCATTCAACTGCAGCTCTTGTCGACAATCCACAATGGAAGCCTTTTCAGATGTTCGAACTTACCGAAATTATGAGACAACGTGATGATTTAAGATTTGCTGAAGCATTGAATCGACTTGCTGTTGGACGAACTACTCAAGAAGACAATCAGTTGTTCGAAAGCCGATGTTTTAACGAAAAAAAACTTCCTACTGTTGCTCGTACTCGACTCCGATTGATCGCATTTAATGAAGGAGTCGACACATACAACATGCAACGTGCACAAGAATTAATTCGTGCTAACGCATTGCATTTTACATATAAAGCTGTAGATAAGTTCATCGGCACATATAAAGACGAGCAAAAACGTCGAGCACGTCATTTAATTAAATCTATGAAGCCTAATGATACACAAGGCTTAATATATGAGCTTCAACTCGTAATCGGTCTCCGTTACATGATTTCCACTAATATTGACGTTTGTGATGGACTTTTTAACGGTGCTTGCGGAATTCTTAGATTTGTCGAATTGCAAAACCGGAAAATCAATGCTATTTATATCGAATTCGATGACGTTAAGACTGGAGCAAAAGCTAGAAGCACTCGGCATAACGTTATGCAAGCAAATGCTCAAATTCAACCAACTTGGACACCAATAACAGTCACTAACAGATGTTTCAACACAACCGAAGGAGGAAAGGTAAAGTTTTCAATATAATTTTATATTTTAAAACATCTATGTTTCTGTTTTAAATTTTAGGTACAAGTAAGTCGTGAGCAATATCCAATATTGATGGCAGAAGCAATTACGATACACAAAAGTCAAGGCCGGTCCGAGGAAATCGTAACCGTTGATGTTCGAAAAGGAATGAATCGCCAAAAATACTACGTGGCCTTTTCGAGAGCGACTTCGTTGAACGGATTGCATATTATCGGACAGTTTAATCCGCCTAGTCAAATTGAGGAAAACGATCCAGTGAAAATCGAAATGGAACGACTTCGACAAAATCCACTAATTCCGAAATTTCAATTTCTTCGAATCGTTCCTGAAAATGTCATTCAAATAGTCAGTCACAACGTCCAATCCATTCGAAAGCATATCTCGTCAGTCGTTACTGATAGTGTATACACGAACTCCCACATACTAGCATTTCAAGAGAGTTGGGCAATTAACAATGAGTCGTACAACATTCCGGACTTCGAGGAAATATCACGAAATTCGTTATCAGGACGTCCTCGAGCATTTGGAACGATTAACTTCTGTAAATCTTCAATAGAAAGTCGAATTTCGAACCGGATTGAAATAGAGCTCGGAGACGCAAACAATCATATCGAATTAACTGGATATTGCATCGACAACAAACTCACCGTAATAAACGTGTACAACAATCCAGCATCGAATCTCGATATACTAAAGGAAGCATTTTCGAAAATTCACGAGTTCATCGGAATACGAGATGTTCTTATAATGGGTGATTTTAATCACCAGTTTCAAATTGGTAATCAATTCGAAAATTTCATTAAACAAACGTATGGTTTGGATCTATTGTCACCTCGAAAGCCGACTACGAATGCGGGAACTACAATTGATGCTGTATTTGGAAATTTGACGAATTTCGATGTCGATTCCTCAATTTACGAGTCGTATTATTCATTTCACAAGGCGATTGTCATTAGAATAAAGGATAAACAATAAATAATAATATATTAATAAAATATTAATTTAGCTTCTAGTTTTTTTAATTGAAAACGGAATTTCATACGGGGACGTTTTTTACGTTTTTAAACATGGCATATGATATTGGTGCAAAAAAAATCCTAGCCTCTAATTTAAAACTTTAAAATTATAATGGACGAAAAAATATTTTTAAAAAGTATTGTTGCTAAACGAGATACGTGCGCCAAAAGACTCGGAATCGAATCGGATGACGATAAAAGAACTTTAAATGGATATTTAAATACGGAATTTGGAAAAATTATAGAAAATTCGGCATTTGGACGTAAGTTTGAAAAAAAAAATAAATAACTAATCATTTTTTTTTTTAATTTAAATTTCAGTTTCAGTAATGGGAGCAATTAAGCGTAAAAATGAAAACAAAATTAAAGACCTCGAACGCAAGCTGATCAAATCGAAAAACGATGCCAAATTATTAGAGAAATGTTTAATGTTGGAAAAAGTCGAACGGAATGTAAAAAAACAAAAAGTTGAAACGGATATCGAATCAACGACCAAAACCGAGCTCAGTATGAAGGATGACGAAAATTTCGAAATGGAGATAAGCCTTGAAATGTTATCTCAAATCGATAGCTTAGAAAAGAAACTCGATAAGCCGGTTTGCGATGATAATATGAATTTCGGAATTAAAAACGACCATAACGATGAAAACGGACCTGTAAAATCAGATGAACCAGACGAACAAGGAAGTCCAAAAGAAGAAAAACCTTCACAACAACCAAAAACATCTCAGTCGTTTATGGATGTTTCACAAGGAAAATAAATATTAAAAAAACACCTTCCGTGTTCCACGCGGAAGCTAATTAGTTTTAAAAAGAACATTTATTAAACATTAAATAAAGAGAAGATTAAACTGATTAAAATTGTAACAGTCTTTTACTATTTCCCTTTATTACAGCACAAACTGATTGAACCGGAAATCGATTAATATTGAATTGATATGATTCACTGGATGTATAAATACATCACACCTCAGAAATAGAATTTTTAGAACTTCAAATGGTTAGAAAAATAACTGGAATCGGAATTAATTAAAAAAAACTTAAACGTAAGCTCTTATTTGGCTATTTTATTTACTTCCATTATATCAAAAATAACTAAAATTCTGAGTCTGAGCTGGCGGAATCGTGCTTTTTGACAATAATCGATGTTTCTAAATCGATCAGGTTTACATTGCCGGATTTCGGAACTGCCACTGTCGAACTGGGGACTGACTTTGCAGGAGGACGACTTCCGTTACTATTAATTGGATTCAATAACGATTGAGCATAGACATAAACGCGGCCGACAATTTTCGGTGATATGATAATATTAGCTGAACCGACTAATTCGCCAATTTCGTATAAGAAGCCACAAGTATTAATGATGTTTCCGGTAATTGATATAAGTCGGAACTTCCGATCATCCTAAAAATATAAATTTGAAAAAAATGAACATATTAACCTCTGAAATAAAAATTTAACTTACGTTAAGTTTATGGGCATCGACGATCAGCTTATAGCGATTTTCGAGTTCACGTAAGACTCGTCCACTCGGACCAAAGATAGATCCAACTACTGCTTCATTTACTTTAGCGATAAACATTTTTTTGTTTTTAAGAAAAACACCTTTCCACAAAAATTCTTCAACTTATGATTTTCGATCGAAAATCTGTAAAGTTTAAATTGTAAATGGTCGTTATTCAGACATACGGACATTTAAGAACACATTAATTGTTTTTTTGGATATTAAGAAAACAATTTTTAGAAGAAAATTTCAAATTTTTTTTGACTGTTATAAAATTAAAAAATAAAGCATTAAATTGTTAAGCAAACACTAATCGCTGCGTCAAAAATGCGCTGAAGTCACTCGATCAAAACACGAGGACTTTTGTAATTTTTTTAAAAATAGCCTACTATGATTGAAACCAAAAATGCTTTCAATTGCATTTTTAAACAAATCTAGGTATTATAAATGATAAAGAATGCTAATATAAAATAGTAGGCTAAAAATAGCCTACTATAATTGAAACCAAAAATGCTTTCAATTTCATTTTTAAACACATCTAGTTATTATAAATGATAAAGAATGCTAATATAGATATGAAATCGATATAATTTTTTAAAAATAGCCTACTATGATTGAAATAAAAAATGCTTTCAATTGCATTTTTAAACACATCTAGGTAATATAAATGATAAAGAATGCTAATATAGATATAAAATCGATATAATTTTTTTAAAAATAGCCTACTATGATTGAAACCAAAAATGCTTTCAATTGCATTTTTAAACACATCTAGGTATTATAAATGATAAAGAATGCTAATATAGATATAAAATCGATATAATTTTTTTAAAAATAGCCTACTATGATTGAAACTAAAAATGCTTTCAATTGCATTTTTAAACACATCTAGGTATTATAAATGATAAAGAATGCTAATATAGATATAAAATCGATATAATTTTTTTAAAAATAGCCTACTATGATTGAAACCAAAAATGCTTTCAATTGCATTTTTAAACACATCTAGGTATTATAAATGATAAAGAATGCTAATATAGATATAAAATCGATATAATTTTTTTAAAAATAGCCTACTATGATTGAAACCAAAAATGCTTTCAATTGCATTTTTAAACACATCTAGGTATTATAAATGATAAAGAATGCTAATATAGATATAAAATCGATATAATTTTTTTAAAAATAGCCTACTATGATTGAAACCAAAAATGCTTTCAATTGCATTTTTAAACACATCTAGGTATTATAAATGATAAAGAATGCTAATATAGATATAAAATCGATACAATTTTTTTAAAAATAGCCTACTATGTTTGAAACCAAAAATGCTTTCAATTGCATTTTTAAACACATCTAAGTATTATAAATGATATAGAATGCTAATATAGATATAAAATCGATATAATTTTTTTAAAAATAGCCTACTATGATTGAAACCAAAAATGCTTTCAATTGCATTTTTAAACACATCTAGGTATTATAAATGATAAAGAATGCTAATATAGATATAAAATCGATATAATTTTTTTAAAAATAGCCTACTATGATTGAAATTAAAAATGCTTTCAATTGCATTTTTAAACACATCTAGGTATTATAAATGATAAAGAATGCTAATATAGATATAAAATCGATATAATTTTTTTAAAAATAGCCTACTATGATTGAAACCAAAAATGCTTTCAATTGCATTTTTAAACACATCTAGGTATTATAAATGATAAAGAATGCTAATATAGATATAAAATCGATACATTTTTTTTAAAAATAGCCTACTATGTTTGAAACCAAAAATGCTTTCAATTGCATTTTTAAACACATCTAAGTATTATAAATGATATAGAATGCTAATATAGATATAAAATCGATATAATTTTTTTAAAAATAGCCTACTATGATTGAAACCAAAAATGCTTTCAATTGCATTTTTAAACACATCTAGGTATTATAAATGGTAAATAATGCTAATATAGATATAAAATCGATATAATTTTTTTAAAAATAGCCTACTATGATTGAAACCAAAAATGCTTTCAGTTGCATTTTTAAACACATCTAGGTATTATAAATGATAAAGAATGCTAATATAGATATAAAATCGATATAATTTTTTTAAAAATAGCCTACTATGATTGAAACCAAAAATGCTTTCAATTGCATTTTTAAACACATCTAGGTATTATAAATGGTAAATAATGCTAATATAGATATAAAATCGATATAATTTTTTTAAAAATAGCCTACTATGATTGAAACCAAAAATGCTTTCATATGCATTTTTAAACACATCTAGGTATTATAAATGATAAAGAATGCTAATATAGATATAAAATCGATATAATTTTTTTAAAAATAGCCTACTATGATTGAAACCAAAAATGCTTTCAATTGCATTTTTAAACACATCTAGGTATTATAAATGATAAAGAATGCTAATATAGATATAAAATCGATACAATTTTTTTAAAAATAGCCTACTATGTTTGAAACCAAAAATACTTTCAATTGCATTTTTAAACACATCTAAGTATTATAAATGATATAGAATGCTAATATAGATATAAAATCGATATAATTTTTTTAAAAATAGCCTACTATGATTGAAACCAAAAATGCTTTCAATTTCATCTTTTAACACATCAATGTATTACAAATTATAAAGAATGCTAATATAGATATAAAATCGATATAATTTTTTTAAAAAAAGCCTACTATGATTGAAACCAAAAATGCTTTCAATTGCATTTTTAAACACATCTAGGTATTATAAATGATAAGGAATGCTAATATAGATATAAAATCGATATAATTTTTTTAAAAATAGCCTACTATGATTAAAACCAAAAATGCTTTCAATTGCATTTTTAAACACATCTAGGTATTATAAATGATAAAGAATGCTAATATAGATATAAAATCGATATAATTTTTTTAAAAATAGCCTACTATGATTGAAACCAAAAATGCTTTCAATTGCATTTTTAAACACATCTAGGTATTATAAATGATAAAGAATGCTAATATAGATATGAAATCGATATAATTTTTTTTCAAAATAGCCTACTATGATTGAAACCATAAATGCTTTCAATTGCATTTTTAAACACATTTGGGTATTATAAATGATAAAGAATGCTAATATAGATATAAAATCGATGTAATTTTTTTAAAAAAAGCCTACTATCATTGAAACCAAGAATGCTTTCAATTGCATTTTTAAACACATCTAGGTATTATAAATGATAAAGAATGCTAATATAGATATAAAATCGATATAATTTTTTTAAAAATAGCCTACTATGATTGAAACCAAAAATGCTTTCAATTGCATTTTTAAACACATCTAGGTATTATAAATGATAAAGAATGCTAATATAGATATAAAATCGATACAATTTTTTTAAAAATAGCCTACTATGTTTGAAACCAAAAATACTTTCAATTGCATTTTTAAACACATCTAAGTATTATAAATGATATAGAATGCTAATATAGATATAAAATCGATATAATTTTTTTAAAAATAGCCTACTATGATTGAAACCAAAAATGCTTTCAATTGCATTTTTAAACACATCTAGGTATTATAAATGGTAAATAATGCTAATATCGATATAAAATCGATATAATTTTTTTAAAAATAGCCTACTATGATTGAAACCAAAAATGCTTTCAATTGCATTTTTAAACACATCTAGGTATTATAAATGATAAAGAATGCTAATATAGATATAAAATCGATATAATTTTTTTAAAAATAGCCTACTATGATTGAAACCAAAAATGCTTTCAATTGCATTTTTAAACACATCTAGGTATTATAAATGATAAAGAATGCTAATATAGATATAAAATCGATACAATTTTTTTAAAAATAGCCTACTATGATTGAAACCAAAAATGCTTTCAATTGCATTTTTAAACACATTTGGGTATTATAAATGATTAAGAATGCTAATATAGATATAAAATCGATATAATTTTTTAAAAATAGTCTACTATGATTGAAACCAAAAATGCTTTCAATTGCATTTTTAAACACATCTGGGTATTATAAATGATATAGAATGCTAATATAGATATAAAATCGATATAATTTTTTTAAAAATAGCCTACTATGATTGAAACCAAAAATGCTTTCAATTGCATTTTTAAACACATCTAGGTATTATAAATGATAAAGTATGCTAATATAGATATAAAATCGATATAATTTTTTTAAAAATAGCCTACTATGATTGAAACCAAAAATGCTTTCAATTGCATTTTTAAACACATCTAGGTATTATAAATGATAAAGAATGCTAATATAGATATAAAATCGATATAATTTTTTTAAAAATAGCCTACTTTGATTGAAACCAAAAATGCTTTCATATGCATTTTTAAACACATCTAGGTATTATAAATGATAAAGAATGCTAATATAGATATAAAATCGATATAATTTTTTTAAAAATAGCCTACTATGATTGAAACCAAAAATGCTTTCAATTGCATTTTTAAACACATCTAGGTATTATAAATGATAAAGAATGCTAATATAGATATAAAATCGATACAATTTTTTTAAAAATAGCCTACTATGTTTGAAACCAAAAATACTTTCAATTGCATTTTTAAACACATCTAAGTTATTATAAATGATAAAGAATGCTAATATAGATATAAAATCGATATAATTTTTTTTAAAAATAGCCTACTATGATTGAAACCAAAAATGCTTTCAATTGCATTTTTAAACACATCTAGGTATTATAAATGATAAAGAATGCTAATATAGATATAAAATCGATATATTTTTTTTAAAAATAGCCTACTATGATTGAAACCAAAAATGCTTTCAATTGCATTTTTAAACACATCTAGGTATTATAAAGATAAAGAATGCTAATATAAATATAAAATCGATATAATTTTTTTAAAAATAGCCTACTATGATTGAAACCAAAAATGCTTTCAATTGCATTTTTAAACACATCTAGGTATTATAAATCGATATAATTTTTTTAAAAATAGCCTACTATGATTGAAACCAAAAATGCTTTCAATTGCATTTTTAAACACATCTAGGTATTATAAATGATGAAGAATGCTAATATAGATTTAAAAACGATATAATTTTTTTAAAAATAGCCTACTATGATTGAAACCAAAAATGCTTTCAATTGCATTTTTAAACACATCTAGGTATTATAAATGATAAAGAATGCTAATATAGATATAAAATCGATATAATTTTTAAAAAAATAGCCTACTATGATTGAAACCAAAAATGCTTTCAATTGCATTTTTAAACACATCTAGGTATTATAAATGATAAAGAATGCTAATATAAATATAAAATCGATATAATTTTTTTAAAAATAGCCTACTATGATTGAAACCAAAAATGCTTTCAATTGCATTTTTAAACACATCTAGGTATTATAAATGATAAAGAATACTAATATAGACATAAAATCGATATAATTTTTTAAAAAATAGCCTACTATGATTGAAACCAAAAATGCTTTCAATTGCATTTTTAAACACATCTAGGTATTATAAATGATAAAGAATGCTAATATAGATATAAAATCGATATAATTTTTTTAAAAATAGCCTACTATGATTGAAACCAAAATGCTTTCAATTGCATTTTTAAACACATCTAGTTATTATAAATGATAAAGAATACTAATATAGAAATAAAATCGATATAATTTTTTTAACAATAGCCTACTATGATTGAAACCAAAAATGCTTTCAATTGCATTTTTAAACATATCTAGGTATTATAAGTGATAAAGAATGCTAATATAGATATAAAATCGATATAATTTGTTTAAAAATAGCCTACTATGATTGAAACCAAAAATGCTTTCAATTGCATTTTTAAACACATCTAGGTATTATAAATGATAAAGAATGCTAATATAAATATAAAATCGATATAATTTTTTTAAAAATAGCCTACTATGATTGAAACCAAAAATGCTTTCAATTGCATTTTTAAACACATCTAGGTATTATAAATGATAAAGAATACTAATATAGATATAAAATCGATATAATTTTTTAAAAAATAGCCTACTATGATTGAAACCAAAAATGCTTTCAATTGCATTTTTAAACACATCTAGGTATTATAAATGATAAAGAATGCTAATATAGATATAAATCGATATAATTTTTTTAAAATAGCCTACTATGATTGAAACCAAAAATGCTTTCAATTGCATTTTTAAACACATCTAGGTATTATAAATGATAAAGAATACTAATATAGATATAAAATCGATACAATTTTTTTAACAATAGCCTACTATGATTAAAACCAAAAATGCTTTCAATTGCATTTTTAAACATATCTAGGTATTATAAATGATAAAGAATGCTAATATAGATATAAAATCGATATAATTTTTTTAAAAATAGCCTACTATGATTGAAACCAAAAATGCTTTCAATTGCATTTTTAAACACATCTAGGTATTATAAATGATGAATAATGCTAATATAGATATAAAATCGATATAATTTTTTAAAAAATAGCCTACTATGATTGAAACCAAAAATGCTTTCAATTGCATTTTTAAACACATCTAGGTATTATAAATGATAAAGAATGCTAATATAGATATAAAATCGATATAATTTTTTTAAAAATAGCCTACTATGATTGAAATCAAAAATGCTTTCAATTGCATTTTTAAACACATCTAGGTATTATAAATGATAAAGAATGCTTAATATAAATATAAAATCGATATAATTTTTTTAAAAATAGCCTACTATGATTGAAACCAAAAATGCTTTCAATTGCATTTTTAAACACATCTAGGTATTATAAATGATAAAGAATGCTAATATAAATATAAAATCGATATAATTTTTTTAAAAATAGCCTACTATGATTGAAACCAAAAATGCTTTCAATTGCATTTTTAAACACATCTAGGTATTATAAATGATAAAGAATACTAATATAGATATAAAATCGATATAATTTTTTAAAAAATAGCCTACTATGATTGAAACCAAAAATGCTTTCAATTGCATTTTTAAACACATCTAGGTATTATAAATGATAAAGAATGCTAATATAGATATAAAATCGATATAATTTTTTTAAAAATAGCCTACTATGATTGAAACCAAAAATGCTTTCAATTGCATTTTTAAACACGTCTAGGTATTAAAAATGATAAAGAATGCTAATATAAATATAAAATCGATATAATTTTTTTAAAAATAGCCTACTATGATTGAAACCAAAAATGCTTTCAATTGCATTTTTAAACACATCTAGGTATTATAAATGATTAAGAATACTAATATAGATATAAAATCGATATAATTTTTTAAAAAATAGCCTGTTATGATTGAAACCAAAAATGCTTTCAATTGCATTTTTAAACACATCTAGGTATTATAAATGATAAAGAATGCTAATATAGATATAAAATCGATATAATTTTTTTAAAAATAGCCTACTATGATTGAAACCAAAAATGCTTTCAATTGCATTTTTAAACACATCTAGGTATTATAAATGATGAAGAATGCTAATATAGATTTAAAAACGATATAATTTTTTTAAAAATAGCCTACTATGATTGAAACCAAAAATGCTTTCAATTGCATTTTTAAACACATCTAGGTATTATAAATGATAAAGAATGCTAATATAGATATAAAATCGATATAATTTTTAAAAAAATAGCCTACTATGATTGAAACCAAAAATGCTTTCAATTGCATTTTTAAACACATCTAGGTATTATAAATGATAAAGAATGCTAATATAAATATAAAATCGATATAATTTTTTTAAAAATAGCCTACTATGATTGAAACCAAAAATGCTTTCAATTGCATTTTTAAACACATCTAGGTATTATAAATGATAAAGAATACTAATATAGACATAAAATCGATATAATTTTTTAAAAAATAGCCTACTATGATTGAAACCAAAAATGCTTTCAATTGCATTTTTAAACACATCTAGGTATTATAAATGATAAAGAATGCTAATATAGATATAAAATCGATATAATTTTTTTAAAAATAGCCTACTATGATTGAAACCAAAAATGCTTTCAATTGCATTTTTAAACACATCTAGTTATTATAAATGATAAAGAATACTAATATAGAAATAAAATCGATACAATTTTTTTAACAATAGCCTACTATGATTGAAACCAAAAATGCTTTCAATTGCATTTTTAAACATATCTAGGTATTATAAATGATAAAGAATGCTAATATAGATATAAAATCGATATAATTTTTTTAAAAATAGCCTACTATGATTGAAACCAAAAATGCTTTCAATTGCATTTTTAAACACATCTAGGTATTATAAATGATAAAGAATGCTAATATAAATATAAAATCGATATAATTTTTTTAAAAATAGCCTACTATGATTGAAACCAAAAATGCTTTCAATTGCATTTTTAAACAGCATCTAGGTATTATAAATAATAAAGAATACTAATATAGATATAAAATCGATATAATTTTTTAAAAAATAGCCTACTATGATTGAAACCAAAAATGCTTTCAATTGCATTTTTAAACACATCTAGGTATTATAAATGATAAAGAATGCTAATATAGATATAAAATCGATATAATTTTTTTAAAAATAGCCTACTATGATTGAAACCAAAAATGCTTTCAATTGCATTTTTAAACACATCTAGGTATTATAAATGATAAAAATACTAATATAGATATAAAATCGATACAATTTTTTTAAAAATAGCCTACTATGATTGAAACCAAAAATGCTTTCAATTGCATTTTTAAACACATCTAGGTATTATAAATGATAAAGAATGCTAATATAAATATAAAATCGATATAATTTTTTTAAAAATAGCCTACTATGATTGAAACCAAAAATGCTTTCAATTGCATTTTTAAACACATCTAGGTATTATAAATGATAAAGAATACTAATATAGATATAAAATCGATATAATTTTTTAAAAAATAGCCTACTATGATTGAAACCAAAAATGCTTTCAATTGCATTTTTAAACACATCTAGGTATTATAAATGATAAAGAATGCTAATATAGATATAAAATCGATATAATTTTTTTAAAAATAGCCTACTATGATTGAAACCAAAAATGCTTTCAATTGCATTTTTAAACACGTCTAGGTATTATAAATGATAAAGAATGCTAATATAAATATAAAATCGATATAATTTTTTTAAAAATAGCCTACTATGATTGAAACCAAAAATGCTTTCAATTGCATTTTTAAACACATCTAGGTATTATAAATGATAAAGAATACTAATATAGATATAAAACGATATAATTTTTTAAAAAATAGCCTACTTTGATTGAAACCAAAAATGCTTTCAATTGCATTTTTAAACACATCTAGGTATTATAAATGATAAAGAATGCTAATATAGATATAAAATCGATATAATTTTTTTAAAAATAGCCTACTATGATTGAAACCAAAAATGCTTTCAATTGCATTTTTAAACACATCTAGATATTATAAATGATGAATAATGCTAATATAAATATAAAATCGATATAATTTTTTTAAATATAGCCTACTATGATTGAAACCAAAAATACTTTCAATTGCATTTTTAAACATATCTAGGTATTATAAATGATAAAGAATGCTAATATAGATATAAAATCGATATAATTTTTTTAAAAATAGCCTACTCTGATTGAAACCAAAAATGCTTTC
Organism: Chironomus riparius; assembly: GCA_917627325.4. Taxonomy (NCBI): domain Eukaryota; kingdom Metazoa; phylum Arthropoda; class Insecta; order Diptera; family Chironomidae; genus Chironomus; species Chironomus riparius. Next base: position 35,874,352 of record OU895878.1, on the reverse strand, counting down.
AATTGCATTTTTAAACACATCTAGGTATTATAAATGATGAATAATGCTAATATAGATATAAAATCGATATAATTTTTTTAAAAATAGCCTACTATGATTGAAACCAAAAATGCTTTCAATTGCATTTTTAAACATATCTAGGTATTATAAATGATAAAGAATGCTAATATAGATATAAAATCGATATAATTTTTTAAAAATAGCCTACTATGATTGAAACCAAAAATGCTTTCAATTGCATTTTTAAACACATCTAGGTATTATAAATGATAAAGAATGCTAATATAAATATAAAATCGATATAATTTTTTTAAATATAGCCTACTATGATTGAAACCAAAAATGCTTTCAATTGCATTTTTAAACACATCTAGGTATTATAAATGATAAAGAATACTAATATAGAAATAAAATCGATATAATTTTTTTAACAATAGCCTACTATGATTGAAACCAAAAATGCTTTCAATTGCATTTTTAAACACATCTAGGTATTATAAATGATGAATAATGCTAATATAGATATAAAATCGATATAATTTTTTAAAAAATAGCCTACTATGATTGAAACCAAAAATGCTTTCAATTGCATTTTTAAACACATCTAGGTATTATAAATGATGAATAATGCTAATATAAATATAAAATCGATATAATTTTTTTAAATATAGCCTACTATGATTGAAACCAAAAATGCTTTCAATTGCATTTTTAAACACATCTAGGTATTATAAATGATAAAGAATACTAATATAGAAATAAAATCGATATAATTTTTTTAACAATAGCCTACTATGATTGAAACCAAAAATGCTTTCAATTGCATTTTTAAACACATCTAGGTATTATAAATGATAAAAAATACTAATATAGATATAAAATCGATATAATTTTTTTAAAAATAGCCTACTATGATTGAAACCAAAAATGCTTTCAATTGCATTTTTAAACACATCTAGGTATTATAAATGATAAAGAATGCTAATATAGATATAAAATCGATATAATTTTTTTAAAAATAGCCTACTATGATTGAAACCAAAAATGCTTTCAATTGCATTTTTAAACACATCTAGGTATTATAAATGATAAAAAATGCTAATATAAATATAAAATCGATTTAATTTTTTAAAAAATAGCCTACTATGATTGAAACCAAAAATGCTTTCAATTGCATTTTTAAACACATCTAGGTATTATAAATGATAAAGAATACTAATATAGAAATAAAATCGATATAATTTTTTTAACAATAGCCTACTATGATTGAAACCAAAATTGCTTTCAATTGCATTTTTAAACATATCTAGGTATTATAAATGATAAAGAATGCTAATATAGATATAAAATCGATATAATTTTTAAAAAAATAGCCTACTATGATTGAAACCAAAAATGCTTTCAATTGCATTTTTAAACACATCTAGGTATTATAAATGATGAATAATGCTAATATAGATATAAAATCGATATAATTTTTTAAAAAATAGCCTACTATGATTGAAACCAAAAATGCTTTCAATTGCATTTTTAAACACATCTAGGTATTATAAATGATGAATAATGCTAATATAAATATAAAATCGATATAATTTTTTTAAATATAGCCTACTATGATTGAAACCAAAAATGCTTTCAATTGCATTTTTAAACACATCTAGGTATTATAAATGATAAAGAATACTAATATAGAAATAAAATCGATATAATTTTTTTAACAATAGCCTACTATGATTGAAACCAAAATGCTTTCAATTGCATTTTTAAACACATCTAGGTATTATAAATGATAAAAAATACTAATATAGATATAAAATCGATATAATTTTTTTAAAAATAGCCTACTATGATTGAAACCAAAAATGCTTTCAATTGCATTTTTAAACACATCTAGGTATTATAAATGATAAAGAATGCTAATATAAATATAAAATCGATATAATTTTTTTAAATATAGCCTACTATGATTGAAACCAAAAATGCTTTCAATTGCATTTTAAACACATCTAGGTATTATAAATGATAAAGAATACTAATATAGAAATAAAATCGATATAATTTTTTTAACAATAGCCTACTATGATTGAAACCAAAAATGCTTTCAATTGCATTTTTAAACATATCTAGGTATTATAAATGATAAAGAATGCTAATATAGATATAAAATCGATATAATTTTTTTAAAAATAGCCTACTATGATTGAAACCAAAAATGCTTTCAATTGCATTTTTAAACACATCTAGGTATTATAAATGATAAAGAATGCTAATATAGATATAAAATCGATATAATTTTTTTAAAAATAGCCTACTATGATTGAAACCCAAAATGCATTCAATTGCATTTTTAAACACATCTAGGTATTATAAATGATAAAAAATGCTAATATAAATATAAAATCGATTTAATTTTTTTAAATATAGCCTACTATGATTGAAACCAAAAATGCTTTCAATTGCATATTTAAACACATCTAGGTATTATAAATGATAAAGAATACTAATATAGAAATAAAATCGATATAATTTTTTTAACAATAGCCTACTATGATTGAAACCAAAATGCTTTCAATTGCATTTTTAAACATATCTAGGTATTATAAATGATAAAGAATGCTAATATAGATATAAAATCGATATAATTTTTTTAAAAATAGCCTACTATGATTGAAACCAAAAATGCTTTCAATTGCATTTTTAAACACATCTAGGTATTATAAATGATAAAGAATACTAATAAAGATATAAAATCGATATAATTTTTTTAAAAATAGCCTACTATGATTGAAACCAAAAATGCTTTCAATTGCATTTTTAAACACATCTAGGTATTATAAATGATGAATAATGCTAATATAAATATAAAATCGATATAATTTTTTTAAATATAGCCTACTATGATTGAAACCAAAAATGCTTTCAATTGCATTTTTAAACACATCTAGGTATTATAAATGATAAAGAATACTAATATAGAAATAAAATCGATATAATTTTTTTAACAATAGCCTACTATGATTGAAACCAAAAATGCTTTCAATTGCATTTTTAAACATATCTAGGTATTATAAATGATAAAGAATGCTAATATAGATATAAAATCGATATAATTTTTTTAAAAATAGCCTACTATGATTGAAACCAAAAATGCTTTCAATTGCATTTTTAAACACATCTAGGTATTATAAATGATGAATAATGCTAATAAAGATATAAAATCGATATAATTTTTTTTAAAAATAGCCTACTATGATTGAAACCAAAAATGCTTTCAATTGCATTTTTAAACACATCTAGGTATTATAAATGATAAAGAATACTAATATAGATATAAAATCGATATAATTTTTTTAAAAATAGCCTACTATGATTGAAACCAAAAATGCTTTCAATTGCATTTTTAAACACATCTAGGTATTATAAATGATGAATAATGCTAATATAAATATAAAATCGATATAATTTTTTTAAATATAGCCTACTATGATTGAAACCAAAAATGCTTTCAATTGCATTTTTAAACACATCTAGGTATTATAAATGATAAAGAATACTAATATAGAAATAAAATCGATATAATTTTTTTAACAATAGCCTACTATGATTGAAACCAAAAATGCTTTCAATTGCATTTTTAAACATATCTAGGTATTATAAATGATAAAGAATGCTAATATAGATATAAAATCGATATAATTTTTTTAAAAATAGCCTACTATGATTGAAACCAAAAATGCTTTCAATTGCATTTTTAAACACATCTAGGTATTATAAATGATGAATAATGCTAATAAAGATATTAAATCGATATAATTTTTTTTAAAAATAGCCTACTATGATTGAAACCAAAAATGCTTTCAATTGCATTTTTAAACACATCTAGGTATTATAAATGATAAAGAATACTAATATAGATATAAAATCGATATAATTTTTTTAACAATAGCCTACTATGATTAAAACCAAAAATGCTTTCAATTGCATTTTTGAACATATCTAGGTATTATAAATGATAAAGAATGCTAATATAGATATAAAATCGATATAATTTTTTTTAAAAATAGCCTACTATGATTGAAACCAAAAATGCTTTCAATTGCATTTTTAAACACATCTAGGTATTATAAATGATGAATAATGCTAATATAGATATAAAATCGATATAATTTTTTAAAAACTAGCCTACTATGATTGAAACCAAAAATGCTTTCAATTGCATTTTTAAACACATCTAGGTATTATAAATGATAAAGAATGCTAATATAGATATAAAATCGATATAATTTTTTTAAAAATAGCCTAATATGATTGAAACCAAAAATGCTTTCAATTGCATTTTTAAACACATCTAGGTATTATAAATGATAAAGAATGCTAATATAGATATAAAATCGATATAATTTTTTTAAAAATAGCCTACTATGATTGAAACCAAAAATGCTTTCAATTGCATTTTTAAACACATCTAGGTATTATAAATGATAAAGAATGCTAATATAAATATAAAATCGATATAATTTTTTTAAAAATAGCCTACTATGATTGAAACCAAAAATGCTTTCAATTGCATTTTTAAACACATCTAGGTATTATAAATGATAAAGAATACTAATATAGATATAAAATCGATATAATTTTTTAAAAAATAGCCTACTATGATTGAAACCAAAAATGCTTTCAATTGCATTTTTAAACACATCTAGGTATTATAAATCATAAAGAATGCTAATATAGATATAAAATCGATATAATTTTTTTAAAAATAGCCTACTATGATTGAAACCAAAAATGCTTTCAATTGCATTTTTAAACACATCTAGGTATTATAAATGATGAATAATGCTAATATAAATATAAAATCGATATATATTTTTTAAATATAGCCTACTATGATTGAAACCAAAAATGCTTTCAATTGCATTTTTAAACACATCTAGGTATTATAAATGATAAAGAATACTAATATAGAAATAAAATCGATATAATTTTTTTAACAATAGCCTACTATGATTGAAACCAAAAATGCTTTCAATTGCATTTTTAAACACATCTAGGTATTATAAATGATAAAAAATACTAATATAGATATAAAATCGATATAATTTTTTTAAAAATAGCCTACTATGATTGAAACCAAAAATGCTTTCAATTGCATTTTTAAACACATCTAGGTATTATAAATGATAAAGAATGCTAATATAAATATAAAATCGATATAATTTTTTTAAATATAGCCTACTATGATTGAAACCAAAAATGCTTTCAATTGCATTTTTAAACACATCTAGGTATTATAAATGATAAAGAATACTAATATAGAAATAAAATCGATATAATTTTTTTAACAATAGCCTACTATGATTGAAACCAAAAATGCTTTCAATTGCATTTTTAAACATATCTAGGTATTATAAATGATAAAGAATGCTAATATAGATATAAAATCGATATAATTTTTTTAAAAATAGCCTACTATGATTGAAACCAAAAATGCTTTCAATTGCATTTTTAAACACATCTAGGTATTATAAATGATAAAGAATGCTAATATAGATATAAAATCGATATAATTTTTTTAAAAATAGCCTACTATGATTGAAACCCAAAATGCATTCAATTGCATTTTTAAACACATCTAGGTATTATAAATGATAAAGAATGCTAATATAAATATAAAATCGATATAATTTTTTTAAAAATAGCCTACTATGATTGAAACCAAAAATGCTTTCAATTGCATTTTTAAACACATCTAGGTATTATAAATGATAAAGAATACTAATATAGATATAAAATCGATATAATTTTTTAAAAAATAGCCTACTATGATTGAAACCAAAAATGCTTTCAATTGCATTTTTAAACACATCTAGGTATTATAAATGATAAAGAATGCTAATATAGATATAAAATCGATATAATTTTTTTAAAAATAGCCTACTATGATTGAAACCAAAAATGCTTTCAATTGCATTTTTAAACACATCTAGGTATTATAAATGATGAATAATGCTAATATAAATATAAAATCGATATAATTTTTTTAAATATAGCCTACTATGATTGAAACCAAAAATGCTTTCAATTGCATTTTTAAACACATCTAGGTATTATAAATGATAAAGAATACTAATATAGAAATAAAATCGATATAATTTTTTTAACAATAGCCTACTATGATTGAAACCAAAAATGCTTTCAATTGCATTTTTAAACATATCTAGGTATTATAAATGATAAAGAATTCTAATATAGATATAAAATCGATATAATTTTTTTAAAAATAGCCTACTATGATTGAAACCAAAAATGCTTTCAATTGCATTTTTAAACACATCTAGGTATTATAAATGATGAATAATGCTAATATAGATATAAAATCGATATAATTTTTTAAAAAATAGCCTACTATGATTGAAACCAAAAATGCTTTCAATTGCATTTTTAAACACATCTAGGTATTATAAATGATAAAGAATGCTAATATAGATATAAAATCGATATAATTTTTTTAAAAATAGCCTACTATGATTGAAACCAAAAATGCTTTCAATTGCATTTTTAAACACATCTAGGTATTATAAATGATAAAAAATGCTAATATAAATATAAAATCGATATAATTTTTTTAAATATAGCCTACTATGATTGAAACCAAAAATGCTTTCAATTGCATTTTTAAACACATCTAGGTATTATAAATGATAAAGAATACTAATATAGAAATAAAATCGATATAATTTTTTTAACAATAGCCTACTATGATTGAAACCAAAAATGCTTTCAATTGCATTTTTAAACATATCTAGGTATTATAAATGATAAAGAATGCTAATATAGATATAAAATCGATATAATTTTTTTAAAAATAGCCTACTATGATTGAAACCAAAAATGCTTTCAATTGCATTTTTAAACACATCTAGGTATTATAAATGATGAATAATGCTAATATAGATATAAAATCGATATAATTTTTTTAAAAATAGCCTACTATGATTGAAACCAAAAATGCTTTCAATTGCATTTTTAAACACATCTAGGTATTATAAATGATGAATAATGCTAATATAAATATAAAATCGATATAATTTTTTTAAAAATAGCCTACTATGATTGAAACCAAAAATGCTTTCAATTGCATTTTTAAACACATCTAGGTATTATAAATGATAAAGAATACTAATATAGAAATAAAATCGATATAATTTTTTTAACAATAGCCTACTATGATTGAAACCAAAAATGCTTTCAATTGCATTTTTAAACATATCTAGGTATTATAAATGATAAAGAATGCTAATATAGATATAAAATCGATATAATTTTTTTAAAAATAGCCTACTATGATTGAAACCAAAAATGCTTTCAATTGCATTTTTAAACACATCTAGGTATTATAAATGATGAATAATGCTAATATAGATATAAAATCGATATAATTTTTTAAAAAATAGCCTACTATGATTGAAACCAAAAATGCTTTCAATTGCATTTTTAAACACATCTAGGTATTATAAATGATGAATAATGCTAATATAAATATAAAATCGATATAATTTTTTTAAATATAGCCTACTATGATTGAAACCAAAAATGCTTTCAATTGCATTTTCAAACACATCTAGGTATTATAAATGATAAAGAATACTAATATAGAAATAAAATCGATATAATTTTTTTAACAATAGCCTACTGTGATTGAAACCAAAAATGCTTTCAATTGCATTTTTAAACATATCTAGGTATTATAAATGATAAAGAATGCTAATATAGATATAAAATCGATATAATTTTTTTAAAAATAGCCTACTATGATTGAAACCAAAAATGCTTTCAATTGCATTTTTAAACACATCTAGGTATTATAAATGATGAATAATGCTAATATAGATATAAAATCGATATAATTTTTTTAAAAATAGCCTACTATGATTGAAACCAAAAATGCTTTCAATTGCATTTTTAAACACATCTAGGTATTATAAATGATAAAGAATGCTAATATAGATATAAAATCGATATAATTTTTTTAAAAAAAGCCTACTATGATTGAAACCAAAAATGCTTTCAATTGCATTTTTAAACACATCTAGGTATTATAAATGATAAAGAATGCTAATATAAATATAAAATCGATATAATTTTTTTAAAAATAGCCTACTATGATTGAAACCAAAAATGCTTTCAATTGCATTTTTAAACACATCTAGGTATTATAAATGATAAAGAATATTAATATAGAAATAAAATCGATATAATTTTTTTAACAATAGCCTACTATGATTGAAACCAAAAATGCTTTCAATTGCATTTTTAAACATATCTAGGTATTATAAATGATAAAGAATGCTAATATAGATATAAAATCGATATAATTTTTTTAAAAATAGCCTACTATGATTGAAACCAAAAATGCTTTCAATTGCATTTTTAAACACATCTAGGTATTATAAATGATGAATAATGCTAATATAGATATAAAATCGATATAATTTTTTAAAAAATAGCCTACTATGATTGAAACCAAAAATGCTTTCAATTGCATTTTTAAACACATCTGGGTATTATAAATGATAAAGAATGCTAAAATAGATATAAAATCGATATAATTTTTTTAAAAATAGCCTACTATGATTGAAACCAAAAATGCTTTCAATTGCATTTTTAAACACATCTAGGTATTATAAATGATAAAAAATGCTAATATAAATATAAAATCGATATAATTTTTTTAAATATAGCCTACTATGATTGAAACCAAAAATGCTTTCAATTGCATTTTTAAACACATCTAGGTATTATAAATGATAAAGAATACTAATATAGAAATAAAATCGATATAATTTTTTTAACAATAGCCTACTATGATTGAAACCAAAAATGCTTTCAATTGCATTTTTAAACATATCTAGGTATTATAAATGATAAAGAATGCTAATATAGATATAAAATCGATATAATTTTTTTAAAAATAGCCTACTATGATTGAAACCAAAAATGCTTTCAATTGCATTTTTAAACACATCTAGGTATTATAAATGATGAATAATGCTAATATAGATATAAAATCGATATAATTTTTTAAAAAATAGCCTACTATGATTGAAACCAAAAATGCTTTCAATTGCATTTTTAAACACATCTAGGTATTATAAATGATGAATAATGCTAATATAAATGTAAAATCGATATAATTTTTTTAAATATAGCCTACTATGATTGAAACCAAAAATGCTTTCAATTGCATTTTTAAACACATCTAGGTATTATAAATGATAAAGAATACTAATAAAGAAATAAAATCGATATAATTTTTTTAACAATAGCCTACTATGATTGAAACCAAAAATGCTTTCAATTGCATTTTTAAACACATCTAGGTATTATAAATGATGAATAATGCTAATATAGATATAAAATCGATATAATTTTTTTTAAAAATAGCCTACTATGATTGAAATCATAGTAAATTGAAATAAACACATCTAGGTATTATAAATGATAAAGAATGCTAATATAGATATAAAATCGATATAATTTTTTTAAAAATAGCCTACTATGATTGAAACCAAAAATGCTTTCAATTGCATTTTTAAACACATCTAGGTATTATAAATGATGAAGAATGCTAATATAAATATAAAATCGATATAATTTTTTTAAATATAGCCTACTATGATTGAAACCAAAAATGCTTTCAATTGCATTTTTAAACACATCTAGGTATTATAAATGATAAAGAATACTAATATAGAAATAAAATCGATATAATTTTTTTAACTATAGCCTACTATGATTGAAACCAAAAATGCTTTCAATTGCATTTTTAAACATATCTAGGTATTATAAATGATAAAGAATGCTAATATAGATATAAAATCGATATAATTTTTTTAAAAATAGCCTACTATGATTGAAACCAAAAATGCTTTCAATTGCATTTTACTACGTTTTTCTTAACTTGCTTTCTTGTTTGTTTGTTTGTTTGTTTGCAAAAAATTTCAAATCTTGCGATCAATTTTTCGACCACTTCTACTGCTCCAATCGAGCTCAAATTTTTATTGCACATGTATTCCCGGTGACAATACAATATTTTAACACTTTGGAAACACAAAAATGCTTAATTATAGTACAATTTATGTAAAACTTTTTTATATGGGAAAAAATCCAATGTCAATGATATAAAATTTTGATTTGTATTAAATATTATACTTGTGATGCTCTAAAGTCATTTATATGATTCATTATAGTTTAATTAATATTACTAATTATTAATTATACCATAAATTTGAGCAGCTAAAGATATTCTGGTAAGACAAAAAAATTGACATGTAATTTTTTCATGAATATTCGTAAGTGAAAATTTGAATTTTCAAAAAAACCGTTAAGCACAAGTCCGTTACGAATTAATGCAAAATAACTATTAATATGCGATGTGCATTTAGCACACATAGTTTGAGCATAAATTTATGCTGTTTTAAATGTATTGCATTATTTATAACACTTCACCAACTTAATTAAATTGACTTTTCTTTTTATTAACGGTTTGACGTATTTTTGCATAACATATAAATGATATTCATTGAATTTAAATTTGAAAATCCGTTATAAATACGTTACATATAGATTTGATTTGCATCTTTATGTTAAGAATCCAAACGTTATGTAGTAGGAATGGTTCGGATAAACACAAAATTTTTACGAGTGATTTTTAATGTACTTTACTAATGAATGCTTTAAAAAAATTAAATTTTATAAAACGAATGAAAAATTTTGAAAGTCGTTACTAATTTCCCATTGAAAACTGGTAATTTATAAACAGTTGAACGTAACGAAGTGCAACACACCTGTAACCTATAAGCCTACTGTAATCTATAAACAGTTGAACGTAACGCAGTGCAACGAAGTGGAGTTCAACACACCTGTAACCTATAAACCTACTGTAATCTATAAACAGTTGAACGTAACGAAGTGCAACGAAGTGGAGTTCAACACACCTGGAACCTATAAACCTACTCTAATCTATAAACAGTTGAACGTAACGAAGTGCAACGAAGTGGAGTTCAACACACCTGTAACCTATGAACCTACTGTAATCTATAAACAGTTGAACGTAACGAAGTGCAACGAAGTGAAGTTCAACACACCTGTAACCTATAAACCTACTCTAATCTATAAACAGTTGAACGTAACGAAGCGCAACGAAATGGAGTTCAACACACCTGTAACCTATGAACCTACTGAAATCTATAAACAGTTGAACGTAACGAAGTGCAACGAAGTGAAGTTCAACACACCTGTAACCTATAAACCTACTGTAATCTATAAACAGTTGAACGTAACGAAGTGCAACGAAGTGAAGTTCAACACACCTGTAACCTATAAACCTACTGTAATCTATAAACAGTTGAACGTAACGAAGTGCAACGAAGTGGAGTTCAACACACCTGTAACCTATAAACCCCCTATAATCTTTATTTCTCTATTTTATTAGAATAAGACTAAAAAGTAGAAAATAAAATACTTTATAAAAAAAAACTTTTTAAAAAACTACGTTTTTCGCGTAGACTAAAAAGTAGAAAATAACTTTTATTCTTGGTTGTAAAGAATTTGGTTTTAAATTTTCAGATTATATTTAATAAATTTTTATATCCTAGTCAATATTGTTCACAAAGTTTCGAATAAGTGCACTTTGATCTTATCGTATAACTCAACAACTTAAAAACGTGGGCGCATTATAAGAGGAGAAATAAGTTTATGTGAAATCAATACTTTATGATAAACTTAAATTAATGCGCCCACGTTTTTAAGTTGTTGAGTTATACGATAAGATCAAAGTGCACTTATTCGAAACTTTGTGAACAATATTGACTAGGATATAAAAATTTATTAAATATAATCTGAAAATTTAAAACCAAATTCTTTACAACCAAGAATAAAAGTTATTTTCTACTTTTTAGTCTACGCGAAAAACGTAGTTTTTTAAAAAGTTTTTTTTTATAAAGTATTTTTTTAAACACATCTAGGTATTATAAATGATGAATAATGCTAATATAGATATAAAATCGATATAATTTTTTTAAAAATAGCCTACTATGATTGAAACCAAAAATGCTTTCAATTGCATTTTTAAACACATCTAGGTATTATAAATGATAAAGAATGCTAATATAGATATAAAATCGATATAATTTTTTTAAAAATAGCCTACTATGATTGAAACCAAAAATGCTTTCAATTGCATTTTTAAACACATCTAGGTATTATAAATGATAAAGAATGCTAATATAGATATAAAATCGATATAATTTTTTTAAAAATAGCCTACTATGATTGAAACCAAAAATGCTTTCAATTGCATTTTTAAACACATCTAGGTATTATAAATGATAAAGAATGCTAATATAAATATAAAATCGATATAATTTTTTTAAATATAGCCTACTATGATTGAAACCAAAAATGCTTTCAATTGCATTTTTAAACACATCTAGGTATTATAAATGATAAAGAATACTAATATAGAAATAAAATCGATATAATTTTTTTAACAATAGCCTACTATGGTTGAAACCAAAAATGCTTTCAATTGCATTTTTAAACATATCTAGGTATTATAAATGATAAAGAATGCTAATATAGATATAAAATCGATATAATTTTTTTAAAAATAGCCTACTATGATTGAAACCAAAAATGCTTTCAATTGCATTTTTAAACACATCTAGGTATTATAAATGATGAATAATGCTAATATAAATATAAAATCGATATAATTTTTTTAAATATAGCCTACTATGATTGAAACCAAAAATGCTTTCAATTGCATTTTTAAACACATCTAGGTATTATAAATGATAAAGAATACTAATATAGAAATAAAATCGATATAATTTTTTTAACAATAGCCTACTATGATTGAAACCAAAAATGCTTTCAATTGCATTTTTAAATATATCTAGGTATTATAAATGATAAAGAATGCTAATATAGATATAAAATCGATATAATTTTTTTAAAAATAGCCTACTATAATTGAAACCAAAAATGCTTTCAATTGCATTTTTAAACACATCTAGGTATTATAAATGATGAATAATGCTAATATAGATATAAAATCGATATAATTTTTTTAAAAATAGCCTACTATGATTGAAACCAAAAATGCTTTCAATTGCATTTTTAAACACATCTAGGTATTATAAATGATAAAGAATGCTAATATAAATATAAAATCGATATAATTTTTTTAAAAATAGCCTACTATGATTGAAACCAAAAATGCTTTCAATTGCATTTTTAAACACATCTAGGTATTATAAATGATAAAGAATGCTAATATAAATATAAAATCGATATAATTTTTTTAAAAATAGCCTACTATGATTGAAACCGAAAATGCTTTCAATTGCATTTTTAAACACATCTAGGTATTATAAATGATGAATAATGCTAATATAAATATAAAATCGATATAATTTTTTTAAATATAGCCTACTATGATTGAAACCAAAAATGCTTTCAATTGCATTTTTAAACACATCTAGGTATTATAAATGATAAAGAATACTAATATAGAAATAAAATCGATATAATTTTTTTAACAATAGCCTACTATGATTGAAACCAAAAATGCTTTCAATTGCATTTTTAAACATATCTAGGTATTATAAATGATAAAGAATGCTAATATAGATATAAAATCGATATAATTTTTTTAAAAATAGCCTACAATGATTGAAACCAAAAATGATTTCAATTGCATTTTTAAACACATCTAGGTATTATAAATGATAAAGAATGCTAATATAGATATAAAATCGATATAATTTTTTTAAAAATAGCCTACTATGATTGAAACCAAAAATGCTTTCAATTGCATTTTTAAACACATCTAGGTATTATAAATGATAAAGAATGCTAATATAGATATAAAATCGATATAATTTTTTTAAAAATAGCCTACTATGATTGAAACCAAAAATGCTTTCAATTGCATTTTTAAACACATCTAGGTATTATAAATGATAAAGAATGCTAATATAAATATAAAATCTATATAATTTTTTTAAATATAGCCTACTATGATTGAAACCAAAAATGCTTTCAATTGCATTTTTAAACACATCTAGGTATTATAAATGATAAAGAATACTAATATAGAAATAAAATCGATATAATTTTTTTAACAATAGCCTACTATGATTGAAACCAAAAATGCTTTCAATTGCATTTTTAAACATATCTAGGTATTATAAATGATAAAGAATGCTAATATAGATATAAAATCGATATAATTTTTTTAAAAATAGCCTACTATGATTGAAACCAAAAATGCTTTCAATTGCATTTTTAAACACATCTAGGTATTATAAATGATGAATAATGCTAATATAGATATAAAATCGATATAATTTTTTAAAAAATAGCCTACTATGATTGAAACCAAAAATGCTTTCAATTGCATTTTTAAACACATCTAGGTATTATAAATGATGAATAATGCTAATATAGATATAAAATCGATATAATTTTTTTAAAAATAGCCTACTATGATTGAAACCAAAAATGCTTTCAATTGCATTTTTAAACACATCTAGGTATTATAAATGATAAAGAATGCTAATATAGATATAAAATCGATATAATTTTTTTAAAAATAGCCTACTATGATTGAAACCAAAAATGCTTTCAATTGCATTTTTAAACACATCTAGGTATTATAAATGATAAAGAATACTAATATAGAAATAAAATCGATATAATTTTTTTAACAATAGCCTACTATGATTGAAACCAAAAATGCTTTCAATTGCATTTTTAAACATATCTAGGTATTATAAATGATAAAGAATGCTAATATAGAAATAAAATCGATATAATTTTTTTAAAAATAGCCTACTATGATTGAAACCAAAAATGCTTTCAATTGCATTTTTAAACACATCTAGGTATTATAAATGATGAATAATGCTAATATAGATATAAAATCGATATAATTTTTTTAAAAATAGCCTACTATGATTGAAACCAAAAATGCTTTCAATTGCATTTTTAAACACATCTAGGTATTATAAATGATAAAGAATACTAATATAGAAATAAAATCGATATAATTTTTTTAACAATAGCCTACTATGATTGAAACCAAAAATGCTTTCAATTGCATTTTTAAACATATCTAGGTATTATAAATGATAAAGAATGCTAATATAGATATAAAATCGATATAATTTTTTTAACAATAGCCTACTATGATTGAAACCAAAAATGCTTTCAATTGCATTTTTAAACATATCTAGGTATTATAAATGATAAAGAATGCTAATATAGATATAAAATCGATATAATTTTTTTAAAAATAGCCTACTATGATTGAAACCAAAAATGCTTTCAATTGCATTTTTAAACACATCTAGGTATTATAAATGATAAAGAATACTAATATAGAAATAAAATCGATATAATTTTTTTAACAATAGCCTACTATGATTGAAACCAAAAATGCTTTCAATTGCATTTTTAAACATATCTAGGTATTATAAATGATAAAGAATGCTAATATAGATATAAAATCGATATAATTTTTTTAAAAATAGCCTACTATGATTGAAACCAAAAATGCTTTCAATTGCATTTTTAAACACATCTAGGTATTATAAATGATGAATAATGCTAATATAGATATAAAATCGATATAATTTTTTTAACAATAGCCTACTATGATTGAAACCAAAAATGCTTTTAATTGCATTTTTAAACATATCTAGGTATTATAAATGATAAAGAATGCTAATATAGATATAAAATCGATATAATTTTTTTAAAAATAGCCTACTATGATTGAAACCAAAAATGCTTTCAATTGCATTTTACTACGTTTTTCTTAACTTGCTTTCTTGTTTGTTTTTTTGTTTGTTTGCAAAAAATTTCAAATCTTGCGATCAATTTTTCGACCACTTCTACTGCTCCAATCGAGCTCAAATTTTTATTGCACATGTATTCCCGGTGACAATACAATATTTTAACACTTTGGAAACACAAAAATGCTTAATTATAGTACAATTTATGTAAAACTTTTTTATATGGGAAAAAATCCAATGTCAATGATATAAAATTTTGATTTGTATTAAATATTATACTTGTGATGCTCTAAAGTCATTTATATGATTCATTATAGTTTAATTAATATTACTAATTATTAATTATACCATAAATTTGAGCAGCTAAAGATATTCTGGTAAGACAAAAAAATTGACATGTAATTTTTTCATGAATATTCGTAAGTGAAAATTTGAATTTTCAAAAAAACCGTTAAGCACAAGTCCGTTACGAATTAATGCAAAATAACTATTAATATGCGATGTGCATTTAGCACACATAGTTTGAGCATAAATTTATGCTGTTTTAAATGTATTGCATTATTTATAACACTTCACCAACTTAATTAAATTGACTTTTCTTTTTATTAACGGTTTGACGTATTTTTGCATAACATATAAATGATATTCATTGAATTTAAATTTGAAAATCCGTTATAAATACGTTACATATAGATTTGATTTGCATCTTTATGTTAAGAATCCAAACGTTATGTAGTAGGAATGGTTCGGATAAACACAAAATTTTTACGAGTGATTTTTAATGTACTTTACTAATGAATGCTTTAAAAAAATTAAATTTTATAAAACGAATGAAAAATTTTGAAAGTCGTTACTAATTTCCCATTGAAAACTGGTAATTTATAAACAGTTGAACGTAACGAAGTGCAACACACCTGTAACCTATAAGCCTACTGTAATCTATAAACAGTTGAACGTAACGAAGTGCAACACACCTGGAACCTATAAACCTACTCTAATCTATAAACAGTTGAACGTAACGAAGTGCAACGAAGTGGAGTTCAACACACCTGTAACCTATGAACCTACTGTAATCTATAAACAGTTGAACGTAACGAAGTGCAACGAAGTGAAGTTCAACACACCTGTAACCTATAAACCTACTGTAATCTATAAACAGTTGAACGTAACGAAGTGCAACGAAGTGAAGTTCAACACACCTGTAACCTATAAACCTACTGTGATCTATAAACAGTTGAACGTAACGAAGTGCAACGAAGTGAAGTTCAACACACCTGTAACCTATAAACCTAATGTAATCTATAAACAGTTGAACGTAACGAAGTGCAACGAAGTGGAGTTCAACACACCTGTAACCTATAAACCTACTGTGATCTATAAACAGTTGAACGTAACGAAGTGCAACGAAGTGAAGTTCAACACACCTGTAACCTATAAACCTACTGTAATCTATAAACAGTTGAACGTAACGAAGCGCAACGAAATGGAGTTCAACACACCTGTAACCTATGAACCTACTGTAATCTATAAACAGTTGAACGTAACGAAGTGCAACGAAGTGAAGTTCAACACACCTGTAACCTATAAACCTACTGTAATCTATAAACAGTTGAACGTAACGAAGTGCAACGAAGTGAAGTTCAACACACCTGTAACCTATAAACCTCCTGTGATCTATAAACAGTTGAAAGTAACGAAGTGCAACGAAGTGGAGTTCAACACACCTGTAACCTATAAACCTACTGTAATCTATAAACAGTTGAACGTAACGAAGTGCAACGAAGTGGAGTTCAACACACCTGTAACCTATAAACCTCCTGTGATCTATAAACAGTTGAACGTAACGAAGTGCAACGAAGTGAAGTTCAACACACCTGTAACCTATAAACCTACTCTAATCTATAAACAGTTGAACGTAACGAAGCGCAACGAAATGGAGTTCAACACACCTGTAACCTATGAACCTACTGTAATCTATAAACAGTTGAACGTAACGAAGTGCAACGAAGTGAAGTTCAACACACCTGTAACCTATAAACCTACTGTAATCTATAAACAGTTGAACGTAACGAAGTGCAACGAAGTGAAGTTCAACACACCTGTAACCTATAAACCTACTGTAATCTATAAACAGTTGAACGTAACGAAGTGCAACGAAGTGAAGTTCAACACACCTGTAACCTATAAACCTCCTGTGATCTATAAACAGTTGAAAGTAACGAAGTGCAACGAAGTGGAGTTCAACACACCTGTAACCTATAAACCTACTGTAATCTATAAACAGTTGAACGTAACGAAGTGCAACGAAGTGGAGTTCAACACACCTGTAACCTATAAACCTCCTGTGATCTATAAACAGTTGAACGTAACGAAGTGCAACGAAGTGAAGTTCAACACACCTGTAACCTATAAACCTACTCTAATCTATAAACAGTTGAACGTAACGAAGCGCAACGAAATGGAGTTCAACACACCTGTAACCTATGAACCTACTGTAATCTATAAACAGTTGAACGTAACGAAGTGCAACGAAGTGGAGTTCAACACACCTGTAACCTATAAACCCCCTATAATCTTTATTTCTCTATTTCATTAGAATAAGACTAAAAAGTAGAAAATAAAATACTTTATAAAAAAAAACTTTTTAAAAAACTACGTTTTTCGCGTAGACTAAAAAGTAGAAAATAACTTTTATTCTTGGTTGTAAAGAATTTGGTTTTAAATTTTCAGATTATATTTAATAAATTTTTATATCCTAGTCAATATTGTTCACAAAGTTTCGAATAAGTGCACTTTGATCTTATCGTATAACTCAACAACTTAAAAACGTGGGCGCATTATAAGAGGAGAAATAAGTTTATGTGAAATCAATACTTTATGATAAACTTAAATTAATGCGCCCACGTTTTTAAGTTGTTGAGTTATACGATAAGATCAAAGTGCACTTATTCGAAACTTTGTGAACAATATTGACTAGGATATAAAAATTTATTAAATATAATCTGAAAATTTAAAACCAAATTCTTTACAACCAAGAATAAAAGTTATTTTCTACTTTTTAGTCTACGCGAAAAACGTAGTTTTTTAAAAAGTTTTTTTTTATAAAGTATTTTTTTAAACACATCTAGGTATTATAAATGATGAATAATGCTAATATAGATATAAAATCGATATAATTTTTTTAAAAATAGCCTACTATGATTGAAACCAAAAATGCTTTCAATTGCATTTTTAAACACATCTAGGTATTATAAATGATAAAGAATGCTAATATAGATATAAAATCGATATAATTTTTTTAAAAATAGCCTACTATGATTGAAACCAAAAATGCTTTCAATTGCATTTTTAAACACATCTAGGTATTATAAATGATAAAGAATGCTAATATAGATATAAAATCGATATAATTTTTTTAAAAATAGCCTACTATGATTGAAACCAAAAATGCTTTCAATTGCATTTTTAAACACATCTAGGTATTATAAATGATGAATAATGCTAATATAAATATAAAATCGATATAATTTTTTTAAATATAGCTTACTATGATTGAAACCAAAAATGCTTTCAATTGCATTTTTAAACACATCTAGGTATTATAAATGATAAAGAATACTAATATAGAAATAAAATCGATATAATTTTTTTAACAATAGCCTACTATGATTGAAACCAAAAATGCTTTCAATTGCATTTTTAAACATATCTAGGTATTATAAATGATAAAGAATGCTAATATAGATATAAAATCGATATAATTTTTTTAAAAATAGGCTACTATGATTGAAACCAAAAATGCTTTCAATTGCATTTTTAAACACATCTAGGTATTATAAATGATGAATAATGCTAATATAGATATAAAATCGATATAATTTTTTTAAAAATAGCCTACTATGATTGAAACCAAAAATGCTTTCAATTGCATTTTTAAACACATCTAGGTATTATAAATGATAAAGAATGCTAATATAGATATAAAATCGATATATTTTTTTAAAAATAGCCTACTATGATTGAAACCAAAAATGCTTTCAATTGCATTTTTAAACACATCTAGGTATTATAAATGATAAAGAATGCTAATAGAAATAAAATCGATATAATTTTTTTAAATATAGCCTACTATGATTGAAACCAAAAATGCTTTCAATTGCATTTTTAAACACATCTAGGTATTATAAATGATAAAGAATACTAATATAGAAATAAAATCGATATAATTTTTTTAACAATAGCCTACTATGATTGAAACCAAAAATGCTTTCAATTGCATTTTTAAACATATCTAGGTATTATAAATGATAAAGAATGCTAATATAGATATAAAATCGATATAATTTTTTTAAAAATAGCCTACTATGATTGAAACCAAAAATGCTTTCAATTGCATTTTTAAACACATCTAGGTATTATAAATGATGAATAATGCTAATATAGATATAAAATCGATATAATTTTTTAAAAAATAGCCTACTATGATTGAAACCAAAAATGCTTTCAATTGCATTTTTAAACACATCTAGGTATTATAAATGATGAATAATGCTAATATAAATATAAAATCGATATAATTTTTTTAAATATAGCCTACTATGATTGAAACCAAAAATGCTTTCAATTGCATTTTTAAACACATCTAGGTATTATAAATGATAAAGAATACTAATATAGAAATAAAATCGATATAATTTTTTTAACAATAGCCTACTATGATTGAAACCAAAAATGCTTTCAATTGCATTTTTAAATATATCTAGGTATTATAAATGATAAAGAATGCTAATATAGATATAAAATCGATATAATTTTTTTAAAAATAGCCTACTATAATTGAAACCAAAAATGCTTTCAATTGCATTTTTAAACACATCTAGGTATTATAAATGATGAATAATGCTAATATAGATATAAAATCGATATAATTTTTTTAAAAATAGCCTACTATGATTGAAACCAAAAATGCTTTCAATTGCAGTTTTAAACACATCTAGGTATTATAAATGATAAAGAATGCTAATATAAATATAAAATCGATATAATTTTTTTAAAAATAGCCTACTATGATTGAAACCAAAAATGCTTTCAATTGCATTTTTAAAAACATCTAGGTATTATAAATGATAAAGAATGCTAATATAGATATAAAATCGATATAATTTTTTTAAAAATAGCCTACTATGATTGAAACCGAAAATGCTTTCAATTGCATTTTTAAACACATCTAGGTATTATAAATGATGAATAATGCTAATATAAATATAAAATCGATATAATTTTTTTAAATATAGCCTACTATGATTGAAACCAAAAATGCTTTCAATTGCATTTTTAAACACATCTAGGTATTATAAATGATAAAGAATACTAATATAGAAATAAAATCGATATAATTTTTTTAACAATAGCCTACTATGATTGAAACCAAAAATGCTTTCAATTGCATTTTTAAACATATCTAGGTATTATAAATGATAAAGAATGCTAATATAGATATAAAATTGATATAATTTTTTTAAAAATAGCCTACTATGATTGAAACGAAAAATGCTTTCAATTGCATTTTTAAACACATCTAGGTATTATAAATGATGAATAATGCTAATATAGATATAAAATCGATATAATTTTTTTAAAAATAGCCTACTATGATTGAAACCAAAAATGCTTTCAATTGCATTTTTAAACACATCTAGGTATTATAAATGATAAAGAATGCTAATATAGATATAAAATCGATATAATTTTTTTAAAAATAGCCTACTATGATTGAAACCAAAAATGCTTTCAATTGCATTTTTAAACACATCTAGGTATTATAAATGATAAAGAATGCTAATATAAATATAAAATCTATATAATTTTTTTAAATATAGCCTACTATGATTGAAACCAAAAATGCTTTCAATTGCATTTTTAAACACATCTAGGTATTATAAATGATAAAGAATACTAATATAGAAATAAAATCGATATAATTTTTTTAACAATAGCCTACTATGATTGAAACCAAAAATGCTTTCAATTGCATTTTTAAACATATCTAGGTATTATAAATGATAAAGAATGCTAATATAGATATAAAATCGATATAATTTTTTTAAAAATAGCCTACTATGATTGAAACCAAAAATGCTTTCAATTGCATTTTTAAACACATCTAGGTATTATAAATGATGAATAATGCTAATATAGATATAAAATCGATATAATTTTTTAAAAAATAGCCTGCTATGATTGAAACCAAAAATGCTTTCAATTGCATTTTTAAACACATCTAGGTATTATAAATGATGAATAATGCTAATATAAATATAAAATCGATATAATTTTTTTAAATATAGCCTACTATGATGAAACCAAAAATGCTTTCAATTGCATTTTTAAACACATCTAGGTATTATAAATGATAAAGAATACTAATATAGAAATAAAATCGATATAATTTTTTTAACAATAGCCTACTATGATTGAAACCAAAAATGCTTTCAATTGCATTTTTAAACATATCTAGGTATTATAAATGATAAAGAATGCTAATATAGATATAAAATCGATATAATTTTTTTAAAAATAGCCTACTATGATTGAAACCAAAAATGCTTTCAATTGCATTTTTAAACACATCTAGGTATTATAAATGATGAATAATGCTAATATAGATATAAAATCGATATAATTTTTTTAAAAATAGCCTACTATGATTGAAACCAAAAATGCTTTCAATTGCATTTTTAAACACATCTAGGTATTATAAATGATAAAGAATGCTAATATAGATATAAAATCGATATAATTTTTTTAAAAATAGCCTACTATGATTGAAACCAAAAATGCTTTCAATTGCATTTTTAAACACATCTAGGTATTATAAATGATAAAGAATGCTAATATAGATATAAAATCGATATAATTTTTTAAAAAATAGCCTACTATGATTGAAACCAAAAATGCTTTCAATTGCATTTTTAAACACATCTAGGTATTATAAATGATAAAGAATGCTAATATAGATATAAAATCGATATAATTTTTTTAAAAATAGCCTACTATGATTGAAACCAAAAATGCTTTCAATTGCATTTTTAAACACATCTAGGTATTATAAATGATGAATTATGCTAATATAAATATAAAATCGATATAATTTTTTTAAATATAGCCTACTATGATTGAAACCAAAAATGCTTTCAATTGCATTTTTAAACACATCTAGGTATTATAAATGATAAAGAATACTAATATAGAAATAAAATCGATGTAATTTTTTTAACAATAGCCTACTATGATTGAAACCAAAAATGCTTTCAATTGCATTTTTAAACATATCTAGGTATTATAAATGATAAAGAATGCTAATATAGAAATAAAATCGATATAATTTTTTTAAAAATAGCCTACTATGATTGAAACCAAAAATGCTTTCAATTGCATTTTTAAACACATCTAGGTATTATAAATGATGAATAATGCTAATATAGATATAAAATCGATATAATTTTTTTAAAAATAGCCTACTATGATTGAAACCAAAAATGCTTTCAATTGCATTTTTAAACACATCTAGGTATTATAAATGATAAAGAATACTAATATAGAAATAAAATCGATATAATTTTTTTAACAATAGCCTACTATGATTGAAACCAAAAATGCTTTCAATTGCATTTTTAAACATATCTAGGTATTATAAATGATAAAGAATGCTAATATAGATATAAAATCGATATAATTTTTTTAACAATAGCCTACTATGATTGAAACCAAAAATGCTTTCAATTGCATTTTTAAACATATCTAGGTATTATAAATAATAAAGAATGCTAATATAGATATAAAATCGATATAATTTTTTTAAAAATAGCCTACTATGATTGAAACCAAAAATGCTTTCAATTGCATTTTTAAACACATCTAGGTATTATAAATGATAAAGAATACTAATATAGAAATAAAATCGATATAATTTTTTTAACAATAGCCTACTATGATTGAAACCAAAAATGCTTTCAATTGCATTTTTAAACATATCTAGGTATTATAAATGATAAAGAATGCTAATATAGATATAAAATCGATATAATTTTTTTAAAAATAGCCTACTATGATTGAAACCAAAAATGCTTTCAATTGCATTTTTAAACACATCTAGGTATTATAAATGATGAATAATGCTAATATAGATATAAAATCGATATAATTTTTTAAAAAATAGCCTACTATGATTGAAACCAAAAATGCTTTCAATTGCATTTTTAAACACATCTAGGTATTATAAATGATAAAGAATGCTAATATAGATATAAAATCGATATAATTTTTTTAAAAATAGCCTACTATGATTGAAACCAAAAATGCTTTCAATTGCATTTTTAAACACATCTAGGTATTATAAATGATAAAAAATGCTAATATAGATATAAAATCGATATAATTTTTTTAAAAATAGCCTACTATGATTGAAACCAAAAATGCTTTCAATTGCATTTTTAAACACATCTAGGTATTATAAATGATGAATAATGCTAATATAGACATAAAATCGATATAATTTTTTTAAAAATAGCCTACTATGATTGAAACCAAAAATGCTTTCAATTGCATTTTTAAACACATCTAGGTATTATAAATGATGAATAATGCTAATATAAATATAAAATCGATATAATTTTTTTAAATATAGCCTACTATGATTGAAACCAAAAATGCTTTCAATTGCATTTTTAAACACATCTAGGTATTATAAATGATAAAGAATATTAATATAAATATAAAATCGATATAATTTTTTTAACAATAGCCTACTATGATTGAAACCAAAAATGCTTTCAATTGCATTTTTAAACATATCTAGGTATTATAAATGATAAAGAATGCTAATATAGATATAAAATCGATATAATTTTTTTAAAAATAGCCTACTATGATTGAAACCAAAAATGCTTTCAATTGCATTTTTAAACACATCTAGGTATTATAAATGATGAATAATGCTAATATAGATATAAAATCGATATAATTTTTTTTAAAAATAGCCTACTATGATTGAAACCAAAAATGCTTTCAATTGCATTTTTAAACACATCTAGGTATTATAAATGATAAAGAATGCTAATATAGATATAAAATTGATATAATTTTTTTAAAAATAGCTTACTATGATTGAAACCAAAAATGCTTTCAATTGCATTTTTAAACACATCTAGGTATTATAAATGATAAAGAATGCTAATATAAATATAAAATCGATATAATTTTTTTAAATATAGCCTACTATGATTGAAACCAAAAATGCTTTCAATTGCATTTTTAAACACATCTAGGTATTATAAATGATAAAGAATGCTAATATAAATATAAAATCGATATAATTTTTTTAAATATAGCCTACTATGATTGAAACCAAAAATGCTTTCAATTGCATTTTTAAACACATCTAGGTATTATAAATGATAAAGAATACTAATATAGAAATAAAATCGATATAATTTTTTTAACAATAGCCTCCTATGATTGAAACCAAAAATGCTTTCAATTGCATTTTTAAACATATCTAGGTATTATAAATGATAAAGAATGCTAATATAGATATAAAATCGATATAATTTTTTTAAAAATAGCCTACTATGATTGAAACCAAAAATGCTTTCAATTGCATTTTTAAACACATCTAGGTATTATAAATGATAAAGAATACTAATATAGAAATAA
This sequence comes from Chironomus riparius, assembly GCA_917627325.4. Taxonomy (NCBI): domain Eukaryota; kingdom Metazoa; phylum Arthropoda; class Insecta; order Diptera; family Chironomidae; genus Chironomus; species Chironomus riparius. Next base: position 35,848,772 of record OU895878.1, on the reverse strand, counting down.
AATCGATATAATTTTTTTAACAATAGCCTCCTATGATTGAAACCAAAAATGCTTTCAATTGCATTTTTAAACATATCTAGGTATTATAAATGATAAAGAATGCTAATATAGATATAAAATCGATATAATTTTTTTAAAAATAGCCTACTATGATTGAAACCAAAAATGCTTTCAATTGCATTTTTAAACACATCTAGGTATTATAAATGATAAAGAATACTAATATAGAAATAAAATCGATATAATTTTTTTAAATATAGCCTACTATGATTGAAACCAAAAATGCTTTCAATTGCATTTTTAAACACATCTAGGTATTATAAATGATAAAGAATACTAATATAGAAATAAAATCGATATAATTTTTTTAACAATAGCCTACTATGATTGAAACCAAAAATGCTTTCAATTGCATTTTTAAACATATCTAGGTATTATAAATGATAAAGAATGCTAATATAGATATAAAATCGATATAATTTTTTTAAAAATAGCCTACTATGATTGAAACCAAAAATGCTTTCAATTGCATTTTTAAACACATCTAGGTATTATAAATGATGAATAATGCTAATATAGATATAAAATCGATATAATTTTTTAAAAAATAGCCTACTATGATTGAAACCAAAAATGCTTTCAATTGCATTTTTAAACACATCTAGGTATTATAAATGATAAAGAATGCTAATATAAATATAAAATCGATATAATTTTTTTAAAAATAGCCTACTATGATTGAAACCAAAAATGCTTTCAATTGCATTTTTAAACACATCTAGGTATTATAAATGATAAAAAATGCTAATATAGATATAAAATCGATATAATTTTTTTAAAAATAGCCTACTTTAATTGAAACCAAAAATGCTTTCAATTGCATTTTTAAACACATCTAGGTATTATAAATGATGAATAATGCTAATATAGACATAAAATCGATATAATTTTTTTAAAAATAGCCTACTATGATTGAAACCAAAAATGCTTTCAATTGCATTTTTAAACACATCTAGGTATTATAAATGATAAAGAATGCTAATATAGATATAAAATCGATATAATTTTTTAAAAATAGCCTACTATGATTGAAACCAAAAATGCTTTCAATTGCATTTTTAAAAACATCTAGGTATTATAAATGATAAAGAATGCTAATATAGATATAAAATCGATATAATTTTTTTAAAAATAGCCTACTATGATTGAAACCAAAAAAGAAATGCTTTCAATTGCATTTTTAAACACATCTAGGTATTATAAATGATGAATAATGCTAATATAAATATAAAATCGATATAATTTTTTTAAATATAGACTACTATGATTGAAACCAAAAATGCTTTCAATTGCATTTTTAAACACATCTAGGTATTATAAATGATAAAGAATACTAATATAGAAATAAAATCGATATAATTTTTTTAACAATAGCCTACTATGATTGAAACCAAAAATGCTTTCAATTGCATTTTTAAACATATCTAGGTATTATAAATGATAAAGAATGCTAATATAGATATAAAATTGATATAATTTTTTTAAAAATAGCCTACTATGATTGAAACCAAAAATGCTTTCAATTGCATTTTTAAACACATCTAGGTATTATAAATGATGAATAATGCTAATATAGATATAAAATCGATATAATTTTTTTAACAATAGCCTACTATGATTGAAACCAAACATGCTTTCAATTGCATTTTTAAACACATCTAGGTATTATAAATGATAAAGAATGCTAATATAGATATAAAATCGATATAATTTTTTTAAAAATAGCCTACTATGATTGAAACCAAAAATGCTTTCAATTGCATTTTTAAACACATCTAGGTATTATAAATGATAAAGAATGCTAATATAAATATAAAATCGATATAATTTTTTTAAATATAGCCTACTATGATTGAAACCAAAAATGCTTTCAATTGCATTTTTAAACACATCTAGGTATTATAAATGATAAAGAATACTAATATAGAAATAAAATCGATATAATTTTTTTAACAATAGCCTACTATGATTGAAACCAAAAATGCTTTCAATTGCATTTTTAAACATATCTAGGTATTATAAATGATAAAGAATGCTAATATAGATATAAAATCGATATAATTTTTTTAAAAATAGCCTACTATGATTGAAACCAAAAATGCTTTCAATTGCATTTTTAAACACATCTAGGTATTATAAATGATGAATAATGCTAATATAGATATAAAATCGATATAATTTTTTTAACAATAGCCTACTATGATTGAAACCAAAAATGCTTTCAATTGCATTTTTAAACATATCTAGGTATTATAAATGATAAAGAATGCTAATATAGATATAAAATCGATATAATTTTTTTAAAAATAGCCTACTATGATTGAAACCAAAAATGCTTTCAATTGCATTTTTAAACACATCTAGGTATTATAAATGATGAATAATGCTAATATAGACATAAAATCGATATAATTTTTTTAAAAATAGCCTACTATGATTGAAACCAAAAATGCTTTCAATTGCATTTTTAAACACATCTAGGTATTATAAATGATAAAGAATGCTAATATAGATATAAAATCGATATAATTTTTTAAAAATAGCCTACTATGATTGAAACCAAAAATGCTTTCAATTGCATTTTTAAAAACATCTAGGTATTATAAATGATAAAGAATGCTAATATAGATATAAAATCGATATAATTTTTTTAAAAATAGCCTACTATGATTGAAACCAAAAAAGAAATGCTTTCAATTGCATTTTTAAACACATCTAGGTATTATAAATGATGAATAATGCTAATATAAATATAAAATCGATATAATTTTTTTAAATATAGACTACTATGATTGAAACCAAAAATGCTTTCAATTGCATTTTTAAACACATCTAGGTATTATAAATGATAAAGAATACTAATATAGAAATAAAATCGATATAATTTTTTTAACAATAGCCTACTATGATTGAAACCAAAAATGCTTTCAATTGCATTTTTAAACATATCTAGGTATTATAAATGATAAAGAATGCTAATATAGATATAAAATTGATATAATTTTTTTAAAAATAGCCTACTATGATTGAAACCAAAAATGCTTTCAATTGCATTTTTAAACACATCTAGGTATTATAAATGATGAATAATGCTAATATAGATATAAAATCGATATAATTTTTTTAACAATAGCCTACTATGATTGAAACCAAACATGCTTTCAATTGCATTTTTAAACACATCTAGGTATTATAAATGATAAAGAATGCTAATATAGATATAAAATCGATATAATTTTTTTAAAAATAGCCTACTATGATTGAAACCAAAAATGCTTTCAATTGCATTTTTAAACACATCTAGGTATTATAAATGATAAAGAATGCTAATATAAATATAAAATCGATATAATTTTTTTAAATATAGCCTACTATGATTGAAACCAAAAATGCTTTCAATTGCATTTTTAAACACATCTAGGTATTATAAATGATAAAGAATACTAATATAGAAATAAAATCGATATAATTTTTTTAACAATAGCCTCCTATGATTGAAACCAAAAATGCTTTCAATTGCATTTTTAAACATATCTAGGTATTATAAATGATAAAGAATGCTAATATAGATATAAAATCGATATAATTTTTTTAAAAATAGCCTACTATGATTGAAACCAAAAATGCTTTCAATTGCATTTTTAAACACATCTAGGTATTATAAATGATAAAGAATACTAATATAGAAATAAAATCGATATAATTTTTTTAACAATAGCCTCCTATGATTGAAACCAAAAATGCTTTCAATTGCATTTTTAAACATATCTAGGTATTATAAATGATAAAGAATGCTAATATAGATATAAAATCGATATAATTTTTTTAAAAATAGCCTACTATGATTGAAACCAAAAATGCTTTCAATTGCATTTTTAAACACATCTAGGTATTATAAATGATAAAGAATACTAATATAGAAATAAAATCGATATAATTTTTTTAAATATAGCCTACTATGATTGAAACCAAAAATGCTTTCAATTGCATTTTTAAACACATCTAGGTATTATAAATGATAAAGAATACTAATATAGAAATAAAATCGATATAATTTTTTTAACAATAGCCTACTATGATTGAAACCAAAAATGCTTTCAATTGCATTTTTAAACATATCTAGGTATTATAAATGATAAAGAATGCTAATATAGATATAAAATCGATATAATTTTTTTAAAAATAGCCTACTATGATTGAAACCAAAAATGCTTTCAATTGCATTTTTAAACACATCTAGGTATTATAAATGATGAATAATGCTAATATAGATATAAAATCGATATAATTTTTTAAAAAATAGCCTACTATGATTGAAACCAAAAATGCTTTCAATTGCATTTTTAAACACATCTAGGTATTATAAATGATAAAGAATGCTAATATAAATATAAAATCGATATAATTTTTTTAAAAATAGCCTACTATGATTGAAACCAAAAATGCTTTCAATTGCATTTTTAAACACATCTAGGTATTATAAATGATAAAAAATGCTAATATAGATATAAAATCGATATAATTTTTTTAAAAATAGCCTACTTTAATTGAAACCAAAAATGCTTTCAATTGCATTTTTAAACACATCTAGGTATTATAAATGATGAATAATGCTAATATAGACATAAAATCGATATAATTTTTTTAAAAATAGCCTACTATGATTGAAACCAAAAATGCTTTCAATTGCATTTTTAAACACATCTAGGTATTATAAATGATAAAGAATGCTAATATAGATATAAAATCGATATAATTTTTTAAAAATAGCCTACTATGATTGAAACCAAAAATGCTTTCAATTGCATTTTTAAAAACATCTAGGTATTATAAATGATAAAGAATGCTAATATAGATATAAAATCGATATAATTTTTTTAAAAATAGCCTACTATGATTGAAACCAAAAAAGAAATGCTTTCAATTGCATTTTTAAACACATCTAGGTATTATAAATGATGAATAATGCTAATATAAATATAAAATCGATATAATTTTTTTAAATATAGACTACTATGATTGAAACCAAAAATGCTTTCAATTGCATTTTTAAACACATCTAGGTATTATAAATGATAAAGAATACTAATATAGAAATAAAATCGATATAATTTTTTTAACAATAGCCTACTATGATTGAAACCAAAAATGCTTTCAATTGCATTTTTAAACATATCTAGGTATTATAAATGATAAAGAATGCTAATATAGATATAAAATTGATATAATTTTTTTAAAAATAGCCTACTATGATTGAAACCAAAAATGCTTTCAATTGCATTTTTAAACACATCTAGGTATTATAAATGATGAATAATGCTAATATAGATATAAAATCGATATAATTTTTTTAACAATAGCCTACTATGATTGAAACCAAACATGCTTTCAATTGCATTTTTAAACACATCTAGGTATTATAAATGATAAAGAATGCTAATATAGATATAAAATCGATATAATTTTTTTAAAAATAGCCTACTATGATTGAAACCAAAAATGCTTTCAATTGCATTTTTAAACACATCTAGGTATTATAAATGATAAAGAATGCTAATATAAATATAAAATCGATATAATTTTTTTAAATATAGCCTACTATGATTGAAACCAAAAATGCTTTCAATTGCATTTTTAAACACATCTAGGTATTATAAATGATAAAGAATACTAATATAGAAATAAAATCGATATAATTTTTTTAACAATAGCCTACTATGATTGAAACCAAAAATGCTTTCAATTGCATTTTTAAACATATCTAGGTATTATAAATGATAAAGAATGCTAATATAGATATAAAATCGATATAATTTTTTTAAAAATAGCCTACTATGATTGAAACCAAAAATGCTTTCAATTGCATTTTTAAACACATCTAGGTATTATAAATGATGAATAATGCTAATATAGATATAAAATCGATATAATTTTTTTAACAATAGCCTACTATGATTGAAACCAAAAATGCTTTCAATTGCATTTTTAAACATATCTAGGTATTATAAATGATAAAGAATGCTAATATAGATATAAAATCGATATAATTTTTTTAAAAATAGCCTACTATGATTGAAACCAAAAATGCTTTCAATTGCATTTTTAAACACATCTAGGTATTATAAATGATGAATAATGCTAATATAGACATAAAATCGATATAATTTTTTTAAAAATAGCCTACTATGATTGAAACCAAAAATGCTTTCAATTGCATTTTTAAACACATCTAGGTATTATAAATGATAAAGAATGCTAATATAGATATAAAATCGATATAATTTTTTAAAAATAGCCTACTATGATTGAAACCAAAAATGCTTTCAATTGCATTTTTAAAAACATCTAGGTATTATAAATGATAAAGAATGCTAATATAGATATAAAATCGATATAATTTTTTTAAAAATAGCCTACTATGATTGAAACCAAAAAAGAAATGCTTTCAATTGCATTTTTAAACACATCTAGGTATTATAAATGATGAATAATGCTAATATAAATATAAAATCGATATAATTTTTTTAAATATAGACTACTATGATTGAAACCAAAAATGCTTTCAATTGCATTTTTAAACACATCTAGGTATTATAAATGATAAAGAATACTAATATAGAAATAAAATCGATATAATTTTTTTAACAATAGCCTACTATGATTGAAACCAAAAATGCTTTCAATTGCATTTTTAAACATATCTAGGTATTATAAATGATAAAGAATGCTAATATAGATATAAAATTGATATAATTTTTTTAAAAATAGCCTACTATGATTGAAACCAAAAATGCTTTCAATTGCATTTTTAAACACATCTAGGTATTATAAATGATGAATAATGCTAATATAGATATAAAATCGATATAATTTTTTTAACAATAGCCTACTATGATTGAAACCAAACATGCTTTCAATTGCATTTTTAAACACATCTAGGTATTATAAATGATAAAGAATGCTAATATAGATATAAAATCGATATAATTTTTTTAAAAATAGCCTACTATGATTGAAACCAAAAATGCTTTCAATTGCATTTTTAAACACATCTAGGTATTATAAATGATAAAGAATGCTAATATAAATATAAAATCGATATAATTTTTTTAAATATAGCCTACTATGATTGAAACCAAAAATGCTTTCAATTGCATTTTTAAACACATCTAGGTATTATAAATGATAAAGAATACTAATATAGAAATAAAATCGATATAATTTTTTTAACAATAGCCTACTATGATTGAAACCAAAAATGCTTTCAATTGCATTTTTAAACATATCTAGGTATTATAAATGATAAAGAATGCTAATATAGATATAAAATCGATATAATTTTTTTAAAAATAGCCTACTATGATTGAAACCAAAAATGCTTTCAATTGCATTTTTAAACACATCTAGGTATTATAAATGATAAAGAATACTAATATAGAAATAAAATCGATATAATTTTTTTAACAATAGCCTACTATGATTGAAACCAAAAATGCTTTCAATTGCATTTTTAAACATATCTAGGTATTATAAATGATAAAGAATGCTAATATAGAAATAAAATCGATATAATTTTTTTAACAATAGCCTACTATGATTGAAACCAAAAATGCTTTCAATTGCATTTTTAAACATATCTAGGTATTATAAATGATAAAGAATGCTAATATAAATATAAAATCGATATAATTTTTTTAAATATAGCCTACTATGATTGAAACCAAAAATGCTTTCAATTGCATTTTTAAACACATCTAGGTATTATAAATGATAAAGAATACTAATATAGAAATAAAATCGATATAATTTTTTTAACAATAGCCTACTATGATTGAAACCAAAAATGCTTTCAATTGCATTTTTAAACATATCTAGGTATTATAAATGATAAAGAATGCTAATATAGAAATAAAATCGATATAATTTTTTTAACAATAGCCTACTATGATTGAAACCAAAAATGCTTTCAATTGCATTTTTAAACACATCTAGGTATTATAAATGATAAAGAATACTAATATAGAAATAAAATCGATATAATTTTTTTAACAATAGCCTACTATGATTGAAACCAAAAATGCTTTCAATTGCATTTTTAAACATATCTAGGTATTATAAATGATAAAGAATGCTAATATAGATATAAAATTGATATAATTTTTTTAAAAATAGCCTACTATGATTGAAACCAAAAATGCTTTCAATTGCATTTTTAAACACATCTAGGTATTATAAATGATGAATAATGCTAATATAGATATAAAATCGATATAATTTTTTTAACAATAGCCTACTATGATTGAAACCAAACATGCTTTCAATTGCATTTTTAAACACATCTAGGTATTATAAATGATAAAGAATGCTAATATAGATATAAAATCGATATAATTTTTTTAAAAATAGCCTACTATGATTGAAACCAAAAATGCTTTCAATTGCATTTTTAAACACATCTAGGTATTATAAATGATAAAGAATGCTAATATAAATATAAAATCGATATAATTTTTTTAAATATAGCCTACTATGATTGAAACCAAAAATGCTTTCAATTGCATTTTTAAACACATCTAGGTATTATAAATGATAAAGAATACTAATATAGAAATAAAATCGATATAATTTTTTTAACAATAGCCTACTATGATTGAAACCAAAAATGCTTTCAATTGCATTTTTAAACATATCTAGGTATTATAAATGATAAAGAATGCTAATATAGATATAAAATCGATATAATTTTTTTAAAAATAGCCTACTATGATTGAAACCAAAAATGCTTTCAATTGCATTTTTAAACACATCTAGGTATTATAAATGATAAAGAATACTAATATAGAAATAAAATCGATATAATTTTTTTAACAATAGCCTACTATGATTGAAACCAAAAATGCTTTCAATTGCATTTTTAAACATATCTAGGTATTATAAATGATAAAGAATGCTAATATAGAAATAAAATCGATATAATTTTTTTAACAATAGCCTACTATGATTGAAACCAAAAATGCTTTCAATTGCATTTTTAAACATATCTAGGTATTATAAATGATAAAGAATGCTAATATAAATATAAAATCGATATAATTTTTTTAAATATAGCCTACTATGATTGAAACCAAAAATGCTTTCAATTGCATTTTTAAACACATCTAGGTATTATAAATGATAAAGAATACTAATATAGAAATAAAATCGATATAATTTTTTTAACAATAGCCTACTATGATTGAAACCAAAAATGCTTTCAATTGCATTTTTAAACATATCTAGGTATTATAAATGATAAAGAATGCTAATATAGAAATAAAATCGATATAATTTTTTTAACAATAGCCTACTATGATTGAAACCAAAAATGCTTTCAATTGCATTTTTAAACATATCTAGGTATTATAAATGATAAAGAATGCTAATATAAATATAAAATCGATATAATTTTTTTAAATATAGCCTACTATGATTGAAACCAAAAATGCTTTCAATTGCATTTTTAAACACATCTAGGTATTATAAATGATAAAGAATACTAATATAGAAATAAAATCGATATAATTTTTTTAACAATAGCCTACTATGATTGAAACCAAAAATGCTTTCAATTGCATTTTTAAACATATCTAGGTATTATAAATGATAAAGAATGCTAATATAGATATAAAATCGATATAATTTTTTTAAAAATAGCCTACTATGATTGAAACCAAAAATGCTTTCAATTGCATTTTTAAACACATCTAGGTATTATAAATGATGAATAATGCTAATATAGATATAAAATCGATATAATTTTTTAAAAAATAGCCTACTATGATTGAAACCAAAAATGCTTTCAATTGCATTTTTAAACACATCTAGGTATTATAAATGATAAAGAATGCTAATATAGATATAAAATCGATATAATTTTTTTAAAAAAAAATGTTAAAAAACTTTTTAAAAAACACGCTTTTAACAAAAAGACTAAAAACCAAAAAGATGAAAATAAAATAAGATCACACTTTTAGCGAATCAGGATTTTAAAAGCTTTCTTGTGACATCTAGAAATGTAACATAAATTTTTTTCAAAATATTGTGATTAAGTCCAAGAACACAATGACTCTAAAAGCGTGGGGCTTTGAGATTTGACGCTTCTCTTACTTAAGAACTTAGTTGAACTAAGAAATTCATCCTTAAATTACGTCCCACGCTTTTAGAGTCATTGTGTTCTTGGACTTAATCACAATATTTTGAAAAAAATTTATGTTACATTTCTAGATGTCACAAGAAAGCTTTTAAAATCCTGATTCGCTAAAAGTGTGATCTTATTTTATTTTCATCTTTTTGGTTTTTAGTCTTTTTGTTAAAAGCGTGTTTTTTAAAAAGTTTTTTAACATTTTTTTATTTGCTACTTTTTTGTCTCAATCTTTTAATCGAATATCGATCACAACAATTCAAATTCAACTCCACTTCGTTTTACTCCGTTTCGTTCAACTGTTCATAGATTACATTTGTTCATTCATTTGTTTTATAAAATTTAAGTCATACCTGGAAACAGATGAAACTTCTTAAAAAATATCCTGAACTTCAATTATGTGCGCTTTCTGTGTTTTTTAAAGCATTCATTAGTAAAGTACATTAAAAATGAATCTTGGAGATTTTGTGTTTATCTGTACGATTCCTACTACATAACGTGTGGATTATTAACATAAAGATGCAACTCACATCTATATGTAACGTATTTATAACGGATTTTTCAAATTTAATTCAATGAATGCCATTTGTTTGTTATGCAAATATACTTCAAGCCGTTAATAAATAGCAAAGTAAATTTAATTAAGTTGGTGAAGTTTTATAAATAATGTAATACATTAAAAACAACATAAATTTATGCTCAAACTTTGTGTGCTAAATACACATCGCATATTAATAGTTATTTTGCATTAATTCGTAACGGACTTGTGCTTAACGGTTTTTTTGAAAATTCAAATTTTCACTTGCGAATATTCATGAAAAAATTACATGTCAATTTTTTTGTCTTACCAGAATATCTTTGGATGCTCAAATTTATAGTATAATTAATATTTAGTAATATGAATTAATCTATAATGAATCATAAAAATCACTTTCGAGCATTTCAAGTTTAATATTTTAAACAAATCAAAATTTTATATCATTGACATTGGATTTTTTTCCCATATAAAAAAGTTTTACTTAAATTGTTCTATAATTAAGCATTTTTGTAGTTCCAAAATGTTAAAATATTGTATTGTCACCGGGAATACGTGTGTGTACAAAATTTGAGCTCGATTGGAGCAATAGAAGTGGTAGAAAAATCGATTGGAAGATTTGAACGTGACATACAAAGAAACCAACAGAGCAACTCAATAAAAAGCGTGTAATAAATAAATAAAAGCGTGTAAAAATAGCCTACTATGATTGAAACCAAAAATGCTTTCAATTGCATTTTTAAACACATCTAGGTATTATAAATGATAAAAAATGCTAATATAAATATAAAATCGATATAATTTTTTTAAATATAGCCTACTATGATTGAAACCAAAAATGCTTTCAATTGCATATTTAAACACATCTAGGTATTATAAATGATAAAGAATACTAATATAGAAATAAAATCGATATAATTTTTTTAACAATAGCCTACTATGATTGAAACCAAAAATGCTTTCAATTGCATTTTTAAACATATCTAGGTATTATAAATGATAAAGAATGCTAATATAGATATAAAATCGATATAATTTTTTTAAAAATAGCCTACTATGATTGAAACCAAAAATGCTTTCAATTGCATTTTTAAACACATCTAGGTATTATAAATGATGAATAATGCTAATATAGATATAAAATCGATATAATTTTTTTAAAAATAGCCTACTATGATTGAAACCAAAAATGCTTTCAATTGCATTTTTAAACACATCTAGGTATTATAAATGATGAATAATGCTAATATAAATATTAAATCGATATAATTTTTTTAAATATAGCCTACTATGATTGAAACCAAAAATGCTTTCAATTGCATTTTTAAACACATCTAGGTATTATAAATGATAAAGAATGCTAATATAAATATAAAATCGATATAATTTTTTCAACAATAGCCTACTATGATTGAAACCAAAAATGCTTTCAATTGCATTTTTAAACATATCTAGGTATTATAAATGATGAATAATGCTAATATAGATATAAAATCGAGATAATTTTTTTTAAAAATAGCCTACTATGATTGAAACCAAAAATGCTTTCAATTGCATTTTTAAACACATCTAGGTATTATAAATGATAAAAAATGCTAATATAGATATAAAATCGATATAATTTTTTTAAAAATAGCCTACTATAATTGAAACCAAAAATGCTTTCAATTGCATTTTTAAACACATCTAGGTATTATAAATGATAAAGAATGCTAATATAGATATAAAATCGATATAATTTTTTTAAAAATAGCCTACTATGATTGAAACCAAAAATGCTTTCAATTGCATTTTTAAACACATCTAGGTATTATAAATGATGAATAATGCTAATATAGATATAAAATCGATATAATTTTTTTAAAAATAGCCTACTATGATTGAAACCAAAAATGCTTTCAATTGCATTTTTAAACACATCTAGGTAATATAAATGATAAAGAATACTAATATAGAAATAAAATCGATATAATTTTTTTAACAATAGCCTACTATGATTGAAACCAAAAATGCTTTCAATTGCATTTTTAAACACATCTAGGTATTATAAATGATGAATAATGCTAATATAGATATAAAATCGATATAATTTTTTTAAAAATAGCCTACTATGATTGAAACCAAAAATGCTTTCAATTGCATTTTTAAACACATCTAGGTATCATAAATGATAAAGAATGCTAATATAGATATAAAATCGATATAATTTTTTTAAAAATAGCCTACTATGATTGAAACCAAAAATGCTTTCAATTGCATTTTTAAACACATCTAGGTATTATAAATGATAAAGAATGCTAATATAAATATAAAATCGATATAATTTTTTTAAATATAGCCTACTATGATTGAAACCAAAAATGCTTTCAATTGCATTTTTAAACACATCTAGGTATTATAAATGATAAAGAATACTAATATAGAAATAAAATCGATATAATTTTTTTAACAATAGCCTACTATGATTGAAACCAAAAATGCTTTCAATTGCATTTTTAAACATATCTAGGTATTATAAATGATAAAGAATGCTAATATAGATATAAAATCGATATAATTTTTTTAAAAATAGCCTACTATGATTGAAACCAAAAATGCTTTCAATTGCATTTTTAAACACATCTAGGTATTATAAATGATGAATAATGCTAATATAGAAATAAAATCGATATAATTTTTTTAACAATAGCCTACTATGATTGAAACCAAAAATGCTTTCAATTGCATTTTTAAACATATCTAGGTATTATAAATGATAAAGAATGCTAATATAGATATAAAATCGATATAATTTTTTTAAAAATAGCCTACTATGATTGAAACCAAAAATGCTTTCAATTGCATTTTTAAACACATCGAGGTATTATAAATGATGAAGAATGCTAATATAGATATAAAATCGATATAATTTTTTAAAAAATAGCCTACTATGATTGAAACCAAAAATGCTTTCAATTGCATTTTTAAACACATCTAGGTATTATAAATGATGAATAATGCTAATATAAATATAAAATCGATATAATTTTTTTAAATATAGCCTACTATGATTGAAACCAAAAATGCTTTCAATTGCATTTTTAAACACATCTAGGTATTATAAATGATAAAGAATGCTAATATAGATATATAATCGATATAAATTTTTTAAAAATAGCCTACTATGATTGAAACCAAAAATGCTTTCAATTGCATTTTTAAACACATCTAGGTATTATAAATGATGAATAATGCTAATATAGATATAAAATCGATATATTTTTTTTAAAAATAGCCTACTATGATTGAAACCAAAAATGCTTTCAATTGCATTTTTAAACACATCTAGGTATTATAAATGATAAAGAATGCTAATATAGATATAAAATCGATATAATTTTTTTAAATATAGCCTACTATGATTGAAACCAAAAATGCTTTCAATTGCATTTTTAAACACATCTAGGTATTATAAATGATAAAGAATACTAATATAGAAATAAAATCGATATAATTTTTTTAACAATAGCCTACTATGATTGAAACCAGAAATGCTTTCAATTGCATTTTTAAACACATCTAGGTATTATAAATGATAAAGAATGCTAATATAGATATAAAATCGATATAATTTTTTTAAAAATAGCCTACTATGATTGAAACCAAAAATGCTTTCAATTGCATTTTTAAACACATCTAGGTATTATAAATGATAAAGAATGCTAATATAAATATAAAATCGATATAATTTTTTTAAATATAGCCTACTATGATTGAAACCAAAAATGCTTTCAATTGCATTTTTAAACACATCTAGGTATTATAAATGATAAAGAATACTAATATAGAAATAAAATCGATATAATTTTTTTAACAATAGCCTACTATGATTGAAACCAAAAATGCATTCAATTGCATTTTTAAACATATCTAGGTATTATAAATGATAAAGAATGCTAATATAGATATAAAATCGATATAATTTTTTTAAAAATAGCCTACTATGATTGAAACCAAAAATGCTTTCAATTGCATTTTTAAACACATCTAGGTATTATAAATGATGAATAATGCTAATATAGATATAAAATCGATATAATTTTTTAAAAAATAGCCTACTATGATTGAAACCAAAAATGCTTTCAATTGCATTTTTAAACACATCTAGGTATTATAAATGATAAAGAATGCTAATATAGATATAAAATCGATATAATTTTTTTAAAAAAAAATGTTAAAAAACTTTTTAAAAAACACGCTTTTAACAAAAAGACTAAAAACCAAAAAGATGAAAATAAAATAAGATCACACTTTTAGCGAATCAGGATTTTAAAAGCTTTCTTGTGACATCTAGAAATGTAACATAAATTTTTTTCAAAATATTGTGATTAAGTCCAAGAACACAATGACTCTAAAAGCGTGGGGCTTTGAGATTTGACGCTTCTCTTACTTAAGAACTTAGTTGAACTAAGAAATTCATCCTTAAATTACGTCCCACGCTTTTAGAGTCATTGTGTTCTTGGACTTAATCACAATATTTTGAAAAAAATTTATGTTACATTTCTAGATGTCACAAGAAAGCTTTTTAAATCCTGATTCGCTAAAAGTGTGATCTTATTTTATTTTCATCTTTTTGGTTTTTAGTCTTTTTGTTAAAAGCGTGTTTTTTAAAAAGTTTTTTAACATTTTTTTATTTGCTACTTTTTTGTCTCAATCTTTTAATCGGGTTACCGACAATTCCCCACTGTAATTTCGCCACTTTACATTTGGCCACTGACATTTCACCACCACTACATTTTGCCACCTGTACATTTTGCCACTATTTATTTGCCCACTATTTATTTGCCCACCTGTTTTTTTCGCCACTGCTTTTTTCGCCACCTTTTATTTGGTCACTATTTATTTGCCCACCTGTTTTTTTCGCCACTGCTTTTTTTGCCACTAATCATATGGCCACAAGTTTATTTGCCCACTGATTTATTTGCCCACTAAAGCAAATGATAAAATAAAAAATTGTAAAAAATATTGAAAAAATTTTGTTAAAAAAACATGAAATTTTTAAAATTATTTTTTGGAGCATTTATGGAATAATTGGCCATATTTGGGTGTTCTGAAAAAATCATGCGACCGTACGTAAATGTGCTTGAAGGTGTAACGATATATTGAGATTTGAATAATCTCTCTTCTCTGGCTTGGACTTATCATCACTTATCCACTCTTGCTTCCTTCATTTATTTTATTCTATTTTTCCTTACTAGTTTTTATTAATTTTAATGTTTAAAAAGCTTTAAAGGTTTAATTAACTCTCAATTTACTATTTCATCATTCTATGAGATAATTTGAATAGAAATTAAACGTGACGTAAGGATGCTGGGTTATAAGTCCAGAGATTATAAGTCCAGGTACAAAAATCGTGCACAGAAAATTACAAGGCGTGGACACTCAAAAATATGCTGGGATTATTCAGGATTATTGGGATTATTGGGATTATTGGGATTATTTGGGATTATTTGGGATTATTGGGATTATTGGAGAAAAAATTATTCAAATATTTTGAATTTTTTGAGAAAATGAACTGTAAGGAATATGATATTTGAAGCCATTGTGACTTGTAAAGTTTAAACAATGTGAAAACATATCATTTTGAAGTTTTTGTCGAGTACCAAAATATAATAATAATAATAATAATCCTTTATTCAATACATAATGTAAGGCGGAACAGCAATCAAATAATTTTTAAGTTAACCTTCATCGGTTTTAAATCAATTGTGGTTTTGTGAAGGAGCTAAGAGTAATTGCTTGAGGTGAAAAGTATATAAAATTGCAATGAAGTTTAGGCAGAAAAAATGTTAAAAAAAAGCCAAGATATTTTTTAAGAAAAGTTTAAATAAAAAATCATTAATAAGTAATTAATTTAATTTAAGCGTATAGACTTAATTCAAAGCTCTTGGTAGTCTATGTTTTACTCTAAAGCTCAGAGAATCGTGATTATATTGACCGAGAGAGGAGATGAGATCATTTGGATGGTGTATAATTTTGCCATAGAAGTTATTAGTGACATTTGTAACAAAAGCTTTGATTGAAGCTAATTTGATAGCTTATGTAAAATTTCACCAAAATATAAATTTCATCATATAGAATAATTTTTCATAGAATTTTGACTGATTTATTTAAACAATCGGTTTCTGGAAAAGGATTAGACATTACCTCAGAGTTTTTAGTTGTATTTTCTAGTCTCCTAAGTAATGTTTATATTAAAACATCAGTCTAAGGAAAGTTTTGGCTTTATTACTAGTTTTGTTGGAATTTAATGACAACTGTACTAAGTATTTCAGACAAAAACTCGCTTTGAGGAACCTTAAGGTTATTTTAGTATATTGCTTGTATAAAGTATGTAATAAGTTATTATTACTTCTAATTGCTGTAGTATTTAAGTTACTGTAATTTTTTCATAAATGACTTAAAAAGATTAAAAAATTTCGATTTTCTTTCTATTCCTGAGAAATATATTTTTGAACATAATTTTCTCAATTTTTTCAATTAATTTCGTTGGAGCAATTCAACGTAAGATCATATTAAAAAAATTAAAAGTGTTGTATGGCCAAGTAAATTTTGGGTTTTTATCCTTGACAGTTAAATATATTCGATATAGAATTTTCCTAAACCATGTCCTTTTTCAAAATGGTGGTTGGTTTTTTTTTACCTTAGATCTAACACTTTTTCAAACAATAACAATGATCTTGTTTATCCACTAAAATAAGTCCTGCTGATCTAGATTCATTCCAGTTCAATGCTTTCTCAATTATGCTTTCTCGAAATTCCGGTACCGAAAATTTTCGGGATCGGGATCGGGATTGAAATTTTTCGGTCAGCGTTTACTGATACAACTACGAGTAAAAATCTATAAAAGTTTCAGTGAGATTCATTGAGTATAACAAAAGATATAGTCAAAAATGTAAAAAATTTAAAATAAGTTCGCACCTTATTTGGTGTGGAAGTCCAACGTTATATACCATTGGAAAGGGTATTAAGAAAACTTTAATTTATAAAGTTTCATACTTTTGAGTATTCTATAACGTAGTGCTTCAGCTAGATCACAAAAACATTTTTTTAAAAAAAGTCGTTAATTTTTTCCCGTTATAAATTTGTAATCAGGATTTTCAATTTCGATCCCGATGGCGAGAATTTCGGGATCCCGGGAAAGTTACATGCTGACAAAATATTACAGAAAATAATAGTAAAGCATGTAAATTTAATTGAAATACTTGCAATGGGTGTTAAATGGCTTTTTTCTATCAAAAAAAAAAAACAAAATTGAGTTAAGCCGAAAAAATCGGCTTCGATCTCTGGTTAATCCCAATAAAAGCCAAAAAGTCAATAATTTAACCATAGCCGTAATTATCATCGAGGACAGCTCTAGCTTTACTAGGTTTGTCGAATCAAAAACTTACTTCAAAGAAATTTTTTGAGGAAATATGTATCGTTTAATTGATTTTAGGCTAATATAAGATTATTTTAATTAGAACACATAGTTAATCGATCAAATATAGCATTTAAAAAACAGTTTAAATTGATTTTTGTAAATTTTTGACTAGTGCACTAGATTTTATTGGTAAAAAATCACTTTTTAACGTTTTAAGGCTATTTCATTACCCAAGATAATTTTTATATTAATATTCTGAACTTAAAATGTATCCAAAGATTTTTGGGGACATTATACTTTTCAATACTAGTCAAAATTTTAACATTTAATAAATTTTAAATATGACAAATTTTAAAATTATTTTAATAATCCCAATAATCCCAAACCTGGGATTATTGGGATTATTAGGATTATTTGGGATTATTGGGACTAATCCCAGTGTCCACGCCTTGGAAAATTATAAGTCCAGAAAATCAAAGTCAATAAAGGTTTATAAGTCCAGATACAAATTGCACCTGGACTTAAAAACCTCACCTGCAGTTTATAATGCCAGAAAATTTAAAAATTTTACTTATAACCTCCCAGTGCGATTATAAATCCAGATACATTTTTCTGGACTTATAATCCTTGAAAATTATTTGATATTATTTTAAATTTTTTCATTTAAAGTAATTCTTCACATGAATTTTTGAAAACTTCACAAAAAGAATTCACATTTCTCTGATTTTTTTTCCTCTAAAGTACCATATAGGGTAAATTAAAACTTGCGTGTTTTGAGACTTGGAATTTTCAAACGCTTGTAACTAATCGACGAATTGACATTGTGACCTACTAATGGTCTTGAAATGTTAAGAGTCGTCGATATTTTTATTTTTGATCATGTAAAGGTTTTTGCGCTGCATCAATTCAGAGAAAATTGACATTTAAGTTTTCATTTTGAAATTTGCGCACTTTTTTGATAGTAATCTTTACCTTATACTATTTAGCATCAAATTACAGCTGTACTAAAATTACAGCTGTAGATTACAGATGAACTTACGTCGTTACGTAAAAATCAATTTACAGCTGTAGTTTAATGTGTATAAGTAAAAACAGTAGTAAATATAGATGGTGTTTATAGCTTAGACAAGTGCTTAGCTGTCCTTACAGTTAATGTAATTTTTCGTAAATTCTGCTGGTTTTGACTATGATTTTACCTTTTACAAAAAGATTGAATAGAAAACAAGGTACAGTAGCGTGTAAAAATTTATAAAAATCACATTTTTCGCTCTGGATGTTAACATTTAAAATATAAATAATACAAGAATAAAAAGGGGAAACAAAATCCTCTTTGCTTTGTTTTCTCACAGAATGCAAAAAACTGATTTTTCAATCTGAACAAAACCAATTGATTCACACGTGAATACGGTATGAATATAAAAATTTGAAATTATATCAAATAATTTTCAAAGATTATAAGTCCAGAAAAATGTATTTGGATTTATAATCGCACTGGGAGATTATAAGTAAAATTTGTAAATTTTCTGGAATTATAAACCACACGTGAGGTTTATAAGTCCAGATATAAAATGTACCTGGACTTAAAAACCTCTCGTGCAGTTTATAATTCCAGCAGTATCTGTACCTGGAATTATAAACTGCAGGTGAGGTTTTTAAGTCCAGGTGCAATTTGTATCTGGACTTATAAACCTTTATTGACTTTGATTTTCTGGACTTATAATTTTCTGTGCACGATTTTTGTACCTGGACTTATAACCCAGCATCCTTACGTCACGTTTAATTTCTATTCAAATTATCTCATAGAATGATGAAATAGTAAATTGAGAGTTAATTAAACCTTTAAAGCTTTTTAAACATTAAAATTAATAAAAACTAGTAAGGAAAAATAGAATAAAATAAATGAAGGAAGCAAGAGTGGATAAGTGATGATAAGTCCAAGCCAGAGAAGAGAGATTATTCAAATCTCAATATATCGTTACACCTTCAAGCACATTTACGTACGGTCGCATGATTTTTTCAGAACACCCAAATATGGCCAATTATTCCATAAATGCTCCAAAAAATAATTTTAAAAATTTCATGTTTTTTTAACAAAATTTTTTCAATATTTTTTACAATTTTTTATTTTATCATTTGCTTTAGTGGGCAAATAAATCAGTGGGCAAATAAACTTGTGGCCATATGATTAGTGGCAAAAAAAGCAGTGGCGAAAAAAACAGGTGGGCAAATAAATAGTGACCAAATAAAAGGTGGCGAAAAAAGCAGTGGCGAAAAAAACAGGTGGGCAAATAAATAGTGGGCAAATAAATAGTGGCAAAATGTACAGGTGGCAAAATGTAGTGGTGGTGAAATGTCAGTGGCCAAATGTAAAGTGGCGAAATTACAGTGGGGAATTGTCCTACACTCCTTTTAATCGAATATCGATCACAACAATTCAAATTCAACTCCACTTCGTTTTACTCCGTTTCGTTCAACTGTTCATAGATTACATTTGTTCATTCATTTGTTTTATAAAATTTAAGTCATACCTGGAAACAGATGAAACTTCTTAAAAAATATCCTGAACTTCAATTATGTGCGCTTTCTGTGTTTTTTAAAGCATTCATTAGTAAAGTACATTAAAAATGAATCTTGGAGATTTTGTGTTTATCTGTACGATTCCTACTACATAACGTGTGGATTATTAACATAAAGATGCAACTCACATCTATATGTAACGTATTTATAACGGATTTTTCAAATTTAATTCAATGAATGCCATTTGTTTGTTATGCAAATATACTTCAAGCCGTTAATAAATAGCAAAGTAAATTTAATTAAGTTGGTGAAGTTTTATAAATAATGTAATACATTAAAAACAACATAAATTTATGCTCAAACTTTGTGTGCTAAATACACATCGCATATTAATAGTTATTTTGCATTAATTCGTAACGGACTTGTGCTTAACGGTTTTTTTGAAAATTCAAATTTTCACTTGCGAATATTCATGAAAAAATTACATGTCAATTTTTTTGTCTTACCAGAATATCTTTGGATGCTCAAATTTATAGTATAATTAATATTTAGTAATATGAATTAATCTATAATGAATCATAAAAATCACTTTCGAGCATTTCAAGTTTAATATTTTAAACAAATCAAAATTTTATATCATTGACATTGGATTTTTTTCCCATATAAAAAAGTTTTACTTAAATTGTTCTATAATTAAGCATTTTTGTAGTTCCAAAATGTTAAAATATTGTATTGTCACCGGGAATACGTGTGTGTACAAAATTTGAGCTCGATTGGAGCAATAGAAGTGGTAGAAAAATCGATTGGAAGATTTGAACGTGACATACAAAGAAACCAACAGAGCAACTCAATAAAAAGCGTGTAAATAAAAAAGTTTTACTTAAATTGTTCTATAATTAAGCATTTTTGTAGTTCCAAAATGTTAAAATATTGTATTGTCACCGGGAATACGTGTGTGTACAAAATTTGAGCTCGATTGGAGCAATAGAAGTGGTAGAAAAATCGATTGGAAGATTTGAACGTGACATACAAAGAAACCAACAGAGCAACTCAATAAAAAGCGTGTAATAATAAAAAATAGCCTACTATGATTGAAACCAAAAATGCTTTCAATTGCATTTTTAAACACATCTAGGTATTATAAATGATAAAAAATGCTAATATAAATATAAAATCGATATAATTTTTTTAAATATAGCCTACTATGATTGAAACCAAAAATGCTTTCAATTGCATATTTAAACACATCTAGGTATTATAAATGATAAAGAATACTAATATAGAAATAAAATCGATATAATTTTTTTAACAATAGCCTACTATGATTGAAACCAAAAATGCTTTCAATTGCATTTTTAAACATATCTAGGTATTATAAATGATAAAGAATGCTAATATAGATATAAAATCGATATAATTTTTTTAAAAATAGCCTACTATGATTGAAACCAAAAATGCTTTCAATTGCATTTTTAAACACATCTAGGTATTATAAATGATGAATAATGCTAATATAGATATAAAATCGATATAATTTTTTTAAAAATAGCCTACTATGATTGAAACCAAAAATGCTTTCAATTGCATTTTTAAACACATCTAGGTATTATAAATGATGAATAATGCTAATATAAATATAAAATCGATATAATTTTTTTAAATATAGCCTACTATGATTGAAACCAAAAATGCTTTCAATTGCATTTTTAAACACATCTAGGTATTATAAATGATAAAGAATACTAATATAAATATAAAATCGATATAATTATTTTAACAATAGCCTACTATGATTGAAACCAAAAATGCTTTCAATTGCATTTTTAAACATATCTAGGTATTATAAATGATGAATAATGCTAATATAGATATAAAATCGATATAATTTTTTTTAAAAATAGCCTACTATGATTGAAACCAAAAATGCTTTCAATTGCATTTTTAAACACATCTAGGTATTATAAATGATAAAGAATGCTAATATAGATATAAAATCGATATAATTTTTTTAAAAATAGCCTACTATGATTGAAACCAAAAATGCTTTCAATTGCATTTTTAAACACATCTAGGTATTATAAATGATAAAGAATGCTAATATAGATATAAAATCGATATAATTTTTTTAAAAATAGCCTACTATGATTGAAACCAAAAATGCTTTCAATTGCATTTTTAAACACATCTAGGTATTATAAATGATAAAGAATGCTAATATAAATATAAAATCGATATAATTTTTTTAAATATAGCCTACTATGATTGAAACCAAAAATGCTTTCAATTGCATTTTTAAACACATCTAGGTATTATAAATGATAAAGAATACTAATATAGAAATAAAATCGATATAATTTTTTTAACAATAGCCTACTATGATTGAAACCAAAAATGCTTTCAATTGCATTTTTAAACATATCTAGGTATTATAAATGATAAAGAATGCTAATATAGATATAAAATCGATATAATTTTTTTAAAAATAGCCTACTATGATTGAAACCAAAAATGCTTTCAATTGCATTTTTAAACACATCTAGGTATTATAAATGATAAAGAATACTAATATAGAAATAAAATCGATATA
This sequence comes from Chironomus riparius, assembly GCA_917627325.4. Lineage (NCBI taxonomy): Eukaryota > Metazoa > Arthropoda > Insecta > Diptera > Chironomidae > Chironomus > Chironomus riparius. The sequence goes on along the minus strand of OU895878.1, from coordinate 35,825,491 downwards.
ATTTTTTTAACAATAGCCTACTATGATTGAAACCAAAAATGCTTTCAATTGCATTTTTAAACATATCTAGGTATTATAAATGATAAAGAATGCTAATATAGAAATAAAATCGATATAATTTTTTTAACAATAGCCTACTATGATTGAAACCAAAAATGCTTTCAATTGCATTTTTAAACACATCTAGGTATTATAAATGATAAAGAATACTAATATAGAAATAAAATCGATATAATTTTTTTAACAATAGCCTACTATGATTGAAACCAAAAATGCTTTCAATTACATTTTTAAACATATCTAGGTATTATAAATGATAAAGAATGCTAATATAGATATAAAATCGATATAATTTTTTTAAAAATAGCCTACTATGATTGAAACCAAAAATGCTTTCAATTGCATTTTTAAACACATCTAGGTATTATAAATGATAAAGAATGCTAATATAAATATAAAATCGATATAATTTTTTTAAATATAGCCTACTATGATTGAAACCAAAAATGCTTTCAATTGCATTTTTAAACACATCTAGGTATTATAAATGATAAAGAATACTAATATAGAAATAAAATCGATATAATTTTTTTAACAATAGCCTACTATGATTGAAACCAAAAATGCTTTCAATTGCATTTTTAAACATATCTAGGTATTATAAATGATAAAGAATGCTAATATAGATATAAAATCGATATAATTTTTTTAAAAATAGCCTACTATGATTGAAACCAAAAATGCTTTCAATTGCATTTTTAAACACATCTAGGTATTATAAATGATGAATAATGCTAATATAGATATAAAATCGATATAATTTTTTAAAAAATAGCCTACTATGATTGAAACCAAAAATGCTTTCAATTGCATTTTTAAACACATCTAGGTATTATAAATGATGAATAATGCTAATATAAATATAAAATCGATATAATTTTTTTAAATATAGCCTACTATGATTGAAACCAAAAATGCTTTCAATTGCATTTTTAAACACATCTAGGTATTATAAATGATAAAGAATACTAATATAGAAATAAAATCGATATAATTTTTTTAACAATAGCCTACTATGATTGAAACCAAAAATGCTTTCAATTGCATTTTTAAACACATCTAGGTATTATAAATGATAAAGAATACTAATATAGAAATAAAATCGATATAATTTTTTTAACAATAGCCTACTTTGATTGAAACCAAAAATGCTTTCAATTGCATTTTTAAACATATCTAGGTATTATAAATGATAAAGAATGCTAATATAGATATAAAATCGATATAATTTTTTTAAAAATAGCCTACTATGATTGAAACCAAAAATGCTTTCAATTGCATTTTTAAACACATCTAGGTATTATAAATGATGAATAATGCTAATATAGATATAAAATCGATATAATTTTTTAAAAAATAGCCTACTATGATTGAAACCAAAAATGCTTTCAATTGCATTTTTAAACACATCTAGGTATTATAAATGATGAATAATGCTAATATAAATATAAAATCGATATAATTTTTTTAAATATAGCCTACTATGATTGAAACCAAAAATGCTTTCAATTGCATTTTTAAACACATCTAGGTATTATAAATGATAAAGAATACTAATATAGAAATAAAATCGATATAATTTTTTTAACAATAGCCTACTATGATTGAAACCAAAAATGCTTTCAATTGCATTTTTAAACATATCTAGGTATTATAAATGATAAAGAATGCTAATATAGATATAAAATCGATATAATTTTTTTAAAAATAGCCTACTATGATTGAAACCAAAAATGCTTTCAATTGCATTTTTAAACACATCTAGGTATTATAAATGATGAATAATGCTAATATAGATATAAAATCGATATAATTTTTTTAAATATAGCCTACTATGATTGAAACCAAAAATGCTTTCAATTGCATTTTTAAACACATCTAGGTATTATAAATGATAAAGAATACTAATATAGAAATAAAATCGATATAATTTTTTTAACAATAGCCTACTATGATTGAAACCAAAAATGCTTTCAATTGCATTTTTAAACATATCTAGGTATTATAAATGATAAAGAATGCTAATATAGATATAAAATCGATATAATTTTTTTAAAAATAGCCTACTATGATTGAAACCAAAAATGCTTTCAATTGCATTTTTAAACACATCTAGGTATTATAAATGATGAATAATGCTAATATAGATATAAAATCGATATAATTTTTTTAAAAATAGCCTACTATGATTGAAACCAAAAATGCTTTCAATTGCATTTTTAAACACATCTAGGTATTATAAATGATAAAGAATGCTAATATAGATATAAAATCGATATAATTTTTTTAAAAATAGCCTACTATGATTGAAACCAAAAATGCTTTCAATTGCATTTTTAAACACATCTAGGTATTATAAATGATAAAGAATGCTAATATAAATATAAAATCGATATAATTTTTTTAAATATAGCCTACTATGATTGAAACCAAAAATGCTTTCAATTGCATTTTTAAACACATCTAGGTATTATAAATGATAAAGAATACTAATATAGAAATAAAATCGATATAATTTTTTTAACAATAGCCTACTATGATTGAAACCAAATATGCTTTCAATTGCATTTTTAAACATATCTAGGTATTATAAATGATAAAGAATGCTAATATAGATATAGTTTTAGTTTTAGTTTATTGAAGCCAATCTTACATATATATATATATATAACAAAAGAAAAACACTTGATACAGCAATTAATTAAAATGTCTTGAAGATTACAACAATATGTTAATAAGACGGCACCGCAAAGCAGTTGATAGAATAATACATATGACAAACAATTAGGATTAGTTATATAATAGAACAAGTTTAAATTTGATATAAAACGAATAAATATCATTCGATTATTAAAAGCGAATTTTTTAGATTTAAATTTTTAACGGACTTTGATTTTTTTTTTTTAAAAATAAAATTAAGTTTGAGTTTTAAATTCAATTTATAATTCAATTTATAGTGCTAATGTAAATAAAGTGATTTAAAGTGATGTAATAGCTTCCATTGAGACGTAATTAGGTGATTCTTCTGTTTTGGATCTGGTCAGCAGCAAGGAGAAGGTCGATTTTACCCAATAAGTACCGTTTTAATTCATTTTTAAATTGTGTTAAGTTTGACATATTTTTCAGCTCTGAACTTAGCTGATTAAACAGGATGACACCCAAATAGCTGATGTCAGTACCTAAGAAGCGTTTCTTACGAAATTGCTTAGGCTTAAGTTCTCCAGATGACCGTCTATTATTGTCAAGGACTTCAAATTTCAATAATTCATCTAAGTTAAGTAATAGAGACTTTTTTATGTTGATTAACATTGAGCTGTAGATTATTCCAATTACAGGAAGGACATTGGTGGCGAATGACTTGAAGAGATCTATTGTAGGATGACGAGGATCTAAATTAAATATTGTTTTGATGCAGCGGTTTTGTATTCTCTGCAGTCTCATCAATTCAGATTGATTCAGCTTAGCGTACAGGAAAGGACAGTATTGCAGGTGCGACATAATGTGAGCATGAAAGAATTCAAGAAGCAACTCTCGCGGAAGATGATGCTTTATGATAGATAAAGCTCTGCAAGCTTGTGACAATTTTTCAACGAGCGATGAAAATTGTTCCTTGCCACTAAGCCTGTCGTCTAACTTGATGCCTAGGAATGTTTGGCTTTCCATTCTGGAGATTTTGATGTCGTTGCCAAGTGACATATCTGATGGTAGGTCCATTAAATCATTGCTGCTAAAGATCATAAAGTTTGTTTTGGAATAGTTTAGTTTTAATCCACTATGATCAAAGTGCAGAGCCATTTTCCTGACATCCTCAGTCATGTCCATTATCGTTGAGTTTAATTCACCTTTTTTGCATTTTTTGTAGATTACATTGTCATCGGCATACTTTATGCGTTTTGAAGATATCACGGGAGAATCAAATTGACTGATGTTAAAGAAAGGAGGGCCAACTAGAGATCCTTGAGCGACTCCACGGTCAATAATAGCTTCATCACTTAAAGCGTTATCAACTCTTACGATTTGTCTACGATTTTCAAAGTAAGACTCTAACAGAGTCTGTGCATGACCTTTTATGCCAAGGTGAGACAATTTGTTTAGTAAAACACTTCTGTCTAATGAATCGAACGCAGAAGATAAGTCCATAAAGATCGCAATGCAGACATCTCCGGCATCCAGGCAACAAGATATGTTGTGATGAAATTTTAGAATTGCATCACTCGTACCGAGGGCTTTTTTATATGCATATTGCTCGGTGTCTTTTATATCTTTTGCTTCCATGAAATCATTAATTCTTCTAAGAATAACTTTTTCGAAGATTTTATTCACAATTGGTAGAAGAGATATAGGACGATAATTTTTTGGGTCTAGTGGGTCTCCTTTCTTAAAGACAGGAACTACGGTGGCTAGCTTTAGTATATCAGGATAACTCGCTTCAGAGATTATTTTATTAATTATGCAAGCAAGAGGATCAGCTAGTTCGTTTTTTAATTCCTTAATTATTTTACTCGGGATACCATCACTCCCTGCAGCCTTTTTAGAGTCTAGCTCACATATGATGTTGTAAATTTCAGCTGGTAGCACATCTTCTAAGAAGATACAATCATACACAATCTGCCCTTCATATGTAAAATTTTCATTATGAAAATTTGTGTTAGATGTGGAAACAGATACTGATGAAAACTTCCTGCTGAACATTTCTGCAATGTCAGCAGGATTGTTTGTGGAGATTCCGTTATCTTCCAACACTAGGCTTTTGTTTTCTTTGTGCTTGCCTAAGATAGTGTTAATTACGAGCCATGAGTGTCTGCTGTTGATTCTAATTAGATTTCTATAGTAAATCTTGGATATTTTCTCACTGTGCTCATCTATTGAGATTTTTAATGCGTTCAGTTTTGTTCTAAGCTTACTCGTTGGTTTCTCTTCTCTTTCCAATTTGTCAATTTTTTTGAGAATGTTTGAGCTAGTATTCATTAGATTATGGAACTTCAAATCAGCCCATTGGGGGTTTATGCTACCTTTTGGTTTGATATCCACAAGAAAGCTAGAATGAGACATGGCATTTTGGATGCTATTAATTATGTATGTGCAGCTATCTGATGCAGACAAGTCGTCAAGATGTTTTTTGTTGTATTTAAATTCAGTGTTTAGTTTCTCGTAATCCCAAATTTTTCTAATAATCTTTTTTTCATTCATTTTAGGTAAGCTGACATCCATAAAGGACAGTAGCATGTTGTGGTCTGATGAAAGAAGCGATGATGATGTGAAAGTTTCGATGGGTGAATTTTCAGGTAAATTCTGTGTTATTACATAATCAATGAGTGTTTTACTGATATTTCTGGTGATTGCCTGATTCGTTATCAAAGCTCCAGTTGAATTTAGAAGGTCCATAAATTGGTCAGTTGTACTATCTGTTTTAAACCTATTTATATTCAAATCACCAGCTATTATTTGTGGCTTGTTAGATGATAATAGAGTTTCAAGTGATGTAAAAAAGGATTCAAGATGCGAGTTAGGAGGTCGGTAAATTCCGTGAATTATATATTCAATGTCATTGACTTTAAGACTTACAGAAACAGTTTCAATATAATAAAGACTTTTATTACTCACGATCTTCGCTGTGTGTCTATTGTGCGCATATATCATCACACCACCTCCCATGGCATCTTTTCGAGAACAGGAGAATTTGTTGTAATTCTTCAGCTTATAGAGATCAAATTTTGTGAATTCGGTTGTCCACGTTTCTGTCAAAATTATTAAATCTATGTTATGGCTCACGAAATCTGCAATTTCTGTTTTGAATCTTTGAAATGAATTCAGTGATCTTATTGACCTAACATTCCATGTAATGAATTTGAGTTTATTTTTGTTATTTTGCTGTGATAATGAGTTAAGTAATACATCAGATGAATAATTATTTCTAATTTCCAGTTGCAGAAGACGTGAGCTTATGTCCTAGCTGTCATTGTCACCGAGGGACATGAAGGAACAATTTTGAGAGTCTTGACTTGCATTCCTGGACTTACGTCGAGATGCCACAAGTGGAGATTGCTTATGTTTTTTTGAGCTATTCGGTGATTCTGCCATTAAGTCTGAATCGTCATCAGCCTTTCTTTTTTCTGCTTGGTGAGTCGAATTATTTGCACTGTTGCTACCATATTTTTGATCCCAATAATTTTTGTTATAGAATGATCTCGTGGCAGTATGAGCGTTCTTAGCGGATACGTCTCTCCTCAACTTATCTAAGTCGGAGAAGTTGCGAACATGGATTTTTTTGGGTTTTTCATTGACATCAAGTGGATTCTTCTTGTTAAGGGTGACTTTAATTGAATCATCACCTAAATAAACTTTACTGATGGATTTGTCTGACTGCAATTCAAGGCATATCCTTTTTATTCTGTTGATATCATAGGATGAAGGCTGGGTGAAGATGACATCTGGATTGCTACGCATTGATGAGTTTTTGTTCTTATTGATCATTTCGTTTATCAAACGTTCAGATGAAAATGAGTCACTGAAATGGACGTATAGGTATTTGATGAATTTATTTTTATTGTTGATCTTTTTCATTCCAGATAGTATGATGGTTTTGGTGATATAAGCTCGTTCAAGAGATAGTCCTTGTTCAGTGATTATTTTTTCAGCAGTCATTGCAGCATCAGTGTCATTTATACCTTTGAGTATACTGTCATCTTTGAGGTAAATGATCATCTGTGATTTATAATATCTTAAGTCAGCCTTTAGTTTCATCTCTTGTTTGTCGTTTTCATTAGATTCAATATACTGCTGTTGTTTCTTGGAGAGATTTACAATATCATCATTAAGCTGATCGTTGGCTGATTGTGATACTGCAGCGTTTTCGTCAACGTTTAAGCCAGTGCAGTTCTTGAAATTCGAGTCAACCGCCTTAGCAAGAGAGCTATAGGCTTTTAAGATTAATGACATTTTATTGTCAATACATCCGTTTTCACTGAGTGATTTTAATGATTTCTCTAATTCTGTCGGAGAGACATATTCAGGCATAGTTAATGAATCTTTTGCTTGACGAAAATCACACTCTTCTACATCAAATGTCTTAGTGTTGGTTGGGTTGTCACTACTTGGGATTTTTGCTGGAGCATTCATGTATTTGGATATCTTGTGATTGTTATAGCCATTTCTTGGAGTTTTTTGATTTCTCCCTTTCTTGTCGAACATGTTGACACAAATTTGATTAAACACATCTAGGTATTATAAATGATGAATAATGCTAATATAGATATAAAATCGATATAATTTTTTTAAAAATAGCCTACTATGATTGAAACCAAAAATGCTTTCAATTGCATTTTTAAACACATCTAGGTATTATAAATGATGAATAATGCTAATATAGATATAAAATCGATATAATTTTTTAAAAAATAGCCTACTATGATTGAAACCAAAAATGCTTTCAATTGCATTTTTAAACACATCTAGGTATTATAAATGATGAATAATGCTAATATAAATATAAAATCGATATAATTTTTTTAAATATAGCCTACTATGATTGAAACCAAAAATGCTTTCAATTGCATTTTTAAACACATCTAGGTATTATAAATGATAAAGAATACTAATATAGAAATAAAATCGATATAATTTTTTTAACAATAGCCTACTATGATTGAAACCAAAAATGCTTTCAATTGCATTTTTAAACATATCTAGGTATTATAAATGATAAAGAATGCTAATACAGATATAAAATCGATATAATTTTTTTAAAAATAGCCTACTATGATTGAAACCAAAAATGCTTTCAATTGCATTTTTAAACACATCTAGGTATTATAAATGATGAATAATGCTAATATAGATATAAAATCGATATAATTTTTTTAAAAATAGCCTACTATGATTGAAACCAAAAATGCTTTCAATTGCATTTTTAAACACATCTAGGTATTATCAATGATAAAGAATGCTAATATAGATATAAAATCGATATAATTTTTTTAAAAATAGCCTGCTATGATTGAAACCAAAAATGCTTTCAATTGCATTTTTAAACACATCTAGGTATTATAAATGATAAAGAATGCTAATATAAATATAAAATCGATATAATTTTTTTAAATATAGCCTACTATGATTGAAACCAAAAATGCTTTCAATTGCATTTTTAAACACATCTAGGTATTATAAATGATAAAGAATGCTAATATAAATATAAAATCGATATAATTTTTTTAAATATAGCCTACTATGATTGAAACCAAAAATGCTTTCAATTGCATTTTTAAACACATCTAGGTATTATAAATGATAAAGAATACTAATATAGAAATAAAATCGATATAATTTTTTTAACAATAGCCTACTATGATTGAAACCAAAAATGCTTTCAATTGCATTTTTAAACACATCTAGGTATTATAAATGATAAAGAATGCTAATATAAATATAAAATCGATATAATTTTTTTAAATATAGCCTACTATGATTGAAACCAAAAATGCTTTCAATTGCATTTTTAAACACATCTAGGTATTATAAATGATAAAGAATACTAATATAGAAATAAAATCGATATAATTTTTTTAACAATAGCCTACTATGATTGAAACCAAAAATGCTTTCAATTGCATTTTTAAACACATCTAGGTATTATAAATGATGAATAATGCTAATAAAGATATAAAATCGATATAATTTTTTAAAAAATAGCCTACTATGATTGAAACCAAAAATGCTTTCAATTGCATTTTTAAACACATCTAGGTATTATAAATGATAAAGAATGCTAATATAGATATAAAATCGATATAATTTTTTTAAAAATAGCCTACTATGATTGAAACCAAAAATGCTTTCAATTGCATTTTTAAACACATCTAGGTATTATAAATGATAAAAAATGCTAATATAAATATAAAATCGATATAATTTTTTTAAATATAGCCTACTATGATTGAAACCAAAAATGCTTTCAATTGCATATTTAAACACATCTAGGTATTATAAATGATAAAGAATGCTAATATAAATATAAAATCGATATAATTTTTTTAAATATAGCCTACTATGATTGAAACCAAAAATGCTTTCAATTGCATTTTTAAACACATCTAGGTATTATAAATGATAAAGAATACTAATATAGAAATAAAATCGATATAATTTTTTTAACAATAGCCTACTATGATTGAAACCAAAAATGCTTTCAATTGCATTTTTAAACATATCTAGGTATTATAAATGATAAAGAATGCTAATATAGATATAAAATCGATATAATTTTTTTAAAAATAGCCTACTATGATTGAAACCAAAAATGCTTTCAATTGCATTTTTAAACACATCTAGGTATTATAAATGATGAATAATGCTAATATAGATATAAAATCGATATAATTTTTTAAAAAATAGCCTACTATGATTGAAACCAAAAATGCTTTCAATTGCATTTTTAAACACATCTAGGTATTATAAATGATAAAGAATGCTAATATAGATATAAAATCGATATAATTTTTTTAAAAAAAAATGTTAAAAAACTTTTTAAAAAACACGCTTTTAACAAAAAGACTAAAAACCAAAAAGATGAAAATAAAATAAGATCACACTTTTAGCGAATCAGGATTTTAAAAGCTTTCTTGTGACATCTAGAAATGTAACATAAATTTTTTTCAAAATATTGTGATTAAGTCCAAGAACACAATGACTCTAAAAGCGTGGGGCTTTGAGATTTGACGCTTTTCTTACTTAAGAACTTAGTTGAACTAAGAAATTCATCCTTAAATTACGTCCCACGCTTTTAGAGTCATTGTGTTCTTGGACTTAATCACAATATTTTGAAAAAAATTTATGTTACATTTCTAGATGTCACAAGAAAGCTTTTAAAATCCTGATTCGCTAAAAGTGTGATCTTATTTTATTTTCATCTTTTTGGTTTTTAGTCTTTTTGTTAAAAGCGTGTTTTTTAAAAAGTTTTTTAACATTTTTTTATTTGCTACTTTTTTGTCTCAATCTTTTAATCGAATATCGATCACAACAATTCAAATTCAACTCCACTTCGTTTTACTCCGTTTCGTTCAACTGTTCATAGATTACATTTGTTCATTCATTTGTTTTATAAAATTTAAGTCATACCTGGAAACAGATGAAACTTCTTAAAAAATATCCTGAACTTCAATTATGTGCGCTTTCTGAGTTTTTTAAAGCATTCATAAGTAAAGTACATTAAAAATGAATCTTGGAGATTTTGTGTTTATCTGTACAATTCCTACTACATAACGTGTGGATTATTAACATAAAGATGCAACTCACATCTATATGTAACGTATTTATAACGGATTTTTCAAATTTAATTCAATGAATGCCATTTGTTTGTTATGCAAATATACTTCAAGCCGTTAATAAATAGCAAAGTAAATTTAATTAAGTTGGTGAAGTTTTATAAATAATGTAATACATTAAAAACAACATAAATTTATGCTCAAACTTTGTGTGCTAAATACACATCGCATATTAATAGTTATTTTGCATTAATTCGTAACGGACTTGTGCTTAACGGTTTTTTTGAAAATTCAAATTTTCACTTGCGAATATTCATGAAAAAATTACATGTCAATTTTTTTGTCTTACCAGAATATCTTTGGATGCTCAAATTTATAGTATAATTAATATTTAGTAATATGAATTAATCTATAATGAATCATAAAAATCACTTTCGAGCATTTCAAGTTTAATATTTTAAACAAATCAAAATTTTATATCATTGACATTGGATTTTTTTCCCATATAAAAAAGTTTTACTTAAATTGTTCTATAATTAAGCATTTTTGTAGTTCCAACATGTTAAAATATTGTATTGTCACCGGGAATACGTGTGTGTACAAAATTTGAGCTCGATTGGAGCAATAGAAGTGGTAGAAAAATCGATTGGAAGATTTGAACGTGACATACAAAGAAACCAACAGAGCAACTCAATAAAAAGCGTGTAATAAACAAATCAAAATTTTATATCATTGACATTGGATTTTTTTCCCATATAAAAAAGTTTTACTTAAATTGTTCTATAATTAAGCATTTTTGTAGTTCCAAAATGTTAAAATATTGTATTGTCACCGGGAATACGTGTGTGTACAAAATTTGAGCTCGATTGGAGCAATAGAAGTGGTAGAAAAATCGATTGGAAGATTTGAACGTGACATACAAAGAAACCAACAGAGCAACTCAATAAAAAGCGTGTAATAATAAAAAATAGCCTACTATGATTGAAACCAAAAATGCTTTCAATTGCATTTTTAAACACATCTAGGTATTATAAATGATAAAAAATGCTAATATAAATATAAAATCGATATAATTTTTTTAAATATAGCCTACTATGATTGAAACCAAAAATGCTTTCAATTGCATATTTAAACACATCTAGGTATTATAAATGATAAAGAATACTAATATAGAAATAAAATCGATATAATTTTTTTAACAATAGCCTACTATGATTGAAACCAAAAATGCTTTCAATTGCATTTTTAAACATATCTAGGTATTATAAATGATAAAGAATGCTAATATAGATATAAAATCGATATAATTTTTTTAAAAATAGCCTACTATGATTGAAACCAAAAATGCTTTCAATTGCATTTTTAAACACATCTAGGTATTATAAATGATGAATAATGCTAATATAGATATAAAATCGATATAATTTTTTTAAAAATAGCCTACTATGATTGAAACCAAAAATGCTTTCAATTGCATTTTTAAACACATCTAGGTATTATAAATGATGAATAATGCTAATATAAATATAAAATCGATATAATTTTTTTAAATATAGCCTACTATGATTGAAACCAAAAATGCTTTCAATTGCATTTTTAAACACATCTAGGTATTATAAATGATAAAGAATGCTAATATAGATATAAAATCGATATAATTTTTTTAAAAATAGCCTACTATGATTGAAACCAAAAATGCTTTCAATTGCATTTTTAAACACATCTAGGTATTATAAGTGATAAAGAATGCTAATATAAATATAAAATCGATATAATTTTTTTAAAAATAGCCTACTATGATTGAAACCAAAAATGCTTTCAATTGCATTTTTAAACACATCTAGGTATTATAAATGATGAAGAATGCTAATATAAATATAAAATCGATATAATTTTTTTAAAAATAGCCTACTATGATTGAAACCAAAAATGCTTTCAATTGCATTTTTAAACACATCTAGGTATTATAAATGATAAAGAATGCTATATAGATATAAAATCGATATAATTTTTTTAAAAATAGCCTACTATGATTGAAACCAAAAATGCTTTCAATTGCATTTTTAAACACATCTAGGTATTATAAATGATAAAGAATGCTAATATAGATATAAAATCGATATAATTTTTTTAAAAATAGCCTACTATGATTGAAACCAAAAATGCTTTCAATTGCATTTTTAAACACATCTAGGTATTATAAATGATAAAGAATGCTAATATAGATATAAAATCGATATAATTTTTTTAAAAATAGCCTACTATGATTGAAACCAAAAATGCTTTCAATTGCATTTTTAAACACATCTAGGTATTATAAATGATAAAGAATGCTAATATAGATATAAAATCGATATAATTTTTTTAAAAATAGCCTACTATGATTGAAACCAAAAATGCTTTCAATTGCATTTTTAAACACATCTAGGTATTATAAATGATGAATAATGCTAATATAGATATAAAATCGATATAATTTTTTTAAAAATAGCCTACTATGATTGAAACCAAAAATGCTTTCAATTGCATTTTTAAACACATCTAGGTATTATAAATGATGAATAATGCTAATATAAATATAAAATCGATATAATTTTTTTAAATATAGCCTACTATGATTGAAACCAAAAATGCTTTCAATTGCATTTTTAAACACATCTAGGTATTATAAATGATAAAGAATGCTAATATAGATATAAAATCGATATAATTTTTTTAAAAATAGCCTACTATGATTGAAACCAAAAATGCTTTCAATTGCATTTTTAAACACATCTAGGTATTATAAGTGATAAAGAATGCTAATATAAATATAAAATCGATATAATTTTTTTAAAAATAGCCTACTATGATTGAAACCAAAAATGCTTTCAATTGCATTTTTAAACACATCTAGGTATTATAAATGATGAAGAATGCTAATATAAATATAAAATCGATATAATTTTTTTAAAAATAGCCTACTATGATTGAAACCAAAAATGCTTTCAATTGCATTTTTAAACACATCTAGGTATTATAAATGATAAAGAATGCTATATAGATATAAAATCGATATAATTTTTTTAAAAATAGCCTACTATGATTGAAACCAAAAATGCTTTCAATTGCATTTTTAAACACATCTAGGTATTATAAATGATAAAGAATGCTAATATAGATATAAAATCGATATAATTTTTTTAAAAATAGCCTACTATGATTGAAACCAAAAATGCTTTCAATTGCATTTTTAAACACATCTAGGTATTATAAATGATAAAGAATGCTAATATAGATATAAAATCGATATAATTTTTTTAAAAATAGCCTACTATGATTGAAACCAAAAATGCTTTCAATTGCATTTTTAAACACATCTAGGTATTATAAATGATAAAGAATGCTAATATAGATATAAAATCGATATAATTTTTTTAAAAATAGCCTACTATGATTGAAACCAAAAATGCTTTCAATTGCATTTTTAAACACATCTAGGTATTATAAATGATGAATAATGCTAATATAGATATAAAATCGATATAATTTTTTAAAAAATAGCCTACTATGATTGAAACCAAAAATGCTTTCAATTGCATTTTTAAACATATCTAGGTATTATAAATGATAAAGAATGCTAATATAGATATAAAATCGATATAATTTTTTTAAAAATAGCCTACTATGATTGAAACCAAAAATGCTTTCAATTGCATTTTTAAACACATCTAGGTATTATAAATGATGGATAATGCTAATATAGATATAAAATCGATATAATTTTTTAAAAAATAGCCTACTATGATTGAAACCAAAAATGCTTTCAATTGCATTTTTAAACACATCTAGGTATTATAAATGATGAATAATGCTAATATAGATATAAAATCGATATAATTTTTTTAAAAATAGCCTACTATGATTGAAACCAAAAATGCTTTCAATTGCATTTTTAAACACATCTAGGTATTATAAATGATAAAGAATGCTAATATAGATATAAAATCGATATAATTTTTTTAAAAATAGCCTACTATGATTGAAACCAAAAATGCTTTCAATTGCATTTTTAAACACATCTAGGTATTATAAATGATAAAGAATACTAATATAGAAATAAAATCGATATAATTTTTTTAACAATAGCCTACTATGATTGAAACCAAAAATGCTTTCAATTGCATTTTTAAACACATCTAGGTATTATAAATGATAAAGAATGCTAATATAAATATAAAATCGATATAATTTTTTTAAATATAGCCTACTATGATTGAAACCAAAAATGCTTTCAATTGCATTTTTAAACACATCTAGGTATTATAAATGATAAAGAATACTAATATAGAAATAAAATCGATATAATTTTTTTAACAATAGCCTACTATGATTGAAACCAAAAATGCTTTCAATTGCATTTTTAAACATATCTAGGTATTATAAATGATAAAGAATGCTAATATAGATATAAAATCGATATAATTTTTTTAAAAATAGCCTACTATGATTGAAACCAAAAATGCTTTCAATTGCATTTTTAAACACATCTAGGTATTATAAATGATGAATAATGCTAATAAAGATATAAAATCGATATAATTTTTTAAAAAATAGCCTACTATGATTGAAACCAAAAATGCTTTCAATTGCATTTTTAAACACATCTAGGTATTATAAATGATAAAGAATGCTAATATAGATATAAAATCGATATAATTTTTTTAAAAATAGCCTACTATGATTGAAACCAAAAATGCTTTCAATTGCATTTTTAAACACATCTAGGTATTATAAATGATAAAAAATGCTAATATAAATATAAAATCGATATAATTTTTTTAAATATAGCCTACTATGATTGAAACCAAAAATGCTTTCAATTGCATATTTAAACACATCTAGGTATTATAAATGATAAAGAATGCTAATATAAATATAAAATCGATATAATTTTTTTAAATATAGCCTACTATGATTGAAACCAAAAATGCTTTCAATTGCATTTTTAAACACATCTAGGTATTATAAATGATAAAGAATACTAATATAGAAATAAAATCGATATAATTTTTTTAACAATAGCCTACTATGATTGAAACCAAAAATGCTTTCAATTGCATTTTTAAACATATCTAGGTATTATAAATGATAAAGAATGCTAATATAGATATAAAATCGATATAATTTTTTTAAAAAAAAATGTTAAAAAACTTTTTAAAAAACACGCTTTTAACAAAAAGACTGAAAACCAAAAAGATGAAAATAAAATAAGATCACACTTTTAGCGAATCAGGATTTTAAAAGCTTTCTTGTGACATCTAGAAATGTAACATAAATTTTTTTCAAAATATTGTGATTAAGTCCAAGAACACAATGACTCTAAAAGCGTGGGGCTTTGAGATTTGACGCTTTTCTTACTTAAGAACTTAGTTGAACTAAGAAATTCATCCTTAAATTACGTCCCACGCTTTTAGAGTCATTGTGTTCTTGGACTTAATCACAATATTTTGAAAAAAATTTATGTTACATTTCTAGATGTCACAAGAAAGCTTTTAAAATCCTGATTCGCTAAAAGTGTGATCTTATTTTATTTTCATCTTTTTGGTTTTTAGTCTTTTTGTTAAAAGCGTGTTTTTTAAAAAGTTTTTTAACATTTTTTTATTTGCTACTTTTTTGTCTCAATCTTTTAATCGAATATCGATCACAACAATTCAAATTCAACTCCACTTCGTTTTACTCCGTTTCGTTCAACTGTTCATAGATTACATTTGTTCATTCATTTGTTTTATAAAATTTAAGTCATACCTGGAAACAGATGAAACTTCTTAAAAAATATCCTGAACTTCAATTATGTGCGCTTTCTGAGTTTTTTAAAGCATTCATAAGTAAAGTACATTAAAAATGAATCTTGGAGATTTTGTGTTTATCTGTACAATTCCTACTACATAACGTGTGGATTATTAACATAAAGATGCAACTCACATCTATATGTAACGTATTTATAACGGATTTTTCAAATTTAATTCAATGAATGCCATTTGTTTGTTATGCAAATATACTTCAAGCCGTTAATAAATAGCAAAGTAAATTTAATTAAGTTGGTGAAGTTTTATAAATAATGTAATACATTAAAAACAACATAAATTTATGCTCAAACTTTGTGTGCTAAATACACATCGCATATTAATAGTTATTTTGCATTAATTCGTAACGGACTTGTGCTTAACGGTTTTTTTGAAAATTCAAATTTTCACTTGCGAATATTCATGAAAAAATTACATGTCAATTTTTTTGTCTTACCAGAATATCTTTGGATGCTCAAATTTATAGTATAATTAATATTTAGTAATATGAATTAATCTATAATGAATCATAAAAATCACTTTCGAGCATTTCAAGTTTAATATTTTAAACAAATCAAAATTTTATATCATTGACATTGGATTTTTTTCCCATATAAAAAAGTTTTACTTAAATTGTTCTATAATTAAGCATTTTTGTAGTTCCAAAATGTTAAAATATTGTATTGTCACCGGGAATACGTGTGTGTACAAAATTTGAGCTCGATTGGAGCAATAGAAGTGGTAGAAAAATCGATTGGAAGATTTGAACGTGACATACAAAGAAACCAACAGAGCAACTCAATAAAAAGCGTGTAATAATAAAAAATAGCCTACTATGATTGAAACCAAAAATGCTTTCAATTGCATTTTTAAACACATCTAGGTATTATAAATGATAAAAAATGCTAATATAAATATAAAATCGATATAATTTTTTTAAATATAGCCTACTATGATTGAAACCAAAAATGCTTTCAATTGCATATTTAAACACATCTAGGTATTATAAATGATAAAGAATACTAATATAGAAATAAAATCGATATAATTTTTTTAACAATAGCCTACTATGATTGAAACCAAAAATGCTTTCAATTGCATTTTTAAACATATCTAGGTATTATAAATGATAAAGAATGCTAATATAGATATAAAATCGATATAATTTTTTTAAAAATAGCCTACTATGATTGAAACCAAAAATGCTTTCAATTGCATTTTTAAACACATCTAGGTATTATAAATGATGAATAATGCTAATATAGATATAAAATCGATATAATTTTTTTAAAAATAGCCTACTATGATTGAAACCAAAAATGCTTTCAATTGCATTTTTAAACACATCTAGGTATTATAAATGATGAAGAATGCTAATATAAATATAAAATCGATATAATTTTTTTAAAAATAGCCTACTATGATTGAAACCAAAAATGCTTTCAATTGCATTTTTAAACACATCTAGGTATTATAAATGATAAAGAATGCTAATATAGATATAAAATCGATATAATTTTTTTAAAAATAGCCTACTATGATTGAAACCAAAAATGCTTTCAATTGCATTTTTAAACACATCTAGGTATTATAAGTGATAAAGAATGCTAATATAAATATAAAATCGATATAATTTTTTTAAAAATAGCCTACTATGATTGAAACCAAAAATGCTTTCAATTGCATTTTTAAACACATCTAGGTATTATAAATGATAAAAAATGCTATATAGATATAAAATCGATATAATTTTTTTAAAAATAGCCTACTATGATTGAAACCAAAAATGCTTTCAATTGCATTTTTAAACACATCTAGGTATTATAAATGATAAAGAATGCTAATATAGATATAAAATCGATATAATTTTTTTAAAAATAGCCTACTATGATTGAAACCAAAAATGCTTTCAATTGCATTTTTAAACACATCTAGGTATTATAAATGATAAAGAATGCTAATATAGATATAAAATCGATATAATTTTTTTAAAAATAGCCTACTATGATTGAAACCAAAAATGCTTTCAATTGCATTTTTAAACACATCTAGGTATTATAAATGATAAAGAATGCTAATATAGATATAAAATCGATATAATTTTTTTAAAAATAGCCTACTATGATTGAAACCAAAAATGCTTTCAATTGCATTTTTAAACACATCTAGGTATTATAAATGATGAATAATGCTAATATAGATATAAAATCGATATAATTTTTTAAAAAATAGCCTACTATGATTGAAACCAAAAATGCTTTCAATTGCATTTTTAAACATATCTAGGTATTATAAATGATAAAGAATGCTAATATAGATATAAAATCGATATAATTTTTTTAAAAATAGCCTACTATGATTGAAACCAAAAATGCTTTCAATTGCATTTTTAAACACATCTAGGTATTATAAATGATGGATAATGCTAATATAGATATAAAATCGATATAATTTTTTAAAAAATAGCCTACTATGATTGAAACCAAAAATGCTTTCAATTGCATTTTTAAACACATCTAGGTATTATAAATGATGAATAATGCTAATATAGATATAAAATCGATATAATTTTTTTAAAAATAGCCTACTATGATTGAAACCAAAAATGCTTTCAATTGCATTTTTAAACACATCTAGGTATTATAAATGATGAATAATGCTAATATAGATATAAAATCGATATAATTTTTTTAAAAATAGCCTACTATGATTGAAACCAAAAATGCTTTCAATTGCATTTTTAAACACATCTAGGTATTATAAATGATAAAGAATGCTAATATAAATATAAAATCGATATAATTTTTTTAAATATAGCCTACTATGATTGAAACCAAAAATGCTTTCAATTGCATTTTTAAACACATCTAGGTATTATAAATGATAAAGAATGCTAATATAGATATAAAATCGATATAATTTTTTTAAAAATAGCCTACTATGATTGAAACCAAAAATGCTTTCAATTGCATTTTTAAACACATCTAGGTATTATAAATGATGAATAATGCTAATATAGATATAAAATCGATATAATTTTTTTAAAAATAGCCTACTATGATTGAAACCAAAAATGCTTTCAATTGCATTTTTAAACACATCTAGGTATTATAAATGATAAAGAATGCTAATATAGATATAAAATCGATATAATTTTTTTAAAAATAGCCTACTATGATTGAAACCAAAAATGCTTTCAATTGCATTTTTAAACACATCTAGGTATTATAAATGATAAAGAATGCTAATATAAATATAAAATCGATATAATTTTTTTAAATATAGCCTACTATGATTGAAACCAAAAATGCTTTCAATTGCATTTTTAAACACATCTAGGTATTATAAATGATAAAGAATACTAATATAGAAATAAAATCGATATAATTTTTTTAACAATAGCCTACTATGATTGAAACCAAAAATGCTTTCAATTGCATTTTTAAACATATCTAGGTATTATAAATGATAAAGAATGCTAATATAGATATAAAATCGATATAATTTTTTTAAAAATAGCCTACTATGATTGAAACCAAAAATGCTTTCAATTGCATTTTTAAACACATCTAGGTATTATAAATGATGAATAATGCTAATATAGATATAAAATCGATATAATTTTTTAAAAAATAGCCTACTATGATTGAAACCAAAAATGCTTTCAATTGCATTTTTAAACACATCTAGGTATTATAAATGATAAAGAATGCTAATATAGATATAAAATCGATATAATTTTTTTAAAAATAGCCTACTATGATTGAAACCAAAAATGCTTTCAATTGCATTTTTAAACACATCTAGGTATTATAAATGATAAAGAATGCTAATATAAATATAAAATCGATATAATTTTTTTAAATATAGCCTACTATGATTGAAACCAAAAATGCTTTCAATTGCATTTTTAAACACATCTAGGTATTATAAATGATGAATAATGCTAATATAGATATAAAATCGATATAATTTTTTAAAAAATAGCCTACTATGATTGAAACCAAAAATGCTTTCAATTGCATTTTTAAACACATCTAGGTATTATAAATGATAAAGAATGCTAATATAGATATAAAATCGATATAATTTTTTTAAAAAAAAATGTTAAAAAACTTTTTAAAAAACACGCTTTTAACAAAAAGACTAAAAACCAAAAAGATGAAAATAAAATAAGATCACACTTTTAGCGAATCAGGATTTTAAAAGCTTTCTTGTGACATCTAGAAATGTAACATAAATTTTTTTTAAAATATTGTGATTAAGTCCAAGAACACAATGACTCTAAAAGCGTGGGGCTTTGAGATTTGACGCTTCTCTTACTTAAGAACTTAGTTGAACTAAGAAATTCATCCTTAAATTACGTCCCACGCTTTTAGAGTCATTGTGTTCTTGGACTTAATCACAATATTTTGAAAAAAATTTATGTTACATTTCTAGATGTCACAAGAAAGCTCTTAAAATCCTGATTCGCTAAAAGTGTGATCTTATTTTATTTTCATCTTTTTGGTTTTTAGTCTTTTTGTTAAAAGCGTGTTTTTTAAAAAGTTTTTTAACATTTTTTTATTTGCTACTTTTTTGTCTCAATCTTTTAATCGAATATCGATCACAACAATTCAAATTCAACTCCACTTCGTTTTACTCCGTTTCGTTCAACTGTTCATAGATTACATTTGTTCATTCATTTGTTTTATAAAATTTAAGTCATACCTGGAAACAGATGAAACTTCTTAAAAAATATCCTGAACTTCAATTATGTGCGCTTTCTGTGTTTTTTAAAGCATTCATAAGTAAAGTACATTAAAAATGAATCTTGGAGATTTTGTGTTTATCTGTACGATTCCTACTACATAACGTGTGGATTATTAACATAAAGATGCAACTCACATCTATATGTAACGTATTTATAACGGATTTTTCAAATTTAATTCAATGAATGCCATTTGTTTGTTATGCAAATATACTTCAAGCCGTTAATAAATAGCAAAGTAAATTTAATTAAGTTGGTGAAGTTTTATAAATAATGTAATACATTAAAAACAACATAAATTTATGCTCAAACTTTGTGTGCTAAATACACATCGCATATTAATAGTTATTTTGCATTAATTCGTAACGGACTTGTGCTTAACGGTTTTTTTGAAAATTCAAATTTTCACTTGCGAATATTCATGAAAAAATTACATGTCAATTTTTTTGTCTTACCAGAATATCTTTGGATGCTCAAATTTATAGTATAATTAATATTAAGTAATATGAATTAATCTATAATGAATCATAAAAATCACTTTCGAGCATTTCAAGTTTAATATTTTAAACAAATCAAAATTTTATATCATTGACATTGGATTTTTTTCCCATATAAAAAAGTTTTACTTAAATTGTTCTATAATTAAGCATTTTTGTAGTTCCAAAATGTTAAAATATTGTATTGTCACCGGGAATACGTGTGTGTACAAAATTTGAGCTCGATTGGAGCAATAGAAGTGGTAGAAAAATCGATTGGAAGATTTGAACGTGACATACAAAGAAACCAACAGAGCAACTCAATAAAAAGCGTGTAATAATAAAAAATAGCCTACTATGATTGAAACCAAAAATGCTTTCAATTGCATTTTTAAACACATCTAGGTATTATAAATGATAAAAAATGCTAATATAAATATAAAATCGATATAATTTTTTTAAATATAGCCTACTATGATTGAAACCAAAAATGCTTTCAATTGCATATTTAAACACATCTAGGTATTATAAATGATAAAGAATACTAATATAGAAATAAAATCGATATAATTTTTTTAACAATAGCCTACTATGATTGAAACCAAAAATGCTTTCAATTGCATTTTTAAACATATCTAGGTATTATAAATGATAAAGAATGCTAATATAGATATAAAATCGATATAATTTTTTTTAAAAATAGCCTACTATGATTGAAACCAAAAATGCTTTCAATTGCATTTTTAAACACATCTAGGTATTATAAATGATAAAGAATGCTAATATAGATATAAAATCGATATAATTTTTTTAAAAATTGCCTACTATGATTGAAACCAAAAATGCTTTCAATTGCATTTTTAAACACATCTAGGTATTATAAGTGATAAAGAATGCTAATATAAATATAAAATCGATATAATTTTTTTAAAAATAGCCTACTATGATTGAAACCAAAAATGCTTTCAATTGCATTTTTAAACACATCTAGGTATTATAAATGATGAAGAATGCTAATATAAATATAAAATCGATATAATTTTTTTAAAAATAGCCTACTATGATTGAAACCAAAAATGCTTTCAATTGCATTTTTAAACACATCTAGGTATTATAAATGATAAAGAATGCTATATAGATATAAAATCGATATAATTTTTTTAAAAATAGCCTACTATGATTGTAACCAAAAATGCTTTCAATTGCATTTTTAAACACATCTAGGTATTATAAATGATAAAGAATGCTAATATAGATATCAGTTGCAAACTAGATCTCAACGTGAACAGACCTGTTTACAAATCGCTCCGCAAATTATTCAAAAATCTCAAAAGAAACAAAACAGAGACTACCTGAGAAGCTTTTTGTTTGCAAAAAGTTTCAAAATCTCAGTTTGATTCTCAAAACATCAAAATGGTAGCATCACCAAAAACTACCAACAACGAAGAAAATCTTTCTCAAAATCAGCATGGACTTAATAGTTCTCAACAACAACATTCATCTTCAGTGACAATTCTCAATATTGAGGAAATTTTCAGTGAAGATGTTTCACAAGCAGCCGACATTGAGATGACAAATCTCAAACCAAAAAAACAAATATCAATAAAGAAGTTTCTCAATGAAGCAAGTAAAGCAGAAAAACGCCCTCGAGAAGTGATAGTTCCCAACGCTCTTTTAAAAAGAGTAGCAAACGAAAGCAAACCAAAAGATGGGAACAAACCACTGTTCGTACTCCCACCAGTGAAGAAAGCTTCGTCTTCTGGAGTACCGTATCTATTTGGTTCACCAGAACAGGAGAAAAAAAGATCGACAACTTCTTCGTACTGGGGAGAAAACAGCAAAACATCAGAGCAACAAAAGACAATTTCCGTAAACACGGAAAGCAACAACAACAAATCTCAACAAAAATCAAAACCACCTCCAATTGTCATCAGCACAGGAGGAGCTGGTGAAATCAAGAGATTGACGAATGAAATAAACAATCAACCTGGAAGTTTCTTAATTGAGACCAAAAAGGGCAAACAAGGAACAAAAACGGTAACAACGGAGAGTTGGGATTACTACGAGAAATTCATCCAACTACTCAAAGACAAAAAGCATCACTTCCACACATACTCCAGCCAAGAACCACTGAAGAAGTACGTACTCTATGGACTCCCAGATATGGAAATCAGTGAGTTGGAGAAGGAACTTCAAACCGTAAAAATCACACCAGTAAAAATTGTCAAAATGACAATGAAACACAAAAGACACGAACAAGACGACGACCAGAACTACCTCGTATACTTCAAAAAAGATGTAGAACAAGGTGGAAATTTCCTGGAATTCCTCAGAAAAATCAAAATTGTCAGCAGTTTCAAAATTAAATGGGCTGACTACAAAAATAGACAAGCTGGACCATCTCAATGTTCGAAATGTCTGCAGTTTGGTCATGGACAAAACGGTTGTAACAAACCGTCCGTTTGCTTCAGATGCTCTGAGCAACATGACTCGAAAACGTGCCAGTACATATCGAAAGAGACCAACAAGGTTCCACTCGGAAAACTCAAATGTTTCTTCTGCGGTGAAAAACATACAGCAATTTTCACAGGTTGTAAAACCAGACAAGAAATAATTGAAAAATGGAAATCAAAATCACAGAATGGAAACAACCAAAATCAAAACAAAACAGCAGGCCATTATTCATATGGACAACGGAGAAACAATCCTCCAACACCGCATCGTCCTGAGAGATCAACCAGAAACGTCCAACATGCACCAAAACCTCAATGGAGAAAGGAGTATATGGAACCATCAACATCTGGTACACAAAAGCCTGTTCATCAAAAACAAGTTCCAGTCAACCACAAACCAAGGAACACAAATCCTCCTCCAAATCACAAACCCTCAAATCAGGGAAATAAAAATAACTTGAACAACCAACAAAACAATAAAGAAAGAGGAAAACATTGGAAAAAGAATCAAAGAAAAAAGCAAAACGAGCACATTAATAACAAGCAACATCAAAAACCAAAGCAAGACGTTGAGCTTATGGACTCAGAAGACATCAGTGCAACAAGTCAGACCTCGAATGAAGTCTTCCCAGAACCTTCATTCAGTGTTGAGGTAGTGAATCGAAACATAACAACTAATCAACAAGCTCAAAGCACCAGCACAAGAGATAAAAACATCTCAGAAATAGAGGAATCAAAGTGCAAGTACCTTATCAGCGAGCTTCTCAAATTAATCGCCAAAAATCCAGAGTTCATCGACGAAATACTCCAAGCAATCGGCTCAAGTGCCAAAAACACCGCATACAATAATGGATTGTAGACAACAAAGTATCAACGTCCTCTACTGGAATGCTAACGGCCTCACTGACAAAATGTTAGCATTTCTCGACTACCTAAGCAAGCAAAACGTTGCTTGCATCTCAGAAACATTCCTAAAACCAAACTCAAAAATTGACTCGCATCCAGACTACGTAATTCATCGATTGGATCGCGTGGATAGACCAAAGGGTGGTGTTGCAATCGTCGTCAAAAGAAATCTAAAACATCAGCTTCAACCAAGCTACAACACAAAACTAATGGAATGCATTGGAATCAAAGTCTTCATCAATGACACGGATAGTTGTCACATCCTCTCAGTCTATCTCCCAGGAGGAAGCAAAGGAGGGGAAATAGATCTACATCTGAGAGATGACATCAACAAAATAACAAATCTGAGAGGAAATTACTACATCTGTGGAGACTTCAATGCAAAACATCGAGAATGGAACTGCAACGTTGCAAATAAATCAGGAAATATTCTTCAGGAAATGTCAGGAGAGTTCATGATCTACTTTCCTGACTCGCCAACGTACTACCCAGAAGATCGAAACAAATCAGTGTCAACAATTGACCTGATGCTCTCGAATTCCAACCTCGAAACAACAGAACTTCAATGCACAGAGGCAATGAGTGATCACTGCGCTGTGTATTTCCAAATCAAAACATCAAAAATCGACAGAACTGAAAATACAGTCTACAGATATGACTACAAAAACGCAAACTGGAAAAAGTTCAAAGCACAAATTTCACGCCGCATTGAAGACAACATTGGAGAAAATTCTTGCAATACAACAGATGAGATCGAGAATCACATTAAGATTCTCTCTGAACTCATCATGGAAGCGAGGAACTCAAGTGTAAAAATGAAAAAGATCAAGTTCGAATCAACTAAACTCACACCGGAGATTAAAGATCTAATCAACACAAAAAGGAGTCTTCGTCGAAGATGGCAGAGAAGCAGAGATAATCAACTCAAATCTGAATTGAATTATCTGCAGAGAGTCATCAATGAGAAAATTAAAGAACTCAAAAACAAAAACTGGAATAAGCGTCTCTCAGAGATTCAACCGTCAAACCAAACAGTTTGGAGAATAGCAAAATTTTGCAAAAAAGGTTCAAAAACAATGCCTCCATTGACAAATCTGGGTAAAACGTTCATCACCAACAAAGAAAAAGCCAGCGCACTCAGCGAGTATTTTCGTGAAGCTCACGAAAATCCTCTGGAACAAAACGATCCACAACATACACAGGAAGTAAACAACACAGTCAAAGAAGCATTGGAACAAGACAATGATGAGAATCCAGAACTAACAGATGTAAACGAAATCGTGAGCATCATAAGAAATCTGAAAAATCCAAAAGCTCCGGGACTAGATGAAGTCAACAACATACTCATCAAAAATCTTCCTGAAAAAGGTTTCGAATACTTGAAATTCATCATCAATTCGTGTCTGAAACTCAACCACTTCCCCAAAGTTTGGAAACATGCAAAAGTGATTCCTATTCCAAAACCTGGAAAACCAGCAAATGAGCTAAGCAGCTACAGGCCAATAAGTCTACTCAGCTCAATAAGCAAAATACTGGAGAGAGTATTACTGAATAGAATCAACGATCATCTTGAGGATAACAACATCATCCCAAACCAGCAGTGCGGCTTCCGGACTGGAAGATCAACATCTCACCAGCTCATCAAAGTGATCAAATCAGCAAAAGAAAACTTAAACAACAAAAAGTCAACAGGCATGATCTTCCTGGATGTAGAAAAAGCATTTGACAGAGTCTGGCATAACGGACTCTTGTACAAAATGCTCAAACTGAGATTTCCACTGCCACTTATAAAAACTGTAAGATCTTTCCTCAGTGAAAGATCATTTGCAGTTTTTATTAAAGGTCAGTTCTCAGAAATCAAGGTAATCAAATTCGGAGTGCCACAAGGAGCAGTGCTTTCACCAACTCTCTACAACATCTTCACGTATGATGTTGTAAGAGAGACAACCAACAACATCGGTCTTTTCGCAGATGATACAGCACTGTATCATTCTGCAGAGAACTCGGCCGATATTGTGACACATCTACAGCACACAGGAAGAAAAGTTCAACAATACATGAACAAATGGAAGATCAACCTCAACAAACAGAAGACTCAAGCCTTATTCATCACAAACAGGCACTCCAGGCAACTACCAGGAAATAACATCAAATTTCTCAACGAAAACATCAAATGGGAAACAGAAGCTAAATATCTGGGAATGGTGATCGACAAGAGAGTGACATTAAAGCCGCATGTGGAGTATGTGACCAATAGGGCTCACACCGCATTAAGACAGCTTTATCCGCTCATCAGCAGGAACTCACAACTCGACGTACGAAACAAACTTCTCATCTACAAGCTAGCCATCAGACCAATATTCACATATGGTTGTCCAGCGTTTGGAAGCATGGCAAAAACCCATCTTCAAAAACTTCAAGTACTGCAAAACAAATTCTTGAGAATTGTTCTCAATAAAACAAGATATGAAAGGATCACCGATCTTCATACAGAAGCGAAAATACCGTCCATCGAAGACTACGTCGGAAAGTTGCAAGCGAACTTCAACAGTCGTCTTGCATCTCAAAACACCGAATAAATCAAATGAAATACAAAAGAAAGTAAAATCCGTAAATAAAATCAAAATTAAGAGACAAAAGGCAAATTGAATGCCTGAAACCTTAAAACAAAAAGCAACAAAATGTATAGAAACTTTGTACATACTTAAATTTAAATGTAAATAAAAAAAAAAAAAAAAAGCTAATATAGATATAAAATCGATATAATTTTTTTAAAAATAGCCTACTATGATTGAAACCAAAAATGCTTTCAATTGCATTTTTAAACACATCTAGGTATTATAAATGATAAAGAATGCTAATATAGATATAAAATCGATATAATTTTTTTAAAAATAGCCTACTATGATTGAAACCAAAAATGCTTTCAATTGCATTTTTAAACACATCTAGGTATTATAAATGATAAAGAATGCTAATATAGATATAAAATCGATATAATTTTTTTAAAAATAGCCTACTATGATTGAAACCAAAAATGCTTTCAATTGCATTTTTAAACACATCTAGGTATTATAAATCGATATAATTTTTTTAAAAATAGCCTACTATGATTGAAACCAAAAATGCTTTCAATTGCATTTTTAAACACATCTAGGTATTATAAATGATAAAGAATTCTAATATAGATATAAAATCGATATAATTTTTTTAAAAATAGCCTACTATGATTGAAACCAAAAATGCTTTCAATTGCATTTTTAAACACATCTAGGTATTATAAATTATAAAAAATGCTAATATAGATATAAAATCGATATAATTTTTTTAAAAATAGCCTACTATGATTGAAACCAAAAATGCTTTCAATTGCATTTTTAAACACATCTAGGTATTATAAATGATAAAGAATGCTAATATAGATATAAAATCGATATAATTTTTTTAAAAATAGCCTACTATGATTGAAACCAAAAATGCTTTCAATTGTATTTTTAAACACATCTAGGTATTATAAATCGATATAATTTTTTTAAAAATAGCCTACTATGATTGAAACCAAAAATGCTTTCAATTGCATTTTTAAGCACATCTAGGTATTATAAATGATAAAGAATGCTAATATAGATATAAAATCGATATAATTTTTTTAAAAATAGCCTATTATGATTGAAACCAAAAATGCTTTCAATTGCATTTTTAAACACATCTAGGTATTATAAGTGATAAAGAATGCTAATATAAATATAAAATCGATATAATTTTTTTAAAAATAGCCTACTATGATTGAAACCAAAAATGCTTTCAATTGCATTTTTAAACACATCTAGGTATTATAAATGATGAAGAATGCTAATATAAATATAAAATCGATATAATTTTTTTAAAAATAGCCTACTATGATTGAAACCAAAAATGCTTTCAATTGCATTTTTAAACACATCTAGGTATTATAAATGATAAAGAATGCTAATATAGATATAAAATCGATATAATTTTTTTAAAAATAGCCTACTATGATTGAAACCAAAAATGCTTTCAATTGCATTTTTAAACACATCTAGGTATTATAAATGATAAAGAATGCTAATATAGATATAAAATCGATATTATTTTTTTAAAAATAGCCTACTATGATTGAAACCAAAAATGCTTTCAATTGCATTTTTAAACACATCTAGGTATTATAAATGATAAAGAATGCTAATATAGATATAAAATCGATATAATTTTTTTAAAAATAGCCTACTATGATTGAAACCAAAAATGCTTTCAATTGCATTTTTAAACACATCTAGGTATTATAAGTGATAAAGAATGCTAATATAAATATAAAATCGATATAATTTTTTTAAAAATAGCCTACTATGATTGAAACCAAAAATGCTTTCAATTGCATTTTTAAACACATCTAGGTATTATAAATGATGAAGAATGCTAATATAAATATAAAATCGATATATTTTTTTTAAAAATAGCCTACTATGATTGAAACCAAAAATGCTTTCAATTGCATTTTTAAACACATCTAGGTATTATAAATGATAAAGAATGCTATATAGATATAAAATCGATATAATTTTTTTAAAAATAACCTACTATGATTGAAACCAAAAATGCTTTCAATTGCATTTTTAAACACATCTAGGTATTATAAATGATAAAGAATGCTAATATAGATATAAAATCGATATAATTTTTTTAAAAATAGCCTACTATGATTGAAACCAAAAATGCTTTCAATTGCATTTTTAAACACATCTAGGTATTATAAATGATAAAGAATGCTAATATAGATATAAAATCGATATAATTTTTTTAAAAATAGCCTACTATGATTGAAACCAAAAATGCTTTCAATTGCATTTTTAAACACATCTAGGTATTATAAATGATAAAGAATGCTAATATAGATATAAAATCGATATAATTTTTTTAAAAATAGCCTACTATGATTGAAACCAAAAATGCTTTCAATTGCATTTTTAAACACATCTAGGTATTATAAATGATAAAGAATGCTAATATAGATATAAAATCGATATAATTTTTTTAAAAATAGCCTACTATGATTGAAACCAAAAATGCTTTCAATTGCATTTTTAAACACATCTAGGTATTATAAATCGATATAATTTTTTTAAAAATAGCCTACTATGATTGAAACCAAAAATGCTTTCAATTGCATTTTTAAACACATCTAGGTATTATAAATGATAAAGAATGCTAATATAGATATAAAATCGATATAATTTTTTTAAAAATAGCCTACTATGATTGAAACCAAAAATGCTTTCAATTGCATTTTTAAACACATCTAGGTATTATAAATGATAAAGAATGCTAATATAGATATAAAATCGATATATTTTTTTTAAAAATAGCCTACTATGATTGAAACCAAAAATGCTTTCAATTGCATTTTTAAGCACATCTAGGTATTATAAATGATAAAGAATGCTAATATAGATATAAAATCGATATAATTTTTTTAAAAATAGCCTATTATGATTGAAACCAAAAATGCTTTCAATTGCATTTTTAAGCACATCTAGGTATTATAAATGATAAAGAATGCTAATATAAATATAAAATCGATATAATTTTTTTAAAAATAGCCTACTATGATTGAAACCAAAAATGCTTTCAATTGCATTTTCAAACACATCTAGGTATTTTAAATGATAAAGAATGCTAATATAGATATAAAATCGATATAATTTTTTTAAAAATAGCCTACTATGATTGAAACCAAAAATGCTTTCAACTGTATTTTTAAACACATCTAGGTATTATAAATCGATATAATTTTTTTAAAAATAGCCTACTATGATTGAAACCAAAAATGCATTCAATTGTATTTTTAAACACATCTAGGTATTATAAATCGATATAATTTTTTTAAAAATAGCCTACTATGATTGAAACCAAAAATGCTTTCAATTGCATTTTTAAGCACATCTAGGTATTATAAATGATAAAGAATGCTAATATAGATATAAAATCGATATAATTTTTTTAAAAATAGCCTATTATGATTGAAACCAAAAATGCTTTCAATTGCATTTTTAAACACATCTTGGTATTATAAATGATAAAGAATGCTAATATAAATATAAAATCGATATAATTTTTTTAAAAATAGCCTACTATGATTGAAACCAAAACTGCTTTCAATTGCATTTTTAAACACATCTAGGTATTATAAATGATAAAGAATGCTAATATAAATATAAAATCGATATAATTTTTTTAAAAATAGCCTACTATGATTGAAACCAAAAATGCTTTCAATTGCATTTTTAAACACATCTAGGTATTATAAATGATAAAGAATGCTAATATAGATATAAAATCGATATAATTTTTTTAAAAATAGCCTACTATGATTGAAACCAAAAATGCTTTCAATTGCATTTTTAAACACATCTAGGTATTATAAATGATAAAGAATGCTAATATAGATATAAAATCGATATAATTTTTTTAAAAATAGCCTACTATGATTGAAACCAAAAATGCTTTCAATTGCATTTTTAAACACATCTAGGTATTATAAATGATAAAGAATGCTAATATAGATATAAAATGGATATAATTTTTTTAAAAATAGCCTACTATGATTGAAACCAAAAATGCTTTCAATTGCATTTTTAAACACATCTAGGTATTATAAATGATAAAGAATGCTAATATAGATATAAAATCGATATAATTTTTTTTAAAAATAGCCTACTATGATTGAAAC
The DNA here is from genome assembly GCA_917627325.4 of Chironomus riparius. Lineage (NCBI taxonomy): Eukaryota > Metazoa > Arthropoda > Insecta > Diptera > Chironomidae > Chironomus > Chironomus riparius. The sequence goes on along the minus strand of OU895878.1, from coordinate 35,794,014 downwards.
CAAAAATGCTTTCAATTGCATTTTTAAACACATCTAGGTATTATAAATCGATATAATTTTTTTAAAAATAGCCTACTATGATTGAAACCAAAAATGGTTTCAATTGCATTTTTAAACACATCTAGGTATTATAAATGATAAAGAATGCTAATATAGATATAAAATCGATATAATTTTTTTATGAATAGCCTACTATGATTGAAACCAAAAATGCTTTCAATTGCATTTTTAAACACATCTAGGTATTATAAATCGATATAATTTTTTTAAAAATAGCCTACTATGATTGAAACCAAAAATGCTTTCAATTGCATTTTTAAACACATCTAGGTATTATAAATGATAAAGAATGCTAATATAGATATAAAATCGATATAATTTTTTTATGAATAGCCTACTATGATTGAAACCAAAAAAGCTTTCAATTGCATTTTTAAACACATCTAGGTATTATAAATGATAAAGAATGCTAATATAGATATAAAATCGATATAATTTTTTTAAAAATAGCCTATTATGATTGAAACCAAAAATGCTTTCAATTGCATTTTTAAACACATCTAGGTATTATAAATGATAAAGAATGCTAATATAGATATAAAATCGATATAATTTTTTTAAAAATAGCCTACTATGATTGAAACAAAAAATGCTTTCAATTGTATTTTTAAACACATCTAGGTATTATAAATCGATATAATTTTTTTAATAATAGCCTACTATGATTGAAACCAAAAATGGTTTCAATTGCATTTTTAAACACATCTAGGTATTATAAATGATAAAGAATGCTAATATAGATATAAAATCGATATAATTTTTTTAAAAATAGCCTACTATGATTGAAACCAAAAATGCTTTCAATTGCATTTTTAAACATATCTAGGTATTATAAATGATAAAGAATGCTAATATAGATATAAAATCGATATAATTTTTTTAAAAATAGCCTACTATGATTGAAACCAAAAATGCTTTCAATTGCATTTTTAAACATATCTAGGTATTATAAATGATAAAGAATGCTAATATAGATATAAAATCGATATGATTTTTTTAAAAATAGCCTACTATGATTGAAACCAAAAATGCTTTCAATTGCATTTTTAAACACATCTAGGTATTATAAATGATGAAGAATGCTAATATAGATATAAAATCGATATAATTTTTTTAAAAATGGCCTACTATGATTGAAACCAAAAATGCTTTCAATTGCATTTTTAAACACATCTAGGTATTATAAATGATAAAGAATGCTAATATAGATATAAAATCGATATAATTTTTTTAAAAATAGCCTACTATGATTGAAACCAAAAATGCTTTCAATTGCATTTTTAAACACATCTAGGTATTATAAATGATAAAGAATGCTAATATAGATATAAAATCGATATAATTTTTTTAAAAATAGCCTACTATGATTGAAACCAAAAATGCTTTCAATTGCATTTTTAAACACATCTAGGTATTATAAATCGATATAATTTTTTTAAAAATAGCCTACTATGATTGAAACCAAAAATGCTTTCAATTGCATTTTTAAACACATCTAGGTATTATAAATGATAAAGAATGCAAATATAGATATAAAATCGATATAATTTTTTTATGAATAGCCTACTATGATTGAAACCAAAAATGCTTTCAATTGCATTTTTAAACACATCTAGGTATTATAAATGATAAAGAATGCTAATATAGATATAAAATCGATATAATTTTTTTAAAAATAGCCTTCTATGATTGAAACCAAAAATGCTTTCAATTGCATTTTTAAACACATCTAGGTATTATAAATGATAAAGAATGCTAATATAGATATAAAATCGATATAATTTTTTTAAAAATAGCCTTCTATGATTGAAACCAAAAATGCTTTCAATTGCATTTTTAAACACATCTAGGTATTATAAATGATAAAGAATGCTAATATAGATATAAAATCGATATAATTTTTTTAAAAATAGCCTTCTATGATTGAAACCAAAAATGCTTTCAATTGCATTTTTAAACACATATAGGTATTATAAATGATGAGAATGCTAATATAGATATAAAATCGATATAATTTTTTTAAAAATAGCCTACTATGATTGAAACCAAAAATGCTTTCAATTGCATTTTTAAACACATCTAGGTATTATAAATGATAAAGAATGCTAATAAAGATATAAAATCGATACAATTTTTTTAAAAATAGCCTACTATGATTGAAACCAAAAATGCTTTCAATTGCATTTTTAAACACATCTAGGTATTATAAATGATAAAGAATGCTAATATAGATATAAAATCGATATATTTTTTTTTAAAATAGCCTACTATGATTGAAACCAAAAATGCTTTCAATTGCATTTTAAACATATCTAGGTATTATAAATGATAAAGAATGCTAATATAGATATAAAATCGATATAATTTTTTTAAAAAAATAGCCTACTATGATTGAAACCAAAAATGCTTTCAATTGCATTTTTAAACATATCTAGGTATTATAAATGATAAAGAATGCTAATATAGACATAAAATCGATATAATTTTTTTAAAAATAGCCTACTATGATTGAAACCAAAAATGCTTTCAATTGCATTTTTAAACACATCTAGGTTTATAAATGATGAAGAATGCTAATATAGATATAAAATCGATATAATTTTTTTAAAAATAGCCTACTATGATTGAAACCAAAAATGCTTTCAATTGCATTTTTAAACACATCTAGGTATTATAAATGATAAAGAATGCTAATATAGATATAAAATCGATATACTTTTTTTAAAAATAGCCTACTATGATTGAAACCAAAAATGCTTTCAATTGCATTTTTAAACACATCTGGGTATTATAAATGATAAAGAATGCTAATATAGATATAAAATCGATATAATTTTTTTAAAAATAGCCTACTATGATTGAAACCAAAAATGCTTTCAATTGCATTTTTAAACACATCTAGGTATTATAAATCGATATAATTTTTTTAAAAATAGCCTACTATGATTGAAACCGAAAATGCTTTCAATTGCATTTTTAAACACATCTAGGTATTATAAATGATAAAGAATGCTAATATAGATATAAAATCGATATAATTTTTTTAAAAATAGCCTCCTATGATTGAAACCAAAAATGCTTTCAATTGCATTTTTAAACACATCTAGGTATTATAAATGATAAAGAATGCTAATATAGATATAAAATCGATATAATTTTTTTAAAAATAGCCTACTATGATTGAAACCAAAAATGCTTTCAATTGCATTTTTAAACACATCTAGGTATTATAAATCGATATAATTTTTGTAAAAATAGCCTACTATGATTGAAACCGAAAATGCTTTCAATTGCATTTTTAAACACATCTAGGTATTATAAATGATAGAGAATGCTAATATAGATATAAAATCGATATAATTTTTTTAAAAATAGCCTATTATGATTGAAACCAAAAATGCTTTCAATTGCATTTTTAAACACATCTAAGTATTATAAATGATAAAGAATGCTAATATAGATATAAAATCGATATAATTTTTTTAAAAATAGCCTACTATGATTGAAACCAAAAATGCTTTCAATTGCATTTTTAAACACATCTAGGTATTATAAATGATAAAGAATGCTAATATAGATATAAAATCGATATACTTTTTTTAAAAATAGCCTACTATGATTGAAACCAAAAATGCTTTCAATTGCATTTTTAAACACATCTAGGTATTATAAATGATAAAGAATGCGAATATAGATATAAAATCGATATAATTTTTTTAAAAATAGCCTACTATGATTGAAACCAAAAATGCTTTCAATTGCATTTTTAAACACATCTAGGTATTATAAATCGATATAATTTTTTTAAAAATAGCCTACTATGATTGAAACCAAAAATGCTTTCAATTGCATTTTTAAACACATCTAGGTATTATAAATGATAAAGAATGCTAATATAGATACAAAATCGATATAATTTTTTTAATGAATAGCCTACTATGATTGAAACCAAAAAGGCTTTCAATTGCATTTTTAAACACATCTAGGTATTATAAATCGATATAATTTTTTTAAAAATAGCCTACTATGATTGAAACAAAAAATGCTTTCAATTGCATTTTTAAACACATCTGGGTACTATAAATGATAAAGAATGCTAATATAGATATAAAATGGATATAATTTTTTTAAAAATAGCCTACTGTGATTGAAACCAAAAATGCTTTCAATTGCATTTTTAAACACATCTAGGTATTATAAATCGATATAATTTTTTTAAAAATAGCCTACTATGATTGAAACCAAAAATGCTTTCAATTGCATTTTTAAACACATCTGGGTACTATAAATGATAAAGAATGCTAATATAGATATAAAATGGATATAATTTTTTTAAAAATAGCCTACTGTGATTGAAACCAAAAATGCTTTCAATTGCATTTTTAAACACATCTAGGTATTATAAATCGATATAATTTTTTTAAAAATAGCCTACTATGATTGAAACCAAAAATGCTTTCAATTGCATTTTAAACACATCTAGGTATTATAAATGATAAAGAATGCTAATATAGATATAAAATCGATATAATTTTTTTATGAATAGCCTACTATGATTGAAACCAAAAATGCTTTCAATTGCATTTTTAAACACATCTAGGTATTATAAATCGATATAATTTTTTTAAAAATAGCCTACTATGATTGAAACCAAAAATGCTTTCAATTGCATTTTTAAACACATCTAGGTATTATAAATCGATATATTTTTTTAAAAATAGCCTACTATGATTGAAACCAAAAATGCTTTCAATTGCATTTCTAAACACATCTAGGTATTATAAATGATAAAGAATGCTAATATAGATATAAAATCGATATAATTTTTTTAAAAATAGCCTACTATGATTGAAACCAAAAACGTTGGAATTGCATTTTTAAACACATCTAGGTATTATAAATGATAAAGAATGCTAATATAGATATAAAATCGATATAATTTTTTTAAAAATAGCCTACTTTGATTGAAACCAAAAATGCTTTCAATTGCATTTTTAAACACATCTAGGTATTATAAATGATAAAGAATGCTAATATAGATATAAAATCGATATAATTTTTTTAAAAATAGCCTACTATGATTGAAACCAAAAATGCTTTCAATTGCATTTTTAAACACATCTAGGTACTACAAATGATAAAGAATGCTAATATAGATATAAAATGGATATAATTTTTTTAAAAATAGCCTACTTTGATTGAAACCAAAAATGCTTTCAATTGCATTTTTAAACACATCTAGGTATTATAAATGATAAAGAATTCTAATATAGATATAAAATCGATATAATTTTTTTTAAAAAAAGCCTACTATGATTGAAACCAAAAATGCTTTCAATTGCATTTTTAAACACATCTAGGTTTTATAAATGATAAAGAATGCTAATATAGATATAAAATCGATATAATTTTTTTAAAAATAGCCTCCTATGATTGAAACCAAAAATGCTTTCAATTGCATTTTTAAACACATCTAGGTATTATAAATGATAAAGAATGCTAATATAGATATAAAATCGATATAATTTTTTAAAAATAGCCTACTATGATTGAAACCAAAAATGCTTTCAATTGCATTTTTAAACACATCTAGGTATTATAAATGATAAAGAATGCTAATATAGATATAAAATCGATATAATTTTTTTAAAAATAGCCTACTATGATTGAAACCAAAAATGCTTTCAATTGCATTTTTAAACACATCTGGGTATTATAAATGAAAAAGAATGCTAATATAGATATAAAGTCGATATAATTTTTTTAAAAATAGCCTACTATGATTGAAACCAAAAATGCTTTCAATTGCATTTTTAAACACATCTAGGTATTATAAATGATAAAGAATGCTAATATAGATATAAAATCGATATAACTTTTATAAAAATAGCCTACTTTGAAAAAAAAAATGCTTTCAATTGCATTTTTAAACACATCTAGGTATTATAAATGATAAAGAATGCTAATATAGATATAAAATCGATATAATTTTTTTAAAAATAGCCTACTATGATTGAAACCAAAAATGCTTTCAATTGCATTTTTAAACACATCTAGGTATTATAAATGATAAAGAATGCTAATATAGATATAAAATCGATATAATTTTTTTAAAAATAGCCTACTATGATTGAAACCAAAAATGCTTTCAATAGCATTTTTAAACACATCTAGGTATTATAAATGATAAAGAAAGCTAATATAGATATAAAATCGATATATTTTTTTTAAAAATAGCCTACTATGATTGAAACCAAAAATGCTTTCAATTGCATTTTTAAACATATCTAGGTATTATAAATGATAAAGAATGCTAATATAGATATAAAATCAATAATTTTTTTTAAAAATAGCCTACTATGATTGAAACCAAAAATGCTTTCAATTGCATTTTTAAACATATCTAGGTATTATAAATGATAAAGAATGCTAATATAGATATAAAATCGATATAATTTTTTTAAAAATAGCCTACTATGATTGAAACCAAAAATGCTTTCAATTGCATTTTTAAACACATCTAGGTATTATAAATGATAAAGAATGCTAATATAGATATAAAATCGATATAATTTTTTTAAAAATAGCCTACTATGATTGAAACCAAAAATGCTTTCAATTGCATTTTTAAACACATCTAGGTACTACAAATGATAAAGAATGCTAATATAGATATAAAATGGATATAATTTTTTTAAAAATAGCCTACTTTGATTGAAACCAAAAATGCTTTCAATTGCATTTTTAAACACATCTAGGTATTATAAATGATAAAGAATGCTAATATAGATATAAAATCGATATAATTTTTTTTAAAAAAAGCCTACTATGATTGAAACCAAAAATGCTTTCAATTGCATTTTTAAACACATCTAGGTTTTATAAATGATAAAGAATGCTAATATAGATATAAAATCGATATAATTTTTTTAAAAATAGCCTCCTATGATTGAAACCAAAAATGCTTTTAATTGCATTTTTAAACACATCTAGGTATTATAAATGATAAAGAATGCTAATATAGATATAAAATCGATATAATTTTTTAAAAATAGCCTACTATGATTGAAACCAAAAATGCTTTCAATTGCATTTTTAAACACATCTAGGTATTATAAATGATAAAGAATGCTAATATAGATATAAAATCGATATAATTTTTTTAAAAATAGCCTACTATGATTGAAACCAAAAATGCTTTCAATTGCATTTTTAAACACATCTGGGTATTATAAATGAAAAAGAATGCTAATATAGATATAAAGTCGATATAATTTTTTTAAAAATAGCCTACTATGATTGAAACCAAAAATGCTTTCAATTGCATTTTTAAACACATCTAGGTATTATAAATGATAAAGAATGCTAATATAGATATAAAATGGATATAATTTTTTTAAAAATAGCCTACTATGATTGAAACCAAAAATGCTTTCAATTGCATTTTTAAACACATCTAGGTATTATAAATGATAAAGAATGCTAATATAGATATAAAATCGATATGATTTTTTTAAAAATAGCCTACTATGATTGAAACCAAAAATGCTTTCAATAGCATTTTTAAACACATCTAGGTATTATAAATGATAAAGAATGCTAATATAGATATAAAATCGATATATTTTTTTTAAAAATAGCCTACTATGATTGAAACCAAAAATGCTTTCAATTGCATTTTTAAACATATCTAGGTATTATAAATGATAAAGAATGCTAATATAGATATAAAATCAATAATTTTTTTTAAAAATAGCCTACTATGATTGAAACCAAAAATGCTTTCAATTGCATTTTTAAACATATCTAGGTATTATAAATGATAAAGAATGCTAATATAGATATAAAATCGATATAATTTTTTTAAAAATAGCCTACTATGATTGAAACCAAAAATGCTTTCAATTGCATTTTTAAACACATCTAGGTATTATAAATGATAAAGAATGCTAATATAGATATAAAATCGATATAATTTTTTTAAAAATAGCCTACTATGATTGAAACCAAAAATGCTTTCAATTGCATTTTTAAACACATCTAGGTATTATAAATGATAAAGAATGCTAATATAGATATAAAATCGATATAATTTTTTTAAAAATAGCCTACTATGATTGAAACCAAAAATGCTTTCAATTGCATTTTTAAACACATCTAGGTATTTTAAATCGATATAATTTTTTTAAAAATAGCCTACTATGATTGAAACCAAAAATGCTTTCAATTGCATTTTTAAACACATCTAGGTATTATAAATGATAAAGAATGCTAATATAGATATAAAATCGATATAATTTTTTTATGAATAGCCTACTATGATTGAAACCAAAAATGCTTTCAATTGCATTTTTAAACACATCTAGGTATTATAAATCGATATAATTTTTTTAAAAATAGCCTACTATGATTGAAACAAAAAATGCTTTCAATTGCATTTTTAAACACATCTAGGTATTATAAATGATGAAGAATGCTAATATAGATATAAAATCGATATAATTTTTTTAAAAATAGCCTACTATGATTGAAACCAAAAATGCTTTCAATTGCATTTTTAAACACATCTAGGTACTATAAATGATAAAGAATGCTAATATAGATATAAAATGGTTATAATTTTTTTAAAAACCTACTTTGATTGAAACCAAAAATGCTTTCAATTGCATTTTTAAACACATCTAGGTATTATAAATGATGAAGAATGCTAATATAGATATAAAATCGATATAATTTTTTTAAAAATAACCTCCTATGATTGAAACTAAAAATGCTTTCAATTGCATTTTTAAACACATCTAGGTATTATAAATGATAAAGAATGCTAATATAGATATAAAATCGATATAATTTTTTTAAAAATAACCTACTATGATTGAAACCAAAAATGCTTTCAATTGCATTTTTAAACACATCTAGGTATTATAAATCGATATAATTTTTTTAAAAATAGCCTACTATGATTGAAACAAAAAATGCTTTCAATTGCATTTTTAAACACATCTAGTTATTATAAATGATAAAGAATGCTAATATAGATATAAAATGGTTATAATTTTTTTAAAAACCTACTTTGATTGAAACCAAAAATGCTTTCAATTGCATTTTTAAACACATCTAGGTATTATAAATGATGAAGAATGCTAATATAGATATAAAATCGATATAATTTTTTTAAAAATAACCTCCTATGATTGAAACTAAAAATGCTTTCAATTGCATTTTTAAACACATCTAGGTACTATAAATGATAAAGAATGCTAATATAGATTTAAAATGGATATAATTTTTTTAAAAATAGCCTACTATGATTGAAACCAAAAATGCTTTCAATTGCATTTTTAAACACATCTAGGTGCTATAAATGATAAAGAATGCTAATATAGATATAAAATGGTTATAATTTTTTTAAAAATAGCCTACTTTGATTGAAACCAAAAATGCTTTCAATTGCATTTTTAAACACATCTAGGTACTATTAATGATAAAGAATGCTAATATAGATATAAAATGGTTATAATTTTTTTAAAAATAGCCTACTTTGATTGAAACCAAAAATGCTTTCAATTGCATTTTTAAACACATCTAGGTATTATAAATGATAAAGAATGCTAATATAGATATAAAATCGATATACTTTTTTTAAAAATAGCCTACTATGATTGAAACCAAAAATGCTTTCAATTGCATTTTTAAACACATCTGGGTATTATAAATGATAAAGAATGCTAATATAGATATAAAATCGATATAATTTTTTTAAAAATAGCCTACTATGATTGAAACCAAAAATGCTTTCAATTGCATTTTTAAACACATCTAGGTATTATAAATCGATATAATTTTTTTAAAAATAGCCTACTATGATTGAAACCAAAAATGCTTTCAATTGCATTTTTAAACACATCTAGGTATTATAAATGATAAAGAATGCTAATATAGATATAAAATCGATATAATTTTTTTAAAAATAGCCTCCTATGATTGAAACCAAAAATGCTTTCAATTGCATTTTTAAACACATCTAGGTATTATAAATGATAAAGAATGCTAATATAGATATAAAATCGATATAATTTTTTTAAAAATAGCCTACTATGATTGAAACCAAAAATGCTTTCAATTGCATTTTTATTATTATTACTACGTTTTTCTTAACTTGCTTTCTTGTTTGTTTGTTTGTTTGTTTGTTTGTTTGTTTGTTTGTTTGTTTGTTTGTTTGTTTGTTTGTTTGCAAAAAATTTCAAATCTTGCGATCAATTTTTCGACCACTTCTACTGCTCCAATCGAGCTCAAATTTTTAATGCACATGTATTCCCGGTGACAATACAATATTTTAACACTTTGGAAACACAAAAATGCTTAATTATAGTACAATTTATGTAAAACTTTTTTATATGGGAAAAAATCCAATGTCAATGATATAAAATTTTGATTTGTATTAAATATTATACTTGTGATGCTCTAAAGTCATTTATATGATTCATTATAGTTTAATTAATATTACTAATTATTAATTATACCATAAATTTGAGCAGCTAAAGATATTCTGGTAAGACAAAAAAATTGACATGTAATTTTTTCATGAATATTCGTAAGTGAAAATTTGAATTTTCAAAAAAACCGTTAAGCACAAGTCCGTTACGAATTAATGCAAAATAACTATTAATATGCGATGTGCATTTAGCACACATAGTTTGAGCATAAATTTATGCTGTTTTAAATGTATTGCATTATTTATAACACTTCACCAACTTAATTAAATTGACTTTTCTTTTTATTAACGGTTTGACGTATTTTTGCATAACATATAAATGATATTCATTGAATTTAAATTTGAAAATCCGTTATAAATACGTTACATATGTGATTTGCATCTTTATGTTAAGAATCCACACGTTATGAAGTAGAAATGGTACAGATAAACACAAAATCTTTACGAGTGATTTTTAATGTACTTTACTAATGAATGCTTTAAAAAAATTATATTTTATAAAACGAATGAAAAATTTTGAAAGTCGTTACTAATTTCCCATTGAAAACTGGGAATTTATAAACAGTTGAACGCAACGAAGTGAAGTTCAACACACCTGTAACCTATAAACCTACTGTGATCTATAAACAGTTGAACGTAACGAAGTGCAACGAAGTGAAGTTCAACACACCTGTAACCTATAAACCTACTCTAATCTATAAACAGTTGAACGTAACGAAGCGCAACGAAGTGGAGTTCAACACACCTGTAACCTATGAACCTACTGTAATCTATAAACAGTTGAACGTAACGAAGTGCAAAGAAGTGAAGTTCAACACACCTGTAACCTATAAACCTCCTGTGATCTATAAACAGTTGAACGTAACGAAGTGCAACGAAGTGAAGTTCAACACACCTGTAACCTATAAACCTACTGTAATCTATAAACAGTTGAACGTAACGAAGTGCAACGAAGTGAAGTTCAACACACCTGTAACCTATAAACCTACTGTAATCTATAAACAGTTGAACGTAACGAAGTGCAGCGAAGTGAAGTTCAACACACCTGTAACCTATAAACCTAATGTAATCTATAAACAGTTGAACGTAACGAAGTGCAACGAAGTGAAGTTCAACACACCTGTAACCTATAAACCTACTGTGATCTATAAACAGTTGAACGTAACGAAGTGCAACGAAGTGGAGTTCAACACACCTGTAACCTATGAACCTACTGTAATCTATAAACAGTTGAACGTAACGAAGTGCAACGAAGTGAAGTTCAACACACCTGTAACCTATAAACCTACTGTAATCTATAAACAGTTGAACGTAACGAAGTGCAACGAAGTGAAGTTCAACACACCTGTAACCTATAAACCTACTGTAATCTATAAACAGTTGAACGTAACGAAGTGCAGCGAAGTGAAGTTCAACACACCTGTAACCTATAAACCTAATGTAATCTATAAACAGTTGAACGTAACGAAGTGCAACGAAGTGAAGTTCAACACACCTGTAACCTATAAACCTACTCTAATCTATAAACAGTTGAACGTAACGAAGCGCAACGAAGTGGAGTTCAACACACCTGTAACCTATGAACCTACTGTAATCTATAAACAGTTGAACGTAACGAAGTGCAACGAAGTGAAGTTCAACACACCTGTAACCTATAAACCTACTGTAATCTATAAACAGTTGAACGTAACGAAGTGCAACGAAGTGAAGTTCAACACACCTGTAACCTATAAACCTACTGTAATCTATAAACAGTTGAACGTAACGAAGTGCAACGAAGTGAAGTTCAACACACCTGTAACCTATAAACCTACTGTAATCTATAAACAGTTGAACGTAACGAAGTGCAGCGAAGTGAAGTTCAACACACCTGTAACCTATAAACCTAATGTAATCTATAAACAGTTGAACGTAACGAAGTGCAACGAAGTGAAGTTCAACACACCTGTAACCTATAAACCTACTGTGATCTATAAACAGTTGAACGTAACGAAGTGCAACGAAGTGAAGTTCAACACACCTGTAACCTATAAACCTACTCTAATCTATAAACAGTTGAACGTAACGAAGTGCAACGAAGTGGAGTTCAACACACCTGTAACCTATGAACCTACTGTAATCTATAAACAGTTGAACGTAACGAAGTGCAACGAAGTGAAGTTCAACACACCTGTAACCTATAAACCTACTGTAATCTATAAACAGTTGAACGTAACGAAGTGCAACGACGTGAAGTTCAACACACCTGTAACCTATAAACCTACTGTAATCTATAAACAGTTGAACGTAACGAAGTGCAGCGAAGTGAAGTTCAACACACCTGTAACCTATAAACCTAATGTAATCTATAAACAGTTGAACGTAACGAAGTGCAACGAAGTGAAGTTCAACACACCTGTAACCTATAAACCTCCTGTGATCTATAAACAGTTGAACGTAACGAAGTGCAACGAAGTGAAGTTCAACACACCTGTAACCTATAAACCTACTCTAATCTATAAACAGTTGAACGTAACGAAGCGCAACGAAGTGGAGTTCAACACACCTGTAACCTATGAACCTACTGTAATCTATAAACAGTTGAACGTAACGAAGTGCAACGAAGTGAAGTTCAACACACCTGTAACCTATAAACCTACTGTAATCTATAAACAGTTGAACGTAACGAAGTGCAACGAAGTGAAGTTCAACACACCTGTAACCTATAAACCTACTGTAATCTATAAACAGTTGAACGTAACGAAGTGCAACGAAGTGAAGTTCAACACACCTGTAACCTATAAACCTACTGTAATCTATAAACAGTTGAACGTAACGAAGTGCAGCGAAGTGAAGTTCAACACACCTGTAACCTATAAACCTAATGTAATCTATAAACAGTTGAACGTAACGAAGTGCAACGAAGTGAAGTTCAACACACCTGTAACCTATAAACCTACTCTAATCTATAAACAGTTGAACGTAACGAAGCGCAACGAAGTGGAGTTCAACACACCTGTAACCTATGAACCTACTGTAATCTATAAACAGTTGAACGTAACGAAGTGCAACGAAGTGAAGTTCAACACACCTGTAACCTATAAACCTACTGTAATCTATAAACAGTTGAACGTAACGAAGTGCAACGAAGTGAAGTTCAACACACCTGTAACCTATAAACCTACTGTAATCTATAAACAGTTGAACGTAACGAAGTGCAACGAAGTGAAGTTCAACACACCTGTAACCTATAAACCTACTGTAATCTATAAACAGTTGAACGTAACGAAGTGCAGCGAAGTGAAGTTCAACACACCTGTAACCTATAAACCTAATGTAATCTATAAACAGTTGAACGTAACGAAGTGCAACGAAGTGAAGTTCAACACACCTGTAACCTATAAACCTACTGTGATCTATAAACAGTTGAACGTAACGAAGTGCAACGAAGTGAAGTTCAACACACCTGTAACCTATAAACCTACTCTAATCTATAAACAGTTGAACGTAACGAAGTGCAACGAAGTGGAGTTCAACACACCTGTAACCTATGAACCTACTGTAATCTATAAACAGTTGAACGTAACGAAGTGCAACGAAGTGAAGTTCAACACACCTGTAACCTATAAACCTACTGTAATCTATAAACAGTTGAACGTAACGAAGTGCAACGAAGTGAAGTTCAACACACCTGTAACCTATAAACCTACTGTAATCTATAAACAGTTGAACGTAACGAAGTGCAGCGAAGTGAAGTTCAACACACCTGTAACCTATAAACCTAATGTAATCTATAAACAGTTGAACGTAACGAAGTGCAACGAAGTGAAGTTCAACACACCTGTAACCTATAAACCTCCTGTGATCTATAAACAGTTGAACGTAACGAAGTGCAACGAAGTGAAGTTCAACACACCTGTAACCTATAAACCTACTCTAATCTATAAACAGTTGAACGTAACGAAGCGCAACGAAGTGGAGTTCAACACACCTGTAACCTATGAACCTACTGTAATCTATAAACAGTTGAACGTAACGAAGTGCAACGAAGTGAAGTTCAACACACCTGTAACCTATAAACCTACTGTAATCTATAAACAGTTGAACGTAACGAAGTGCAACGAAGTGAAGTTCAACACACCTGTAACCTATAAACCTACTGTAATCTATAAACAGTTGAACGTAACGAAGTGCAACGAAGTGGAGTTCAACACACCTGTAACCTATAAACCCCCTATAATCTTTATTTCTCTATTTCATTAGAATAAGACTAAAAAGTAGAAAATAAAATACTTTATAAAAAAAACTTTTTAAAAAACTACGTTTTTCGCGTAGACTAAAAAGTAGAAAATAACTTTTATTCTTGGTTGTAAAGAATTTGGTTTTAAATTTTCAGATTATATTTAATAAATTTTTATATCCTAGTCAATATTGTTCACAAAGTTTCGAATAAGTGCACTTTGATCTTATCGTATAACTCAACAACTTAAAAACGTGGGCGCATTATAAGAGGAGAAATAAGTTTATGTGAAATCAATACTTTATGATAAACTTAAATTAATGCGCCCACGTTTTTAAGTTGTTGAGTTATACGATAAGATCAAAGTGCACTTATTCGAAACTTTGTGAACAATATTGACTAGGATATAAAAATTTATTAAATATAATCTGAAAATTTAAAACCAAATTCTTTACAACCAAGAATAAAAGTTATTTTCTACTTTTTAGTCTACGCGAAAAACGTAGTTTTTTAAAAAGTTTTTTTTATAAAGTATTTTATTAAACACATCTAGGTATTATAAATCATGAAGAATGCTAATATAGATATAAAATCGATATAATTTTTTTAAAAATAGCCTACTATGATTGAAACCAAAAATGCTTTCAATTGCATTTTTAAACACATCTAGGTATTATAAATGATAAAGAATGCTAATATAGATATAAAATCGATATATTTTTTTTAAAAATAGCCTACTATGATTGAAACCAAAAATGCTTTCAATTGCATTTTTAAACACATCTAGGTATTATAAATGATAAAGAATGCTAATATAGATATAAAATCGATATACTTTTTTTAAAAATAGCCTACTATGATTGAAACCAAAAATGCTTTCAATTGCATTTTTAAACACATCTAGGTATTATAAATGATAAAGAATGCTAATATAGATATAAAATCGATATAATTTTTTTAAAAATAGCCTACTATGATTGAAACCAAAAATGCTTTCAATTGCATTTTTAAACACATCTAGGTATTATAAATCGATATAATTTTTTTAAAAATAGCCTACTATGATTGAAACCAAAAATGCTTTCAATTGCATTTTTAAACACATCTAGGTATTATAAATGATAAAGAATGCTAATATAGATATAAAATCGATATAATTTTTTTAAAAATAGCCTACTATGATTGAAACCAAAAATGCTTTCAATTGCATTTTTAAACACATCTAGGTATTATAAATCGATATAATTTTTTTAAAAATAGCCTACTATGATTGAAACCAAAAATGCTTTCAATTGCATTTTTAAACACATCTAGGTATTATAAATGATAAAGAATGCTAATATAGATATAAAATCGATATAATTTTTTTAAAAATAGCCTCCTATGATTGAAACCAAAAATGCTTTCAATTGCATTTTTAAACACATCTAGGTATTATAAATGATAAAGAATGCTAATATAGATATAAAATCGATATAATTTTTTTAAAAATAGCCTACTATGATTGAAACCAAAAATGCTTTCAATTGCATTTTTATTATTATTACTACGTTTTTCTTAACTTGCTTTCTTGTTTGTTTGTTTGTTTGTTTGTTTGTTTGTTTGTTTGTTTGTTTGTTTGTTTGTTTGTTTGTTTGCAAAAAATTTCAAATCTTGCGATCAATTTTTCGACCACTTCTACTGCTCCAATCGAGCTCAAATTTTTAATGCACATGTATTCCCGGTGACAATACAATATTTTAACACTTTGGAAACACAAAAATGCTTAATTATAGTACAATTTATGTAAAACTTTTTTATATGGGAAAAAATCCAATGTCAATGATATAAAATTTTGATTTGTATTAAATATTATACTTGTGATGCTCTAAAGTCATTTATATGATTCATTATAGTTTAATTAATATTACTAATTATTAATTATACCATAAATTTGAGCAGCTAAAGATATTCTGGTAAGACAAAAAAATTGACATGTAATTTTTTCATGAATATTCGTAAGTGAAAATTTGAATTTTCAAAAAAACCGTTAAGCACAAGTCCGTTACGAATTAATGCAAAATAACTATTAATATGCGATGTGCATTTAGCACACATAGTTTGAGCATAAATTTATGCTGTTTTAAATGTATTGCATTATTTATAACACTTCACCAACTTAATTAAATTGACTTTTCTTTTTATTAACGGTTTGACGTATTTTTGCATAACATATAAATGATATTCATTGAATTTAAATTTGAAAATCCGTTATAAATACGTTACATATGTGATTTGCATCTTTATGTTAAGAATCCACACGTTATGAAGTAGAAATGGTACAGATAAACACAAAATCTTTACGAGTGATTTTTAATGTACTTTACTAATGAATGCTTTAAAAAAATTATATTTTATAAAACGAATGAAAAATTTTGAAAGTCGTTACTAATTTCCCATTGAAAACTGGGAATTTATAAACAGTTGAACGCAACGAAGTGAAGTTCAACACACCTGTAACCTATAAACCTACTGTGATCTATAAACAGTTGAACGTAACGAAGTGCAACGAAGTGAAGTTCAACACACCTGTAACCTATAAACCTACTCTAATCTATAAACAGTTGAACGTAACGAAGCGCAACGAAGTGGAGTTCAACACACCTGTAACCTATGAACCTACTGTAATCTATAAACAGTTGAACGTAACGAAGTGCAAAGAAGTGAAGTTCAACACACCTGTAACCTATAAACCTCCTGTGATCTATAAACAGTTGAACGTAACGAAGTGCAACGAAGTGAAGTTCAACACACCTGTAACCTATAAACCTACTGTAATCTATAAACAGTTGAACGTAACGAAGTGCAACGAAGTGAAGTTCAACACACCTGTAACCTATAAACCTACTGTAATCTATAAACAGTTGAACGTAACGAAGTGCAGCGAAGTGAAGTTCAACACACCTGTAACCTATAAACCTAATGTAATCTATAAACAGTTGAACGTAACGAAGTGCAACGAAGTGAAGTTCAACACACCTGTAACCTATAAACCTACTGTGATCTATAAACAGTTGAACGTAACGAAGTGCAACGAAGTGGAGTTCAACACACCTGTAACCTATGAACCTACTGTAATCTATAAACAGTTGAACGTAACGAAGTGCAACGAAGTGAAGTTCAACACACCTGTAACCTATAAACCTACTGTAATCTATAAACAGTTGAACGTAACGAAGTGCAACGAAGTGAAGTTCAACACACCTGTAACCTATAAACCTACTGTAATCTATAAACAGTTGAACGTAACGAAGTGCAGCGAAGTGAAGTTCAACACACCTGTAACCTATAAACCTAATGTAATCTATAAACAGTTGAACGTAACGAAGTGCAACGAAGTGAAGTTCAACACACCTGTAACCTATAAACCTACTCTAATCTATAAACAGTTGAACGTAACGAAGCGCAACGAAGTGGAGTTCAACACACCTGTAACCTATGAACCTACTGTAATCTATAAACAGTTGAACGTAACGAAGTGCAACGAAGTGAAGTTCAACACACCTGTAACCTATAAACCTACTGTAATCTATAAACAGTTGAACGTAACGAAGTGCAACGAAGTGAAGTTCAACACACCTGTAACCTATAAACCTACTGTAATCTATAAACAGTTGAACGTAACGAAGTGCAACGAAGTGAAGTTCAACACACCTGTAACCTATAAACCTACTGTAATCTATAAACAGTTGAACGTAACGAAGTGCAGCGAAGTGAAGTTCAACACACCTGTAACCTATAAACCTAATGTAATCTATAAACAGTTGAACGTAACGAAGTGCAACGAAGTGAAGTTCAACACACCTGTAACCTATAAACCTACTGTGATCTATAAACAGTTGAACGTAACGAAGTGCAACGAAGTGAAGTTCAACACACCTGTAACCTATAAACCTACTCTAATCTATAAACAGTTGAACGTAACGAAGTGCAACGAAGTGGAGTTCAACACACCTGTAACCTATGAACCTACTGTAATCTATAAACAGTTGAACGTAACGAAGTGCAACGAAGTGAAGTTCAACACACCTGTAACCTATAAACCTACTGTAATCTATAAACAGTTGAACGTAACGAAGTGCAACGACGTGAAGTTCAACACACCTGTAACCTATAAACCTACTGTAATCTATAAACAGTTGAACGTAACGAAGTGCAGCGAAGTGAAGTTCAACACACCTGTAACCTATAAACCTAATGTAATCTATAAACAGTTGAACGTAACGAAGTGCAACGAAGTGAAGTTCAACACACCTGTAACCTATAAACCTCCTGTGATCTATAAACAGTTGAACGTAACGAAGTGCAACGAAGTGAAGTTCAACACACCTGTAACCTATAAACCTACTCTAATCTATAAACAGTTGAACGTAACGAGGCGCAACGAAGTGGAGTTCAACACACCTGTAACCTATGAACCTACTGTAATCTATAAACAGTTGAACGTAACGAAGTGCAACGAAGTGAAGTTCAACACACCTGTAACCTATAAACCTACTGTAATCTATAAACAGTTGAACGTAACGAAGTGCAACGAAGTGAAGTTCAACACACCTGTAACCTATAAACCTACTGTAATCTATAAACAGTTGAACGTAACGAAGTGCAACGAAGTGAAGTTCAACACACCTGTAACCTATAAACCTACTGTAATCTATAAACAGTTGAACGTAACGAAGTGCAGCGAAGTGAAGTTCAACACACCTGTAACCTATAAACCTAATGTAATCTATAAACAGTTGAACGTAACGAAGTGCAACGAAGTGAAGTTCAACACACCTGTAACCTATAAACCTACTCTAATCTATAAACAGTTGAACGTAACGAAGCGCAACGAAGTGGAGTTCAACACACCTGTAACCTATGAACCTACTGTAATCTATAAACAGTTGAACGTAACGAAGTGCAACGAAGTGAAGTTCAACACACCTGTAACCTATAAACCTACTGTAATCTATAAACAGTTGAACGTAACGAAGTGCAACGAAGTGAAGTTCAACACACCTGTAACCTATAAACCTACTGTAATCTATAAACAGTTGAACGTAACGAAGTGCAACGAAGTGAAGTTCAACACACCTGTAACCTATAAACCTACTGTAATCTATAAACAGTTGAACGTAACGAAGTGCAGCGAAGTGAAGTTCAACACACCTGTAACCTATAAACCTAATGTAATCTATAAACAGTTGAACGTAACGAAGTGCAACGAAGTGAAGTTCAACACACCTGTAACCTATAAACCTACTGTGATCTATAAACAGTTGAACGTAACGAAGTGCAACGAAGTGAAGTTCAACACACCTGTAACCTATAAACCTACTCTAATCTATAAACAGTTGAACGTAACGAAGTGCAACGAAGTGGAGTTCAACACACCTGTAACCTATGAACCTACTGTAATCTATAAACAGTTGAACGTAACGAAGTGCAACGAAGTGAAGTTCAACACACCTGTAACCTATAAACCTACTGTAATCTATAAACAGTTGAACGTAACGAAGTGCAACGAAGTGAAGTTCAACACACCTGTAACCTATAAACCTACTGTAATCTATAAACAGTTGAACGTAACGAAGTGCAGCGAAGTGAAGTTCAACACACCTGTAACCTATAAACCTAATGTAATCTATAAACAGTTGAACGTAACGAAGTGCAACGAAGTGAAGTTCAACACACCTGTAACCTATAAACCTCCTGTGATCTATAAACAGTTGAACGTAACGAAGTGCAACGAAGTGAAGTTCAACACACCTGTAACCTATAAACCTACTCTAATCTATAAACAGTTGAACGTAACGAAGCGCAACGAAGTGGAGTTCAACACACCTGTAACCTATGAACCTACTGTAATCTATAAACAGTTGAACGTAACGAAGTGCAACGAAGTGAAGTTCAACACACCTGTAACCTATAAACCTACTGTAATCTATAAACAGTTGAACGTAACGAAGTGCAACGAAGTGAAGTTCAACACACCTGTAACCTATAAACCTACTGTAATCTATAAACAGTTGAACGTAACGAAGTGCAACGAAGTGGAGTTCAACACACCTGTAACCTATAAACCCCCTATAATCTTTATTTCTCTATTTCATTAGAATAAGACTAAAAAGTAGAAAATAAAATACTTTATAAAAAAAACTTTTTAAAAAACTACGTTTTTCGCGTAGACTAAAAAGTAGAAAATAACTTTTATTCTTGGTTGTAAAGAATTTGGTTTTAAATTTTCAGATTATATTTAATAAATTTTTATATCCTAGTCAATATTGTTCACAAAGTTTCGAATAAGTGCACTTTGATCTTATCGTATAACTCAACAACTTAAAAACGTGGGCGCATTATAAGAGGAGAAATAAGTTTATGTGAAATCAATACTTTATGATAAACTTAAATTAATGCGCCCACGTTTTTAAGTTGTTGAGTTATACGATAAGATCAAAGTGCACTTATTCGAAACTTTGTGAACAATATTGACTAGGATATAAAAATTTATTAAATATAATCTGAAAATTTAAAACCAAATTCTTTACAACCAAGAATAAAAGTTATTTTCTACTTTTTAGTCTACGCGAAAAACGTAGTTTTTTAAAAAGTTTTTTTTATAAAGTATTTTATTAAACACATCTAGGTATTATAAATCATGAAGAATGCTAATATAGATATAAAATCGATATAATTTTTTTAAAAATAGCCTACTATGATTGAAACCAAAAATGCTTTCAATTGCATTTTTAAACACATCTAGGTATTATAAATGATAAAGAATGCTAATATAGATATAAAATCGATATATTTTTTTTAAAAATAGCCTACTATGATTGAAACCAAAAATGCTTTCAATTGCATTTTTAAACACATCTAGGTATTATAAATGATAAAGAATGCTAATATAGATATAAAATCGATATACTTTTTTTAAAAATAGCCTACTATGATTGAAACCAAAAATGCTTTCAATTGCATTTTTAAACACATCTAGGTATTATAAATGATAAAGAATGCTAATATAGATATAAAATCGATATAATTTTTTTAAAAATAGCCTACTATGATTGAAACCAAAAATGCTTTCAATTGCATTTTTAAACACATCTAGGTATTATAAATCGATATAATTTTTTTAAAAATAGCCTACTATGATTGAAACCAAAAATGCTTTCAATTGCATTTTTAAACACATCTAGGTATTATAAATGATAAAGAATGCTAATATAGATATAAAATCGATATAATTTTTTAATGAATAGCCTACTATGATTGAAACCAAAAAGGCTTTCAATTGCATTTTTAAACACATCTAGATATTATAAATCGATATAATTTTTTTAAAAATAGCCTACTATGATTGAAACAAAAAATGTTTTCAATTGCATTTTTAAACACATTTAGGTATTATAAATGATAAAGAATGCTAATATAGATATAAAATCGATATAATTTTTTTAAAAATAGCCTACTATGATTGAAACCAAAAATGCTTTCAATTGCATTTTTAAACACATCTAGGTACTATAAATGATAAAGAATGCTAATATAGATATAAAATCGATATAATTTTTTTAAAAATAGCCTATTTTGATTGAAACCAAAAATGCTTTCAATTGCATTTTTAAACACATCTAGGTATTATAAATGATAAAGAATGCTAATATAGATATAAAATCGATATAATTTTTTTAAAAATAGCCTACTATGATTGAAACCAAAAATGCTTTCAATTGCATTTTTAAACACATCTAGGTACTATAAATGATAAAGAATGCTAATATAGATATAAAATGGTTATAATTTTTTTAAAAACCTACTTTGATTGAAACCAAAAATGCTTTCAATTGCATTTTTAAACACATCTAGGTATTATAAATGATGAAAAATGCTAATATAGATATAAAATCGATATAATTTTTTTAAAAATAACCTCCTATGATTGAAACAAAAAATGCTTTCAATTGCATTTTTAAACACATCTAGGTACTATAAATGATAAAGAATGCTAATATAGATATAAAATGGATATAATTTTTTTAAAAATAGCCTACTATGATTGAAACCAAAAATGCTTTCAATTGCATTTTTAAACACATCTAGGTATTATAAATCGATATAATTTTTTTAAAAATAGCCTACTATGATTGAAACAAAAAATGCTTTCAATTGCATTTTTAAACACATCTAGGTATTATAAATGATGAAGAATGCTAATATAGATATAAAATCGATATAATTTTTTTAAAAATAGCCTACTATGATTGAAACCAAAAATGCTTTCAATTGCATTTTTAAACACATCTAGGTACTATAAATGATAAAGAATGCTAATATAGATATAAAATGGTTAAAATTTTTTTAAAAATAGCCTACTTTGATTGAAACCAAAAATGCTTTCAATTGCAGTTTTAAACACATCTAGGTATTATAAATGATAAAGAATGCTAATATAGATATAAAATCGATATACTTTTTTTAAAAATAGCCTACGATGATTGAAACCAAAAATGCTTTCAATTGCATTTTTAAACACATCTGGGTATTATAAATGATAAAGAATGCTAATATAGATATAAAATCGATATAATTTTTTTAAAAATAGCCTACTATGATTGAAACCAAAAATGCTTTCAATTGCATTTTTAAACACATCTAGGTATTATAAATCGATATAATTTTTTTAAAAATAGCCTACTATGATTGAAACCAAAAATGCTTTTAATTGCATTTTTAAACACATCTAGGTATTATAAATGATAAAGAATGCTAATATAGATATAAAATCGATATAATTTTTTTAAAAATAGCCTCCTATGATTGAAACCAAAAATGCTTTCAATTGCATTTTTAAACACATCTAGGTATTATAAATGATAAAGAATGCTAATATAGATATAAAATCGATATAATTTTTTTAAAAATAGCCTACTATGATTGAAACCAAAAATGCTTTCAATTGCATTTTTAAACACATCTAGGTATTATAAATCGATATAATTTTTTTAAAAATAGCCTACTATGATTGAAACCAAAAATGCTTTCAATTGCATTTTTAAACACATCTAGGTATTATAAATGATAAAGAATGCTAATATAGATATAAAATCGATATAATTTTTTTAAAAATAGCCTACTATGATTGAAACCAAAAATGCTTTCAATTGCATTTTTAAACACATCTAGGTATTATAAATGATAAAAAATGCTAATATAGATATAAAATCGATATAATTTTTTTAAAAATAGCCTACTATGATTAAAACCAAAAATGCTTTCAATTG
Source organism: Chironomus riparius (assembly GCA_917627325.4). NCBI lineage: Eukaryota > Metazoa > Arthropoda > Insecta > Diptera > Chironomidae > Chironomus > Chironomus riparius. The sequence goes on along the minus strand of OU895878.1, from coordinate 35,769,929 downwards.
CAATTTTAAACACACTAGGTATTATAAATGATAAAGAATGCTAATATAGATATAAAATCGATATAATTTTTTTAAAAATAGCCTACTATGATTGAAACCAAAAATGCTTTCAATTGCATTTTTAAACACATCTAGGTATTATAAATGAAAAAGAATGCTAATATAGATATAAAATCGATTTAATTTTTTTAAAAATAGCCTACTATGATTGAAACCAAAAATGCTTCCGATTGCATTTTTAAACACATCTTGGTATTATAAATGATAAAGAATGCTAATATAGATATAAAATCGATATATTTTTTTTAAAAATAGCCTACTATGATTGAAACCAAAAATGCTTTCAATTGCATTTTTAAACACATCTAGGTATTATAAATGATAAAAAATGCTAATAAAGATATAGAATCGATATAATTTTTTTAAAGATAGCGTACTATGATTGAAACCAAAAATGCTTTCAATTGCATTTTTAAACACATCTAGGTATTATAAATGATAAAGAATGCTAATATAGGTATAAAATCGATATAATTTTTTTAAAAATAGCCTCCTATGATTGAAACCAAAGATGCTTTCAATTGCATTTTTAAACACATCTAGGTATTAAAAATGATAAAGAATGCTAATATAGATATAAAATCGATATATTTTTTTTTAAAAATAGCCTACTATGATTGAAACCAAAAATGCTTTCAATTGCATTTTTAAACACATCTAGGTATTATAAATGATAAAAAATGCTAATATAGATATAAAATCGATATAATTTTTTTAAAAATAGCCTGCTATGTTTGAAACCAAAAATGCTTTCAATTGCATTTTTAAACACATCTAGGTATTATAAATGATAAAGAATGCTAATATAGATATAAAATCGATATAATTTTTTTAAAAATAGCCTACTATGATTGAAACCAAAAATGCTTTCAGTTGCATTTTTAAACACATTTTGGTATTATAAATGATAAAGAATGCTAATATAGATATAAAATCGATATAATTTTTTTAAAAATGGCCTCCTTTGATTGAAACCAAAAATGCTTTCAATTGCATTTTTAAACACATCTAGGTATTATAAATGATAAAGAATGCTAATATAGATATAAAATCGATATAATTTTTTTAAAAATAGCCTACTATGATTGAAACCAAAAATGCTTTCATTTGCATTTTTAAACACATCTAGGTATTATAAATGATAAAGAATGCTAATATAGATATAAAATCGATATAATTTTTTTAAAAATAGCCTACTATGATTGAAACCAAAAATACTTTATAAAAAAAACTTTTTAAAAAACCACGTTTTTACCCGTGGACTAAAAAGTAGAAAATAACTTTTTTATTGGGTTCAAAGGATATTGGTTTGAAAAATTGAGATTGATTTGAAAGTTTTATACTAAAGTCATGACCATACATGAATTGCAAATTTGTTCACTTCGACCATATCGTATAGTTCAACATCTTAAAACGTGGGCGCATTCATTAATATTGTATATTTGTAGAGCTTAAATTTCATAAAAATGCGCCACGTTTTAAGATGTTGAACTATACGATATGGTCGAAGTGAACAAATTTGCAATTCATGTATGGTCATGACTTTAGTATAAAACTTTCAAATCAATCTCAATTTTTTAAACCAATATCCTTTGAACCCAATAAAAAAGTTATTTTCTACTTTTAGTCCACGGGTAAAAACGTGGTTTTTTAAAAAGTTTTTTTTATAAAGTATTTATTTTCTACTTTTTAGTTTTAAAAAGTTATTTAAAGTATCTATCGATAAGCTGTACTGTCGCACAGCATAAGTTTGTAAACTAGAATCAAACCATTGAAAGTCTTCATAGATCAGCTGTGCTATCGCACAGCATAAGTTTGTAAACTAGAATTTAACAATTCAAAGAAAGTCTCCATAGAAAGTCTCCATTGATCAGCTGTGCTATCGCACAGCATAAGTTTGTAAACTAGAATTTAACCATAGAAAGTCTCCATTGATCAGCTGTGCTATCGCACAGCATAAGTTTGTAAACTAGAATTTAACCATAGAAAGTCTCCATTGATCAGCTGTGCTATCGCACAGCAAAAATTTGTATAGATTTCTTGCTGATTAACTTGCTTGTTTGCTTGTTTGCTTGCTTACAGAAAGCGTATTTTGCGATTTTCTCAGCAATGCCGCAACCAATTTGAAATCTGTTTTTTGCAAAAGATGTGAAATTCCAGGCACAAACTTTTCATCTCTGATCATTTTAAGCTATCTTGCTCCATATTTTCATAAAATTCAAAAATTTGATTTTTCAATCTGAACAAAACCAATAGATTCACACGTGAAAACGGTGTGAATATAACTAGAATTAAACCATAGAAAGTCGTGTATCGAATTTTTTGCGATTCAAACTCATAACGGCTTTTTGAAATTTAAAATTATTGAAAGTTGTTCATTTGTCATGTAAAAATATGCTAAGCCATAAAGAATAAAAAATTTAATTTAATTGTACTATAATTAAGCAGTTTTAAGTTTCCGAAATGCTTGAATATTGTATTGTCACCGGAATGATAAGTGCATGCAAAATTTCAGCTCGATTGGAGCAGGAGAAGTAGTCGAAAAATTGATCGCAAGATTTGAAATTTTTTGCAAACAAACAAACAAACAAACAAACAAACAAAAAACAAACAAACAAGAAAGCAAGTTAAGAAAAACGTGGTAATAATAAAAAAACGTGGTAATAATAAAATGCTTTCAATTGCATTTTTAAACACATCTAGGTATTATAAATGAAAAAGAATGCTAATATAGATATAAAATCGATATAATTTTTTTAAAAATATCCTACTATGATTGAAACCAAAAATGCTTTCAATTGCATTTTTAAACACATCTAGGTATTATAAATGATAAAGAATGCTAATATAGATATAAAATCGATATAATTTTTTTAAAAATAGCCTACTATGATTGAAACCAAATAGTGCTTTCAATTGCATTTTTAAACACATCTAGGTATTATAAATGATAAAGAATGCTAATATAGATATAAAATCGATATAATTTTTTTAAAAATAGCCTACTATGATTGAAACCAAATAGTGCTTTCAATTGCATTTTTAAACACATCTAGGTATTATAAATGATAAAGAATGCTAATATAGATATAGAATCGATATAATTTTTTTAAAAATAGCCTACTATGATTGAAACCAAAAATGCTTTCAATTGCATTTTTAAACACATCTAGGTATTATAAATGATAAAGAATGCTAATATAGATATAAAATCGATATAATTTTTTTAAAAATGGCCTCCTTTGATTGAAACCAAAAATGCTTTCAATTGCATTTTTAAACACATCTAGGTATTATAAATGATAAAGAATGCTAATATAGATATAAAATCGATATAATTTTTTTAAAAATAGCCTACTATGATTGAAACCAAAAATGCTTTCAATTGCATTTTTAAACACATCTAGGTATTATAAATGATAAAGAATGCTAATATAGATATAAAATCGATATAATTTTTTTAAAAATAGCCTACTATGATTGAAACCAAAAATACTTTATAAAAAAAACTTTTTAAAAAACCACGTTTTTACCCGTGGACTAAAAAGTAGAAAATAATTTTTTTATTGGGTTCAAAGGATATTGGTTTGAAAAATTGAGATTGATTTGAAAGTTTTATACTAAAGTCATGACCATACATGAATTGCAAATTTGTTCACTTCGACCATATCGTATAGTTTAACATCTTAAAACGTGGGCGCATTCATTAATATTGTATATTTGTAGAGCTTAAATTTCATAAAAAAAAAATTTCATTTGCATCATTCAGTTTTTGATACGGTGAATGGATAATCATGTATGTAGTTTTCTTTTCATTCAACGCTAGTTTTTTAGTGTTCAAAAAATCTGTTATACTTCTTACATCATTTCTCACAATATCATCTATCACGTCATTTTTGTTATGGACATTGAGGATCAAAGCATCATCAGCGTACATATAAAGCGTTCCTTTCAATTTAATTTGTGCAATTTCATTGATGAAGATCAAAAAAAGAAGACTGCCAAGTGTACCTCCTTGCACGACACCATTTTTGATGAGTTTCGAAGTACTAAAACTATTGCCAATTTTGACTTTTTGCTTCCTGTTAGTCAAATAGTTTTTGATTAAATTAAGGGCGACTCCTCTAATTCCAGACCTTTCAAGAGACTCTAGTAATTGCTTTGTACTAACTGAATCAAATGCTTTTTTTACATCCATAAAGACCAGAGAGACTTTCTTTTTTCCATCCAAATTATGTCTTATGTCATTTATTAATTCTATAGCAGCCACTTCTGTGTTACTTTTTTCCCTAAAACCGTATTGCCTCTCATATAATAATTTATTTTGGGAAATGAAATTCATTATCCTCCGATATATTATTTTTTCAGTGACTTTGTTGAATGATGTGAGAATGGAAACCGGTCTGTAATCTTTAATATCGTTCTTTTTTCCAGATTTATTAATAGGAACCACAATTGCCGTCTTGAAATTATCGGGATATACTCCAGTACGAAACATCTGATTGATTAAGTGACTTAATGGATGTGAAAGATCTTTTGAAAGAAATTTAAGAACTTGTGGTTTAATTCCGTCGATACCTGGTGAAACATTTTTAAGAGAATTTATAGTATTGGCTACTTCTAAGTCGTCAGTCTCTTCAAGACCCATTGAATTCGGTAATGATTTAAATGTAAGGGGTTTTCTTGATTCGGGTATGCTTAGTACTGTCTCATTAACACTTTCAATGAAATATTGATTAAAACTTTCGGCTAGTTCATGTTTGCTTATTATCAGTTTGCCATGAGTATCGAATACTGAATGTAATTCATCTTTAGAGCTTCTACCAAGAATTGAATTTAAGTTTCTCCATAGCACTTTAGGGTCTTTAACCATTAGATTTTTAAAGTTAAACTTTCTTTCTTAAAGAATAAAAAATTTAATTTAATTGTACTATAATTAAGCAGTTTTAAGTTTCCGAAATGCTTGAATATTGTATTGTCACCGGAATGATAAGTGCATGCAAAATTTCAGCTCGATTGGAGCAGGAGAAGTAGTCGAAAAATTGATCGCAAGATTTGAAATTTTTTGCAAACAAACAAACAAACAAACAAACAAGAAAGCAAGTTAAGAAAAACGTGGTAATAAAATGCTTTCAATTGAATTTTTACTACGTTTTTTAAACACATCTAGGTATTATAAATGAAAAAGAATGCTAATATAGATATAAAATCGATTTAATTTTTTTAAAAATAGCCTACTATGATTGAAACCAAAAATGCTTTCGATTGCATTTTTAAACACATCTAGGTATTATAAATGATAAAAAATGCTAATATAGATATAGAATCGATATAATTTTTTTAAAGATAGCCTACTATGATTGAAACCAAAAATGCTTTCAATTGCATTTTTAAACACATCTTGGTATTATAAATGATAAAGAATGCTAATATAGATATAAAATCGATATATTTTTTTTAAAAATAGCCTACTATGATTGAAACCAAAAATGCTTTCAATTGCATTTTTAAACACATCTAGGTATTATAAATGATAAAAAATGCTAATAAAGATATAGAATCGATATAATTTTTTTAAAGATAGCGTACTATGATTGAAACCAAAAATGCTTTCAATTGCATTTTTAAACACATCTAGGTATTATAAATGATAAAGAATGCTAATATAGGTATAAAATCGATATAATTTTTTTAAAAATGGCCTCCTATGATTGAAACCAAAGATGCTTTCAATTGCATTTTTAAACACATCTAGGTATTAAAAATGATAAAGAATGCTAATATAGATATAAAATCGATATATTTTTTTTTAAAAATAGCCTACTATGATTGAAACCAAAAATGCTTTCAATTGCATTTTTAAACACATCTAGGTATTATAAATGATAAAAAATGCTAATATAGATATAAAATCGATATAATTTTTTTAAAAATAGCCTACTATGATTGAAACCAAAAATGCTTTCAGTTGCATTTTTAAACACATTTTGGTATTATAAATGATAAAGAATGCTAATATAGATATAAAATCGATATAATTTTTTTAAAAATGGCCTCCTTTGATTGAAACCAAAAATGCTTTCAATTGCATTTTTAAACACATCTAGGTATTATAAATGATAAAGAATGCTAATATAGATATAAAATCGATATAATTTTTTTAAAAATAGCCTACTATGATTGAAACCAAAAATGCTTTCAATTGCATTTTTAAACACATCTAGGTATTATAAATGATAAAGAATGCTAATATAGATATAAAATCGATATAATTTTTTTAAAAATAGCCTACTATGATTGAAACCAAAAATACTTTATAAAAAAAACTTTTTAAAAAACCACGTTTTTACCCGTGGACTAAAAAGTAGAAAATAATTTTTTTATTGGGTTCAAAGGATATTGGTTTGAAAAATTGAGATTGATTTGAAAGTTTTATACTAAAGTCATGACCATACATGAATTGCAAATTTGTTCACTTCGACCATATCGTATAGTTCAACATCTTAAAACGTGGGCGCATTCATTAATATTGTATATTTGTAGAGCTTAAATTTCATAAAAATGCGCCACGTTTTAAGATGTTGAACTATACGATATGGTCGAAGTGAACAAATTTGCAATTCATGTATGGTCATGACTTTAGTATAAAACTTTCAAATCAATCTCAATTTTTTAAACCAATATCCTTTGAACCCAATAAAAAAGTTATTTTCTACTTTTAGTCCACGGGTAAAAACGTGGTTTTTTAAAAAGTTTTTTTTATAAAGTATTTATTTTCTACTTTTTAGTTTTAAAAAGTTATTTAAAGTATCTATCGATAAGCTGTACTGTCGCACAGCATAAGTTTGTAAACTAGAATCAAACCATTGAAAGTCTTCATAGATCAGCTGTGCTATCGCACAGCATAAGTTTGTAAACTAGAATTTAACAATTCAAAGAAAGTCTCCATAGAAAGTCTCCATTGATCAGCTGTGCTATCGCACAGCATAAGTTTGTAAACTAGAATTTAACCATAGAAAGTCTCCATTGATCAGCTGTGCTATCGCACAGCAAAAATTTGTAGAGATTTCTTGCTGATTAACTTGCTTGTTTGCTTGTTTGCTTGCTTACAGAAAGCGTATTTTGCGATTTTCTCAGCAATGCCGCAACCAATTTGAAATCTGTTTTTTGCAAAAGATGTGAAATTCCAGGCACAAACTTTTCATCTCTGATCATTTTAAGCTATCTTGCTCCATATTTTCATAAAATTCAAAAATTTGATTTTTCAATCTGAACAAAACCAATAGATTCACACGTGAAAACGGTGTGAATATAACTAGAATTAAACCATAGAAAGTCGTGTATCGAATTTTTTGCGATTCAAACTCATAACGGCTTTTTGAAATTTAAAATTATTGAAAGTTGTTCATTTGTCATGTAAAAATATGCTAAGCCATAAAGAATAAAAAATTTAATTTAATTGTACTATAATTAAGCAGTTTTAAGTTTCCGAAATGCTTGAATATTGTATTGTCACCGGAATGATAAGTGCATGCAAAATTTCAGCTCGATTGGAGCAGGAGAAGTAGTCGAAAAATTGATCGCAAGATTTGAAATTTTTTGCAAACAAACAAACAAACAAACAAACAAACAAACAAACAAACAAGAAAGCAAGTTAAGAAAAACGTGGTAATAATAAAAAAACGTGGTAATAATAAAATGCTTTCAATTGCATTTTTAAACACATCTAGGTATTATAAATGATAAAGAATGCTAATATAGATATAAAATCGATATAATTTTTTTAAAAATAGCCTACTATGATTGAAACCAAAAATGCTTTCAATTGCATTTTTAAACACATCTAGGTATTATAAATGATAAAGAATGCTAATATAGATATAAAATCGATATAATTTTTTTAAAAATAGCCTACTATGATTGAAACCAAAAATACTTTATAAAAAAAACTTTTTAAAAAACCACGTTTTTACCCGTGGACTAAAAAGTAGAAAATAATTTTTTTATTGGGTTCAAAGGATATTGGTTTGAAAAATTGAGATTGATTTGAAAGTTTTATACTAAAGTCATGACCATACATGAATTGCAAATTTGTTCACTTCGACCATATCGTATAGTTTAACATCTTAAAACGTGGGCGCATTCATTAATATTGTATATTTGTAGAGCTTAAATTTCATAAAAAAAAAATTTCATTTGCATCATTCAGTTTTTGATACGGTGAATGGATAATCATGTATGTAGTTTTCTTTTCATTCAACGCTAGTTTTTTAGTGTTCAAAAAATCTGTTATACTTCTTACATCATTTCTCACAATATCATCTATCACGTCATTTTTGTTATGGACATTGAGGATCAAAGCATCATCAGCGTACATATAAAGCGTTCCTTTCAATTTAATTTGTGCAATTTCATTGATGAAGATCAAAAAAAGAAGACTGCCAAGTGTACCTCCTTGCACGACACCATTTTTGATGAGTTTCGAAGTACTAAAACTATTGCCAATTTTGACTTTTTGCTTCCTGTTAGTCAAATAGTTTTTGATTAAATTAAGGGCGTGTTAATATACGATATTAACATATTTATTTATCTATGATATACTTTTATACTTTCTATAAATTTCACTAGATGTCACTTTAGTATATCCAAATTATGCTTTAGATTTGAATTATTTCATGTCGTTAATGAATTTGATAATCATTATGTATTTCATAATTTATTGTAATGTATAACTTTAGAATGACGTTATGCTAAAGTTGAATATACTTTCATTCAAGGGCATAATAATTGCAGTGCCGTGTGCAATTTGGTGTGCACATTCCTTTGTAAGGCCTTGAAGCAATTAGTATAAAAGAAGATAGCATAGCATGAATAAAGGAGTCTATTTTTTATTATCAATAGGTCCAGACCTTCTTGTTTTAAATATTTATCAACTTCACCATTTGCAGTTGTGCAACATTGGTCCTTCGGTTCGTTGAAACATTGATAGAGAGTGTTGTTAAGAATCGGAAATAATTTGTAAGTCTTTGAAAAAACTTTGAAAAAATTGAGTTTTTAATAAGCACTTAGAAATATTTTGCGGTCACACAGATAGTGTTGTGATGAGAAAAAGTTTATTCGGTGAATAAATCTTGAGCAAGTTTGTAAACCATTAAAGTCGTTTCTGGCCAGAACGCATCAGGTGAGTGAAGTGAATTTCTCAAAAGGATTAATTCATTTATTGTACTATAATTAATTTTAACAAGTGTGTGGTTAAATTAATATTATAGTTTTTGAGATCTTGTTGAGATTTTGTGAGAGAAATTAGTGGATTTTTTTCTTTTTTTGTGTGACATTAATTTAAAAATAATTAATTGTTCGGCATTAAGTGCATTTGCAAATTTAATTTTAATACAAAAGGTATAAAGGAAATTAGAATTTCGCAATATTACAAGTTTCTATCGGTAATTGGGAAATTGTGTGGAATAAAATTAATTATTTTATTCTTGGTTCTATCAAGGGTACAAAAGTTACCAAGGATTAGAACATTTTTTTAAAATAAATCTTGTACAAGTTGAAAATCACATATTTGTGTGTCTAATTTTGAGGGTACCTAAGTTGCGAGCAAAATTAGTGAGCAAGGTCAATTAAAGCATTGTCTTTCTCTGGGCTTTACATATTAGTGTAGGTGACACATAATTGTAGAGACGTTTTTTTTATTGTATTTTCTTTTCTCTATACATTTGGGAAAGAGAAAAAAAAAATTGCTTTTGTTCTCTCCGTGTGAGAGTTTTTTTTTGTGTGCATAAGGTGCATTAGAATTATTTCATTTACCCAGTAAGAAATTTTTTTTTAAAAATTCCGGTCTCAACAAGAGGTTCGAGCGGGATGGGTGACAAAAATGAAGATAATAAGATTGACGAAGAAACGTACAAAAAGTATGGAGAATTGCGTGATAAACAGCAAGGTTTTCAATTACTGGTTTCGGGTTTGTTTACAAGAGTTCAAAGTTTTTCTAAAAATACTCGTACTGAAGCAGAGGAAGTTTTAGGAAAACTTGTGACTGCTTGGCCAGAAGTCAAATCTTTACATGCTCAACTAAAAGAATTAAATAAAGAGGGTGTTCTTAATAATTTGAGTTATTTTAAAGAAAGTCGTTTTGACATAGTGAAGTCAATGGTTGATGTTTCAAAAAAGCGCATTTTTAAGTTGTTTCCTGATGAGCAGGATTTTCTTAATTTGTCTTCTTCATCTCAAGACTTTGAAGATGATTTTGAAGCGGGATCTGATATAGATGATTCAGCTGATAGTGAGCGCATGCAATCCATGCAAAAAGAGCTTAGTGAGCTTAAGAAAGTTGTCACTAGGGGAAGCTCTAGCAATAATCGAGAGGAACTATTGCTCCGTTATTTGCAGCATGTTGATGCTGACAATAATTTTCCTGAATTTCCAGCACTTGAGTCAGAGTATCGAGTCTGGCGTAAAAAAGTTAGGACTTGGGAGGCTAGGTCTCCAAATATTCCTTCAGAAATCAAGATTGATTTTCTGTTGAAAGCAATTAATAAGAATTCAAACGCTCGTTCTATCGTGAAATGTTTTGATAGTAGTGTAGGTTCGAATTATGATCAAATGCTTAAAGCTTTGGATGAGCAATTTTTTACAGCTCGTCAAACGGTTTATAATCATTTTATGGGACTTGTTAATCCAAATATTAAGGCTACCAAGGGTAGTGAATACCTTCAAGAGGTTTTTAATAAGTTTTCCTTTGAATGGAAAAATTTTGAGTCATTTACATCTGAGCTGATGAGCGAAGATCAACATGACAATGAGCTTGAAAAGCTAAAGTTTCAAATTAATGTTATTAAGAATGCATTGTTGTTTAATTTGTTGGATGAGGGCACTAAAAATAAAGTTGTGCTTCATTTAAAAATTACTCCTGATAAAATTCCAGATTTTGAAGATGTTTTGGAATATGTCAAGATTATGTTTCTCAATGTGCGTGGCACTAGGGAGCTTATATTACCTGCGGGAAGTAAGGTTAGGGAACCTACAAAAGCTTCAAATTGCAAGAAGATTGATATTCGCAATAAAAAAGCAATTTCCTGTACAATATGTCCAGAGGGGCATAAGACAGTTAAGTGTCCAAAATTTTTGGCAATGACGCCTCAACAGCGTCAAAATGCAATCAAGAAAAAAGGTCAGTGCTTTGTTTGCCTGTATAGAAAGTATAGGGATTGTAATTGTGCGACAAAGGATGATTGTAGAAAATGTAAAGAATGTGGATCTAAGCACCATATTTTATTGCATATGATAAATGAAAACTCAGAAACCTCCTCGAATAAGAAAGTTCAGGTTGAGCAAAAGGGAGTTTATTTTAACCCAGAAACATTTGACTGGGCTGAAGAAGCAATTAATGCTCCAGAGTTTAGTGTAGGAACTAAAAAGTTGGATGCATCTCATGCGGTTGCTGTTTTGCCAACTGCTGTAGTAAAATGTACTTCAGAAGATGGGATGAAATCAGTTGAAGCTAGGGTTCTTTTTGATACGGGAGCGGATCAACCGTTGATTACTTATGAGTTTGCAAAGCGTTTGGGACTTAAGTTGAAGCCAACGTTTATTAAAACATATGATTATCAGGGAAAAGAAACAATGCCAGTTCGTCATGAAACTAATGTTACAATGAATTCACTGCATGAGAAATATTCTCTTAATATAACTGCTTATTTGAGAAAATCTTTGGGAGGTGTAAAGCCAATTCCAGAAAAGCTTAGGCAAATAGTTAAAGCTCCTCTAGCTGATACCTCAAACAAGTTGACAGGAGGGAGAATTGACATTATCATGCCAGTTAAATATGTGGCTAAAATCAGAAAAGATGGTATGATTCGCATATCTGAAGATTTAATTTTGGAAAATACTAGATTTGGATATATGGCTTTAGGTTGTCTAGAAAATTCATTAAATGTTCGTAGTTTGCATACTAGGATGGTTTCTGTGGGAGATCCAGAATTTAGAGCCATAGGAAGATTTTTCGATCAAGATACTTCTGAGCCTTGCGGTGATGAAGAGCTCGCGGAGCAAATGTTTATGAAATACTTTTCTCGGCTCAGAAATGGAAAAATGGTAGTAGGGATGCCATTATTAGAAGATCAGGGTTTAGGAGAAAGTAAAAGAGTGTGTATTTTTAGAACACACAGAGTAATGAATCAATTATCTCCAGAAATGAGATTTGAGTACATAAGGCAATTTGAGGATCTTATGGTCAAAAGTTATATCAGACCAGCTGATACATCGGTACCAGGAAAATATTATGTGTCTCATTTACCAGTTATTAATAAAGATTCTCTTACACATCCTTTGAGAATAGTTTTTGACTCCTCACAGAAGACGAGTAATGGAAGAAGCTTAAATGACATACAGCTTAAAGGAAAGAAGTTGCAGAATTCATTACAACTGGTGCTGATCGGCAGTAGAATTTTCGAGGGCATGAATTCAACGGATTTGTCAAAGATGTATTTGTCTATGGATATGATTGATAAGCATATTCCATATCAAAGAACATTTATGCCAACCAAGGATGGGAAGTTAATGGAGGTAGAGATGCCAACAATAATTTTTGGGAATACGTCTAGTCCATTTTTAGCAATTCGAGCAATGCAGGAATTAGCTAGTCTTGAAAATAGAAGATTTCCATTAGCGGCAGACATCATTCGAGATGCTATGTACGTAGATGATGTCTTGTATAGTTTACCAGTGGGTGAACTTATGAAAGAAGCTTCGAGACAGCTGCAAGGAATTGCTGAGAGCGCTCAGTTGAAATTCAGAAAATGGGCGTCAAATGTTCCAGAAGCTATCGAGATGATTCCTGAAGAGGACAAATTGATAGCGATTGAGAAGGAAATTCGTGATGATGAAGTGTCAGGAAAGGCAGGAATTTTAGGACTTTCTTGGTTGATAGATTCGGATGAGTTATCTATTAAAATGAATAAATTTCGACAGCTTAAAGAGGGAGAACCATTGACATTGAGGTTTGCACTGTCCCAAATTGCAACTGTTTATGATGCAATTGGGTTGTTGAGTCCATTATTTTTGACTGGAAGATTAATAATCAAAGAGATTTACAAAGAATTGCTCGACAACAAGCCGTTGAAAAAAAGAGACAAAAGATTAGACATTTCACTTTCAGAGGAATTGAGAAAGTTATGGTGTGTCTGGAGTGAAGATTTATGTGCCATCAATGATTTGAAAACTTCAAGATGGATTAGACATGTTCCAGGCAACAGACTGTCTATTATAGCTTTTGCTGATGCATCATTGGATGGTACGGGATCAACAATTTACTCTCACTCAGAAGGGGAGGGTGAAATACATGTCAATTTACTAATGGCTAAGTCCAATATAAAGCCAAGTGGGGGAAATTGGACAATTCCAAAATTGGAACTGAAAGCTATGGAGAAAACTGTTGAGTTAGCCATGGATGTAAAGAATGCAGTTCAAAAAACGCTCAAACGAGGTAATTGCGATCAAGAAGTTGAGGTTTATTTCTTTTCAGATTCGGAAATTACGCTTGCATGGTTGCAAGGTAATCCAAATGATAGAGCTACATTTGTGAGAAATCGACTCAACAACATTAAAAAAGTATGTTCAAAAGGAAATTACTACTACATCGATACAAAATTAAATCCAGCAGATTTGGCAAGTCGCAAATGCAAAGCGGGAGATTTAATTGATAATCCATTATGGTGGCATGGACCATCATTTTTGACTGAAAAGGGGGCATTAGGAAAGCTTGAAGAGCGCCTCTACGAGACCATTGTAGAAAATAGGTCAAAACCAAAAGAAACAGAGGCTCGAGTAGCTAAGGTCAGCCATGAGATATCTGTGGATGCCATCATTGAGATTGCTAACAAGATATCAGGTTGGGTTGGTACTTTAAAAAGGATTGGGTGGCTACGTAGAACCGTCGTATGCTTTAAAACTCCGGGGACTCGTCACAAAGATTTGTCTGGGATGGAGTTAGAGGAAGCTAAGTGGGCCATCATCAGAGCTTATCAACGTCAGGCATATAACACAGAGCTTGATACGCTGTCAAACGGAAAAGACATCAAGACAGGACTATTGGTGGGTAAGTGCGCATTTATTGATGATAATGGTGTGCTTCGAATTCGTTCTAGGTTACAAAACGTAAAACCCTTGGAATGGTCGCAAGTTTGTCCAATCGTATTGCCAAAACTCAACATTGATCCAAAAACAAGCGATGAAGACTTTAATAAAGTATGTCCTTTAACAATGAAGCTGATTCTGTATTTTCATTTGGAAGTAATGCATGGAGGAGTCGACAAAGTTCTGGCTGCTTTAAATCAAGAATTTTACTTGCCAAATGGAACGAGAACGGTCAAGAGTATGATTTACAGATGTGTAAAATGTAGAATGCACAAGAAGCAGGTTCAACATCAACTCATGGGGAGCATACCAATGGAGAATGTTACACCATCACCACCATTCTATCATGTGTCGTGTGATGCTTTCGGACCACTCCAGATCAAGCACCAACCTGGAAAACGCACGCGTCTAAATGCTGATGGTGAGGAAAGACCAGGGGGCAAGGCATGGGGTATCATATTTGTGTGTAGAGCTACCCGTGGAGTTCACATTGAGGTTGCATCAAGCTTGTCTGCTGAGGAATTTCTAATGTGTTTTAGAAATTTTGTAGCGACACGTGGTTTACCTAGGTCTGTATTGACAGATAATGGTACGAATTTCAAAAAAGGCGGCGATATGTGTGTAAGTTTGACATCAGCAGAGCTCACAAAGCAACTTAGAGCAGCATGTAAGTCAAAAAAGGCTAATGCTAATGCAGCAAAGGTAATAAATAAGTATCTCAGACGTGATTCTGAGATGGAGTCAATGCAAGAGGCTATTGACTATGTAGAGAGTAAGTACAAGGGGCAACAGGTAATTTTCTTAAAAGGAAAAGGTGATTTGTTAAAATTTAGTTTGTCACCATGTTACAGTCCTTGGTTTAATGGTTTAGCAGAATCGGAAGTAAAAGTTGTGAAATCACATTTAGTTAAAATCATTAGAACAGTTTTGCTTAATGCAGCTGGGCTTCATTCAGTTTTGAAGAGAATTGAAGCTGTGATTAACAGCAAACCGATAGCTGTCACGAAATCTGATGACAATTCACGTCCGTTGGTCATTACTCCAGCTCATTTTTGGGCTTCGCGTCCTTTAGTGGCATTGCCATCAGGACCTATTCCAAAAACAAATGGTCAGGCTGTGGAACTGACCAAACGAGCCATTATGATGGATCAACTTGTTGAAAAGTGTTGGGAAGTTGTCCAGAATAAGCATTTCAATGAGTTGAAGTCCAGGCATAAATGGTTTAAGAGAGTTGAAAATCCTCAAGTAGGGGAAGTCGTGCTGTTAAAAGACAAAAACAGCAGCGTTAATTGTTGGCCTAAGGCAGTTATTACCAAGATACATCCTGGCAAGGATAAGATTGTTAGAGTAGTCACTGTAAAGAATTCATTAGGTCATACACATGAAAGAGCAATGACGGAAGTAGTCACTTTGCCTATCATTGCTAATATACAGTCCAACAAAAATAATGAGGCTACTGATAAAATTGATCAGAAGTTGATAAAAAAGCAAGAAAATAAAGTTGAACAGCCTAAAAGACAAAGTGCTAGATTAGCAGCTAGAAATTCTAGCAAAACGTTAACATTTAGTTTGTTAAAATTCATTGTATTAATTAGTTTCGTACCAATTGTTTTAGGCAGGGTGTTAATACCGCAAAAAGCGTTTGGTGGAGCTATGGTGTTCGATATTGCGACAACATGGAGGAAAGCAGGTGACATTAAGTGGGAAGTCAGCACTGGAATGTATCCACAACAAGATCACGAAACTATTAAACGAGCAATGAATAGTTATGAAGTCCAATGCAATCGTGCAAGCGGATTTTCAAAGTCTATATGTACAGCAAATCTTGATGTATTGAGAGCTTCATCTGATAATGTTAAACGACTCATTGGAGAATTTAAACAACCAGAAAAATCAGAAAGACGCAGTAGGTCTAAGAGAAGCACTGATAATGAGGGAATTGTTACACATCTATGGAGACTTTTGTTTGGTTATCATCAGAATAAGCCTAGTTATGAGGCAATTCAACATCTGTCAAAAGCACAAGAGTTAGCAAACAAACATCAAAAAAGCATTGAAGAGAAGGTAAACAGCCAACTGTTAATATTGACGGATGCAGTAAATGAGTACGAAGCGACGTGGGACAATAGAGATGCAGAATTGAAACAGGCTTTGCAGTTCCAACACGCTCATAGTCTCATCAATGAGCATTTTGAGTATATTTTTGAGAAGTATACTGAGGCAATAATCACAAACGAAGAAATTCAAACAATGATTGGAAAATTAAAAGCAGATCAGATCCATGTTCCAAACATAAGATTAGAACAGTGGAGAGAAATGTTTGACATAAAGATCGTCCTAAAGAACAGTCAAATAATTTACGAAGTAGTGTGGCCGATTCTACATGAAGATACATTAAAAGTATTCAAAGTAATTCCAACGCCAACGGTTGATGGACAAATTTTAGATTTTGAACCACAAATCGTGATTATGAATCCCGTCACAAGTATGTACGTGAAGGAGTTTCGATTGATAAACCAGATTAACGTCACACATCAAGTGATTGAAGCTTCAAGATTAATGAAATTGTCTAAAAAGTCAGCGTGTCCAGTGGCAATTACAATGAATGAGATGTCAATATCATGCGTTTATAAAAAACTACCTGAAGAATATGATTATTGGGTTAAGGTTATTCCAAACGTCTATTGCTTCGATAGTAATGTTCAAAAGGAGAAAATATGTCATCCAAATTCGAGAACAAAAATTGATGGAATTACTGGTACAGTGATTTTAGAACAGAAATGCTTCATATCCACAACCTTTAATCAGATTGATTATTTAGAAGATCATCAGGAATCTGGAAATGTTTCATCATTCCACATTCCAGAATTAAGTTGGAACGTATCAGAAAGTACAACTCCACACAAGACAATTCTAATTGACAGTTTAGTCAATCAAGATGCAAAGGAGATTCAAGAGGAAATCGATCTTGGAATAGAAGCAAATATCCCAGAACGAAAAGAAGATGATTTAACCACTTTGCTGTTTGCTGTGTTGGGAACCATCGTTGCGATCGTGCTAATCACGTTAATAGGAATCTGTTGTTGGAAGCGCAGGGAAGCGGTAACTGCAGTCAACATCAAGATGGAGCCCGTTGCACCGAATACGGATCATCCACCTATCAGAACACCAAAGCCATCACCTAAACGCAAATAATAGGGTTTATTAAATTCGTGAGGGGGGAGTAATGTTAATATACGATATTAACATATTTATTTATCTATGATATACTTTTATACTTTCTATAAATTTCACTAGATGTCACTTTAGTATATCCAAATTATGCTTTAGATTTGAATTATTTCATGTCGTTAATGAATTTGATAATCATTATGTATTTCATAATTTATTGTAATGTATAACTTTAGAATGACGTTATGCTAAAGTTGAATATACTTTCATTCAAGGGCATAATAATTGCAGTGCCGTGTGCAATTTGGTGTGCACATTCCTTTGTAAGGCCTTGAAGCAATTAGTATAAAAGAAGATAGCATAGCATGAATAAAGGAGTCTATTTTTTATTATCAATAGTTCCAGACCTTCTTGTTTTAAATATTTATCAACTTCACCATTTGCAGTTGTGCAACAGGGCGACTCCTCTAATTCCAGACCTTTCAAGAGACTCTAGTAATTGCTTTGTACTAACTGAATCAAATGCTTTTTTTACATCCATAAAGACCAGAGAGACTTTCTTTTTTCCATCCAAATTATGTCTTATGTCATTTATTAATTCTATAGCAGCCACTTCTGTGTTACTTTTTTCCCTAAAACCGTATTGCCTCTCATATAATAATTTATTTTGGGAAATGAAATTCATTATCCTCCGATATATTATTTTTTCAGTGACTTTGTTGAATGATGTGAGAATGGAAACCGGTCTGTAATCTTTAATATCGTTCTTTTTTCCAGATTTATTAATAGGAACCACAATTGCCGTCTTGAAATTATCGGGATATACTCCAGTACGAAACATCTGATTGATTAAGTGACTTAATGGATGTGAAAGATCTTTTGAAAGAAATTTAAGAACTTGTGGTTTAATTCCGTCGATACCTGGTGAAACATTTTTAAGAGAATTTATAGTATTGGCTACTTCTAAGTCGTCAGTCTCTTCAAGACCCATTGAATTCGGTAATGATTTAAATGTAAGGGGTTTTCTTGATTCGGGTATGCTTAGTACTGTCTCATTAACACTTTCAATGAAATATTGATTAAAACTTTCGGCTAGTTCATGTTTGCTTATTATCAGTTTGCCATGAGTATCGAATACTGAATGTAATTCATCTTTAGAGCTTCTACCAAGAATTGAATTTAAGTTTCTCCATAGCACTTTAGGGTCTTTAACCATTAGATTTTTAAAGTTAAACTTTCTTTCTTAAAGAATAAAAAATTTAATTTAATTGTACTATAATTAAGCAGTTTTAAGTTTCCGAAATGCTTGAATATTGTATTGTCACCGGAATGATAAGTGCATGCAAAATTTCAGCTCGATTGGAGCAGGAGAAGTAGTCGAAAAATTGATCGCAAGATTTGAAATTTTTTGCAAACAAACAAACAAACAAACAAACAAGAAAGCAAGTTAAGAAAAACGTGGTAATAAAATGCTTTCAATTGAATTTTTACTACGTTTTTTAAACACATCTAGGTATTATAAATGAAAAAGAATGCTAATATAGATATAAAATCGATTTAATTTTTTTAAAAATAGCCTACTATGATTGAAACCAAAAATGCTTTCGATTGCATTTTTAAACACATCTAGGTATTATAAATGATAAAAAATGCTAATATAGATATAGAATCGATATAATTTTTTTAAAGATAGCCTACTATGATTGAAACCAAAAATGCTTTCAATTGCATTTTTAAACACATCTTGGTATTATAAATGATAAAGAATGCTAATATAGATATAAAATCGATATATTTTTTTTAAAAATAGCCTACTATGATTGAAACCAAAAATGCTTTCAATTGCATTTTTAAACACATCTAGGTATTATAAATGATAAAAAATGCTAATAAAGATATAGAATCGATATAATTTTTTTAAAGATAGCGTACTATGATTGAAACCAAAAATGCTTTCAATTGCATTTTTAAACACATCTAGGTATTATAAATGATAAAGAATGCTAATATAGGTATAAAATCGATATAATTTTTTTAAAAATGGCCTCCTATGATTGAAACCAAAGATGCTTTCAATTGCATTTTTAAACACATCTAGGTATTAAAAATGATAAAGAATGCTAATATAGATATAAAATCGATATATTTTTTTTTAAAAATAGCCTACTATGATTGAAACCAAAAATGCTTTCAATTGCATTTTTAAACACATCTAGGTATTATAAATGATAAAAAATGCTAATATAGATATAAAATCGATATAATTTTTTTAAAAATAGCCTGCTATGTTTGAAACCAAAAATGCTTTCAATTGCATTTTTAAACACATCTAGGTATTATAAATGATAAAGAATGCTAATATAGATATAAAATCGATATAATTTTTTTAAAAATAGCCTACTATGATTGAAACCAAAAATGCTTTCAGTTGCATTTTTAAACACATTTTGGTATTATAAATGATAAAGAATGCTAATATAGATATAAAATCGATATAATTTTTTTAAAAATGGCCTCCTTTGATTGAAACCAAAAATGCTTTCAATTGCATTTTTAAACACATCTAGGTATTATAAATGATAAAGAATGCTAATATAGATATAAAATCGATATAATTTTTTTAAAAATAGCCTACTATGATTGAAACCAAAAATGCTTTCAATTGCATTTTTAAACACATCTAGGTATTATAAATGATAAAGAATGCTAATATAGATATAAAATCGATATAATTTTTTTAAAAATAGCCTACTATGATTGAAACCAAAAATACTTTATAAAAAAAACTTTTTAAAAAACCACGTTTTTACCCGTGGACTAAAAAGTAGAAAATAATTTTTTTATTGGGTTCAAAGGATATTGGTTTGAAAAATTGAGATTGATTTGAAAGTTTTATACTAAAGTCATGACCATACATGAATTGCAAATTTGTTCACTTCGACCATATCGTATAGTTCAACATCTTAAAACGTGGGCGCATTCATTAATATTGTATATTTGTAGAGCTTAAATTTCATAAAAATGCGCCACGTTTTAAGATGTTGAACTATACGATATGGTCGAAGTGAACAAATTTGCAATTCATGTATGGTCATGACTTTAGTATAAAACTTTCAAATCAATCTCAATTTTTTAAACCAATATCCTTTGAACCCAATAAAAAAGTTATTTTCTACTTTTAGTCCACGGGTAAAAACGTGGTTTTTTAAAAAGTTTTTTTTATAAAGTATTTATTTTCTACTTTTTAGTTTTAAAAAGTTATTTAAAGTATCTATCGATAAGCTGTACTGTCGCACAGCATAAGTTTGTAAACTAGAATCAAACCATTGAAAGTCTTCATAGATCAGCTGTGCTATCGCACAGCATAAGTTTGTAAACTAGAATTTAACAATTCAAAGAAAGTCTCCATAGAAAGTCTCCATTGATCAGCTGTGCTATCGCACAGCATAAGTTTGTAAACTAGAATTTAACCATAGAAAGTCTCCATTGATCAGCTGTGCTATCGCACAGCAAAAATTTGTAGAGATTTCTTGCTGATTAACTTGCTTGTTTGCTTGTTTGCTTGCTTACAGAAAGCGTATTTTGCGATTTTCTCAGCAATGCCGCAACCAATTTGAAATCTGTTTTTTGCAAAAGATGTGAAATTCCAGGCACAAACTTTTCATCTCTGATCATTTTAAGCTATCTTGCTCCATATTTTCATAAAATTCAAAAATTTGATTTTTCAATCTGAACAAAACCAATAGATTCACACGTGAAAACGGTGTGAATATAACTAGAATTAAACCATAGAAAGTCGTGTATCGAATTTTTTGCGATTCAAACTCATAACGGCTTTTTGAAATTTAAAATTATTGAAAGTTGTTCATTTGTCATGTAAAAATATGCTAAGCCATAAAGAATAAAAAATTTAATTTAATTGTACTATAATTAAGCAGTTTTAAGTTTCCGAAATGCTTGAATATTGTATTGTCACCGGAATGATAAGTGCATGCAAAATTTCAGCTCGATTGGAGCAGGAGAAGTAGTCGAAAAATTGATCGCAAGATTTGAAATTTTTTGCAAACAAACAAACAAACAAACAAACAAACAAACAAACAAACAAGAAAGCAAGTTAAGAAAAACGTGGTAATAATAAAAAAACGTGGTAATAATAAAATGCTTTCAATTGCATTTTTAAACACATCTAGGTATTATAAATGAAAAAGAATGCTAATATAGATATAAAATCGATATAATTTTTTTAAAAATATCCTACTATGATTGAAACCAAAAATGCTTTCAATTGCATTTTTAAACACATCTAGGTATTATAAATGATAAAGAATGCTAATATAGATATAAAATCGATATAATTTTTTTAAAAATAGCCTACTATGATTGAAACCAAATAGTGCTTTCAATTGCATTTTTAAACACATCTAGGTATTATAAATGATAAAGAATGCTAATATAGATATAAAATCGATATAATTTTTTTAAAAATAGCCTACTATGATTGAAACCAAATAGTGCTTTCAATTGCATTTTTAAACACATCTAGGTATTATAAATGATAAAGAATGCTAATATAGATATAGAATCGATATAATTTTTTTAAAAATAGCCTACTATGATTGAAACCAAAAATGCTTTCAATTGCATTTTTAAACACATCTAGGTATTATAAATGATAAAGAATGCTAATATAGATATAAAATCGATATAATTTTTTTAAAAATGGCCTCCTTTGATTGAAACCAAAAATGCTTTCAATTGCATTTTTAAACACATCTAGGTATTATAAATGATAAAGAATGCTAATATAGATATAAAATCGATATAATTTTTTTAAAAATAGCCTACTATGATTGAAACCAAAAATGCTTTCAATTGCATTTTTAAACACATCTAGGTATTATAAATGATAAAGAATGCTAATATAGATATAAAATCGATATAATTTTTTTAAAAATAGCCTACTATGATTGAAACCAAAAATACTTTATAAAAAAAACTTTTTAAAAAACCACGTTTTTACCCGTGGACTAAAAAGTAGAAAATAATTTTTTTATTGGGTTCAAAGGATATTGGTTTGAAAAATTGAGATTGATTTGAAAGTTTTATACTAAAGTCATGACCATACATGAATTGCAAATTTGTTCACTTCGACCATATCGTATAGTTTAACATCTTAAAACGTGGGCGCATTCATTAATATTGTATATTTGTAGAGCTTAAATTTCATAAAAAAAAAATTTCATTTGCATCATTCAGTTTTTGATACGGTGAATGGATAATCATGTATGTAGTTTTCTTTTCATTCAACGCTAGTTTTTTAGTGTTCAAAAAATCTGTTATACTTCTTACATCATTTCTCACAATATCATCTATCACGTCATTTTTGTTATGGACATTGAGGATCAAAGCATCATCAGCGTACATATAAAGCGTTCCTTTCAATTTAATTTGTGCAATTTCATTGATGAAGATCAAAAAAAGAAGACTGCCAAGTGTACCTCCTTGCACGACACCATTTTTGATGAGTTTCGAAGTACTAAAACTATTGCCAATTTTGACTTTTTGCTTCCTGTTAGTCAAATAGTTTTTGATTAAATTAAGGGCGACTCCTCTAATTCCAGACCTTTCAAGAGACTCTAGTAATTGCTTTGTACTAACTGAATCAAATGCTTTTTTTACATCCATAAAGACCAGAGAGACTTTCTTTTTTCCATCCAAATTATGTCTTATGTCATTTATTAATTCTATAGCAGCCACTTCTGTGTTACTTTTTTCCCTAAAACCGTATTGCCTCTCATATAATAATTTATTTTGGGAAATGAAATTCATTATCCTCCGATATATTATTTTTTCAGTGACTTTGTTGAATGATGTGAGAATGGAAACCGGTCTGTAATCTTTAATATCGTTCTTTTTTCCAGATTTATTAATAGGAACCACAATTGCCGTCTTGAAATTATCGGGATATACTCCAGTACGAAACATCTGATTGATTAAGTGACTTAATGGATGTGAAAGATCTTTTGAAAGAAATTTAAGAACTTGTGGTTTAATTCCGTCGATACCTGGTGAAACATTTTTAAGAGAATTTATAGTATTGGCTACTTCTAAGTCGTCAGTCTCTTCAAGACCCATTGAATTCGGTAATGATTTAAATGTAAGGGGTTTTCTTGATTCGGGTATGCTTAGTACTGTCTCATTAACACTTTCAATGAAATATTGATTAAAACTTTCGGCTAGTTCATGTTTGCTTATTATCAGTTTGCCATGAGTATCGAATACTGAATGTAATTCATCTTTAGAGCTTCTACCAAGAATTGAATTTAAGTTTCTCCATAGCACTTTAGGGTCTTTAACCATTAGATTTTTAAAGTTAAACTTTCTTTCTTAAAGAATAAAAAATTTAATTTAATTGTACTATAATTAAGCAGTTTTAAGTTTCCGAAATGCTTGAATATTGTATTGTCACCGGAATGATAAGTGCATGCAAAATTTCAGCTCGATTGGAGCAGGAGAAGTAGTCGAAAAATTGATCGCAAGATTTGAAATTTTTTGCAAAGAAACAAACAAACAAACAAACAAGAAAGCAAGTTAAGAAAAACGTGGTAATAATAAAATGCTTTCAATTGAATTTTTACTACGTTTTTTAAACACATCTAGGTATTATAAATGAAAAAGAATGCTAATATAGATATAAAATCGATTTAATTTTTTTAAAAATAGCCTACTATGATTGAAACCAAAAATGCTTTCGATTGCATTTTTAAACACATCTAGGTATTATAAATGATAAAAAATGCTAATATAGATATAGAATCGATATAATTTTTTTAAAGATAGCCTACTATGATTGAAACCAAAAATGCTTTCAATTGCATTTTTAAACACATCTTGGTATTATAAATGATAAAGAATGCTAATATAGATATAAAATCGATATATTTTTTTTAAAAATAGCCTACTATGATTGAAACCAAAAATGCTTTCAATTGCATTTTTAAACACATCTAGGTATTATAAATGATAAAGAATGCTAATATAGATATAAAATAGATTTAATTTTTTTAAAAATAGCCTACTATGATTGAAACCAAAAATGCTTTCAATTTCATTTTTAAACACATCTAGGTATTATAAATGATAAAAAATGCTAATAAAGATATAGAATCGATATAATTTTTTTAAAGATAGCGTACTATGATTGAAACCAAAAATGCTTTCAATTGCATTTTTAAACACATCTAGGTATTATAAATGATAAAGAATGCTAATATAGATATAAAATCGATATAATTTTTTTAAAAAAAGCCTGCTATGTTTGAAACCAAAAATGCTTTCAATTGCATTTTTAAACACATCTAGGTATTATAAATGATAAAGAATGCTAATATAGATATAAAATCGATATAATTTTTTTAAAAATAGCCTACTTTGATTGAAACCAAAAGTGCTTTCAATTGCCTTTTTAAACACATCTAGGTATTATAAATGATAAAGAATGCTAATATAGATATAAAATCGATATAATTTTTTTAAAAATAGCCTACTTTGATTGAAACCAAAAATGCTTTCAATTGCATTTTTAAACACATCTAGGTATTATAAATGATAAAGAATGCTAATATAGATATAAAATCGATATATTTTTTTTAAAAATAGCCTACTATGATTGAAACCAAAAATGCTTTCAATTGCATTTTTAAACACATCTAGGTATTATAAATGATAAAGAATGCTAATATAGATATAAAATCGATATAATTTTTTTAAAAATAGCCTACTATGATTGAAACCAAAAGTGCTTTCAATTGCATTTTTAAACACATCTAGGTATTATAAATGATAAAAAATGCTAATATAGATATAGAATCGATATAATTTTTTTAAAAATAGCCTACTATGATTGAAATCAAAAATGCTTTCAATTGCATTTTTAAACACATCTAGGTATTATAAATGATAAAGAATGCTAATATAGATATAAAATCGATATAATTTTTTTAAAAATAGCCTACTATGATTGAAACCAAAAATGCTTTCAATTGCATTTTTAAACACATCTAGGTATTATAAATGATAAAAAATGCTAATGTAGATATAAAATCGATATAATTTTTTTAAAAATAGCCTACTATGATTAAAACCAAAAATGCTTTCAATTGCATTTTTAAACACATCTAGGTATTATAAATGATAAAGAATGCTAATATAGATATAAAATCGATATAATTTTTTTAAAAATAGCCTACTATGATTGAAACCAAAAATGCTTTCAATTGCATTTTTAAACACATCTAGGTATTATAAATGATAAAGAATGCTAATATAGATATAAAATCGATATAATTTTTTTAAAAATAGCCTACTATGATTGAAATCAAAAATGCTTTCAATTGCATTTTTAAACACATCTAGGTATTATAAATGATAAAGAATGCTAATATAGATATAAAATCGATATAATTTTTTTAAAAATAGCCTACTATGATTGAAACCAAAAATGCTTTCAATTGCATTTTTAAACACATCTAGGTATTATAAATGATAAAAAATGCTAATGTAGATATAAAATCGATATAATTTTTTTAAAAATAGCCTACTATGATTGAAACCAAAAATGCTTTCAATTGCATTTTTAAACACATCTAGGTATTATAAATGATAAAGAATGCTAATATAGATATAAAATCGATTTAATTTTTTTAAAAATAGCCTACTATGATTGAAACCAAAAATGCTTTCAATTTCATTTTTAAACACATCTAGGTATTATAAATGATAAAGAATGCTAATATAGATATAAACTCGATATAATTTTTTTAAAAATAGCCTACTATGATTGAAACCAAAAATGCTTTCAATTGCATTTTTAAACACATCTAGGTATTATAAATGATAAAAAATGCTAATAAAGATATAGAATCGATATAATTTTTTTAAAGATAGCGTACTATGATTGAAACCAAAAATGCTTTCAATTGCATTTTTAAACACATCTAGGTATTATAAATGATAAAGAATGCTAATATAGGTATAAAATCGATATAATTTTTTTAAAAATGGCCTCCTATGATTGAAACCAAAGATGCTTTCAATTGCATTTTTAAACACATCTAGGTATTAAAAATGATAAAGAATGCTAATATAGATATAAAATCGATATATTTTTTTTTAAAAATAGCCTACTATGATTGAAACCAAAAATGCTTTCAATTGCATTTTTAAACACATCTAGGTATTATAAATGATAAAAAATGCTAATATAGATATAAAATCGATATAATTTTTTTAAAAATAGCCTGCTATGTTTGAAACCAAAAATGCTTTCAATTGCATTTTTAAACACATCTAGGTATTATAAATGATAAAGAATGCTAATATAGATATAAAATCGATATAATTTTTTTAAAAATAGCCTACTATGATTGAAACCAAAAATGCTTTCAGTTGCATTTTTAAACACATTTTGGTATTATAAATGATAAAGAATGCTAATATAGATATAAAATCGATATAATTTTTTTAAAAATGGCCTCCTTTGATTGAAACCAAAAATGCTTTCAATTGCATTTTTAAACACATCTAGGTATTATAAATGATACTGAATGCTAATATAGATATAAAATCGATATAATTTTTTTAAAAATAGCCTACTATGATTGAAACCAAAAATGCTTTCAATTGCATTTTTAAACACATCTAGGTATTATAAATGATAAAGAATGCTAATATAGATATAAAATCGATATAATTTTTTTAAAAATAGCCTACTATGATTGAAACCAAAAATACTTTATAAAAAAAACTTTTTAAAAAACCACGTTTTTACCCGTGGACTAAAAAGTAGAAAATAACTTTTTTATTGGGTTCAAAGGATATTGGTTTGAAAAATTGAGATTGATTTGAAAGTTTTATACTAAAGTCATGACCATACATGAATTGCAAATTTGTTCACTTCGACCATATCGTATAGTTCAACATCTTAAAACGTGGGCGCATTCATTAATATTGTATATTTGTAGAGCTTAAATTTCATAAAAATGCGCCACGTTTTAAGATGTTGAACTATACGATATGGTCGAAGTGAACAAATTTGCAATTCATGTATGGTCATGACTTTAGTATAAAACTTTCAAATCAATCTCAATTTTTTAAACCAATATCCTTTGAACCCAATAAAAAAGTTATTTTCTACTTTTAGTCCACGGGTAAAAACGTGGTTTTTTAAAAAGTTTTTTTTATAAAGTATTTATTTTCTACTTTTTAGTTTTAAAAAGTTATTTAAAGTATCTATCGATAAGCTGTACTGTCGCACAGCATAAGTTTGTAAACTAGAATCAAACCATTGAAAGTCTTCATAGATCAGCTGTGCTATCGCACAGCATAAGTTTGTAAACTAGAATTT
Source organism: Chironomus riparius (assembly GCA_917627325.4). NCBI lineage: Eukaryota > Metazoa > Arthropoda > Insecta > Diptera > Chironomidae > Chironomus > Chironomus riparius. The sequence goes on along the minus strand of OU895878.1, from coordinate 35,742,154 downwards.
AACAATTCAAAGAAAGTCTCCATAGAAAGTCTCCATTGATCAGCTGTGCTATCGCACAGCATAAGTTTGTAAACTAGAATTTAACCATAGAAAGTCTCCATTGATCAGCTGTGCTATCGCACAGCATAAGTTTGTAAACTAGAATTTAACCATAGAAAGTCTCCATTGATCAGCTGTGCTATCGCACAGCATAAGTTTGTAAACTAGAATTTAACCATAGAAAGTCTCCATTGATCAGCTGTGCTATCGCACAGCAAAAATTTGTATAGATTTCTTGCTGATTAACTTGCTTGTTTGCTTGTTTGCTTGCTTACAGAAAGCGTATTTTGCGATTTTCTCAGCAATGCCGCAACCAATTTGAAATCTGTTTTTTGCAAAAGATGTGAAATTCCAGGCACAAACTTTTCATCTCTGATCATTTTAAGCTATCTTGCTCCATATTTTCATAAAATTCAAAAATTTGATTTTTCAATCTGAACAAAACCAATAGATTCACACGTGAAAACGGTGTGAATATAACTAGAATTAAACCATAGAAAGTCGTGTATCGAATTTTTTGCGATTCAAACTCATAACGGCTTTTTGAAATTTAAAATTATTGAAAGTTGTTCATTTGTCATGTAAAAATATGCTAAGCCATAAAGAATAAAAAATTTAATTTAATTGTACTATAATTAAGCAGTTTTAAGTTTCCGAAATGCTTGAATATTGTATTGTCACCGGAATGATAAGTGCATGCAAAATTTCAGCTCGATTGGAGCAGGAGAAGTAGTCGAAAAATTGATCGCAAGATTTGAAATTTTTTGCAAACAAACAAACAAACAAACAAACAAACAAACAAACAAACAAACAAACAAGAAAGCAAGTTAAGAAAAACGTGGTAATAAAAAAACGTGGTAATAATAAAATGCTTTCAATTGCATTTTTAAACACATCTAGGTATTATAAATGAAAAAGAATGCTAATATAGATATAAAATCGATATAATTTTTTTAAAAATAGCCTACTATGATTGAAACCAAAAATGCTTTCAATTGCATTTTTAAACACATCTAGGTATTATAAATGATAAAGAATGCTAATATAGATATAAAATCGATATAATTTTTTTAAAAATAGCCTACTATGATTGAAACCAAATAGTGCTTTCAATTGCATTTTTAAACACATCTAGGTATTATAAATGATAAAGAATGCTAATATAGATATAAAATCGATATAATTTTTTTAAAAATAGCCTACTATGATTGAAACCAAATAGTGCTTTCAATTGCATTTTTAAACACATCTAGGTATTATAAATGATAAAGAATGCTAATATAGATATAGAATCGATATAATTTTTTTAAAAATAGCCTACTATGATTGAAACCAAAAATGCTTTCAATTGCATTTTTAAACACATCTAGGTATTATAAATGATAAAGAATGCTAATATAGATATAAAATCGATATAATTTTTTTAAAAATGGCCTCCTTTGATTGAAACCAAAAATGCTTTCAATTGCATTTTTAAACACATCTAGGTATTATAAATGATAAAGAATGCTAATATAGATATAAAATCGATATAATTTTTTTAAAAATAGCCTACTATGATTGAAACCAAAAATGCTTTCAATTGCATTTTTAAACACATCTAGGTATTATAAATGATAAAGAATGCTAATATAGATATAAAATCGATATAATTTTTTTAAAAATAGCCTACTATGATTGAAACCAAAAATACTTTATAAAAAAAACTTTTTAAAAAACCACGTTTTTACCCGTGGACTAAAAAGTAGAAAATAATTTTTTTATTGGGTTCAAAGGATATTGGTTTGAAAAATTGAGATTGATTTGAAAGTTTTATACTAAAGTCATGACCATACATGAATTGCAAATTTGTTCACTTCGACCATATCGTATAGTTTAACATCTTAAAACGTGGGCGCATTCATTAATATTGTATATTTGTAGAGCTTAAATTTCATAAAAAAAAAATTTCATTTGCATCATTCAGTTTTTGATACGGTGAATGGATAATCATGTATGTAGTTTTCTTTTCATTCAACGCTAGTTTTTTAGTGTTCAAAAAATCTGTTATACTTCTTACATCATTTCTCACAATATCATCTATCACGTCATTTTTGTTATGGACATTGAGGATCAAAGCATCATCAGCGTACATATAAAGCGTTCCTTTCAATTTAATTTGTGCAATTTCATTGATGAAGATCAAAAAAAGAAGACTGCCAAGTGTACCTCCTTGCACGACACCATTTTTGATGAGTTTCGAAGTACTAAAACTATTGCCAATTTTGACTTTTTGCTTCCTGTTAGTCAAATAGTTTTTGATTAAATTAAGGGCGACTCCTCTAATTCCAGACCTTTCAAGAGACTCTAGTAATTGCTTTGTACTAACTGAATCAAATGCTTTTTTTACATCCATAAAGACCAGAGAGACTTTCTTTTTTCCATCCAAATTATGTCTTATGTCATTTATTAATTCTATAGCAGCCACTTCTGTGTTACTTTTTTCCCTAAAACCGTATTGCCTCTCATATAATAATTTATTTTGGGAAATGAAATTCATTATCCTCCGATATATTATTTTTTCAGTGACTTTGTTGAATGATGTGAGAATGGAAACCGGTCTGTAATCTTTAATATCGTTCTTTTTTCCAGATTTATTAATAGGAACCACAATTGCCGTCTTGAAATTATCGGGATATACTCCAGTACGAAACATCTGATTGATTAAGTGACTTAATGGATGTGAAAGATCTTTTGAAAGAAATTTAAGAACTTGTGGTTTAATTCCGTCGATACCTGGTGAAACATTTTTAAGAGAATTTATAGTATTGGCTACTTCTAAGTCGTCAGTCTCTTCAAGACCCATTGAATTCGGTAATGATTTAAATGTAAGGGGTTTTCTTGATTCGGGTATGCTTAGTACTGTCTCATTAACACTTTCAATGAAATATTGATTAAAACTTTCGGCTAGTTCATGTTTGCTTATTATCAGTTTGCCATGAGTATCGAATACTGAATGTAATTCATCTTTAGAGCTTCTACCAAGAATTGAATTTAAGTTTCTCCATAGCACTTTAGGGTCTTTAACCATTAGATTTTTAAAGTTAAACTTTCTTTCTTAAAGAATAAAAAATTTAATTTAATTGTACTATAATTAAGCAGTTTTAAGTTTCCGAAATGCTTGAATATTGTATTGTCACCGGAATGATAAGTGCATGCAAAATTTCAGCTCGATTGGAGCAGGAGAAGTAGTCGAAAAATTGATCGCAAGATTTGAAATTTTTTGCAAACAAACAAACAAACAAACAAACAAACAAACAAACAAGAAAGCAAGTTAAGAAAAACGTGGTAATAAAATGCTTTCAATTGAATTTTTACTACGTTTTTTAAACACATCTAGGTATTATAAATGAAAAAGAATGCTAATATAGATATAAAATCGATTTAATTTTTTTAAAAATAGCCTACTATGATTGAAACCAAAAATGCTTCCGATTGCATTTTTAAACACATCTAGGTATTATAAATGATAAAAAATGCTAATATAGATATAGAATCGATATAATTTTTTTAAAGATAGCCTACTATGATTAAAACCAAAAATGCTTTCAATTGCATTTTTAAACACATCTTGGTATTATAAATGATAAAGAATGCTAATATAGATATAAAATCGATATAATTTTTTTAAAAATAGCCTACTATGATTGAAACCAAAAATGCTTTCAATTGCATTTTTAAACACATCTAGGTATTAAAAATGATAAAGAATGTTAATATAGATATAAAATCGATATATTTTTTTTTAAAAATAGCCTACTATGATTGAAACCAAAAATGCTTTCAATTGCATTTTTAAACACATCTAGGTATTATAAATGATAAAGAATGCTAATATAGATATAAAATCGATATAATTTTTTTAAAAAAAGCCTGCTATGTTTGAAACCAAAAATGCTTTCAATTGCATTTTTAAACACATCTAGGTATTATAAATGATAAAGAATGCTAATATAGATATAAAATCGATATAATTTTTTTAAAAATAGCCTACTATGATTGAAACCAAAAGTGCTTTCAATTGCCTTTTTAAACACATCTAGGTATTATAAATGATAAAGAATGCTAATATAGATATAAAATCGATATAATTTTTTTAAAAATAGCCTACTTTGATTGAAACCAAAAATGCTTTCAATTGCATTTTTAAACACATCTAGGTATTATAAATGATAAAGAATGCTAATATAGATATAAAATCGATATATTTTTTTTAAAAATAGCCTACTATGATTGAAACCAAAAATGCTTTCAATTGCATTTTTAAACACATCTAGGTATTATAAATGATAAAGAATGCTAATATAGATATAAAATCGATATAATTTTTTTAAAAATAGCCTACTATGATTGAAACCAAAAGTGCTTTCAATTGCATTTTTAAACACATCTAGGTATTTTAAATGATAAAGAATGCTAATATAGATATAAAATCGATATAATTTTTTTAAAAATAGCCTCCTTTGATTGAAACCAAAAATGCTTTCAATTGCATTTTTAAACACATCTAGGTATTATAAATGATAAAGAATGCTAATATAGATATAAAATCGATATATTTTTTTTAAAAATAGCCTACTTTGATTGAAACCAAAAATGCTTTCAATTGCATTTTTAAACACATCTAGGTATTATAAATGATAAAAAATGCTAATATAGATATAGAATCGATATAATTTTTTTAAAAATAGCCTACTATGATTGAAATCAAAAATGCTTTCAATTGCATTTTTAAACACATCTAGGTATTATAAATGATAAAGAATGCTAATATAGATATAAAATCGATATAATTTTTTTAAAAATAGCCTACTATGATTGAAACCAAAAATGCTTTCAATTGCATTTTTAAACACATCTAGGTATTATAAATGATAAAAAATGCTAATGTAGATATAAAATCGATATAATTTTTTTAAAAATAGCCTACTATGATTGAAACCAAAAATGCTTTCAATTGCATTTTTAAACACACTAGGTATTATAAATGATAAAGAATGCTAATATAGATATAAAATCGATATAATTTTTTTAAAAATAGCCTACTATGATTGAAACCAAAAATGCTTTCAGTTGCATTTTTAAACACATTTTGGTATTATAAATGATAAAGAATGCTAATATAGATATAAAATCGATATAATTTTTTTAAAAATGGCCTCCTTTGATTGAAACCAAAAATGCTTTCAATTGCATTTTTAAACACATCTAGGTATTATAAATGATAAAGAATGCTAATATAGATATAAAATCGATATAATTTTTTTAAAAATAGCCTACTATGACTGAAACCAAAAATGCTTTCAATTGCATTTTTAAACACATCTAGGTATTATAAATGATAAAGAATGCTAATATAGATATAAAATCGATATAATTTTTTTAAAAATAGCGTACTATGATTGAAACCAAAAATGCTTTCAATTGCATTTTTAAACACATCTAGGTATTATAAATGATAAAGAATGCTAATATAGGTATAAAATCGATATAATTTTTTTAAAAATGGCCTCCTATGATTGAAACCAAAGATGCTTTCAATTGCATTTTTAAACACATCTAGGTATTAAAAATGATAAAGAATGCTAATATAGATATAAAATCGATATATTTTTTTTTAAAAATAGCCTACTATGATTGAAACCAAAAATGCTTTCAATTGCATTTTTAAACACATCTAGGTATTATAAATGATAAAGAATGCTAATATAGATATAAAATCGATATAATTTTTTTAAAAAAAGCCTGCTATGTTTGAAACCAAAAATGCTTTCAATTGCATTTTTAAACACATCAAGGTATTATAAATGATAAAGAATGCTAATATAGATATAAAATCGATATAATTTTTTTAAAAATAGCCTACTATGATTGAAACCAAAAGTGCTTTCAATTGCCTTTTTAAACACATCTAGGTATTATAAATGATAAAGAATGCTAATATAGATATAAAATCGATATAATTTTTTTAAAAATAGCCTACTTTGATTGAAACCAAAAATGCTTTCAATTGCATTTTTAAACACATCTAGGTATTATAAATGATAAAGAATGCTAATATAGATATAAAATCGATATATTTTTTTTAAAAATAGCCTACTATGATTGAAACCAAAAATGCTTTCAATTGCATTTTTAAACACATCTAGGTATTATAAATGATAAAGAATGCTAATATAGATATAAAATCGATATAATTTTTTTAAAAATAGCCTACTATGATTGAAACCAAAAGTGCTTTCAATTGCATTTTTAAACACATCTAGGTATTTTAAATGATAAAGAATGCTAATATAGATATAAAATCGATATAATTTTTTTAAAAATAGCCTCCTTTGATTGAAACCAAAAATGCTTTCAATTGCATTTTTAAACACATCTAGGTATTATAAATGATAAAGAATGCTAATATAGATATAAAATCGATATATTTTTTTAAAAATAGCCTACTTTGATTGAAACCAAAAATGCTTTCAATTGCATTTTTAAACACATCTAGGTATTATAAATGATAAAAAATGCTAATATAGATATAGAATCGATATAATTTTTTTAAAAATAGCCTACTATGATTGAAATCAAAAATGCTTTCAATTGCATTTTTAAACACATCTAGGTATTATAAATGATAAAGAATGCTAATATAGATATAAAATCGATATAATTTTTTTAAAAATAGCCTACTATGATTGAAACCAAAAATGCTTTCAATTGCATTTTTAAACACATCTAGGTATTATAAATGATAAAAAATGCTAATGTAGATATAAAATCGATATAATTTTTTTAAAAATAGCCTACTATGATTGAAACCAAAAATGCTTTCAATTGCATTTTTAAACACACTAGGTATTATAAATGATAAAGAATGCTAATATAGATATAAAATCGATATAATTTTTTTAAAAATAGCCTACTATGATTGAAACCAAAAATGCTTTCAGTTGCATTTTTAAACACATTTTGGTATTATAAATGATAAAGAATGCTAATATAGATATAAAATCGATATAATTTTTTTAAAAATGGCCTCCTTTGATTGAAACCAAAAATGCTTTCAATTGCATTTTTAAACACATCTAGGTATTATAAATGATAAAGAATGCTAATATAGATATAAAATCGATATAATTTTTTTAAAAATAGCCTACTATGATTGAAACCAAAAATGCTTTCAATTGCATTTTTAAACACATCTAGGTATTATAAATGATAAAGAATGCTAATATAGATTTAAGATCGATATAATTTTTTTAAAAATAGCCTACTATGATTGAAACCAAAAATGCTTTCAATTGCATTTTTAAACACATCTAAGTATTATAAATGATAAAGAATGCTAAAATAGATATTAAATCGTTATAATTTTTTTAAAAATAGCCTACTATGATTGAAACCAAAAATGCTTTCAATTGCATTTTTAAACACATCTAGGTATTATAAATGATAAAAAATGCTAATATAGATATAGAATCGATAAAATTTTTTTAAAAATAGCCTACTATGATTGAAACCAAAAATGCTTTCAATTGCATTTTTAAACACATCTAGGTATTATAAATGATAAAGAATGCTAATATAGATTTAAAATCGATATAATTTTTTTAAAAATAGCCTACTATGATTGAAACCAAAAATGCTTTCAATTGCATTTTTAAACACATCTAGGTATTATAAATGATAAAAAATGCTAATATAGATATAAAATCGATATAATTTTTTTAAAAATAGCCCACTATGATTGAAACCAAAAGTGCTTTCAATTGCATTTTTAAACACATCTAGGTATTATAAATGATAAAGAATGCTAATATAGATTTAAAATCGATATAATTTTTTTAAAAATAGCCTACTATGATTGAAACCAAAAATGCTTTCAATTGCATTTTTAAACACATCTAAGTATTATAAATGATAAAGAATGCTAAAATAGATATTAAATCGTTATAATTTTTTTAAAAATAGCCTACTATGATTGAAACCAAAAATGCTTTCAATTGCATTTTTAAACACATCTAGGTATTATAAATGATAAAAAATGCTAATATAGATATAGAATCGATAAAATTTTTTTAAAAATAGCCTACTATGATTGAAACCAAAAATGCTTTCAATTGCATTTTTAAACACATCTAGGTATTATAAATGATAAAGAATGCTAATATAGATTTAAAATCGATATAATTTTTTTAAAAATAGCCTACTATGATTGAAACCAAAAATGCTTTCAATTGCATTTTTAAACACATCTAGGTATTAAAAATGATAAAGAATGCTAATATAGATATAAAATCGATATATTTTTTTTTAAAAATAGCCTACTATGATTGAAACCAAAAATGCTTTCAATTGCATTTTTAAACACATCTAGGTATTATAAATGATAAAGAATGCTAATATAGATATAAAATCGATATAATTTTTTTAAAAAAAGCCTGCTATGTTTGAAACCAAAAATGCTTTCAATTGCATTTTTAAACACATCTAGGTATTATAAATGATAAAGAATGCTAATATAGATATAAAATCGATATAATTTTTTTAAAAATAGCCTACTATGATTGAAACCAAAAGTGCTTTCAATTGCCTTTTTAAACACATCTAGGTATTATAAATGATAAAGAATGCTAATATAGATATAAAATCGATATAATTTTTTTAAAAATAGCCTACTTTGATTGAAACCAAAAATGCTTTCAATTGCATTTTTAAACACATCTAGGTATTATAAATGATAAAGAATGCTAATATAGATATAAAATCGATATATTTTTTTTAAAAATAGCCTACTATGATTGAAACCAAAAATGCTTTCAATTGCATTTTTAAACACATCTAGGTATTATAAATGATAAAGAATGCTAATATAGATATAAAATCGATATAATTTTTTTAAAAATAGCCTACTATGATTGAAACCAAAAGTGCTTTCAATTGCATTTTTAAACACATCTAGGTATTTTAAATGATAAAGAATGCTAATATAGATATAAAATCGATATAATTTTTTTAAAAATAGCCTCCTTTGATTGAAACCAAAAATGCTTTCAATTGCATTTTTAAACACATCTAGGTATTATAAATGATAAAGAATGCTAATATAGATATAAAATCGATATATTTTTTTTAAAAATAGCCTACTTTGATTGAAACCAAAAATGCTTTCAATTGCATTTTTAAACACATCTAGGTATTATAAATGATAAAAAATGCTAATATAGATATAGAATCGATATAATTTTTTTAAAAATAGCCTACTATGATTGAAATCAAAAATGCTTTCAATTGCATTTTTAAACACATCTAGGTATTATAAATGATAAAGAATGCTAATATAGATATAAAATCGATATAATTTTTTTAAAAATAGCCTACTATGATTGAAACCAAAAATGCTTTCAATTGCATTTTTAAACACATCTAGGTATTATAAATGATAAAAAATGCTAATGTAGATATAAAATCGATATAATTTTTTTAAAAATAGCCTACTATGATTGAAACCAAAAATGCTTTCAATTGCATTTTTAAACACACTAGGTATTATAAATGATAAAGAATGCTAATATAGATATAAAATCGATATAATTTTTTTAAAAATAGCCTACTATGATTGAAACCAAAAATGCTTTCAGTTGCATTTTTAAACACATTTTGGTATTATAAATGATAAAGAATGCTAATATAGATATAAAATCGATATAATTTTTTTAAAAATGGCCTCCTTTGATTGAAACCAAAAATGCTTTCAATTGCATTTTTAAACACATCTAGGTATTATAAATGATAAAGAATGCTAATATAGATATAAAATCGATATAATTTTTTTAAAAATAGCCTACTATGATTGAAACCAAAAATGCTTTCAATTGCATTTTTAAACACATCTAGGTATTATAAATGATAAAGAATGCTAATATAGATTTAAGATCGATATAATTTTTTTAAAAATAGCCTACTATGATTGAAACCAAAAATGCTTTCAATTGCATTTTTAAACACATCTAAGTATTATAAATGATAAAGAATGCTAAAATAGATATTAAATCGTTATAATTTTTTTAAAAATAGCCTACTATGATTGAAACCAAAAATGCTTTCAATTGCATTTTTAAACACATCTAGGTATTATAAATGATAAAAAATGCTAATATAGATATAGAATCGATAAAATTTTTTTAAAAATAGCCTACTATGATTGAAACCAAAAATGCTTTCAATTGCATTTTTAAACACATCTAGGTATTATAAATGATAAAGAATGCTAATATAGATTTAAAATCGATATAATTTTTTTAAAAATAGCCTACTATGATTGAAACCAAAAATGCTTTCAATTGCATTTTTAAACACATCTAGGTATTATAAATGATAAAAAATGCTAATATAGATATAAAATCGATATAATTTTTTTAAAAATAGCCCACTATGATTGAAACCAAAAGTGCTTTCAATTGCATTTTTAAACACATCTAGGTATTATAAATGATAAAGAATGCTAATATAGATTTAAAATCGATATAATTTTTTTAAAAATAGCCTACTATGATTGAAACCAAAAATGCTTTCAATTGCATTTTTAAACACATCTAAGTATTATAAATGATAAAGAATGCTAAAATAGATATTAAATCGTTATAATTTTTTTAAAAATAGCCTACTATGATTGAAACCAAAAATGCTTTCAATTGCATTTTTAAACACATCTAGGTATTATAAATGATAAAAAATGCTAATATAGATATAGAATCGATAAAATTTTTTTAAAAATAGCCTACTATGATTGAAACCAAAAATGCTTTCAATTGCATTTTTAAACACATCTAGGTATTATAAATGATAAAGAATGCTAATATAGATTTAAAATCGATATAATTTTTTTAAAAATAGCCTACTATGATTGAAACCAAAAATGCTTTCAATTGCATTTTTAAACACATCTAGGTATTATAAATGATAAAGAATGCTAATGGGCAATTCTCCAGATGAGTTGAGTTTTTGAAAAAAGAGCTTTTATAATCCAAAGTCATTTACTGTTTACTTTCAATTTTTTTTTTGTAAATATCTTGTCAATTTCTTTGTTTTGATTGCTTAAAGCAACTTTAAACTGTTTATTACGATTGATTCTAACTGAATCAACAATAATTCAACCATGAAGTGTTAAATTAAGACTAAAATTTAATTTTTATGAAATATTTGCTTTGCATTTTTTTCATGGATTTGCAAAATAAAAGCTTAATTTTTTTACTGTCAGCAAAAAAATCCACCGAAGAATCAAAAATTCTCTTTAAATAGTAATTATTGGAGTGTGATATGATTATGGTTAGATAGATTAGCTCAAAAACTACATTTCTGCATAATCATAATAAAAAATGAGTGTTTACTTTTCTTCAATTTTCGATTCTCCGGATGATTATTCCATTTTTTGCTGACAGTAATTTTGACAAAAAATTGAAATAACTTAATTAATGGTTACTTTCAAAGACTAAAATAGATGAAATATAATAGTTTTTGCCATGTTACATCGATTTAAATGTAAAACTAATGCTTGGTAATGGAAAATTTTCGAGAAAAATCAATTCTCCGGATGATTTTTTGAAAAACTTATCTGGAGAATTGCCCTAATATAGATTTAAAATCGATATAATTTTTTTAAAAATAGCCCACTATGATTGAAACCAAAAATGCTTTCAATTGCATTTTTAAACACATCTAGGTATTATAAATGATAAAGAATGCTAATATAGATATAAAATCGATATAATTTTTTTAAAACTTGCCTACTATGTTTGAAACCAAAAATGCTTTCAATTGCATTTTTAAACACATCTAGGTATTTTAAATGATAAAGAATGCTAATATAGATATAAAATCGATAAAATTTTTTAAAAAATAGCCTACTATGATTGAAACCAAAAATGCTTTCAATTGCATTTTTAAACACATCTAGGTATTATAAATGATAAAGAATGCTAATATAGATATAAAATCGATATAATTTTTTTAAAAATAGCCTACTATGTTTGAAACCAAAAATGCTTTCAATTGCATTTTTAAACACATCTAGGTATTTTAAATGATAAAGAATGCTAATATAGATATAAAATCGATATAATTTTTTTAAAAATAGCCTACTATGATTGAAACCAAAAATGCTTTCAATTGCATTTTTAAACACATCTAGGTATTATAAATGATAAAGAATGCTAATATAGATATAAAATCGATATAATTTTTTTAAAAATAGCCTACTATGTTTGAAACCAAAAATGCTTTCAATTGCATTTTTAAACACATCTAGGTATTTTAAATGATAAAGAATGCTAATATAGATATAAAATCGATATAATTTTTTTAAAAATAGCCTACTATGATTGAAACCAAAAATGCTTTCAATTGCATTTTTAAACACATCTAGGTATTATAAATGATAAAGAATGCTAATATAGATATAGAATCGATATAATTTTTTAAAAAATAGCCTACTATGATTGAAACCAAAAATGCTTTCAATTGCATTTTTAAACACATCTAGGTATTATAAATGATAAAGAATGCTAATATAGATATAAAATCGATATAATTTTTTAAAAATAGCCTACTATGATTGAAACCAAAAATGCTTTCAATTGCATTTTTAAACACATCTAGGTATTATAAATGATAAAGAATGCTAATATAGATATAAAATCGATATAATTTTTTTAAAAATAGCCCACTATGATTGAAACCAAAAATGCTTTCATTTGCATTTTTAAACACATCTAGGTATTATAAATGATAAAAAATGCTAATATAGATATAAAATCGATATAATTTTTTTTAAAATAGCCCACTATGATTGAAACCAAAAATGCTTTCAATTGCATTTTAAAACACATCTAGGTATTATAAATGATAAAGAATGATAATATAGATATAAAATCGATATAATTTTTTTAAAAATAGCCTACTATGTTTGAAACCAAAAATGCTTTCAATTGCATTTTTAAACACATCTAGGTATTATAAATGATAAAGAATGCTAATATAGATATAAAATCGATATAATTTTTTTAAAAAAAAACCTACTATGATTGAAACCAAAAATGCTTTCAATTGCATTTTTAAACACATCTAGGTATTATAAATGATAAAAAATGCTAATATAGATATAAAATCGATATAATTTTTTTAAAAATAGCCCACTATGATTGAAACCAAAAATGCTTTCAATTGCATTTTTAAACACATCTAGGTATTATAAATGATAAAAAATGCTAATATAGATATAAAATCGATTTAATTTTTTAAAAAATAGCCTACTATGATTGAAACCAAAAATGCTTTCAATTGCATTTTTAAACACATCTAGGTATTATAAATGATAAAAAATGCTAATATAGATATAAAATCGATATAATTTTTTTAAAAATAGCCCACTATGATTGAAACCAAAAATGCTTTCAATTGCATTTTTAAACACATCTAGGTTTTATAAATGATAAAGAATGCTAATATAGATATAAAATCGATATAATTTTTTAAAAAATAGCCTACTATGATTGAAACCAAAAATGCTTTCAATTGCATTTTTAAACACATCTAGGTATTATAAATGATAAGGAATGCTAATATAGATATAAAATCGATATAATTTTTTTAAAAATAGCCCACTATGATTGAAACCAAAAATGCTTTTAATTGCATTTTTAAACACATCTAGGTATTATAAATGATAAAGAATGATAATATAGATATAAAATCGATATAATTTTTTTAAAAATAGCCTACTATGTTTGAAACCAAAAATGCTTTCAATTGCATTTTTAAACACATCTAGGTATTATAAATGATAAAGAATGCTAATATAGATATAAAATCGATATAATTTTTTAAAAAATAGCCTACTATGATTGAAACCAAAAATGCTTTCAATTGCATTTTTAAACACATCTAGGTATTATAAATGATAAAGAATGCTAATATAGATATAAAATCGATATAATTTTTTTAAAAATAGCCTACTATGATTGAAACCAAAAATGCTTTCAATTGCATTTTTAAACACATCTAGGTATTTTAAATGATAAAGAATGCTAATATAGATATAAAATCGATATAATTTTTTTAAAAATAGCCTACTATGTTTGAAACCAAAAATGCTTTCAACTGCATTTTTAAACACATCTAGGTATTTTAAATGATAAAGAATGCTAATATAGATATAAAATCGATATAATTTTTTTAAAAATAGCCTACTATGATTGAAACCAAAAATGCTTTCAATTGCATTTTTAAACACATCTAGGTATTTTAAATGATAAAGAATGCTAATATAGATATAAAATCGATATAATTTTTTAAAAAATAGCCTACTATGATTGAAACCAAAAATGCTTTCAATTGCATTTTTAAACACATCTAGGTATTATAAATGATAAAGAATGCTAATATAGATATAAAATCGATATAATTTTTTTAAAAATAGCCTACTATGTTTGAAACCAAAAATGCTTTCAATTGCATTTTTAAACACATCTAGGTATTTTAAATGATAAAGAATGCTAATATAGATATAAAATCGATATAATTTTTTTAAAAATAGCCTACTATGTTTGAAACCAAAAATGCTTTCAATTGCATTTTTAAACACATCTAGGTATTTTAAATGATAAAGAATGCTAATATAGATATAAAATCGATATAATTTTTTTAAAAATAGCCTACTATGATTGAAACCAAAAATGCTTTCAATTGCATTTTTAAACACATCTAGGTATTATAAATGATAAAGAATGCTAATATAGATATAAAATCAATATAATTTTTTTAAAAAATAGCCTACTATGATTGAAACCAAAAATGCTTTCAATTGCATTTTTAAACACATCTAGGTATTATAAATGATAAAGAATGCTAATATAGATATAAAATCGATATAATTTTTTTAAAAATAGCCCACTATGATTGAAACCAAAAATGCTTTCATTTGCATTTTTAAACACATCTAGGTATTATAAATGATAAAAAATGCTAATATAGATATAAAATCGATATAATTTTTTTTAAAATAGCCCACTATGATTGAAACCAAAAATGCTTTCAATTGCATTTTTAAACACATCTAGGTATTATAAATGATAAAGAATGATAATATAGATATAAAATCGATATAATTTTTTTAAAAATAGCCTACTATGTTTGAAACCAAAAATGCTTTCAATTGCATTTTTAAACACATCTAGGTATTATAAATGATAAAGAATGCTAATATAGATATAAAATCGATATAATTTTTTTAAAACTAGCCTACTATGTTTGAAACCAAAAATGCTTTCAATTGCATTTTTAAACACATCTAGGTATTTTAAATGATAAAGAATGCTAATATAGATATAAAATCGATATAATTTTTTAAAAAATAGCCTACTATGATTGAAACCAAAAATGCTTTCAATTGCATTTTTAAACACATCTAGGTATTATAAATGATAAAGAATGCTAATATAGATATAAAATCAATATAATTTTTTTAAAAATAGCCCACTATGATTGAAACCAAAAATGCTTTCAATTGCATTTTTAAACACATCTAGGTATTTTAAATGATAAAGAATGCTAATATAGATATAAAATCGATATAATTTTTTTAAAAATAGCCTACTATGTTTGAAACCAAAAATGCTTTCAATTGCATTTTTAAACACATCTAGGTATTTTAAATGATAAAGAATGCTAATATAGATATAAAATCGATATAATTTTTTTAAAAATAGCCTACTATGATTGAAACCAAAAATGCTTTCAATTGCATTTTTAAACACATCTAGGTATTATAAATGATAAAGAATTCTAATATAGATATAAAATCGATATAATTTTTTTAAAAATAGCCCACTATGATTGAAACCAAAAATGCTTTTAATTGCATTTTTAAACACATCTAGGTATTATAAATGATAAAGAATGATAATATAGATATAAAATCGATATAATTTTTTTAAAAATAGCCTACTATGTTTGAAACCAAAAATGCTTTCAATTGCATTTTTAAACACATCTAGGTATTATAAATGATAAAGAATGCTAATATAGATATAAAATCGATATAATTTTTTAAAAAATAGCCTACTATGATTGAAGCCAAATTGCTTTCAATTGCATTTTTAAACACATCTAGGTATTATAAATGATAAAGAATGCTAATATAGATATAAAATCGATATAATTTTTTTAAAAATAGCCTACTATGTTTGAAACCAAAAATGCTTTCAATTGCATTTTTAAACACATCTAGGTATTATAAATGATAAAGAATGCTAATATAGATATAAAATCGATATAATTTTTTTAAAAATAGCCTACTATGTTTGAAACCAAAAATGCTTTCAATTGCATTTTCAAACACATCTAGGTATTTTAAATGATAAAGAATGCTAATATAGATATAAAATCGATATAATTTTTTTAAAAATAGCCTACTATGATTGAAACCAAAAATGCTTTCAATTGCATTTTTAAACACATCTAGGTATTATAAATGATAAAGAATGCTAATATAGATATAAAATCAATATAATTTTTTTAAAAAATAGCCTACTATGATTGAAACCAAAAATGCTTTCAATTGCATTTTTAAACACATCTAGGTATTATAAATGATAAAGAATGCTAATATAGATATAAAATCGATATAATTTTTTTAAAAATAGCCCACTATGATTGAAACCAAAAATGCTTTCATTTGCATTTTTAAACACATCTAGGTATTATAAATGATAAAAAATGCTAATATAGATATAAAATCGATATAATTTTTTTTAAAATAGCCCACTATGATTGAAACCAAAAATGCTTTCAATTGCATTTTTAAACACATCTAGGTATTATAAATGATAAAGAATGATAATATAGATATAAAATCGATATAATTTTTTTAAAAATAGCCTACTATGTTTGAAACCAAAAATGCTTTCAATTGCATTTTTAAACACATCTAGGTATTATAAATGATAAAGAATGCTAATATAGATATAAAATCGATATAATTTTTTTAAAAATAGCCTACTATGTTTGAAACCAAAAATGCTTTCAATTGCATTTTTAAACACATCTAGGTATTTTAAATGATAAAGAATGCTAATATAGATATAAAATCGATATAATTTTTTTAAAAATAGCCTACTATGATTGAAACCAAAAATGCTTTCAATTGCATTTTTAAACACATCTGGGTATTATAAATGATAAAGAATGCTAATATAGATATAAAATCAATATAATTTTTTTAAAAATAGCCCACTATGATTGAAACCAAAAATGCTTTCAATTGCATTTTTAAACACATCTAGGTATTATAAATGATAAAGAATGCTAATATAGATATAAAATCGATATAATTTTTTTAAAACTAGCCTACTATGTTTGAAACCAAAAATGCTTTCAATTGCATTTTTAAACACATCTAGGTATTTTAAATGATAAAGAATGCTAATATAGATATAAAATCGATATAATTTTTTAAAAAATAGCCTACTATGATTGAAACCAAAAATGCTTTCAATTGCATTTTTAAACACATCTAGGTATTATAAATGATAAAGAATGCTAATATAGATATAAAATCGATATAATTTTTTTAAAAATAGCCTACTATGTTTGAAACCAAAAATGCTTTCAATTGCATTTTTAAACACATCTAGGTATTATAAATGATAAAGAATGCTAATATAGATATAAAATCGATATAATTTTTTAAAAAATAGCCTACTATGATTGAAACCAAAAATGCTTTCAATTGCATTTTTAAACACATCTAGGTATTATAAATGATAAAGAATGCTAATATAGATATAAAATCGATATAATTTTTACTACGTTTTTCTTAACTTGCTTTCTTGTTTGTTTGTTTGTTTGTTTGTTTGTTTGTTTGTTTGTTTACTACGTTTTTCTTAACTTGCTTTCTTGTTTGTTTGTTTGTTTGTTTGTTTGTTTGTTTGTTTGTTTGTTTGCAAAAAATTTCAAATCTTGCGATCAATTTTTCGACCACTTCTACTGCTCCAATCGAGCTCAAATTTTTAATGCACATGTATTCCCGGTGACAATACAATATTTTAACACTTTGGAAACACTAAAATGCTTAATTATAGTACAATTTATGTAAAACTTTTTTATATGGGAAAAAATCGAATGTCAATGATATAAAATTTTGATATGTATTAAATATTTTACTTGTGATGCTCTAAAGTCATTTATATGATTCATTATAGTTTAATTAATATTACTAATTATTAATTATACCATAAATTTGAGCAGCTAAAGATATTCTGGTAAGACAAAAAAATTGACATGTAATTTTTTCATGAATATTTGTAAGTGAAAATTTGAATTTTCAAAAAAACCGTTAAGCACAAGTCCGTTACGAATTAATGCAAAATAACTATTAATATGCGATGTGCATTTAGCACACATAGTTTGAGCATAAATTTATGCTGTCTTAAATGTATTGCATTATTTATAACACTTCACCAACTTAATTAAATTGACTTTTCTTTTTATTAACGGTTTGACGTATTTTTGCATAACATATAAATGATATTCATTGAATTTAAATTTGAAAATCCGTTATAAATACGTTACATATGTGATTTGCATCTTTATGTTAAGAATCCACACGTTATGAAGTAGAAATGGTACAGATAAACAC
Source organism: Chironomus riparius (assembly GCA_917627325.4). Lineage (NCBI taxonomy): Eukaryota > Metazoa > Arthropoda > Insecta > Diptera > Chironomidae > Chironomus > Chironomus riparius. Next base: position 35,723,388 of record OU895878.1, on the reverse strand, counting down.
AAAATCTTTACGAGTGATTTTTAATGTACTTTACTAATGAATGCTTTAAAAAAATTAAATTTTATAAAACGAATGAAAAATTTTGAAAGTCGTTACTAATTTCCCATTGAAAACTGGTAATTTATAAACAGTTGAACGTAACGGAGTGAAACGAAGTGGAGTTCAACACACCAGTAACCTATGAACCTACTGTAATCTATAAACAGTTGAACGTAACGAAGTGCAGCGAAGTAAAGTTCAACACACCTGTAACCTATAAACATAATGTAATCTATAAACAGTTGAACGTAACGAAGTGCAACGAAGTGAAGTTCAACACACCTGTAACCTATAAACCTACTGTAATCTATAAACAGTTGAACGTAACGAAGTGCAGCGAAGTGAAGTTCAACACACCTGTAACCTATAAACATAATGTAATCTATAAACAGTTGAACGTAACGAAGTGCAACGAAGTGAAGTTCAACACACCTGTAACCTATAAACCTACTGTGATCTATAAACAGTTGAACGTAACGAAGTGCAACGAAGTGAAGTTCAACACACCTGTAACCTATAAACCTACTGTAATCTATAAACAGTTGAACGTAACGAAGTGCAACGAAGTGAAGTTCAACACACCTGTAACCTATAAACCTACTGTAATCTATAAACAGTTGAACGTAACGAAGTGCAGCGAAGTGAAGTTCAACACACCTGTAACCTATAAACCTAATGTAATCTATAAACAGTTGAACGTAACGAAGTGCAACGAAGTGAAGTTCAACACACCTGTAACCTATAAACCTACTGTGATCTATAAACAGTTGAATGTAACGAAGTGCAACGAAGTGAAGTTCAACACACCTGTAATCTATAAACCTACTGTAATCTATAAACAGTTGAACGTAACGAAGTGCAACGAAGTGGAGTTCAACACACCTGTAACCTATAAACCTACTCTAATCTATAAACAGTTGAACGTAACGAAGTGCAACGAAGTGGAGTTCAACACACCTGTAACCTATGAACCTACTGTAATCTATAAACAGTTGAACGTAACGAAGTGCAACGAAGTGAAGTTCAACACACCTGTAACCTATAAACCTACTGTAATCTATAAACAGTTGAACGTAACGAAGTGCAACGAAGTGAAGTTCAACACACCTGTAACCTATAAACCTACTCTAATCTATAAACAGTTGAACGTAACGAAGTGCAACGAAGTGGAGTTCAACACACCTGTAACCTATGAACCTACTGTAATCTATAAACAGTTGAACGTAACGAAGTGCAACGAAGTGAAGTTCAACACACCTGTAACCTATAAACCTTCTGTAATCTATAAACAGTTGAACGTAACGAAGTGCAACGAAGTGAAGTTCAACACACCTGTAACCTATAAACCTACTGTAATCTATAAACAGTTGAACGTAACGAAGTGCAGCGAAGTGAAGTTCAACACACCTGTAACCTATAAACCTAATGTAATCTATAAACAGTTGAACGTAACGAAGTGCAACGAAGTGAAGTTCAACACACCTGTAACCTATAAACCTACTGTGATCTATAAACAGTTGAATGTAACGAAGTGCAACGAAGTGAAGTTCAACACACCTGTAATCTATAAACCTACTGTAATCTATAAACAGTTGAACGTAACGAAGTGCAACGAAGTGAAGTTCAACACACCTGTAACCTATAAACCTACTGTAATCTATAAACAGTTGAACGTAACGAAGTGCAACGAAGTGAAGTTCAACACACCTGTAACCTATAAACCTACTGTGATCTGTAAACAGTTGAACGTAACGAAGTGCAACGAAGTGAAGTTCAACACACCTGTAACCTGTAAACCTACTGTAATCTATAAACAGTTGAACGTAACGAAGTGCAACGAAGTGAAGTTCAACACACCTGTAATCTATAAACCTACTGTGATCTATAAACAGTTGAACGTAACGAAGTGCAACGAAGTGGAGTTCAACACACCTGTAACCTATAATCTTTATTTCTCTATTTCATTAGAATAAGACTAAAAAGTAGAAAATAAAATACTTTATAAAAAAAAACTTTTTAAAAAACTACGTTTTTCGCGTAGACTAAAAAGTAGAAAATAACTTTTATTCTTGGTTGTAAAGAATTTGGGTTTAAATTTTCAGATTATATTTAATAAATTTTTATATCCTAGTCAATATTGTTCACAAAGTTTCGAATAAGTGCACTTTGATCTTATCGTATAACTCAACAACTTAAAAACGTGGGCGCATTATAAGAGGAGAAATAAGTTTATGTGAAATCAATACTTTATGATAAACTTAAATTAATGCGCCCACGTTTTTAAGTTGTTGAGTTATACGATAAGATCAAAGTGCACTTATTCGAAACTTTGTGAACAATATTGACTAGGATATAAAAATTTATTAAATATAATCTGAAAATTTAAACCCAAATTCTTTACAACCAAGAATAAAAGTTATTTTCTACTTTTTAGTCTACGCGAAAAACGTAGTTTTTTAAAAAGTTTTTTTTTTAAAAATAGCCTACTATGTTTGAAACCAAAAATGCTTTCAATTGCATTTTTAAACACATCTAGGTATTTTAAATGATAAAGAATGCTAATATAGATATAAAATCGATATAATTTTTTTAAAAATAGCCTACTATGATTGAAACCAAAAATGCTTTCAATTGCATTTTTAAACACATCTAGGTATTATAAATGATAAAGAATGCTAATATAGATATAAAATCGATATAATTTTTTTAAAAATAGCCTACTATGATTGAAACCAAAAGTGCTTTCAATTGCATTTTTAAACACATCTAGGTATTTTAAATGATAAAGAATGCTAATATAGATATAAAATCGATATAATTTTTTTAAAAATAGCCTCCTTTGATTGAAACCAAAAATGCTTTCAATTGCATTTTTAAACACATCTAGGTATTATAAATGATAAAGAATGCTAATATAGATATAAAATCGATATATTTTTTTTTAAAAATAGCCTACTTTGATTGAAACCAAAAATGCTTTCAATTGCATTTTTAAACACATCTAGGTATTATAAATGATAAAAAATGCTAATATAGATATAGAATCGATATAATTTTTTTAAAAATAGCCTACTATGATTGAAATCAAAAATGCTTTCAATTGCATTTTTAAACACATCTAGGTATTATAAATGATAAAGAATGCTAATATAGATATAAAATCGATATAATTTTTTTAAAAATAGCCTACTATGATTGAAACCAAAAATGCTTTCAATTGCATTTTTAAACACATCTAGGTATTATAAATGATAAAAAATGCTAATGTAGATATAAAATCGATATAATTTTTTTAAAAATAGCCTACTATGATTAAAACCAAAAATGCTTTCAATTGCATTTTTAAACACATCTAGGTATTATAAATGATAAAGAATGCTAATATAGATATAAAATCGATATAATTTTTTTAAAAATAGCCTACTATGATTGAAACCAAAAATGCTTTCAATTGCATTTTTAAACACATCTAGGTATTATAAATGATAAAGAATGCTAATATAGATATAAAATCGATATAATTTTTTTAAAAATAGCCTACTATGATTGAAATCAAAAATGCTTTCAATTGCATTTTTAAACACATCTAGGTATTATAAATGATAAAGAATGCTAATATAGATATAAAATCGATATAATTTTTTTAAAAATAGCCTACTATGATTGAAACCAAAAATGCTTTCAATTGCATTTTTAAACACATCTAGGTATTATAAATGATAAAAAATGCTAATGTAGATATAAAATCGATATAATTTTTTTAAAAATAGCCTACTATGATTGAAACCAAAAATGCTTTCAATTGCATTTTTAAACACATCTAGGTATTATAAATGATAAAGAATGCTAATATAGATATAAAATCGATTTAATTTTTTTAAAAATAGCCTACTATGATTGAAACCAAAAATGCTTTCAATTTCATTTTTAAACACATCTAGGTATTATAAATGATAAAGAATGCTAATATAGATATAAACTCGATATAATTTTTTTAAAAATAGCCTACTATGATTGAAACCAAAAATGCTTTCAATTGCATTTTTAAACACATCTAGGTATTATAAATGATAAAAAATGCTAATATAGATATAAAATCGATATATTTTTTTTTAAAAATAGCCTACTATGATTGAAACCAAAAATGCTTTCAATTGCATTTTTAAACACATCTAGGTATTATAAATGATAAAAAATGCTAATATAGATATAAAATCGATATAATTTTTTTAAAAATAGCCTGCTATGTTTGAAACCAAAAATGCTTTCAATTGCATTTTTAAACACATCTAGGTATTATAAATGATAAAGAATGCTAATATAGATATAAAATCGATATAATTTTTTTAAAAATAGCCTACTATGATTGAAACCAAAAATGCTTTCAGTTGCATTTTTAAACACATTTTGGTATTATAAATGATAAAGAATGCTAATATAGATATAAAATCGATATAATTTTTTTAAAAATGGCCTCCTTTGATTGAAACCAAAAATGCTTTCAATTGCATTTTTAAACACATCTAGGTATTATAAATGATAAAGAATGCTAATATAGATATAAAATCGATATAATTTTTTTAAAAATAGCCTACTATGATTGAAACCAAAAATGCTTTCAATTGCATTTTTAAACACATCTAGGTATTATAAATGATAAAGAATGCTAATATAGATATAAAATCGATATAATTTTTACTACGTTTTTCTTAACTTGCTTTCTTGTTTGTTTGTTTGTTTGTTTGTTTGTTTGTTTGTTTGTTTACTACGTTTTTCTTAACTTGCTTTCTTGTTTGTTTGTTTGTTTGTTTGTTTGTTTGTTTGTTTGTTTGTTTGCAAAAAATTTCAAATCTTGCGATCAATTTTTCGACCACTTCTACTGCTCCAATCGAGCTCAAATTTTTAATGCACATCTATTCCCGGTGACAATACAATATTTTAACACTTTGGAAACACTAAAATGCTTAATTATAGTACAATTTATGTAAAACTTTTTTATATGGGAAAAAATCGAATGTCAATGATATAAAATTTTGATATGTATTAAATATTTTACTTGTGATGCTCTAAAGTCATTTATATGATTCATTATAGTTTAATTAATATTACTAATTATTAATTATACCATAAATTTGAGCAGCTAAAGATATTCTGGTAAGACAAAAAAATTGACATGTAATTTTTTCATGAATATTTGTAAGTGAAAATTTGAATTTTCAAAAAAACCGTTAAGCACAAGTCCGTTACGAATTAATGCAAAATAACTATTAATATGCGATGTGCATTTAGCACACATAGTTTGAGCATAAATTTATGCTGTCTTAAATGTATTGCATTATTTATAACACTTCACCAACTTAATTAAATTGACTTTTCTTTTTATTAACGGTTTGACGTATTTTTGCATAACATATAAATGATATTCATTGAATTTAAATTTGAAAATCCGTTATAAATACGTTACATATGTGATTTGCATCTTTATGTTAAGAATCCACACGTTATGAAGTAGAAATGGTACAGATAAACACAAAATCTTTACGAGTGATTTTTAATGTACTTTACTAATGAATGCTTTAAAAAAATTAAATTTTATAAAACGAATGAAAAATTTTGAAAGTCGTTACTAATTTCCCATTGAAAACTGGTAATTTATAAACAGTTGAACGTAACGGAGTGAAACGAAGTGGAGTTCAACACACCAGTAACCTATGAACCTACTGTAATCTATAAACAGTTGAACGTAACGAAGTGCAGCGAAGTAAAGTTCAACACACCTGTAACCTATAAACATAATGTAATCTATAAACAGTTGAACGTAACGAAGTGCAACGAAGTGAAGTTCAACACACCTGTAACCTATAAACCTACTGTAATCTATAAACAGTTGAACGTAACGAAGTGCAGCGAAGTGAAGTTCAACACACCTGTAACCTATAAACATAATGTAATCTATAAACAGTTGAACGTAACGAAGTGCAACGAAGTGAAGTTCAACACACCTGTAACCTATAAACCTACTGTGATCTATAAACAGTTGAACGTAACGAAGTGCAACGAAGTGAAGTTCAACACACCTGTAACCTATAAACCTACTGTAATCTATAAACAGTTGAACGTAACGAAGTGCAACGAAGTGAAGTTCAACACACCTGTAACCTATAAACCTACTGTAATCTATAAACAGTTGAACGTAACGAAGTGCAGCGAAGTGAAGTTCAACACACCTGTAACCTATAAACCTAATGTAATCTATAAACAGTTGAACGTAACGAAGTGCAACGAAGTGAAGTTCAACACACCTGTAACCTATAAACCTACTGTGATCTATAAACAGTTGAATGTAACGAAGTGCAACGAAGTGAAGTTCAACACACCTGTAATCTATAAACCTACTGTAATCTATAAACAGTTGAACGTAACGAAGTGCAACGAAGTGGAGTTCAACACACCTGTAACCTATAAACCTACTCTAATCTATAAACAGTTGAACGTAACGAAGTGCAACGAAGTGGAGTTCAACACACCTGTAACCTATGAACCTACTGTAATCTATAAACAGTTGAACGTAACGAAGTGCAACGAAGTGAAGTTCAACACACCTGTAACCTATAAACCTACTGTAATCTATAAACAGTTGAACGTAACGAAGTGCAACGAAGTGAAGTTCAACACACCTGTAACCTATAAACCTACTCTAATCTATAAACAGTTGAACGTAACGAAGTGCAACGAAGTGGAGTTCAACACACCTGTAACCTATGAACCTACTGTAATCTATAAACAGTTGAACGTAACGAAGTGCAACGAAGTGAAGTTCAACACACCTGTAACCTATAAACCTTCTGTAATCTATAAACAGTTGAACGTAACGAAGTGCAACGAAGTGAAGTTCAACACACCTGTAACCTATAAACCTACTGTAATCTATAAACAGTTGAACGTAACGAAGTGCAGCGAAGTGAAGTTCAACACACCTGTAACCTATAAACCTAATGTAATCTATAAACAGTTGAACGTAACGAAGTGCAACGAAGTGAAGTTCAACACACCTGTAACCTATAAACCTACTGTGATCTATAAACAGTTGAATGTAACGAAGTGCAACGAAGTGAAGTTCAACACACCTGTAATCTATAAACCTACTGTAATCTATAAACAGTTGAACGTAACGAAGTGCAACGAAGTGAAGTTCAACACACCTGTAACCTATAAACCTACTGTAATCTATAAACAGTTGAACGTAACGAAGTGCAACGAAGTGAAGTTCAACACACCTGTAACCTATAAACCTACTGTGATCTGTAAACAGTTGAACGTAACGAAGTGCAACGAAGTGAAGTTCAACACACCTGTAACCTGTAAACCTACTGTAATCTATAAACAGTTGAACGTAACGAAGTGCAACGAAGTGAAGTTCAACACACCTGTAATCTATAAACCTACTGTGATCTATAAACAGTTGAACGTAACGAAGTGCAACGAAGTGGAGTTCAACACACCTGTAACCTATAATCTTTATTTCTCTATTTCATTAGAATAAGACTAAAAAGTAGAAAATAAAATACTTTATAAAAAAAAACTTTTTAAAAAACTACGTTTTTCGCGTAGACTAAAAAGTAGAAAATAACTTTTATTCTTGGTTGTAAAGAATTTGGGTTTAAATTTTCAGATTATATTTAATAAATTTTTATATCCTAGTCAATATTGTTCACAAAGTTTCGAATAAGTGCACTTTGATCTTATCGTATAACTCAACAACTTAAAAACGTGGGCGCATTATAAGAGGAGAAATAAGTTTATGTGAAATCAATACTTTATGATAAACTTAAATTAATGCGCCCACGTTTTTAAGTTGTTGAGTTATACGATAAGATCAAAGTGCACTTATTCGAAACTTTGTGAACAATATTGACTAGGATATAAAAATTTATTAAATATAATCTGAAAATTTAAACCCAAATTCTTTACAACCAAGAATAAAAGTTATTTTCTACTTTTTAGTCTACGCGAAAAACGTAGTTTTTTAAAAAGTTTTTTTTTTAAAAATAGCCTACTATGTTTGAAACCAAAAATGCTTTCAATTGCATTTTTAAACACATCTAGGTATTTTAAATGATAAAGAATGCTAATATAGATATAAAATCGATATAATTTTTTTAAAAATAGCCTACTATGATTGAAACCAAAAATGCTTTCAATTGCATTTTTAAACACATCTAGGTATTATAAATGATAAAGAATGCTAATATAGATATAAAATCGATATAATTTTTTTAAAAATAGCCTACTATGATTGAAACCAAAAGTGCTTTCAATTGCATTTTTAAACACATCTAGGTATTTTAAATGATAAAGAATGCTAATATAGATATAAAATCGATATAATTTTTTTAAAAATAGCCTCCTTTGATTGAAACCAAAAATGCTTTCAATTGCATTTTTAAACACATCTAGGTATTATAAATGATAAAGAATGCTAATATAGATATAAAATCGATATATTTTTTTTTAAAAATAGCCTACTTTGATTGAAACCAAAAATGCTTTCAATTGCATTTTTAAACACATCTAGGTATTATAAATGATAAAAAATGCTAATATAGATATAGAATCGATATAATTTTTTTAAAAATAGCCTACTATGATTGAAATCAAAAATGCTTTCAATTGCATTTTTAAACACATCTAGGTATTATAAATGATAAAGAATGCTAATATAGATATAAAATCGATATAATTTTTTTAAAAATAGCCTACTATGATTGAAACCAAAAATGCTTTCAATTGCATTTTTAAACACATCTAGGTATTATAAATGATAAAAAATGCTAATGTAGATATAAAATCGATATAATTTTTTTAAAAATAGCCTACTATGATTAAAACCAAAAATGCTTTCAATTGCATTTTTAAACACATCTAGGTATTATAAATGATAAAGAATGCTAATATAGATATAAAATCGATATAATTTTTTTAAAAATAGCCTACTATGATTGAAACCAAAAATGCTTTCAATTGCATTTTTAAACACATCTAGGTATTATAAATGATAAAGAATGCTAATATAGATATAAAATCGATATAATTTTTTTAAAAATAGCCTACTATGATTGAAATCAAAAATGCTTTCAATTGCATTTTTAAACACATCTAGGTATTATAAATGATAAAGAATGCTAATATAGATATAAAATCGATATAATTTTTTTAAAAATAGCCTACTATGATTGAAACCAAAAATGCTTTCAATTGCATTTTTAAACACATCTAGGTATTATAAATGATAAAAAATGCTAATGTAGATATAAAATCGATATAATTTTTTTAAAAATAGCCTACTATGATTGAAACCAAAAATGCTTTCAATTGCATTTTTAAACACATCTAGGTATTATAAATGATAAAGAATGCTAATATAGATATAAAATCGATTTAATTTTTTTAAAAATAGCCTACTATGATTGAAACCAAAAATGCTTTCAATTTCATTTTTAAACACATCTAGGTATTATAAATGATAAAGAATGCTAATATAGATATAAACTCGATATAATTTTTTTAAAAATAGCCTACTATGATTGAAACCAAAAATGCTTTCAATTGCATTTTTAAACACATCTAGGTATTATAAATGATAAAAAATGCTAATATAGATATAAAATCGATATATTTTTTTTTAAAAATAGCCTACTATGATTGAAACCAAAAATGCTTTCAATTGCATTTTTAAACACATCTAGGTATTATAAATGATAAAAAATGCTAATATAGATATAAAATCGATATAATTTTTTTAAAAATAGCCTGCTATGTTTGAAACCAAAAATGCTTTCAATTGCATTTTTAAACACATCTAGGTATTATAAATGATAAAGAATGCTAATATAGATATAAAATCGATATAATTTTTTTAAAAATAGCCTACTATGATTGAAACCAAAAATGCTTTCAGTTGCATTTTTAAACACATTTTGGTATTATAAATGATAAAGAATGCTAATATAGATATAAAATCGATATAATTTTTTTAAAAATGGCCTCCTTTGATTGAAACCAAAAATGCTTTCAATTGCATTTTTAAACACATCTAGGTATTATAAATGATAAAGAATGCTAATATAGATATAAAATCGATATAATTTTTTTAAAAATAGCCTACTATGATTGAAACCAAAAATGCTTTCAATTGCATTTTTAAACACATCTAGGTATTATAAATGATAAAGAATGCTAATATAGATATAAAATCGATATAATTTTTTTAAAAATAGCCTACTATGATTGAAACCAAAAATACTTTATAAAAAAAACTTTTTAAAAAACCACGTTTTTACCCGTGGACTAAAAAGTAGAAAATAACTTTTTTATTGGGTTCAAAGGATATTGGTTTGAAAAATTGAGATTGATTTGAAAGTTTTATACTAAAGTCATGACCATACATGAATTGCAAATTTGTTCACTTCGACCATATCGTATAGTTCAACATCTTAAAACGTGGGCGCATTCATTAATATTGTATATTTGTAGAGCTTAAATTTCATAAAAATGCGCCACGTTTTATGATGTTGAACTATACGATATGGTCGAAGTGAACAAATTTGCAATTCATGTATGGTCATGACTTTAGTATAAAACTTTCAAATCAATCTCAATTTTTTAAACCAATATCCTTTGAACCCAATAAAAAAGTTATTTTCTACTTTTAGTCCACGGGTAAAAACGTGGTTTTTTAAAAAGTTTTTTTTATAAAGTATTTATTTTCTACTTTTTAGTTTTAAAAAGTTATTTAAAGTATCTATCGATAAGCTGTACTGTCGCACAGCATAAGTTTGTAAACTAGAATCAAACCATTGAAAGTCTTCATAGATCAGCTGTGCTATCGCACAGCATAAGTTTGTAAACTAGAATTTAACAATTCAAAGAAAGTCTCCATAGAAAGTCTCCATTGATCAGCTGTGCTATCGCACAGCATAAGTTTGTAAACTAGAATTTAACCATAGAAAGTCTCCATTGATCAGCTGTGCTATCGCACAGCATAAGTTTGTAAACTAGAATTTAACCATAGAAAGTCTCCATTGATCAGCTGTGCTATCGCACAGCATAAGTTTGTAAACTAGAATTTAACCATAGAAAGTCTCCATTGATCAGCTGTGCTATCGCACAGCAAAAATTTGTATAGATTTCTTGCTGATTAACTTGCTTGTTTGCTTGTTTGCTTGCTTACAGAAAGCGTATTTTGCGATTTTCTCAGCAATGCCGCAACCAATTTGAAATCTGTTTTTTGCAAAAGATGTGAAATTCCAGGCACAAACTTTTCATCTCTGATCATTTTAAGCTATCTTGCTCCATATTTTCATAAAATTCAAAAATTTGATTTTTCAATCTGAACAAAACCAATAGATTCACACGTGAAAACGGTGTGAATATAACTAGAATTAAACCATAGAAAGTCGTGTATCGAATTTTTTGCGATTCAAACTCATAACGGCTTTTTGAAATTTAAAATTATTGAAAGTTGTTCATTTGTCATGTAAAAATATGCTAAGCCATAAAGAATAAAAAATTTAATTTAATTGTACTATAATTAAGCAGTTTTAAGTTTCCGAAATGCTTGAATATTGTATTGTCACCGGAATGATAAGTGCATGCAAAATTTCAGCTCGATTGGAGCAGGAGAAGTAGTCGAAAAATTGATCGCAAGATTTGAAATTTTTTGCAAACAAACAAACAAACAAACAAACAAACAAACAAACAAACAAGAAAGCAAGTTAAGAAAAACGTGGTAATAAAAAAACGTGGTAATAATAAAATGCTTTCAATTGCATTTTTAAACACATCTAGGTATTATAAATGATAAAGAATGCTAATATAGATATAAAATCGATATAATTTTTTTAAAAATAGCCTACTATGATTGAAACCAAAAATGCTTTCAATTGCATTTTTAAACACATCTAGGTATTATAAATGATAAAGAATGCTAATATAGATATAGAATCGATATAATTTTTTTAAAAATAGCCTACTATGATTGAAACCAAAAATGCTTTCAATTGCATTTTTAAACACATCTAGGTATTATAAATGATAAAGAATGCTAATATAGATATAAAATCGATATAATTTTTTTAAAAATAGCCTCCTTTGATTGAAACCAAAAATGCTTTCAATTGCATTTTTAAACACATCTAGGTATTATAAATGATAAAGAATGCTAATATAGATATAAAATCGATATAATTTTTTTAAAAATAGCCTACTATGATTGAAACCAAAAATGCTTTCAATTGCATTTTTAAACACATCTAGGTATTATAAATGATAAAGAATGCTAATATAGATATAAAATCGATATAATTTTTTTAAAAATAGCCTACTATGATTGAAACCAAAAATACTTTATAAAAAAAACTTTTTAAAAAACCACGTTTTTACCCGTGGACTAAAAAGTAGAAAATAATTTTTTTATTGGGTTCAAAGGATATTGGTTTGAAAAATTGAGATTGATTTGAAAGTTTTATACTAAAGTCATGACCATACATGAATTGCAAATTTGTTCACTTCGACCATATCGTATAGTTTAACATCTTAAAACGTGGGCGCATTCATTAATATTGTATATTTGTAGAGCTTAAATTTCATAAAAAAAAAATTTCATTTGCATCATTCAGTTTTTGATACGGTGAATGGATAATCATGTATGTAGTTTTCTTTTCATTCAACGCTAGTTTTTTAGTGTTCAAAAAATCTGTTATACTTCTTACATCATTTCTCACAATATCATCTATCACGTCATTTTTGTTATGGACATTGAGGATCAAAGCATCATCAGCGTACATATAAAGCGTTCCTTTCAATTTAATTTGTGCAATTTCATTGATGAAGATCAAAAAAAGAAGACTGCCAAGTGTACCTCCTTGCACGACACCATTTTTGATGAGTTTCGAAGTACTAAAACTATTGCCAATTTTGACTTTTTGCTTCCTGTTAGTCAAATAGTTTTTGATTAAATTAAGGGCGACTCCTCTAATTCCAGACCTTTCAAGAGACTCTAGTAATTGCTTTGTACTAACTGAATCAAATGCTTTTTTTACATCCATAAAGACCAGAGAGACTTTCTTTTTTCCATCCAAATTATGTCTTATGTCATTTATTAATTCTATAGCAGCCACTTCTGTGTTACTTTTTTCCCTAAAACCGTATTGCCTCTCATATAATAATTTATTTTGGGAAATGAAATTCATTATCCTCCGATATATTATTTTTTCAGTGACTTTGTTGAATGATGTGAGAATGGAAACCGGTCTGTAATCTTTAATATCGTTCTTTTTTCCAGATTTATTAATAGGAACCACAATTGCCGTCTTGAAATTATCGGGATATACTCCAGTACGAAACATCTGATTGATTAAGTGACTTAATGGATGTGAAAGATCTTTTGAAAGAAATTTAAGAACTTGTGGTTTAATTCCGTCGATACCTGGTGAAACATTTTTAAGAGAATTTATAGTATTGGCTACTTCTAAGTCGTCAGTCTCTTCAAGACCCATTGAATTCGGTAATGATTTAAATGTAAGGGGTTTTCTTGATTCGGGTATGCTTAGTACTGTCTCATTAACACTTTCAATGAAATATTGATTAAAACTTTCGGCTAGTTCATGTTTGCTTATTATCAGTTTGCCATGAGTATCGAATACTGAATGTAATTCATCTTTAGAGCTTCTACCAAGAATTGAATTTAAGTTTCTCCATAGCACTTTAGGGTCTTTAACCATTAGATTTTTAAAGTTAAACTTTCTTTCTTAAAGAATAAAAAATTTAATTTAATTGTACTATAATTAAGCAGTTTTAAGTTTCCGAAATGCTTGAATATTGTATTGTCACCGGAATGATAAGTGCATGCAAAATTTCAGCTCGATTGGAGCAGGAGAAGTAGTCGAAAAATTGATCGCAAGATTTGAAATTTTTTGCAAACAAACAAACAAACAAACAAACAAGAAAGCAAGTTAAGAAAAACGTGGTAATAAAATGCTTTCAATTGAATTTTTACTACGTTTTTTAAACACATCTAGGTATTATAAATGAAAAAGAATGCTAATATAGATATAAAATCGATTTAATTTTTTTAAAAATAGCCTACTATGATTGAAACCAAAAATGCTTTCAATTGCATTTTTAAACACATCTTGGTATTATAAATGATAAAGAATGCTAATATAGATATAAAATCGATATATTTTTTTTAAAAATAGCCTACTATGATTGAAACCAAAAATGCTTTCAATTGCATTTTTAAACACATCTAGGTATTATAAATGATAAAGAATGCTAATATAGATATAAAATCGATTTAATTTTTTTAAAAATAGCCTACTATGATTGAAACCAAAAATGCTTTCAATTGCATTTTTAAACACATCTTGGTATTATAAATGATAAAGAATGCTAATATAGATATAAAATCGATATATTTTTTTTAAAAATAGCCTACTATGATTGAAACCAAAAATGCTTCCGATTGCATTTTTAAACACATCTAGGTATTATAAATGATAAAAAATGCTAATATAGATATAGAATCGATATAATTTTTTTTAAAAATAGCCTACTATGATTGAAACCAAAAATGCTTTCAATTGCATTTTTAAACACATCTTGGTATTATAAATGATAAAGAATGCTAATATAGATATAAAATCGATTTAATTTTTTTAAAAATAGCCTACTATGATTGAAACCAAAAATGCTTTCAATTGCATTTTTAAACACATCTTGGTATTATAAATGATAAAGAATGCTAATATAGATATAAAATCGATATATTTTTTTTAAAAATAGCCTACTATGATTGAAACCAAAAATGCTTCCGATTGCATTTTTAAACACATCTAGGTATTATAAATGATAAAAAATGCTAATATAGATATAGAATCGATATAATTTTTTTAAAGATAGCCTACTATGATTGAAACCAAAAATGCTTTCAATTGCATTTTTAAACACATCTTGGTATTATAAATGATAAAGAATGCTAATATAGATATAAAATCGATATATTTTTTTTAAAAATAGCCTACTATGATTGAAACCAAAAATGCTTTCAATTGCATTTTTAAACACATCTAGGTATTATAAATGATAAAGAATGCTAATATAGATATAAAATCGATTTAATTTTTTTAAAAATAGCCTACTATGATTGAAACCAAAAATGCTTTCAATTTCATTTTTAAACACATCTAGGTATTATAAATGATAAAGAATGCTAATATAGATATAAACTCGATATAATTTTTTTAAAAATAGCCTACTATGATTGAAACCAAAAATGCTTTCAATTGCATTTTTAAACACATCTAGGTATTATAAATGATAAAAAATGCTAATAAAGATATAGAATCGATATAATTTTTTTAAAGATAGCGTACTATGATTGAAACCAAAAATGCTTTCAATTGCATTTTTAAACACATCTAGGTATTATAAATGATAAAGAATGCTAATATAGGTATAAAATCGATATAATTTTTTTAAAAATGGCCTCCTATGATTGAAACCAAAGATGCTTTCAATTGCATTTTTAAACACATCTAGGTATTAAAAATGATAAAGAATGCTAATATAGATATAAAATCGATATATTTTTTTTTTAAAAATAGCCTACTATGATTGAAACCAAAAATGCTTTCAATTGCATTTTTAAACACATCTAGGTATTATAAATGATAAAGAATGCTAATATAGATATAAAATCGATATAATTTTTTTAAAAAAAGCCTGCTATGTTTGAAACCAAAAATGCTTTCAATTGCATTTTTAAACACATCTAGGTATTATAAATGATAAAGAATGCTAATATAGATATAAAATCGATATAATTTTTTTAAAAATAGCCTACTATGATTGAAACCAAAAGTGCTTTCAATTGCATTTTTAAACACATCTAGGTATTTTAAATGATAAAGAATGCTAATATAGATATAAAATCGATATAATTTTTTTAAAAATAGCCTCCTTTGATTGAAACCAAAAATGCTTTCAATTGCATTTTTAAACACATCTAGGTATTATAAATGATAAAGAATGCTAATATAGATATAAAATCGATATATTTTTTTTAAAAATAGCCTACTTTGATTGAAACCAAAAATGCTTTCAATTGCATTTTTAAACACATCTAGGTATTATAAATGATAAAAAATGCTAATATAGATATAGAATCGATATAATTTTTTTAAAAATAGCCTACTATGATTGAAATCAAAAATGCTTTCAATTGCATTTTTAAACACATTTTGGTATTATAAATGATAAAGAATGCTAATATAGATATAAAATCGATATAATTTTTTTAAAAATGGCCTCCTTTGATTGAAACCAAAAATGCTTTCAATTGCATTTTTAAACACATCTAGGTATTATAAATGATAAAGAATGCTAATATAGATATAAAATCGATATAATTTTTTTAAAAATAGCCTACTATGATTGAAACCAAAAATGCTTTCAATTGCATTTTTAAACACATCTAGGTATTATAAATGATAAAGAATGCTAATATAGATATAAAATCGATATAATTTTTTTAAAAATAGCCTACTATGATTGAAACCAAAAATACTTTATAAAAAAAACTTTTTAAAAAACCACGTTTTTACCCGTGGACTAAAAAGTAGAAAATAACTTTTTTATTGGGTTCAAAGGATATTGGTTTGAAAAATTGAGATTGATTTGAAAGTTTTATACTAAAGTCATGACCATACATGAATTGCAAATTTGTTCACTTCGACCATATCGTATAGTTCAACATCTTAAAACGTGGGCGCATTCATTAATATTGTATATTTGTAGAGCTTAAATTTCAAAAAATGCGCCACGTTTTAAGATGTTGAACTATACGATATGGTCGAAGTGAACAAATTTGCAATTCATGTATGGTCATGACTTTAGTATAAAACTTTCAAATCAATCTCAATTTTTCAAACCAATATCCTTTGAACCCAATAAAAAAGTTATTTTCTACTTTTTAGTCCACGGGTAAAAACGTGGTTTTTTAAAAAGTTTTTTTTATAAAGTTTTTTTGGTTTCAATCATAGTAGGCTATTTTTAAAAAAATTATATCGATTTTATATCTATATTAGCATTCTTTATCATTTATAATACCTAGATGTGTTTAAAAATGCAATTGAAAGCATTTTTGGTTTCAATCATAGTAGGCTATTTTTAAAAAAATTATATCGATTTTATATCTATATTAGCATTCTTTATCATTTATAATACCTAGATGTGTTTAAAAATGCAATTGAAAACATTTTTGGTTTCAATCAAAGGAGGCCATTTTTAAAAAAATTATATCGATTTTATATCTATATTAGCATTCTTTATCATTTATAATACCAAAATGTGTTTAAAAATGCAACTGAAAGCATTTTTGGTTTCAATCATAGTAGGCTATTTTTAAAAAAATTATATCGATTTTATATCTATATTAGCATTCTTTATCATTTATAATACCTAGTGTGTTTAAAAATGCAATTGAAAGCATTTTTGGTTTTAATCATAGTAGGCTATTTTTAAAAAAATTATATCGATTTTATATCTATATTAGCATTTTTTATCATTTATAATACCTAGTTGTGTTTAAAAATGCAATTGAAAGCATTTTTGGTTTCAATCATAGTAGGCTATTTTTTAAAAAATTATATCGATTTTATATCTATATTAGCATTCTTTATCATTTATAATACCTAGATGTGTTTAAAAATGCAATTGAAAGCATTTTTGGTTTCAATCAAAGTAGGCTATTTTTAAAAAAATTATATCGATTTTATATCTATATTAGCATTCTTTATCATTTATAATACCTAGATGTGTTTAAAAATGCAATTGAAAGCACTTTTGGTTTCAATCATAGTAGGCTATTTTTAAAAAAATTATATCGATTTTATATCTATATTAGCATTCTTTATCATTTATTTATAATACCTAGATGTGTTTAAAAATGCAATTGAAAGCATTTTTGGTTTCAATCATAGTAGGCTATTTTTAAAAAAATTATATCGATTTTATATCTATATTAGCATTCTTTGTCATTTATAATACCTATATGTGTTTAAAAATGCAATTGAAAGCATTTTTGGTTTCAATCATAGTTGGCTATTTTTAAAAAAAATATATCGATTTTATATCTATATTAGCATTCTTTATCATTTATAATACCTAGATGTGTTTAAAAAGGCAATTGAAAGCACTTTTGGTTTCAATCATAGTAGGCTATTTTTAAAAAAATTATATCGATTTTATATCTATATTAGCATTCTTTATCATTTATAATACCTAGATGTGTTTAAAAATGCAATTGAAAGCATTTTTGGTTTCAAACATAGCAGGCTTTATTTAAAAAAATTATATCGATTTTATATCTATATTAGCATTCTTTATCATTTATAATACCTAGATGTGTTTAAAAATGCAATTGAAAGCATTTTTGGTTTCAATCATAGGAGGCTATTTTTAAAAAAATTATATCGATTTCATATCTATATTAGCATTCTTCATCATTTATAATACCTAGATGTGTTTAAAAATGCAATTGAAAGCATTTTTGTTTTCAATCATAGTAGGCTATTTTTAAAAAAATTATATCGATTTTATATCTTTATTAGCATTCTTTATCATTTATAATACCTAGATGTGTTTAAAAATGCAATTGAAAGCACTTTTGGTTTCAATCATAGTAGGCTATTTCTAAAAAAATTATATCGATTTTATATCTATATTAGCATTCTTTATCATTTATAATACCTATGTGTTTAAAAATGCAATTGAAAGCATTTTTGGTTTCAATCATAGTAGGCTTTTTTTAAAAAAATTATATCGATTTTATATCTATATTAGCATTCTTTATCATTTATAATACCTAGATGTGTTTAAAAATGCAATTGAAAGCATTTTTGGTTTCAATCATAGTAGGCTATTTTTAAAAAAAATATATCGATTTTATATCTATATTAGCATTCTTTATCATTTATAATACCTTAATGTGTTTAAAAATGCAATTGAAAGCATTTTTGGTTTCAATCATAGTAGGCTATTTTTAAAAAAAATATATCGATTTTATATCTATATTAGCATTCTTTATCATTTATAATACCTAGATGTGTTTAAAAATGCAATTGAAAGCATTTTTGGTTTCAATCAAAGTAGGCTATTTTTAAAAAAATTATATCGATTTTATATCTATATTAGCATTCTTTATCATTTATAATGCCTAGATGTGTTTAAAAATGCAATGGAAAGCACTTTTGATTTCAATCATAGTAAGCTATTTTTAAAAAAATTATATCGATTTTATATCTATATTAGCATTCTTTATCATTTATAATACCTAGATGTGTTTAAAAATGCAATTGAAAGCATTTTTGGTTTCAAACATAGCAGGCTATTTTTAAAAAATTATATCGATTTTATATCTATATTAGCATTCTTTATCATTTATAATACCTAGATGTGTTTAAAAATGCAATTGAAAGCATTTTTGGTTTCAATCATAGTAGGCTATTTTTAAAAAAATTATATCGATTTTATATCTATATTAGCATTCTTTATCATTTATAATACTTAGATGTGTTTAAAAATGCAATTAAAAGCATTTTTAGTTTCAATCATAGTAGGCTATTTTTAAAAAAATTATATCGATTTTATATCTATATTAGCATTCTTTATCATTTATAATACCTAGATGTGTTTAAAAATGCAATTGAAAGCA
This sequence comes from Chironomus riparius, assembly GCA_917627325.4. Lineage (NCBI taxonomy): Eukaryota > Metazoa > Arthropoda > Insecta > Diptera > Chironomidae > Chironomus > Chironomus riparius. The sequence continues at coordinate 35,703,575 of OU895878.1, read as the reverse complement.
TTTTTGGTTTCAATCATAGTAGGCTATTTTTAAAAAATTATATCGATTTTATATCTATATTAGCATTCTTCATCATTTATTTATAATACCTAGATGTGTTTAAAAATGCAATTGAAAGCATTTTTGGTTTCAATCATAGTAGGCTATTTTTAAAAAAATTATATCGATTTTATATCTATATTAGCATTCTTTATCATTTATAATACCTTAATGTGTTTAAAAATGCAATTGAAAGCATTTTTGGTTTTAATCATAGTAGGCTATTTTTAAAAAAAATATATCGATTTTATATCTATATTAGCATTCTTTATCATTTATAATACCTAGATGTGTTTAAAAATGCAATTGAAAGCATTTTTGGTTTCAATCAAAGTAGGCTATTTTTAAAAAAATTATATCGATTTTATATCTATATTAGCATTCTTTATCATTTATAATACCTAGATGTGTTTAAAAATGCAATTGAAAGCATTTTTGGTTTCAATCAAAGTAGGCTATTTTTAAAAAAATTATATCGATTTTATATCTATATTAGCATTCTTTATCATTTATAATACCTAGATGTGTTTAAAAATGCAATTGAAAGCATTTTTGGTTTCAATCAAAGTAGGCTATTTTTAAAAAAATTATATCGATTTTATATCTATATTAGCATTCTTTATCATTTATAATACCTAGATGTGTTTAAAAATGCAATTGAAAGCATTTTTGGTTTCAATCATAGTAGGCTATTTTTAAAAAAATTATATCGATTTTATATCTATATTAGCATTCTTTATCATTTATAATACCTAGATGTGTTTAAAAATGCAATTGAAAGCATTTTTGGTTTCAATCATAGTAGGCTATTTTTTTTAAAAAAATTATATCGATTTTATATCTATATTAGCATTCTTTTTCATTTATAATACCTAGATGTGTTTAAAAATGCAATTGAAAGCATTTTATTATTATTACCACGTTTTTCTTAACTTGCTTTCTTGTTTGTTTGTTTGTTTGTTTGTTTGTTTTTTTGCAAAAAATTTCAAATCTTGCGATCAATTTTTCGACTACTTCTCCTGCTCTAATCGAGCTGAAATTTTGCATGCACTTATCATTCCGGTGACAATACAATATTCAAGCATTTCGGAAACTTAAAACTGCTTAATTATAGTACAATTAAATTAAATTTTTTATTCTTTATGGCTTAGCATATTTTTACATGACAAATGAACAACTTTCAATAATTTTAAATTTCAAAAAGCCGTTATGAGTTTGAATCGCAAAAAATTCGATACACGACTTTCTATGGTTTAATTCTAGTTATATTCACACCGTTTTCACGTGTGAATCTATTGGTTTTGTTCAAATTGAAAAATCAAATTTTTGAATTTTATGAAAATATGGAGCAAGATAGCTTAAAATGATCAGAGATGAAAAGTTTGTGCCTGGAATTTCACATCTTTTGCAAAAAACAGATTTCAAATTGGTTGCGGCATTGCTGAGAAAATCGCAAAATACGCTTTCTGTAAGCAAGCAAACAAGCAAACAAGCAAGTTAATCAGCAAGAAATCTATACAAATTTTTGCTGTGCGATAGCACAGCTGATCAATGGAGACTTTCTATGGTTAAATTCTAGTTTACAAACTTATGCTGTGCGATAGCACAGCTGATCAATGGAGACTTTCTATGGAGACTTTCTTTGAATTGTTAAATTCTAGTTTACAAACTTATGCTGTGCGACAGTACAGCTTATCGATAGATACTTTAAATAACTTTTTAAAACTAAAAAGTAGAAAATAAATACTTTATAAAAAAAACTTTTTAAAAAACCACGTTTTTACCCGTGGACTAAAAGTAGAAAATAACTTTTTTTTTGGGTTCAAAGGATATTGGTTTGAAAAATTGAGATTGATTTGAAAGTTTTATACTAAAGTCATGACCATACATGAATTGCAAATTTGTTCACTTCGACCATATCGTATAGTTCAACATCTTAAACGTGGCGCATTTTTATGAAATTTAAGCTCTACAAATATACAATATTAATGAATGCGCCCACGTTTTAAGATGTTGAACTATACGATATGGTCGAAGTGAACAAATTTGCAATTCATGTATGGTCATGACTTTAGTATAAAACTTTCAAATCAATCTCAATTTTTCAAACCAATATCCTTTGAACCCAAAAACAAAGTTATTTTCTACTTTTAGTCCACGGGTAAAAACGTGGTTTTTTAAAAAGTTTTTTTTATAAAGTATTTATTTTCTACTTTTTAGTTTTAAAAAGTTATTTAAAGTATCTATCGATAAGCTGTACTGTCGCACAGCATAAGTTTGTAAACTAGAATTTAACAATTCAAAGAAAGTCTCCATAGAAAGTCTCCATTGATCAGCTGTGCTATCGCACAGCATAAGTTTGTAAACTAGAATTTAACCATAGAAAGTCTCCATTTATAATACCTAGATGTGTTTAAAAATGCAATTGAAAGCATTTTTGGTTTCAATCATAGTAGGCTATTTTTAAAAAAATTATATCGATTTTATATCTATATTAGCATTCTTTATCATTTATAATACCTAGATGTGTTTAAAAATGCAATTGAAAGCATTTTTGGTTTCAATCATAGTAGGCTATTTTTAAAAAAATTATATCGATTTTATATCTATATTAGCATTCTTTATCATTTATAATGCCTAGATGTGTTTAAAAATGCAATGGAAAGCACTTTTGATTTCAATCATAGTAAGCTATTTTTAAAAAAATTATATCGATTTTATATCTATATTAGCATTCTTTATCATTTATAATACCTAGATGTGTTTAAAAATGCAATTGAAAGCATTTTTGGTTTCAAACATAGCAGGCTATTTTTAAAAAAATTATATCGATTTTATATCTATATTAGCATTCTTTATCATTTATAATACCTAGATGTGTTTAAAAATGCAATTGAAAGCATTTTTGGTTTCAATCATAGTAGGCTATTTTTAAAAAAATTATATCGATTTTATATCTATATTAGCATTCTTTATCATTTATAATACTTAGATGTGTTTAAAAATGCAATTAAAAGCATTTTTAGTTTCAATCATAGTAGGCTATTTTTAAAAAAATTATATCGATTTTATATCTATATTAGCATTCTTTATCATTTATAATACCTAGATGTGTTTAAAAATGCAATTGAAAGCATTTTTGGTTTCAATCATAGTAGGCTATTTTTAAAAAAATTATATCGATTTTATATCTATATTAGCATTCTTCATCATTTATTTATAATACCTAGATGTGTTTAAAAATGCAATTGAAAGCATTTTTGGTTTTAATCATAGTAGGCTATTTTTAAAAAAATTATATCGATTTTATATCTATATTAGCATTCTTTATCATTTATAATACCTTAATGTGTTTAAAAATGCAATTGAAAGCATTTTTGGTTTTAATCATAGTAGGCTATTTTTAAAAAAAATATATCGATTTTATATCTATATTAGCATTCTTTATCATTTATAATACCTAGATGTGTTTAAAAATGCAATTGAAAGCATTTTTGGTTTCAATCAAAGTAGGCTATTTTTAAAAAAATTATATCGATTTTATATCTATATTAGCATTCTTTATCATTTATAATACCTAGATGTGTTTAAAAATGCAATTGAAAGCATTTTTGGTTTCAATCAAAGTAGGCTATTTTTAAAAAAATTATATCGATTTTATATCTATATTAGCATTCTTTATCATTTATAATACCTAGATGTGTTTAAAAATGCAATTGAAAGCATTTTTGGTTTCAATCAAAGTAGGCTATTTTTAAAAAAATTATATCGATTTTATATCTATATTAGCATTCTTTATCATTTATAATACCTAGATGTGTTTAAAAATGCAATTGAAAGCATTTTTGGTTTCAATCATAGTAGGCTATTTTTAAAAAAATTATATCGATTTTATATCTATATTAGCATTCTTTATCATTTATAATACCTAGATGTGTTTAAAAATGCAATTGAAAGCATTTTTGGTTTCAATCATAGTAGGCTATTTTTTTTAAAAAAATTATATCGATTTTATATCTATATTAGCATTCTTTTTCATTTATAATACCTAGATGTGTTTAAAAATGCAATTGAAAGCATTTTATTATTACCACGTTTTTCTTAACTTGCTTTCTTGTTTGTTTGTTTGTTTGTTTGTTTGTTTTTTTGCAAAAAATTTCAAATCTTGCGATCAATTTTTCGACTACTTCTCCTGCTCTAATCGAGCTGAAATTTTGCATGCACTTATCATTCCGGTGACAATACAATATTCAAGCATTTCGGAAACTTAAAACTGCTTAATTATAGTACAATTAAATTAAATTTTTTATTCTTTATGGCTTAGCATATTTTTACATGACAAATGAACAACTTTCAATAATTTTAAATTTCAAAAAGCCGTTATGAGTTTGAATCGCAAAAAATTCGATACACGACTTTCTATGGTTTAATTCTAGTTATATTCACACCGTTTTCACGTGTGAATCTATTGGTTTTGTTCAAATTGAAAAATCAAATTTTTGAATTTTATGAAAATATGGAGCAAGATAGCTTAAAATGATCAGAGATGAAAAGTTTGTGCCTGGAATTTCACATCTTTTGCAAAAAACAGATTTCAAATTGGTTGCGGCATTGCTGAGAAAATCGCAAAATACGCTTTCTGTAAGCAAGCAAACAAGCAAACAAGCAAGTTAATCAGCAAGAAATCTATACAAATTTTTGCTGTGCGATAGCACAGCTGATCAATGGAGACTTTCTATGGTTAAATTCTAGTTTACAAACTTATGCTGTGCGATAGCACAGCTGATCAATGGAGACTTTCTATGGAGACTTTCTTTGAATTGTTAAATTCTAGTTTACAAACTTATGCTGTGCGACAGTACAGCTTATCGATAGATACTTTAAATAACTTTTTAAAACTAAAAAGTAGAAAATAAATACTTTATAAAAAAAACTTTTTAAAAAACCACGTTTTTACCCGTGGACTAAAAGTAGAAAATAACTTTTTTTTTGGGTTCAAAGGATATTGGTTTGAAAAATTGAGATTGATTTGAAAGTTTTATACTAAAGTCATGACCATACATGAATTGCAAATTTGTTCACTTCGACCATATCGTATAGTTCAACATCTTAAACGTGGCGCATTTTTATGAAATTTAAGCTCTACAAATATACAATATTAATGAATGCGCCCACGTTTTAAGATGTTGAACTATACGATATGGTCGAAGTGAACAAATTTGCAATTCATGTATGGTCATGACTTTAGTATAAAACTTTCAAATCAATCTCAATTTTTCAAACCAATATCCTTTGAACCCAAAAACAAAGTTATTTTCTACTTTTAGTCCACGGGTAAAAACGTGGTTTTTTAAAAAGTTTTTTTTATAAAGTATTTATTTTCTACTTTTTAGTTTTAAAAAGTTATTTAAAGTATCTATCGATAAGCTGTACTGTCGCACAGCATAAGTTTGTAAACTAGAATTTAACAATTCAAAGAAAGTCTCCATAGAAAGTCTCCATTGATCAGCTGTGCTATCGCACAGCATAAGTTTGTAAACTAGAATTTAACCATAGAAAGTCTCCATTTATAATACCTAGATGTGTTTAAAAATGCAATTGAAAGCATTTTTGGTTTCAATCATAGTAGGCTATTTTTAAAAAAATTATATCGATTTTATATCTATATTAGCATTCTTTATCATTTATAATACCTAGATGTGTTTAAAAATGCAATTGAAAGCATTTTTGGTTTCAATCATAGTAGGCTATTTTTAAAAAAATTATATCGATTTTATATCTATATTAGCATTCTTTTTCATTTATAATACCTAGATGTGTTTAAAAATGCAATTGAAAGCATTTTTGGTTTCAATCATAGTAGGCTATTTTTAAAAAAATTATATCGATTTTATATCTATATTAGCATTCTTTATCATTTATAATACCTAGATGTGTTTAAAAATGCAATTGAAAGCATTTTTGGTTTCAATCAAAGTAGGCTATTTTTAAAAAAATTATATCGTTTTTATATCTATATTAGCATTCTTTATCATTTATAATGCCTAGATGTGTTTAAAAATGCAATGGAAAGCACTTTTGATTTCAATCATAGTAAGCTATTTTTAAAAAAATTATATCGATTTTATATCTATATTAGCATTCTTTATCATTTATAATACCTAGATGTGTTTAAAAATGCAATTGAAAGCATTTTTGGTTTCAAACATGGTAGGCTATTTTTAAAAAAATTATATCGATTTTATATCTATATTAGCATTCTTTATCATTTATAATACTTAGATGTGTTTAAAAATGCAATTAAAAGCATTTTTAGTTTCAATCATAGTAGGCTATTTTTAAAAAAATTATATCGATTTTATATCTATATTAGCATTCTTTATCATTTATAATACCTAGATGTGTTTAAAAATGCAATTGAAAGCATTTTTGGTTTCAATCATAGTAGGCTATTTTTAAAAAAATTATATCGATTTTATATCTATATTAGCATTCTTCATCATTTATTTATAATACCTAGATGTGTTTAAAAATGCAATTGAAAGCATTTTTGGTTTCAATCATAGTAGGCTATTTTTAAAAAAATTATATCGATTTTATATCTATATTAGCATTCTTTATCATTTATAATACCTTAATGTGTTTAAAAATGCAATTGAAAGCATTTTTGGTTTTAATCATAGTAGGCTATTTTTAAAAAAAATATATCGATTTTATATCTATATTAGCATTCTTTATCATTTATAATACCTAGATGTGTTTAAAAATGCAATTGAAAGCATTTTTGGTTTCAATCAAAGTAGGCTATTTTTAAAAAAATTATATCGATTTTATATCTATATTAGCATTCTTTATCATTTATAATACCTAGATGTGTTTAAAAATGCAATTGAAAGCATTTTTGGTTTCAATCATAGTAGGCTATTTTTAAAAAAATTATGTCGATTTTATATCTATATTAGCATTCTTTATCATTTATAATACCTAGATGTGTTTAAAAATGCAATTGAAAGCATTTTTGGTTTCAATCATAGTAGGCTATTTTTAAAAAAATTATATCGATTTTATATCTATATTAGCATTCTTTTTCATTTATAATACCTAGATGTGTTTAAAAATGCAATTGAAAGCATTTTATTATTATTACCACGTTTTTCTTAACTTGCTTTCTTGTTTGTTTGTTTGTTTGTTTGTTTGTTTGTTTTTTTGCAAAAAATTTCAAATCTTGCGATCAATTTTTCGACTACTTCTCCTGCTCTAATCGAGCTGAAATTTTGCATGCACTTATCATTCCGGTGACAATACAATATTCAAGCATTTCGGAAACTTAAAACTGCTTAATTATAGTACAATTAAATTAAATTTTTTATTCTTTATGGCTTAGCATATTTTTACATGACAAATGAACAACTTTCAATAATTTTAAATTTCAAAACGCCGTTATGAGTTTGAATCGCAAAAAATTCGATACACGACTTTCTATGGTTTAATTCTAGTTATATTCACACCGTTTTCACGTGTGAATCTATTGGTTTTGTTCAAATTGAAAAATCAAATTTTTGAATTTTATGAAAATATGGAGCAAGATAGCTTAAAATGATCAGAGATGAAAAGTTTGTGCCTGGAATTTCACATCTTTTGCAAAAAACAGATTTCAAATTGGTTGCGGCATTGCTGAGAAAATCGCAAAATACGCTTTCTGTAAGCAAGCAAACAAGCAAACAAGCAAGTTAATCAGCAAGAAATCTATACAAATTTTTGCTGTGCGATAGCACAGCTGATCAATGGAGACTTTCTATGGTTAAATTCTAGTTTACAAACTTATGCTGTGCGATAGCACAGCTGATCAATGGAGACTTTCTATGGAGACTTTCTTTGAATTGTTAAATTCTAGTTTACAAACTTATGCTGTGCGACAGTACAGCTTATCGATAGATACTTTAAATAACTTTTTAAAACTAAAAAGTAGAAAATAAATACTTTATAAAAAAAACTTTTTAAAAAACCACGTTTCTACCCGTGGACTAAAAGTAGAAAATAACTTTTTTTTTGGGTTCAAAGGATATTGGTTTGAAAAATTGAGATTGATTTGAAAGTTTTATACTAAAGTCATGACCATACATGAATTGCAAATTTGTTCACTTCGACCATATCGTATAGTTCAACATCTTAAACGTGGCGCATTTTTATGAAATTTAAGCTCTACAAATATACAATATTAATGAATGCGCCCACGTTTTAAGATGTTGAGCTATACGATATGGTCGAAGTGAACAAATTTGCAATTCATGTATGGTCATGACTTTAGTATAAAACTTTCAAATCAATCTCAATTTTTCAAACCAATATCCTTTGAACCCAAAAAAAAAGTTATTTTCTACTTTTAGTCCACGGGTAAAAACGTGGTTTTTTAAAAAGTTTTTTTTATAAAGTATTTATTTTCTACTTTTTAGTTTTAAAAAGTTATTTAAAGTATCTATCGATAAGCTGTACTGTCGCACAGCATAAGTTTGTAAACTAGAATTTAACAATTCAAAGAAAGTCTCCATAGAAAGTCTCCATTGATCAGCTGTGCTATCGCACAGCATAAGTTTGTAAACTAGAATTTAACCATAGAAAATCTCCATTGATCAGCTGTGCTATCGCACAGCAAAAATTTGTATAGATTTCTTGCTGATTAACTTGCTTGTTTGCTTGTTTGCTTGCTTACAGAAAGCGTATTTTGCGATTTTCTCAGCAATGCCGCAACCAATTTGAAATCTGTTTTTTGCAAAAGATGTGAAATTCCAGGCACAAACTTTTCATCTCTGATCATTTTAAGCTATCTTGCTCCATATTTTCATAAAATTCAAAAATTTGATTTTTCAATTTGAACAAAACCAATAGATTCACACGTGAAAACGGTGTGAATATTGCATTTATTGACGACATACTGTCCGGTAATAATTCACATTTTACACTTTTGTATTTGTATACATATGAATTAATATTATGTAGGATCAAACTTCTAATCTTCATATCTAGGTTTCAAATAAACTAAGGCTCTCGTTTCGATCTTCTGCGGGCGTGACGTGATACTTTTTCAGGTCCGTTCTGACAATATTCCATTATAAGGTAATCTTGTAGCTCTCGTTCCTATTTCTCCCGCTACACTTCAAGTTCCTGATCCGTTCCTTAATCCAACGTTGACCAAATGCCCAATTATGGCTTGATCTTCTACATTAAGCAGTCGAAGTATCTAAACTTCTGAAAAAGAACAAATTTGAAAATGGTTGGATTCGAACCGACGACCTTCGAGTTACCATCCCAAATTTGAGCCAAGCGCCTTACCTAATCGACCAGCAAGGCACTTAACTGCTTAATATAACTAGAATTAAACCATAGAAAGTCGTGTATCGAATTTTTTGCGATTCAAACTCATAACGGCTTTTTGAAATTTAAAATTATTGAAAGTTGTTCATTTGTCATGTAAAAATATGCAAAGCCATAAAGAATAAAAAATTTAATTTAATTGTACTATAATTAAGCAGTTTTAAGTTTCCGAAATGCTTGAATATTGTATTGTCACCGGAATGATAAGTGCATGCAAAATTTCAGCTCGATTAGAGCAGGAGAAGTAGTCGAAAAATTGATCGCAAGATTTTAAATTTTTTGCAAAAAAACAAACAAACAAACAAACAAACAAACAAGAAAGCAAGTTAAAAAAAACGTGGTAATAATAATAAAATGCTTTCAATTGCATTTTTAAACACATCTAGGTATTATAAATGATAAAGAATGCTAATATAGATATAAAATCGATATAATTTTTTTAAAAATAGCCTACTATGATTGAAACCAAAAATGCTTTCAATTGCATTTTTAAACACATCTAGGTATTATAAATGATAAAGAATGCTAATATAGATATAAAATCGATATAATTTTTTTAAAAATAGCCTACTTTGATTGAAACCAAAAATGCTTTCAATTGCATTTTTAAACACATCTAGGTATTATAAATGATAAAGAATGCTAATATAGATATAAAATCGATATAATTTTTTTAAAAATAGCCTACTTTGATTGAAACCAAAAATGCTTTCAATTGCATTTTTAAAACACATCTAGGTATTATAAATGATAAAGAATGCTAATATAGATATAAAATCGATATAATTTTTTTAAAAATAGCCTACTTTGATTGAAACCAAAAATGCTTTCAATTGCATTTTTAAACACATCTAGGTATTATAAATGATAAAGAATGCTAATATAGATATAAAATCGATATATTTTTTTTAAAAATAGCCTACTATGATTAAAACCAAAAATGCTTTCAATTGCATTTTTAAACACATTAAGGTATTATAAATGATAAAGAATGCTAATATAGATATAAAATCGATATAATTTTTTTAAAAATAGCCTACTATGATTGAAACCAAAAATGCTTTCAATTGCATTTTTAAACACATTAAGGTATTATAGATGATAAAGAATGCTAATATAGATATAAAATCGATATAATTTTTTTAAAAATAGCCTACTATAATTGAAACCAAAAATGCTTTCAATTGCATTTTTAAACACATCTAGGTATTATAAATGATAATGAATGCTAATATAGATATAAAATCGATATAATTTTTTTAAAAATAGCCTACTATGATTGAAACCAAAAATGCTTTCAATTGCATTTTTAAACACATCTAGGTATTATAAATGATAAAGAATGCTAATATAGATATAAAATCGATATAATTTTTTTAAAATAGCCTACTATGATTGAAAACCAAAAGTGCTTTTAATTGCATTTTTAAACACATCTAGGTATTATAAATGATAAAGAATGCTAATATAGATATAAAATCGATATAATTTTTTTAAAAATAGCCTACTTTGATTGAAACCAAAAATGCTTTCAATTGCATTTTAAACATATCTAGGTATTATAAATGATAAAAAATGCTAATATAGATATAAAATCGATATAATTTTTTTAAAAATAGCCTACTATGATTGAAACCAAAAATGCTTTCAATTGCATTTTTAAACACATCTAGGTATTATAAATGATAAAGAATGCTAATATAGATATAAAATCGATATAATTTTTTTAAAAATAGCCTACTATGATTGAAACCAAAAATGCTTTCAATTGCATTTTAAACACATCTAGGTATTATAAATGATAAAGAATAATAATATAGATATAAAATCGATATAATTTTTTTAAAAATAGCCTACTATGATTGAAACTAAAAATGCTTTTAATTGCATTTTTAAACACATCTAAGTATTATAAATGATAAAGAATGCTAATATAGATATAAAATCGATATAATTTTTTTAAAAATAGCCTACTATGATTGAAACCAAAAATGCTTTCAATTGCATTTTTAAACACATCTAGGTATTATAAATGATAAAGAATGCTAATATAGATATAAAATCGATATATTTTTTTTAAAAATAGCCTACTATGATTGAAACCAAAAATAAGGTATTATAAATGATAAAGAATGCTAATATAGATATAAAATCGATATAATTTTTTTAAAAATAGCTTACTATGATTGAAATCAAAAGTGCTTTCCATTGCATTTTTAAACACATCTAGGCATTATAAATGATAAAGAATGCTAATATAGATATAAAATCGATATAATTTTTTTAAAAATAGCCTACTTTGATTGAAACCAAAAATGCTTTCAATTGCATTTTTAAACACATCTAGGTATTATAAATGATAAAGAATGCTAATATAGATATAAAATCGATATATTTTTTTTAAAAATAGCCTACTATGATTGAAACCAAAAATGCTTTCAATTGCATTTTTAAACACATCTAGGTATTATAAATGATAAAGAATGCTAATATAGATATAAAATCGATATAATTTTTTTAAAAAAAGCCTACTATGATTGAAACCAAAAATGCTTTCAATTGCATTTTTAAACACATAGGTATTATAAATGATAAAGAATGCTAATATAGATATAAAATCGATATAATTTTTTTAAAAATAGCCTACTATGATTGAAACCAAAAGTGCTTTCAATTGCATTTTTAAACACATCTAGGTATTATAAATGATAAAGAATGCTAATAAAGATATAAAATCGATATAATTTTTTTAAAAATAGCCTACTATGATTGAAACCAAAAGTGCTTTCAATTGCATTTTTAAACACATCTAGGTATTATAAATGATAAAGAATGCTAATAAAGATATAAAATCGATATAATTTTTTTAAAAATAGCCTACTATGATTGAAACCAAAAATGCTTTCAATTGCATTTTTAAACACATCTAGGTATTAAAAATGATAAAGAATGCTAATATAGATATAAAATCGATATAATTTTTTTAAAAATAGCCTACTATGATTGAAACCAAAAATGCTTTCAATTGCATTTTTAAACACATCTAGGTAATATAAATGATAAAGAATGCTAATATAGATATAAAATCGATATAATTTTTTTAAAAATAGCCTACTATGATTGAAAACAAAAATGCTTTCAATTGCATTTTTAAACACATCTAGGTATTATAAATGATGAAGAATGCTAATATAGATATGAAATCGATATAATTTTTTTAAAAATAGCCTCCTATGATTGAAACCAAAAATGCTTTCAATTGCATTTTTAAACACATCTAGGTATTATAAATGATAAAGAATGCTAATATAGATATAAAATCGATATAATTTTTTTAAAAATAGCCTACTATGATTGAAACCAAAAATGCTTTCAATTGCATTTTTAAACACATCTAGGTATTATAAATGATAAAGAATGCTAATATAGATATAAAATCGATATAATTTTTTTAAAAATAGCCTACTATGATTGAAACCAAAAATGCTTTCAATTGCATTTTTAAACACATCTAGGTATTATAAATGATAAAGAATGCTAATATAGATATAAAATCGATATAATTTTTTTAAAAATAGCCTACTATGATTGAAACTAAAAATGCTTTTAATTGCATTTTTAAACACATCTAAGTATTATAAATGATAAAGAATGCTAATATAGATATAAAATCGATATAATTTTTTTAAAAATAGCCTACTATGATTGAAACCAAAAATGCTTTCAATTGCATTTTTAAACACATCTAGGTATTAAAAATGATAAAGAATGCTAATATAGATATAAAATCGATATAATTTTTTTAAAAATAGCCTACTATGATTGAAACCAAAAATGCTTTCAATTGCATTTTTAAACACATCTAGGTATTATAAATGATAAAGAATGCTAATATAGATATAAAATCGATATAATTTTTTTAAAAATAGCCTACTATGATTGAAACCAAAAATGCTTTCAATTGCATTTTTAAACACATCTAGGTATTATAAATGATAATGAATGCTAATATAGATATAAAATCGATATACTTTTTTTAAAAATAGCCTACTATGATTGAAACCAAAAATGCTTTCAATTGCATTTTTAAACACATCTAGGTATTATAAATGATAAAAAATGCTAATATAGATATAGAATCGATATAATTTTTTTAAAAATAGCCTACTATGATTGAAACCAAAAATGCTTTCAATTGCATTTTTAAACACATCTAGGCATTATAAATGATTAAAAATGCTAATATAGATATAAAATCGATATAATTTTTTTAAAAATAGCCTACTATGATTGAAACCAAAAATGCTTTCAATTGCATTTTTAAACACATCTAGGTATTATAAATGATAAAGAATGCTAATATAGATATAAAATCGATATAATTTTTTTAAAAATAGCCTACTATGATTGAAACCAAAAGTGCTTTTAATTGCATTTTTAAACACATCTAGGTATTATAAATGATAAAGAATGCTAATATAGATATAAAATCGATATAATTTTTTTAAAAATAGCCTACTTTGATTGAAACCAAAAATGCTTTCAATTGCATTTTAAACATATCTAGGTATTATAAATGATAAAAAATGCTAATATAGATATAAAATCGATATAATTTTTTTAAAAATAGCCTACTATGATTGAAACCAAAAATGCTTTCAATTGCATTTTTAAACACATCTAGGTATTATAAATAAATGATGAAGAATGCTAATATAGATATAAAATCGATATAATTTTTTAAAAATAGCCTACTATGATTGAAACCAAAAATGCTTTCAATTGCATTTTTAAACACATCTAGGTATTATAAATGATAAAGAATGCTAATATAGATATAAAATCGATATAATTTTTTTAAAAATAGCCTACTATGATTGAAACCAAAAATGCTTTCAATTGCATTTTTAAACACATCTAGGTATTATAAATGATAAAGAATGCTAATATAGATATAAAATCGATATAATTTTTTTAAAAATAGCCTACTATGATTGAAACTAAAAATGCTTTTAATTGCATTTTTAAACACATCTAAGTATTATAAATGATAAAGAATGCTAATATAGATATAAAATCGATATAATTTTTTTAAAAATAGCCTACTATGATTGAAACCAAAAATGCTTTCAATTGCATTTTTAAACACATCTAGGTATTATAAATGATAAAGAATGCTAATATAGATATAAAATCGATATATTTTTTTTAAAAATAGCCTACTATGATTGAAACCAAAAATAAGGTATTATAAATGATAAAGAATGCTAATATAGATATAAAATCGATATAATTTTTTTAAAAATAGCTTACTATGATTGAAATCAAAAGTGCTTTCCATTGCATTTTTAAACACATCTAGGCATTATAAATGATAAAGAATGCTAATATAGATATAAAATCGATATAATTTTTTTAAAAATAGCCTACTTTGATTGAAACCAAAAATGCTTTCAATTGCATTTTTAAACACATCTAGGTATTATAAATGATAAAGAATGCTAATATAGATATAAAATCGATATATTTTTTTTAAAAATAGCCTACTATGATTGAAACCAAAAATGCTTTCAATTGCATTTTTAAACACATCTAGGTATTATAAATGATAAAGAATGCTAATATAGATATAAAATCGATATAATTTTTTAAAAAAAGCCTACTATGATTGAAACCAAAAATGCTTTCAATTGCATTTTTAAACACATAGGTATTATAAATGATAAAGAATGCTAATATAGATATAAAATCGATATAATTTTTTTAAAAATAGCCTACTATGATTGAAACCAAAAGTGCTTTCAATTGCATTTTTAAACACATCTAGGTATTATAAATGATAAAGAATGCTAATAAAGATATAAAATCGATATAATTTTTTAAAAAATAGGCTACTATGATTGAAACCAAAAGTGCTTTCAATTGCATTTTTAAACACATCTAGGTATTATAAATGATAAAGAATGCTAATAAAGATATAAAATCGATATAATTTTTTTAAAAATAGCCTACTATGATTGAAACCAAAAATGCTTTCAATTGCATTTTTAAACACATCTAGGTATTAAAAATGATAAAGAATGCTAATTTAGATATAAAATCGATATATTTTTTTTAAAAATAGCCTACTATGATTGAAACCAAAAATGCTTTCAATTGCATTTTTAAACACATCTAGGTATTATAAATGATAAAGAATGCTAATATAGATATAAAATCGATATAATTTTTTTAAAAATAGCCTACTATGATTGAAAACAAAAATGCTTTCAATTGCATTTTTAAACACATCTAGGTATTATAAATGATGAAGAATGCTAATATAGATATGAAATCGATATAATTTTTTTAAAAATAGCCTCCTATGGTTGAAACCAAAAATGCTTTCAATTGCATTTTTAAACACATCTAGGTATTATAAATGATAAAGAATGCTAATATAGATATAAAATCGATATAATTTTTTTAAAAATAGCCTACTATGATTGAAACCAAAAATGCTTTCAATTGCATTTTTAAACACATCTAGGTATTATAAATGATAAAGAATGCTAATATAGATATAAAATCGATATAATTTTTTTAAAAATAGCCTACTATGATTGAAACCAAAAATGCTTTCAATTGCATTTTTAAACACATCTAGGTATTATAAATGATAAAGAATGCTAATATAGATATAAAATCGATATAATTTTTTAAAAATAGCCTACTATGATTGAAACTAAAAATGCTTTTAATTGCATTTTTAAACACATCTAAGTATTATAAATGATAAAGAATGCTAATATAGATATAAAATCGATATAATTTTTTTAAAAATAGCATACTATGATTGAAACCAAAAATGCTTTCAATTGCATTTTTAAACACATCTAGGTATTATAAATGATAAAGAATGCTAATATAGATATAAAATCGATATATTTTTTTTAAAAATAGCCTACTATGATTGAAACTAAAAATAAGGTATTATAAATGATAAAGAATGCTAATATAGATATAAAATCGATATAATTTTTTTTAAAAATAGCTTACTATGATTGAAATCAAAAGTGCTTTCCATTGCATTTTTAAACACATCTAGGCATTATAAATGATAAAGAATGCTAATATAGATATAAAATCGATATAATTTTTTTAAAAATAGCCTACTTTGATTGAAACCAAAAATGCTTTCAATTGCATTTTTAAACACATCTAGGTATTATAAATGATAAAGAATGCTAATATAGATATAAAATCGATATATTTTTTTTAAAAATAGCCTACTATGATTGAAACCAAAAATGCTTTCAATTGCATTTTTAAACACATCTAGGTATTATAAATGATAAAGAATGCTAATATAGATATAAAATCGATATAATTTTTTTAAAAAAAGCCTACTATGATTGAAACCAAAAATGCTTTCAATTGCATTTTTAAACACATAGGTATTATAAATGATAAAGAATGCTAATATAGATATAAAATCGATATAATTTTTTTAAAAATAGCCTACTATGATTGAAACTAAAAGTGCTTTCAATTGCATTTTTAAATACATCTAGGTATTATAAATGATAAAGAATGCTAATAAAGATATAAAATCGATATAATTTTTTTAAAAATAGCCTACTATGATTGAAACCAAAAGTGCTTTCAATTGCATTTTTAAACACATCTAGGTATTATAAATGATAAAGAATGCTAATAAAGATATAAAATCGATATAATTTTTTTTAAAATAGCCTACTATGATTGAAACCAAAAATGCTTTCAATTGCATTTTTAAACACATCTAGGTATTAAAAATGATAAAGAATGCTAATATAGATATAAAATCGATATAATTTTTTTAAAAATAGCCTACTATGATTGAAACCAAAAATGCTTTCAATTGCATTTTTAAACACATCTAGGTATTATAAATGATAAAGAATGCTAATATAGATATAAAATCGATATAATTTTTTTAAAAATAGCCTACTATGATTGAAAACAAAAATGCTTTCAATTGCATTTTTAAACACATCTAGGTATTATAAATGATGAAGAATGCTAATATAGATATGAAATCGATATAATTTTTTTAAAAATAGCCTCCTATGATTGAAACCAAAAATGCTTTCAATTGCATTTTTAAACACATCTAGGTATTATAAATGATAAAGAATGCTAATATAGATATAAAATCGATATAATTTTTTTAAAAAAAGCCTGCTATGTTTGAAACCAAAAATGCTTTCAATTGCATTTTTAAACACATCTAGGTATTATAAATGATAAAGAATGCTAATATAGATATAAAATCGATATAATTTTTTTAAAAATAGCCTACTATGATTGAAACCAAAAGTGCTTTCAATTGCCTTTTTAAACACATCTAGGTATTATAAATGATAAAGAATGCTAATATAGATATAAAATCGATATAATTTTTTTTAAAATAGCCTACTTTGATTGAAACCAAAAATGCTTTCAATTGCATTTTTAAACACATCTAGGTATTATAAATGATAAAGAATGCTAATATAGATATAAAATCGATATAATTTTTTTTAAAAATAGCCTACTTTGATTGAAACCAAAAATGCTTTCAATTGCATTTTTAAACGACATCTAGGTATTATAAATGATAAAGAATGCTAATATAGATATAAAATCGATATATTTTTTTTAAAAATAGCCTACTTTGATTGAAACCAAAAATGCTTTCAATTGCATTTTTAAACACATCTAGGTATTATAAATGATAAAAAATGCTAATATAGATATAGAATCGATATAATTTTTTTAAAAATAGCCTACTATGATTGAAACCAAAAATGCTTTCAATTCCATTTTTAAACACATCTAGGTATTATAAATGATAAAGAATGCTAATATAGATATAAAATCGATATAATTTTTTTAAAAATAGCCTACTATGATTGAAACCAAAAATGCTTTCAATTGCATTTTTAAACACATCTAGGTATTATAAATGATAAAAAATGCTAATATAGATATAAAATCGATATAATTTTTTTAAAAATAGCCTACTATGATTAAAACCAAAAATGCTTTCAATTGCATTTTTAAACACACTAGGTATTATAAATGATAAAGAATGCTAATATAGATATAAAATCGATATAATTTTTTTAAAAATAGCCTACTATGATTGAAACCAAAAATGCTTTCAGTTGCATTTTTAAACACATTTTGGTATTATAAATGATAAAGAATGCTAATATAGATATAAAATCGATATAATTTTTTTAAAAATAGCCTACTATGATTGAAACCAAAAATGCTTTCAATTGCATTTTTAAACACATCTAGGTATTATAAATGATAAAGAATGCTAATATAGATATAAAATCGATATAATTTTTTTAAAAATAGCCTACTATGATTGAAACCAAAAAAACTTTATAAAAAAAACTTTTTAAAAAACCACGTTTTTACCCGTGGACTAAAAAGTAGAAAATAACTTTTTTATTGGGTTCAAAGGATATTGGTTTGAAAAATTGAGATTGATTTGAAAGTTTTATACTAAAGTCATGACCATACATGAATTGCAAATTTGTTCACTTCGACCATATCGTATAGTTCAACATCTTAAAACGTGGGCGCATTCATTAATATTGTATATTTGTAGAGCTTAAATTTCATAAAAATGCGCCACGTTTTAAGATGTTGAACTATACGATATGGTCGAAGTGAACAAATTTGCAATTCATGTATGGTCATGACTTTAGTATAAAACTTTCAAATCAATCTCAATTTTTCAAACCAATATCCTTTGAACCCAATAAAAAAGTTATTTTCTACTTTTAGTCCACGGGTAAAAACGTGGTTTTTTAAAAAGTTTTTTTTATAAAGTATTTATTTTCTACTTTTTAGTTTTAAAAAGTTATTTAAAGTATCTATCGATAAGCTGTACTGTCGCACAGCATAAGTTTGTAAACTAGAATCAAACCATTGAAAGTCTTCATAGATCAGCTGTGCTATCGCACAGCATAAGTTTGTAAACTAGAATTTAACAATTCAAAGAAAGTCTCCATAGAAAGTCTCCATTGATCAGCTGTGCTATCGCACAGCATAAGTTTGTAAACTAGAATTTAACCATAGAAAGTCTCCATTGATCAGCTGTGCTATCGCACAGCATAAGTTTGTAAACTAGAATTTAACCATAGAAAGTCTCCATTGATCAGCTGTGCTATCGCACAGCAAAAATTTGTATAGATTTCTTGCTGATTAACTTGCTTGTTTGCTTGTTTGCTTGCTTACAGAAAGCGTATTTTGCGATTTTCTCAGCAATGCCGCAACCAATTTGAAATCTGTTTTTTGCAAAAGATGTGAAATTCCAGGCACAAACTTTTCATCTCTGATCATTTTAAGCTATCTTGCTCCATATTTCATAAAATTCAAAAATTTGATTTTTCAATCTGAACAAAACCAATAGATTCACACGTGAAAACGGTGTGAATATAACTAGAATTAAACCATAGAAAGTCGTGTATCGAATTTTTTGCGATTCAAACTCATAACGGCTTTTTGAAATTTAAAATTATTGAAAGTTGTTCATTTGTCATGTAAAAATATGCTAAGCCATAAAGAATAAAAAATTTAATTTAATTGTACTATAATTAAGCAGTTTTAAGTTTCCGAAATGCTTGAATATTGTATTGTCACCGGAATGATAAGTGCATGCAAAATTTCAGCTCGATTGGAGCAGGAGAAGTAGTCGAAAAATTGATCGCAAGATTTGAAATTTTTTGCAAACAAACAAACAAACAAACAAACAAACAAGAAAGCAAGTTAAGAAAAACGTGGTAATAATAATAAAATGCTTTCAATTGCATTTTTAAACACATCTAGGTATTATAAATGAAAAAGAATGCTAATATAGATATAAAATCGATATAATTTTTTTTAAAAATAGCCTCCTATGATTGAAACCAAAAATGCTTTCAATTGCATTTTTAAACACATCTAGGTATTATAAATGATAAAGAATGCTAATATAGATATAAAATCGATATAATTTTTTTAAAAATAGCCTACTATGATTGAAACCAAAAATGCTTTCAATTGCATTTTTAAACACATCTAGGTATTATAAATGATAAAGAATGCTAATATAGATATAAAATCGATATAATTTTTTTAAAAATAGCCTACTATGATTGAAACCAAATAGTGCTTTCAATTGCATTTTTAAACACATCTAGGTATTATAAATGATAAAGAATGCTAATAAAGATATAAAATCGATATAATTTTTTTAAAAATAGCCTACTATGATTGAAACCAAAAATGCTTTCAATTGCATTTTTAAACACATCTAGGTATTATAAATGATAAAGAATGCTAATATAGATATAAAATCGATATAATTTTTTTAAAAATAGCCTACTTTGATTGAAACCAAAAATGCTTTCAATTCCATTTTTAAACACATCTAGGTATTATAAATGATAAAGAATGCTAATATAGATATAAAATCGATATAATTTTTTTAAAAATAGCCTACTATGATTGAAACCAAAAATGCTTTCAATTGCATTTTTAAACACATCTAGGTATTATAAATGATAAAGAATGCTAATATAGATATAAAATCGATATAATTTTTTTAAAAATAGCCTACTTTGATTGAAACCAAAAATGCTTTCAATTGCATTTTTAAACACATCTAGGTATTATAAATGATAAAGAATGCTAATATAGATATAAAATCGATATAATTTTTTTAAAAATAGCCTACTTTGATTGAAACCAAAAATGCTTTCAATTGCATTTTTAAACACATCTAGGTATTATAAATGATAAAAAATGCTAATATAGATATAGAATCGATATAATTTTTTTAAAAATAGCCTACTATGATTGAAACCAAAAATGCTTTCCATTGCATTTTTAAACACATCTAGGCATTATAAATGATTAAGAATGCTAATATAGATATAAAATCGATATAATTTTTTTAAAAATAGCCTACTATGATTGAAACCAAAAATGCTTTCAATTGCATTTTTAAACACATCTAGGTATTATAAATGATAAAGAATGCTAATATAGATATAAAATCGATATAATTTTTTTAAAAATAGCCTACTATGATTGAAACCAAAAGTGCTTTTAATTGCATTTTTAAACACATCTAGGTATTATAAATGATAAAGAATGCTAATATAGATATAAAATCGATATAATTTTTTTAAAAATAGCCTACTTTGATTGAAACCAAAAATGCTTTCAATTGCATTTTAAACATATCTAGGTATTATAAATGATAAAGAATGCTAATATAGATATAAAATCGATATAATTTTTTTAAAAATAGCCTACTATGATTGAAACCAAAAATGCTTTCAATTGCATTTTTAAACACATCTAGGTATTATAAATGATAAAGAATGCTAATATAGATATAAAATCGATATAATTTTTTTAAAAATAGCCTACTATGATTGAAACCAAAAATGCTTTCCATTGCATTTTTAAACACATCTAGGCATTATAAATGATTAAGAATGCTAATATAGATATAAAATCGATATAATTTTTTTAAAAATAGCCTACTATGATTGAAACCAAAAATGCTTTCAATTGCATTTTTAAACACATCTAGGTATTATAAATGATAAAGAATGCTAATATAGATATAAAATCGATATAATTTTTTTTAAAAATAGCCTACTATGATTGAAACCAAAAGTGCTTTTAATTGCATTTTTAAACACATCTAGGTATTATAAATGATAAAGAATGCTAATATAGATATAAAATCGATATAATTTTTTTAAAAATAGCCTACTTTGATTGAAACCAAAAATGCTTTCAATTGCATTTTAAACATATCTAGGTATTATAAATGATAAAGAATGCTAATATAGATATAAAATCGATATAATTTTTTTAAAAATAGCCTACTATGATTGAAACCAAAAATGCTTTCAATTGCATTTTTAAACACATCTAGGTATTATAAATAAATGATGAAGAATGCTAATATAGATATAAAATCGATATAATTTTTTTAAAAATAGCCTACTATGATTGAAACCAAAAATGCTTTCAATTGCATTTTTAAACACATCTAGGTATTATAAATGATAAAGAATGCTAATATAGATATAAAATCGATATGATTTTTTTAAAAATAGCCTACTATGATTGAAACCAAAAATGCTTTCAATTGCATTTTTAAACACATCTAGGTATTATAAATGATAAAGAATGCTAATATAGATATAAAAGCGATATAATTTTTTTAAAAATAGCCTACTATGATTGAAACCAAATAGTGCTTTCAATTGCATTTTTAAACACATGGAGGTATTATAAATGATAAAGAATGCTAATAAAGATATAAAATCGATATAATTTTTTTAAAAATAGCCTACTATGATTGAAACCAAAAATGCTTTCAATTGCATTTTTAAACACATCTAGGTATTATAAATGATAAAAAATGCTAATATAGATATAGAATCGATATAATTTTTTTAAAAATAGCCTACTATGATTGAAACTAAAAATGCTTTCAATTGCATTTTTAAACACATCTAGGTATTATAAATGATAAAAAATGCTAATATAGATATAAAATCGATATAATTTTTTTAAAAATAGCCTACTATGATTAAAACCAAAAATGCTTTCAATTGCATTTTTAAACACACTAGGTATTATAAATGATAAAGAATGCTAATATAGATATAAAATCGATATAATTTTTTTAAAAATAGCCTACTT
This sequence comes from Chironomus riparius, assembly GCA_917627325.4. Lineage (NCBI taxonomy): Eukaryota > Metazoa > Arthropoda > Insecta > Diptera > Chironomidae > Chironomus > Chironomus riparius. The sequence continues at coordinate 35,680,430 of OU895878.1, read as the reverse complement.
TGATTGAAACCAAAAATGCTTTCAATTGCATTTTTAAACACATCTAGGTATTATAAATGATAAAAAATGCTAATATAGATATAGAATCGATATAATTTTTTTAAAAATAGCCTACTATGATTGAAATTAAAAATGCTTTCCATTGCATTTTTAAACACATCTAGGCATTATAAATGATTAAGAATGCTAATATAGATATAAAATCGATATAATTTTTTTAAAAATAGCCTACTATGATTGAAACCAAAAATGCTTTCAATTGCATTTTTAAACACATCTAGGTATTATAAATGATAAAGAATGCTAATATAGATATAAAATCGATATAATTTTTTTAAAAATAGCCTACTGTGATTGAAACCAAAAGTGCTTTTAATTGCATTTTTAAACACATCTAGGTATTATAAATGATAAAGAATGCTAATATAGATATAAAATCGATATAATTTTTTTAAAAATAGCCTACTTTGATTGAAACCAAAAATGCTTTCAATTGCATTTTTAAACACATCTAGGTATTATAAATGATAAAGAATGCTAATATAGATATAAAATCGATATAATTTTTTTAAAAATAGCCTACTTTGATTGAAACCAAAAATGCTTTCAATTGCATTTTTAAACACATCTAGGTATTATAAATGATAAAAAATGCTAATATAGATATAGAATCGATATAATTTTTTTAAAAATAGCCTACTATGATTGAAACCAAAAATGCTTTCCATTGCATTTTTAAACACATCTAGGCATTATAAATGATTAAGAATGCTAATATAGATATAAAATCGATATAATTTTTTTAAAAATAGCCTACTATGATTGAAACCAAAAATGCTTTCAATTGCATTTTTAAACACATCTAGGTATTATAAATGATAAAGAATGCTAATATAGATATAAAATCGATATAATTTTTTTAAAAATAGCCTACTATGATTGAAACCAAAAGTGCTTTTAATTGCATTTTTAAACACATCTAGGTATTATAAATGATAAAGAATGCTAATATAGATATAAAATCGATATAATTTTTTTAAAAATAGCCTACTTTGATTGAAACCAAAAATGCTTTCAATTGCATTTTAAACATATCTAGGTATTATAAATGATAAAGAATGCTAATATAGATATAAAATCGATATAATTTTTTTAAAAATAGCCTACTATGATTGAAACCAAAAATGCTTTCAATTGCATTTTTAAACACATCTAGGTATTATAAATGATAAAGAATGCTAATATAGATATAAAATCGATATAATTTTTTTAAAAATAGCCTACTATGATTGAAACCAAAAATGCTTTCCATTGCATTTTTAAACACATCTAGGCATTATAAATGATTAAGAATGCTAATATAGATATAAAATCGATATAATTTTTTTAAAAATAGCCTACTATGATTGAAACCAAAAATGCTTTCAATTGCATTTTTAAACACATCTAGGTATTATAAATGATAAAGAATGCTAATATAGATATAAAATCGATATAATTTTTTTTAAAAATAGCCTACTATGATTGAAACCAAAAGTGCTTTTAATTGCATTTTTAAACACATCTAGGTATTATAAATGATAAAGAATGCTAATATAGATATAAAATCGATATAATTTTTTTAAAAATAGCCTACTATGATTGAAACCAAAAATGCTTTCAATTGCATTTTAAACATATCTAGGTATTATAAATGATAAAGAATGCTAATATAGATATAAAATCGATATAATTTTTTTAAAAATAGCCTACTATGATTGAAACCAAAAATGCTTTCAATTGCATTTTTAAACACATCTAGGTATTATAAATAAATGATGAAGAATGCTAATATAGATATAAAATCGATATAATTTTTTAAAAATAGCCTACTATGATTGAAACCAAAAATGCTTTCAATTGCATTTTTAAACACATCTAGGTATTATAAATGATAAAGAATGCTAATATAGATATAAAATCGATATGATTTTTTTAAAAATAGCCTACTATGATTGAAACCAAAAATGCTTTCAATTGCATTTTTAAACACATCTAGGTATTATAAATGATAAAGAATGCTAATATAGATATAAAAGCGATATAATTTTTTTAAAAATAGCCTACTATGATTGAAACCAAATAGTGCTTTCAATTGCATTTTTAAACACATGGAGGTATTATAAATGATAAAGAATGCTAATAAAGATATAAAATCGATATAATTTTTTTAAAAATAGCCTACTATGATTGAAACCAAAAATGCTTTCAATTGCATTTTTAAACACATCTAGGTATTATAAATGATAAAAAATGCTAATATAGATATAGAATCGATATAATTTTTTTAAAAATAGCCTACTATGATTGAAACTAAAAATGCTTTCAATTGCATTTTTAAACACATCTAGGTATTATAAATGATAAAAAATGCTAATATAGATATAAAATCGATATAATTTTTTTAAAAATAGCCTACTATGATTAAAACCAAAAATGCTTTCAATTGCATTTTTAAACACACTAGGTATTATAAATGATAAAGAATGCTAATATAGATATAAAATCGATATAATTTTTTTAAAAATAGCCTACTTTGATTGAAACCAAAAATGCTTTCAATTGCATTTTTAAACACATCTAGGTATTATAAATGATAAAAAATGCTAATATAGATATAGAATCGATATAATTTTTTTAAAAATAGCCTACTATGATTGAAACCAAAAATGCTTTCCATTGCATTTTTAAACACATCTAGGCATTATAAATGATTAAGAATGCTAATATAGATATAAAATCGATATAATTTTTTTAAAAATAGCCTACTATGATTGAAACCAAAAATGCTTTCAATTGCATTTTTAAACACATCTAGGTATTATAAATGATAAAGAATGCTAATATAGATATAAAATCGATATAATTTTTTTAAAAATAGCCTACTATGATTGAAACCAAAAGTGCTTTTAATTGCATTTTTAAACACATCTAGGTATTATAAATGATAAAGAATGCTAATATAGATATAAAATCGATATAATTTTCTTAAAAATAGCCTACTTTGATTGAAACCAAAAATGCTTTCAATTGCATTTTAAACATATCTAGGTATTATAAATGATAAAGAATGCTAATATAGATATAAAATCGATATAATTTTTTTAAAAATAGCCTACTATGATTGAAACCAAAAATGCTTTCAATTGCATTTTTAAACACATCTAGGTATTATAAATGATAAAGAATGCTAATATAGATATAAAATCGATATAATTTTTTTAAAAATAGCCTACTATGATTGAAACCAAAAATGCTTTCCATTGCATTTTTAAACACATCTAGGCATTATAAATGATTAAGAATGCTAATATAGATATAAAATCGATATAATTTTTTTAAAAATAGCCTACTATGATTGAAACCAAAAATGCTTTCAATTGCATTTTAAACATATCTAGGTATTATAAATGATAAAGAATGCTAATATAGATATAAAATCGATATAATTTTTTTAAAAATAGCCTACTTTGATTGAAACCAAAAATGCTTTCAATTGCATTTTAAACATATCTAGGTATTATAAATGATAAAGAATGCTAATATAGATATAAAATCGATATAATTTTTTAAAAATAGCCTACTATGATTGAAACCAAAAATGCTTTCAATTGCATTTTTAAACACATCTAGGTATTATAAATAAATGATGAAGAATGCTAATATAGATATAAAATCGATATAATTTTTTTAAAAATAGCCTACTATGATTGAAACCAAAAATGCTTTCAATTGCATTTTTAAACACATCTAGGTATTATAAATGATAAAGAATGCTAATATAGATATAAAATCGATATGATTTTTTTAAAAATAGCCTACTATGATTGAAACCAAAAATGCTTTCAATTGCATTTTTAAACACATCTAGGTATTATAAATGATAAAGAATGCTAATATAGATATAAAAGCGATATAATTTTTTTAAAAATAGCCTACTATGATTGAAACCAAATAGTGCTTTCAATTGCATTTTTAAACACATGGAGGTATTATAAATGATAAAGAATGCTAATAAAGATATAAAATCGATATAATTTTTTTAAAAATAGCCTACTATGATTAAAACCAAAAATGCTTTCAATTGCATTTTTAAACACATCTAGGTATTATAAATGATAAAAAATGCTAATATAGATATAAAATCGATATAATTTTTTTAAAAATAGCCTACTATGATTAAAACCAAAAATGCTTTCAATTGCATTTTTAAACACACTAGGTATTATAAATGATAAAGAATGCTAATATAGATATAAAATCGATATAATTTTTTTAAAAATAGCCTACTTTGATTGAAACCAAAAATGCTTTCAATTGCATTTTTAAACACATCTAGGTATTATAAATGATAAAAAATGCTAATATAGATATAGAATCGATATAATTTTTTTAAAAATAGCCTACCATGATTGAAACCAAAAATGCTTTCCATTGCATTTTTAAACACATCTAGGCATTATAAATGATTAAGAATGCTAATATAGATATAAAATCGATATAATTTTTTTAAAAATAGCCTACTATGATTGAAACCAAAAATGCTTTCAATTGCATTTTTAAACACATCTAGGTATTATAAATGATAAAGAATGCTAATATAGATATAAAATCGATATAATTTTTTTAAAAATAGCCTACTATGATTGAAACCAAAAGTGCTTTTAATTGCATTTTTAAACACATCTAGGTATTATAAATGATAAAGAATGCTAATATAGATATAAAATCGATATAATTTTTTTAAAAATAGCCTACTTTGATTGAAACCAAAAATGCTTTCAATTGCATTTTAAACATATCTAGGTATTATAAATGATAAAGAATGCTAATATAGATATAAAATCGATATAATTTTTTTAAAAATAGCCTACTATGATTGAAACCAAAAATGCTTTCAATTGCATTTTTAAACACATCTAGGTATTATAAATGATAAAGAATGCTAATATAGATATAAAATCGATATAATTTTTTAAAAATAGCCTACTATGATTGAAACCAAAAATGCTTTCCATTGCATTTTTAAACACATCTAGGCATTATAAATGATTAAGAATGCTAATATAGATATAAAATCGATATAATTTTTTTAAAAATAGCCTACTATGATTGAAACCAAAAATGCTTTCAATTGCATTTTTAAACACATCTAGGTATTATAAATGATAAAGAATGCTAATATAGATATAAAATCGATATAATTTTTTTAAAAATAGCCTACTATGATTGAAACCAAAAGTGCTTTTAATTGCATTTTTAAACACATCTAGGTATTATAAATGATAAAGAATGCTAATATAGATATAAAATCGATATAATTTTTTTAAAAATAGCCTACTTTGATTGAAACCAAAAATGCTTTCAATTGCATTTTAAACATATCTAGGTATTATAAATGATAAAGAATGCTAATATAGATATAAAATCGATATAATTTTTTTAAAAATAGCCTACTATGATTGAAACCAAAAATGCTTTCAATTGCATTTTTAAACACATCTAGGTATTATAAATAAATGATGAAGAATGCTAATATAGATATAAAATCGATATAATTTTTTTAAAAATAGCCTACTATGATTGAAACCAAAAATGCTTTCAATTGCATTTTTAAACACATCTAGGTATTATAAATGATAAAGAATGCTAATATAGATATAAAATCGATATGATTTTTTTAAAAATAGCCTACTATGATTGAAACCAAAAATGCTTTCAATTGCATTTTTAAACACGTCTAGGTATTATAAATGATAAAGAATGCTAATATAGATATAAAAGCGATATAATTTTTTTAAAAATAGCCTACTATGATTGAAACCAAATAGTGCTTTCAATTGCATTTTTAAACACATGGAGGTATTATAAATGATAAAGAATGCTAATAAAGATATAAAATCGATATAATTTTTTTAAAAATAGCCTACTATGATTGAAACCAAAAATGCTTTCAATTGCATTTTTAAACACATCTAGGTATTATAAATGATAAAAAATGCTAATATAGATATAGAATCGATATAATTTTTTTAAAAATAGCCTACTATGATTGAAACTAAAAATGCTTTCAATTGCATTTTTAAACACATCTAGGTATTATAAATGATAAAAAATGCTAATATAGATATAAAATCGATATAATTTTTTTAAAAATAGCCTACTATGATTAAAACCAAAAATGCTTTCAATTGCATTTTTAAACACATCTAGGTATTATAAATGATAAAGAATGCTAATATAGATATAAAATCGATATAATTTTTTTAAAAATAGCCTACTATGATTGAAACCAAAAATGCTTTCCATTGCATTTTTAAACACATCTAGGCATTATAAATGATTAAGAATGCTAATATAGATATAAAATCGATATAATTTTTTTAAAAATAGCCTACTATGATTGAAACCAAAAATGCTTTCAATTGCATTTTTAAACACATCTAGGTATTATAAATGATAAAGAATGCTAATATAGATATAAAATCGATATAATTTTTTTTAAAAATAGCCTACTATGATTGAAACCAAAAGTGCTTTTAATTGCATTTTTAAACACATCTAGGTATTATAAATGATAAAGAATGCTAATATAGATATAAAATCGATATAATTTTTTTAAAAATAGCCTACTTTGATTGAAACCAAAAATGCTTTCAATTGCATTTTAAACATATCTAGGTATTATAAATGATAAAGAATGCTAATATAGATATAAAATCGATATAATTTTTTAAAAATAGCCTACTATGATTGAAACCAAAAATGCTTTCAATTGCATTTTTAAACACATCTAGGTATTATAAATAAATGATGAAGAATGCTAATATAGATATAAAATCGATATAATTTTTTTAAAAATAGCCTACTATGATTGAAACCAAAAATGCTTTCAATTGCATTTTTAAACACATCTAGGTATTATAAATGATAAAGAATGCTAATATAGATATAAAATCGATATGATTTTTTTAAAAATAGCCTACTATGATTGAAACCAAAAATGCTTTCAATTGCATTTTTAAACACATCTAGGTATTATAAATGATAAAGAATGCTAATATAGATATAAAAGCGATATAATTTTTTTAAAAATAGCCTACTATGATTGAAACCAAATAGTGCTTTCAATTGCATTTTTAAACACATGGAGGTATTATAAATGATAAAGAATGCTAATAAAGATATAAAATCGATATAATTTTTTTAAAAATAGCCTACTATGATTGAAACCAAAAATGCTTTCAATTGCATTTTTAAACACATCTAGGTATTATAAATGATAAAAAATGCTAATATAGATATAAAATCGATATAATTTTTTTAAAAATAGCCTACTATGATTAAAACCAAAAATGCTTTCAATTGCATTTTTAAACACACTAGGTATTATAAATGATAAAGAATGCTAATATAGATATAAAATCGATATAATTTTTTTAAAAATAGCCTACTTTGATTGAAACCAAAAATGCTTTCAATTGCATTTTTAAACACATCTAGGTATTATAAATGATAAAAAATGCTAATATAGATATAGAATCGATATAATTTTTTTAAAAATAGCCTACCATGATTGAAACCAAAAATGCTTTCCATTGCATTTTTAAACACATCTAGGCATTATAAATGATTAAGAATGCTAATATAGATATAAAATCGATATAATTTTTTTAAAAATAGCCTACTATGATTGAAACCAAAAATGCTTTCAATTGCATTTTTAAACACATCTAGGTATTATAAATGATAAAGAATGCTAATATAGATATAAAATCGATATAATTTTTTTAAAAATAGCCTACTATGATTGAAACCAAAAGTGCTTTTAATTGCATTTTTAAACACATCTAGGTATTATAAATGATAAAGAATGCTAATATAGATATAAAATCGATATAATTTTTTTAAAAATAGCCTACTTTGATTGAAACCAAAAATGCTTTCAATTGCATTTTAAACATATCTAGGTATTATAAATGATAAAGAATGCTAATATAGATATAAAATCGATATAATTTTTTTAAAAATAGCCTACTATGATTGAAACCAAAAATGCTTTCAATTGCATTTTTAAACACATCTAGGTATTATAAATGATAAAGAATGCTAATATAGATATAAAATCGATATAATTTTTTTAAAAATAGCCTACTATGATTGAAACCAAAAATGCTTTCCATTGCATTTTTAAACACATCTAGGCATTATAAATGATTAAGAATGCTAATATAGATATAAAATCGATATAATTTTTTTAAAAATAGCCTACTATGATTGAAACCAAAAATGCTTTCAATTGCATTTTTAAACACATCTAGGTATTATAAATGATAAAGAATGCTAATATAGATATAAAATCGATATAATTTTTTTTAAAAATAGCCTACTATGATTGAAACCAAAAGTGCTTTTAATTGCATTTTTAAACACATCTAGGTATTATAAATGATAAAGAATGCTAATATAGATATAAAATCGATATAATTTTTTTAAAAATAGCCTACTTTGATTGAAACCAAAAATGCTTTCAATTGCATTTTAAACATATCTAGGTATTATAAATGATAAAGAATGCTAATATAGATATAAAATCGATATAATTTTTTTAAAAATAGCCTACTATGATTGAAACCAAAAATGCTTTCAATTGCATTTTTAAACACATCTAGGTATTATAAATAAATGATGAAGAATGCTAATATAGATATAAAATCGATATAATTTTTTTAAAAATAGCCTACTATGATTGAAACCAAAAATGCTTTCAATTGCATTTTTAAACACATCTAGGTATTATAAATGATAAAGAATGCTAATATAGATATAAAATCGATATGATTTTTTTAAAAATAGCCTACTATGATTGAAACCAAAAATGCTTTCAATTGCATTTTTAAACACATCTAGGTATTATAAATGATAAAGAATGCTAATATAGATATAAAAGCGATATAATTTTTTTAAAAATAGCCTACTATGATTGAAACCAAATAGTGCTTTCAATTGCATTTTTAAACACATGGAGGTATTATAAATGATAAAGAATGCTAATAAAGATATAAAATCGATATAATTTTTTTAAAAATAGCCTACTATGATTGAAACCAAAAATGCTTTCAATTGCATTTTTAAACACATCTAGGTATTATAAATGATAAAAAATGCTAATATAGATATAGAATCGATATAATTTTTTTAAAAATAGCCTACTATGATTGAAACTAAAAATGCTTTCAATTGCATTTTTAAACACATCTAGGTATTATAAATGATAAAAAATGCTAATATAGATATAAAATCGATATAATTTTTTTAAAAATAGCCTACTATGATTAAAACCAAAAATGCTTTCAATTGCATTTTTAAACACACTAGGTATTATAAATGATAAAGAATGCTAATATAGATATAGAATCGATATAATTTTTTTAAAAATAGCCTACTATGATTGAAACTAAAAATGCTTTCAATTGCATTTTTAAACACATCTAGGTATTATAAATGATAAAAAATGCTAATATAGATATAAAATCGATATAATTTTTTTAAAAATAGCCTACTTTGATTGAAACCAAAAATGCTTTCAATTGCATTTTAAACATATCTAGGTATTATAAATGATAAAGAATGCTAATATAGATATAAAATCGATATAATTTTTTTAAAAATAGCCTACTATGATTGAAACCAAAAATGCTTTCAATTGCATTTTTAAACACATCTAGGTATTATAAATAAATGATGAAGAATGCTAATATAGATATAAAATCGATATAATTTTTTTAAAAATAGCCTACTATGATTGAAACCAAAAATGCTTTCAATTGCATTTTTAAACACATCTAGGTATTATAAATGATAAAGAATGCTAATATAGATATAAAATCGATATGATTTTTTTAAAAATAGCCTACTATGATTGAAACCAAAAATGCTTTCAATTGCATTTTTAAACACATCTAGGTATTATAAATGATAAAGAATGCTAATATAGATATAAAAGCGATATAATTTTTTTAAAAATAGCCTACTATGATTGAAACCAAATAGTGCTTTCAATTGCATTTTTAAACACATGGAGGTATTATAAATGATAAAGAATGCTAATAAAGATATAAAATCGATATAATTTTTTTAAAAATAGCCTACTATGATTGAAACCAAAAATGCTTTCAATTGCATTTTTAAACACATCTAGGTATTATAAATGATAAAAAATGCTAATATAGATATAAAATCGATATAATTTTTTTAAAAATAGCCTACTATGATTAAAACCAAAAATGCTTTCAATTGCATTTTTAAACACACTAGGTATTATAAATGATAAAGAATGCTAATATAGATATAAAATCGATATAATTTTTTTAAAAATAGCCTACTTTGATTGAAACCAAAAATGCTTTCAATTGCATTTTTAAACACATCTAGGTATTATAAATGATAAAAAATGCTAATATAGATATAGAATCGATATAATTTTTTTAAAAATAGCCTACCATGATTGAAACCAAAAATGCTTTCCATTGCATTTTTAAACACATCTAGGCATTATAAATGATTAAGAATGCTAATATAGATATAAAATCGATATAATTTTTTTAAAAATAGCCTACTATGATTGAAACCAAAAATGCTTTCAATTGCATTTTTAAACACATCTAGGTATTATAAATGATAAAGAATGCTAATATAGATATAAAATCGATATAATTTTTTTAAAAATAGCCTACTATGATTGAAACCAAAAGTGCTTTTAATTGCATTTTTAAACACATCTAGGTATTATAAATGATAAAGAATGCTAATATAGATATAAAATCGATATAATTTTTTTAAAAATAGCCTACTTTGATTGAAACCAAAAATGCTTTCAATTGCATTTTAAACATATCTAGGTATTATAAATGATAAAGAATGCTAATATAGATATAAAATCGATATAATTTTTTTAAAAATAGCCTACTATGATTGAAACCAAAAATGCTTTCAATTGCATTTTTAAACACATCTAGGTATTATAAATGATAAAGAATGCTAATATAGATATAAAATCGATATAATTTTTTTAAAAATAGCCTACTATGATTGAAACCAAAAATGCTTTCCATTGCATTTTTAAACACATCTAGGCATTATAAATGATTAAGAATGCTAATATAGATATAAAATCGATATAATTTTTTTAAAAATAGCCTACTATGATTGAAACCAAAAATGCTTTCAATTGCATTTTTAAACACATCTAGGTATTATAAATGATAAAGAATGCTAATATAGATATAAATCGATATAATTTTTTTTTAAAAATAGCCTACTATGATTGAAACCAAAAGTGCTTTTAATTGCATTTTTAAACACATCTAGGTATTATAAATGATAAAGAATGCTAATATAGATATAAAATCGATATAATTTTTTTAAAAATAGCCTACTTTGATTGAAACCAAAAATGCTTTCAATTGCATTTTAAACATATCTAGGTATTATAAATGATAAAGAATGCTAATATAGATATAAAATCGATATAATTTTTTTAAAAATGGCCTCCTTTGATTGAAACCGAAAATGCTTTCAATTGCATTTTTAAACACATCTAGGTATTATAAATGATAAAGAATGCTAATATAGATATAAAATCGATATAATTTTTTTAAAAATAGCCTACTATGATTGAAACCAAAAATGCTTTCAATTGCATTTTTAAACACATCTAGGTATTATAAATGATAAAGAATGCTAATATAGATATAAAATCGATATAATTTTTTTAAAAATAGCCTACTATGATTGAAACCAAAAATACTTTATAAAAAAAACTTTTTAAAAAACCACGTTTTTACCCGTGGACTAAAAAGTAGAAAATAACTTTTTTATTGGGTTCAAAGGATATTGGTTTGAAAAATTGAGATTGATTTGAAAGTTTTATACTAAAGTCATGACCATACATGAATTGCAAATTTGTTCACTTCGACCATTTCGTATAGTTCAACATCTTAAAACGTGGGCGCATTCATTAATATTGTATATTTGTAGAGCTTAAATTTCATAAAAATGCGCCACGTTTTAAGATGTTGAACTATACGATATGGTCGAAGTGAACAAATTTGCAATTCATGTATGGTCATGACTTTAGTATAAAACTTTCAAATCAATCTCAATTTTTTAAACCAATATCCTTCGAACCCAATAAAAAAGTTATTTTCTACTTTTAGTCCACGGGTAAAAACGTGGTTTTTTAAAAAGTTTTTTTTATAAAGTATTTATTTTCTACTTTTTAGTTTTAAAAAGTTATTTAAAGTATCTATCGATAAGCTGTACTGTCGCACAGCATAAGTTTGTAAACTAGAATCAAACCATTGAAAGTCTTCATAGATCAGCTGTGCTATCGCACAGCATAAGTTTGTAAACTAGAATTTAACAATTCAAAGAAAGTCTCCATAGAAAGTCTCCATTGATCAGCTGTGCTATCGCACAGCATAAGTTTGTAAACTAGAATTTAACCATAGAAAGTCTCCATTGATCAGCTGTGCTATCGCACAGCATAAGTTTGTAAACTAGAATTTAACCATAGAAAGTCTCCATTGATCAGCTGTGCTATCGCACAGCATAAGTTTGTAAACTAGAATTTAACCATAGAAAGTCTCCATTGATCAGCTGTGCTATCGCACAGCAAAAATTTGTATAGATTTCTTGCTGATTAACTTGCTTGTTTGCTTGTTTGCTTGCTTACAGAAAGCGTATTTTGCGATTTTCTCAGCAATGCCGCAACCAATTTGAAATCTGTTTTTTGCAAAAGATGTGAAATTCCAGGCACAAACTTTTCATCTCTGATCATTTTAAGCTATCTTGCTCCATATTTTCATAAAATTCAAAAATTTGATTTTTCAATCTGAACAAAACCAATAGATTCACACGTGAAAACGGTGTGAATATAACTAGAATTAAACCATAGAAAGTCGTGTATCGAATTTTTTGCGATTCAAACTCATAACGGCTTTTTGAAATTTAAAATTATTGAAAGTTGTTCATTTGTCATGTAAAAATATGCTAAGCCATAAAGAATAAAAAATTTAATTTAATTGTACTATAATTAAGCAGTTTTAAGTTTCCGAAATGCTTGAATATTGTATTGTCACCGGAATGATAAGTGCATCCAAAATTTCAGCTCGATTGGAGCAGGAGAAGTAGTCGAAAATTGATCGCAAGATTTGAAATTTTTTGCAAACAAACAAACAAACAAACAAACAAACAAACAAACAAGAAAGCAAGTTAAGAAAAACGTGGTAAAATAATAAAATGCTTTCAATTGCATTTTTAAACACATCTAGGTATTATAAATGAAAAAGAATGCTAATATAGATATAAAATCGATATAATTTTTTTAAAAATAGCCTACTATGATTGAAACCAAAAATGCTTTCAATTGCATTTTTAAACACATCTAGGTATTATAAATGATAAAGAATGCTAATATAGATATAAAATCGATATAATTTTTTTAAAAATAGCCTACTATGATTGAAACCAAAAATGCTTTCAATTGCATTTTTAAACACATCTAGGTATTATAAATGATAAAGAATGCTAATATAGATATAAAATCGATATAATTTTTTTAAAAATAGCCTACTATGATTGAAACCAAATAGTGCTTTCAATTGCATTTTTAAACACATCTAGGTATTATAAATGATAAAGAATGCTAATATAGATATAAAATCGATATAATTTTTTTAAAATAGCCTACTATGATTGAAACCAAATAGTGCTTTCAATTGCATTTTTAAACACATCTAGGTATTATAAATGATAAAGAATGCAAATATAGATATAGAATCGATATAATTTTTTTAAAAATAGCCTACTATGATTGAAACCAAAAATGCTTTCAATTGCATTTTTAAACACATCTAGGTATTATAAATGATAAAGAATGCTAATATAGATATAAAATCGATATAATTTTTTTAAAAATGGCCTCCTTTGATTGAAACCAAAAATGCTTTCAATTGCATTTTTAAGCACATCTAGGTATTATAAATGATAAAGAATGCTAATATAGATATAAAATCGATATAATTTTTTTAAAAATAGCCTACTATGATTGAAACCAAAAATGCTTTCAATTGCATTTTTAAACACATTTTGGTATTATAAATGATAAAGAATGCTAATATAGATATAAAATCGATATAATTTTTTAAAAATAGCCTACTATGATTGAAACCAAAAATGCTTTCAGTTTCATTTTTAACACATTTTGGTATTATAAATGATAAAGAATGCTAATATAGATATAAAATCGATATAATTTTTTTAAAAATGGCCTCCTTTGATTGAAACCGAAAATGCTTTCAATTGCATTTTTAAACACATCTAGGTATTATAAATGATAAAGAATGCTAATATAGATATAAAATCGATATAATTTTTTTAAAAATAGCCTACTATGATTGAAACCAAAAATGCTTTCAATTGCATTTTTAAACACATCTAGGTATTATAAATGATAAAGAATGCTAATATAGATATAAAATCGATATAATTTTTTTAAAAATAGCCTACTATGATTGAAACCAAATAGTGCTTTCAATTGCATTTTTAAACACATGGAGGTATTATAAATGATAAAGAATGCTAATAAAGATATAAAATCGATATAATTTTTTTAAAAATAGCCTACTATGATTGAAACCAAAAATGCTTTCAATTGCATTTTTAAACACATCTAGGTATTATAAATGATAAAAAATGCTAATATAGATATAAAAGCGATATAATTTTTTAAAAATAGCCTACTATGATTGAAACCAAAAATGCTTTCAGTTTCATTTTTAAACACATTTTGGTATTATAAATGATAAAGAATGCTAATATAGATATAAAATCGATATAATTTTTTTAAAAATGGCCTCCTTTGATTGAAACCGAAAATGCTTTCAATTGCATTTTTAAACACATTTTGGTATTATAAATGATAAAGAATGCTAATATAGATATAAAATCGATATAATTTTTTTAAAAATAGCCTACTATGATTGAAACCAAAAATGCTTTCAATTGCATTTTTAAACACATCTAGGTATTATAAATGATAAAGAATGCTAATATAGATATAAAAGCGATATAATTTTTTTAAAAATAGCCTACTATGATTGAAACCAAATAGTGCTTTCAATTGCATTTTTAAACACATGGAGGTATTATAAATGATAAAGAATGCTAATAAAGATATAAAATCGATATAATTTTTTTAAAAATAGCCTACTATGATTGAAACCAAAAATGCTTTCAATTGCATTTTTAAACACATCTAGGTATTATAAATGATAAAAAATGCTAATATAGATATAAAATCGATATAATTTTTTTAAAAATAGCCTACTATGATTAAAACCAAAAATGCTTTCAATTGCATTTTTAAACACACTAGGTATTATAAATGATAAAGAATGCTAATATAGATATAAAATCGATATAATTTTTTTAAAAATAGCCTACTTTGATTGAAACCAAAAATGCTTTCAATTGCATTTTTAAACACATCTAGGTATTATAAATGATAAAAAATGCTAATATAGATATAGAATCGATATAATTTTTTTAAAAATAGCCTACCATGATGAAACCAAAAATGCTTTCCATTGCATTTTTAAACACATCTAGGCATTATAAATGATTAAGAATGCTAATATAGATATAAAATCGATATAATTTTTTTAAAAATAGCCTACTATGATTGAAACCAAAAATGCTTTCAATTGCATTTTTAAACACATCTAGGTATTATAAATGATAAAGAATGCTAATATAGATATAAAATCGATATAATTTTTTTAAAAATAGCCTACTATGATTGAAACCAAAAGTGCTTTTAATTGCATTTTTAAACACATCTAGGTATTATAAATGATAAAGAATGCTAATATAGATATAAAATCGATATAATTTTTTTAAAAATAGCCTACTATGATTGAAACCAAAAATGCTTTCAATTGCATTTTAAACATATCTAGGTATTATAAATGATAAAGAATGCTAATATAGATATAAAATCGATATAATTTTTTTAAAAATAGCCTACTATGATTGAAACCAAAAATGCTTTCAATTGCATTTTTAAACACATCTAGGTATTATAAATGATAAAGAATGCTAATATAGATATAAAATCGATATAATTTTTTTAAAAATAGCCTACTATGATTGAAACCAAAAATGCTTTCCATTGCATTTTTAAACACATCTAGGCATTATAAATGATTAAGAATGCTAATATAGATATAAAATCGATATAATTTTTTAAAAATAGCCTACTATGATTGAAACCAAAAATGCTTTCAATTGCATTTTTAAACACATCTAGGTATTATAAATGATAAAGAATGCTAATATAGATATAAAATCGATATAATTTTTTTTAAAAATAGCCTACTATGATTGAAACCAAAAGTGCTTTTAATTGCATTTTTAAACACATCTAGGTATTATAAATGATAAAGAATGCTAATATAGATATAAAATCGATATAATTTTTTTAAAAATAGCCTACTTTGATTGAAACCAAAAATGCTTTCAATTGCATTTTAAACATATCTAGGTATTATAAATGATAAAGAATGCTAATATAGATATAAAATCGATATAATTTTTTTAAAATGGCCTCCTTTGATTGAAACCGAAAATGCTTTCAATTGCATTTTTAAACACATCTAGGTATTATAAATGATAAAGAATGCTAATATAGATATAAAATCGATATAATTTTTTTAAAAATAGCCTACTATGATTGAAACCAAAAATGCTTTCAATTGCATTTTTAAACACATCTAGGTATTATAAATGATAAAGAATGCTAATATAGATATAAAATCGATATAATTTTTTTAAAAATAGCCTACTATGATTGAACCCAAAAATACTTTATAAAAAAAAACTTTTTAAAAAACCACGTTTTTACCCGTGGACTAAAAAGTAGAAAATAACTTTTTTATTGGGTTCAAAGGATATTGGTTTGAAAAATTGAGATTGATTTGAAAGTTTTATACTAAAGTCATGACCATACATGAATTGCAAATTTGTTCACTTCGACCATTTCGTATAGTTCAACATCTTAAAACGTGGGCGCATTCATTAATATTGTATATTTGTAGAGCTTAAATTTCATAAAAATGCGCCACGTTTTAAGATGTTGAACTATACGATATGGTCGAAGTGAACAAATTTGCAATTCATGTATGGTCATGACTTTAGTATAAAACTTTCAAATCAATCTCAATTTTTTAAACCAATATCCTTTGAACCCAATAAAAAAGTTATTTTCTACTTTTAGTCCACGGGTAAAAACGTGGTTTTTTAAAAAGTTTTTTTTTATAAAGTATTTATTTTCTACTTTTTAGTTTTAAAAAGTTATTTAAAGTATCTATCGATAAGCTGTACTGTCGCACAGCATAAGTTTGTAAACTAGAATCAAACCATTGAAAGTCTTCATAGATCAGCTGTGCTATCGCACAGCATAAGTTTGTAAACTAGAATTTAACAATTCAAAGAAAGTCTCCATAGAAAGTCTCCATTGATCAGCTGTGCTATCGCACAGCATAAGTTTGTAAACTAGAATTTAACCATAGAAAGTCTCCATTGATCAGCTGTGCTATCGCACAGCATAAGTTTGTAAACTAGAATTTAACCATAGAAAGTCTCCATTGATCAGCTGTGCTATCGCACAGCATAAGTTTGTAAACTAGAATTTAACCATAGAAAGTCTCCATTGATCAGCTGTGCTATCGCACAGCAAAAATTTGTATAGATTTCTTGCTGATTAACTTGCTTGTTTGCTTGTTTGCTTGCTTACAGAAAGCGTATTTTGCGATTTTCTCAGCAATGCCGCAACCAATTTGAAATCTGTTTTTTGCAAAAGATGTGAAATTCCAGGCACAAACTTTTCATCTCTGATCATTTTAAGCTATCTTGCTCCATATTTTCATAAAATTCAAAAATTTGATTTTTCAATCTGAACAAAACCAATAGATTCACACGTGAAAACGGTGTGAATATAACTAGAATTAAACCATAGAAAGTCGTGTATCGAATTTTTTGCGATTCAAACTCATAACGGCTTTTTGAAATTTAAAATTATTGAAAGTTGTTCATTTGTCATGTAAAAATATGCTAAGCCATAAAGAATAAAAAATTTAATTTAATTGTACTATAATTAAGCAGTTTTAAGTTTCCGAAATGCTTGAATATTGTATTGTCACCGGAATGATAAGTGCATCCAAAATTTCAGCTCGATTGGAGCAGGAGAAGTAGTCGAAAAATTGATCGCAAGATTTGAAATTTTTTGCAAACAAACAAACAAACAAACAAACAAACAAACAAACAAGAAAGCAAGTTAAGAAAAACGTGGTAAAATAATAAAATGCTTTCAATTGCATTTTTAAACACATCTAGGTATTATAAATGAAAAAGAATGCTAATATAGATATAAAATCGATATAATTTTTTTAAAAATAGCCTACTATGATTGAAACCAAAAATGCTTTCAATTGCATTTTTAAACACATCTAGGTATTATAAATGATAAAGAATGCTAATATAGATATAAAATCGATATAATTTTTTTAAAAATAGCCTACTATGATTGAAACCAAAAATGCTTTCAATTGCATTTTTAAACACATCTAGGTATTATAAATGATAAAGAATGCTAATATAGATATAAAATCGATATAATTTTTTTAAAAATAGCCTACTATGATTGAAACCAAATAGTGCTTTCAATTGCATTTTTAAACACATCTAGGTATTATAAATGATAAAGAATGCTAATATAGATATAAAATCGATATAATTTTTTTAAAAATAGCCTACTATGATTGAAACCAAATAGTGCTTTCAATTGCATTTTTAAACACATCTAGGTATTATAAATGATAAAGAATGCAAATATAGATATAGAATCGATATAATTTTTTTAAAAATAGCCTACTATGATTGAAACCAAAAATGCTTTCAATTGCATTTTTAAACACATCTAGGTATTATAAATGATAAAGAATGCTAATATAGATATAAAATCGATATAATTTTTTTAAAAATGGCCTCCTTTGATTGAAACCAAAAATGCTTTCAATTGCATTTTTAAGCACATCTAGGTATTATAAATGATAAAGAATGCTAATATAGATATAAAATCGATATAATTTTTTTAAAAATAGCCTACTATGATTGAAACCAAAAATGCTTTCAATTGCATTTTTAAACACATTTTGGTATTATAAATGATAAAGAATGCTAATATAGATATAAAATCGATATAATTTTTTTAAAAATAGCCTACTATGATTGAAACCAAAAATGCTTTCAATTGCATTTTTAAACACATTTTGGTATTATAAATGATAAAGAATGCTAATATAGATATAAAATCGATATAATTTTTTTAAAAATAGCCTACTATGATTGAAACCAAAAATGCTTTCAATTGCATTTTTAAACACATCTAGGTATTATAAATGATAAAGAATGCTAATATAGATATAAAATCGATATGATTTTTTTAAAAATAGCCTACTATGATTGAAACCAAAAATGCTTTCAATTGCATTTTTAAACACATCTAGGTATTATAAATGATAAAGAATGCTAATATAGATATAAAAGCGATATAATTTTTTTAAAAATAGCCTACTATGATTGAAACCAAATAGTGCTTTCAATTGCATTTTTAAACACATGGAGGTATTATAAATGATAAAGAATGCTAATAAAGATATAAAATCGATATAATTTTTTTAAAAATAGCCTACTATGATTGAAACCAAAAATGCTTTCAATTGCATTTTTAAACACATCTAGGTATTATAAATGATAAAAAATGCTAATATAGATATAAAATCGATATAATTTTTTTAAAAATAGCCTACTATGATTAAAACCAAAAATGCTTTCAATTGCATTTTTAAACACACTAGGTATTATAAATGATAAAGAATGCTAATATAGATATAAAATCGATATAATTTTTTTAAAAATAGCCTACTTTGATTGAAACCAAAAATGCTTTCAATTGCATTTTTAAACACATCTAGGTATTATAAATGATAAAAAATGCTAATATAGATATAGAATCGATATAATTTTTTTAAAAATAGCCTACCATGATTGAAACCAAAAATGCTTTCCATTGCATTTTTAAACACATCTAGGCATTATAAATGATTAAGAATGCTAATATAGATATAAAATCGATATAATTTTTTTAAAAATAGCCTACTATGATTGAAACCAAAAATGCTTTCAATTGCATTTTTAAACACATCTAGGTATTATAAATGATAAAGAATGCTAATATAGATATAAAATCGATATAATTTTTTTAAAAATAGCCTACTATGATTGAAACCAAAAGTGCTTTTAATTGCATTTTTAAACACATCTAGGTATTATAAATGATAAAGAATGCTAATATAGATATAAAATCGATATAATTTTTTTAAAAATAGCCTACTTTGATTGAAACCAAAAATGCTTTCAATTGCATTTTAAACATATCTAGGTATTATAAATGATAAAGAATGCTAATATAGATATAAAATCGATATAATTTTTTTAAAAATAGCCTACTATGATTGAAACCAAAAATGCTTTCAATTGCATTTTTAAACACATCTAGGTATTATAAATGATAAAGAATGCTAATATAGATATAAAATCGATATAATTTTTTTAAAAATAGCCTACTATGATTGAAACCAAAAATGCTTTCCATTGCATTTTTAAACACATCTAGGCATTATAAATGATTAAGAATGCTAATATAGATATAAAATCGATATAATTTTTTTAAAAATAGCCTACTATGATTGAAACCAAAAATGCTTTCAATTGCATTTTTAAACACATCTAGGTATTATAAATGATAAAGAATGCTAATATAGATATAAAATCGATATAATTTTTTTTAAAAATAGCCTACTATGATTGAAACCAAAAGTGCTTTTAATTGCATTTTTAAACACATCTAGGTATTATAAATGATAAAGAATGCTAATATAGATATAAAATCGATATAATTTTTTTAAAAATAGCCTACTTTGATTGAAACCAAAAATGCTTTCAATTGCATTTTAAACATATCTAGGTATTATAAATGATAAAGAATGCTAATATAGATATAAAATCGATATAATTTTTTTAAAAATGGCCTCCTTTGATTGAAACCGAAAATGCTTTCAATTGCATTTTTAAACACATCTAGGTATTATAAATGATAAAGAATGCTAATATAGATATAAAATCGATATAATTTTTTTAAAAATAGCCTACTATGATTGAAACCAAAAATGCTTTCAATTGCATTTTTAAACACATCTAGGTATTATAAATGATAAAGAATGCTAATATAGATATAAAATCGATATAATTTTTTTAAAAATAGCCTACTATGATTGAAACCAAAAATACTTTATAAAAAAAACTTTTTAAAAAACCACGTTTTTACCCGTGGACTAAAAAGTAGAAAATAACTTTTTTATTGGGTTCAAAGGATATTGGTTTGAAAAATTGAGATTGATTTGAAAGTTTTATACTAAAGTCATGACCATACATGAATTGCAAATTTGTTCACTTCGACCATTTCGTATAGTTCAACATCTTAAAACGTGGGCGCATTCATTAATATTGTATATTTGTAGAGCTTAAATTTCATAAAAATGCGCCACGTTTTAAGATGTTGAACTATACGATATGGTCGAAGTGAACAAATTTGCAATTCATGTATGGTCATGACTTTAGTATAAAACTTTCAAATCAATCTCAATTTTTTAAACCAATATCCTTCGAACCCAATAAAAAAGTTATTTTCTACTTTTAGTCCACGGGTAAAAACGTGGTTTTTTAAAAAGTTTTTTTTATAAAGTATTTATTTTCTACTTTTTAGTTTTAAAAAGTTATTTAAAGTATCTATCGATAAGCTGTACTGTCGCACAGCATAAGTTTGTAAACTAGAATCAAACCATTGAAAGTCTTCATAGATCAGCTGTGCTATCGCACAGCATAAGTTTGTAAACTAGAATTTAACAATTCAAAGAAAGTCTCCATAGAAAGTCTCCATTGATCAGCTGTGCTATCGCACAGCATAAGTTTGTAAACTAGAATTTAACCATAGAAAGTCTCCATTGATCAGCTGTGCTATCGCACAGCATAAGTTTGTAAACTAGAATTTAACCATAGAAAGTCTCCATTGATCAGCTGTGCTATCGCACAGCATAAGTTTGTAAACTAGAATTTAACCATAGAAAGTCTCCATTGATCAGCTGTGCTATCGCACAGCAAAAATTTGTATAGATTTCTTGCTGATTAACTTGCTTGTTTGCTTGTTTGCTTGCTTACAGAAAGCGTATTTTGCGATTTTCTCAGCAATGCCGCAACCAATTTGAAATCTGTTTTTTGCAAAAGATGTGAAATTCCAGGCACAAACTTTTCATCTCTGATCATTTTAAGCTATCTTGCTCCATATTTTCATAAAATTCAAAAATTTGATTTTTCAATCTGAACAAAACCAATAGATTCACACGTGAAAACGGTGTGAATATAACTAGAATTAAACCATAGAAAGTCGTGTATCGAATTTTTTGCGATTCAAACTCATAACGGCTTTTTGAAATTTAAAATTATTGAAAGTTGTTCATTTGTCATGTAAAAATATGCTAAGCCATAAAGAATAAAAAATTTAATTTAATTGTACTATAATTAAGCAGTTTTAAGTTTCCGAAATGCTTGAATATTGTATTGTCACCGGAATGATAAGTGCATCCAAAATTTCAGCTCGATTGGAGCAGGAGAAGTAGTCGAAAAATTGATCGCAAGATTTGAAATTTTTTGCAAACAAACAAACAAACAAACAAACAAACAAACAAACAAGAAAGCAAGTTAAGAAAAACGTGGTAAAATAATAAAATGCTTTCAATTGCATTTTTAAACACATCTAGGTATTATAAATGAAAAAGAATGCTAATATAGATATAAAATCGATATAATTTTTTTAAAAATAGCCTACTATGATTGAAACCAAAAATGCTTTCAATTGCATTTTTAAACACATCTAGGTATTATAAATGATAAAGAATGCTAATATAGATATAAAATCGATATAATTTTTTTAAAAATAGCCTACTATGATTGAAACCAAAAATGCTTTCAATTGCATTTTTAAACACATCTAGGTATTATAAATGATAAAGAATGCTAATATAGATATAAAATCGATATAATTTTTTTAAAAATAGCCTACTATGATTGAAACCAAATAGTGCTTTCAATTGCATTTTTAAACACATCTAGGTATTATAAATGATAAAGAATGCTAATATAGATATAAAATCGATATAATTTTTTTAAAAATAGCCTACTATGATTGAAACCAAATAGTGCTTTCAATTGCATTTTTAAACACATCTAGGTATTATAAATGATAAAGAATGCAAATATAGATATAGAATCGATATAATTTTTTTAAAAATAGCCTACTATGATTGAAACCAAAAATGCTTTCAATTGCATTTTTAAACACATCTAGGTATTATAAATGATAAAGAATGCTAATATAGATATAAAATCGATATAATTTTTTTAAAAATGGCCTCCTTTGATTGAAACCAAAAATGCTTTCAATTGCATTTTTAAGCACATCTAGGTATTATAAATGATAAAGAATGCTAATATAGATATAAAATCGATATAATTTTTTTAAAAATAGCCTACTATGATTGAAACCAAAAATGCTTTCAATTGCATTTTTAAACACATTTTGGTATTATAAATGATAAAGAATGCTAATATAGATATAAAATCGATATAATTTTTTTAAAAATAGCCTACTATGATTGAAACCAAAAATGCTTTCAGTTTCATTTTTAAACACATTTTGGTATTATAAATGATAAAGAATGCTAATATAGATATAAAATCGATATAATTTTTTTAAAAATGGCCTCCTTTGATTGAAACCGAAAATGCTTTCAATTGCATTTTTAAACACATCTAGGTATTATAAATGATAAAGAATGCTAATATAGATATAAAATCGATATAATTTTTTTAAAAATAGCCTACTATGATTGAAACCAAAAATGCTTTCAATTGCATTTTTAAACACATCTAGGTATTATAAATGATAAAGAATGCTAATATAGATATAAAATCGATATAATTTTTTTAAAAATAGCCTACTATGATTGAAACCAAATAGTGCTTTCAATTGCATTTTTAAACACATGGAGGTATTATAAATGATAAAGAATGCTAATAAAGATATAAAATCGATATAATTTTTTTAAAAATAGCCTACTATGATTGAAACCAAAAATGCTTTCAATTGCATTTTTAAACACATCTAGGTATTATAAATGATAAAAAATGCTAATATAGATATAAAAGCGATATAATTTTTTTAAAAATAGCCTACTATGATTGAAACCAAAAATGCTTTCAGTTTCATTTTTAAACACATTTTGGTATTATAAATGATAAAGAATGCTAATATAGATATAAAATCGATATAATTTTTTTAAAAATGGCCTCCTTTGATTGAAACCGAAAATGCTTTCAATTGCATTTTTAAACACATTTTGGTATTATAAATGATAAAGAATGCTAATATAGATATAAAATCGATATAATTTTTTTAAAAATAGCCTACTATGATTGAAACCAAAAATGCTTTCAATTGCATTTTTAAACACATCTAGGTATTATAAATGATAAAGAATGCTAATATAGATATAAAAGCGATATAATTTTTTTAAAAATAGCCTACTATGATTGAAACCAAATAGTGCTTTCAATTGCATTTTTAAACACATGGAGGTATTATAAATGATAAAGAATGCTAATAAAGATATAAAATCGATATAATTTTTTTAAAAATAGCCTACTATGATTGAAACCAAAAATGCTTTCAATTGCATTTTTAAACACATCTAGGTATTATAAATGATAAAAAATGCTAATATAGATATAAAATCGATATAATTTTTTTAAAAATAGCCTACTTTGATTGAAACCAAAAATGCTTTCAATTGCATTTTTAAACACATCTAGGTATTATAAATGATAAAAAATGCTAATATAGATATAGAATCGATATAATTTTTTTAAAAATAGCCTACCATGATTGAAACCAAAAATGCTTTCCATTGCATTTTTAAACACATCTAGGCATTATAAATGATTAAGAATGCTAATATAGATATAAAATCGATATAATTTTTTTAAAAATAGCCTACTATGATTGAAACCAAAAATGCTTTCAATTGCATTTTTAAACACATCTAGGTATTATAAATGATAAAGAATGCTAATATAGATATAAAATCGATATAATTTTTTTAAAAATAGCCTACTATGATTGAAACCAAAAGTGCTTTTAATTGCATTTTTAAACACATCTAGGTATTATAAATGATAAAGAATGCTAATATAGATATAAAATCGATATAATTTTTTTAAAAATAGCCTACTTTGATTGAAACCAAAAATGCTTTCAATTGCATTTTAAACATATCTAGGTATTATAAATGATAAAGAATGCTAATATAGATATAAAATCGATATAATTTTTTTAAAAATAGCCTACTATGATTGAAACCAAAAATGCTTTCAATTGCATTTTTAAACACATCTAGGTATTATAAATGATAAAGAATGCTAATATAGATATAAAATCGATATAATTTTTTTAAAAATAGCCTACTATGATTGAAACCAAAAATGCTTTCCATTGCATTTTTAAACACATCTAGGCATTATAAATGATTAAGAATGCTAATATAGATATAAAATCGATATAATTTTTTTAAAAATAGCCTACTATGATTGAAACCAAAAATGCTTTCAATTGCATTTTTAAACACATCTAGGTATTATAAATGATAAAGAATGCTAATATAGATATAAAATCGATATAATTTTTTTTAAAAATAGCCTACTATGATTGAAACCAAAAGTGCTTTTAATTGCATTTTTAAACACATCTAGGTATTATAAATGATAAAGAATGCTAATATAGATATAAAATCGATATAATTTTTTTAAAAATAGCCTACTTTGATTGAAACCAAAAATGCTTTCAATTGCATTTTAAACATATCTAGGTATTATAAATGATAAAGAATGCTAATATAGATATAAAATCGATATAATTTTTTTAAAAATGGCCTCCTTTGATTGAAACCGAAAATGCTTTCAATTGCATTTTTAAACACATCTAGGTATTATAAATGATAAAGAATGCTAATATAGATATAAAATCGATATAATTTTTTTAAAAATAGCCTACTATGATTGAAACCAAAAATGCTTTCAATTGCATTTTTAAACACATCTAGGTATTATAAATGATAAAGAATGCTAATATAGATATAAAATCGATATAATTTTTTTAAAAATAGCCTACTATGATTGAAACCAAAAATACTTTATAAAAAAAACTTTTTAAAAAACCACGTTTTTACCCGTGGACTAAAAAGTAGAAAATAACTTTTTTATTGGGTTCAAAGGATATTGGTTTGAAAAATTGAGATTGATTTGAAAGTTTTATACTAAAGTCATGACCATACATGAATTGCAAATTTGTTCACTTCGACCATTTCGTATAGTTCAACATCTTAAAACGTGGGCGCATTCATTAATATTGTATATTTGTAGAGCTTAAATTTCATAAAAATGCGCCACGTTTTAAGATGTTGAACTATACGATATGGTCGAAGTGAACAAATTTGCAATTCATGTATGGTCATGACTTTAGTATAAAACTTTCAAATCAATCTCAATTTTTTAAACCAATATCCTTTGAACCCAATAAAAAAGTTATTTTCTACTTTTAGTCCACGGGTAAAAACGTGGTTTTTTAAAAAGTTTTTTTTATAAAGTATTTATTTTCTACTTTTTAGTTTTAAAAAGTTATTTAAAGTATCTATCGATAAGCTGTACTGTCGCACAGCATAAGTTTGTAAACTAGAATCAAACCATTGAAAGTCTTCATAGATCAGCTGTGCTATCGCACAGCATAAGTTTGTAAACTAGAATTTAACAATTCAAAGAAAGTCTCCATAGAAAGTCTCCATTGATCAGCTGTGCTATCGCACAGCATAAGTTTGTAAACTAGAATTTAACCATAGAAAGTCTCCATTGATCAGCTGTGCTATCGCACAGCATAAGTTTGTAAACTAGAATTTAACCATAGAAAGTCTCCATTGATCAGCTGTGCTATCGCACAGCATAAGTTTGTAAACTAGAATTTAACCATAGAAAGTCTCCATTGATCAGCTGTGCTATCGCACAGCAAAAATTTGTATAGATTTCTTGCTGATTAACTTGCTTGTTTGCTTGTTTGCTTGCTTACAGAAAGCGTATTTTGCGATTTTCTCAGCAATGCCGCAACCAATTTGAAATCTGTTTTTTGCAAAAGATGTGAAATTCCAGGCACAAACTTTTCATCTCTGATCATTTTAAGCTATCTTGCTCCATATTTTCATAAAATTCAAAAATTTGATTTTTCAATCTGAACAAAACCAATAGATTCACACGTGAAAACGGTGTGAATATAACTAGAATTAAACCATAGAAAGTCGTGTATCGAATTTTTTGCGATTCAAACTCATAACGGCTTTTTGAAATTTAAAATTATTGAAAGTTGTTCATTTGTCATGTAAAAATATGCTAAGCCATAAAGAATAAAAAATTTAATTTAATTGTACTATAATTAAGCAGTTTTAAGTTTCCGAAATGCTTGAATATTGTATTGTCACCGGAATGATAAGTGCATCCAAAATTTCAGCTCGATTGGAGCAGGAGAAGTAGTCGAAAAATTGATCGCAAGATTTGAAATTTTTTGCAAACAAACAAACAAACAAACAAACAAACAAACAAACAAGAAAGCAAGTTAAGAAAAACGTGGTAAAATAATAAAATGCTTTCAATTGCATTTTTAAACACATCTAGGTATTATAAATGAAAAAGAATGCTAATATAGATATAAAATCGATATAATTTTTTTAAAAATAGCCTACTATGATTGAAACCAAAAATGCTTTCAATTGCATTTTTAAACACATCTAGGTATTATAAATGATAAAGAATGCTAATATAGATATAAAATCGATATAATTTTTTTAAAAATAGCCTACTATGATTGAAACCAAAAATGCTTTCAATTGCATTTTTAAACACATCTAGGTATTATAAATGATAAAGAATGCTAATATAGATATAAAATCGATATAATTTTTTTAAAAATAGCCTACTATGATTGAAACCAAATAGTGCTTTCAATTGCATTTTTAAACACATCTAGGTATTATAAATGATAAAGAATGCTAATATAGATATAAAATCGATATAATTTTTTTAAAAATAGCCTACTATGATTGAAACCAAATAGTGCTTTCAATTGCATTTTTAAACACATCTAGGTATTATAAATGATAAAGAATGCAAATATAGATATAGAATCGATATAATTTTTTTAAAAATAGCCTACTATGATTGAAACCAAAAATGCTTTCAATTGCATTTTTAAACACATCTAGGTATTATAAATGATAAAGAATGCTAATATAGATATAAAATCGATATATTTTTTTTAAAAATGGCCTCCTTTGATTGAAACCAAAAATGCTTTCAATTGCATTTTTAAGCACATCTAGGTATTATAAATGATAAAGAATGCTAATATAGATATAAAATCGATATAATTTTTTTAAAAATAGCCTACTATGATTGAAACCAAAAATGCTTTCAATTGCATTTTTAAACACATTTTGGTATTATAAATGATAAAGAATGCTAATATAGATATAAAATCGATATAATTTTTTTAAAAATAGCCTACTATGATTGAAACCAAAAATGCTTTCAGTTTCATTTTTAAACACATTTTGGTATTATAAATGATAAAGAATGCTAATATAGATATAAAATCGACATAATTTTTTTAAAAATGGCCTCCTTTGATTGAAACCGAAAATGCTTTCAATTGCATTTTTAAACACATCTAGGTATTATAAATGATAAAGAATGCTAATATAGATATAAAATCGATATAATTTTTTTAAAAATAGCCTACTATGATTGAAACCAAAAATGCTTTCAATTGCATTTTTAAACACATCTAGGTATTATAAATGATAAAGAATGCTAATATAGATATAAAATCGATATAATTTTTTTAAAAATAGCCTACTATGATTGAAACCAAAAATACTTTATAAAAAAAACTTTTTAAAAAACCACGTTTTTACCCGTGGACTAAAAAGTAGAAAATAACTTTTTTATTGGGTTCAAAGGATATTGGTTTGAAAAATTGAGATTGATTTGAAAGTTTTATACTAAAGTCATGACCATACATGAATTGCAAATTTGTTCACTTCGACCATTTCGTATAGTTCAACATCTTAAAACGTGGGCGCATTCATTAATATTGTATATTTGTAGAGCTTAAATTTCATAAAAATGCGCCACGTTTTAAGATGTTGAACTATACGATATGGTCGAAGTGAACAAATTTGCAATTCATGTATGGTCATGACTTTAGTATAAAACTTTCAAATCAATCTCAATTTTTTAAACCAATATCCTTTGAACCCAATAAAATAGTTATTTTCTACTTTTAGTCCACGGGTAAAAACGTGGTTTTTTAAAAAGTTTTTTTTATAAAGTATTTATTTTCTACTTTTTAGTTTTAAAAAGTTATTTAAAGTATCTATCGATAAGCTGTACTGTCGCACAGCATAAGT
Organism: Chironomus riparius; assembly: GCA_917627325.4. NCBI lineage: Eukaryota > Metazoa > Arthropoda > Insecta > Diptera > Chironomidae > Chironomus > Chironomus riparius. Next base: position 35,650,590 of record OU895878.1, on the reverse strand, counting down.
TTGTAAACTAGAATCAAACCATTGAAAGTCTTCATAGATCAGCTGTGCTATCGCACAGCATAAGTTTGTAAACTAGAATTTAACCATAGAAAGTCTCCATTGATCAGCTGTGCTATCGCACAGCATAAGTTTGTAAACTAGAATTTAACCATAGAAAGTCTCCATTGATCAGCTGTGCTATCGCACAGCATAAGTTTGTAAACTAGAATTTAACCATAGAAAGTCTCCATTGATCAGCTGTGCTATCGCACAGCAAAAATTTGTATAGATTTCTTGCTGATTAACTTGCTTGTTTGCTTGTTTGCTTGCTTACAGAAAGCGTATTTTGCGATTTTCTCAGCAATGCCGCAACCAATTTGAAATCTGTTTTTTGCAAAAGATGTGAAATTCCAGGCACAAACTTTTCATCTCTGATCATTTTAAGCTATCTTGCTCCATATTTTCATAAAATTCAAAAATTTGATTTTTCAATCTGAACAAAACCAATAGATTCACACGTGAAAACGGTGTGAATATAACTAGAATTAAACCATAGAAAGTCGTGTATCGAATTTTTTGCGATTCAAACTCATAACGGCTTTTTGAAATTTAAAATTATTGAAAGTTGTTCATTTGTCATGTAAAAATATGCTAAGCCATAAAGAATAAAAAATTTAATTTAATTGTACTATAATTAAGCAGTTTTAAGTTTCCGAAATGCTTGAATATTGTATTGTCACCGGAATGATAAGTGCATCCAAAATTTCAGCTCGATTGGAGCAGGAGAAGTAGTCGAAAAATTGATCGCAAGATTTGAAATTTTTTGCAAACAAACAAACAAACAAACAAACAAACAAACAAACAAGAAAGCAAGTTAAGAAAAACGTGGTAAAATAATAAAATGCTTTCAATTGCATTTTTAAACACATCTAGGTATTATAAATGAAAAAGAATGCTAATATAGATATAAAATCGATATAATTTTTTTAAAAATAGCCTACTATGATTGAAACCAAAAATGCTTTCAATTGCATTTTTAAACACATCTAGGTATTATAAATGATAAAGAATGCTAATATAGATATAAAATCGATATAATTTTTTTAAAAATAGCCTACTATGATTGAAACCAAAAATGCTTTCAATTGCATTTTTAAACACATCTAGGTATTATAAATGATAAAGAATGCTAATATAGATATAAAATCGATATAATTTTTTTAAAAATAGCCTACTATGATTGAAACCAAATAGTGCTTTCAATTGCATTTTTAAACACATCTAGGTATTATAAATGATAAAGAATGCTAATATAGATATAAAATCGATATAATTTTTTTAAAAATAGCCTACTATGATTGAAACCAAATAGTGCTTTCAATTGCATTTTTAAACACATCTAGGTATTATAAATGATAAAGAATGCAAATATAGATATAGAATCGATATAATTTTTTTAAAAATGGCCTCCTTTGATTGAAACCAAAAATGCTTTCAATTGCATTTTTAAGCACATCTAGGTATTATAAATGATAAAGAATGCTAATATAGATATAAAATCGATATAATTTTTTTAAAAATAGCCTACTATGATTGAAACCAAAAATGCTTTCAATTGCATTTTTAAACACATTTTGGTATTATAAATGATAAAGAATGCTAATATAGATATAAAATCGATATAATTTTTTTAAAAATGGCCTCCTTTGATTGAAACCAAAAATGCTTTCAATTGCATTTTTAAACACATCTAGGTATTATAAATGATAAAGAATGCTAATATAGATATAAAATCGATATAATTTTTTTAAAAATAGCCTACTATGATTGAAACCAAAAATGCTTTCAGTTTCATTTTTAAACACATTTTGGTATTATAAATGATAAAGAATGCTAATATAGATATAAAATCGATATAATTTTTTTAAAAATGGCCTCCTTTGATTGAAACCGAAAATGCTTTCAATTGCATTTTTAAACACATCTAGGTATTATAAATGATAAAGAATGCTAATATAGATATAAAATCGATATAATTTTTTTAAAAATAGCCTACTATGATTGAAACCAAAAATGCTTTCAATTGCATTTTTAAACACATCTAGGTATTATAAATGATAAAGAATGCTAATATAGATATAAAATCGATATAATTTTTTTAAAAATAGCCTACTATGATTGAAACCAAAAATACTTTATAAAAAAAACTTTTTAAAAAACCACGTTTTTACCCGTGGACTAAAAAGTAGAAAATAACTTTTTTATTGGGTTCAAAGGATATTGGTTTGAAAAATTGAGATTGATTTGAAAGTTTTATACTAAAGTCATGACCATACATGAATTGCAAATTTGTTCACTTCGACCATTTCGTATAGTTCAACATCTTAAAACGTGGGCGCATTCATTAATATTGTATATTTGTAGAGCTTAAATTTCATAAAAATGCGCCACGTTTTAAGATGTTGAACTATACGATATGGTCGAAGTGAACAAATTTGCAATTCATGTATGGTCATGACTTTAGTATAAAACTTTCAAATCAATCTCAATTTTTTAAACCAATATCCTTTGAACCCAATAAAAAAGTTATTTTCTACTTTTAGTCCACGGGTAAAAACGTGGTTTTTTAAAAAGTTTTTTTTATAAAGTATTTATTTTCTACTTTTTAGTTTTAAAAAGTTATTTAAAGTATCTATCGATAAGCTGTACTGTCGCACAGCATAAGTTTGTAAACTAGAATCAAACCATTGAAAGTCTTCATAGATCAGCTGTGCTATCGCACAGCATAAGTTTGTAAACTAGAATTTAACAATTCAAAGAAAGTCTCCATAGAAAGTCTCCATTGATCAGCTGTGCTATCGCACAGCATAAGTTTGTAAACTAGAATTTAACCATAGAAAGTCTCCATTGATCAGCTGTGCTATCGCACAGCATAAGTTTGTAAACTAGAATTTAACCATAGAAAGTCTCCATTGATCAGCTGTGCTATCGCGCAGCATAAGTTTGTAAACTAGAATTTAACCATAGAAAGTCTCCATTGATCAGCTGTGCTATCGCACAGCAAAAATTTGTATAGATTTCTTGCTGATTAACTTGCTTGTTTGCTTGTTTGCTTGCTTACAGAAAGCGTATTTTGCGATTTTCTCAGCAATGCCGCAACCAATTTGAAATCTGTTTTTTGCAAAAGATGTGAAATTCCAGGCACAAACTTTTCATCTCTGATCATTTTAAGCTATCTTGCTCCATATTTTCATAAAATTCAAAAATTTGATTTTTCAATCTGAACAAAACCAATAGATTCACACGTGAAAACGGTGTGAATATAACTAGAATTAAACCATAGAAAGTCGTGTATCGAATTTTTTGCGATTCAAACTCATAACGGCTTTTTGAAATTTAAAATTATTGAAAGTTGTTCATTTGTCATGTAAAAATATGCTAAGCCATAAAGAATAAAAAATTTAATTTAATTGTACTATAATTAAGCAGTTTTAAGTTTCCGAAATGCTTGAATATTGTATTGTCACCGGAATGATAAGTGCATCCAAAATTTCAGCTCGATTGGAGCAGGAGAAGTAGTCGAAAAATTGATCGCAAGATTTGAAATTTTTTGCAAACAAACAAACAAACAAACAAACAAACAAACAAACAAGAAAGCAAGTTAAGAAAAACGTGGTAAAATAATAAAATGCTTTCAATTGCATTTTTAAACACATCTAGGTATTATAAATGAAAAAGAATGCTAATATAGATATAAAATCGATATAATTTTTTTAAAAATAGCCTACTATGATTGAAACCAAAAATGCTTTCAATTGCATTTTTAAACACATCTAGGTATTATAAATGATAAAGAATGCTAATATAGATATAAAATCGATATAATTTTTTTAAAAATAGCCTACTATGATTGAAACCAAAAATGCTTTCAATTGCATTTTTAAACACATCTAGGTATTATAAATGATAAAGAATGCTAATATAGATATAAAATCGATATAATTTTTTTAAAAATAGCCTACTATGATTGAAACCAAATAGTGCTTTCAATTGCATTTTTAAACACATCTAGGTATTATAAATGATAAAGAATGCTAATATAGATATAAAATCGATATAATTTTTTTAAAAATAGCCTACTATGATTGAAACCAAATAGTGCTTTCAATTGCATTTTTAAACACATCTAGGTATTATAAATGATAAAGAATGCAAATATAGATATAGAATCGATATAATTTTTTTAAAAATAGCCTACTATGATTGAAACCAAAAATGCTTTCAATTGCATTTTTAAACACATCTAGGTATTATAAATGATAAAGAATGCTAATATAGATATAAAATCGATATAATTTTTTTAAAAATGGCCTCCTTTGATTGAAACCAAAAATGCTTTCAATTGCATTTTTAAGCACATCTAGGTATTATAAATGATAAAGAATGCTAATATAGATATAAAATCGATATAATTTTTTTAAAAATAGCCTACTATGATTGAAACCAAAAATGCTTTCAATTGCATTTTTAAACACATTTTGGTATTATAAATGATAAAGAATGCTAATATAGATATAAAATCGATATAATTTTTTTAAAAATAGCCTACTATGATTGAAACCAAAAATGCTTTCAGTTTCATTTTTAAACACATTTTGGTATTATAAATGATAAAGAATGCTAATATAGATATAAAATCGATATAATTTTTTTAAAAATGGCCTCCTTTGATTGAAACCGAAAATGCTTTCAATTGCATTTTTAAACACATCTAGGTATTATAAATGATAAAGAATGCTAATATAGATATAAAATCGATATAATTTTTTTAAAAATAGCCTACTATGATTGAAACCAAAAATGCTTTCAATTGCATTTTTAAACACATCTAGGTATTATAAATGATAAAGAATGCTAATATAGATATAAAATCGATATAATTTTTTTAAAAATAGCCTACTATGATTGAAACCAAAAATACTTTATAAAAAAAACTTTTTAAAAAACCACGTTTTTACCCGTGGACTAAAAAGTAGAAAATAACTTTTTTATTGGGTTCAAAGGATATTGGTTTGAAAAATTGAGATTGATTTGAAAGTTTTATACTAAAGTCATGACCATACATGAATTGCAAATTTGTTCACTTCGACCATTTCGTATAGTTCAACATCTTAAAACGTGGGCGCATTCATTAATATTGTATATTTGTAGAGCTTAAATTTCATAAAAATGCGCCACGTTTTAAGATGTTGAACTATACGATATGGTCGAAGTGAACAAATTTGCAATTCATGTATGGTCATGACTTTAGTATAAAACTTTCAAATCAATCTCAATTTTTTAAACCAATATCCTTTGAACCCAATAAAAAAGTTATTTTCTACTTTTAGTCCACGGGTAAAAACGTGGTTTTTTAAAAAGTTTTTTTTATAAAGTATTTATTTTCTACTTTTTAGTTTTAAAAAGTTATTTAAAGTATCTATCGATAAGCTGTACTGTCGCACAGCATAAGTTTGTAAACTAGAATCAAACCATTGAAAGTCTTCATAGATCAGCTGTGCTATCGCACAGCATAAGTTTGTAAACTAGAATTTAACAATTCAAAGAAAGTCTCCATAGAAAGTCTCCATTGATCAGCTGTGCTATCGCACAGCATAAGTTTGTAAACTAGAATTTAACCATAGAAAGTCTCCATTGATCAGCTGTGCTATCGCACAGCATAAGTTTGTAAACTAGAATTTAACCATAGAAAGTCTCCATTGATCAGCTGTGCTATCGCACAGCAAAAATTTGTATAGATTTCTTGCTGATTAACTTGCTTGTTTGCTTGTTTGCTTGCTTACAGAAAGCGTATTTTGCGATTTTCTCAGCAATGCCGCAACCAATTTGAAATCTGTTTTTTGCAAAAGATGTGAAATTCCAGGCACAAACTTTTCATCTCTGATCATTTTAAGCTATCTTGCTCCATATTTTCATAAAATTCAAAAATTTGATTTTTCAATCTGAACAAAACCAATAGATTCACACGTGAAAACGGTGTGAATATAACTAGAATTAAACCATAGAAAGTCGTGTATCGAATTTTTTGCGATTCAAACTCATAACGGCTTTTTGAAATTTAAAATTATTGAAAGTTGTTCATTTGTCATGTAAAAATATGCTAAGCCATAAAGAATAAAAAATTTAATTTAATTGTACTATAATTAAGCAGTTTTAAGTTTCCGAAATGCTTGAATATTGTATTGTCACCGGAATGATAAGTGCATCCAAAATTTCAGCTCGATTGGAGCAGGAGAAGTAGTCGAAAAATTGATCGCAAGATTTGAAATTTTTTGCAAACAAACAAACAAACAAACAAACAAGAAAGCAAGTTAAGAAAAACGTGGTAAAATAATAAAAAATGCTTTCAATTGCATTTTTAAACACATCTAGGTATTATAAATGAAAAAGAATGCTAATATAGATATAAAATCGATATAATTTTTTTAAAAATAGCCTACTATGATTGAAACCAAAAATGCTTTCAATTGCATTTTTAAACACATCTAGGTATTATAAATGATAAAGAATGCTAATATAGATATAAAATCGATATAATTTTTTTAAAAATAGCCTACTATGATTGAAACCAAAAATGCTTTCAATTGCATTTTTAAACACATCTAGGTATTATAAATGATAAAGAATGCTAATATAGATATAAAATCGATATAATTTTTTTAAAAATAGCCTACTATGATTGAAACCAAATAGTGCTTTCAATTGCATTTTTAAACACATCTAGGTATTATAAATGATAAAGAATGCTAATATAGATATAAAATCGATATAATTTTTTTAAAAATAGCCTACTATGATTGAAACCAAATAGTGCTTTCAATTGCATTTTTAAACACATCTAGGTATTATAAATGATAAAGAATGCAAATATAGATATAGAATCGATATAATTTTTTTAAAAATAGCCTACTATGATTGAAACCAAATAGTGCTTTCAATTGCATTTTTAAACACATCTAGGTATTATAAATGATAAAGAATGCTAATATAGATATAAAATCGATATAATTTTTTTAAAAATGGCCTCCTTTGATTGAAACCAAAAATGCTTTCAATTGCATTTTTAAGCACATCTAGGTATTATAAATGATAAAGAATGCTAATATAGATATAAAATCGATATAATTTTTTTAAAAATAGCCTACTATGATTGAAACCAAAAATGCTTTCAATTGCATTTTTAAACACATTTTGGTATTATAAATGATAAAGAATGCTAATATAGATATAAAATCGATATAATTTTTTTAAAAATGGCCTCCTTTGATTGAAACCAAAAATGCTTTCAATTGCATTTTTAAACACATCTAGGTATTATAAATGATAAAGAATGCTAATATAGATATAAAATCGATATAATTTTTTTAAAAATAGCCTACTATGATTGAAACCAAAAATGCTTTCAGTTGCATTTTTAAACACATTTTGGTATTATAAATGATAAAGAATGCTAATATAGATATAAAATCGATATAATTTTTTTAAAAATGGCCTCCTTTGATTGAAACCAAAAATGCTTTCAATTGCATTTTTAAACACATCTAGGTATTATAAATGATAAAGAATGCTAATATAGATATAAAATCGATATAATTTTTTTAAAAATAGCCTACTATGATTGAAACCAAAAATGCTTTCAATTGCATTTTTAAACACATCTAGGTATTATAAATGATAAAGAATGCTAATATAGATATAAAATCGATATAATTTTTTTAAAAATAGCCTACTATGATTGAAACCAAAAATACTTTATAAAAAAAACTTTTTAAAAAACCACGTTTTTACCCGTGGACTAAAAAGTAGAAAATAACTTTTTTATTGGGTTCAAAGGATATTGGTTTGAAAAATTGAGATTGATTTGAAAGTTTTATACTAAAGTCATGACCATACATGAATTGCAAATTTGTTCACTTCGACCATTTCGTATAGTTCAACATCTTAAAACGTGGGCGCATTCATTAATATTGTATATTTGTAGAGCTTAAATTTCATAAAAATGCGCCACGTTTTAAGATGTTGAACTATACGATATGGTCGAAGTGAACAAATTTGCAATTCATGTATGGTCATGACTTTAGTATAAAACTTTCAAATCAATCTCAATTTTTTAAACCAATATCCTTTGAACCCAATAAAAAAGTTATTTTCTACTTTTAGTCCACGGGTAAAAACGTGGTTTTTTAAAAAGTTTTTTTTATAAAGTATTTATTTTCTACTTTTTAGTTTTAAAAAGTTATTTAAAGTATCTATCGATAAGCTGTACTGTCGCACAGCATAAGTTTGTAAACTAGAATCAAACCATTGAAAGTCTTCATAGATCAGCTGTGCTATCGCACAGCATAAGTTTGTAAACTAGAATTTAACAATTCAAAGAAAGTCTCCATAGAAAGTCTCCATTGATCAGCTGTGCTATCGCACAGCATAAGTTTGTAAACTAGAATTTAACCATAGAAAGTCTCCATTGATCAGCTGTGCTATCGCACAGCATAAGTTTGTAAACTAGAATTTAACCATAGAAAGTCTCCATTGATCAGCTGTGCTATCGCACAGCATAAGTTTGTAAACTAGAATTTAACCATAGAAAGTCTCCATTGATCAGCTGTGCTATCGCACAGCAAAAATTTGTATAGATTTCTTGCTGATTAACTTGCTTGTTTGCTTGTTTGCTTGCTTACAGAAAGCGTATTTTGCGATTTTCTCAGCAATGCCGCAACCAATTTGAAATCTGTTTTTTGCAAAAGATGTGAAATTCCAGGCACAAACTTTTCATCTCTGATCATTTTAAGCTATCTTGCTCCATATTTTCATAAAATTCAAAAATTTGATTTTTCAATCTGAACAAAACCAATAGATTCACACGTGAAAACGGTGTGAATATAACTAGAATTAAACCATAGAAAGTCGTGTATCGAATTTTTTGCGATTCAAACTCATAACGGCTTTTTGAAATTTAAAATTATTGAAAGTTGTTCATTTGTCATGTAAAAATATGCTAAGCCATAAAGAATAAAAAATTTAATTTAATTGTACTATAATTAAGCAGTTTTAAGTTTCCGAAATGCTTGAATATTGTATTGTCACCGGAATGATAAGTGCATCCAAAATTTCAGCTCGATTGGAGCAGGAGAAGTAGTCGAAAAATTGATCGCAAGATTTGAAATTTTTTGCAAACAAACAAACAAACAAACAAACAAACAAACAAACAAGAAAGCAAGTTAAGAAAAACGTGGTAAAATAATAAAATGCTTTCAATTGCATTTTTAAACACATCTAGGTATTATAAATGATAAAGAATGCTAATATAGATATAAAATCGATATAATTTTTTTAAAAATAGCCTACTATGATTGAAACCAAATAGTGCTTTCAATTGCATTTTTAAACACATCTAGGTATTATAAATGATAAAGAATGCTAATATAGATATAAAATCGATATAATTTTTTTAAAAATAGCCTACTATGATTGAAACCAAATAGTGCTTTCAATTGCATTTTTAAACACATCTAGGTATTATAAATGATAAAGAATGCTAATATAGATATAAAATCGATATATTTTTTTTAAAAATAGCCTACTATGATTAAAACCAAAAATGCTTTCAATTGCATTTTTAAACACATTAAGGTATTATAAATGATAAAGAATGCTAATATAGATATAAAATCGATATAATTTTTTTAAAAATAGCCTACTATGATTGAAACCAAAAATGCTTTCAATTGCATTTTTAAACACATCTAGGTATTATAAATGATAAAGAATGCTAATAAAGATATAAAATCGATATAATTTTTTTAAAAATAGCCTACTATGATTGAAACCAAATAGTGCTTTCAATTGCATTTTTAAACACATCTAGGTATTATAAATGATAAAGAATGCTAATATAGATATAGAATCGATATAATTTTTTTAAAAATAGCCTACTATGATTGAAACCAAAAATGCTTTCAATTGCATTTTTAAACACATCTAGGTATTATAAATGATAAAGAATGCTAATATAGATATAAAATCGATATAATTTTTTTAAAAATGGCCTACTTTGATTGAAACCAAAAATGCTTTCAATTGCATTTTTAAACACATCTAGGTATTATAAATGATAAAGAATGCTAATATAGATATAAAATCGATATAATTTTTTTAAAAATAGCCTACTATGATTGAAACCAAAAATGCTTTCAATTGCATTTTTAAACACATCTAGGTATTATAAATGATAAAGAATGCTAATATAGATATAAAATCGATATAATTTTTTTAAAAATAGCCTACTTTGATTGAAACCAAAAATGCTTTCAATTGCATTTTTAAACACATCTAAGTATTATAAATGATAAAAAATGCTAATATAGATATAGAATCGATATAATTTTTTTAAAAATAGCCTACTATGATTGAAACCAAAAATGCTTTCCATTGCATTTTTAAACACATCTAGGCATTATAAATGATTAAGAATGCTAATATAGATATAAAATCGATATAATTTTTTTAAAAATAGCCTACTATGATTGAAACCAAAAATGCTTTCAATTGCATTTTTAAACACATCTAGGTATTATAAATGATAAAGAATGCTAATATAGATATAAAATCGATATAATTTTTTTAAAAATAGCCTACTATGATTGAAACCAAAAGTGCTTTTAATTGCATTTTTAAACACATCTAGGTATTATAAATGATAAAGAATGCTAATATAGATATAAAATCGATATAATTTTTTTAAAAATAGCCTACTATGATTGAAACCAAAAATGCTTTCAATTGCATTTTTAAACACATCTAGGTATTATAAATGATAAAAAATGCTAATATAGATATAGAATCGATATAATTTTTTTAAAAATAGCCTACTATGATTGAAACCAAAAATGCTTTCAATTGCATTTTTAAACACACTAGGTATTATAAATGATAAAGAATGCTAATATAGATATAGAATCGATATAATTTTTTTAAAAATAGCCTACTATGATTGAAACCAAAAATGCTTTCAATTGCATTTTTAAACACATCTAGGTATTATAAATGATAAAGAATGCTAATATAGATATAAAATCGATATAATTTTTTTAAAAATAGCCTACTATGATTGAAACCAAAAATGCTTTCAGTTGCATTTTTAAACACATTTTGGTATTATAAATGATAAAGAATGCTAATATAGATATAAAATCGATATAATTTTTTTAAAAATTGCCTCCTTTGATTGAAACCGAAAATGCTTTCAATTGCATTTTTAAACACATCTAGGTATTATAAATGATAAAGAATGCTAATATAGATATAAAATCGATATAATTTTTTTAAAAATAGCCTACTATGATTGAAACCAAATAGTGCTTTCAATTGCATTTTTAAACACATCTAGGTATTATAAATGATAAAGAATGCTAATATAGATATAAAATCGATATAATTTTTTTAAAAATAGCCTACTATGATTGAAACCAAATAGTGCTTTCAATTGCATTTTTAAACACATCTAGGTATTATAAATGATAAAGAATGCAAATATAGATATAAAATCGATATAATTTTTTTAAAAATAGCCTACTATGATTGAAACCAAATAGTGCTTTCAATTGCATTTTTAAACACATCTAGGTATTATAAATGATAAAGAATGCAAATATAGATATAGAATCGATATAATTTTTTTAAAAATAGCCTACTATGATTGAAACCAAATAGTGCTTTCAATTGCATTTTTAAACACATCTAGGTATTATAAATGATAAAGAATGCTAATATAGATATAAAATCGATATAATTTTTTTAAAAATGGCCTCCTTTGATTGAAACCAAAAATGCTTTCAATTGCATTTTTAAACACATCTAGGTATTATAAATGATAAAGAATGCTAATATAGATATAAAATCGATATAATTTTTTTAAAAATAGCCTACTATGATTGAAACCAAAAATGCTTTCAATTGCATTTTTAAACACATTTTGGTATTATAAATGATAAAGAATGCTAATATAGATATAAAATCGATATAATTTTTTTAAAAATGGCCTCCTTTGATTGAAACCAAAAATGCTTTCAATTGCATTTTTAAACACATCTAGGTATTATAAATGATAAAGAATGCTAATATAGATATAAAATCGATATAATTTTTTTAAAAATAGCCTACTATGATTGAAACCAAAAATGCTTTCAGTTGCATTTTTAAACACATTTTGGTATTATAAATGATAAAGAATGCTAATATAGATATAAAATCGATATAATTTTTTTAAAAATGGCCTCCTTTGATTGAAACCAAAAATGCTTTCAATTGCATTTTTAAACACATCTAGGTATTATAAATGATAAAGAATGCTAATATAGATATAAAATCGATATAATTTTTTTAAAAATAGCCTACTATGATTGAAACCAAAAATGCTTTCAATTGCATTTTTAAACACATCTAGGTATTATAAATGATAAAGAATGCTAATATAGATATAAAATCGATATAATTTTTTTAAAAATAGCCTACTATGATTGAAACCAAAAATACTTTATAAAAAAAACTTTTTAAAAAACCACGTTTTTACCCGTGGACTAAAAAGTAGAAAATAACTTTTTTATTGGGTTCAAAGGATATTGGTTTGAAAAATTGAGATTGATTTGAAAGTTTTATACTAAAGTCATGACCATACATGAATTGCAAATTTGTTCACTTCGACCATTTCGTATAGTTCAACATCTTAAAACGTGGGCGCATTCATTAATATTGTATATTTGTAGAGCTTAAATTTCATAAAAATGCGCCACGTTTTAAGATGTTGAACTATACGATATGGTCGAAGTGAACAAATTTGCAATTCATGTATGGTCATGACTTTAGTATAAAACTTTCAAATCAATCTCAATTTTTTAAACCAATATCCTTTGAACCCAATAAAAAAGTTATTTTCTACTTTTAGTCCACGGGTAAAAACGTGGTTTTTTAAAAAGTTTTTTTTATAAAGTATTTATTTTCTACTTTTTAGTTTTAAAAAGTTATTTAAAGTATCTATCGATAAGCTGTACTGTCGCACAGCATAAGTTTGTAAACTAGAATCAAACCATTGAAAGTCTTCATAGATCAGCTGTGCTATCGCACAGCATAAGTTTGTAAACTAGAATTTAACAATTCAAAGAAAGTCTCCATAGAAAGTCTCCATTGATCAGCTGTGCTATCGCACAGCATAAGTTTGTAAACTAGAATTTAACCATAGAAAGTCTCCATTGATCAGCTGTGCTATCGCACAGCATAAGTTTGTAAACTAGAATTTAACCATAGAAAGTCTCCATTGATCAGCTGTGCTATCGCACAGCATAAGTTTGTAAACTAGAATTTAACCATAGAAAGTCTCCATTGATCAGCTGTGCTATCGCACAGCAAAAATTTGTATAGATTTCTTGCTGATTAACTTGCTTGTTTGCTTGTTTGCTTGCTTACAGAAAGCGTATTTTGCGATTTTCTCAGCAATGCCGCAACCAATTTGAAATCTGTTTTTTGCAAAAGATGTGAAATTCCAGGCACAAACTTTTCATCTCTGATCATTTTAAGCTATCTTGCTCCATATTTTCATAAAATTCAAAAATTTGATTTTTCAATCTGAACAAAACCAATAGATTCACACGTGAAAACGGTGTGAATATAACTAGAATTAAACCATAGAAAGTCGTGTATCGAATTTTTTGCGATTCAAACTCATAACGGCTTTTTGAAATTTAAAATTATTGAAAGTTGTTCATTTGTCATGTAAAAATATGCTAAGCCATAAAGAATAAAAAATTTGATTTAATTGTACTATAATTAAGCAGTTTTAAGTTTCCAAAATGCTTGAATATTGTATTGTCACCGGAATGATAAGTGCATCCAAAATTTCAGCTCGATTGGAGCAGGAGAAGTAGTCGAAAAATTGATCGCAAGATTTGAAATTTTTTGCAAACAAACAAACAAACAAACAAACAAACAAACAAACAAACAAGAAAGCAAGTTAAGAAAAACGTGGTAAAATAATAAAATGCTTTCAATTGCATTTTTAAACACATCTAGGTATTATAAATGAAAAAGAATGCTAATATAGATATAAAATCGATATAATTTTTTTAAAAATAGCCTACTATGATTGAAACCAAAAATGCTTTCAATTGCATTTTTAAACACATCTAGGTATTATAAATGATAAAGAATGCTAATATAGATATAAAATCGATATAATTTTTTTAAAAATAGCCTACTATGATTGAAACCAAAAATGCTTTCAATTGCATTTTTAAACACATCTAGGTATTATAAATGATAAAGAATGCTAATATAGATATAAAATCGATATAATTTTTTTAAAAATAGCCTACTATGATTGAAACCAAATAGTGCTTTCAATTGCATTTTTAAACACATCTAGGTATTATAAATGATAAAGAATGCTAATATAGATATAAAATCGATATAATTTTTTTAAAAATAGCCTACTATGATTGAAACCAAATAGTGCTTTCAATTGCATTTTTAAACACATCTAGGTATTATAAATGATAAAGAATGCAAATATAGATATAGAATCGATATAATTTTTTTAAAAATAGCCTACTATGATTGAAACCAAAAATGCTTTCAATTGCATTTTTAAACACATCTAGGTATTATAAATGATAAAGAATGCTAATATAGATATAAAATCGATATAATTTTTTTAAAAATGGCCTCCTTTGATTGAAACCAAAAATGCTTTCAATTGCATTTTTAAGCACATCTAGGTATTATAAATGATAAAGAATGCTAATATAGATATAAAATCGATATAATTTTTTTAAAAATAGCCTACTATGATTGAAACCAAAAATGCTTTCAATTGCATTTTTAAACACATTTTGGTATTATAAATGATAAAGAATGCTAATATAGATATAAAATCGATATAATTTTTTTAAAAATAGCCTACTATGATTGAAACCAAAAATGCTTTCAGTTTCATTTTTAAACACATTTTGGTATTATAAATGATAAAGAATGCTAATATAGATATAAAATCGATATAATTTTTTTAAAAATGGCCTCCTTTGATTGAAACCGAAAATGCTTTCAATTGCATTTTTAAACACATCTAGGTATTATAAATGATAAAGAATGCTAATATAGATATAAAATCGATATAATTTTTTTAAAAATAGCCTACTATGATTGAAACCAAAAATGCTTTCAATTGCATTTTTAAACACATCTAGGTATTATAAATGATAAAGAATGCTAATATAGATATAAAATCGATATAATTTTTTTAAAAATAGCCTACCATGATTGAAACCAAAAATACTTTATAAAAAAAACTTTTTAAAAAACCACGTTTTTACCCGTGGACTAAAAAGTAGAAAATAACTTTTTTATTGGGTTCAAAGGATATTGGTTTGAAAAATTGAGATTGATTTGAAAGTTTTATACTAAAGTCATGACCATACATGAATTGCAAATTTGTTCACTTCGACCATATCGTATAGTTCAACATCTTAAAACGTGGGCGCATTCATTAATATTGTATATTTGTAGAGCTTAAATTTCATAAAAATGCGCCACGTTTTAAGATGTTGAACTATACGATATGGTCGAAGTGAACAAATTTGCAATTCATGTATGGTCATGACTTTAGTATAAAACTTTCAAATCAATCTCAATTTTTTAAACCAATATCCTTTGAACCCAATAAAAAAGTTATTTTCTACTTTTAGTCCACGGGTAAAAACGTGGTTTTTTAAAAAGTTTTTTTTATAAAGTATTTATTTTCTACTTTTTAGTTTTAAAAAGTTATTTAAAGTATCTATCGATAAGCTGTACTGTCGCACAGCATAAGTTTGTAAACTAGAATCAAACCATTGAAAGTCTTCATAGATCAGCTGTGCTATCGCACAGCATAAGTTTGTAAACTAGAATTTAACAATTCAAAGAAAGTCTCCATAGAAAGTCTCCATTGATCAGCTGTGCTATCGCACAGCATAAGTTTGTAAACTAGAATTTAACCATAGAAAGTCTCCATTGATCAGCTGTGCTATCGCACAGCATAAGTTTGTAAACTAGAATTTAACCATAGAAAGTCTCCATTGATCAGCTGTGCTATCGCACAGCATAAGTTTGTAAACTAGAATTTAACCATAGAAAGTCTCCATTGATCAGCTGTGCTATCGCACAGCAAAAATTTGTATAGATTTCTTGCTGATTAACTTGCTTGTTTGCTTGTTTGCTTGCTTACAGAAAGCGTATTTTGCGATTTTCTCAGCAATGCCGCAACCAATTTGAAATCTGTTTTTTGCAAAAGATGTGAAATTCCAGGCACAAACTTTTCATCTCTGATCATTTTAAGCTATCTTGCTCCATATTTTCATAAAATTCAAAAATTTGATTTTTCAATCTGAACAAAACCAATAGATTCACACGTGAAAACGGTGTGAATATAACTAGAATTAAACCATAGAAAGTCGTGTATCGAATTTTTTGCGATTCAAACTCATAACGGCTTTTTGAAATTTAAAATTATTGAAAGTTGTTCATTTGTCATGTAAAAATATGCTAAGCCATAAAGAATAAAAAATTTAATTTAATTGTACTATAATTAAGCAGTTTTAAGTTTCCGAAATGCTTGAATATTGTATTGTCACCGGAATGATAAGTGCATCCAAAATTTCAGCTCGATTGGAGCAGGAGAAGTAGTCGAAAAATTGATCGCAAGATTTGAAATTTTTTGCAAACAAACAAACAAACAAACAAACAAACAAACAAACAAGAAAGCAAGTTAAGAAAAACGTGGTAAAATAATAAAATGCTTTCAATTGCATTTTTAAACACATCTAGGTATTATAAATGAAAAAGAATGCTAATATAGATATAAAATCGATATAATTTTTTTAAAAATAGCCTACTATGATTGAAACCAAAAATGCTTTCAATTGCATTTTTAAACACATCTAGGTATTATAAATGATAAAGAATGCTAATATAGATATAAAATCGATATAATTTTTTTAAAAATAGCCTACTATGATTGAAACCAAAAATGCTTTCAATTGCATTTTTAAACACATCTAGGTATTATAAATGATAAAGAATGCTAATATAGATATAAAATCGATATAATTTTTTTAAAAATAGCCTACTATGATTGAAACCAAATAGTGCTTTCAATTGCATTTTTAAACACATCTAGGTATTATAAATGATAAAGAATGCTAATATAGATATAAAATCGATATAATTTTTTTAAAAATAGCCTACTATGATTGAAACCAAATAGTGCTTTCAATTGCATTTTTAAACACATCTAGGTATTATAAATGATAAAGAATGCAAATATAGATATAGAATCGATATAATTTTTTTAAAAATAGCCTACTATGATTGAAACCAAATAGTGCTTTCAATTGCATTTTTAAACACATCTAGGTATTATAAATGATAAAGAATGCTAATATAGATATAAAATCGATATAATTTTTTTAAAAATGGCCTCCTTTGATTGAAACCAAAAATGCTTTCAATTGCATTTTTAAGCACATCTAGGTATTATAAATGATAAAGAATGCTAATATAGATATAAAATCGATATAATTTTTTTAAAAATAGCCTACTATGATTGAAACCAAAAATGCTTTCAATTGCATTTTTAAACACATTTTGGTATTATAAATGATAAAGAATGCTAATATAGATATAAAATCGATATAATTTTTTTAAAAATGGCCTCCTTTGATTGAAACCAAAAATGCTTTCAATTGCATTTTTAAACACATCTAGGTATTATAAATGATAAAGAATGCTAATATAGATATAAAATCGATATAATTTTTTTAAAAATAGCCTACTATGATTGAAACCAAAAATGCTTTCAGTTGCATTTTTAAACACATTTTGGTATTATAAATGATAAAGAATGCTAATATAGATATAAAATCGATATAATTTTTTTAAAAATGGCCTCCTTTGATTGAAACCAAAAATGCTTTCAATTGCATTTTTAAACACATCTAGGTATTATAAATGATAAAGAATGCTAATATAGATATAAAATCGATATAATTTTTTTAAAAATAGCCTACTATGATTGAAACCAAAAATGCTTTCAATTGCATTTTTAAACACATCTAGGTATTATAAATGATAAAGAATGCTAATATAGATATAAAATCGATATAATTTTTTTAAAAATAGCCTACTATGATTGAAACCAAAAATACTTTATAAAAAAAACTTTTTAAAAAACCACGTTTTTACCCGTGGACTAAAAAGTAGAAAATAACTTTTTTATTGGGTTCAAAGGATATTGGTTTGAAAAATTGAGATTGATTTGAAAGTTTTATACTAAAGTCATGACCATACATGAATTGCAAATTTGTTCACTTCGACCATTTCGTATAGTTCAACATCTTAAAACGTGGGCGCATTCATTAATATTGTATATTTGTAGAGCTTAAATTTCATAAAAATGCGCCACGTTTTAAGATGTTGAACTATACGATATGGTCGAAGTGAACAAATTTGCAATTCATGTATGGTCATGACTTTAGTATAAAACTTTCAAATCAATCTCAATTTTTTAAACCAATATCCTTTGAACCCAATAAAAAAGTTATTTTCTACTTTTAGTCCACGGGTAAAAACGTGGTTTTTTAAAAAGTTTTTTTTATAAAGTATTTATTTTCTACTTTTTAGTTTTAAAAAGTTATTTAAAGTATCTATCGATAAGCTGTACTGTCGCACAGCATAAGTTTGTAAACTAGAATCAAACCATTGAAAGTCTTCATAGATCAGCTGTGCTATCGCACAGCATAAGTTTGTAAACTAGAATTTAACAATTCAAAGAAAGTCTCCATAGAAAGTCTCCATTGATCAGCTGTGCTATCGCACAGCATAAGTTTGTAAACTAGAATTTAACCATAGAAAGTCTCCATTGATCAGCTGTGCTATCGCACAGCATAAGTTTGTAAACTAGAATTTAACCATAGAAAGTCTCCATTGATCAGCTGTGCTATCGCACAGCATAAGTTTGTAAACTAGAATTTAACCATAGAAAGTCTCCATTGATCAGCTGTGCTATCGCACAGCAAAAATTTGTATAGATTTCTTGCTGATTAACTTGCTTGTTTGCTTGTTTGCTTGCTTACAGAAAGCGTATTTTGCGATTTTCTCAGCAATGCCGCAACCAATTTGAAATCTGTTTTTTGCAAAAGATGTGAAATTCCAGGCACAAACTTTTCATCTCTGATCATTTTAAGCTATCTTGCTCCATATTTTCATAAAATTCAAAAATTTGATTTTTCAATCTGAACAAAACCAATAGATTCACACGTGAAAACGGTGTGAATATAACTAGAATTAAACCATAGAAAGTCGTGTATCGAATTTTTTGCGATTCAAACTCATAACGGCTTTTTGAAATTTAAAATTATTGAAAGTTGTTCATTTGTCATGTAAAAATATGCTAAGCCATAAAGAATAAAAAATTTAATTTAATTGTACTATAATTAAGCAGTTTTAAGTTTCCGAAATGCTTGAATATTGTATTGTCACCGGAATGATAAGTGCATCCAAAATTTCAGCTCGATTGGAGCAGGAGAAGTAGTCGAAAAATTGATCGCAAGATTTGAAATTTTTTGCAAACAAACAAACAAACAAACAAACAAACAAACAAACAAGAAAGCAAGTTAAGAAAAACGTGGTAAAATAATAAAATGCTTTCAATTGCATTTTTAAACACATCTAGGTATTATAAATGATAAAGAATGCTAATATAGATATAAAATCGATATAATTTTTTTAAAAATAGCCTACTATGATTGAAACCAAATAGTGCTTTCAATTGCATTTTTAAACACATCTAGGTATTATAAATGATAAAGAATGCTAATATAGATATAAAATCGATATAATTTTTTTAAAAATAGCCTACTATGATTGAAACCAAATAGTGCTTTCAATTGCATTTTTAAACACATCTAGGTATTATAAATGATAAAGAATGCTAATATAGATATAAAATCGATATATTTTTTTTAAAAATAGCCTACTATGATTAAAACCAAAAATGCTTTCAATTGCATTTTTAAACACATTAAGGTATTATAAATGATAAAGAATGCTAATATAGATATAAAATCGATATAATTTTTTTAAAAATAGCCTACTATGATTGAAACCAAAAATGCTTTCAATTGCATTTTTAAACACATCTAGGTATTATAAATGATAAAGAATGCTAATAAAAATATAAAATCGATATAATTTTTTTAAAAATAGCCTACTATGATTGAAACCAAATAGTGCTTTCAATTGCATTTTTAAACACATCTAGGTATTATAAATGATAAAGAATGCTAATATAGATATAGAATCGATATAATTTTTTTAAAAATAGCCTACTATGATTGAAACCAAAAATGCTTTCAATTGCATTTTTAAACACATCTAGGTATTATAAATGATAAAGAATGCTAATATAGATATAAAATCGATATAATTTTTTTAAAAATGGCCTACTTTGATTGAAACCAAAAATGCTTTCAATTGCATTTTTAAACACATCTAGGTATTATAAATGATAAAGAATGCTAATATAGATATAAAATCGATATAATTTTTTTAAAAATAGCCTACTATGATTGAAACCAAAAATGCTTTCAATTGCATTTTTAAACACATCTAGGTATTATAAATGATAAAGAATGCTAATATAGATATAAAATCGATATAATTTTTTTAAAAATAGCCTACTTTGATTGAAACCAAAAATGCTTTCAATTGCATTTTTAAACACATCTAAGTATTATAAATGATAAAAAATGCTAATATAGATATAGAATCGATATAATTTTTTTAAAAATAGCCTACTATGATTGAAACCAAAAATGCTTTCCATTGCATTTTTAAACACATCTAGGCATTATAAATGATTAAGAATGCTAATATAGATATAAAATCGATATAATTTTTTTAAAAATAGCCTACTATGATTGAAACCAAAAATGCTTTCAATTGCATTTTTAAACACATCTAGGTATTATAAATGATAAAGAATGCTAATATAGATATAAAATCGATATAATTTTTTTAAAAATAGCCTACTATGATTGAAACCAAAAGTGCTTTTAATTGCATTTTTAAACACATCTAGGTATTATAAATGATAAAGAATGCTAATATAGATATAAAATCGATATAATTTTTTTAAAAATAGCCTACTATGATTGAAACCAAAAATGCTTTCAATTGCATTTTTAAACACATCTAGGTATTATAAATGATAAAAAATGCTAATATAGATATAGAATCGATATAATTTTTTTAAAAATAGCCTACTATGATTGAAACCAAAAATGCTTTCAATTGCATTTTTAAACACACTAGGTATTATAAATGATAAAGAATGCTAATATAGATATAGAATCGATATAATTTTTTTAAAAATAGCCTACTATGATTGAAACCAAAAATGCTTTCAATTGCATTTTTAAACACATCTAGGTATTATAAATGATAAAGAATGCTAATATAGATATAAAATCGATATAATTTTTTTAAAAATAGCCTACTATGATTGAAACCAAAAATGCTTTCAGTTGCATTTTTAAACACATTTTGGTATTATAAATGATAAAGAATGCTAATATAGATATAAAATCGATATAATTTTTTTAAAAATTGCCTCCTTTGATTGAAACCAAAAATGCTTTCAATTGCATTTTTAAACACATCTAGGTATTATAAATGATAAAGAATGCTAATATAGATATAAAATCGATATAATTTTTTTAAAAATAGCCTACTATGATTGAAACCAAAAATGCTTTCAATTGCATTTTTAAACACATCTAGGTATTATAAATGATAAAGAATGCTAATATAGATATAAAATCGATATAATTTTTTTAAAAATAGCCTACTATGATTGAAACCAAAAATAGTTTATAAGAAAAACTTTTTAAAAAACCACGTTTTTACCCGTGGACTAAAAAGTAGAAAATAACTTTTTTATTGGGTTCAAAGGATATTGGTTTGAAAAATTGAGATTGATTTGAAAGTTTTATACTAAAGTCATGACCATACATGAATTGCAAATTTGTTCACTTCGACCATATCGTATAGTTCAACATCTTAAAACGTGGGCGCATTCATTAATATTGTATATTTGTAGAGCTTAAATTTCATAAAAATGCGCCACGTTTTAAGATGTTGAACTATACGATATGGTCGAAGTGAACAAATTTGCAATTCATGTATGGTCATGACTTTAGTATAAAACTTTCAAATCAATCTCAATTTTTCAAACCAATATCCTTTGAACCCAATAAAAAAGTTATTTTCTACTTTTAGTCCACGGGTAAAAACGTGGTTTTTTAAAAAGTTTTTTTTATCAAGTATTTATTTTCTACTTTTTAGTTTTAAAAAGTTATTTAAAGTATCTATCGATAAGCTGTACTGTCGCACAGCATAAGTTTGTAAACTAGAATCAAACCATTGAAAGTCTTCATAGATCAGCTGTGCTATCGCACAGCATAAGTTTGTAAACTAGAATTTAACAATTCAAAGAAAGTCTCCATAGAAAGTCTCCATTGATCAGCTGTGCTATCGCACAGCATAAGTTTGTAAACTAGAATTTAACCATAGTAAGTCTCCATTGATCAGCTGTGCTATCGCACAGCATAAGTTTGTAAACTAGAATTTAACCATAGAAAGTCTCCATTGATCAGCTGTGCTATCGCACAGCATAAGTTTGTAAACTAGAATTTAACCATAGAAAGTCTCCATTGATCAGCTGTGCTATCGCACAGCAAAAATTTGTATAGATTTCTTGCTGATTAACTTGCTTGTTTGCTTGTTTGCTTGCTTACAGAAAGCGTATTTTGCGATTTTCTCAGCAATGCCGCAACCAATTTGAAATCTGTTTTTTGCAAAAGATGTGAAATTCCAGGCACAAACTTTTCATCTCTGATCATTTTAAGCTATCTTGCTCCATATTTTCATAAAATTCAAAAATTTGATTTTTCAATCTGAACAAAACCAATAGATTCACACGTGAAAACGGTGTGAATATAACTAGAATTAAACCATAGAAAGTCGTGTATCGAATTTTTTGCGATTCAAACTCATAACGGCTTTTTGAAATTTAAAATTATTGAAAGTTGTTCATTTGTCATGTAAAAATATGCTAAGCCATAAAGAATAAAAAATTTAATTTAATTGTACTATAATTAAGCAGTTTTAAGTTTCCGAAATGCTTGAATATTGTATTGTCACCGGAATGATAAGTGCATGCAAAATTTCAGCTCGATTGGAGCAGGAGAAGTAGTCGAAAAATTGATCGCAAGATTTGAAATTTTTTGCAAACAAGCAAACAAACAAACAAACAAACAAACAAACAAGAAAGCAAGTTAAGAAAAACGTGGTAAAATAATAAAATGCTTTCAATTGCATTTTTAAACACATCTAGGTATTATAAATGAAAAAGAATGCTAATATAGATATAAAATCGATATAATTTTTTTAAAAATAGCCTACTATGATTGAAACCAAAAATGCTTTCAATTGCATTTTTAAACACATCTAGGTATTATAAATGATAAAGAATGCTAATATAGATATAAAATCGATATAATTTTTTTAAAAATAGCCTACTATGATTGAAACCAAAAATGCTTTCAATTGCATTTTTAAACACATCTAGGTATTATAAATGATAAAGAATGCTAATATAGATATAAAATCGATATAATTTTTTTAAAAATAGCCTACTATGATTGAAACCAAATAGTGCTTTCAATTGCATTTTTAAACACATCTAGGTATTATAAATGATAAAGAATGCTAATATAGATATAAAATCGATATAATTTTTTTAAAAATAGCCTACTATGATTGAAACCAAATAGTGCTTTCAATTGCATTTTTAAACACATCTAGGTATTATAAATGATAAAGAATGCAAATATAGATATAGAATCGATATAATTTTTTTAAAAATAGCCTACTATGATTGAAACCAAAAATGCTTTCAATTGCATTTTTAAACACATCTAGGTATTATAAATGATAAAGAATGCTAATATAGATATAAAATCGATATAATTTTTTTAAAAATGGCCTCCTTTGATTGAAACCAAAAATGCTTTCAATTGCATTTTTAAGCACATCTAGGTATTATAAATGATAAAGAATGCTAATATAGATATAAAATCGATATAATTTTTTTAAAAATAGCCTACTATGATTGAAACCAAAAATGCTTTCAATTGCATTTTTAAACACATTTTGGTATTATAAATGATAAAGAATGCTAATATAGATATAAAATCGATATAATTTTTTTAAAAATGGCCTCCTTTGATTGAAACCAAAAATGCTTTCAATTGCATTTTTAAACACATCTAGGTATTATAAATGATAAAGAATGCTAATATAGATATAAAATCGATATAATTTTTTTAAAAATAGCCTACTATGATTGAAACCAAAAATGCTTTCAATTGCATTTTTAAACACATCTAGGTATTATAAATGATAAAGAATGCTAATATAGATATAAAATCGATATAATTTTTTTAAAAATAGCCTACTATGATTGAAACCAAAAATACTTTATAAAAAAAACTTTTTAAAAAACCACGTTTTTACCCGTGGACTAAAAAGTAGAAAATAACTTTTTTATTGGGTTCAAAGGATATTGGTTTGAAAAATTGAGATTGATTTGAAAGTTTTATACTAAAGTCATGACCATACATGAATTGCAAATTTGTTCACTTCGACCATATCGTATAGTTCAACATCTTAAAACGTGGGCGCATTCATTAATATTGTATATTTGTAGAGCTTAAATTTCATAAAAATGCGCCACGTTTTAAGATGTTGAACTATACGATATGGTCGAAGTGAACAAATTTGCAATTCATGTATGGTCATGACTTTAGTATAAAACTTTCAAATCAATCTCAATTTTTTAAACCAATATCCTTTGAACCCAATAAAAAAGTTATTTTCTACTTTTAGTCCACGGGTAAAAACGTGGTTTTTTAAAAAGTTTTTTTTATAAAGTATTTATTTTCTACTTTTTAGTTTTAAAAAGTTATTTAAAGTATCTATCGATAAGCTGTACTGTCGCACAGCATAAGTTTGTAAACTAGAATCAAACCATTGAAAGTCTTCATAGATCAGCTGTGCTATCGCACAGCATAAGTTTGTAAACTAGAATTTAACAATTCAAAGAAAGTCTCCATAGAAAGTCTCCATTGATCAGCTGTGCTATCGCACAGCATAAGTTTGTAAACTAGAATTTAACCATAGAAAGTCTCCATTGATCAGCTGTGCTATCGCACAGCATAAGTTTGTAAACTAGAATTTAACCATAGAAAGTCTCCATTGATCAGCTGTGCTATCGCACAGCAAAAATTTGTATAGATTTCTTGCTGATTAACTTGCTTGTTTGCTTGTTTGCTTGCTTACAGAAAGCGTATTTTGCGATTTTCTCAGCAATGCCGCAACCAATTTGAAATCTGTTTTTTGCAAAAGATGTGAAATTCCAGGCACAAACTTTTCATCTCTGATCATTTTAAGCTATCTTGCTCCATATTTTCATAAAATTCAAAAATTTGATTTTTCAATCTGAACAAAACCAATAGATTCACACGTGAAAACGGTGTGAATATAACTAGAATTAAACCATAGAAAGTCGTGTATCGAATTTTTTGCGATTCAAACTCATAACGGCTTTTTGAAATTTAAAATTATTGAAAGTTGTTCATTTGTCATGTAAAAATATGCTAAGCCATAAAGAATAAAAAATTTAATTTAATTGTACTATAATTAAGCAGTTTTAAGTTTCCGAAATGCTTGAATATTGTATTGTCACCGGAATGATAAGTGCATCCAAAATTTCAGCTCGATTGGAGCAGGAGAAGTAGTCGAAAAATTGATCGCAAGATTTGAAATTTTTTGCAAACAAACAAACAAACAAACAAACAAACAAACAAACAAGAAAGCAAGTTAAGAAAAACGTGGTAAAAAAACGTGGTAATAATAAAATGCTTTCAATTGCATTTTTAAACACATCTAGGTATTATAAATGAAAAAGAATGCTAATATAGATATAAAATCGATATAATTTTTTTAAAAATAGCCTACTATGATTGAAACCAAAAATGCTTTCAATTGCATTTTTAAACACATCTAGGTATTATAAATGATAAAGAATGCTAATATAGATATAAAATCGATATAATTTTTTTAAAAATAGCCTACTATGATTGAAACCAAAAATGCTTTCAATTGCATTTTTAAACACATCTAGGTATTATAAATGATAAAGAATGCTAATATAGATATAAAATCGATATAATTTTTTTAAAAATAGCCTACTATGATTGAAACCAAATAGTGCTTTCAATTGCATTTTTAAACACATCTAGGTATTATAAATGATAAAGAATGCTAATATAGATATAAAATCGATATAATTTTTTTAAAAATAGCCTACTATGATTGAAACCAAATAGTGCTTTCAATTGCATTTTTAAACACATTAAGGTATTATAAATGATAAAGAATGCTAATATAGATATAAAATCGATATAATTTTTTTAAAAATAGCCTACTATGATTGAAACCAAAAATGCTTTCAATTGCATTTTTAAACACATCTAGGTATTATAAATGATAAAGAATGCTAATAAAGATATAAAATCGATATAATTTTTTTAAAAATAGCCTACTATGATTGAAACCAAATAGTGCTTTCAATTGCATTTTTAAACACATCTAGGTATTATAAATGATAAAGAATGCTAATATAGATATAGAATCGATATAATTTTTTTAAAAATAGCCTACTATGATTGAAACCAAAAATGCTTTCAATTGCATTTTTAAACACATCTAGGTATTATAAATGATAAAGAATGCTAATATAGATATAAAATCGATATAATTTTTTTAAAAATGGCCTACTTTGATTGAAACCAAAAATGCTTTCAATTGCATTTTTAAACACATCTAGGTATTATAAATGATAAAGAATGCTAATATAGATATAAAATCGATATAATTTTTTTAAAAATAGCCTACTATGATTGAAACCAAAAATGCTTTCAATTGCATTTTTAAACACATCTAGGTATTATAAATGATAAAGAATGCTAATATAGATATAAAATCGATATAATTTTTTTAAAAATAGCCTACTTTGATTGAAACCAAAAATGCTTTCAATTGCATTTTTAAACACATCTAGGTATTATAAATGATAAAGAATGCTAATATAGATATAAAATCGATATAATTTTTTTAAAAATAGCCTACTATGATTGAAACCAAAAATGCTTTCAATTGCATTTTTAAACACATCTAGGTATTATAAATGATAAAGAATGCTAATATAGATATAAAATCGATATAATTTTTTTAAAAATAGCCTACTATGATTGAAACCAAAAATGCTTTCAATTGCATTTTTAAACACATCTAGGTATTATAAATGATAAAGAATGCTAATATAGATATAAAATCGATATAATTTTTTTAAAAATAGCCTACTATGATTGAAACCAAAAATGCTTTCAATTGCATTTTTAAACACATCTAGGTATTATAAATGATAAAGAATGCTAATATAGATATAAAATCGATATAATTTTTTTAAAAATAGCCTACTATGATTGAAACCAAATAGTGCTTTCAATTGCATTTTTAAACACATCTAGGTATTATAAATGATAAAGAATGCTAATATAGATATAAAATCGATATAATTTTTTTAAAAATAGCCTACTATGATTGAAACCAAAAATACTTTATAAGAAAAACTTTTTAAAAAACCACGTTTTTACCCGTGGACTAAAAAGTAGAAAATAACTTTTTTATTGGGTTCAAAGGATATTGGTTTGAAAAATTGAGATTGATTTGAAAGTTTTATACTAAAGTCATGACCATACATGAATTGCAAATTTGTTCACTTCGACCATATCGTATAGTTCAACATCTTAAAACGTGGGCGCATTCATTAATATTGTATATTTGTAGAGCTTAAATTTCATAAAAATGCGCCACGTTTTAAGATGTTGAACTATACGATATGGTCGAAGTGAACAAATTTGCAATTCATGTATGGTCATGACTTTAGTATAAAACTTTCAAATCAATCTCAATTTTTCAAACCAATATCCTTTGAACCCAATAAAAAAGTTATTTTCTACTTTTAGTCCACGGGTAAAAACGTGGTTTTTTAAAAAGTTTTTTTTATCAAGTATTTATTTTCTACTTTTTAGTTTTAAAAAGTTATTTAAAGTATCTATCGATAAGCTGTACTGTCGCACAGCATAAGTTTGTAAACTAGAATCAAACCATTGAAAGTCTTCATAGATCAGCTGTGCTATCGCACAGCATAAGTTTGTAAACTAGAATTTAACAATTCAAAGAAAGTCTCCATAGAAAGTCTCCATTGATCAGCTGTGCTATCGCACAGCATAAGTTTGTAAACTAGAATTTAACCATAGTAAGTCTCCATTGATCAGCTGTGCTATCGCACAGCATAAGTTTGTAAACTAGAATTTAACCATAGAAAGTCTCCATTGATCAGCTGTGCTATCGCACAGCATAAGTTTGTAAACTAGAATTTAACCATAGAAAGTCTCCATTGATCAGCTGTGCTATCGCACAGCAAAAATTTGTATAGATTTCTTGCTGATTAACTTGCTTGTTTGCTTGTTTGCTTGCTTACAGAAAGCGTATTTTGCGATTTTCTCAGCAATGCCGCAACCAATTTGAAATCTGTTTTTTGCAAAAGATGTGAAATTCCAGGCACAAACTTTTCATCTCTGATCATTTTAAGCTATCTTGCTCCATATTTTCATAAAATTCAAAAATTTGATTTTTCAATCTGAACAAAACCAATAGATTCACACGTGAAAACGGTGTGAATATAACTAGAATTAAACCATAGAAAGTCGTGTATCGAATTTTTTGCGATTCAAACTCATAACGGCTTTTTGAAATTTAAAATTATTGAAAGTTGTTCATTTGTCATGTAAAAATATGCTAAGCCATAAAGAATAAAAAATTTAATTTAATTGTACTATAATTAAGCAGTTTTAAGTTTCCGAAATGCTTGAATATTGTATTGTCACCGGAATGATAAGTGCATGCAAAATTTCAGCTCGATTGGAGCAGGAGAAGTAGTCGAAAAATTGATCGCAAGATTTGAAATTTTTTGCAAACAAACAAACAAACAAACAAAAAAACAAACAAACAAGAAAGCAAGTTAAGAAAAACGTGGTAAAATAATAAAATGCTTTCAATTGCATTTTTAAACACATCTAGGTATTATAAATGAAAAAGAATGCTAATATAGATATAAAATCGATATAATTTTTTTAAAAATAGCCTACTATGATTGAAACCAAAAATGCTTTCAATTGCATTTTTAAACACATCTAGGTATTATAAATGATAAAGAATGCTAATATAGATATAAAATCGATATAATTTTTTTAAAAATAGCCTACTATGATTGAAACCAAAAATGCTTTCAATTGCATTTTTAAACACATCTAGGTATTATAAATGATAAAGAATGCTAATATAGATATAAAATCGATATAATTTTTTTAAAAATAGCCTACTATGATTGAAACCAAATAGTGCTTTCAATTGCATTTTTAAACACATCTAGGTATTATAAATGATAAAGAATGCTAATATAGATATAAAATCGATATAATTTTTTTAAAAATAGCCTACTATGATTGAAACCAAATAGTGCTTTCAATTGCATTTTTAAACACATCTAGGTATTATAAATGATAAAGAATGCAAATATAGATATAGAATCGATATAATTTTTTTAAAAATAGCCTACTATGATTGAAACCAAAAATGCTTTCAATTGCATTTTTAAACACATCTAGGTATTATAAATGATAAAGAATGCTAATATAGGTATAAAATCGATATAATTTTTTTAAAAATGGCCTCCTTTGATTGAAACCAAAAATGCTTTCAATTGCATTTTTAAACACATCTAGGTATTATAAATGATAAAGAATGCTAATATAGATATAAAATCGATATAATTTTTTTAAAAATAGCCTACTATGATTGAAACCAAAAATACTTTCAATTGCATTTTTAAACACATCTAGGTATTATAAATGATAAAGAATGCTAATATAGATATAAAATCGATATAATTTTTTTAAAAATAGCCTACTATGATTGAAACCAAATAGTGCTTTCAATTGCATTTTTAAACACATCTAGGTATTATAAATGATAAAGAATGCTAATATAGATATAAAATCGATATAATTTTTTTAAAAATAGCCTACTATGATTGAAACCAAAAATGCTTTCAGTTGCATTTTTAAACACATTTTGGTATTATAAATGATAAAGAATGCTAATATAGATATAAAATCGATATAATTTTTTTAAAAATGGCCTCCTTTGATTGAAACCAAAAATGCTTTCAATTGCATTTTTAAACACATCTAGGTATTATAAATGATAAAGAATGCTAATATAGATATAAAATCGATATAATTTTTTTAAAAATAGCCTACTATGATTGAAACCAAAAATGCTTTCAATTGCATTTTTAAACACATCTAGGTATTATAAATGATAAAGAATGCTAATATAGATATAAAATCGATATAATTTTTTTAAAAATAGCCTACTATGATTGAAACCAAAAATACTTTATAAAAAAAACTTTTTAAAAAACCACGTTTTTACCCGTGGACTAAAAAGTAGAAAATAACTTTTTTATTGGGTTCAAAGGATATTGGTTTGAAAAATTGAGATTGATTTGAAAGTTTTATACTAAAGTCATGACCATACATGAATTGCAAATTTGTTCACTTCGACCATATCGTATAGTTCAATATCTTAAAACGTGGGCGCATTCATTAATATTGTATATTTGTAGAGCTTAAATTTCATAAAAATGCGCCACGTTTTAAGATGTTGAACTATACGATATGGTCGAAGTGAACAAATTTGCAATTCATGTATGGTCATGACTTTAGTATAAAACTTTCAAATCAATCTCAATTTTTTAAACCAATATCCTTTGAACCCAATAAAAAAGTTATTTTCTACTTTTAGTCCACGGGTAAAAACGTGGTTTTTTAAAAAGTTTTTTTTATAAAGTATTTATTTTCTACTTTTTAGTTTTAAAAAGTTATTTAAAGTATCTATCGATAAGCTGTACTGTCGCACAGCATAAGTTTGTAAACTAGAATCAAACCATTGAAAGTCTTCATAGATCAGCTGTGCTATCGCACAGCATAAGTTTGTAAACTAGAATTTAACCATAGAAAGTCTCCATTGATCAGCTGTGCTATCGCACAGCATAAGTTTGTAAACTAGAATTTAACCATAGAAAGTCTCCATTGATCAGCTGTGCTATCGCACAACATAAGTTTGTAAACTGTAAACTACAAACACTCAACTTGGCTCGCAAAGTTTCTTCATCAGAGCCTTTGAAGATTTTAATAAAATTCCAGCTGAAGTAAAGAAATTTGTTAGCATTAATTTATTTAAAAATCATCTTAAAGAACATCTATGCTTAAAACATTTATGGTGTGATATGTAACGTTATAGTATTTAAGCTTCTTATTTACATCTTGTATATTTTGTATTAATAGTTTATACTAAAATACAATAAAAGGAATCAAATATAAAAAAAAAAAAAAAAAAAAAAAAAACTAAAATCAAACCATTGAAAGTTTTCATCGATCAGCTATGCTTCGCACAGCATAAGTTTGTAAACTAGAATCATTCTTATAACGGCTTTTTAAATTTATAATAATTGATTATGTAAAAATAAGCTAAGTCTTAAAGAGTAGAAATTTTAATTCAATTGTACTATAATTAAGCAGTTTTAAGTTTCCAAAATGCTTGAATATTGAATTGTCATCGGAAAGATAAGTGCATGCAAAATTTCAGCTCGATTGAAGCAGTAGAAGTAGTCGAAAAATTCATCACAATATTTGACCTCGACAAACAGATAAACAGATAAGAAAGCAAGTTAAGAAAATTATTATTATTATTATTTATTGCTCTAGTTTAGTTTAGTTTATTTAAGCCAATCTTACACAACAACTTGTAATTTAACAATAAAATAACTTAAAACTACAGAAGAAAGAAAAAAAAAATTACATATGTAAGACGGCACCGCATAGCAGTTGATAGAATTTTAAAAATTAGAAGTGACAACATGAAATTAG
Organism: Chironomus riparius; assembly: GCA_917627325.4. Lineage (NCBI taxonomy): Eukaryota > Metazoa > Arthropoda > Insecta > Diptera > Chironomidae > Chironomus > Chironomus riparius. Next base: position 35,618,290 of record OU895878.1, on the reverse strand, counting down.
ATAATTGAGATATATACAAAAAGTATTCTTTGGTTTTGATAATCGAATAAATTTTTATCCGATGAGAAAAAAAAACGAACTTTCTAGATTTAAACTTTTAACGGAATTTGTGATTTTTCAAAAATGTGTTCTAAAGTTTAGTACTGAATGTAAATATTGATAAAATAAACAAATTGCCGATTATTATTTGTAAGCTGAAGTGTTTTGTGAGCTGTTGCCTTCTTATTGGGACATCGTTAGGAGATTTTTTGATTCTGGAATTGGTCAGCAGCAAAGAGAAGGTCAATTTTTCCCAATAAGTATATTTTCAAATTGTTTTTAAATGTTGTTAACTTTTTAATATTTTTCAGCTCTGGACTAAGTTGATTAAAGAGTTTTACTCCAAGATAACTTATGTCTGTTCCTAGATGCTAATTAAGTTGATAAATGATGCCAATTACAGGAAGAACGTTAACAGCATGGGATTTAAACAAATCGACCGTAGGATGACATGAATCCAGATTGAAAATCATTTTGATGCATCTGCTTTGGAGTCTTTGCAGTCTTGTGATCTCGCCTTTATTTAACTTGGCGTAGAAGAAGGAACAGTTTTGGATGTGTGACATAAAATGAGCATGAAAATATTCTAGTAATAATTCTCTTGGTAAGTGATGCCTAATTATAGGTTTCTCTTTCCTTTCACACAGAGGAAAAGCCTCCTTAAACAGTACTTAAACTATTTTAAGCGGCATAAAAACCTCTGCATTAACATACAATAAAATAAAATATAAAAAAAAAGTTTCAATGTAACATGTACCTTAAAGAAACTTAAAAATTAAACATACAGATATTAACGGTCATTCTTAATTTGAAAAATATGTTTTTAACTGACTAAAACAAAACATTTCGTAAATATGAAAATTTGATCATGTCAGAGATAAAAGTGTAAAAAATAAATAAATAAATAAAAATATTTGTATACAAAATTTTTGGTAATAAAGTCATTTTTCAAAATTGTCAATAGCAAAAAAGTATTCTGGCTCGAAACAAAGGCGATATAACGCTAGATGCAGCCAAAAATATCAAACATTTTTAACAAAAACATAGATAAAATGAGAATATTAGACATTAGTCTCCTCATATTAGAGGAACGTTTGTTTCAGTTTTATAGAGGTAACACCGAGGTTTAGTTTTTTTTATAGCGCTTTAAGTCATATCATAACATTGCTATGCCTCGATTTAAGTTTGTTTCTTTAAAGTTTACTTTGCTTTTAGTAAGGACATTTTTCATCAAAAATTTTCAGTGAATTTTCCTGAAATGATATATCTTTTTGTATTAACTAGGCATTCATGATTTACCGGACCCAAAAACATCGGGAACTGGACAAAAATTTAAACTCAAATATCAAACATGCTCCTGGAAATTTGGAAGATTTTTTTGTGTTCAAATGATGAATCTTTTCAATTGAGATAATTTGACATTAAAATTTTTTGGATAACTATTTTTATTCATCGAGTTTCTGTCCCAAAAATTTGGGGAACAGGAAATCGTGAAAGTCTAGTATCAACTATAAGACCAAAAAAAAAAAAATAAGAATAATTTTGACAAAGAAAGAAGAAAATATAGTTTTATATTGTCTTAGAGATGCAGTTGTTGAAAATATGTATTTTCAAAAAAAAACAAATGCTAAAAACCATTTGATAAGTTTGTTAAATTATATTCCTTCTTAATCGCCTTCTTGTCAGAGGTAAAAAAATTCAAATCGTCAAAGTAATGTTTGAATACACTTAAAACCTTATACTTTAATTAAAAAATTTGTATAAAACGTAATGCAGTTTGCTATAAAGAGTGATAAATCTTGTGAAAATGAAACCAATCTATTTAATTTTGATTCCTTATTGACATTTAATAATAGTTTACGTAATAAACTTCGTACCTGTACGGTTTTATGCATGAGAATTGTATGAAATCAATTCTTGATTTGCATCAGTCTAGCTTTACAAAATAATTTTGAACTTTTTACTATTTTATAGCCATTACACAATCAGAAATTCTCTTTTAATGGAAAACTGAAGTTTGTGCTAGTTTTTCATAAAATAGCCCTGCTAATTTTCAATTATAATGTTAATTTATCAAAAAAAAATTGTTATCTATCAATATTAAAATCAAATTGTTGAAAACTCAAAAAATATTTAATTTCTTTTAAAATTTGGTTCTTGAATAATTAAATTTCAGTATTGTAAGTATTGTAAAGTATTGTAAATTTATATGAAAAGTATTGTAAATATTGTACAATACTTACAATGCTTACAATACTTATATGGCAAGTATTGTAAGTATTGTAGGTATTGTACAATACTACAATACTTGTATGGAAAGTATTATAAGTATTGTAAGTATTGTACAATACCGTACAATACTTTGGAGTGTCTGACCCTTGTGAAATTTATCACTAATCGATGTAAAAAGTAAAAACATGTATAAATGTTCGCGGTACCGTCGTAAAATAAATAATAATAATAATAGATTAGTTTTCCTGAGTTTTGCAGATTGATAATTTAGCAAAGCTTTAAACCGAGGATTGGAAATCAAAATAATTATAATAATAATCCCTTATTTAATTCATAATATAAGTCGGAACAAAAATGAGTCTAGCTTGATATTAACCTCGTCGGTTTTAAATCAAATGTTATAATGAGATATAATTGTTAATATGACATAGAAGTGTTTTTGAAAATAATGAATTGCGGTCAAAAAAAAAAAAAGAAAATATATTACAAAAATACCAAGTTGACAAACAATAATTAATTTAAAATTTAAAAAAAAAAAAAAAAAGATAGAACAAAGAAAAAAAAATAGCTAGATGTTCAATGACGAGGTTTCGGTAATTTGTGTTTTACTCGAAAGTCCAGTGAATCATAATTGTATTGGCCAAGTGATGAAAGTAACTCATTTGAGTGGTGAATAACTTTCGAGTAGAAATTGTCGGTGAGACGGGATATGAAATTTGACATAAGTGGTATATTAGCAGAGACATGAATTTCCTGGACTGTTTGGAAATCAGACCAATCGACATTGAGTATCATTCTAATAATTTTATTTTGGAAAAGCTGCAGCTTTTTAAGATGACAAGAGGCAGCATTTGCAAAAATTGGACATGCATAAGTCACAATCGGTCTGACGAATAACTTGTAGATTCTTATTTTCGAATCAACAGTGGTTGCTGACTTTCTACTCAGCAGACAGTAAAGGCTTGAAAAGCTTGCAGCACTAGCTTTTTGAATGGAACGATCAATGTGATGCTTGAATGTCAATTTCCGATCGAGAATTACGCCCAAATATTTAACTGACTCTTTCCAGTTGAATGACTGGCCGTTGAAACTGATCGAGTCATTGCCTAATCTTTGGATCATTTTTGTCGACTTGGAAAAGATAATGAACTCTGTCTTAGACTCATTTAGTTTGATTTTCCAATCATGAAAAAAGCTTTGGAGATTACTTACTGTTTTAGACAGTTCAGATTTAATTGACTTCAGATTCTTCCAAGGATATTGAACAAAGAAAGCTGTATCATCAGCGTATAAGCAAAGATGACCTGTGGATGGAATTGGAACATCGTTGATGAACAGGTTGAATAAATGCGGAGAAATCAGGGAGCCTTGTGGAACTCCAGACGTGACTTCAAAAAGATAAGAAAAAGCTGATTGACATACTACGAAAGCTGAACGATTGGAAAGAAAGGATTGCAAGAGCTTGATTAGATAAGTTGGATACTTGTAGACAATAAGTTTGTGAATTAATCCATCGTGCCAGACACTATCGAATGCCTTTCGTAAATCGAGTAATGCCATCCCAGTGCTTTTATTCTCGTTGAAACCAAATGAGATTTTCTCGGAGATCCTTAAAATTTGATGGACTGTGGAATGATTGGATCTAAATCCACACTGCTGCTTAATAATGATGTTGTTGTCACATTCAAAGTCATTTAAACGTATTAGAATAATTCTTTCAAAACATTTGCCAAGACAAGAAAGAAGCGATATCGGACGAAAATCATCAGGAGAACTGCAATTTGTTTTTCCTTTTGAAATCGGCATTATCTTTGCAATTTTCCAGCTATTTGGGAAATATGAAAGATTAATGCAGGAGTTGAATAAATTTGCACACACTGAGACAAATTGCGAAGAATCACTCAAGACTTTTAAGGCACAATTGGGAATATTGTCATGTCCAAAAGCTTTACGAGGATTTAAAGCTTGCATAACAATTTTAATGTCTTTTTCAGACACTGGTTCAGTGGGGGAGTCATTTAGACTTGCAATTGACCTAATGGAATTATTAACTAGGCTTTCAAACTTTGAACTTGAGCGTTGGACAGCATTGAATGCCTCTTCAAACGAGCGAGCAAAAGAATTTGCTTTGTCCATATCTGAATAATTAGTCCCTAAACTATCAATGATTGGAGGAAAGGAACAATTCTTTCTCTTTAAGGATTTAGCGAAACGGAAAAGTGAATTGTCCTTAAACGATAGCGACTGCAACTTGTCTTTAAAATCATTTTCTTTTTCACGTCTGACTTGCTGATTTATCATTCTGTTTAGAAGATTCACTGATGATTTGTAGGTAGGATCCTGGGTCCGTTTAAACAAATTGCGGAAGTGGTTACGATTTTTAACTAGCAAGTTAACAGAATGCGAATATTTATACCGATGAAGGAACGACTTTTTCCTAGGAGCAGAACTTTCAAGTGCTGAAGAAATTATGGAAGAAATGCTAGTGATAATGCCATCAATTACATCAACAGATGACATTTCAGCTGAGATTAGTGGATGCAAATTAACTTCAACCAACTTCCGGAACTTTGGCCAATTGACTTTGGACAAATTTAAATGATTAGACTCCTGTTGGCATGCAGCACCTCTGATGGAAAAGAATAACGGCAAATGATCTGAAGATAAATCATTAAGAACTTGAATTGCACTGAGTGACGAGAAGGATTTGGCGACAATAAAGGAAATCAAAATAAAAATCAAAAGATTTCGCTAAAATTTTGAAAACATCAAATCAAAATGATCGCGATCATTAGAATCTATTTAGAATTAATTCTTATAGAAGATTATAGAAACTTTGAAACATAACTTATTGACATAATTATATAAATATCTTGGAAAAAAGAAAAATGTAAAACTTTCTGATTCCTGACTTGTAATCAACAAACGAACATCATCAATTACGCACATATATTGCACGTTTTGTGTAAAATATGAAAGCTAAAGAGTTTAAATCTTTCTTTAAAAAAGTTGATGCTATATTTTCTCTCAATCAAAAAATTATTTTTGTAATTTTTTTAATAAAAAGCATTTATAATTTATTTATTTTGAATCGCACATTTTTACTCTAAAACATATTTAATAACAATTTTTAAGCCTTTTTTTATTGTATTGCATGCTTGATTTTTAAAGAAGCTCTATCATATGTGATATCATATTAGGTGCGATACTGGCGAAAATCTCATAAGTTTCGATAAAAATATCCATAAGAACGAAGCTAAAGCACATAAAACAACACCTCCCCATCCCAAGTCTCTGTATATAGAAAAAAAAATCGAAATGTAAGAGTTGCTTCTGTTTTTGAACTATTATCTTAAAATTCTTACAATGACCATGACGTAGTAAATATTCTTGCACCGAGAAGATTTTGAGCAAATGCCGGTTCCTGAGATTGAACTCCTTCCACAGTTCCATCATAATCACTATCCAATGACTTTCCTTTTTGACGTTTGAAATGTATTATCATAAGCGTGAACAATGCAAAAAGTGCTAAAAGAAAATAAGCAATTAATATTTGATATTCCAAAAAATTTAAACTGAATATACCGGCAAGAAGATACATAACACCAGTGACTAAAATTGCACTTATTTGACGTTGACAAACACCAAAAGCCCCAATTAGTGCTGCAGAACCAAGAATAATTAGACATACAAGGGCGCATGATATCGACAAATTTTGCATTCCTAATAACAAAAAAAAAGACGTTTGATAATATTTAAATCAATTGATGTTTCTGTACATATTACTTAAATGAGGCTGGAGCGAAGTCTGAGATTCAACATGCTGCCAATCTGGTAACTTTAAATCATCATTTTTTGTATTTTCTGAGTTCTGGGTTAGATAGTTGAAACAAAGGTTTACATTTGGAAATCCTTTTGGTCTTAATCGCACAATTTCTTCTTCTTTTAAATTAAAACAAAGTGACCAAATTCCTAAATGAAATCATTAAAATAAAGTATGAAAACACAATATTTTTTTTTAAATCCTTACCACCGTGCATTGAAACAAAGAAGACTCCACCGTTCTCAGGATCTATAATTTTTTTTTTTTGGAAGATTTGTGTTTTGCGAGATCGTTATCATTAGTTTTGGTAAATAAATTAATACTTACTACTTTTAAGAGGAAGTCTCACTACTTTTTCATCGAGAAGAAATTCGTATTTATTTGAAAATGTTTGTGATTCTGTTCGATTTATTATATCTATTAAAGCACTATTATCCCATAATATATTTTCCCAATGATCTGCCGAAAAAAATAGAATAACAAGAAAACTTGAAAATTAAATGAAAGTAGACTGAATAGTAATTACCAGTTAAAAATGCAGCACATAGCATTGACGTAGCGCTTGTTGTCATAATAAGGGTGATGAGAAGAAAAATTATTATTGGAGGTGTATTACAGAAACCGTTAATTTGTGTTTGTTGAGAATTTTCTTGGTGACTCTGCATGTCATAAAATGACGGTGATTTATCTCGAATGAAATCAAAATTATCAGATTTTTTTTGGGCTGTTAAATATTGTTGATAGTTAGAGTTATTAATTCCGAATATTTGATCAAAATCATACTGATGAGTGGATTTTCTTTTTTGCTGCTCAGCTTTTAGTTGAAGATGTTCAGTTTTTGTATTGCTTGATGTGAGATTAGATTCTAAGAAGCTTGCATTGGTTTGTTGTGGACTTATTTGAGAAATATTTCGATGTATAACAGGCCAAGAACGCGTTGTTGAGGAATTACGAGTATAATTTGAGTTATGAGTTTCAGAAAATGAACTTTGAGGACATTTTTGAGATGAATATGAACTATTCTGTTGATAAGATAAAGAAGTATTCAGGAAAGGATTTTTTTCAACTGTACAGTCATGTTCTTTAGACTCAAAATCAATGTTGCTTTCATATTCAGACGATGGTGGCACTACAATGCATTTTGTTAATTCCTTAGATTTATCGCTTTCGCGTTTCTTTATGAGTCATAAATCCGTTTCTTTTTTCTTCATTTTTATCAGTATTCGATAGAAAGCTGGTGTATTTTATTCTATAAAATAAAAAAAAAAAACACAAACATACAAGCATATTATTTAGAATCGTAATATTTCATGATGCATTTAACTTTTTGCGTCTACTTTATTGATTTTTTTTAAATATACGTATTTAATTAATTGACACATGTTACAAACATGTCAACTTATACAACTTAATACTTTAGATTTGTCTCTTATAAGAGACGAGACAACCTTCTTTCTTGCTACTCACAAAACTTTAACTTGTCATTTCATGTATATTTGTTAATAATATTTCCAATTTTAGATTGTCAGATTGTTTACTTTATGATTTAATAATAATCATGAAAAAACAAAAAAATTAATTGAATTTAGCTTTTTAAATGACAAATTGTTTCAAAATCTAATACCTACATAACATGTTAGATAATCAAACATGGGTTCTTAAAAAAAATATTTTAAGGAAAAATTTTAGCACTGATAACTTTTACCGACTATAATTAATTATGAAATATATTTACTTATGATTTCGTCAGGTTTAATCATATTAAAACTTGTATAATTTTTAAATATATAAAAGCATAACTCACTTTTTTTAATTTTTGGAAACTGAATGAAAATCCTACAAAAAAGAAAATTTCCGGTATTAGAGAGGAAAGAGAAAAAAAAACAACAACCATTAAAAGCAAAACTTTTTAATTCTCTTTAAAAAATCTCTCATTTTAGGTTATTTAAATCAATCATTTAAATTTCCAAAAGATTATTAAAAAACTCTTTGCAATATTTATTTGATTTTCAACTTGAACTTTGACGGAATATAGAAATTTTGAAACGAATTAAAATATAATATTTTAAAATAATTTGTTATAGTTTCCTAAATTAGAGTCTTAAAACAAATCATAAATTTTATGAATTTCACTATGAATTTTAAGTAACAAATTAAAGTTAGAGAATAAGAAAATAATTTTAAACCACTAGAAAATTAAAACTTGGACGATATTTGAATCCCTAAACTTTGAACAGCTGTTGACGGATAATTGAAGAAAACATAATCTATAGTTTTTTATTTACAAAGCAAAAACGAAATAAAAACTTCAAATGCGCATGCTTGTTTTAAATTATTATAAACAGCGCTTAGCTCAATTTTTCTCACCCACACTATGATCGTTCTAAAGTATTTTATTGATTTTTCATCAAAATATTCGCTTATAACAAATTAAGTTTTGTAAGTTGAATTTAAAACAGTTCTTCAAACATTAGTTTTGTTAAATAAAATTGCATTAATCCTAAACTTCTGAGAAATTTTTAAATTTGTTCTGAAATCTGTAATTTTTTGAAAAATAGAACAAAAAATTATCTTTTTGTTTTTTGTTCCTTTTAAACATTTTAAAAAGTTAAAATTTTGTTGAGAAAATCTAATTCAGCAATACATTACCGGTGAATTATGTCCAGATTATTCTTTTAGGATCTCAACAATTCTAAGTCAGTCTCAAACAGATAAGGATGCAAAAGAGACGTGAAAACCAAAAATGGGTTTCTCATAATAAAGTACTAATTGGAAGTGGAGATGGAGTGAATAAGAAACCTCATGCTAGAAATCCAAATTTTGACAGTGAAGAAACTAAACTACTTATTCAGTTATGGGGGAATAAAGATGTGCAGCGTCAACTTATAACGGTTCACAAGAAACATCCCGTTATTTCAAAAATTGCAGAAAAAATGAGAGTTTATGGATATAATCGATCCACAGAAGAAATTAACACTAGAATTAAAAATCTAAAGTGTTTATACAATAGGATCAAAAAAGATTTAGATTCAGGCTTGCTAAACGAGCCTTCGTGGAAACATTTTCAAAGTATGGATGAAATACTTAGTAGACCGGTTTTTGGAAATAGCTCCTCTAATAAGCATCCTTTAACTAACAAGATTATAATTTCTCCCTCAAGTACGAGTACAAACCTTAAATCCGAAGATCAACATCTATCTTTATATCATTTTAAAGAGGAAGAAATGTCAGATGACGATGAAGAAGAAAGAAGTAGTAGTATTGACTTAGAAGGAAACGAATTAAGACCTGAAGACTTATTAAGTGTAATTGAAACTGAACATGAACACAATGTTCAAATTAAGGAAGAACCAATGGATGATAGTATTACTATAATTAAAACTAAGACTAATGAGTAAGTGATTAAAATAATTTATTTAAAAGTATAATTTAATTTTTAACATGTAAAAACCAGAGATCGAAGCCGATTTTTTCGGCTTAACTCAATTTTTGATTTTTTTGATAGAAAAAAGCTATTTAACACCCATTTCAAGTAGCTAAATTGAACTTTACATGCTTTACTATGATTCTGCGAAATATTTTGTCAGCATGTAGCTATAGGAAGCTCAGAATTTCAAGTTAAAGAATGTTAAGCCGAAATTTAAGCCGATCGGCTTAAAATCGGCTAAATTGAAATTCAGAGCTTACTATAGCTACATGCTGAAAAAATATTTCACAGAATCATAGTAAAGCATGTAAAGTTCAATTTAAACACTTGAAATGGGTGTCAAATGGCTTTTTTCTATCAAAAAAATCAAAAATTGAGTTAAGCCGAAAAAATCGGCTTCGATCTCTGGTAAAAACTTAGTAATTAATTCAATCGTGAACGTTTTATTTAAGAAAACCTGATGCAGATTCTTCCACTGATCTTTCATTGCAAAATGACGACGAGCAGAAACAAATTAATTCTACATCTTTCGCTTTACATCTAAACAAAACCAATAGTATAACGAATTATGCAAATGAAGCTTTAAGCATTACCTCAGTACATGGAAACAATGCTATTGGACAAGAAACAACATCAAATTTATCAAATCAATCGTCAAGTAAAATAAGTTTAGTTCCAACACAGCTTTTGTTAAAATCTCAAGGAACATTAAGTGGTTTTAAATCAACTTCACATGTTGTTGTTCCTACTTCCGTAAATAATAATCCTCAAACCCAAAGTTCATCAACAGTTCCTATGAAAGTTGTATTTGTAAACACTTTGAATAGTAATCACAATGCTCAACAGTCAATAGCAAAGCACCAAATTTCGCTCAATAAGTCACTTGCACAACTTCATGCTCAAGGTTCAAACTCAACATTTATTTCAAATAAATTAATTCAAAGTACTAGTCAGCCGCAACAACAATTAACAAGTAATCAGCTACTTACGTCCAATTCAACAACATCTATATCATCGTCGACTACAAAGACAAATTCTAATAATATCAATACTCATCAGAATCACCATCACCAATCGACTGGGAAATCAAACAAATCTTTACTAGGAAATAGTAAATTACCTGGTAATATGCAATTAAAAAATCATTTGATTATAATATTTTATTTAAAATCTTATTTATTTCAGTAATTCGAAACTTACTTACGAATATAGTCGATATTGAAAACCAAAGGCTAGATATAGAAAAGCAACGTTTTGAATATGAAAAAAAAGTTGGAAATGAAATTTTGTCGCTAATTCGATCGTTTGTTCAACATTTACCACATGAAAAGAGTGAACAAATGACTGATAACGAAAGCAAAGAATAATTGCTTTTAAATATTTATTACCAGAATGGGAAATTAATTGAGGTATCAAATTGTATTTTAGGTAAATATTCTTACTTTTTATAAAAGTATGACGATACAGTTTTAATTATTTTATTGTAAATTTGTATAAAGATATTAAAGAAAGAAAAAATGTGACAAATTCAAAGCAAACTATTGTATCGGGTAGAAACCTAATGCGGATATATTCACACCGTACCCTCAAAAGTTTTGTTAATAGGCAAAGCTTTGCTCAGCATGTATTTGAAAGTGTAAGCAATGTAAATCCTCAGCTATGTTGCTTTATTTCCTCACAAAATGCGAAAAACTGAATTTTCAATCTGAGCAAAAACAAAACATTCACACGTGAATACGGTGTGAATATAAAAAAAAAATAGTCTGGATTAAAATGATCTAGGAGCATTTGAAGTATTTGAAGTAGACAACATAATTAATACACATGTGAGGAAGAAAATTCAATAAAACTCCGCCAAATTATCAATTATACCAAAAATTTAAAATGTTTGTAAGAATAAATTAAAATAATAAAAAGTAGCATAGGTGTAAAATAAACACCAGAATGTACATATTTCTATTAAGATTTTTGTTAAAAGTATTTATTTAAATTCTTGGAAAATGACCATCAAAACATTTTTTGAAATCATTTTTCAAAATGTTTCAATTAAGTTTTTTTTTCTTTTACCAAGCAATTAATACTGAACTGAATTAATATATTTTTTTAATTACATGATGTTAAAAGATTTTTTTTTATGATTATATAGCATGATCTGGAAAGGTACCGCATGGGAGTTTATTAAAAATACGTTAAAACTAGTGTATCGGGTAGAAACCCAATGCGGATATATTCACACCGTACCATCAAAAGTCTTATGGATAGACCAAGATTTGCTCAGTATAAGTTTGAAGTTATAAAGCAAGCAAGTCAGCTGAGCTTCGCTCAGCATAAGTTTGAACATATAAAGCTAGCAATCCAAAGTTTAATCTAAAAAAAAATCACAGTGAACTTTTGTTTTGAAAAATTCGTAAGAAAGGAAAGTTTTTTGCTTTTTCTGAAGCAACGGCTGCTCCTACCTTGTCCAAAAACAATACAGCTCTTCTATAGAGCAGCACGGGTCAAATGTAAAAACTAGAAGTCTCTACGATGTCTCGTTATTGTGATTTCTTGCTGATTAACTTGCTTGCGTGTTTGCTTATAGAAAGCGTATTTTGCGATTTTCTCAGCAATGCCGCAAGCAATTTGAAATCTGTTTTTTTATATATTTTTTTTGCAAAGGATGTCAAATTTCAGGCACAAAGCTTTCATATCTGAAAATTTTAAGCTATCTTGCTCCATATCCTCAAAAAATTCAAAAAACTGATTTTTCAATCTTAACAAAACCAATAGATTCACACGTGAAAACGGTGTGAATATAAAAATTCAAAGGTTTACACAATGTATTACGAAAATTTAATTTTCTAACAAAATTTAAACATTTCAAATATCCGATTTATTTTCTCAGTTATTTACATTTTGTGCTCACTACTAGAGGGCTTCATGTTCATTTTACGAAATTTCATTTTAATTCAGTAGCTATAGTGGATCACTTTTCGATTATTTTACTTTTTACTCAATATAATTTAAATTTGCATGAAATAAACAAAGCATTAGCAATGAATTGATTCTAATGTGCTCTTGAAACCAAGTTTTCTAAAGTAAATTGTGTAAATTTATTGAAATTTAATACATTTGTGAAATTTTAGAAAAAGGTAAATGAGTCACAAAAAAAAATTGACCGAAATTTCTTTACTCTTATTATCTCCATTTACTTCGTTTATTTCTGCATTCATCATCAAAAAATTGATACCATTCCAGTTATTTGTGTAATTTAAAAAAGAAACAGTTTACCTAATTGTGATTTTAAATAAAAAATTCTTATATTGATTAAACAAAAAAAAAATAATATTATAATTTTAAAAGATGAAGACATACTTAAACTTGCATGAAAAACTTTTTTATGTGGCTTAACAACGATTTTAGAAGCATTTAAATGTCACGAAAAGTTTCTACGAAAATTATTATTCTATTAAAACTGTGAATTTATTAATTTTTTTTTTTATTGATATGTGGAGTTCATCATCATTATCATTTATATGTGTACTATATTGAAATGCAAAAAGGAAGGGAAATAAAAAAAAAACATTGCATGAATAATTAAAAAAAAACACATAAAGTCATTATGCGATATGTTTTCATCATTTTTAAAGCAATTTCTCTAACCGAAAAAGAAAACAGTAATAAAAAAGTTCTTTTTTCTACTAAAAAATGGGTTGCTTTTTTTGTAAATTAAATGATTTGTTTCTTCTTAAAACAAAGTTATAGAAGTAAAATCAAAGAGTTTTAAAAAAATGTACGAGATAGTTAAAAAGTTGAAAATACATTATTTCAATTGCAGTAGCAAGCTAAGAATAGACAATCTTATTTTGGAATATATGTATGCATGTTTAATTTTTTCTCGTTTTTTCCTTATGAAATGCATAGGCAGTAAATGAAAAAATTTTTTTGTACATTTCATCATCGTCTATCTGGTTCTTAATAAAGAATGTAAGATGTGTTTTTTTTTTTAACATAACACTTCGAAAATAATTAAAATTAGAATTAGAGGAAGGGACAAACTTCATAAATCAAAAATTAATTATTGCATGTGTCTATAGTGTAAAGTGAAAATTATTTGAATAAACATTATTTTTGATTTCTGAAACTTAACTTATCTTGCATAAAACTTTAAAAATGGTTAAGAAATGAAAAAATCGCAAATTGAAGGAATTTTTTTATCCATCTGCTTCACAATAATTTTCATTGTTACTAAAACTCCTTAAAATGAACAAATCATTAAAGCTAATTTAGAACAAGAGTTTTAAACCAAAATATCACAATTAGATGCTTTTAATTTTCGTTTATTAAAATAAAACTTCTCTTTTAAAAGAGAAATAATATTTTTATATTATACTTTGCTAAAGTAATGTTATGATTACAAATTAGTGTTATAACACCGCTACAAACCAAATTTCTTTTCTTTTTTCTCATTTCGCCATGTAATGCATTTAACCGATCATTAAAAGAAACAAATTAAATTTTACAAAAAGAAGAAGAAAAGACTGCAAACATATTCATTCAGTTGATATTATTTTATTATTATTATTATTATTATTATTATTATTATTTTATTATTATTATTATTACACGCTTTTATTTAACTCACTCTGTTATGGAGCGTCAAATCTTGCAATCGATTTTTCGACCACTTCTATTGCTCCAATTGAGCTCAAATTTTGTATACACACGTATTCCCGGTGACAATACTATATTGTAACACTTTGGAACCACAAAAATGCTTAATTATAGTACAATTTAAGTAAAACTTTTTTATATGGGAAAAAATCCATTGTCAATGATATGAAATTTTGATTTGTTTAAAATATTATACTTGAAATGCTCAAAAGTCATTTATGTGATTCATTATAGTTTAAGTAATATTACTAATTATTGATTTTACTATAAATTTGAGCAGCTAAAGATATTTTGGCAAGACAAAAAATTTGACAAGTAATTTTTTCATGAACATTCGTAAGTGAAAATTTGAATTTTCAAAAAACCGTTAAACACAAGTCCGTTACTAATTAACAAATCTTTCTTTATTTCAAATTTGGAATTATTGTAGTTTAAGTTACATTTCTCTGAGTCTTATTTTGACACCAGCCTGAATATGGCTTTAATTCAACTATATCTTGATTAATTATTAATTTTGATGAATGAGATTTACATATATCATGAAAATGTGGCATAAAAAGTTTAAAAAAAGTTGCCGAGCGAGAAAAAAAAAAAAAAAGCTTTTTTTTAAGCTTATGAACTACGTTAATAAATTATTTTTGAACTGCGTTACTAATTAATGCAAAATAACTATCAATATGCGATGTGCATTTAGCACACATATTTAGAGCATACATTTATGCTGTTTTAATTTTTTTACAATATTTATTACACTTCACCAATTTAATTATGTTAATTATTCTATTTATTAACGGCTTGACATATTTTTGCATATCATATAAATCAGAGATCGAAGCCGATTTTTTCGGCTTAACTCAATTTTTGATTTTTTTGATAGAAAAGAGCCATTTAACTACCATTTTAAGTATTTAAATTAAACTTTACATGCTTTACTATGATTCTGTGTAATATTTTGTCAGCATGTAGCTATAGTGAGCTCAGAATTTCAATTTAGCCGATTTTAAGCCGATCGGCTTAAATTTCGGCTTAACATTCTTTAACTTGAAATTCTGAGCTTCCTATAGCTACATGCTGACAAAATATTACACAAAATCATAGTAAAGCATGTAAAGTCCAATATAAATACTTGAAATGTATGTTAAATAGCTTTTTTCTTTCAAAAAAATCAAAAGTTGAGTTAAGCCGAAAAAATCGGCTTCGATCTCTGATATAAATGACATTCATTAAATTTAAATTTGAAAAGATCCGTTATAAATACGTTACGTATAGATGTGATTTTCATCTTTATGTTAAGAATCTACATGTTATGTAGTAGGAATGGGACGGAAGTCTTTATTTGAAGTTAGGACATTTTTAAAAGAGTTTCATGTATTTTCAGGTATGAATTAAATAATTTAAAACGAATGAAAAATTTTGACAGTCTTTACTAATTACCCATTAAAAACTGTTAATTCATAAAAAGTTGAATGAAACGGAGTGAAGCGAAGTGAAATCTAAAACTTCCTGTAATCTAAAAACTGTAACCTCCTTATTAAGTTTGATAGAGCCAGTGTTGTAATAAAACAAAAATTCCAAATTTTGGAAGTTGAATCGATTTATAGATTTGATAAAACTAAAAAGTAGAAAATAAAATACTATAAAAAAAAACTTTTTTAAAAAAGCACGCTTTTATTTCCGATTACAGTGCACTAAAAAAGGAGAAAATAATTTTTTTCTGAGAACTCAAATTTGATACAAAATTTTATGACTAAAAATAAAAGCGTGGGGCATTCTTGCATGCATCACTAAATCTTGAATTGTGACAATTAAAAATCGTCCATATATGTTTACAAAAGCATTAGGTTTGTGAATATATTATAGAAAATCTAGAGCTGGTTTAAATTAAACGCCCCACGCTTTTATTTTTAGTCATAAAATTTTGTATCAAATTTGAGTTCTCAGAAAAAAATTATTTTCTCCTTTTTAGTGCACTGTAATCGGAAATAAAAGCGTGCTTTTTTAAAAAAGTTTTTTTTATAGTATTTTTTTTGTTTCTAAAATATACTAAATATACACCATGAAACGCAAACGAAAAAGATTACAAACAAAACAGTTAAGTAATTTAATTTCTTTCAAATGCAAATAATGTACAGTTGCAGTCTGAGTACTACATAAGAAGACAAAGAATATACGTAAAATAAATTTTTCTCATCCATCTTAAGATAATGAATACTAAATTAGAATTTTGTTCTGTGAAGCGAAAATATTAAAGCAACAAGGTCAGGCACACATTTACTCGCGTTCCCTGCTTTACATTTTTAATCAAGCAAAACTATATTTTAGACAAATAATTTTTCTTTGTTAAATGATTTCCTATTTTCTTTCATTTGACATTTTCACTTTTACGCAGAAAAAATATCTTTTCTTTTGAATCCATAACACATTAGTGACGAAACATAAAATGATTCTTTATTTATTTTTTCTTCAGTTCAGAACACTTTAGTTTTTTTAAGGGCTTTAATGTTCACAACGATTTTCCAAAAAATTGTTTAAATTTTTATGAAAATTCTATTTTGTTTTTCTTGTAAGAACCAAAAATTTTATCTTAATTTTTAAATTCATTATCTTTACAGACACGAATTTTTAAGTATTTCATATTGAAGAACTTTAAAAAATCCTGGAATATACGAAAACGAATAAAAAGTCATAAAACTAATATCTCATCATCACATACTATTTATTGCTTAAAAAGAATGATGTGTTAAAAATTTTACGAAATATTTGGTAAACGAATAAACAGAAATTTTCATAAAGTGCAAATCAAAGTTCTTAATGAAATACAATTTCAATAGAAACATTAAGGCAAACATTTCGTTATTTATTATTAGAGAATAACTAGAAAGTATTCTTTCTACCACATTTGTACTTCAACATAATTTGTTTTTTAATGAAGTAAATTTGTCGGCAATAACTTCGAAAACAAAGGATAAAAAAGACGATCTAATCAAAAAAGTAATTTGTAAAAAATTTAAAAAAAAAACGATTAAAAGATGGATCGCAGTATCGATTCAATAGGCTCATGCTCACTAGATGCTGACTCTACAGATTTTTCAGGTAAATGGCAAAATTGTATTTCCTTTTAAAAAATTAACTTAATTTTCCACAAAATGAATGATGACAATTAAGATAGAAGCAGTGTCCTGCTTTTCTATTAATTTGCATGATGAAATTTAAAAAAAAATAATTAGACAATGAATTTGATTGAATTAATTGATTTAATTCTTCACAACGTTTAATGCTTTTTGCACATCAAAAGATGAGAGTTATTAAGTTGCACACAACAAAAAAAAAACGACCAGCTAAAAACTAATAATATGTAGAGCATACAATAAAATAACATTAGGATCAATATTGATCAATAAAATTTGAAATATATTAAAGCATATAAGTTATGATTAATAAATATGTAGTATTTAATATACAGATTTAGTGAAAGGCAGAAATTGTCACCGAAATGTTTTATGCCTATAGCCTACAAAAGAAAGCTGTGAGCTTCACTTCTAGTACATACGGTTAGAAAAAGGACAGGCCTTCGTATGATTATGTGTAATATTTTGTCAGCATGTAGCTATAATAAGCATAGAATTTCAAATAAACTGATGCTTAGCCAAAATTTTAGCCGTTCGGCTTAACATCGCCTAACTTGTAATTCTGAGCTTACTTTATAGCAATATGCTGACAAAATTTGACACAGTATCATAAAGCATGTAAAGCTTAGTTATAATACTTGATTTGTGTTAAATTGCTTTTTTCTATCATAAAAATCAAAAATTGTATTAAGCCGAAAAAGTTGTAATCGACCTCTAGCGCCTAAAAGTTTTTCAAAAAACTGTATAGCACAAACAACTGAAAATAATAAAGTTATAGATAATAACTTAAAATTATATTTATATAGATACTTTTAAAAATAAATTGAAAAGTTTTCTGATGGCAAGTTAAAAAGCTACACACCGTAAATGGATTCAATGAATGTTGTTGCGCAATGACGGGATCTAAAGTTCCAAAATAAGTTGACATGATATACACGACCCACGTAATTTTTGCTTAAATAATTTTTTACTAAATGCGGTGCTCTTGTGATTAAATTAATAAAAAAATATGTATATGATAACTGTCGTAGATTGTCTGAAGGTCAAGGCAACAGTATAATAATGAAGTGAAATTTACATACGCTAACAAATTAAATGTAGTAAAACTCTCCAAATTTACAAAAAAAAAAACCTACACAAATTAGTGGGATAAAATAAAATCACTGTTAAATAAAACGCAATTCAAATGATTCAACACGATTTTTTTTCATTTTATATATGCACAAAAATCCCTTATGTAACTAATAAGTGTGTGAGTTCTTAAAAATTTTAATGAACGAATGAAGGTGGAAGTTTTTGACATTTCACAAAAATTATGTTTGTTTTGACCCGATGTTTTATTCTTGACTTTCCCTTCAGTTTTACAAAACTAATCTATTTATGTTTAAACTATTTCTCCCTTTTTACGTATATTTTCACCTCAAATTATGCAAACAATGAATTAAAGATACATCAGAAAGTATAAATTTCATTTCACCTTCAGCAACACGTGAAAATTTTACAGCCGGCATTACAGAACGAGTTAAAAAGATTCAAACGACACAACCTCTCACACCCAAACTAATATTAAATCAACCAGCAAATCAACGTACGGCAACAACGACTGCATATTTTGACGTTAATTCGGGAAAAATTAGCACAATTGTTGAGAGCTACATTAATGGAAACTCTGAAAAATTTTTAAGCACTAAAACAATTGAGTTACAATCTCCAACAATAGTTACACATGCTAATAAGAAACCGAGTTACCTGAATTTGGCTTGCTGTGTAAACGGATACTCCAACTATACAAATTACGATTCCATTGAAAGAAAAGAAATTAACAAATCTCGCGAAGTATCACCAATAAGACCAATTATTACAATGTCTCGACAACCAAGATCAAATGATAATTTATTATCAGTTCCACAACCTGTCACATTTGTTAAGCAATCCCCTTTAGCTAGTATTACAAAACGATTTGCATCACTCAATTTAAGCGAAAGTAGAGATACGACTGACAATGCCGTCAATGGAAATATTTCAAATCGTAAGAGTTTTATACAACAACGTGTTGAAAAGCTTTATGGTACCAGTAAAATTCTCACAACAACGACAACTGTCAAGACTTCAGAAACAATTAATTTGAATGGAAAAAATCATCATGTGAATGGTGGATCGTCAGGAAAAGAAATCGATGAGAAGGAAAACGATGAAGAGCTTTCCATGAACTCTCTTCCTGTTATGAAGCACTTGCGACCAGAGTTTTGCCGTCAGTTGAATTTTTTAAACTCCCCTAAAAAGACACGAACAGGTAGGATAAACTTCTCAGCAGAGCTCAAAGTCGATGATATTTTGTATGGAGTCTAGTCGACTCAGCAATACAAAATCGATGAAAATCTCGAGTTGACTTCGAGCTCTGCTTCTCTGTTAAATTATTCGCATAACAATTTGGGGTTCCTTGATTTGCATAGCAATAAATAGGCTTTCCAGATCTTTTGGTCTCGTGTAATTTCCAGGACCGGGAAATCAAGAAAGCCTCGAATTTACCAAACCAGTTCAAAAACCTTTAAATACTTAAAAAATAACTGCCGAAAAAGATTTAAATTTGGCTATCTGGATCGGTTATTTGCTATAATTTGAGCAAGGTGTGGAAACTCAAATATTATGCTGATATTATTCAAAATAATTTACAGTCCCGCTTTAAATTTGAGGTATTATTATTATCATCCTTTAAAGTTAATTAAAAAAACTGACAAAGGAAAGCAAGTTAAGAAAAAATCGTAGTAAAATGTATAATATATAAAAAAAACTTATTTACTATACTTGCAGGCAATAACGCAAATACATTTAAAAGTGAAACTCATACAGAAAACTCAAATTTGGAAAAAGGAAATTTAGTAAACCAAGTTAATGATAAAGAATTAATAGAAAATCAAATCATAGAGACAAATAATAAGGAAATTGTGATGGAGAGTGTAATTAATAAAAACATATTGCCAAGTACACAAAAGTCAGAAAATAACAATATAGATATAAGTAATAACAACGATATTTTTAACGAAAAGATGGAAATAGTAAATTGTGAAAAGACACCATCTGAAACTGAAATTAAAGACGGCAACTACTTTTTAAAATTGTTGAACGCAGAAAAGGCAAGAATTCTGAAGATTGCTGATGAGGTGGAAAGTGAATTGAACGATTTACAATCTGATGTGAGATACTTTATTATATATTTTTTTAATTTAATTTGCTAGAAATACAGTCATAATATAAAATTATTTCTTCTAACAGCCGTCAAAAGTTCCCTCAGAAGAAGTTGTTGGTATAATTCTGTCAGCAATTGGAAAATCACGTCTTTTAGCTACTAAGAAATTTAAGCAATTTGAAGGTATGAAATAAATTACATTTACAGCACGTGAAGTCTTCTATAAGTACCAATTTCTAAACTCTCGACTTTAGGCCTTTGTTATGAGAATCTCACACCTAATATGGATGGTCCTCAAACTCTTTCTGGTGATTTACAAGGATTTTGGGATATGATGATGCTACAAGTTGATAATATTGATGCTGCATTTGACGATTTACAAAAATGCCGAGCAAATGGATGGAAGGTGCGTTAGCAGTAAATGTAATAATTTTTGGAACTGTAAAATTTATTTCGCATCTTTTAGAAGCCACAGCCACCGAGTCCATTAAGTGCGCCAAAAGGCACACGTCTTACAAAAAGACCACTTTCACAAACGCAAAATAATAAAGGAAAGGTAACGTCTACAGTAGTAAAGAAATCTTCCATAGCATCATTAGAAGCAACCCAGAAGCGAGATGAGCAAAGAAAGATACTCTTAGAGATGAAACGAAAACAAAAGGCTGCGATGAAACAAAATGGGACATTAGAAACAACCGAAAACGACGAGAAAAAGGAAAATTAAATTGGAATGATCCTTTATAGAATCATCTTTTGTGTGAAAGAAAACTTTTTTTTATAAATGAATTGTTTTTGTTTTTCCCCTAAAGTTTTGTAGCTTTTATATTGAAACAGTTTAATTGTTAAATGCCTTTAATAATATTCGCGTTTTTTTTTTATCCTACTCAAGCAAGACATGAAATGTTATCTTCTCAATTTGAAAATAGAAATCATTCTTCATCTCTTAATCGTCAGTTCAATATCACCAGAAATTTATTTTAGCATTATTTCTACCTGTATGGATAAGTTTATAATTTGTTTAATAATTAACTAATATTTTATTTGTCAACATTTTCCACTGAAAACCCTATCTACCTTAAATAATTCATATGATCATGTATATTTTTTTATTACTCATTATTACAAAAATTAATTATTTTATTCACATTTGTTTTTGAAACATTAAAAAAAATTATGATTTTAAATCTTTTTTACTCTGATCATGGTGCCAAATTCAGTGTTTTATAGAAGCACCACTTAAGTCTTAATGGTTTTCACATCTTTGATTGATAGCAATGCAATTGCAATTAAATATTTCTGAGTATTAAGATATAATTCGCAGACTAAATACTTTATGTATAAATTCCAAAATTATTTCCATTATTATTGTACAAATTGTTCTTTCCCCATCATTTTAGGCTATAAAAAAAACTTGAGAAGTTAAATTTAAATTTCTTCATTTGTTTAATAATGCCTTAAAATTTGTCAAATGCTTTTTTAATAAAAAAATGTCCTTTTAAGGAATCTATTTAAACTTGTTTTGTGTAATATCGAAGTTAAAAAATTTAAATTGAAAAATTATTTTTAAGTATTTCGAGTACTTATTTGTAAATTTTTAATCATTTCACATATTTTCTTTTATTTCATTCAATCTTTATATTAGTTTGAGTTAATCACATAATGTTACTATCTAACATACATGCGTTACGAACTTTTTTTTAAAAAGATGATACACAATTAGAAATAAAAAAATAAATACGTAAATTAATTCAAAATGTTACATCTGCTCGTTTCATATATTAAAACTACATTATTAACAAAAATAAAAAAATTACAATATTTCCAAAGTTTTGAAGCAAATTTATTTAAAAACTAGTAATGAATTTTCGATTCAACTTGATTTGCAAAAGGTTTTACTAGTCAAAATTCAAAAGTTAATTAACATTTATGAACAAATTTTTTTCAGTCAAGCATAATTAAAATTGAAATTTTAAAGCTTTTTATTCCAAGTTTCTTTAATACTTTACTCATTTTAGGAAATTAGGAAGCAAAATTAATTTTAAAAATGTTAGTATTAATAAGACACT
This sequence comes from Chironomus riparius, assembly GCA_917627325.4. NCBI lineage: Eukaryota > Metazoa > Arthropoda > Insecta > Diptera > Chironomidae > Chironomus > Chironomus riparius. The sequence goes on along the minus strand of OU895878.1, from coordinate 35,595,735 downwards.
TTAAAAATAACTTTTTTTTAAAAAAGCACGCTCCTGGTACACCAATCATGAATGAAAACTTTAAAAGCTAGATTTCATGGCATTAAAGAAATAAAGTTAAAACTCCGTTGTTAAATCAGCTGTGTAATGCACGGCTTAGCATTTAACCGACATCTACCCAGAACGAACAGAAATTTTCAATCAGTAATAAAATTTTGGGTGGGGGTGGAAGTGGTTATTTTTATTTTTAAGATAAGGCTAAACCCAAGCTGAAAATTCGGTGTGAATATAAAAATCAAGCAGGTAAATTTTAAACAGTTGGAAATCATTAAAAAGCTTTAACATTAGTTATTAGCTGCAATTGAAAATATAACGCAATAGATGGCGTTATACTAAGGATGATAGTTAGTGAAAATTGGTATATGCATTTTTGTGATTGCTGACATGATGCCACCTTTATGTGAAATTTAAAATTTTTATCGGCGTATAAAGAGTGAACGAAAAGTTTTGTTCATTATTCAGTTTTATTGTAAATTTCAGAGTGAAAAGTTCTATTAAATATTCTGGCCTTAGTTTTAATGCTTTTTAAGTAATCAGTAATCAGCTGATTTTTGAGTAGAGTAAATAAGCGTGGTTGTGAAAATATTGTGTTGAAATAATAAGAAAATATAATGAAAGAAGCAACGAAAGAATTACAGGAGGCTCTTAAATACAACTTGTCATTTGCTGGGTGTGGATTTTTGGGGATTTATTATGGTGAGAATAGGATTACTTTGTAAAAGGATTGACAACTTTAAGTAACTTATTCATCCATAATATGCAGTCGGTGTTGCTGTATGTTTCAGGAAATATGCTCCACACTTACTTCTACAAAAGATATCTGGTGCATCCGCTGGATCTTTAGCAGCCTGTTCATTACTGCTTGACATGCCTTTAGGTAATTTTTTTACAGAATCAGCAAAATGATAATTCTGAAAGAATCGATAAAGGCGTATTATAATCAGTATTTATCAAATGATACACGCTTAATAATTTTTGGAATAATTCGTTTGATAAATGTCTAGAGGGATTTAAGAATGACGTTAATCATGTAAACACCCATATAAATAAATCAAGTTCGTTGCGCTGTATAGCTCCATGGCAATAGTAAAGTAATAATTAAAAGTAAACATGAACTTTGATTTTTGTCGACGATAGATTGACGAAAAACAAACAAAAGCCTCTGATAAAAGACTTACTAGATAGGTAAACGAAATCAACCTCCAAATATAAAAAATCAACGAAATATGTTTCAAATATTCAATATTCGGACATAAGTGAACTATTTGAAAGTTAAAACTGAGATAATGATACCGATCTTTATTATTTGAAAATTAGATTAATGTCACTATTGAAAAAACTATTAACAAAGAAACTTGATTGTTCATACTAAATGTCAATATTAAATTATAAAAGCAAATATTGTTAAAAAGGAAATCTACAAAAAAAAAGTCAAAAGAATATCCCAAATAGTAAAAAAAAATGATGATGACCTCGTAAAAAGCCAATCAAATAATTATTTATTTGATGAGTCGTTTATATTCTCGTAGTGCAAGGAGAGTGATAAGAGAGGGTTGATTCTCTTTATTAAAAAAATATTTTCATGTGGAAAAGGAAATCAGTCTTTAATGTCAAATTATAATTTATACACTGCATTAGATTATATGCTATAAATAAGAAGTGTTTTAACGAAGGGGTTTTGTTTAATGAAGTCTTCAATTTATAGCATAGTTAAACTTATAATATTAAATCTTTAAGCTGTAAACTGTAATTTTTAATTTAAAATTTTATGATTTTAAGGACTTTTCAAAATTTTACTATTCGGTTAGCTAACACATGCTTTGAACGTCCATGTGATGTTGTTAATTGACGTAAAACAAAACCGTGAATCCATGTACATAGCTCAAATCCATCACTATATTAATTAAATATGTATATGTATATTAAACATAAATGTTTTCTTTACTTCGTTGCCTCTCGTTCTAGTGAATTATAAATTTATCGTCTAATCCAATTTAATTAGATCACGTTCATAGAATGAAGCTAGGGTAGGTCTGTAGGGGTCAGGTACCCCCTCTCATTGAGATTGAAATTTCATACAAATTTTTTATTTTTTTTTAAATATTTTTTAACTTTTACTCGCACTTAATCAACAAAATTAAAACTAATCAGTTTTAAGGAAGAACAATTAAATTAGCTTTCAATAGTTAAATAAAAAATATTTTATTGATTTTTGAAAATAAAAAAAAAATTTGGGCACACCCTTCGAAAAATCCTGGTTACGTCCCTATTAGACAGAACCATTTTTATGCTAACATAGCAATAACATTTTCATTAAATAAACGAATATGTAAAATTATATTCCATTCAATTTTTTGCATGTGATATGTATGCTGCAGCTAATATGATAATAAATCAAATTAATTAACATTTTGTTTTCTGGTTGTTTTACGATCTTTAAACATTTTGCAAATATCATTTTTTGCGCAGTGACTAGAAGCAACAAGTTACATTCACACTATATTATCTTTAATATGATTAGTTTTTATTTACTCAATATTGTTTTAATTCTTTTCTAATTAGTAAACTTCACTTTGTAGGATAATATTTTCCATAGAAGAAAAATTTACTTAAGAAATGGCGCAAGGAATTAAATTTAAAACTTGAATGTAAAATAAAATGCATACTTTACAGAATTTTCATGAGATGTAAAATATGAAGCACATAAAAAAGATTATAAACTGGCAATGACAAATAATTGATATGGTTTTAAAAAGAAGGAATAGTAATTTACAAGTTTAATTTTATCTTTGCATACTTATTTATATTTTCTGAAAATATTGGAGATTTTTTTTGTTAAACTGATTATTGTGTGCGACATGAGCGAAACGTAATCATAAAAACGCGTGATTATTTTTTTGTCAACCTTGAAATTTCTGCTAAAATTAAAAGAAAATGCTTGTTGCGTATACTTATATAGAGTTTAAAGGTTTTTTTTTTGACTTAATAAGTTGCAGAGGTGTAACAAGATTTTCCTGTTTAGTCAGGTGAAAATAGCTGATTAAAAAAACATTTTCTTTTTTTGGATTAAAGATATGATAAACTAGTGTATCGGGTAAAAACCCAAGTGGATATATTCACACCGTACTGAGCTTCGCTCAGCATAAGTTTGAAAGTATAAAGCTAGCGATTCAGCTGAGTTTGCTTACAGCAAGCGTATTTTGCGATTTTCTCAGCAATGCCGCACGCAATTTGAAATCTGTTTTTTTGCAAAAGATGTGAAATTTCAGGTACAAACTTTTCATCTCTTAACATTTTAAGCTATCTTGTTACATATCTTCAAAAAACTGATTTTTCAATCTGAACAAAACCAATAGATTCACATGTGAAAACGGTGTGAATATAAAAATTATTATTGATACCTCAAGATAGATATAAAAGAATGGAGATCCTAATTTGCTAATTATTTTGTTAATGAACATTTTAAATGCTTTTTTTAAAAGGTGAAATGACATCTGATTTTTTTCGCATTGTAAATGAGGCTCGATCACATTCTCTTGGTCCATTTTCACCATCATTCGATATTCAAACATGTATTTTAGAAGGAATGCGTAAAGCAATGCCAGAGGATGCTCACTTGAGAGTAAATGGAAAGCTCCATATCTCACTTACTCGTGTTTATGATGGAAAAAGTATAATTGTGTCACAATTTAACAGCCGTGAAGATCTTTTGCAGGCTCTCTTGTGTGCATGTTTTATTCCAGGTATCAACTTTTTTTATATAAAAACTAAGTTAATACTTTAAATTAATAAACTTTTAATTCTTTAGGATTTTCAGGAATTTTGCCACCTAAATTTCATGGCGTACGATATATGGATGGTGCATTTTCGGATAACTTACCATTGTTGGACGAGAACACTGTTACCGTTAGTCCTTTTTCAGGAGAAACAGACATTTGTCCTCGTGATGATTCTTCACAAATGTTCCATGTAAGACTTTCAACTTTTAAATCTTCCTTTTTTCTTATTACATTATTCTAAACTTTAGTTGAACTTATCAAATACAAGCATTGAGTTAAGTAAGCAGAATGTCTATCGCTTTATGAGAATCTTATTTCCACCAAAGCCAGAAATTTTATCGAATATGTGTCAGCAAGGATTTGATGACGCACTTCATTTCTTGCATCGAAATAATTTGATAAGCTGCACCAGATGTCTTGCTATTCAATCTACATTTGTTCTTTCTAACTCCACGCCTGAACATTATGATCCTGAATGTAAAATGTGCACTACGTCACGAGAGAAATTAATGAAAGAGAAAAAGTTACCCGAACAAGTTATAGATGCAATGGCAAAATACATAGAAGAATCAAATAATGGCTTCGTCAAATGGTTCAAAACTCCTGCTGTGTACTTACTTAAGACGATCGGAATGCCAGCTTCAATCCCTTGTGATATTGTCTATGCAACACTTACTAAGTAAGTATATCTTTGCTTAAAAATATCATAATGTTAGAATCTGATGTTGAAAATGAGAACAAAGGATATTGGTTTTATGTTCTATCTTTTAAAGGCTGTATTGCTGTGTTTTTATTGTTATCCTTATATTCGTTTTTTTGTTGTTTTGATAATATTTTCTTGTAACTCATGTGTATCTTTTTACTGCTGATATATGCCGTTATATACTCGTTTTTTTGAAAAAATTTTTATTTCTTTTCATTCATTTAAAAAAATATATCTTTTATACTTTTTGATACATCCATTAATACATCCTATCATTAAATAATATGAACCGTGTACAGTTTTCAATGCGGAAAAATAGAAAGGCGTAAAATGAAATTTTGCGTGCGTTGTATTATGAAAACACACAGACAGAATACAAGGGAATATGCTAAGCTGATACATGATTACGAAAGGTAAATTATCTCCTTTTTAACCAGGTTGAATTTGTATATCTGTGTTGGACTTTAAAAGCTGCCTTGTTCAAAGAGCGTTTTTATCTATGTCTAGATATTGTGTTTTTTATTCTGCTTGTCGCATATTCCTTTGTTTGTTAGTGTTATCTTTTGTTATCATTTAGTTGTACATTCAGTGAGCATAACTGATAAAGATTATATATTTTCTTCATTATAGATTACTTGCAACAGCGCCGACAGTACAAAAGACAATATGGGGACTTACTAAATTCTTCATGGAAAATTTGCATCGATTGTTTATTCCACGTTTTGGGTCTTCTGATAATACTAATGCTGAGTACGACGAGACATTAAAATCTATGTATGATAAAGATCCGATACTGAAGCATTTTAATCATATTGAAAACAGAAAATCAATTGTATCACTAGTCGATTCATCAGAAGCTTTAGAATCAGACTTTGAAATTCGAGGCAATATGCTATCAAGACGAAACAGCTTATCTATGATATCACGTCGTAACAGTGCAATACCACAACAATCATTAATGATTTCAAGTTATCATTCATCTGATGTTGACACACTAGATCAAGTTGTAAATGTCGCAGCTACGAACACTCTCTACTCATATTACTATACTGACGAAACTGACAAAACGGTAAAGCATGAAACGATGATATATATATATATATCAAACATATCTTGCTACATCTGAATTATCATAAATTCTTATTAATATACTCTTATTTTTTCTTCAAAACAAATAGATGAGATTTAACAAAATTGTTGATGTGACCGAATGTGACGAAATGTTTGTACAAACTCATAGTGAGCGCATTGCAAATCAAATGCTTCAATATGATGAATTAGATATTAACATGATGTTAGATAATGATGATGACTATTCTGATCAAGTAATTGATAATCTTGAGCATGAACTTGCCATCATTCATCCTGAATCTGTCGAGTTATTAGACGATTGGAAATGTGCTGAGATTAAAGTAGATGAGATTGTGAGCGATGCGATGGAAAATGAAGAGAAACGACTTGATTTATCGTCGGCAGATAGCAACGCATCAATGGAATCAATGGATTCATTTTTTAAGCCAGAAGCTGACCAAAATGGAAATAATACTGAACAAATTTTATCTGATGATATTGCTTTTGCCATGAGACGTAATAATCGTGATATATTAACGCTCACGCAGGCAGCCGATGATTGAATACAATATTTTTTTCATTACATTTTCCACATAGAAAATTTCTTTTCTCCTACCTCATCATGACTAGCCATTATTTAATCATTATTTTTTAATTTTACAATAATTTTTTGTTTCACATATCTTTCATTTTCATTTGAGCTCACGTTTTCAATTCATACTATTTGAGCAAACTAATTTTAACGAAAAGATTATTTTATTTAATTTTGTGATTGTGATAGACACCAGTTAGTTAAGATAATAAGAATAATGGCAGAAATATAGATTATAAATTATTGAAATGACTGTAATAATTAAATTATAACTCAGTTCAATAAAAGTGCACTATTTTTAATAATATAAAAGCCTTCATTTATCTTTCTTTCTTTCTGTCATTCCGCTCTAAGCCCCGCCCATTTGATACAAATGGCGATTTTTTTTTGTTTTTGTAAATAGATAATCTTTGCGCAGTTTTGATCTCAATTTAAATTTTTCGATCACCATATAAACCCAAAATATGCTCATAATTTATTACGGGATAACATACTAGTTATTGTAATAAAATCCTACATTTTACAGTACTGCGAATAAAAAAAAAATTTCCTTATTTTATTTTCAAAGATAAATGCGGGATTGTGGTTGCATTGTTGGTTAATTGTTGAGAAATATTTTAAGGGCTTTAGCATCTTTCATTCAGATAAACGAGCTTGTGAAAATGTCGTCATGGTCATTTAAATATTCACCACACACAATACAAAACCATGAGATTTACAGAAACATTTATTTAGAAAAATGCCCTTTTCCCTTTTCTCGTTTCATGCGGTTAATGACATTTCATAGTATTATCCTCTGTAGTTTTGTTTATTTTTAAAAATTTCAGGATGATTGTTATTAAAGTTTACGTTAACCACAACGATGTTGCAAAACAAAAATAATGTTTTACTTAATTACAGCTTATTCCGATGTTTCTTTCTGTGTTCTTTATCACGAAAACTCTTTTTCTATCTATCAAAGATAAATAAATATTTGCAAATAGTAAAGCCACATAAAATATATTAATCGGTAATTAAAAATTAGATTGTAAAAGTTAAATTCATGGAATTAAAACCATGTTTTGGATGTTAACAGATTTTTTAAATCACATTTTATTTAATATATTACAGAATCCAATCAATTACAATAAGGAAAAAAATAATTTGCATTTTTTCATAAGTAATAATACTTTACAAAGGGACACATTTAATTTCAATTTACGTTGGTTTTAAGACTTTTATCAGTTTTAAGAGAAATTTATATGAAGAAAAGTAGTTATAAAGAAAAACATCACCATTAACATCAGCAGCAGCATCAGTGAAATAAAATAACATGAGAAAGCCATGCTTGGGTCAATTAATTTTAATTACCGAAATTTAAATGGTTATGCGGTGCAAGTAAGAAGTATGAGGAGAAACCTTTTTTTTCTTTACTGGTATTTGGCTATGCTATGAAGCGTCAAATAACAAAAATTAAAACATTTGAATTTTTGAGGTGAAGCATTATAAAAGAATGAAATTAAGAAAAGGGAAAAAGGACAACAACTTTATTTACCCACGTTTAAATTCAGTTGTGAGAAAAGAATCATAATTTTTTATTGCTGCAATTGCACTATGGGCCAGAAATGGAAAATTTTTCCAAAAATTATTTCTACAACTTATATGATAGTCCTTATTCTGTCCTACATTTACGTCCTTAAAACTTTGCCTAAGTCGACAGCATGTCCGAGATATGGCACTTCAAAGTTGGTCAGACGACCATTTTCACGTTACATTGAAAATGCTCTCACCAGTCACTGGATGGATGAATCTCCTTCAATTTTTTTTTGGTAATAGCTTTAAATAGTTCCTTCATTTTAAGGTATAAACAATTGCAAAAAACTTTGGAAAATTTTGTGAAAAACTTGATTTTTCTCAAAAACCACGTGTTCGTCATACTTCCGTTTGTGTAGGTCTTCACAAGCACAACCAAAGTTACTAATTTCTTTTTTATATTAAAGATTACATCAAAAGCTATAACTTTTGCATACATGTCGTATAATTTTAACAAAGTTTTGGTAGTGAAAAAAATTTTTTTTATAAAAAAAACACCAATTTTTTGACAAAAATCGCTGTAGTGCTCCAGGGATACCCATGGTAGTGGAATTTTATTTCACATTTAGAAAGCTCTCTGGATATGCTATCAATTAATGCAGTAAAATGAACAAGTGTTCTCTTGGCAAAGAGCACTTTTTTGACTCTGAAAGTCGTATGTCGAGCAAGGTCAAAAAAGAAAAATAATCATAAAAATTTCAGTTTTAAGTAAAATTTAATTTTTTTAAGTTAGATTGATAGATCTTTTTAAAACGCGTCTTTTGAGTATAAATATGTCATAGTTTTGTCAAGTTTCATGATCAGTTTTTTAAAAAAATAGTTTTTTTCAAAAAAAAACTTGAAAAATAAAGTATTTGACTTTAGAATTTCATAAAATGCATTCTTTTTAACATTTTTTTCACTATTTTGTCTAGTTTTGCTCCTCGTTTTTTCCTAAACATAAATCAATAAGAACTTAACATAATTGAAGCCATTTGGAGGTTAAATTGAGTTAAAAATCGTTTAAAATTTTTGTATTTCTTAAATAGTTCTTTACACAAGTATCTAAGATATAAAGTGTTGCATAGTTTTGAAAAGGTATTAAAATTTCCAATATGTTAACATGAAAATTTTAGGAAAATTTTCAAGTAATATAGTCAATTTGGGTAAAAAACGCATTTTATATATGCTAGTTTTTAATGTTTTTCGTTTTTCTCAGCAAAGACTTTATGAAAAACGCTCAAAGTTTGCACACTTATTTGTTATATAAATGTCAATGACTCGTATAAGTTTTGGAATTTTCTATTGAGTTTTTCATGAGTTCTCCAAATCTGAAATTTTCAATATTAAAAATCCTTTTTTCTCAATAATTCCGATTTTTTATTTATAAATAAATATCTTATTTTGTTTCATTTTACAATATCTTTTCATTGATATGTAACAATCTACGAAAAAAATAAGACTAGCGAGGAATCAATAAAAAAAGTGTCAAAAATTTATGAAAATTCTACGCTATTTTAATTTTTTATCCTTTTCTGGTTAATTTTATTAAGTTTTGTAAGAGTATTATACCTTTTTGCAAATTTATAGCTTAAGACTTTCATCTGCTTTCATCCACTAAAATTCGTATGAGTTTACGATAAGCACAACTGAAGTTAAATAAGCTTCACGTTGGCGACAAAAGACAGTTCCATATGAAGAAAACCAGATATTAATTTTAATGCTATTTGAGCTATAATATTAAACTTTTTCATTTAGTTTTGTTATAAATGTTTCATGTATTTAATAGCAGCCTGAAGATTTAATTTAAAGCTTTTAAATAATTTGATTTTAAAAAATTCAAAATTTTTGGTTGCGCCAACGTGAAGCTTATTTAACTTCAGTTGTGCTTATCGTTGACTCATACGAATTTTAATGGATGAAAGCAGATGAAAGTCTTAAGCTATAAATTTGCAAAAAGGTATAACACTCTTACAAAACTTAATAAAATTAACCAGAAAATGCTAAAAAATTAAAATAGCGTAGAATTTTCATAAATTTTTGACACTTTTTTTATTGATTTCTCGCTAGTCTTATTTTTTTCGTAGATTGTTACATATCAATGAAAAGATATTGTAAAATGAAACAAAATAAGATATTTATTTATAAATAAAAAATCGGAATTATTGAGAAAAAAGGATTTTTAATATTGAAAATTTCAGATTTGGAGAACTCATGAAAAACTCAATAGAAAATTCCAAAACTTATACGAGTCATTAACATTTATATAACAAATAAGTGTGCAAACTTTGAGAGTTTTTCATAAAGTCTTTGCTGAGAAAAACGAAAAAAATTAAAAACTAGCATATATAAAATGCGTTTTTTACCCAAATTGACTATATTACTTGAAAATTTTCCTAAAATTTTCATGTTAACATATTGGAAATTTTAATACCTTTTCAAAACTATGCAACACTTTATATCTTAGATACTTGTGTAAAGAACTATTTAAGAAATACAAAAATTTTAAACGATTTTTAACTCAATTTAACCTCCAAATGGCTTCAATTATGTTAAGTTCTTATTGATTTATGTTTAGGAAAAAACGAGGAGCAAAACTAGACAAAATAGTGAAAAAAATGTTAAAAAGAATGCATTTTATGAAATTCTAAAGTCAAATACTTTATTTTTCAAGTTTTTTTTTGAAAAAAACTATTTTTTTAAAAAACTGATCATGAAACTTGACAAAACTATGACATATTTATACTCAAAAGACGCGTTTTAAAAAGATCTATCAATCTAACTTAAAAAAATTAAATTTTACTTAAAACTGAAATTTTTATGATTATTTTTCTTTTTTGACCTTGCTCGACATACGACTTTCAGAGTCAAAAAAGTGCTCTTTGCCAAGAGAACACTTGTTCATTTTACTGCATTAATTGATAGCATATCCAGAGAGCTTTCTAAATGTGAAATAAAATTCCACTACCATGGGTATCCCTGGAGCACTACAGCGATTTTTGTCAAAAAATTGGTGTTTTTTTTATAAAAAAAATTTTTTTCACTACCAAAACTTTGTTAAAATTATACGACATGTATGCAAAAGTTATAGCTTTTGATGTAATCTTTAATATAAAAAAGAAATTAGTAACTTTGGTTGTGCTTGTGAAGACCTACACAAACGGAAGTATGACGAACACGTGGTTTTTGAGAAAAATCAAGTTTTTCACAAAATTTTCCAAAGTTTTTTGCAATTGTTTATACCTTAAAATGAAGGAACTATTTAAAGCTATTACCAAAAAAAAATTGAAGGAGATTCATCCATCCAGTGACTGGTGAGAGCATTTTCAATGTAACGTGAAAATGGTCGTCTGACCAACTTTGAAGTGCCATATCTCGGACACGCTGTCGACTTGGGCAAAGTTTTAAGAACGTAAATGTAGGGCAGAATAAGGACTATCATATAAGCTGTAGAAATAATTTTTGGAAAAATTTTCCATTTCTGGCCCATAGTGAATTGTCACGATACTGAGCTGTAATCTATGGCTGTCAAAATAAAATAATTAAAATGAAATCAGTCTTAGAAAATATCAACAAAATTATTTTGCTGCTTCATGATTCTTTTTCTATTTCTCCCTAATATTAAGTAAATGTGTGAAATATATCTAGCAGTAATTGCACATAAAAAGAACCAAGTGAAGGCGTGTGAGAGAAAAGGAGAAAGGTTGGTAAGTTGCGCAGAAATGGTTTTCAAAAAGGTACAATAATTAACATTTTAGATGGGTTAATGCGGTGAAAAATTGCGTGCAATTATTTTCTTTTTCTTTTTATTTGAATTTATTGTTGATGAGTCTGTAACGTGTCCTTCAAGTAGAACGGTGACCTAACGAGTTGAGTGATGTGTAATATATGGGTATTTTGTGCTATTTTGTGAAAGTAGAGAAACAACCTTTTTAAATTTTGTGAAGCATCCAGTTCTGAGATATGAGCATCTGAAAACGGAGCTAGACCTGATTTTTACATGGCGAATCTAAGATGCAGCCTAGCTACTATTTTACACTTTCGACTTTCGTAAATCTGACAAGACTTGACGAAAATTATTCAAACTTGGCCAGTAATTTGTGCAAGCCTTCCTTAACAAAATAACTAAAAAAAATATTTTTATATGACACTATTGCAAATATATGGCGAATCTACGATGCAACCTAGCTACTATTTTACACTTTCGACTGTAAATCTGACAAGACTTGACGAAAATTGTTCAAACTTGGCCAGTAATTTGTGCAAGCCTTCCTTAACAAAATAAAACCAAAAAAATATTTTTATATGGTACTATTGCAAAAATATGGCGAATCTACGATGCAACCTAGCCACTATGGGATAAAATCGAAATTTTTCCAAAAATTATTTTATTGGTTTATTTGAAAGGTCTTTATCCAAGGAATCAGAATCTATTTTAATTTTGGCCCAAAGTGCAGCAGTGCTGGAGATATAGCCCGAAATGTATTTTTATGACCTTCGATGGTTAATATTTTTTTTTCTTCTAATATTTTCAATTTATCAGAACTTTTTCTTGTCTCAACCAATTTTCTTGAAACTTTTTTTAAATGGCAGATATAAGCCGAAACTTTAATATAAATATCAGTCACATGGAGTCACATAAGTTTTACTTCATGGAAAGTGCTTAAAAATTGACAAAACTTCAAATGTTAGTAGTACGGCTTTTTTTGAGTAAGTGGATTTCTGATGCATTTAAATGTTTTTCTTTTTTCATTAAAATATAACTCTTAACCAAATTTACAAGAAAAATATCCCTTTCAAGGTTTAAAATTATATTTATGCATCAAAAAATTGAGATTTTTTCAAAAAATTTACGGTTTTTAACTATGTTTTGACTTCAATTGACTATAACTGCATATTCCAAGTGAGTGGAGTGACAAATTTTTACTGTTTTACATAGCTTTCATTTGTATCTTTCTGAAACTGTGAAAACCTGGAAAAAAGTTCCTACAAATTTTCAACTTTGAACCATTTGAACCATGTCATCTGCATGCACCTCAAAAATCTTTTTCAACTTTTTTCGTCAAAATCATGTCATCATAAATCTTTCAAAAATGTTAGAAAATAGTGTTTTTGATATTTTAAAATCAATTTGAGTTTTTGGCATGGACTTGGACCATTTTTATTTGAAATGTCATTATTTTCCATTTACAATGAGAAGAAAATGACTTTAAATACACTATATGCTTAACAAAAAGTATTTGTATTACCTCTTGTGTTAAGCTGCTTTAATTACCTTTCCAAAGATATATAATATGTTATATATGAGTACAATATCCCTGAATAATTTTGAAAAAACTGAAAAATTACTCAAAATTCGAGGTGTGTGAAGAACCACACTTAACATTTTTGCTCAAAACTGTATAAAATCTCAAGTATATATTATGAATTTGGTACTGTTGGAAAGATAAAAGTACTGGTTATAAGATAAAACTAATTTTTGAGTTGAGAATTTACCCAGGAATTCACTGCAAGAGTGTGGGAAACTTGTCATAGTTTGACCAGCACTATCAGATACAGTAAAGATAAAAATTTTATTTTTTCTCGTATTTTCTTACGAAACATACTTAGAATAGAATGTAATGTAGGGTTTTGCTTAGAGAAAAAACGGCACTGCGATCGATCATCTGTTGTACCATCCCAAGCCATCTATGATAAAATTCCTATGTCCTTGATGAAGCCAATAATGTCCTGATAGTGCTGCCTACTAGTATCCTCATCATTTACGTAATCCTTATCAAAGTGCTTGACACGTTGTACTCGTAATGCTCTGCATTTACAAAGAATATGAATGATTGTTTCCTTATATACCTTACAAAACCTGCAAATTTTACTGTTAAACATATTCAATTTTAAAAAGAAAACTCTTGATACTCATGTGCCCTGTCAAAGCACCAATTAAGATGCTAAGGTCTTTCCATGATAGTCTGAGAGCATCCGTTATTTTATTCTTATTTTTAGGACCAAGCAGTCTTTTGGCTGTCATGGCTCCTTCCTCAAAACTCCAGATACGATAATGTTGTCTTACCAACCATTCTCGTATGTCTGACTTCAAAAAACCGAAATCATAATGCGTGGACTTGTCATGATTCTCCTTGTGTACTGCCTCTTTGGCTAATTGATCTGCTTTGGCTAATTGAGCTGTTTCATTACCTTCAATGCCACTATGCCCAGGTATCCATTTTAGGATGACTTCATTGTCGTGACCTAAAGTTGTCAATCTAGAAATGCAATCTAGAACTGTTAAAGACTTCACAACACAATAGTTCAAAGCTATCAAAGCCGATCTGCTGTCTGTTAGAAAACAAATCTTACAACATTTCAAGTTCATGTCCAGACAATAATTAGCACCCTCACAAACAGCTTGAACTTCTGTCTGAAAGACAGAAGCATGATCTTGCAGTTTGTAGTATGAATTCAAACTCAGATCATTGCTGAACAGACCGATGCCAACACCACTTTCTGACTTTGATGCATCAGTGTATACAGACATACAATTACTATCCACCAAATCACAAGATTCAGCAACATTATCTTCTGATTCAACTACCTTAAAAGGTTTGTCAAAAACGTATTTTGACACTAAATGATCCGATTCAAAGATGAATAATAATTTCAATTCAATTCTGACTCGAAGTGGGGGAAGCTCAAGGAATCTATCCAAAGCCAGTTTCGGAGTAGTTTTCCAAGCACCGCAAATTGTCAATTCTGCTAGTCTTTGCAGTTTCTCAATTTTTTGAGAGGCATTAACTTGTTTCATTTTATGCCACCAAAGAACACAACCATACATAATTCTTGGTAGAATGACTTGCTCATACAGCCAATACATCATATTGGGTTTTAATCCCCAGTTTTTACCAACAATTGATCTACAAGCCCAAAAGGACTTAATCACCTTACTTACAACGAAATCTACATGCAAATTCCAGTTTAATTTGCTGTCTAAGTAGACACCAAGATACTTTGCTTCATCACTGAAGTCTATCCTTTGACCGTACATAACTGGACGACGTAGTTCTCCCAATTTTTACTTTGTAGTGAAAAGAATTACAATTGTTTTTGCTGGATTTACAGATAAACCAACCTTATCACAAAAACCTTCCACAATGTTTAAAGTCCTCTGAAAAACATCTAACACTGTATTAGTGAATTTGCCCTTTACTAAAATGAAAACAAACTTAAACTATCTGAAAAATACCAAATACCCTTTTGTTAAGCATATAGGTTATTTAAAGTCATTTACTTCTCATTGTAAATGGAAAATGATGACATTTCAAATAAAAATGGTCCAAGTCCATGCCAAAAACTCAAATTGATTTTAAAATATCAAAAACACTATTTTCTAACATTTCTGAAAGATTTATCAAGTTTTGAAAATTTGGAAGAACTTTTTTCCAGGTTTTCACAGTTTCAGAAAGATACAAATGAAAGCTATGTAAAACAGTTAAAACTTGTCACTCCACTCACTTGGAATATGCAGTTATAGTCAATTGAAGTCAAAGCATAGTTAAAAATTTTTTGAAAAAATCTCAATTTTTTGATGCATAAATATAATTTTAAACCTTGAAAGGGATATTTTTTTTTTCATTTTAATTGCACTTTACTTTTTATTGACGACGTACTGTGCGGTAATAATTCACATTTTACACTTTTGTATTTGTACACATATGAATTAGTATTATGTAGGATCAAACTGCTAATCTTCAAAACTAGGTTTCAAATAAACTAAGGCTCTCGTTTTCGATCTTCTGAAGGCGTGACGTGATACTTTTCAGGTCCGTTCTAACACTATTCCATTCGTGGGTAATCTTGTAGCTCTCGTTCCTATTTCTCCCGCTACACTTCAAGTTCCTGACCCGTTCCTTAATCCAACGTTGCCCAAATGCCCAATTATGGCTTGATCTCCTACATTTGTTTTATGTAATATTTTGAAACTATTCGTTTGTTCTTTCAGAAAATATAAAATTTAAATTTTTAAAAATTACGGTTTGTGTACATTTTTAAGATACCGTTTGACATCAAAAACATTTCTAGTTCTAGCAATTTTTTTTAAAGAAAGCACTTTTAATAAAAAAATTTCAAAAACTTGAATACAACAAACGTTATATATCTCTTTGAAGGTAATTGCAATGCCTTAAAATCCGATATTTCTTATGGCTGGTAAAGCTTCTTTTTCGAGTTATTCAAAAATTGTTAATAAGTTCAATTTCAATATTTTTGAAAAAGTTTTCGTGCATTTGTAAGATTTTGCATGAAAAGCAAAACTGCAGTTTTTAAAAAGTGCGGTATTTCCGGTTTTTCAGCAACCCTATTTTGAAACATGTCATCTGCATACACCTCAAAAATCTTTTTCAACATTTTTTTTTCAATATCATGGCAAAACTTGATTAAATATTCTAGGAATGATAGAAAATAGTATTTTTCATCTTTTTAAATCAATTTGAGTTTTGGCATGGGAATGGACCATTTTTATTTGAAATATTAATATCATCCATCTTTAATGAAGTATAAATGTCTTTAAAATATTTTGCGATTAATAATAAGTATTTTTGTATCCTTTGCTGTTAAGCTGCTTAAATTACTTTTACAACGGTATATAATATGACATGCATGAGTACAACATCCTTGAATAATGTTGAATAATCTAAAAAGTTGCTCAAAATTTGGATGTTTTAAGGTATGCTTAAAATTTTTGTTAAAAACTATTTAAAATTTCAAGTTTATGTTATAAATTTGGTATTGTTGGAAAGATAAGTGAGTTGAGAATTTACACAGGTAAACATCATAGTTTGACTTATTAAGTAATTTATAATCTTTATTAATTGTCTCCATGTATTTATTTAAATTAACGGACATTTTGTTTTGATTTTTGAAGTAATTAGCAGAGACACACACCTTATAATCTAGTCCATCAATTTTAAATTTTTTTTCTAATCGTTAAAGTTAATTTTGTAAATGTTTATGCAGTTTTAAGTTCTTAAACGATATTTATATCACTGTAACTTAATGTAATTGTTCATGTTTTTTTGGAAACATAATCAAGGTTTTTATGCCACCTGAACTTTTCAGGTGGCTTTTCCTATGAATAAACAAATAATAATAATAATAAATTAAAGAACCGGTGTGCAATTCCATGAGTGAAAAAATGCAAGTAAAATTCTTTTTGATCAAAATACTCTTAAAATAACACCTTTTTCCGTTCTTTTAAAAATTTATAATTAGTAATAACTCAAGATATTCATTTTAAAATAGGTAATTAAACGTTTAAAGGTCTATTTACTGAAATAATTCAGTTTTTTCATCGTTAATCGATTAAGTTTACGAAAATTTCGCTTCTTATATCCTTAAAAAAGTCTTCAAATATCCATTTTTTGTGCTCAAGTATATTTTTAAGCCATAGATATTCACTTTTTCTACTTTTTTTACTTATTCACAGAGAAAATTAAAAAATACTGCGTTAATCGGTTAAGTTTTCAGCGCTTTATCCAGAACCAACAAAAAACAAAAAATTTGAATTTTGAATTTCCGTTAAATTTATTTATTGCTAAGAATGATTTCTCTTCGAAAAATAAAATTTTATTGGGTTAATAATGAATTTAATGTGTTTTTTTTCATGTTAACATCATAATTTTGTGTAATAATCGTAATAATAATCAAGGCAATGAAAATTAGTTTGAATCTTTTGAAAATTTGTAACGTTAAAAAAAATTCAAATTACTACAAGTAGAAAAATATTACAACTTGCTTTTTCTCAGTTCCCTTTACTCGTGGAATTGCCCCGGTTAAAGCGAAATTAATCTGAAGGGCCTAAATGCAAATTTGACATACACAGGTCCAGAAAATCAGTAAGCCTAGATACATTCCTTTAGGATATAAATCCATTTAATTGACTTTCCATTTAAATTTACAAAATATTAATTTTTGAGTTATTATTGCTTCATACATTTATTTTACTTTCTTCACCTGCAGCAATTTACTCTCTTCTCAATTCATCCATGCTTAATTCTAATTCATGAAGAGATTTTATGATGGCAAAGGCACCTTTTCCATTTACTTCATCTTTTATCGTTACTTTTTTTATAGCAAATTGGTATTTAATATTCACAACAGAATCTTGATAAAATCCTATCAATCGATACTAATACCAATTTACATATCATCCAAAATGATAAAATTTAATTTATTGATGATGATTTAGAGGGCGGTTAGGAGGTGTGTATTAATGTTTATATCCTATTAAATTTCGCTGTTTTTATTCTATTTTCATTTTAATAAAAATAATAGTTGGAGAAAGTAACATACTGCTGAATCTGCTTTTAAAAAAGTGTTTCTTTAAAATTTTCGCGACACACGATCACGAAACACTTGCGCTTGAGAAACATTAATGATGATCAAACTAAACGATAATGTTTATGAACTAGTGTATCGGGTAGAAACTTAATGCTTAAGAAGGTATTAAACTAGCGAGTCAGCTGAATTCCGCTGAGCATAAGTTTGAATGTATTAAACTAGCGAGTCAGTTAAAAGTTTTTAAAAAAAAATCTTTTTTTTTCCAAAGTTTAATTTTATAGAAATCACAGTGAACTTTTGTTGTAAAAAATTCGTAAGAAAGGAAAGATTTTTGCTTTTTCTGAAGCAACGGCTGTTCCTACCTTGCCCAAAAACAATACAGCTTTTCTATATAGCAGCACGAATCAAATGTAAAAAACTAGAAGTCTCTACGATATCTCGTTATTGAGATTTCTTGCTGATTAATTTGCTTGCTTGCGATTTTCTCAGCAATGCCGCAACCAATTTGAAATCTGATTTTTGCAAAAGATGTTTATATTCAAACCGTTTTCACGTGTGAATCTATTGGTTCTGTTCAGATTGAAAATTCAGTTTTTTGAATTTTGTGAGGATATGGAGCAAGATAGCTTAAAATGTTCAGAGATGAAAAGTTTGTGCCATGAATTTCACATCTTTTGCACAAAAACAGATTTCAAATTGGTTGCGGCATTGCTGAGAAAATCGCAAAATATGCTTTCTGTAAGCAAGCAAACAAACAATTTAATCAGCAAGAAATCTCAATAACGAGACATTGTAGAGACTTCTAGTTTTTTACATTTGATCAGTGCTGCTCTATACAAGAGCTGTATTGTTTTTAGGCAAGGTAGGAACAGCCGTTGCTTCAGAAAAAGCAAAAAACTTTCCTTTCTTACGAATTTTTCAAATAAAAAGTTCACTGTGATTTTTTTTTAAATTAAACTTTGGATAAAAAAATTTTTTTGAGCAAAGAACCAAGAAGGAAATACATTTTCAATTTTTGACTAGGGGCGACCCTAGTCAAAAGCAATTTCTCTCTTTTTTCTTCGAGGGTTTATCCAAATGGATTGAAACTTTGCATAAATATTCTAGTGCTTAAAACAAATACAAATAAACAATCCTTAAAAATTTTTTGAGCAAAGAACCAAGTACATTTTCAATTTTGAACTTGGGGCGACCCTAGTCAAAATCAATTTTGTCACTTTTTTCTTCCAGGGTTTTTCCAAATGGATTGAAACTTTGCATAAATATTCTAATGCTTAAAACAAATACAAATAAAACATCATAAAATTTTTTTGAGCAAAGAACAAAGAAGGAAATACATTTTCAATTTTGGACTAGGGGCGACGCTGGTCAAAATCAATTTTGCAAACTTTGCATAAATATTCTAGTGCTTAAAACAATACAAATAAAACATCTTAAAATTTTTTGAGCAAAGAACCAAGAAGGAAATACATTTTCAATTTTGTACTAGGGGCGACCCTAGTCAAAATCAATTTTGTCACTTTTTTCTTCGAGGGTTTATCCAAATGGATTGAAACTTTGCATAAATATTCAAATGCTTAAAACAAATACAAATAAAACATCCAAAAATTTTTTTGAGCAAAGAACAAAGAAGGAAATACATTTTCAATTTTGGACTAGGGGCGGCACTAGTCAAAATCTAGTTTTTCATTTTTTTCGAAGGTTTATACAAATGGATTGAAACTTTGCATTGATATTCTAATGCTTAAAACAAATACAAATAAAATATCCAAAATTTTTTTTTAACAAAGAACCAAGAAGGAAATACATTTTCAATTTTGGACTAGGGGCGACCCTAGTCAAAATCAATTTTGTCACTTTTTTCTTCCAGGGTTTTTCCAAATGGATTGAAACTTTGCATAAATATTCTAATGCTTAAAACAAATACAGATAAAACATCATAAAATTTTTTTGAGCAAAGAACAAAGAAGGAAATACATTTTCAATTTTGGACTAGGGGCGACGCTGGACAAAATCAATTTTGCAAACTTTGCATAAATATTCTAGTGCTTAAAACAATACAAATAAAACATCTTAAAATTTTTTGAGCAAAGAACCAAGAAGGAAATACATTTTCAATTTTGTACTAGGGGCGGCACTAGTCAAAATCAATTTTGTCACTTTTTTCTTCGAGGGTTTATCCAAATGGATTGAAACTTTGCATAAATATTCTAGTGCTTAATACAAATACAAATAAAACATCTTAAAATTTTTTTGAGCAAAGAACTAAGTAGGAAATACATTTTGAATTTTGGACTAGGGTCGACCCTAGTCAAAATCAATTTTGCAAACTTTGCATAAATATTCTAATGCTTAAAACAAATACAAATAAAACATCCTAAAATTTTTTTAACAAAGAATCAAGAAGGAAATACATTTTCAATTTTGGACTAGGGGCGACCCTAGTCAAAATCAATTTTGTCACTTTTTTCTTCCAGGGTTTATCCAAATGGATTGAAACTTTGCATACATATACTAATGCTTAAAACAAATACAAATAAAACATCATAAAATTTTTTTGAGCAAAGAACAAAGAAGGAAATACATTTTCAATTTTGGACTAGGGGCGACCCTAGTTAAAATCAATTTTGCCACTTTTTTCTTCGAGGGTTTATCCAAATGGATTGAAACTTTGCATAAATATTCTAGTGCTTAATACAAATACAAATAAAACATCCTAAAATTTTTTTAACAAAGAACCAAGAAGGAAATACATTTTCAATTTTGGACTAGGGGCGACCCTAGTCAAAACCAATTTTGTCACTTTTTTTTTCGAGGGTTTATCCAAATGGATTGAAACTTTGCATAAATATTCAAATGTTCAAGCAAATACAAATAAAACTTTTAAAAATTTTTTTGAGCAAAGAACCAAGTAGGAAATACATTTTCAATTTTGGACCAGGGACGGCACTAGTCAAAATCAATTTTGTCACTTTTTTCTTCGAGGGTTTATCCAAATGGATTGAAACTTTGCATAAATATTCAAATGTTCAAGCAAATACAAATAAAACTTTTAAAAAATTTTTTGAGCAAAGAACAAAGAAGGAAATACATTTTCAATTTTGGACTAGGGGCGGCACTAATCAAAATCAATTTTGTCACTTTTTTTCTTCGAGGTTTTATGCAAATGGATTGAAACTTTGCATAAATATTCTAATGCTTAAAACAAATACAAATAAAACATACTAAAACTTTTTTGAGCAAAGAATCAAGAAGGAAATACATTTTCAATTTTGGACTAGGGGCGACCCTAGAATTAGAATGTTTAGAATGTTTTTGAGCAAAGAACAAAGAAGGAAATACATTTTCAATTTTGGACTAGGGGCGACCCTAGTTAAAATCAATTTTGTCACTTTTTTCTTCGAGGGTTTATCCAAATGGATTGAAACTTTGCATAAATACTCTTGTGTTTGAAACAAATACAAACAAGACATCCAAAAAATTTTTGAGCAAAAAACCAAGTAGGAAATACATTTTCAATTTTGGACTAGGGGCGACCCTAGTCAAAATCAATTTTGTCACTTTTTTCTTCGAGGGTTTATCCAAATGGATTGAAACTTTGCATAAATATTCTAGTGCTTAATACAAATACAAATAAAACATCCTAAAATTTTTTGAGCAAAGAACTAAGAAGGAAATACATTTTTAATTTTGGACTAGGTGCGACCCTAGTCAAAATCAATTTTGTCACTTTTTTCTTCGAGGGTTTATCCAAATGGATTGAAACTTTGCATAAATATTCTAGTGCTTAATACAAATACAAATAAAACATCCTAAAATTTTTTGAGCAAAGAACCAAGAAGGAAATACATTTTCAATTTTGGACTAGGGGCGGCCCTAGTTAAAATCAATTTTGTCACTTTTTTCTTCGAGGGTTTATCCAAATGGATTGAAACTTTGCATAAATATTTTAATGCTTAAAGCAAATACAATTAAAACATCCTAAAATTTTTTTGAGCAAAGAACAAAGAAGGAAATACATTTTCAATTTTGGACTAGGGGCGACCCTAGTTAAAATCAATTTTGTCACTTTTTTCTTCGAAGGTTTATCCAAATGGATTGAAACTTTGCATAAATATTCTAATGCTTAAAGCAAATACAAATAAAACATCCTAAAATTTTTTTGAGCAAAGAACAAAGAAGGAAATACATTTTCAATTTTGGACTAGGGGCGACCCTAGTCAAAACCAATTTTGTCACTTTTTTTTCGAGGGTTTATCCAAATGGATTGAAACTTTGCATAAATATTCTAATGCTTAAAGCAAATACAAATAAAACATCCTAAAATTTTTTTGAGCAAAGAACAAAGAAGGAAATACATTTTCAATTTTGGACTAGGGGCGACCCTAGTTAAAATCAATTTTGTCACTTTTTTCTTCGAGGGTTTATCCAAATGGATTGAAACTTTGCATAAATATTCTAGTGCTTAAAGCAAATACAAATAAAACATCCTAAAATTTTTTTGAGCAAAGAACAAAGAAGGAAATACATTTTCAATTTTGGACTAGGGGCGACCCTAGTTAAAATCAATTTTGTCACTTTTTTCTTCGAGGGTTTATCCAAATGGATTGAAACTTTGCATAAATATTTTAATGCATAAAGCAAATACAATTAAAACATCCTAAAATTTTTTTGAGCAAAGAACAACGAAGGAAATACATTTTCAATTTTGGACTAGGGGCGACCCTAGTTAAAATCAATTTTGTCACTTTTTTCTTCAAACGTTTATCCAAATGGATTGAAACTTTGCATAAATACTCTAGTGCTTAAATTAAATGCAAATAAAAGATTTTAAAATTTTTTTGAGCAAAGAACCAAGAAGGAAATACATTTTCAATTTTGGACTAGGGACGACCCTAGTCAAAATCAATTTTGTCACTTTTTTCTTCGAAGGTTTATCCAAATGGATTGAAACTTTGCATAAATATTCTAATGCTTAAAGCAAATACAAATAAAACATCCTAAAATTTTTTTGAGCAAAGAACAAAGAAGGAAATACATTTTCAATTTTGGACTAGGGGCGACCCTAGTTAAAATCAATTTTGTCACTTTTTTCTTCGAGGGTTTATCCAAATGGATTGAAACTTTGCATAAATATTTTAATGCTTAAAGCAAATACAAATAAAACATCCTAAAATTTTTTTGAGCAAAGAACCAAGAAGGATATACATTTTCAATTTTGGACTAGGGGCGGCACTAGTCAAAATCAATTTTGTCACTTTTTTCTTCGAGGGTTTATCCAAATGGATTGAAACTTTGCATTAATATTCTAGTGCTTAATACAAATACAAATAAAACATCCTAAAATTTTTTGAGCAAAGAACCAAGAAGGAAATACATTTTCAATTTTGGACTAGGGGCGGCACTAGTCAAAATCAATTTTGTCACTTTTTTCTTCGAGGGTTTATCCAAATGGATTGAAACTTTGCATAAATATTCTAGTGCTTAATACAAATACAAATAAAACATCTTAAAATTTTTTTGAGCAAAGAACCAAGAAGGAAATACATTTTCAATTTTGGACTAGAGGCGACCCTAGTCAAAATCAATTTTGTCACTTTTTTCTTCGAGGGTTTATCCAAATGGATTGAAACTTTGCCTAAATATTCTAGTGCTTAATGCAAATACAAATAAAACATCCTAAAATTTTTTGAGCAAAGAACCAAGAAGGAAATACATTTTCAATTTTGGACTAGGGGCGACCCTAGTCAAAATCAATTTTGTCACTTTTTTCTTCGAGGGTTTATCCAAATGGATTGAAACTTTGCATTAATATTCTAGTGCTTAATACAAATACAAATAAAACATCCTAAAATTTTTTGAGCAAAGAACCAAGAAGGAAATACATTTTCAATTTTGGACTAGGGGCGGCACTAGTCAAAATCAATTTTGTCACTTTTTTCTTCGAGGGTTTATCCAAATGGATTGAAACTTTGCATTAATATTCTAGTGCTTAATACAAATACAAATAAAACATCCTAAAATTTTTTGAGCAAAGAACCAAGAAGGAAATACATTTTCAATTTTGGACTAGGGGCGGCACTAGTCAAAATCAATTTTGTCACTTTTTTCTTCGAGGGTTTATCCAAATGGATTGAAACTTTGCATAAATATTCTAGTGCTTAATACAAATACAAATAAAACATCTTAAAATTTTTTTGAGCAAAGAACCAAGAAGGAAATACATTTTCAATTTTGGACTAGAGGCGACCCTAGTCAAAATCAATTTTGTCACTTTTTTCTTCGAGGGTTTATCCAAATGGATTGAAACTTTGCATAAATATTCTAGTGCTTAATACAAATACAAATAAAACATCTTAAAATTTTTTTGAGCAAAGAACCAAGAAGGAAATACATTTTCAATTTTGGACTAGGGGCGACCCTAGTCAAAATCAATTTTGTCACTTTTTTCTTCGAAGGTTTATCCAAATGGATTGAAACTTTGCATAAATATTCTAATGCTTAAAGCAAATACAAATAAAACATCCTAAAATTTTTTTGAGCAAAGAACAAAGAAGGAAATACATTTTCAATTTTGGACTAGGGGCGACCCTAGTTAAAATCAATTTTGTCACTTTTTTCTTCGAGGGTTTATCCAAATGGATTGAAACTTTGCATAAATATTTTAATGCTTAAAGCAAATACAAATAAAACATCCTAAAATTTTTTTGAGCAAAGAACCAAGAAGGATATACATTTTCAATTTTGGACTAGGGGCGGCACTAGTCAAAATCAATTTTGTCACTTTTTTCTTCGAGGGTTTATCCAAATGGATTGAAACTTTGCATTAATATTCTAGTGCTTAATACAAATACAAATAAAACATCCTAAAATTTTTTGAGCAAAGAACCAAGAAGGAAATACATTTTCAATTTTGGACTAGGGGCGGTACTAGTCAAAATCAATTTTGTCACTTTTTTCTTCGAGGGTTTATCCAAATGGATTGAAACTTTGCATAAATATTCTAGTGCTTAATACAAATACAAATAAAACATCTTAAAATTTTTTTGAGCAAAGAACCAAGAAGGAAATACATTTTCAATTTTGGACTAGAGGCGACCCTAGTCAAAATCAATTTTGTCACTTTTTTCTTCGAGGGTTTATCCAAATGGATTGAAACTTTGCCTAAATATTCTAGTGCTTAATGCAAATACAAATAAAACATCCTAAAATTTTTTGAGCAAAGAACCAAGAAGGAAATACATTTTCAATTTTGGACTAGGGGCGACCCTAGTCAAAATCAATTTTGTCACTTTTTTCTTCAGGGTTCATCCAAATGGATTGAAACTTTGCATAAATATTCTAATGCTTAAAACAAATACAAATAAAACATCATAAAATTTTTTTGAGCAAAGAACAAAGAAGGAAATACATTTTCAATTTTGGACTAGGAGCGGCATTAGTCAAAATCAATTTTGTCACTTTTTTCTTCAAAGGTTTATCCAAATGGATTGAAACTTTGCATAAATATTCTAGTGCTTAAATTAAATGCAAATAAAAGATTTTAAAATTTTTTTGAGCAAAGAACCAAGAAGGAAATACATTTTCAATTTTGGACTAGGGACGACCCTAGTCAAAATCAATTTTGTCACTTTTTTCTTCGAGGGTTTATCCAAATGGATTGAAACTTTGCATAAATATTTTATTGCTTAAAGCAAATACAAATAAAACATCCTAAAATTTTTTGAGCAAAGAACTAAGAAGGAAATACATTTTCAATTTTGGACTACGGGCGACCCTAGTTAAAATCAATTTTGTCACTTCTTTCTTCGAGGGTTTATCCAAATGGATTAAAACTTTGCATAAATATTTTAATGCTTAAAGCAAATACAAATAAATTATCCTAAAATTTTTTTGAGCAAGGAACAAAGAAGGAAATACATTTTCAATTTTGGACTAGGGGCGACCCTAGTTAAAATCAATTTTGTGACTTTTTTCTTCGAGGGTTTATCCAAATGGATTAAAACTTTGCATAAATATTCTAATGCTTAAAACAAATACAAATAAAACATTTAAAATTTTTTTGAGCAAAGAACAAAGAAGGAAATACATTTTCAATTTTGGACTAGGGGCGACCCTAGTTAAAATCAATTTTGTCACTTTTTTCTTCGAGGGTTTATCCAAATGGATTGAATTTTTGCATAAATATTCTTGTGTTTAAATCAAATACAAATAAAAAAACCTTAAAATGTTTTTGAGCAAAGAACCAAGAAGGAAATACCAGAGATCGAAGCCGATTTTTTCGGCTTAACTCAATTTTTGATTATTTTGATAGAAAAAAGCCATTTAACACCCATTTTAAGTATTTAAATTGAACTTTACATGTTTTACTCAGAGGGCGAAGTCGACTCGGATTTTGTATGGAAAAGTCGACTTGAGTTCACTCGACTTCATACAAATTTCGAGTCGACTTCGCCCTCTGGTTTTACTATGATTCTGTGAAATATTTTTTCAGCATGTAGCTATAGTAAGCTCAGAATTTCAATTTAGCCGATTTTAAGCCGATCGGCTTAAATTTCGGCTTAACATTCTTTAACTTGAAATTCTGAGCTCACTATAGCTACATGCTGAAAAAATATTTCACAGAATCATAGTAAAACATGTAAAGTTCAATTTAAATACTTAAAATGGGTGTTAAATGGCTTTTTTCTATCAAAATAATCAAAAATTGAGTTAAGCCGAAAAAATCAGCTTCGATCTCTGGGAAATACATTTTCAATTTTGGACTAGGGGCGACCCTAGTCAAAATCAATTTTGTCACTTTTTTCTTCCAGGGTTTATCCAAATGGATTGAAACTTTGCATACATATACTAATGCTTAAAACAAATACAAATAAAACATCCTAAAATTTTTTTGAGCAAAGAACAAAGAAGGAAATACATTTTCAATTTTGGACTAGGGGCGACCCTAGTTAAAATCAATTTTGCCACTTTTTTCTTCGAGGGTTTATCCAAATGGATTGAAACTTTGCATAAATATTCTAGTGCTTAATACAAATACAAATAAAACATCCTAAAATTTTTTTAACAAAGAACCAAGAAGGAAATACATTTTCAATTTTGGACTAGGGGCGACCCTAGTCAAAACCAATTTTGTCACTTTTTTTTTCGAGGGTTTATCCAAATGGATTGAAACTTTGCATAAATATTCAAATGTTCAAGCAAATACAAATAAAACTTTTAAAAAATTTTTTGAGCAAAGAACCAAGTAGGAAATACATTTTCAATTTTGGACCAGGGGCGGCACTAGTCAAAATCAATTTTGTCACTTTTTTCTTCGAGGGTTTATCCAAATGGATTGAAACTTTGCATAAATATTCAAATGTTCAAGCAAATACAAATAAAACTTTTAAAAAATTTTTTGAGCAAAGAACAAAGAAGGAAATACATTTTCAATTTCGGACTAGGGGCGGCACTAATCAAAATCAATTTTGTCACTTTTTTTCTTCGAGGTTTTATGCAAATGGATTGAAACTTTGCATAAATATTCTAATGCTTAAAACAAATACAAATAAAACATACTAAAACTTTTTTGAGCAAAGAATCAAGAAGGAAATACATTTTCAATTTTGGACTAGGGGCGGCACTAGTCAAAATCAATTTTGTCACTTTTTTCTTCGAGGGTTTATCCAAATGGATTGAAATTTTGCATAAATATTCTGATGTTCAAAGCAAATACAAATAAAACTTTTAAAAATTTTTTTGAGCAAAGAACCAA
Source organism: Chironomus riparius (assembly GCA_917627325.4). NCBI lineage: Eukaryota > Metazoa > Arthropoda > Insecta > Diptera > Chironomidae > Chironomus > Chironomus riparius. Next base: position 35,567,914 of record OU895878.1, on the reverse strand, counting down.
GAAGGAAATACATTTTCAATTTTGGACTAGGGGCGACCCTAGAATTAGAATGTTTAGAATGTTTTTGAGCAAAGAACAAAGAAGGAAATACATTTTCAATTTTGGACTAGGGGCGACCCTAGTTAAAATCAATTTTGTCACTTTTTTCTTCGAGGGTTTATCCAAATGGATTGAAACTTTGCATAAATACTCTTGTGTTTGAAACAAATACAAACAAGACATCCAAAAAATTTTTGAGCAAAAAACCAAGTAGGAAATACATTTTCAATTTTGGACTAGGGGCGACCCTAGTCAAAATCAATTTTGTCACTTTTTTCTTCGAGGGTTTATCCAAATGGATTGAAACTTTGCATAAATATTCTAGTGCTTAATACAAATACAAATAAAACATCCTAAAATTTTTTGAGCAAAGAACTAAGAAGGAAATACATTTTCAATTTTGGACTAGGTGCGACCCTAGTCAAAATCAATTTTGTCACTTTTTTCTTCGAGGGTTTATCCAAATGGATTGAAACTTTGCATAAATATTCTAGTGCTTAATACAAATACAAATAAAACATCCTAAAATTTTTTGAGCAAAGAACCAAGAAGGAAATACATTTTCAATTTTGGACTAGGGGCGGCCCTAGTTAAAATCAATTTTGTCACTTTTTTCTTCGAGGGTTTATCCAAATGGATTGAAACTTTGCATAAATATTTTAATGCTTAAAGCAAATACAATTAAAACATCCTAAAATTTTTTTGAGCAAAGAACAAAGAAGGAAATACATTTTCAATTTTGGACTAGGGGCGACCCTAGTTAAAATCAATTTTGTCACTTTTTTCTTCGAAGGTTTATCCAAATGGATTGAAACTTTGCATAAATATTCTAATGCTTAAAGCAAATACAAATAAAACATCCTAAAATTTTTTTGAGCAAAGAACAAAGAAGGAAATACATTTTCAATTTTGGACTAGGGGCGACCCTAGTTAAAATCAATTTTGTCACTTTTTTCTTCGAGGGTTTATCCAAATGGATTGAAACTTTGCATAAATATTCTAGTGCTTAAAGCAAATACAAATAAAACATCCTAAAATTTTTTTGAGCAAAGAACAAAGAAGGAAATACATTTTCAATTTTGGACTAGGGGCGACCCTAGTTAAAATCAATTTTGTCACTTTTTTCTTCGAGGGTTTATCCAAATGGATTGAAACTTTGCATAAATATTTTAATGCATAAAGCAAATACAATTAAAACATCCTAAAATTTTTTTGAGCAAAGAACAACGAAGGAAATACATTTTCAATTTTGGACTAGGGGCGACCCTAGTTAAAATCAATTTTGTCACTTTTTTCTTCAAAGGTTTATCCAAATGGATTGAAACTTTGCATAAATACTCTAGTGCTTAAATTAAATGCAAATAAAAGATTTTAAAATTTTTTTGAGCAAAGAACCAAGAAGGAAATACATTTTCAATTTTGGACTAGGGACGACCCTAGTCAAAATCAATTTTGTCACTTTTTTCTTCGAAGGTTTATCCAAATGGATTGAAACTTTGCATAAATATTCTAATGCTTAAAGCAAATACAAATAAAACATCCTAAAATTTTTTTGAGCAAAGAACAAAGAAGGAAATACATTTTCAATTTTGGACTAGGGGCGACCCTAGTTAAAATCAATTTTGTCACTTTTTTCTTCGAGGGTTTATCCAAATGGATTGAAACTTTGCATAAATATTTTAATGCTTAAAGCAAATACAAATAAAACATCCTAAAATTTTTTTGAGCAAAGAACCAAGAAGGATATACATTTTCAATTTTGGACTAGGGGCGGCACTAGTCAAAATCAATTTTGTCACTTTTTTCTTCGAGGGTTTATCCAAATGGATTGAAACTTTGCATTAATATTCTAGTGCTTAATACAAATACAAACAAACATCCTAAAATTTTTTGAGCAAAGAACCAAGAAGGAAATACATTTTCAATTTTGGACTAGGGGCGGCACTAGTCAAAATCAATTTTGTCACTTTTTTCTTCGAGGGTTTATCCAAATGGATTGAAACTTTGCATAAATATTCTAGTGCTTAATACAAATACAAATAAAACATCTTAAAATTTTTTTGAGCAAAGAACCAAGAAGGAAATACATTTTCAATTTTGGACTAGAGGCGACCCTAGTCAAAATCAATTTTGTCACTTTTTTCTTCGAGGGTTTATCCAAATGGATTGAAACTTTGCCTAAATATTCTAGTGCTTAATGCAAATACAAATAAAACATCCTAAAATTTTTTGAGCAAAGAACCAAGAAGGAAATACATTTTCAATTTTGGACTAGGGGCGACCCTAGTCAAAATCAATTTTGTCACTTTTTTCTTCAGGGTTCATCCAAATGGATTGAAACTTTGCATAAATATTCTAATGCTTAAAACAAATACAAATAAAACATCATAAAATTTTTTTGAGCAAAGAACAAAGAAGGAAATACATTTTCAATTTTGGACTAGGAGCGGCATTAGTCAAAATCAATTTTGTCACTTTTTTCTTCAAAGGTTTATCCAAATGGATTGAAACTTTGCATAAATATTCTAGTGCTTAAATTAAATGCAAATAAAAGATTTTAAAATTTTTTTGAGCAAAGAACCAAGAAGGAAATACATTTTCAATTTTGGACTAGGGACGACCCTAGTCAAAATCAATTTTGTCACTTTTTTCTTCGAGGGTTTATCCAAATGGATTGAAACTTTGCCTAAATATTTTATTGCTTAAAGCAAATACAAATAAAACATCCTAAAATTTTTTGAGCAAAGAACTAAGAAGGAAATACATTTTCAATTTTGGACTACGGGCGACCCTAGTTAAAATCAATTTTGTCACTTCTTTCTTCGAGGGTTTATCCAAATGGATTAAAACTTTGCATAAATATTTTAATGCTTAAAGCAAATACAAATAAATTATCCTAAAATTTTTTTGAGCAAGGAACAAAGAAGGAAATACATTTTCAATTTTGGACTAGGGGCGACCCTAGTTAAAATCAATTTTGTGACTTTTTTCTTCGAGGGTTTATCCAAATGGATTAAAACTTTGCATAAATATTCTAATGCTTAAAACAAATACAAATAAAACATTTAAAATTTTTTTGAGCAAAGAACAAAGAAGGAAATACATTTTCAATTTTGGACTAGGGGCGACCCTAGTTAAAATCAATTTTGTCACTTTTTTCTTCGAGGGTTTATCCAAATGGATTGAATTTTTGCATAAATATTCTTGTGTTTAAATCAAATACAAATAAAAAAACCTTAAAATGTTTTTGAGCAAAGAACCAAGAAGGAAATACCAGAGATCGAAGCCGATTTTTTCGGCTTAACTCAATTTTTGATTATTTTGATAGAAAAAAGCCATTTAACACCCATTTTAAGTATTTAAATTGAACTTTACATGTTTTACTATGATTCTGTGAAATATTTTTTCAGCATGTAGCTATAGTAAGCTCAGAATTTCAATTTAGCCGATTTTAAGCCGATCGGCTTAAATTTCGGCTTAACATTCTTTAACTTGAAATTCTGAGCTCACTATAGCTACATGCTGAAAAAATATTTCACAGAATCATAGTAAAACATGTAAAGTTCAATTTAAATACTTAAAATGGGTGTTAAATGGCTTTTTTCTATCAAAATAATCAAAAATTGAGTTAAGCCGAAAAAATCAGCTTCGATCTCTGGGAAATACATTTTCAATTTTGGACTAGGGGCGACCCTAGTCAAAATCAATTTTGTCACTTTTTTCTTCCAGGGTTTATCCAAATGGATTGAAACTTTGCAAAAATATACTAATGCTTAAAACAAATACAAATAAAACATCCTAAAATTTTTTTGAGCAAAGAACAAAGAAGGAAATACATTTTCAATTTTGGACTAGGGGCGACCCTAGTTAAAATCAATTTTGCCACTTTTTTCTTCGAGGGTTTATCCAAATGGATTGAAACTTTGCATAAATATTCTAGTGCTTAATACAAATACAAATAAAACATCCTAAAATTTTTTTAACAAAGAACCAAGAAGGAAATACATTTTCAATTTTGGACTAGGGGCGACCCTAGTCAAAACCAATTTTGTCACTTTTTTTTTCGAGGGTTTATCCAAATGGATTGAAACTTTGCATAAATATTCAAATGTTCAAGCAAATACAAATAAAACTTTTAAAAATTTTTTTGAGCAAAGAACCAAGTAGGAAATACATTTTCAATTTTGGACCAGGGGCGGCACTAGTCAAAATCAATTTTGTCACTTTTTTCTTCGAGGGTTTATCCAAATGGATTGAAACTTTGCATAAATATTCAAATGTTCAAGCAAATACAAATAAAACTTTTAAAAAATTTTTTGAGCAAAGAACAAAGAAGGAAATACATTTTCAATTTCGGACTAGGGGCGGCACTAATCAAAATCAATTTTGTCACTTTTTTTCTTCGAGGTTTTATGCAAATGGATTGAAACTTTGCATAAATATTCTAATGCTTAAAACAAATACAAATAAAACATACTAAAACTTTTTTGAGCAAAGAATCAAGAAGGAAATACATTTTCAATTTTGGACTAGGGGCGGCACTAGTCAAAATCAATTTTGTCACTTTTTTCTTCGAGGGTTTATCCAAATGGATTGAAATTTTGCATAAATATTCTGATGTTCAAAGCAAATACAAATAAAACTTTTAAAAATTTTTTTGAGCAAAGAACCAAGAAGGAAATACATTTTCAATTTTGGACTAGGGGCGACCCTAGAATTAGAATGTTTAGAATGTTTTTGAGCAAAGAACAAAGAAGGAAATACATTTTCAATTTTGGACTAGGGGCGACCCTAGTTAAAATCAATTTTGTCACTTTTTTCTTCGAGGGTTTATCCAAATGGATTGAAACTTTGCATAAATACTCTTGTGTTTGAAACAAATACAAACAAGACATCCAAAAAATTTTTGAGCAAAAAACCAAGTAGGAAATACATTTTCAATTTTGGACTAGGGGCGACCCTAGTCAAAATCAATTTTGTCACTTTTTTCTTCGAGGGTTTATCCAAATGGATTGAAACTTTGCATAAATATTCTAGTGCTTAATACAAATACAAATAAAACATCCTAAAATTTTTTGAGCAAAGAACTAAGAAGGAAATACATTTTCAATTTTGGACTAGGTGCGACCCTAGTCAAAATCAATTTTGTCACTTTTTTCTTCGAGGGTTTATCCAAATGGATTGAAACTTTGCATAAATATTCTAGTGCTTAATACAAATACAAATAAAACATCCTAAAATTTTTTGAGCAAAGAACCAAGAAGGAAATACATTTTCAATTTTGGACTAGGGGCGGCCCTAGTTAAAATCAATTTGTCACTTTTTTCTTCGAGGGTTTATCCAAATGGATTGAAACTTTGCATAAATATTTTAATGCTTAAAGCAAATACAATTAAAACATCCTAAAATTTTTTTGAGCAAAGAACAAAGAAGGAAATACATTTTCAATTTTGTACTAGGGGCGACCCTAGTTAAAATCAATTTTGTCACTTTTTTCTTCGAAGGTTTATCCAAATGGATTGAAACTTTGCATAAATATTCTAATGCTTAAAGCAAATACAAATAAAACATCCTAAAATTTTTTTGAGCAAAGAACAAAGAAGGAAATACATTTTCAATTTTGGACTAGGGGCGACCCTAGTCAAAACCAATTTTGTCACTTTTTTTTTCGAGGGTTTATCCAAATGGATTGAAACTTTGCATAAATATTCTAATGCTTAAAGCAAATACAAATAAAACATCCTAAAATTTTTTTGAGCAAAGAACAAAGAAGGAAATACATTTTCAATTTTGGACTAGGGGCGACCCTAGTTAAAATCAGTTTTGTCACTTTTTTCTTCGAGGGTTTATCCAAATGGATTGAAACTTTGCATAAATATTCTAGTGCTTAAAGCAAATACAAATAAAACATCCTAAAATTTTTTTGAGCAAAGAACAAAGAAGGAAATACATTTTCAATTTTGGACTAGGGGCGACCCTAGTTAAAATCAATTTTGTCACTTTTTTCTTCGAGGGTTTATCCAAATGGATTGAAACTTTGCATAAATATTTTAATGCATAAAGCAAATACAATTAAAACATCCTAAAATTTTTTTGAGCAAAGAACAACGAAGGAAATACATTTTCAATTTTGGACTAGGGGCGACCCTAGTTAAAATCAATTTTGTCACTTTTTTCTTCAAAGGTTTATCCAAATGGATTGAAACTTTGCATAAATACTCTAGTGCTTAAATTAAATGCAAATAAAAGATTTTAAAATTTTTTTGAGCAAAGAACCAAGAAGGAAATACATTTTCAATTTTGGACTAGGGACGACCCTAGTCAAAATCAATTTTGTCACTTTTTTCTTCGAAGGTTTATCCAAATGGATTGAAACTTTGCATAAATATTCTAATGCTTAAAGCAAATACAAATAAAACATCCTAAAATTTTTTTGAGCAAAGAACAAAGAAGGAAATACATTTTCAATTTTGGACTAGGGGCGACCCTAGTTAAAATCAATTTTGTCACTTTTTTCTTCGAGGGTTTATCCAAATGGATTGAAACTTTGCATAAATATTTTAATGCTTAAAGCAAATACAATTAAAACATCCTAAAATTTTTTTGAGCAAAGAACCAAGAAGGAAATACATTTTCAATTTTGGACTACGGGCGACCCTAGTTAAAATCAATTTTGTCACTTCTTTCTTCGAGGGTTTATCCAATTGGATTAAAACTTTGCATAAATATTTTAATGCTTAAAGCAAATACAAATAAATTATCCTAAAATTTTTTTGAGCAAGGACTAGGGGCGACCCTAGTTAAAATCAATTTTGTCACTTTTTTCTTCGAGGGTTTATCCAAATGGATTAAAACTTTGCATAAATATTCTAATGCTTAAAACAAATACAAATAAAACATTTAAAATTTTTTTGAGCAAAGAACAAAGAAGGAAATACATTTTCAATTTTGGACTAGGGGCGACCCTAGTTAAAATCAATTTTGTCACTTTTTTCTTCGAGGGTTTATCCAAATGGATTGAAATTTTGCATTAATATTCTGATGTTCAAAGCAAATAAAAATAAAACGTTTAAAAATTTTTTTGAGCAAAGAACCAAGAAGGAAATACATTTTCAATTTTGGACTAGGGGCGACCCTAGTTAAAATCAATTTTGCCACTTTTTTCTTCGAGGGTTTATCCAAATGGATTGAAACTTTGCATAAATATTCTAGTGCTTAATACAAATACAAATAAAACATCCTAATATTTTTTTAACAAAGAACAAAGAAGGAAATACATTTTCAATTTTGGACTAGAGGCGACCCTAGTAAAAACCAATTTTGTCACTTTTTTTTTCGAGGGTTTATCCAAATGGATTGAAACTTTGCATAAATATTCAAATGTTCAAGCAAATACAAATAAAACTTTTAAAAATTTTTTTGAGCAAAGAACCAAGTGGGAAATACATTTTCAATTTTGGACTAGGGGCGGCACTAGTCAAAATCAATTTTGTCACTTTTTTCTTCGAGGGTTTATCCAAATGGATTGAAACTTTGCATAAATATTCAAATGTTCAAGCAAATACAAATAAAACTTTTAAAAAATTTTTTGAGCAAAGAACAAAGAAGGAAATACATTTTCAATTTTGGACTAGGGGCGGCACTAATCAAAATCAATTTTGTCACTTTTTTTCTTCGAGGGTTTATGCAAATGGATTGAAACTTTGCATAAATATTCTAATGCTTAAAACAAATACAAATAAAACATCCTAAAATTTTTTTGAGCAAAGAATCAAGAAGGAAATACATTTTCAATTTTGGACTAGGGGCGGCACTAGTCAAAATCAATTTTGTCACTTTTTTCTTCGAGGGTTTATCCAAATGGATTGAAATTTTGCATAAATATTCTAATGTTCAAAGCAAAAACAAATAAAACATTATTATTATTATTATTATTATTATTTTTATTTAATTATTATTTTCATTATTTTTAAAACATCATAAAATTTTTTTGAGCAAAGAACAAAGAAGAAATACATTTTCAATTTTGGACTAGGGGCGGCATTAGTCAAAATCAATTTTGTCACTTTTTTCTTCAAAGGTTTATCCAAATGGATTGAAACTTTGCATAAATATTCTAGTGCTTAAATTAAATGCAAATAAAAGATTTTAAAATTTTTTTGAGCAAAGAACCAAGAAGGAAATACATTTTCAATTTTGGACTAGGGACGACCCTAGTCAAAATCAATTTTGTCACTTTTTTCTTCGAAGGTTTATCCAAATGGATTGAAACTTTGCATAAATATTCTAATGCTCAAAGCAAAAACAAATAAAACATCCTAAAATTTTTTTGAGCAAAGAACCAAGAAGGAAATACATTTTCAATTTTGGACTACGGGCGACCCTAGTTAAAATCAATTTTGTCACTTCTTTCTTCGAGGGTTTATCCAAATGGATTAAAACTTTGCATAAATATTTTAATGCTTAAAGCAAATACAAATAAATTATCCTAAAATTTTTTTGAGCAAGGAACAAAGAAGGAAATACATTTTCAATTTTGGACTAGGGGCGACCCTAGTTAAAATCAATTTTGTCACTTTTTTCTTCGAGGGTTTATCCAAATGGATTAAAACTTTGCATAAATATTCTAATGCTTAAAACAAATACAAATAAAACATTTAAAGTTTTTTTGAGCAAAGAACAAAGAAGGAAATACATTTTCAATTTTGGACTAGGGGCGACCCTAGTTAAAATCAATTTTGCCACTTTTTTCTTCGAGGGTTTATCCAAATGGATTGAAACTTTGCATAAATATTCTAGTGCTTAATACAAATACAAATAAAACATCCTAAAATTTTTTTAACAAAGAACAAAGAAGGAAATACATTTTCAATTTTGGACTAGGTGCGACCCTAGTCAAAACCAATTTTGTCACTTTTTTTTTCGAGGGTTTATCCAAATGGATTGAAACTTTGCATAAATATTCAAATGTTCAAGCAAATACAAATAAAACTTTTAAAAAATTTTTTTAACAAAGAACAAAGAAGGAAATACATTTTCAATTTTGGACTAGGGGCGGCACTAATCAAAATCAATTTTGTCACTTTTTTTCTTCGAGGGTTTATGCAAATGGATTGAAACTTTGCATAAATATTCTAATGCTTAAAACAAATACAAATAAAACATCCTAAAATTTTTTGAGCAAAGAATCAAGAAGGAAATACATTTTCAATTTTGGACTAGGGGCGACCCTAGTCAAAATCAATTTTGTCACTTTTTTCTTCCAGGGTTCATCCAAATGGATTGAAACTTTGCATAAATATTCTGATGTTCAAAGCAAATACAAATAAAACTTTTAAAAATTTTTTTGAGCAAAGAACCAAGAAGGAAATACATTTTCAATTTTGGACTAGGGGCGACCCTAGAATTAGAATGTTTAGAATGTTTTTGAGCAAAGAACAAAGAAGGAAATACATTTTCAATTTTGGACTAGGGGCGACCCTAGTTAAAATCAATTTTGTCACTTTTTTCTTCGAGGGTTTATCCAAGTGGATTGAAACTTTGCATAAATACTCTTGTGTTTGAAACAAATACAAACAAGACATCCAAAAAATTTTTGAGCAAAAAACCAAGTAGGAAATACATTTTCAATTTTGGACTAGGGGCGACCCTAGTCAAAATCAATTTTGTCACTTGTTTTTCGAGGGTTTTTCCAAATGGATTAAAACTTTGCATAAATATTCTAGTGCTTAAAACAAATACAAATAAAACATCCTAAAATTTTTTTGAGCAAAGAACCAAGAAGGAAATACATTTTCAATTTTGGACTAGGGGCGACCCTAGTCAAAATCAATTTTGTCACTTGTTTTTCGAGGGTTTTTCCAAATGGATTAAAACTTTGCATAAATATTCTAGTGCTTAAAACAAATACAAATAAAACATCCTAAAATTTTTTTGAGCAAAGAACCAAGAAGGAAATACATTTTCAATTTTGGACTAGGGGCGACCCTAGTCAAAATCAATTTTGTCACTTTTTTCTTCGAGGGTTTATACAAATGGATTGAAACTTTCCATAAATATTCAAGTGCTTAAAACAAATACAAATAAAACATCCTAAAATTTTTTGAGCAAAGAACCAAGAAGGAAATACATTTTCAATTTTGGACTAGGGGCGACCCTAGTCAAAATCAATTTTGTCACTTTTTTCTTCGAGGGTTTATACAAATGGATTGAAACTTTCCATAAATATTCAAGTGCTTAAAACAAATACAAATAAAACATCCTAAAATTTTTTTGAGCAAAGAACCAAGAAGGAAATACATTTTCAATTTTGGACTAGGGGCGACCCTAGTCAAAATCAATTTTGTCACTTGTTTTCCGAGGGTTTTTCCAAATGGATTAAAACTTTGCATAAATATTCTAGTGCTTAAAACAAATACAAATAAAACATCCTAAAATTTTTTTGAGCAAAGAACCAAGAAGGAAATACATTTTCAATTTTGGACTAGGGGCGACCCTAGTCAAAATCAATTTTGTCACTTTTTTCTTCGAGGGTTTATACAAATGGATTGAAACTTTCCATAAATATTCAAGTGCTTAAAACAAATACAAATAAAACATCCTAAAATTTTTTTGAGCAAAGAACCAAGAAGGAAATACATTTTCAATTTTGGACTAGGGGCGACCCTAGTCAAAATCAATTTTGTCACTTGTTTTTCGAGGGTTTTTCCAAATGGATTAAAACTTTGCATAAATATTCTAGTGCTTAAAACAAATACAAATAAAACATCCTAAAATTTTTTTGAGCAAAGAACCAAGAAGGAAATACATTTTCAATTTTGGACTAGGGGCGACCCTAGTCAAAATCAATTTTGTCACTTTTTTCTTCGAGGGTTTATACAAATGGATTAAAACTTTCCATAAATATTCAAGTGCTTAAAACAAATACAAATAAAACATCCTAAAGTTTTTTTGAGCAAAGAACCAAGAAGGAAATACATTTTCAATTTTGGACTAGGGGCGACCCTAGTCAAAATCAATTTTGTCACTTTTTTTTCGAGGGATTTTCCAAATGGATTAAAACTTTGCATAAATATTCTAATGCTTAAAACAAATACAAATAAAACATTTAAAGTTTTTTTGAGCAAAGAACAAAGAAGGAAATACATTTTCAATTTTGGACTAGGGGCGACCCTAGTTAAAATCAATTTTGCCACTTTTTTCTTCGAGGGTTTATCCAAATGGATTGAAACTTTGCATAAATATTCTAGTGCTTAATACAAATACAAATAAAACATCCTAAAATTTTTTTAACAAAGAACAAAGAAGGAAATACATTTTCAATTTTGGACTAGGTGCGACCCTAGTCAAAACCAATTTTGTCACTTTTTTTATCGAGGGTTTATCCAAATGGATTGAAACTTTGCATAAATATTCAAATGTTCAAGCAAATACAAATTAAACTTATAAAAATTTTTTTGAGCAAAGAACCAAGTGGGAAATACATTTTCAATTTTGGACTAGGGGCGACCGTAGTCAAAATCAATTTTGTCACTTTTTTCTTCGAGGGTTTATCCAAATGGATTGAAATTTTGCATAAATATTCTGATGTTCAAAGCAAATACAAATAAAACTTTTAAAAATTTTTTTGAGCAAAGAACCAAGAAGGAAATACATTTTCAATTTTGGACTAGGGGCGACCCTAGTCAAAATCAATTTTGTCACTTTTTTCTTCGAGGGTTTATCCAAATGGATTGAAACTTTGCATTAATATTCTAGTGCTTAATACAAATACAAATAAAACATCCTAAAATTTTTTGAGCAAAGAACCAAGAAGGAAATACATTTTCAATTTTGGACTAGGGGCGGCACTAGTCAAAATCAATTTTGTCACTTTTTTCTTCGAGGGTTTATCCAAATGGATTGAAACTTTGCATTAATATTCTAGTGCTTAATACAAATACAAATAAAACATTCTAAAATTTTTTGAGCAAAGAACTAAGAAGGAAATACATTTTCAATTTTGGACTAGGGGCGACCCTAGTCAAAATCAATTTTGTCACTTTTTTCTTCGAGGGTTTATCCAAATGGATTGAAACTTTGCATTAATATTCTAGTGCTTAATACAAATACAAATAAAACATCCTAAAATTTTTTGAGCAAAGAACCAAGAAGGAAATACATTTTCAATTTTGGACTAGGGGCGGCACTAGTCAAAATCAATTTTGTCACTTTTTTCTTCGAGGGTTTATCCAAATGGATTGAAATTTTGCATAAATATTCTGATGTTCAAAGCAAATACAAATAAAACTTTTAAAAATTTTTTTGAGCAAAGAACCAAGAAGGAAATACATTTTCAATTTTGGACTAGGGGCGACTCTAGTCAAAATCAATTTTGTCACTTTTTTCTTCGAGGGTTTATCCAAATGGATTGAAACTTTGCATAAATATTCTAGTGCTTAATACAAATACAAATAGAACATCCTAAAATTTTTTGAGCAAAGAACTAAGAAGGAAATACATTTTCAATTTTGGACTAGGGGCGACCCTAGTCAAAATCAATTTTGTCACTTTTTTCTTCGAGGGTTTATCCAAATGGATTGAAACTTTGCATTAATATTCTAGTGCTTAATACAAATACAAATAAAACATCCTAAAATTTTTTGAGCAAAGAACCAAGAAGGAAATACATTTTCAATTTTGGACTAGGGGCGGCACTAGTCAAAATCAATTTTGTCACTTTTTTCTTCGAGGGTTTATCCAAATGGATTGAAACTTTGCATAAATATTCTAGTGCTTAATACAAATACAAATAAATCATCTTAAAATTTTTTTGAGCAAAGAACCAAGAAGGAAATACATTTTCAATTTTGGACTAGGGGCGACCCTAGTCAAAATCAATTTTGTCACTTTTTTCTCCGAGGGTTTATCCAAATGGATTGAAACTTTGCATAAATATTCTAGTGCTTAATACAAATACAAATAAAACATCCTAAAATTTTTTGAGCAAAGAACCAAGAAGGAAATACATTTTCAATTTTGGACTAGGGGCGACCCTAGTCAAAATCAATTTTGTCACTTTTTTCTTCCAGGGTTCATCCAAATGGATTGAAACTTTGCATAAATATTCTAATGCTTAAAACAAATACAAATAAAACATCATAAAATTTTTTTGAGCAAAGAACAAAGAAGAAATACATTTTCAATTTTGGACTAGGGGCGGCATTAGTCAAAATCAATTTTGTCACTTTTTTCTTCAAAGGTTTATCCAAATGGATTGAAACTTTGCATAAATATTCTAGTGCTTAAATTAAATGCAAATAAAGGATTTTAAAATTTTTTTGAGCAAAGAACCAAGAAGGAAATACATTTTCAATTTTGGACTAGGGACGACCCTAGTCAAAATCAATTTTGTCACTTTTTTCTTCGAAGGTTTATCCAAATGGATTGAAACTTTGCATAAATATTCTAATGCTTAAAGCAAATACAAAAAAAACATCCTAAAATTTTTTTGAGCAAAGAACAAAGAAGGAAATACATTTTCAATTTTGGACTAGGGGCGACCCTAGTTAAAATCAATTTTGTCACTTCTTTCTTCGAGGGTTTATCCAAATGGATTGAAACTTTGCATAAATATTTTAATGCTTAAAGCAAATACAAATAAAACATCCTAAAATTTTTTTGAGCAAAGAACCAAGAAGGAAATACATTTTCAATTTTGGACTACGGGCGACCCTAGTTAAAATCAATTTTGTCACTTTTTTCTTCGAGGGTTTATCCAAATGGATTGAAACTTTGCATAAATATTCTAGTGCTTAATACAAATACAAATAAAACATCCTAAAATTTTTTGAGCAAAGAACTAAGAAGGAAATACATTTTCAATTTTGGACTAGGGGCGACCCTAGTCAAAATCAATTTTGTCACTTTTTTCTTCGAGGGTTTATCCAAATGGATTGAAACTTTGCATAAATATTCTAGTGCTTAATACAAATACAAATAAAACATCCTAAAATTTTTTGAGCAAAGAACCAAGAAGGAAATACATTTTCAATTTTGGACTAGGGGCGGCCCTAGTCAAAATCAATTTTGTCACTTTTTTCTTCGAGGGTTTATCCAAATGGATTGAAACTTTGCGTAAATATTCTAGTGCTTAATACAAATACAAATAAAACATCCTAAAATTTTTTTGAGCAAAGAACCAAGAAGGAAATACATTTTCAATTTTGGACTAGGGGCGACCCTAGTCAAAATCAATTTTGTCACTTTTTTCTTCGAGGGTTTATCCAAATGGATTGAAACTTTGCATAAATATTCTAATGCTTAAAATAAATACAAATAAAAGATTCTAATATTTTTTTGAGCAACGAACCAAGAAGGAAATACATTTTCAATTTTGGACTAGGGGCGACCCTAGTCAAAATCAATTTTGAAAACTTTGCATAAATATTCTAATGCTTAAAGCAAATACAAATAAAACATCCTAAAATTTTTTTGAGCAAAGAACAAAGAAAGAAATACATTTTCAATTTTGGACTAGGGGCGACCCTAGTCAAAATCAATTTTGCAAACTTTGCATAAATTTTCTAATGCTTAAAACAAATACAAATAAAACATCTTAAAATTTTTTTGAGCAAAGAACCAAGAAGGAAATACATTTTCAATTTTGGACTAGGGGCGACCCTAGTCAAAATCAATTTTGTCACTTTTTTCTTCGAGGGTTTATCCAAATGGATTGAAACTTTGCATAAATATTTTAATGTTCAAAGCAAATACACATAAAACTTTTAAAAATTTTTATGAGCAAAGAACAAAGAAGGAAATACATTTTCAATTTTGGACTAGGGGCGGCACTAGTCAAAATCAATTTTGTCACTTTTTTCTTCGAGGGTTTATCCAAATGGATTGAAACTTTGCATAAATATTCTAGTGCTTAAAACAAATACAAATAAAAAATCCTTAAAATTTTTTGAGCAAAGAACCAAGTAGGAAATACATTTTCAATTTTGGACTAGGGGCGGCACTAGTCAAAATCAATTTTGTCACTTTTTTCTTCGAGGGTTTATCCAAATGGATTGAAACTTTGCATAAATATTCAAATGTTCAAAGCAAATACAAATAAAACTTTTGAAAAAATTTTGAGCAAAGAACAAAGAAGGAAATACATTTTCAATTTTGGACTAGGGGCGGCACTAGTCAAAATCAATTTTGTCACTTTTTTCTTCGAGGGTTTATCCAAATGGATTGAAACTTTGCATAAATATTCTAGTGCTTAATACAAATACAAATAAAACATCCTAAAATTTTTTGAGCAAAGAACTAAGAAGGAAATACATTTTCAATTTTGGACTAGGGGCGACCCTAGTCAAAATCAATTTTGTCACTTTTTTCTTCGAGGGTTTATCCAAATGGATTGAAACTTTGCATAAATATTCTAGTGCCTAATACAAATACAAATAAAACATCCTAAAATTTTTTGAGCAAAGAACCAAGAAGGAAATACATTTTCAATTTTGGACTAGGGGCGGCACTAGTCAAAATCAATTTTGTCACTTTTTTCTTCGAGGGTTTATCCAAATGGATTGAAACTTTGCGTAAATATTCTAGTGCTTAATACAAATACAAATAAAACATCCTAAAATTTTTTTGAGCAAAGAACCAAGAAGGAAATACATTTTCAATTTTGGACTAGGGGCGACCCTAGTCAAAACCAATTTTGTCACTTTTTTCTTCGAGGGTTTATCCAAATGGATTGAAACTTTGCATAAATATTCTAATGCTTAAAACAAATACAAATAAAAGATGCTAATATTTTTTTGAGCAACGAACCAAGAAGGAAATACATTTTCAATTTTGGACTAGGGGCGACCCTAGTCAAAATCAATTTTGAAAACTTTGCATAAATATTCTAATGCTTAAAGCAAATACAAATAAAACATCCTAAAATTTTTTTGAGCAAAGAACAAAGAAAGAAATACATTTTCAATTTTGGACTAGGGGCGACCCTAGTCAAAATCAATTTTGCAAACTTTGCATAAATTTTCTAATGCTTAAAACAAATACAAATAAAACATCTTAAAATTTTTTTGAGCAAAGAACCAAGAAGGAAATACATTTTCAATTTTGGACTAGGGGCGACCCTAGTCAAAATCAATTTTGTCACTTTTTTCTTCGAGGGTTTATCCAAATGGATTGAAACTTTGCATAAATATTTTAATGTTCAAAGCAAATACACATAAAACTTTTAAAAATTTTTATGAGCAAAGAACAAAGAAGGAAATACATTTTCAATTTTGGACTAGGGGCGGCACTAGTCAAAATCAATTTTGTCACTTTTTTCTTCGAGGGTTTATCCAAATGGATTGAAACTTTGCATAAATATTCTAGTGCTTAAAATAAATACAAATAAAAAATCCTAAAAATTTTTTGAGCAAAGAACCAAGTAGGAAATACATTTTCAATTTTGGACTAGGGGCGGCACTAGTCAAAATCAATTTTGTCACTTTTTTCTTCGAGGGTTTATCCAAATGGATTGAAACTTTGCATAAATATTCAAGTGCTTAAAACAAATACAAATAAAAAATCCTTAAAATTTTTTGAGCAAAGAACCAAGTAGGAAATACATTTTCAATTTTGGACTAGGGGCGGCACTAGTCAAAATCAATTTTGTCACTTTTTTCTTCGAGGGTTTATCCAAATGGATTGAAACTTTGCATAAATATCCAAATGTTCAAAGCAAATACAAATAAAACTTTTGAAAAATTTTTTGAGCAAAGAACCAAGTAGGAAATACATTTTCAATTTTGGACTAGGGGCGGCACTAGTCAAAATCAATTTTGTCACTTTTTTCTTCGAGGGTTTATCCAAATGGATTGAAACTTTGCATAAATATTCAAATGTTCAAAGCAAATACAAATAAAACTTTTGAAAAAATTTTTGAGCAAAGAACAAAGAAGGAAATACATTTTCAATTTTGGACTAGGGGCGGCACTAGTCAAAATCAATTTTGTCACTTTTTTCTTCGAGGGTTTATCCAAATGGATTGAAACTTTGCATAAATATTCTAGTGCTTAATACAAATACAAATAAAACATCCTAAAATTTTTTTAACAAAGAACCAAGAAGGAAATACATTTTCAATTTTGGACTAGGGGCGACCCTAGTCAAAATCAATTTTGCAAACTTTGCATAAATATTCTAATGATTAAAACAAATACAAATAAAACATCTTAAAATTTTTTTGAGCAAAGAACCAAGAAGGAAATACATTTTCAATTTTGGACTAGGGGCGACCCTAGTCAAAATCAATTTTGTCACTTTTTTCTTCGAGGGTTTATCCAAATGGATTGAAACTTTGCATAAATATTTTAATGTTCAAAGCAAATACAAATAAAACGTTTAAAAATTTGTATGAGCAAAGAGCAAAGAAGGAAATACATTTTCAATTTTGGACTAGGGGCGGCACTAGTCAAAATCAATTTTGTCACATTTTTCTTCGAGGGTTTATCCAAATGGATTGAAACTTTGCATAAATATTCAAGTGCTTAAAACAAATACAAATAAAAAATCCTTAAAATTTTTTGAGCAAAGAACCAAGTAGGAAATACATTTTCAATTTTGGACTAGGGGCGGCACTAGTCAAAATCAATTTTGTCACTTTTTTCTTCGAGGGTTTATCCAAATGGATTGAAACTTTGCATAAATATCCAAATGTTCAAAGCAAATACAAATAAAACTTTTGAAAAAATTTTTGAGCAAAGAACAAAGAAGGAAATACATTTTCAATTTTGGACTAGGGGCGGCACTAGTCAAAATCAATTTTGTCACTTTTTTCTTCGAGGGTTTATCCAAATGGATTAAAACTTAGCATGAATATTCTAGTGCTTAAAACAAATACAAATAAATCTTCGTAATTGTAATTGGATAAACCTTCGACGAAAAAAAGTGAAAAACTAGATTTTGACTAGACCTGTCCCAAGTTCATAATTGAAAATGTATTTCTTTCTTGGTTCTTTGCTCAAAACAATTTTAAAATGTTTTTCTTTCTTGGTTCTTTGCTCAAAACAATTTTAAAATGTTTTTTTTTTGTATTTTTTTAAGCGCTAAAATATTTATCTTCTTTCTTGGTTCTTTGCTCAAAACAATTTTAAAATGTTTTTTTTTTGTATTTTTTTAAGCGCTAAAATATTTATCCAAAGTTTCAATCCATTTGGATAAACCCTCGAAGATAAAAGTGACAAAATTGATTTTGACTAGGGTCGCCCCTAGTCCAAAATTGAAAATGTATTTCCTTCTTGGTTCTTTGCTCAAAAAAATTTTAGGATGTTTTATTCGTATTTGTTTTAAGCACTTGAATATTTAAGCAAAGTTTTAATCCATTTGGATAAACCCTCGAAGAAAAAATTGATAAAATTGATTTTGACTAGGGTCGCTCCTAGTCTAAAATTGAAAATTGATTTTTTATGGTGTACTTTGGTCAAAAAAAACTTTTTGGATGTTTTATTTGAATTGACATAATTCTGACATAAATCACATACCAACATTACTTTTTGTAATGCGTAGCTTAAAGAAAATCGAAATCTAAAATTTCGACTACCCCATCTGAATTTTGTTCATACTCTTCACTGTGGAAACCAAAAAACAAATTCTTTATCTTAAAACACTTGACAAAATAGCGACATAATTCAGGTTAATTATTTTTTAATAATATTTTAACATTTACGAGAAAATGTGGTTCAAATAAGTGTGAAGTATGGCCGTGATTTGGACCAAAATCAGCTATACTTGTTGATAGTGTTCCCGAGGGTGACAAAATTCAAACTACGTGTTTTTGTAGCTGAAATAATTATGACATAAATTAGGTATATCTTTTGAACTGTGTCGATATGGGTCTCGGCCGTACTTCACGCCCACCCTTCAAACTTATGCTGAGCAAATCTTGGTCTATCCATAAGACTTTTGATGGTACGGTGTGAATATATCCGCATTGGGTTTCTACCCGATACACTAGTTTAAACTTAGTTTTGATCAATTTGCTCAGTTTTCTCGCCAAAAAATTTGAAATTTTAAGCATCTATAATATAAACATCCAATACCCTCCCTGACTCTAGAACGGAAGCCGTGTGAAGCCATTAATGAAGTCGTGTGAAGCCAATAGTTTTGGAATGTTGACAAAAACCTTAAAAAACATTATGGTTATTTGCGTCTTATAGTTATTAATATATTAGTAATCAAATTTAAACACTGATAACAGGCGCCACGGTGTGTTCTTTTGAGCAAAACCACTTAACATTCTCTAATCATTAATTGAAAATATTTACTGCATGATGTTTCCAGAACATAGCAATTTGTAAATCAAACGAAGACAAGGAAGAGCTATGAAAATTTGTCAAATTATCAGAAAGTTGTTAAACATATGTGTATGTGGTAAAACGAAATTTAAAATATATAGCAGTCATGAGACTTTCGTTATATACAGCTGATCATTTTATAATATACGACTGTTACAGTTACATAAAAGGAGCTATCAGTATGTTTGTTCACACGCATCGGAACAGCAGCTTGTCTTAAGTGTCGTTGAGAGCTTGGCTTATGTGGCAGAAATTCTGATATTTTCTTTGTCGAATGGAAAATGACATATATAATGTTGTTAAAGTAATATTGTGGTGATATTCTTTTTTTTTTCAAAAGAGAATAAGTCCATAAACTCTTCGAGGGTGAGAAATGATTCCAATGTGTGCCACAACAATTTTTATCTCTCCACAATAAATATACATGAATTGCTATAAATGTGTATTGCTCCCATGTAGATCTATACAAAAGAAAACTGTTTGTGTCAGAATTATTTTCTGCTGAATTCAATAAACTATATCATACTGTTCACGTTTATTTGAATTTCATTTCACCAGAGTGTTTGAAATTTTCTTAGAAAATTCTTAAAAAAAAAAATTGATAAAAGTTCTTTGATATTTTTTTTTTCTTACAAGATTAATTAAATCAAAATATTTCACGAGGGGTTGTTTCATTATAACCTTATCAACAAAGCTAGATTTTTAGGCTTGCTAAAGTTCTTAAACTCTTCGTAAACAGGGACGTAATTGGGGAAAAGTAATTGATTTAATATTATAAATATAAAAACCTTCATTTTTCTTTCTTTCTTTCTTTCTGTCATTCCGCTCTAAGCCACGCCCACTTTTTTAATCGTTTGCTCTCAGCCACCCATTTTTTCCAAAATTTTTTGTTATTGAGAATTTCAAAACAGTTTATGTTCTTTTTCCTACCTGAGATTTTTTTTCTTCATTAACTGAGATTCTTATTTACTGTTTTGAGTTTGACTGTATTTTGGTACTGGATGCTCATTTTTCTACTGGATGTTACTGTATCTTAATATTTTGGAAAATCCATGAAAAAAATACTTAACATAATTGAATTTTGCCGCCATTTTGGAAAATCCATGAAAAAAATACTTAACATAATTGACACAGGATTTTCTGCAAAATTTTTTCACTTTTAGTTCTTTCACTCTTCGTCACTTGAGTTGACAAGACGATAATCCACGTAAGCAACTCCTTTTCTGTACTTAATTTTCCCGCCATTTTGGAAAATCCATGAAAAAATACTTAACATAATTGAATTTTGTCGCCATTTTGGAAAATCCATGAAAAAAATACTTAACATAATTGAATTTTGCCGCCATTTTGGAAAATCCATGAAAAAAATACTTAACATAATTGAATTTTGCCGCCATTTTGGAAAATCCATGAAAAAAATACTTAACATAATTGACACAGGATTTTCTGCAAAATTTTTTCACTTTTAGTTCTTTCACTCTTCGTCACTTGAGTTGACAAGACGATAATCCACGTAAGCAACTCCTTTTCTGTACTTAATTTTCCCGCCATTTTGGAAAATCCATGAAAAAAATACTTAACATAATTGAATTTTGCCGCCATTTTGGAAAATCCATGAAAAAAATACTTAACATAATTGAATTTTGCCGCCATTTTGGAAAATCCATGAAAAAAATACTTAACATAATTGGCTCATTTTTCTACTGGATGTTACTGTATCTTAATATTTTGGAAAATCCATGAAAAAAATACTTAACATAATTGAATTTTGTCGCCATTTTGGAAAATCCATGAAAAAAATACTTAACATAATTGAATTTTGCCGCCATTTTGGAAAATCCATGAAAAAAATACTTAACATAATTGGCTCATTTTTCTACTGGATGTTACTGTATCTTAATATTTTGGAAAATCCATGAAAAAAATACTTAACATAATTGAATTTTGTCGCCATTTTGGAAAATCCATGAAAAAAATACTTAACATAATTGAATTTTGCCGCCATTTTGGAAAATCCATGAAAAAAATACTTAACATAATTGAATTTTGCCGCCATTTTGGAAAATCCATGAAAAAAATACTTAACATAATTGACACAGGATTTTCTGCAAAATTTTTTCACTTTTAGTTCTTTCACTCTTCGTCACTTGAGTTGACAAGACGATAATCCACGTAAGCAACTCCTTTTCTGTACTTAATTTTCCCGCCATTTTGGAAAATCCATGAAAAAAATACTTAACATAATTGAATTTTCCCGCCATTTTGGAAAATCCTTGAAAAAATTACTAAACTTAATGCAATTTTGTATGTATTTTTGAATTTTTCACATTTAAACCCTTTAAGAAAGGGGTTTCTTTCTCCCTAATTTTTCAGTAAATAGTGTTTAACTCTTTTTTTTTGATTTCATGACGTTTTAGACAAACAATTAGACCATTGCTAATAGTGTACTAAATCAATAACCAATCTTTTGTTTCGGCATTATTTTTGCAGGTAAGATCATTTAATTCATTTTAATTTACATCAAAATATTAAATTTCAAAAATTTTAGACAAAAATTCTTTTTTAACGGATCAATTCAGTTCTTTGTTTCTTGAATTGCTTATAAAATTAACCATTTATGTAAGTTGCATTATTAAAAAAAATTAATATTATTTTAATCATAATATCTTTTTAAATTAGAATGGGAAACAAGAGAAGTTTTAATGAAGAGGAACTAAATAGGAAGCGCGAACTAGATAGAAATCGCAAGAGGCAGAAAAGTTCATTACTAACGGAAGAGCAATTGATTGAAAAACGACGTGCTAATTTGGAAAGTCAAAATAAACTTAAAATAACATTAAAATATTCATTGCTCAAGGTGTATATCAAGGAAAGCTTCTTAAAAATGATAAAATTTTCACTCAAAATGTTGTTTATAAAGAAATTTTTAACATCTAAACTGTTTAAAGTTTGAAAATAAAATTGAAATTAATCGTTTATGTAATATAAATTTCGTAATATAAATTTTACTGTTTCAAAAGAAGAAAAAATGCCCGTCATGCTTGACGGGGTACTACACTAGTAAAAAAATAATAAAATAAAATAAATAAAGAGTATGCATCTTTGATTGATCACAAATAAAAAAAAACAAATGAATATACAATGACAATCCAATTTGAAATACAGGATGAAACAAATGATAGTTAATTTGTTGCCTTTGAAAAATATATTGAGGCCAAATTATTATGTGGTTATATGTTACTTAAGATTACTCAATCTTCCTAGGAATGACTTAAGGTTATTTCTAGGTATTCTTACAGGACATTGTCGACTCAACAAGTATCTGTGCAATGCAAAGCACTAGCAGTACACAGAAGAAAACTTCTAGGTTCTGATCTGGTGGAAATAACAACAATTAAAAAGACTAAGTATTCAATTTTATTGAATTTCTTGAAAAGCTCCGGTAAACTGGAGCTACTTAATACTATCTAAGTTCATTTATAGGGAACGGTACAATAGATTCTATTATCGATTAGGATCACAGTGCCTTCAGCTCGTCGCAACGTGTAGTAACACACTACCTAGCCATAACTCTCTCACATTATTATTATTATATATGTTACTTCACCTTGTTTTGTAAGAAAGTGATGAAGATGAAGAGAACGTGAGAAGACTGAGTGTTAAATTAAATTAAATCAAAGAACATCAAGAAAATCTTTGAACATCATCTTTTTTTATCGCAATGCTCAATAAATGAAATGAAATTTTATAAATTAAATGGGTTCCCATCTAAAGAAAGATTAAACTATATGTCTACAAAGTTTTTAATGTCCACTATGGAGCAAAATTGAAACTAGTAAAGATGTGGTCACTCGTGACCGATGAAAGTGCATTTTTCTGCACAGAATTCAAGTAGAAAACTTAACACAATTGAAACATAAAGGGCAGAAAATATTTGAAAATAACGAACAATTTGATCACTTTGATAAGCTAGTGAGATGTAGATCTTCCAATACGAAAGACGCACTGCTGGCTTGGGATGATGTTGTTATCCTCAAGATGATCGTTGATTCTGTTCAGCAATACTCTCTCCAGTATTTTGCTTATTGAGCTGAGTAGACTTATTGGCCTGTAGCATAACTCATTCGCTGGTTTTCGAGTTTTTGTGATTGGAATCACTTTTGCGTGTTTCCAAACTTTGGGGAAGTGATTAAGTTTGAGACACGAACTAATGATGAATTTCAAGTATTCGAAACCATTTTCCGGAAGATTTTTGACGAGTATGTTGTTGACTTCATATATAATGATCACGATCAGTAATTTCTAGACTTTAAAAAAAAATTATTTTTATTTTTACTTTTAAATTATTACTTCAGTATTTCTTATAATAAATTTTTAAGAGTTCAAGCAGCAGCTTTTTCATCTTAAATGTTGATTTCATATAAATCCGACTAGATATTCCCTTGAATCGAACCAGGGTCGTTAGGGATGCACAATGATTCAGATTTGAAAAAAGTGTTTAAAAATTCCTTGTGCACAATATTATTCCGACACATTAGAAAATTGAAAGTTTTTGTTAATTTCTCTTGATTTGATTCTTTTAGCATCTTCTACATAATGTTTTCGTTCATTGCTCAACAACTCTGCCCATAATATAAAGGATAAACATTATTTTTGAGCAAAAGCATGTAAAAGTTTATCAAAAAATATTATGCATGATCAAATTTTGTACGAAAATTTATGTAAACTTTGATCGCAAATATCTCGAAAACGGCATCAAACGGCATGACCATATTAATATGGGAGATAGATTCAAGCTTGTGCAATTGATATATATAGGTTTCAGAGAAGACTTTGGAAGACTTTTTAACTTATGAATAGTTTAAGTTTTCTAAAAATACTCAGATTTTGCAAAAGTTAGCAAAATATCGAAATAACAACCTAAAATAGAGAAAATCAAAGAATTTTTTCCATATACAGAATAGAATGTAATGTAGGGTTTTGCTAATAGCAAAAGCGGCACTGCGATCGATGATCTGTTGTACCATCCCAAGTCCCCTATGTTAGAATTCCGATGTCCTTAATGAAGCCAATAATATCCTGATAATGCTGCTTATTTATATCCTCATCATTCAAATAGTCCTCATCAAAATGCTTGACACGTTGTCCTCGCAATGACCTACATTTACAAAGTATATGAATGATCATATACAAATTGTAAGCAAATTTTTGGTAAGAATAAATTAAAGTTTTTTGGCGTTAGACATCAAATTGGGACGAGATATTTTCATAGGATATGCCTCAAGTTAAGATCTTTATTCTGGCATTCAAAAGATAAAGTTTAATTAATATGATAATTTTGAATTTTTGAACATTTTTTTCGAATCTCAATCATTGTGGGATGGTTGGTCAACACTCTAACCACTACGCGTTCGTTGCTCATTTCGATTACTTAAGCAAACAAAATATTGATATTGGTTGCACTTCAAAAACATTCCATTCACATTCCATTGCAAACATAATCAAAAGAAATCTAAAACACAAAACTAATGGAATGCATTGGAACCAATGACATGGATAGTTGTCACATCCTCTTAGTCTATCTTCCAGGAAAAAGCAAAGGAAGGAAGATAGATCAGCATCTCTTCACAGGTTAGAGGTAAGGTGAGGGTAGAGTACACCGAGAAACCTACCCCTGAAGGATTCTTTAATATTTATAATAATGAAGAAGTATTAAGCAAAGAATGTAAACAATTCTATACGAAATATATGGCAATGGCACTGGTCATATTTTTCTTTTCTCTTTGCTGTTTATGTTATTGTTGCAGAACACGTATTAAAAGCTTATACTGATTTATATTTTTGATTTGAAATGTTTTGGTGTTATTACATTCACATAAAAATTGTGTGAACGATATGTGTGTAAGGTAAGGATAAATATGTGTATTTTTGAAGGATAGGGCACGAAATGGTTATTTAACATTTTCGGTATTTTGATGGTGAAAAACAAAGCAATAAAAATTCTGTATTAAGAAAGGGAAAATCCTTAAATTGTTATTTTAGCACCCTTTCATACTTGTTTTTCAATGTCTGACACCTTTTGATTCTTTTAAATGTGAATTTCATTCCATGAAATTATGTTTTTTTTTCTTTTTACTTTGTGGGTGATACCAACCTTAAGTAAGGGTGATAAGTTTTTACCAACCTTCTCTTTAGAAATCATATGGAGAGGGGAATAGAAAACCACCCTGATACAAAATTTCTTCAAAATTTAAAATTTTTAATTTCTATTTTTTTTAAACTAAAGTTTTATTCATAATACACTATGGTATGCAAAACATAAGAATTATTAGAACAGATTGTTTATTAAAAGACATTATATAGCAATAAAATCAGCTGTAGGCTTAGTGTGTTGCAAGCTAATACATTAAGAAATAAAGTATTAAATTTAGAAAAGTCTTTCCTTATTTTCTGAAAAATGGGTTTGTAAAATAGAAAAAAAGAGCTGTTGAAATGGTTGATAATCAGTAGCTTTGCTTTATATCTAGATTAGTTGGAATTATTCCATTTTCCAAAAAGATATGAGAGACTTCCAGTGGAAGTTATTTTTAAAAAAGTTCTCATATTCCAAAATGGATACAAAATGTAGAATAAGAAGAAACCAAAGGAAAATTTTTAAACATGCGCCCGGTAGGAAATGAGAAAATCTATGAATGAAGCAGAAAAAAGAAATTTACGACACAGAGATTATGTGAAAATTTTTTTATAATGATAATAAAAAAAAAATGATGAAAGTAAAGAAGCACATTATGAACCAACAGCCAGCAAAAATCTTAAAAAATATTTTTGCGACAACGTCTTTTAATGCAAACAAATTAATCGTTTTCTAATCTTCTTATAATACAACAAAGTGTTGTAAAATTTTTTATTTTGCATATTTGCTTGCTTGCATATTTGCAAGATCATTGCAGCATTCATTTTACAACAATCATGTTAACATTAAAGCAACGTTAGAAAGGAAGAAAGACAAATAATTTGGAAATAATTTCTATTTGTAGAGCTGTAAAATAAAATTTCAAAGAAGAAATTATAAAGATACTTTCTATGGTTTTATATATATATATATATATATATATATATATATATATATATTATTACATTTTATGGTTTTAACAATTTATAGCTAAGAAAATAATTAACAGTTTTAGTTGCAAAAGCTCAATAACAATATTTTAACTTATATTTCTGTGAACTTTCATTGATAATTTATTTTGTTTTGACTTTGAAGAGATATTATACATTCGGCATTTTATCGTTTAATCCCTTGTCTTTTTTTCACACGTCTTTATTCCTTTACTTCACTTTATTTCACTCAATCGCTGCCATGACAGCAATATAAAATCTTTATAAATTTTTGATGACGCTTCAGCTTGATGTAATCAACAAACATAAATTAGATGGAATAAAAGTGGCATACAAAAAGCATGAGTTTGGGAGTTTTTGAAGAATTTTTCTGAACATATGTGTGCGATGACTGTCATATACGTCGCATATTGTTGATGTTCTCATAAAAATATATATTCGTTTTTTCGTTCTTCTTCCTCTTGCCCTCATCACATTGAATCTACATACACGTTTAGATGTAAAAAGATGAGATAATGTATATACATAGTCAGTAAAAATGAAGTAAATAAGCATGTAAGTAAATTCATACATATAGAAGCTTGATGAAAAGTTAAATATAAATGAACATTGACTTGTGTAATAAAGTTATTTTTTGCCTTTTTTCACTTTCTTTCGTCAACAAAAAATAATAATATAAAAATATTATTAGAAATAAAATCGAAGGGAAAAAGAGACAAGACAAATTAAGAAGGCAGAAAAGCAAACACCAGAACAGAGATGGAAATTAAATTAAAGTAATTTATTGATTTTTTATCATAAACTATTGTAATACTCTGGAGCTATAGGAAAATAAAATAATGATTTTTTTTTATTTTCAAACTTTGAATCCCACTTGAAATACTTCAATCATTCATTAACTTTACTCCGGATTACAAATGGGTTTCAAAGTTTGATGATAATCCTGAGTGTATATACCTTGATTTTTAGCGCATTTTGAAACTTGTTTCTAAAAGGTAGCTTAATAATACATTTGGACTTGATCAAAAACTTAACCAGACATCGTAGAAAGCTCGAGTTTGTTTTATTTGCTCCGTTTCTATCGATTTATCGGCCCATTGAGTGGTTAAAAGTCTTGAAACCAAGTTTTTAAACTAAAATTAATGGTTTTTTTTATTTTATGTGAAAAAAACACGTGATGAGTTCGTTCAGAAATTTGAATTTTTGCCATTACAAAATATTTGAATTTCAAAATTCTTTTGAATTCAATTTCTTTCTTTGCGAAAATTGATTATGGTTAAATAAGTACCTATTTGCTTATTGACTTTAATTTTGTTGCTAAGAAAATACTGATCGCTTCGTCAAAAATGCGCCGAAGTCTCTTGATCAATTACGCGAGGACTTTTGTATTTTATTTTATCCTAATTCGCGAAGAAAACCAATTGAACTTTAAGTAAAGTCAGCTTTTTTCTTGAAAAATGTCTAGTACTTTTAGGTTATTTGGATTTTACAACTTATTTTTGTCTTCTTGATTGCTAATATTTCGTGGTTATCAACTTGAACTATAGTTTGAACAAAAGCTTTACGATATCTGTATAGAATCTTTTTTTAATCGTTTGTCATGTTTAAACACAATAAATGATCTCTTTTATCACTCCAGCCACCATTCTTTCTAAAAATGACATCTGGAATAGTTTCATAACCAATGTTTAGGGTTCGGGGATAAAAATTGTCCAAAGAAGACTGAAAACTTTCTACTAAATTTGAAATAATGCCTTCAACGTTGCATTCTACATTGTTTAAAGTATGAGTCCCACATTGTCCTATATGAAAAACTCTAGGAGTGGATAAACTAAATGCCTGAAGTTTCTTGTCCATACATTTTCTACTAATGTGTTGAATACTCCAATCCCAATTGTAATCTAAACAAATAGATAATTAATGGATAAAATAATTAATTATTTGTTTTATAAAAAGAATTGTTTTGTGATACCATCGTAAGTGCAAAATATTTTTGAGCAATTTTTTATTTTGATCCACGTGTTTCTTTTGAAAGCCATTCCCATATTATGCTTGCTGGAAACCCACTCACTTATTATCACCTAAATCAATTAAAAGTGTTAAATAAAAATATAAAGTTAATAGCAAATAAAATAAATTCTTTAATATTTTCATGTGTCAGGTGGAATTTAAAATACAAAAATGCTTACATCATTGTTGATAAACGAAATATTGCTTGTTGGAACTTTATGTTTTCCTAAAACTAATATATTGCATTTTTTACACGATTCTGAAGCTTTATTGTCCATAAGTTTAAGCATATACAAAAAATCTGGTGCTACATAATGATCTTCTTCTAGAAAAAAAAAGTAACCATCATGGTTTTTTGTAACTGTAAGATGTTCAAAAATTCTATCCGCTTTCCACCTTAAAATATAAATTTAATAAAAATGTGTTTTTAATAGGAAAAAATAATTTATATTACCACCAATGATGCTTGATTTGTGCAAAAGTAGCTTCTCTATAGTGACCAAATGAATCTGGAGAATCGTAACTTTTACATTTAAGAACTTTTGCAGAATCTTGATTTGTATCACGCACACAATCTTCTGGGTCAGTTCCAGGAAACTCATTCGGATGTAACTGAATTGAGTGTGGAAAAAAAATTTGCAAAACCCGACAAAATTTAATACTGTTCACTATTTGGTTGATTTCATCATCAAAATAATCATGAGAAAATATAAGTAAAGTTTGAGATATATTGTATGCATTAGATAAACTTTTTATTAAATGGCGTAAATATTCCGATCGATTGTGTACTTGCACGATCAGAATTATAGAATCATTTGTTATGGGCTCTAGCATATCATTTAAAATATTTTGTTTTCTGTTTTGATTGATTATAAAAGACTTTATTGAAGTAATATCTGTTTTGTTGACTTTATATATTGTTGAAACATATTTTAATGTTGATTCTGTTGCTGTTTTCTTTTTTGCTACAAAACTAACATTAGATAAAGCTTTTCATATAAAATAAAAAATATTACTTACAATGTATATAAAAAAACTGAAAAAAGTATTGAAATACAATTATCATTGCAAACATTAATAAGAAACATCGAAAAATAAAAAATTGTTTTCTTTTAGCGACCATTTTAGGGATCATAAAACTTTTTTCGTTTGAACTGTTTAATATGATCGTAATTTTAAAGTCAATACTAGGAGTAAGATCTGAATTAAAAGTCTTTATAAAGATTAATTTGTGATGTATTGTAGTGATGAATGCTGTTATTTTTTGAGCATATCAATGTTTTATATCACTAAGTTTATAAGACACTAATGTATATCTTAATTTTAGATCTACATCAATATTAAAATTTAAAGAAAAAAATGTGTTTTTAATTTACACAGCAGTTTTATTGTTTATTAAGTTCTGTTTTTTTTTTGTATACAAACATGTTTGAAATATGTACATGACTTTTAGAAAACTGCTAAAACTTGAGGGTGACAAGATTAAATTGTTTCAAACTGTACACTCAATTGATAAAATGATGACTATGAGTTATGTAAGTCTGGGAAATTAAAAGTGTAAATTTCTTGAAGTATGAAAAACATCCGTCGTTGATAATATAAATATGAGCAATTCCACAGATCAATAAAATTTTGCGAAAAACAGCTTTTTCGATCCTTATTTTTATATATAAATAGTTGAAATTTTATTAAACAAAAACACGTACTTAATGATGTTTAAGAACTACAGTTACATGTCTTTATAAATGAAAAAAGTTATAATTATGTTTATTTTAAAAGTTTAGTTTAAATGATCAATTTTATAAATACATTTTAGGAAATTAATATCAAAAAATTTTATTTATGCATTTTTAAAATTAATTTTAAAAGCATTTTAATTAAAGAATAAACTACTTTGATGCTGGGATTTAAGTCCAGAAAATCAAAATCACTAAAGGTTTATAAGTCCAGATACAAATTGCACCTGGACTTAAAAACCTCACGTGCAGTTCATAATATAGATACAGCTGGAATTATAAACTACACGAGAGATTTTTAAGTCCACGTACATTTATATCTAGACTTATAAACCTTACGTGTGGTTTATGATTCCAGAAAATTTATAAATTTTACTTATAATCTTCCATTTCGATTATAATTCCAGATACATTTTTCTGGACTTATAATCCTTGAAAATTATTTCAAATGTTTATATTCACACCGTATTCACGTGTGAATCTATTGCTTTTGTTCAGATTGAAAATCAGTTTTTCGCATTTTGTGAGAAAACAAAGCAAAACAAAAAGTTTGTGCCTGAAATTTCACAATTTTAACTTGAATATTTTTGAAAATAAGTCTTAACATTTCGTGTTTTATAAAAAACCAAATTCTTTATTTCTATGATGATAATGCTTGATTAATGTTTGTTCCTGGTGATTTTAACAAGAAGACTTTAAACTCGTTAATATTCACGTATTTTTGGTTCTTGCAAGTTCCAACTGAATTTCGAATGTATAAAATATGTGCAGGACATACATCTATTCCTTGATGTTGTTTCTTGACGCAATTCAACCAAATGCTATCCATGTTAAATTTTGTATTTTGTGGACATTCTTGACCCAAAATTTGGTTAAAGCTTCCAAAAATTTGTATTGAAAAATGCCAAAGTTCCTATCAAAAAAGTGCGCAAATTATAAAATATTTTTGCGCAAATTTTAAAATTTCTGAGCATATTTCAAAATTAAAACTTAAATGTCAATTTTCTCTGAATTGATGCAGCACAACTACCTTTACATGATCAAAAATAAAAATATCGACGATTCTCAACATTTCAAGAACATTAGTAGGTCACAATATCAAATCGTCGATTAGTTACAAGCGTTTGAAAATTCCAAGTCTGAAAACACACAAATTTCAAAATGATTTACCCTATATGGTACTTTAGAGGAAAAAAAAATCAGAGAAAAGTGAATTCTTTGTGTGAAGTTTTAAAAAATTCACGTGAAGAATTACTTTAAAGGAAAAAATTTGAAATAATTTCAAATAATTTTCAAGGATAATAAGTCCAGAAAAATGTATCTGGAATTAGAATCGCACTGTAAGATTATAAGTAAAATTTGTAAATTTTCTGGAATTATAAACCAAACGTAAGGTTTATACGTCCAGATATAAAACGTACGTGGACTTAAAAACCTCTCGTGTAGTTTATAATTCCAGCTGTATCTGTACCTGGACAACGCCCTGCTAGCTGTTGTTTGCTAAGTTAAGCTCAGATTTGCATATTAAAACTACCAAATTAATAGAAAAACTGCTTATTAAATCTTAAAATGGAATTGAAATCTGAGTATTTTTACAAAACTCAAACTATTCATAAGTTAAAAAGTCTTCCAAAGTCTTCTCTGAAACCTATATATATATATATATATATATATATCAATTGCACAAGCTTAAATCTATCTCCCATATTAATATGGTCATGCCGTTTGATGCCGTTTTCGAGATATTTGCGTTCAAAGTTTACTTAAATTTTCATACAAAATTTGGACATGCACAATATTTTTTGATAAACTTTTACATACTTTTGCTCAAAAATCATGTTTATCCTTTATATTATGGGCAGAGTTGTTGAGCAATGAATGAAAACATTATGTAGAAGATGCTTAAAGTATCAAATCAAAAAAAAATAATAAAAAACTTTAAATTGTCTAATGTGTCATAAAAATATTGTGCAAAAGGAATTTTTTAAAACACTTTTTTCAAATCTGAATCATTGTGGAAGCTTAAAAAAGAGAAAAATTGATTCAAAGACGAAATTTTTTAAAAAATAATCCATCTGTTAAATTGCCTTTATATTGTTTTTTTGTGAAGTATAAAAATCCTTAATTTTAGTATAAACACACAGATTCAAAACGTTTGACTATGCAATAGGCCGATAAATCAAAAGTAACGAAACTAATATACATAATAATAATAATGCTCTCTACTGCCGAGCGAGCGAACAAAGTGAATTATTAGGCTACCTTTTCGTAAATAAGTTTTCAAAAATGTGCTAAAAACTTACTCCACACATCTTTTAAAAATGGAATTTTAGTTTTTTAATATTTTTGGTCGAATATGTGAAGAAGCCTTATTTTTCATCAAAAAATTATTTTATAAATATGTAATCAAATATCCTCTTAATTACAATACTTTATGGTACTAAACAGTATTAATAACACCCTTTTGTTCTTGTCTACAAATATCAAATATATTTAATCATTTTACTTCCTCCTTTCTCTTATCATGTCTTATTACATGATTGGAATTCTGATCACGTCAATTTTTATACATACACATTTCTGTGTCCTTTCTTTTCAGTCTTATCATATTTCTTACTATTTCTTTTTAAGGGAGAGAATTTTTCTCAAAATAACATAAAAGAGAGTATAGTATGAAAATTATATACACTGTATTGTTTTTATCACCTTTTCTAGAAATCTGGGCATAAAAATGTTAGCAAAATAAATCCATGTAGCGTGATGCACGTATAATTTTTTTTTCATATCTGTGGATATGTACACGCTTGCAATAAAATAATAAAAAGGAATAGCTGAGATGAGACCATTATAGAATATGATTATTATAAAAAAAAATTGGTAAATACTTTCACTATTCAAAAACAGTGAAAAGTGTATTTATTAATAATTTCGAAATGTGATTCTTGCAATCGACTTTTATTCAAAATGTGAAATGTTTAACAAATTTTTCCGAGTATTATAGAATATATTCATATAGAATATAGAAAAAGAAAAAAAATTACCTGTGGTAGGTTATTTTTAGAACAATTAGATTTAGTACTTTTTTAGTAGTCTTTATTTTTAGAACTTAATCCGTTATGAATTTTAGCCAATCAGAAAATTTTGTTAATTTTCAGCCAAAATCCTTGTGTTGTCTTACAGATTACTATTTTAAACATAAAATAGATACACATTCTTTGTTTAAAACTGTTTATGGATTCAATATTTCATCTGGTTTTTAAAAAATTTCGCGTTTTCTTTTTCAAATATTTTTCGTCAAAATGTAAACAAACATGACGAAGGAAAAAATTATTTTGAGAAATCCCAAAGTCTAGTGAATTAAGCTACTTAATGCTAATTTTTTGAATTTCAAAATGTTTACTGACCCAAAAAGGCTATGAAATAAACTAAGTACTATATTATTTAATAGCAAAATAACTTAAAAATAACAAAACAAATTATGATTAAATAACGTTTTTCCTGAATTTAAATTTTACCGCCCGAAATGTTTAAAAATTCAAATTCAAATCTTTAAAGTTTCAACTGATTTTATAAGCTCTTTGCCGACCACAGAATATTACAAAAAAAGAAAACAAAGAAAAAATCCAAATGCAACGCAAAAAATGTGACATGTGGTGGTAATGTTCTTTTGTATTAAAAACATTGATTCTTTTGTTCGAACTCTTTTAACCTAACCTACCCTTCAATCTTGCTATCTAGTGTATCAAGTGTGTACGTTGAACTGAGTATGATGCTTTTATTTTCATTGAGTTAAAAAGGGAAGAAAAAAAACAGAAGCGCGAGAAGCATTTTGCAGTTTTGATGATAGCGGTTTGAAAATGTTCTTCAACAAGCAATAAATAGTATAAAACTTGTAAACTTGTCACAAACGGCTTTTGTAAATCAAGAACTTCATAAATACAATAAAAACATGTCATAATTTACAAAATTAATTCATAGAATACAAAAAATGAACGTAATTCATAACGTTTAATTAGGAAAAACCTAGTTAAATCAAGCAAGACAATTTTTCAATGGTCTCACAATAATTCAGATTTGAAAAATGTGGTTAAAAATTCCTTGTGCACAAAATTGTTCCGACACATTAGAAAATTGAAAGTTTTTTATTATTACTTTTGATTTGATACTTTAAGCATCTTCTACATAATGTTTTCATTCATTGCTCAAAAAATCAGTCCTTAATATAAAGTAAAAGTTTATCAAAAAATATTGTGCATGACCAATTTTGTATGAAAATTTATGTAAACTTTGAATGCAAAGATCTCGAAAACGGCATCAAACGGCATGAACATATTAATATGGGAGATAGATTTAAGCTTTAAGAAGATTTTAATCTATTTTTAGCGCATTTTTGAAACTTGTTTCTAAAAGGTAGCTTAATAATACTCTTTGTTCGGCTGCTCGGGCGAAGAAAAACTTTTTAACCAGACATCGTAGAGAGCTCGGGTTTGTTGTATTAACTCAGTTCTATCGAGTTATTGGCCGATCAAATATTTTTGAAGTATAAAACAATGGCTTTGTGCTATAACAAATGATTTTTTTTATCTCAGTACTGTGCAACCTGTTCAAATTTTTTGACTCCCTCTATAATTTCAAAATTACCTCTACACCTTGCACTAAAATTAATGGGGCCCGTCAAAAATGAATTCTACGTCATCGGAGACCACTTTTAGTCATTTTTTGCGATTTTTTTCCATGAAACTGTATTTTTTTCTTTATTGGTATTATAGGATTCGCCGAGACAAAGAATTTGACACCATTATCGTTTTTCTAGCATGTCTAGTTCCTTCTGTAGAGCCATTCGAATATCCACCGATGACGTAGAATTTTCGGGAAAGGGTATTTTGAGTGTAAACAACCTTTAATAACTTCATTATTACCAGCTTAAATTTTAGTTTTTCTGTACAAAATTGTGCTATTTCTTCTATTGGTTCATTCAAATTATCATTTTTATCAATAAAATGATTGAAAGTTACTTAAATTAACACTTTAATTTTCAAAATCTTGTAACGAATATCATTTTTTTGAATTTTCTTATATGTTTTTAGTCAACAAAAAAATTCTATTTTTTCGAAAATTGCTGAAAACATAATTAAAACGTAATACAACTCATATTTAAATGTCGATAGTATGTTTCTAAGGTTCTATTTTGTGTTTTAAAAGAGATAAAGTTACAAATTCAAGAGTATTAATTAGATTTTCAGCTGATTAAAGTTTTGGTAATTTTGCTCGAAAATATGAGAAATTTTGAATTTTATTAAACCGTTAAACTGAAATTCCTATTATTTTTGACGGGCCCCTAATGATCTTCTAATCTCCTCATGATCCTGTAAGTCAAGTTAAATTGAATTATTAAATAATTTAATATTTCAAGTTCGAGAAGAATTGGAACTCATTTTTATGAATTCAACTCATCCATGGAATTGCGCATGTGTTAGTAAAATAGTGTTATTGAAAAATTCAAATTATTTTTTTCCGTTGAGCAAAAATCCTAAAATATGAAAAGAAATTTGTTAATTTTTGATTAATTCTAATACCTGAAATTTTTTTTTCAATAAAAAATTTAAAAATTGACTTGCCTATGGGCAATTCCACGGATGAGTTGAATTTCGAAAAAAATAAATTTTTGATCCATGTTCTTTAAAAATTTGATTGTTTCAAAAATAAACTTTAACTAAGCTTACACTTTTTAAAACGAGATAAGGATCTTTATTGACTATTAAACTTTTAGAAACAACATTCTAATCAAAGAAATAATTGTTAATTAAAGTAAAACTTTGCTTTTTGAAAATCATTTTCTCATGGATTTGGCTTAAGCGTTGGTATATTACATGAAATGCATTAAAATTATTCATTTTTCTGACAATTGAGTGCCTTTCAAGCCAATTTAAGTATGCAGAATCATAAAAAAGGATAAAATGAACAGTATAACAACCATTAATAGTTGTCTAGATGTCTTTAAAGTCGTATATTTTTGCTTTCAAACTCAGAATTCAACATCGTGTAATATACCAACGCTCACAAAAATCCAAATATTTCACTAATTAAAGCTTGACGACAAAAGTTAATTATACGTAAAGATAGATCTCGGTGATTTACATAAGTAAGTGTTAAGACTGGAGCTATAAAGTCATTTGTTTGAGAGAAAATTTGATTCAAAGTCGGTTTTTTTGCAAAAATTTATTCATCCGTGGAATCGCCCCTATGCCGAAAAAATTCTGTGTCGATCTCTTATTAAACTTATTCTTTCAAAAAGCCGTTAAAGTTAAATGCAAAAAAAATCATATCCTATTTCCTTGTTATAAGCCATGTTGACAAACAAGAAAAATTTATAATTTTCATTGAAATCTTAAAGTTTTTAAGTCTAAACTATTTTGAAACTATTCAAGCTATTAATTCCTACCATTAAATCAATTTTAAATTATTTTATGTGGTTTAATTAATGGAAAATTGGTTGTGACTTAATAACGGAAAATAAAAATTTTCTTTTTCAAGCTCCTGGCTTAAAAACGAGCAGTAGATTAAAAAAAAATTGAAATGCCCGTGAAAACATGTCAATGTATAAATTTTATTTAAGCCAGAAATTTGAGACAGCAATACAACTATGGTAATGCTGATACATCGAAAAACATTCATTGCAAAGTTTAGCAGAACTTAGCATTAAATATCAAAATATAATTAATTTTGTAAGCTAATTGACAAACCATTAATTTTATTGAGAAATTTATGTAAATTATTAATATTGACATAAACAATTAACAGAAAATTATTGTTTCAAAATCGTCAGTTTTAAAAAAGTTGTTTTTACAAAACACAAAACAATTTTACAATGCATGAATTGTAATAAAATTGTTGTTCACATCCAGATCAACTTTATTTGCTTTAAGATCTAAGAGACATTCAGTCTTAACTTGTCAAAAATAATAAGATCTAATAAACATCTACTATAACATTTTTTGAACTTAATTTTCATTCGAAACAATGACTGAATAAAAAAAAACGCTCACAATAACATTACGATTTTTAACTTATGCACTTAAATTTTATAGCTAGCGAAATTTTACAATAGTTCAAAATAATTCTGTAGACTATATACTTTTTTACTAAATTGATCAGAATGAATTTGAAGTGGTTATTTCTAATTTTTATCTACAAAAGCTATGTTGAGTCTACAGAAAAGCTTTCTAAAACTCAAGAAGACGATTTATTTGAAGTGTACTTGGTAACAAAAACCTTAATTTGAATTAGAAATAAGGATTCCTTTATAAATTATTTTATTAAACCTTTTAGGAAATGTTTAATATTTCATTTGATAGTCATCATCGACAGATATTTTCTTATTCGTTGTCAGACGATTCTCTAACTTCTAAGAAAAATGCAAAAAAGTATTTTCTTCAAACATTTTATTCAATTGAGAAACACAATCGAAGATTTCAAAATGGAAAAGAGACATTCCGTCAAGCAATCCATCAATTCGCACATTTTTCACGAAAAGAGTTTTTGAAATATCGTACAGGATTAGCAAAACCTTCAAATGTTTTTAATTCATTATCAAATAATAATGCTACAATAACAAATATGTCTAAATCTATGCGACTTACATATCCTGAATATTTTAACTGGGTAGATCGAGGTATCGTAAGACCTGTTAGAAATCAGGGATTGTGTGGTGCATGTTATGCTTTTGCAGCATTAGCAGCAGTTGAAGGACAAATGGGATTACAAGGAAACAATGCAAAGCTTTCAGAACAGGAAGTCATAGACTGTGCAACACATGAAATTGAATTTGAACGCATTTTTCTTGGTTGTAAAGGAGGTGACGACACGGCAGTTTATAATTTTGCCAAAATGCATAAAGGTGTGACATCTGAATATGCATATCCTTATCAAATGAGGGTAAACAGATGTAATACTAATCGATCTAAAGTTCATGGATCAACAGTAAGAAGCTATGTAAAATTACCAGTTAATGAAGAATATATAAAAGAAGTTTTATTTTTACATGGACCTCTTTATGCTTCATTTCATGCATCAGATGCTTTCACGGCTTATTCAAATGGAATTTTTACAGATCCAAATGGAGACTGTTATGGTGAAAAAAGTAACCACGCTGCTTTATTAGTTGGATGGGGTAGCGAACATGGTCTTGATTATTGGATATTGAAAAATAGTTATGATACTTGGTGGGGAGAAGGTGGATATTTTCGTATAGCAAGAGGATACAATCTTTGTAACATTGCAAGCGATGTTTCATATCCAATTATCAATTAGACACAATTTTTAAAAAACATAAAACAAAAATTAAAAATTTATATTAAGTATTGTATCAGGTAGAAAACCAAAAAATACATACATTCACACCGTACCATTGCAAGTTTTGTTACTATGATTTTTGACAAATTTAAGTCATTTGCAGACGAAGAAGTCTTGAAGTATCTTGTATGGAGTGTAATCAACTTTCGTTAACCAATTTTTTGTCATTTCTTGTAAACAAAATTTTTGATATATTATTTTGAATTAAGTTAACTTAAATAACTTATTGATTTTTATAATGCAAAAATTGGGTTTATTTTTAGTGCTTAATTTTTTTTTTTAAAATGAATATTTTTTTTGGAATTTGTTGAAGAAGCTGGCATGAAATATATTCAAAAAATTACAATTTTTTGTTAATTTTTATTTAAAAATCTTGAAATCTAAAATTTTAGCTGAGAGTTTTTAAATAGAAAATGAACTCAAGGGATTGGAACTCCCAAAAACTTGCAAGTTTTGTAAAACCACAAGTTTCCCTAAATTTATGAAAAATAAATATTAACATTTTTTAAAAAATTTCGTACTTTAGAGAAATTTCAAAATGACTACATGTAGAATAGATCTAAAATTTCGAGAGATGAAGGAAAGATAGTGTTTTTTTTCCTGAATCACATTTCATTCATTAAAAAAGTTTTGACTTAATCAATCAATAATGATGCAGAAATATTATACAGAACCAGAAAATGCCAGAAAGCTTCTAAATATTTTTCCATTTTAGTTTGATGCCTTTTACATACATCAATGAGTTTAACTCAAGAAATTGAATTTTTATAATTTTTTTTTAAATTATTTTAAAAAATTTGTAAAACTTGCAAAACTTGTGAATCTTGTGGAACTACAGAAACTATTTTGTTTATTGAAAAGTATTTTTATATAAAAATAAGTATATTAAAGTGTTTTTAAGCCTTATTGTCGTTTTTTTCATACAAAATACTTCTGGTTACCCTAATAGGCAAAGAGCATGCTCACAAATTTGAGCACATGCGAGAGCATACTCAATTATAGAAATTTATGTGCTCAAATGAACGTACTCTCATGAGAACATAATGAGTACAAAAACGTAGTATACTCAATTGAGTACATTCATTGAGTACGCTCTCTAACATACTCTAAGTACATCAACATGATACAAAAAAGTTTTCTTTATGTGCTCTCTTGAGTATACTTATTGAGTATGTTCTCTCTCACATTGTGAGTATGACAAATAAGAGTGTAATTTTAAAGACAGTATACTCTCGTCAGTATACTCTTCAAGTGTACTCAAGCGCATATTCAGAGCATATCTTTCTGATAATTCACATTTAAATACATTATGCTCATCTGAGTACACTTTCTGAGTGCACTCTCAAATGTACTCTGAGCACGTCTTTGTAATAAGTTTATGTAAGAAACATTATGCTCATCTGAGTACACTTTCTGAGTGCACTCTCAAATGCACTCTGAGCATGTCTTTGTAATAAGTTTATGTAAGAAACATTATGCTCATCTGAGTACACTTTTTGAGTGCACTCTCAAATGTACTCTGAGCATGTCTTTGTAATAAGTTTATGTAAGAAACATTATGCTCATCTGAGTACACTTTCTGAGTGCACTCTCAAATATACTCTAAGCACGTTTTATTAACATGTCACATCCAATTGGATTATACTTAAATTCTCACACTTAACAAATATTTACTTCCAAGAATCTCTAGGTTTAATTTAAAAAAAAAGTTTATAAATATCAGTTTGAAATCGTTTGTATGCTTCAGCACTGTACTTTTGTATTGGAAAAAAAATTGTCGAAAAATGAAATTTTTGCAATATTTTCCTTCCGATGCAGTTATGACCAAAATTTTGATTGAAACTGATGAGAATCATGATTTAAGACCTTTTGACATCTAAAAATTTTTACTTGGATGCTTCAGTTCCTTTAAATTTTACTTTTTCAATTTCGTTTGTGGAGTACTTGGAAATTTCATCACAGTAAACATTTTTGGGTTTTCACGTGTGAATTTATTGGTTTTGTTCAGATTGAAAAATGAGTTTTTTGAACTTTGTGAGGATATGGAGCAGGATAACTTAACATGTTCTAAGATGAAAAAATTTGTGCCTGGAATTTCACATCTTTTGCAAAAAAATAGATTTCAAATTGGTTGCGGCATTGCGGAAAAAATCGCAAAATACGCTTTCTGTAAGCAAACAAGCAAGCAAGTTAATCATCAAGAAATCTCAATAACGAGACA
This sequence comes from Chironomus riparius, assembly GCA_917627325.4. NCBI lineage: Eukaryota > Metazoa > Arthropoda > Insecta > Diptera > Chironomidae > Chironomus > Chironomus riparius. The sequence goes on along the minus strand of OU895878.1, from coordinate 35,527,106 downwards.
TCGTAGAGACTTCTAGTTTTTTACATTTGATCCGTGCTACTCTATAGAAGAGCTGTATTGTTTTTAGGCAAGGTAGGAACAGCCGTTGCTTCGGAAAAATCAAAAAAATTTCCTTTCTCACGAATTTTTCAAAACAAAAGTTCACTGTGATTTTTATAAAATTAATCTTTGGATGAAAAAAAAATTTTAAAAATCTTTCAAAGAATGTTCGTTAAGCTTTAAATCTTCAAACATATGCTGAGCGAAGCTCAGCTGACGCGCTAGCTTCATACCTTCAAATTTATACTGAGCGAAGCTCAGCTGATTCACTAGCTTCATACATTAAACTTATGGATAACTTGGATTTCTACCCGATACACTAGTTCCTAGCAATTTTTGCTTTCACCCCCCCCCCCCCCCTGAGGATTTTAAACTATCTCTACATATAAGATTAATAAGATTACAAAAGGATTAAAGTTTGTATTAGGTTTCCAACCCTTAGAATCCAAAATGCCGTCGGTTATATATTCAGGAACAACCACTTAACCTACATGCCAAATTTCAGATTAATAGTTTAAAAGATACAAAATTATGGCAAAAAAATAATTTGGTTTGAAAAATGTATGGAAAAAAGTGAATAACTCCGTGAAAACCTCGGAAAACGCGTGGAAATATATGAAAATGGAAAAATTTATCATAAAACATCATGATCTATCAAAAAAGTGTAAAAAAGAATGAAAAAAAAGTTACTCACGGTAAGGCCTGAATCCGTGACCAATGAGTTGTGAGAAAATTCACCTTTTTAAGGGCTACGTAAAAATACTACGTAAAACGTAAGGTAAAATTTCAGAAAAAGTTAATTTAATTAACCTTCCTTTCAGACGGTCGGACAAAACGCAAGCAATAGCGTCATTTAAATTTTAAAATTTAAAATCAAAGTTAAATGTGTTATTTGCCAAAAATTTTACATAAGGTAACACAATTCGGTGGAGTAGAGGTAGCAACGCAGAATTTATCTAAGAACACAGCGACCAGAGGTTCGAATCCCGGTAAGATTTATAAAATTTTCATTAATCATTTCTTCTTTCTTTCTTTCTTTCATAGCTTTGAAAATTAAACAACAAAATAAAAAAAGGACGCATTAATTATGTAAAATAATAATAAAAAAAAGTTTCAAAAAATAATAATTTTTATTTATTACGTTCTTTAAAGTACACTCAAAGTATACTCTTTTGAGTACATCAATAGTCAGATTAATATCTACTTTTATGAGTATATTAAAAGTATGTCAAACCTAAGTATGCTCATTTGAGCATATGTTTTATGTGCTTAATTGAGCATAAAGTGTGTCACATGTGACATGACACATAAAAAAATGTTTTATTTCAAGAGTGTGCTCAAAGTATAACTAAGTGAGTACGCTCAGGTGAGTACACTTTTAGGCGGAAAGTAGTTACATAGTGTACTGTTTTAGGGAAGTACATAAATATTCCATCTATGTCAATGGAAAATGTGTGGAATACTTTGGTTACGTGGGAAACCAAATTTGAAAAAAATTTGACACCTCATTTTTCAAGTTCCGATTGCCTAGTAAGGAAAATAACAAGAAGTTTAATAATAAAGACTTGTCATGCACTGAAGGGATTCGATAAGCATGTCGGAGTAACTTTTACAAATTATTATGGAGAGTGTCAAATAAACCGAATAAAAGATCATACAGCATTATTTATAGGATAAGGAACAGAAAATGGACACGATTATTGGATTATAAAAAATAATTGTGTTCATGAAAATGAAATATATATAAGTCCACTTTTTGCATTTTACTATATATCTCATGTGGGCTGAACTATTTTTAATGATTTTGGTATCGTTGGAAAACTTAAATAAGATGCTACAATGTTGAATAAAAGTTTGGATTTTATTTAAAATAACAGAAATACAACTTTTCTCAAGAAATGCCTTTTATAGGTGCAACAATTATTTTTTTATTACGCATATCCATAATGCTCGAATAACACAAAACTCTTTTGTAACAGATATTATAATGAAAGGATAAAACCGTTCTCACTTATCTTACATTAATATTGTTCTAAATTGTATCATTCCGTCCACTCTTTCTCAAAGTTTTCTTTTTTGATGTCTTTGTCTTCAACTAAGTACACGTTCCAAAAATAAATTTTCATTATTCTAGATGGAGAACTTTAATGTACGAGAGCAAAACAAGAAGTTTTAAAAACTTTATGAATTTAATATGTTTAAAAATAAAATGAAATGTGTATGTATATGGGATGAAAAAGGTAACAACGTAAAGTAATTAATTTTTGTGGATAAAAAACTTTTTTTACTTCTCCCCATTAGACTTTAAAAAGCTATATGAAAATGCGAGTGAAGCGGTTTTTTTGTGTGACAAACTCATGGGAAATCATTATGCACACCTAAAAAGTTTTTTGTGTTCAAACCGCCAATTTTCTCTCGTTCCATTTTACTCTCTCCACTGTCATCACCATTATCACATCATATAAACACAAAATATTGAGCTTCATAAAACTTTTTTATGTACTGAACTCATGTTCATTCTCTTTATTCACTTCTCTTTTACTTTGTGTCGTCTATTAACCTCACAAATTACATTTTAATTAAATTTTCAATGCTCTTGCATTGCCATTGATGGGGTGGAAACGAGTGAGAAAGAAAAAAGGTTTCCTCGATAAGCATTATGCCTTTATGACTGGGCAAACCCTCTGACATTACATGCTTTTATGCATTTACCATTTTTGTGACTTGACTAATCATTTGTTTTATCTTTACAAAAATTTCAAAGATACTGCCGTGTAGTAAAAGCTTCAACTTTCTCATTCACACATATATTATTGCTATTATTCAAAGATATTTGAAATTGAAAATTTTCATTTTCTTAGAATAATAATAATATATAATAATAATAATAATAATAGTTTATTACCAGAGGTATTTAGATAATTTGACATGTATAGTACAACGATACAGAATGTGAAGAGATAATATAATAAACAAAACATTCACACGTGAAAACGGTGTGAATATAAACATTTAGAAAATTTATTATTTGTTAAAAATGAGGAATTTGAGCATGACATATATGTGCTGGGCTGCGTCAAAAATAAAAGGAATTTCAAAGCAACGGTTCAAAAAAAATTGAAAATTTCCTAAAATTTCCCGCATTTTTGAGAATATTTGCCAAAATCTAATATCTGAAAATCCTATTAATACACATCGATTCCTAACTTTACCGCTTTTGCCACAAAAAATGGAACATAAACTAGTGTATCGGGTAGAAACCCAATGCGGATTATATTCACACCGTACCATCAAAAGTCTTATGGATAGACCAAGATTTGTCCAGCATAAGTATTAAGGTATGAGGCTTGATAAGTTAACTGAGCTTCGCTCAGCATAAGTTTTGAGATATAAAGCTAGCAAGTCAGCTGAGCTTCGCTCAGCAGAAGTTTGAAGTTTTTTTTTTTGTAAAATTCGTGAGAAAGGAAAAGTTTTTGCTTTTTCTGAAGCAACGGCTGTTCTTACCTTGCCCAAAAACAATACAGCTCTTCTATAGAGCAGCACGGATCAAATGCAAAAAGCTAGAAGTCTCTACGATGCCTCGTTATTGAGATTTCTTGCTGATTAACTTGCTTGTTTGCTTGCTTGCTTGTTTGCTTACAGAAAGCGTATTTTGCGATTTTCTCAGCAATACCGCAACCAATTTGAAATCTGTTTTTTGCAAAAGATGTGAAATTTCAGGCACAAACTTTTCATCTTAGAACATGTTAAGCTATCTTGCTCCATATCCTCACAAAATGTGAAAAACTGATTTTTCAATCTGAACAAAACCAATAGATTCACACGTGAAAACGGTGTGAATATAAAAACATACTCCTGGCCTTTAATCATTGGAAACTTAAGGTTTTAAACATGTTTGCAGCAATTTTCGAAAGAAATTTTTTTGTTGAGGGCAATTCCACGGATGAATTTTTACAAAAAAACCGACTTTGAATCAAATTTTCTCTCAAACGAATGACTTTATAGCTCCAGTCTTAACACTTGCTTATGTAAATCACCGAGATCTATCTTTACGTATAATTAACTTTTGTCGTCAAGCTTTAATTAATGAAATATTTGGATTTTTGTCAGCGTTGGTATATTACACGATGTTGAATTCTGAGTTTGAAAGCAAAAATATACGACTTTAAAGACATCTAGACGACTATTAATGGTTGTTATACCGTTCATTCTATCCTTTTTTATGATTCTGCATACTTAAATTGGCTTGAAAGGCACTCAATTGTCAGAAAAATTAATAATTTTCCCGGGTGGACACAGCCAGTTAAAGTCCATTATTGGACAATCATTTAACAGTCTTTTAACTTGCCGAAATTTAAACGACATAGAGAACTAGACGTTTACTAGACTTTAACTGGACATTCATGCTAATCAATCAAGTGCTCGAAACTCAAAAATAATTTTCCTTACTTTTTGACCATATACTTCACAAGCGCTTGCAGAAATCACTTATATAAGGTCTCACTTAATTTGTATGAAACTTTTAAGTGAATATAAATGTTTCACGCTCAAGTGTTCGAGACTTAATGTTTACTAGAGATTTTTCATAAGTGTGAGTGTACTTTAATTAATTAATTTAATTACATTAATACAATAATAAAATTTTACAAAAGAAAAAAATGGAGAAAAAGACACGTGTTATTATTTTATTTCGATTTTTTTGTAACTGGACAATAACTAGACATAAGTGCAATTCCTATGTCCAGTTAAAAGGAAAGCGCAAAATATGTCATTAGTCGTCCCTAAGTCTAGTTAAATAAATAACAGCAACAGAAGGTCAAATGGAGATGTAATAGCCTGTAGATTCAAGAAAAGACAGCATTTAGGAACTGACATTTCTTATCTTGGTGTTATATTATATAATCAGCTTCCAGATTCCATAAAAGAAATTAAAGACTTTAACAAATTTAAAATTACAACAAAAAAATACCTAATTGAAGTGATTGACCTTCTCTTGGCTCCGGATCAGATTAAAACACGTAGAATTTCCTGATGACTGTTGCTCGTTCTTGGATACTCATCATAGATACCAAAAAAAATGGCACTTAACTATCTTCACAATATTTTGTTTGTTTCTGTTTACTTTTTTGTATGTACTAAATTTAGAACAGTGCAATTCAAATTTATTTTTGGCAGTTGAATACTTTAAATTTATTTTTACCGTTGGAAATTTTAATTTTGAAAACTGCTTACTTACCAACATATATCGAATAGTTTTTTTTATATTCGATCATCATACGTTTAACTCATATATATCTTTAAATGAACTTGAAGTTTCAACAGTTTAAATTCTCGCAGCTGCTTTGCAGTGTATTATTATTTTATTTTTCAATTTTTGATTCATGTAATCAGTATAGTGTAATGTATTGTCTCTTCTTTCTCTCCTAAAGGTTTTTTATGCCTCTTCAAACAGTTTAAGTATTGTTTGAGGAGGCTTTTTCCTTTTTTGAGCGGAGGGAAGGGGAAAAAAAGCATATATAAATAAAATAAAATAAATAAATAAATAAAAAAAATAGTTGCAAAGGCACGTCAATGGAAACTTACTCGCCATGAGCAGACAAGTCAATGGCAAGCTTTTAACTAGTACTCTGTCCACTCGGGAACGCTTAAGGGTAATTCCATGAGTGAAAAAAATTTTGGTGCACTAATTTTTCAAAAATATTTCCTTAACTAAGAACTTTGTACTCCAAATTGTAACTTCATTATGTTTATTAACACAATATTTATCTCCATATGTGAGAATTTCACATCAGAAATATGTCTAATTTTTGTTTTTTTAATAAAAGAGCGATTCCACGGATGAATTTTTGCAAAAAAACCGACTTTGAATCAAATTTTCTCTCAAACAAATGACTTTATAGCTCCAGTCTTAACACTTACTTATGTAAATCACCGAGATCTACCTTTATGTATAATTAACTTTTGTCGTCAAGCTTTAATTAATGAAATATTTGGATTTTTGTCAGCGTTGGTATATTACACGATGTTGAATTCTGAGTTTGAAAGCAAAAATATACGACTTTAAAGACATCTAGACAACTATTAATGGTTGTTATACTGTTCATTTTATCCTTTTTTATGATTCTGCATACTTAAATTGGCTTGAAAGGCACTCAATTGTCAGAAAAATGAATAATTTTAATGCATTTCATGTAATATACCAACGCTTAAGCCAAATCCATGAGAAAATGATTTTTAAAAAGCAAAGTTTTACTTTAATTAACAATTATGTCTTTGATTAGAATGTTGTTTCTAAAAGTTTAATGGTCAATAAAGATCCTTATCTCGTTTTAAAAAGTGTAAGCTTAGTTAAAGTTTATTTTTGAAACAATCAAATTTTTAAAGAACATGGATCAAAAATTTATTTTTTTCGAAATTCAACTCATCCGTGGAATTGCCCTTGGCAAAAAATTGATACACCGACACAAGAAAATTCAAAAAAATGACAATCGTTACAAGATTTTGAAATTTAAAGTGTTAATTTAAGTAACTTCCAATCATTTTATTGTTTAAAATGATAATTTGAATGAACAACTAGATGAACTTGCACAAATTGGTGCAGAAATATTTAAGTTTAAGCTTTTAAATTAAAAAGATATGAGAGGTCTTGTTTACTCAAAATACCCATTCCCGAAAATTCTACGTCATCGAAGGATATTCGAATGGCTCTACAGAAGGAACTAGACATTGTACATACTTAAATTTGTTATTAAAATCTTTGTCTCGGTGAGTTCTATAAGACTAGTTAAAAATATAAAATGCTTTAATGGAGAAAATTAATGAAAAATAAGAAAAATGGTCTCCGATGACGTAGAATTCATTTTCGATGCGGCCCTGCTGTATTCAGTGAAATATGTTTTTTCTACATTTGTTACGTAATTAAACACCAACCTACAAGGTTTTAATTTAAATTTTTTTTGGAAATTTTTAATACTTTAAATGAAGGTTAAGTGAATCTAGATGAAAAATGTCAAAAAAAACTTTCCATGTGACGAAAATTAATTTGAAAAAGAAAAAAAAAATTGTGTGAATATGAAATAATAGTTACTGCTAGAAAAAATATATACAATGGGCCCTCGATTTGAGTAGATTCGATTTGAGTAACAAATCCACAATGATTAAGATTCGGAAAATGTTCAAAAAACACGACTTACGTAGAAAGCCACGATAGCTAAGACTTCCATCAAAAGTATCCTTTCACAGACATTGAAAAGTTTTAAACATCACAAACTGAATTTTAAGTAAAGTAGATAGAAAAAGATTATTAAACATATAAACTCTTATATCTGGGCAATTCCACGGATGAGTTGAATTTCGAAAAAAATAAATTTTTGATCCATGTTCTTTAAAAATTTGATTTTTTCAAAAATAAACTTTAACTAAGCTTACACTTTTTAAAACGAGATAAGGATCTTTATTGACTATTAAACTTTTAGAAACAACATTCTAATCAAAGACATAATTGTTAATTAAAGTAAAACTTTGCTTTTTAAAAATCATTTTCTCATGGATTTGGCTTAAGCGTTGGTATATTACATGAAATGCATTAAAATTATTCATTTTTCTGACAATTGAGTGCCTTTCAAGCCAATTTAAGTATGCAGAATCATAAAAAAGGATAAAATGAACAGTATAACAACCATTAATAGTTGTCTAGATGTCTTTAAAGTCGTATATTTTTGCTTTCAAACTCAGAATTCAACATCGTGTAATATACCAACGCTGACAAAAATCCAAATATTTCATTAACTAAAGCTTGACGACAAAAGTTAATTATACATAAAGGTAGATCTCGGTGATTTACATAAGTAAGTGTTAAGACTGGAGCTATAAAGTCATTTGTTTGAGTGTTTGATTTTTGCAAAAATTCATCCGTGGAATCGCCCATCTTTAGAATTTTTTTCTCATTTACGATTCAAAAATTATTCAAAACACCAAAAAGACGTTTTTTGGCGTTTTGAAGGCATAGACGATGTCCAATTGTGAAAGTTTATGTACAGAAAAATCCGGCCTCCTAATACACACATTTTGGTACCCTTTGAGATTTTTGAAAATGAGTCCTTTTTTGAAAAAAGTGTGTTTTGAACGAAACCAATAACTTACACGCATTTTGCGCGGAAAATTCAAAATTATCATATTAATTAAACTTCATCTTTTGAATGCCAGATTAAAGATCTTAACTTGAGGCAAAAGTTTATTGTGATTTTATAAAATTAATCTTTGGATGAACATTTTTTTATATTCACACCGTTTTCACGTCACTATGGGGCAAAATTGAAAAAAAAGGGACTTTCACTTTGATTTTGGGACTTTTTCAAATTACAAACTCAGGTATATTTTTTCTTATATAGGACATAAAAATAGACTTCTATGCCAAATTTCAAGTCATTTGGTGCTGTTCCTGCGATTTTGTGACTGTTTAAAGTTGAAAATGAGTGAAAATTCTGATTTTTTCATGCCCTCTTTAAATCTAAAGTTCCTTATGATTATTAAAGATATTGAAAAACGGTTTTCAGTTCCTAATAGTAGTATATGAGAGCTTCATTTTAATATTCCACAAAGATTTTAACTTTGTAGTTTTGGTACCGCTATGGTAGGATATGTAAGAAAAATAGTGGAAAAATATCTTCAAACGTGCCGCAAGTATCTTAGATCGCAGAATAGTAGGGGGTAGGATCACACCAACATGTAGTCCTTGACTTGTAATTTTCAGAACTGTATAAACTTTGTCCAATATAGTTCTGCATTAAAAAGTTATAGCGATTTTAGTGAGTCGTTGACTATTTAGCCAAAAACTCAAATGTCTTATAAAAAATACAAATCAATTAATACAAAAAAGTTTTTTCATTTTTTCTAATCATAAATACTGTAAGAAAACAAACAGTGAAGAAATTTTTTTAAAAAGTTCAAAATTTGATGAGATATTGGGTACATTTGATAATTGACGACTTGTATGCTTTTCTCATCACTCAAACCACTTGTACTCTTACAAAACAAACTATTTTTTAATTTTGCTTCTAGTTTATTATAGCTTAAGTCAGAACCTTTCTAATGATGTATAATACTTGATGGTTGACTTTGATCTTGGTCATGAATTTGAGCCTTGTTTGTGAGCGACTCTAAACTAGAAAAATCTCAAAAACGTCATTACTAGAAATAGCACTTAGAAACAAATTTAAGTATTTATTTGTGGTTTTTTATGATGATTAATGATAGTTGTGACTATTAAAACTCAAAAATTTGCATTTCACAAAGTTTTTGTTATCTCAGGTAGCTTCTAAGGTACGACCCTAGTAGACAATATTGGGTCTGAAAATCTCAAAGATTTGATTATTTTTCAGAGTTTTGTTGATTGATATTTCATAATGGAACATATTTGAGTCAAAAATCATTACTTTTAAATAGTTTTGATGGGTAATTTCTTGATTTTGGCTATTTTGTTAAAGTTCAGCTTGCGTCGGTCACTTTCAAACCTCTCCTATGACTGCTATAACAAAGTTTCATGCAAGTATTATACATCACCTTTAAGGTATTGATTTAAGCTAGCAATAATCGAAAACAGATTGCAAAAATATTAATTCTGAAAAAAGTTATGGTCATTTGAGTGGATCGAAATGCATACAGAACCTCAATCAGCATAGGTAAAAATTACAAAAGTTGTAAATTTTAGCGAAAATCTCACAAAAAAGAATTTGAAAAGTCATAAAATACTATCTTACTTAGGAAAAACATTGAGTTTGACAAAAAAAAAGTCTGGAATTTTCAACTTTTGTATTTTTTACCTATGCTGATTGAGGTTCTATATGCATTTCGATCCACTCAAATGACCATAACTTTTTTCAGAATTAATAGTTTTGCAATCTGTTTTCGATTATTGCTAGCTTAAATCAATACCTTTAAGGTGATGTATAATACTTGCATGAAACTTTTTTATAGCAGTCATAGGAGAGGTTTGAAAGTGACCGACGCAAGCTGAACTTTAACAAAATAGCCAAAATCAAGAATTTACCCATCAAAACTATTTAAAAGTAATGTTTTTTGACTCAAATATGTTCCATTATGAAATATCAATCAACAAAACTCTGAAAAATAATCAAATCTTTGAGATTTTCAGACCCAATATTGTCTACTAGGGTCGTACCTTAGAAGCTACCTGAGATAACAAAAACTTTGTGAAATGCAAATTTTTGAGTTTTAATAGTCACGACTATCATTAATCATCATAAAAAACCACAAATAAATACTTAAATTTGTTTCTAAGTGCTATTTCTAGTAATGACGTTTTTGAGATTTTTCTAGTTTAGGGTCGCTCACAAACAAGGCTCAAATTCATGACCAAGATCAAAGTCAACCATCAAGTATTATACATCATTAGAAAGGTTCTGACTTAAGCTATAATAAACTAGAAGCAAAATTAAAAAATAGTTTGTTTTGTAAGAGTACAAGTGGTTTGAGTGATGAGAAAAGCATACAAGTCGTCAATTATCAAATGTACCCAATATCTCATCAAATTTTGAACTTTTTAAAAAAATTTATTCACTGTTTGTTTTCTTACAGTATTTATGATTAGAAAAAATGAAAAAACTTATTTGTATTAATAGATTTGTATTTTTTATAAGACATTTGAGTTTTTGGCTAAATAGTCAACGACTCACTAAAATCGCTATAACTTTTTAATGCAGAACTATATTGGACAAAGTTTATACAGTTCTGAAAACTATTGTATTTTTTACCTATGCTGATTGAGGTTCTATATGCATTTCGATCCACTCAAATGACCATAACTTTTTTCAGAATTAATAGTTTTGCAATCTGTTTTCGATTATTGCTAGCTTAAATCAATACCTTTAAGGTGATATATAATACTTGCATGAAACTTTTTTATAGCAGTCATAGGAGAGGTTTGAAAGTGACCGACGCAAGCTGAACTTTAACAAAATAGCCAAAATCAAGAAATTACCCATCAAAACTATTTAAAAGTAATGTTTTTTGACTCAAATATGTTCCATTATGAAATATCAATCAACAAAACTCTGAAAAATAATCAAATCTTTGAGATTTTCAGACCCAATATTGTCTACTAGGGTCGTACCTTAGAAGCTACCTGAGATAACAAAAACTTTGTGAAATGCAAATTTTTGAGTTTTAATAGTCACAACTATCATTAATCATCATAAGAAACCACAAATAAATACTTAAATTTGTTTCTAAGTGCTATTTCTAGTAATGACGTTTTTGAGATTTTTCTAGTTTAGGGTCGCTCACAAACAAGGCTCAAATTCATGACCAAGATCAAAGTCTACCATCAAGTATTATACATCATTAGAAAGGTTCTGACTTAAGCTATAATAAACTAGAAACAAAATTAAAAAATAGTTTGTTTTGTAAGAGTACAAGTGGTTTGAGTGATGAGAAAAGCATACAAGTCGTCAATTATCAAATGTACCCAATATCTCATCAAATTTTGAACTTTTTAAAAAAATTTCTTCACTGTTTGTTTTCTTACAGTATTTATGATTAGAAAAAATGAAAAAACTTTTTTGTATTAATTGATTTGTATTTTTTATAAGACATTTGAGTTTTTGGCTACATATTCAACGACTCACTAAAATCGCTATAACTTTTTATTGCAGAACTATATTGGACAAAGTTTATACAGTTCTGAAAACTACAAGTCAAGGACTACATGTTGATGTGATCCTACCCCCTACTATTCTGCGATCTAAGATACTTGCGGCACGTTTGAAGATATTTTTCCACTGTTTTTCTTACATATCCTACCATAGCGGTACCAAAACTACAAAGTTAAAATCTATGTGGAATATTAAAATGAAGCTCTCATATATTACTATTAGGAACTGAAAACCGTTTTTCAATATCTTTAATAATCATAAGGAACTTTAGATTTAAAGAGGGCATGAAAAAATCAGAATTTTCACTCATTTTCAACTTTAAACAGTCACAAAATCGCAGGAACAGCACCAAATGACTTGAAATTTGGCATAGAAGTCTATTTTTATGTCCTATACAAGAAAAAATATACCTGAGTTTGTAATTTGAAAAAGTCCCAAAATCAATGTGAAAGTCCCTTTTTTTTTCAATTTTGCCCCATAGTGCACGTGTGAATCTATTGGTTTTGTTCAGATTGAAAAATCAGTTTTTCGCATTTCGTGAGAAAACAAAGCAAAATTGGTCATGAAATATATAATGTGTGAAGGGCCCAGTCTTTCAGCTGGAGGCACTGCGATTCAAATTAGAACAGAATCTATTGTACCACACCCTTTAGACCTACAGTTTATAGTGGGATCCGAACCACTTGCAAGCTCTGTACATTGCAAAGACACGAGTACGTCATAAGACCTGATGTACCCTGCAATGTACCTAGTCACAATCCGTGTGCGCAAGATGCCGTAAGGAAGTCATCCAGATGCTAGTATATCCTTGTATATATGAAAGGTCCAAGAAGAAAAGTTTGTGCCTGAAATTTTACATCATTTTCAAAAAACAGATTTCAAATTGGTTGTGGCATTGCTGAGAAAATCACAAAATACGCTTTCTGTAAGCAAACAAGCAAGCAAGCAAACAAGCAAGTTAATCAGCAAGAAATCTCAATAACGAGACATCGTAGAGACTTCTAGTTTTTTACATTTGATCCTTTCTTACGAATTTTTCGTGAAGAAAAAAAGTGAAAAACTAGATTTTGACTGGACCTGTCCCAAGTTCATAATTGAAAATGTATTTCCTACTTGGTTCTTTGCTCAAAAAAATTTTAAGATGTTTTATTTGTATTTGTTTTAAGCACTAGAATATTTATGCAAAGTTTCAATCCATTTGGATAAACCCTCGAAGAAAAAAGTGACAAAATTGATTTTAACTAGGGTCGCCCCTAGTCCAAAATTGAAAATGTATTTCCTACTTGGTTCTTTGCTCAAAAAAATTTTAAGATGTTTTATTTGTCGTTTCTCGTAATATTTTAACATTTACGAGAAAATGTGGTTCGAACAAGTGTGAAGTATGGCCGAGATTTGGACCAAAATCAGCTATACTGGTTCATAGTGTTCCCGAGGGTGACAAAATTCAAACTAAGTGTTTTTGTAGCTGACATAATTATGACATAAATTAGGTATATCTTTTGAACTGTGTCGATATTGGTTTTGGCCGTACTTCACGCCCACCCTTAAAACTTTTGCTGAGAAAATCTTGGTCTGCGAATATATCCGCATTGGGTTTCTACCCGATACACTAGTTTTTAAAAACTTTTATAGAATGATCGTTAAGCTTTAAACCTTTAAACATATGCTGAGCGATGCTCAGCTGACTCGATAGCTTTATACCTGCAAACTCATACTGGGTGAAGCTCAGCTGACTCGCTACCTTTATACATTCAAACTTATGCTGAGCAAAGTTCAGCTGACTCGTCAAGCTTAATACCTTCAAACTTATGCTGAAGCTTATGCTATGCAAAACTTATGCTATGCAAATCTTGGTCTTTCCACAAGACTTTTGATGGTATGGTGTGAATATATCCGCATTGGGTTTCTACGCGATACACTAGTTTGAGCTGCAAACATTTCCAAATATTAAAGTAGTTATAATTACTTTAGATTATCCTTAAACATGTTTGCAGTGCAAAATTTCATGTTTTAAAATTTAAAATTTTGAATTGTTCAGCTGATTATATAAGTTGTAAATTGAGAGAATATTTGAAGTTTTTGTGTTGAATTCCGAAAAATTCAGCATGTTAAGGATAGCATTTGTGTATCTTCAGTTGTCATTTTCGACGAAACCATCTATATTTTATTGAATTTTTAACGAAAACCCTGAATTGGAAATCAAATGAATCTCCGAAAATTTATCATAGTTTGAGCCTACTACACCAAACATGAATGAAAACTTTAAAAGCTAGTTTTCATGGCATTAAAGAAATAAGATCAGCTATGTAATGCACGGCTTAGCATTTACCCGACATCTACCCAGAACGAACGGAATTTTTTAATCAGCATCATTTAGTAAGGAATATAACAAGAAGTTTAATAATAAATAGACGTATAAGTATTTACAACTAGTCGTTGTTTATTATTTTGAGTGAAACTTTTAAGCAAATTTTTAAAAGGCGGTCACGAGAATTAGTCGAGACCAAGAAATCGAGAAAGCATATAAACAAAATTTTGGAAAATTTTGGATGAAAACCAATGAAAACAATTTAAAAACTTTTAAGGAATTGTTGGTATATTCTGGTATATTCTTCAAACATATGCTGAGCGAAGCTCATCTGACTCACTACGCTTCATGGCTTCAAACATATGACTCGTCAAGCTTTATGCTTTCAACACTTGTGCTATGCAACAAGTTGTACGGTGTGAATACAACCGCATTGGGTTTCTACCCGATACACTAGTTTCATCCGAAAATAAATTAATATGATATGTCTGATTCTTGATGACTGGCAAATTTTAATTTTGCTTATGAAAATTTTAAAAATTATGTTTAAGCAGCAATTAACTTTTATGACATGTTCACCTACAAGTTTGCATGATTTATACTTCACAGTAAGATTAATGTTAACCTTTATTTTTTAAAACTATACCTTTAAAACACAGCGTGATATTTTCTTTCTTAAAGGCTTAAAAAGCTAAATATGAAATTCCTGCAGAAGTCAAATACATTCATTAGGAAAAGATATATTGTAAATCATAAGAGGACCACATAGTGATACTGCATACAAAATGGATGCATGTAGCTATATGAAAAATTATTTTTAAGATTCATTTTATTTTGTTATTTAACATTCATACCAGGGCGATTTCATGAGTGAATAAAATATTTTTTCATTCATGGAATCGCCCACCAGTTTTATCAAACATGTCTTTCGTCAAGTTTTATAAAATTTTAATCTATTTTTATAATATTTTAAAATAAAGTAAGCAAATTAGATATTTTAATTTTTTTAAAAAGATTTCTAGCGCATGCCAATTTGTCAAACCCTTACGTACACCAAAAAAAGAACGTGAATTTTTTTTGTAAACAATTTCTCAATTAAAACAAAAAAAATTCTTAGCGATCGTGAAAAAAAATCTGGCTTAAAAGTTTGTCGCCTACAATCTTTGGACGACACTGTTCTAGATTTATTCTTGGTATGAATGTATAAAGAGGGGTTAGACATGTTGCTAGACAATGTTAGATGTACCAAAATTCTCTTAAACATCTATGGTCATTGTCTATATAATTTTCATTTATTTATATGACGTTCGAGTTGATCATGTCTTTTGAAAATCCATGCATGTGGAAAGAAAAAGCAAAAGAGATGGGAATGACTTTTTTTGAAGGTGTCTGAAAATTTATAGCATCCTTTTTTTGTCTTACATGCTGTTGCTGTTGTAGTTTCCGACGAATAAAAAAAGAAAAAAAGAAAGAATTATTCACTGCTTGAGTAGACATTTTTTTTTTAAATTCACTAGCTAACCATCTAACCACTGCTCCATACATACAATAAATGAATGTAAGAGCTCGTATGCTTTACTAAAATGTAATTTATAAGCCAATGTGTCCACTCATTCTGTAAAAGTCATGTAATTTTTAAGGTATATGTTTGCATGCATGGTAGATTCTAATAAGTTTAAAAAGTAGAAAATTTATATTTTTTAAAGGCAAAATCTACACTATGTTTCAATTATTTAAAAGCTATGTGCTTTATCTCTTCCTTTCCCTGATTTTTTATCTTTTCTCAAAGCAACTAATATTATGTCCCCTCTCTCTTAATACATTGAAAAATGATTCATTAAATACCATGCATATTTGAATCTCTTGAAGACATGTGGAAAGGAAAAGGCCAGTCATGAAATAAAGTACATTTTTTGATGCTGGGTTAAAAGTCCAGAGATCATAAGTCCAGATACAAAAATCATGCACAGAAAATTATAAGTCCAGAAAATAAAAGTGACTAAAGGTTTAAAAGTCCAGATACAAATTGCAACTGAACTTAAAAACCTCACGTGCAGTTTATAAGTCCAGGTACAAATACACCTGGAATTATAAACTGCACGAGAGGTTTTTAAGTTCAGATGCATTTTATATCTGGACTTATAAACCTTACGTGTGGTTTATAATTCCAGAAAATTTATAAATTTTACTTATAAACTTCTAGTGCGATTATAAGTCCAGATACATTTTTCTGGACTTATAATCCTTGAAAATTATTTGAAACTATTTCAAATTTTATTTTATTTATTAAGTCTCTGTTATTGAACTTTAGTGCCTTAAAGTTGAACATCATAAAAAATCTTTATCACTAAATATTTACTGAATCTTAAATGTAGCAGCTAATGTTTTTAGCACTTTTAGAAGCATTTTAAATTAGCGATTTAAAAGAAATCAATCAGAAAATCCAAGATGACTGAAGTTTTTTCGACTTTATACATTCTCAATTTTACTCTAGCACCAGTTGGGTTTCGATCACGCTACTTTTTTTACGTATATGAGAAAGTAATAAGATAGATCAGGAGCAGGACGAATCTTACATTTCTGTATACTCGTAATGAACATTTCATTTTTACTTTTCTTTAGTTTTTGTGAATTCTACAGACGAGTTAAATTTTAAAAAAATAAGCTTTTTTGATCCATATAATTTGAGAATTTGAGTATTCACGTGTGAAAGTATTGTTTTTGTTTAGATTGAAAAATCAGTTTTTCAAATTTTGTGAGGAAATGGAGCAAGATAGCTAAAAATGTCGAAAGATGAAAAGTTTGTGCCTAAAATTTCACATCTTCTGCAAAAAATATGATTTCAATTTGGCATTGCTTAGAAAATCGCAAAATACGCTTTCTGTAAGCAAACAAGCAAGTCCCTAGCAGAAATTTACTAGTAATTTCCTAGTAATTTACTGGATAACTTTCCATTTGCTACTTGCTATTTGCTAGTCAAAATCCAAGTTCAAATCATCGCCAAAGACCCGCATTTTCACTTGCTAATTGACTAGTCAATTCGCTTACAATTTAACTAGTAATTTACTAGCAAATTTTTAAAAAAATTAAATGAATATAACCGTTGATTTCCACGTGTTCTTTTGATTTTTTTTATTTGTGTAAATTTTTGTAAAAGTATTAGTGTGTCCTTATTTAAAGTTAATTAAAGTACACTAACACTATGAAAAAAAAATAAAAGACTTAATTTAATTAAGTCGAATACTGATGAACACCCATGACTCGCACGCAAACCTGAGGAAGATAAATAATTATTTGAAAGTCACATACAAATTTGGATCGACCTTATAAAGGTGATTTCTGCGCGCTATTGTGAAGTATATGGCAAATGCCAAATTTAGAACAAAATTTTTTATGACGCAAAAAATTCTTTTTATGATGATTTTTCTTAGGATTCGAACTTAAGAAGATTTGATCAAACATTTTACATGGTAATATGCTAGTAATTTGCTAGTTAGTCTCGCTAGGGAGTTAATCACCAAGAAATCTCAATAACGAGACATCTTAGAGACTTCTAGTTTTTTTGCATTTGAACCGTGCTGCTCTATAGAAGAGCTGGATTGTTTTTGGGCAAGGTAGTAACAGCCGTTGCTTCAGAAAAAGCAAAATATCTTCTTTTTACGATTTTTAAAAACCAGAGGTTGTTCTGATTTTTTTTTAAATTAAACTTTGGATGAAATAAATTTAAAAAAAACTTTTAATAACTTTTGGCATATTCGGTAAGCTTTAAACTTTCAAACATTGAGTATACTGAGTTTCATATATTATTATGCGCATTCCCTAATTGGCAAAGAGCACAGGAAGAGCACACTCTAATTTTTGCTGAGTGTACTCTAAAAAGTATGCTTTTTCATACAAAAGTTTGTGCCACTACTTTACGCCTAAAAGTGTACTCACCTGAGCGTACTCACTCAGTTATACTTTGAGCACGCTCTTGAAATAAAACATTTTTTATGTGTCATGTCACATGTGACACACTTTATGCTCAATTAAGCACATAAAACATATGCTCAAATGAGCATACTTAGTTTGACATACTTTTAATATACTCATAAAAGTACATATTAATCTGACTATTGATGTACTCAAAAGAGTATACTTTGAGTGTACTTTAAAGGACGTAATAAATAAAAATTATTATTTTTTGAAACTTTTTTTTATTATTATTTTACATAATTAATGCGTCCTTTTTTTTATTTTGCTGTTTAATTTTCAAAGCTATGAAAGAAAGAAAGAAAGAAGAAATGATTAATGAAAATTTTATAAATCTTACCGGGATTCGAACCTCTGACCGCTGTGTTCTTAGATAAATTCTGCGTTGCTACCTCTACTCCACCGAATTGTGTTACCTTATGTAAAATTAAACGGGTTCAGGCCTCACCTTGAGTAACTTTTTTTTCATTCTTTTTTACACTTTTTTGATAGATCATGATGTTTTATGATAAATTTTTCCATTTTCATATTTTTCCACGCGTTTTCCGAGGTTTTCACGGAGTTATTCACTTTTTTCCATACATTTTTCATACCAAATTATTTTTTTGCCATAATTTTGTTTCTTTTAAACTTTTAATCTGAAGTTTGGCATGTAGATTAAGTGGTTGTTCCTGAATATATAACCGACGGCATTTTGGATTCTAAGGGTTGGAAACCTAATACAAACTTTATTCCTTTTGTAATCTTATTAATCTTATATGTAGAGATAGTTTAAAATCCTCAGGGGGGGGGGGGGGGGGGGGGGGGGTGAAAGCAAAAATTGCTAGGAACTAGTGTATCGGGTAGAAACTCAAGTTATCCATAAGTTTGAATGTATGAAGCTGGTGAATCAGCTGAGCTTCGCTCAGCATAAATTTGAAGGTATGAAACTAGCGCGTCAACTGAGCTTCGCTCAGCATATGTTTGAAGATTTAAAGCTTAACGAACATTCTTTGAAAGATTTTTAAAATTTTTTTCATCCAAAGTTTAATTTTATAAAAATCACAGTGAACTTTTGTTTTGAAAAATTCGTAAGAAAGGAAATTTTTTTGATTTTTCCGAAGCAACGGCTGTTCCTACCTTGCCTAAAAACAATACAGCTCTTCTATAGAGTAGCACGGATCAAATGTAAAAAACTAGAAGTCTCTACGATGTCTCGTTATTGAGATTTCTTGATGATTAACTTGCTTGCTTGTTTGCTTACAGAAAGCGTATTTTGCGATTTTTTCCGCAATGCCGCAACCAATTTGAAATCTATTTTTTTGCAAAAGATGTGAAATTCCAGGCACAAATTTTTTCATCTTAGAACATGTTAAGTTATCCTGCTCCATATCCTCACAAAGTTCAAAAAACTGATTTTTCAATCTGAACAAAACCAATAAATTCACACGTGAAAACCCAAAAATGTTTACTGTGATGAAATTTCCAAGTACTCCACAAACGAAATTGAAAAAGTAAAATTTAAAGGAACTGAAGCATCCAAGTAAAAATTTTTAGATGTCAAAAGGTCTTAAATCATGATTCTCATCAGTTTCAATCAAAATTTTGGTCATAACTGCATCGGAAGGAAAATATTGCAAAAATTTCATTTTTCGACAATTTTTTTTCCAATACAAAAGTACAGTGCTGAAGCATACAAACGATTTCAAACTGATATTTATAAACTTTTTTTTTTAAATTAAACCTAGAGATTCTTGGAAGTAAATATTTGTTAAGTGTGAGAATTTAAGTATAATCCAATTGGATGTGACATGTTAATAAAACGTGCTTAGAGTATATTTGAGAGTGCACTCAGAAAGTGTACTCAGATGAGCATAATGTTTCTTACATAAACTTATTACAAAGACATGCTCAGAGTACATTTGAGAGTGCACTCAAAAAGTGTACTCAGATGAGCATAATGTTTCTTACATAAACTTATTACAAAGACATGCTCAGAGTACATTTGAGAGTGCACTCAAAAAGTGTACTCAGATGAGCATAATGTTTCTTACATAAACTTATTACAAAGACGTGATCAGAGTACATTTGAGAGTGCACTCAGAAAGTGTACTCAGATGAGCATAATGTTTCTTACATAAACTTATTACAAAGACATGCTCAGAGTACATTTGAGAGTGCACTCAGAAAGTGTACTCAGATGAGCATAATGTTTCTTACATAAACTTATTACAAAGACGTGATCAGAGTACATTTGAGAGTGCACTCAGAAAGTGTACTCAGATGAGCATAATGTTTCTTACATAAACTTATTACAAAGACATGCTCAGAGTACATTTGAGAGTGCACTCAGAAAGTGTACTCAGATGAGCATAATTTTATTACATAAACTTATTACAAAGACGTGCTAAGAGTACATTTGAGAGTGCACTCAGAAAGTGTACTCAGATGAGCATAATGTTTCTTACATAAACTTATTACAAAGACGTGCTCAGAGTATATTTGAAAGTGTACTCAGAAAGTGTACTCAGATGAGCATAATTTTATTACATAAACTTATTACAAAGACGTGCTCAGAGTATATTTGAAAGTGTACTCAGAGGAGCATAATGTTTCTTACATAAACTCATTACAAAGACGTGCTCAGAGTGCATTTGAGAGTGCACTCAGAAAGTGTACTCACATGAGCATAATGTATTTAAATGTGAATTATCAGAAAGATATGCTCTGAATATGCGCTTGAGTATACTTGAAGATTATACTGACGAGAGTATACTGTCTTTAAAATTACACTCACATTTGTCATACTCACAATAAGTATACTCAAGAGAGCACATAAAGAAAATTTTTTGTATCATGTTGATGTGTAGAGAGCGTACTCAATGAATGTACTCAAGTGAGTATACTACGTTTTTGTACTCATTGTGTACTCATGAGAGTATGTTCATTTGAGCACATAAATTTCTATAACTGAGTATGCTCTCGCATGTGCTCAAATTTGTGAGCATGCTTTTTGCCTATTAGGGATTGAGTTTTAAAATATCATTTTTTACACGGATTAGGAAAATAAAAGCCTTAAATTTTTCGAAAACATAAATTTACTTCAGAAAACAATTCGTTTAATTTCTTATCTTTAGTATGCGTATGATGATACAAAAAGTTTTTTGACTTTTAATTTTTAATTCCAAAGAATTGAAAATTATCCTTGATTAAGGCATGAAAAATCTTAATGGATCTTAATAAGTTATTATCGAGGGGTATAATGAAATACAACAGCTTAAAAGGATATATAAGATACTTTAGAGGAAAAAAATTATCAAATGTGAATTCTTTGTGTGAAGTTTTCAAAATTTCAATGAGTTTTAAATAATTTTCAAGGATCATAAGTCCAGAAAAATGTACCTGGACTTATAAACTGCACGTGAGGTTTTTAAGTTCAGTTGCAATTTGTATCTGGACTTATAAACCTTTAGTAACTTTGATTTTCTGGACTTATAATCTCTGGACTTATAACCCAGCATCCATTTTTTTATTTGTTTGAAATGTGTTTTAAAATTTATCGTTTATTACACTGAGTTAAAGATTGTTTCAAAATTAAAGTGGATGCAAATTTTAAATTCTGATGGAAAATCATTTTATATGGTTTAAAATTAACATCAGTCATTTGAATTTACTGAATAATCATTCTGGAATAAGAAATGTTGAAACAGTTATCACTAAGTGATGACGAGATGACAGAGTTATGACAAATGTCTTTTAAAGAAAAATTATCTTATTATCCTCATAATAGGATAAAACTGGATAAAACTAATTTTTTTAAAACGTAGACGTTTTAAACTAGTATAGAAGCCGCTGTTACAGCTGTGAACGGACGAACTAAGCGCATTTTCCTACTAAAAGGAATTAAGGCCCATATTATCATATATCAGCTTTCGAATGCAAAAAACTAGAAGTCTCTAAGTACTTTCAGTTCCGAGTTTTTGAAGCAGTCCGTCAGCCAGCCAATGTGGACCTTTGTTTCCTAAGGAAAATGCGCTATATTCCTTCTTCATATTTTCAATTTATTAAGAGAATCGTATCATAAAAGATATTGTGCAGTATTTTCATAATTTGAGATGATTCTTTTTAAATATTCTAAACACGTTTTGACTTTTGAATATTTTGAATTTTTGTTTGTGACAACTGAAACTTTGTTCAGCTGTTCGGGTCCTGAGATCCAGAGATCGAAGCCGATTTTTTCGGCTTAGCTCAATTTTTGATTTTTTTGATAGAAAAAAGCCATTCGACACCCATTTCAAGTTATTAAATTGAACTTTACATGCTTAAAAAGAAATTTAAGCCGATCGGCTAATTTGAAATTCTGAGATCACTATAGCTATATGCTGACAAATTATTACACAGAATCATAGTAAAGCATGTAAAGTTCAATTTAATAACTTGAAATGGGTGTCAAATGGCTTTTTTCTATCAAAAAAATCAAAAATTGAGTTAAGCCGAAAATATCGGCTTCGATCTCTGCTGAAATCTCCTTAATCATACATCGGAGAGAGCTCAGGTTTGGTTTATTAGGTTCTTTTTTATCGATTTATAAACCCATCGAATGGATAAAAGTCTTAAATAGTGTATTTATACTATAGTTGTTGATTTTTTATTTCATATGAAAAACACGTGATTAGTACGTTCAGAAGTTTGTTCAGGGTGCGTTAGAAATTTATATTAACTTCAACCGTTATAAATTTGAATCTCAAAAAAAAAACGCTAAAAGAAAAAAATTTTGAATTGAAAAAAAACGTTAAATGGCAAATCCTGAAAAAATTCAAATTTTTAAAACCGTTAAAAAATTTAAATTTGAAATAAGCATTGAAAGTTTTAACTGTACCTAATGTTTAATATTTGTAAAATACAGCAAGAAAGCATTGCTAATGGCAAACATTTTGAGATATTTGCGTACTGATTCGCATTTTTCTATTAAAAAATACTGATCGCTAACACAAAAATGCGCTTAAGTCCCTCGATCAAGGACTTCTGTAAATTTGTTTTACTACGTGTTTCTTAACTTGCTTTCTTATCTGTTTGATTGTCGGCAATTTCAAATCTTGCGATCAATTTTTCGAACACTTCTACTGCTCAAATCGAGCTGAAAATTTCCTATTTCCCATTTTTATGAATTTTCACATATTTTAATAAGACCTTTATTTCAAATTAATCTTTTGTGTGGGTTAATTTTACAATAGAGTATTTATTTGCACTATTCTGACTGAGGTATCATCAACTAAGATTTCATATAAACCTATATAAACATATTTCTTCTGTTATAATGCGCCCTCGTTTTTTGTTGTTGATGTACGATAAGATCAAGGTGTAATTATTGGAAATTTTGTGAACGATATTGACTGGGATATAAAAATTTATCAAATATAATCTGAAAATTTAAAACCAAATTCTTTGCAACCCAGAAGAAGTTATTTTCTCCATTTTAGTGCACGCGAAAAACGTAGTTTTTAAAAAGTTTTTTTTTTAAGTATATTTTTTATTATGAGCATATAATTAAAATAATTTACAATCATATACATATAACGTTTAGAATTTAAACCCGTCTTTTTGACGGTAATAATTAAGGAATTAGAAATATTCCCTCATTTTCATAGAGTTAAAAAAGACGGACAGATGAAAATACAGACAAAGCGTCTTAAGCTCCCTTTTAAAATTAAAGTATGTATATGAGATTCGCCACATTTGTTCTCTTTTTATAATAAATGGTTTTTAACGAATGTATAGAAAAAATACGCTTATATATGAATTGAAAAGAGCAGATCAGTTTTCAAGCTCTACTTGGATCGTTGGTATTGTTGCATCGTCCATCACGAATTTTTTGCAAACGTCTTGTACCAATAACAGCTAGCAAGCTAAAGAATGAGAAGGAAGAGGAAAAATGAATATACAAACAGAAAAAAAAATCATCACACATTTCTACTCGATTGTTTTGAAAAATTGTCTTAAAGAATAGAGAAAAAAGAATATCCATATAAGACTGGCATGTGATATCAGTATGCAATAAAAATATTTGAATTTTACTCACAATCGCTTGATATTGGGATAATATAAACCAATATAAGCAATCCAATTGATGGGGAAAATTCCTGACCAGCATAATCCAGTGTTATTAGCTAGCGCTATAGCATACAAATAAGCACATCGTTCGGCTGTCATTCGTTTATCGTCACTTTGAACGGGATGATTATACTTTTGACCTGGAATCTCAACAAATGCTTCTTGTAGGAAATTTGAAAATGTAGGACCAGGACAGTAAATATTCACATTTATGTTAGGTTTCTCATTTCTCAATGCTTCATAATATCCCTAAAATATAAAATGATGTTAACATAATAAATAAATTTCAAAATACAAAATCCTTACATGCAAAGCATGTTTAGCTCCAGTATAAGAAGCAGAGTTAGGAGCTCCTATTAATCCAGCTGTTGAGCTTGTTACTGCCAATTGTCCCTTGACATTATTTTGTTCAAAATATGTGACAGCAAGACGTGATAAATGAATAACAGAAAAAACATCCAACTCAAACAACTCTCGATCGACATTGATGTCAATTTTATTCCATTCTGCCCGTTGAGATCTTCCAGCATTATTGACTAGAATATGGAGACCACGAAAATGTTGTATGACACGATTAAAGGTATCTTGATGATATGCGAATTTTAACATATCTAATGTTATTACAAGTATATCATCTGAATTTAATGCTCCTCCCGCAAGTAATAAACATTCTTGTTTAGTTGCTTCTAATTCACGAGAATTGCGTGCTGTCAAAATAAGTCTGACACCATTTTTGGAAAGTATTTTCGCGAGTTCACGTCCGATACCGGAACTTGCCCCAGTAATCCAAACGACTTTGCCCTTTAAACTGCCTGATGAATGCATTAAAATTATTTGGTTTACATTATGTTCAATATTATATTTAATTAAATAAATCAACTTACTTATGGGCTTCCCAAGAGTCGATGCAAGAAACAATTCGATATCACAATCTAAAATTGTCCATAAAAAGAATTGAACTATATAATATATGATAACAATAAGACCGATTGCTGCTAAAAATCCCATTTCTAATGACTTTTTAATAAACAAGTGAAATTAACACTTTAATAAAGTAAATAATAACGTTAATAGCTTCTACGGAATTGTTAATTTCCAGAATGTTGATTATGGACATCAACAACCTAATGATCATCAACACACGTTTATAAAAAGTGTGTATGTTTAAGTTTCATTTGTGCTGGTAAGAAATTCAAAAACATTGATTTTATGAGGAGTTAAGCATGTGATAAAAATTGACATTCGTAATCCCTGGCCATTCGTTGAACTGAAGAAATAAGTCTGTCTTTGTATTCTTGTTTTCAAAAATTACATGGTTCTCATCTGTATTTGTATTTAACTTTTACTTCAATACATTTATAAAAACAAAATAAACTAAATTGATCAGTAGTAAAAAAAACTTTCTTATAAGACGTGAGAGTAAATAAACTTAATTTTTACACGCTTTTATCTAATCAGCGAATCTTTCAAAATTTATTTAATAATTAAATTTTTTTGAAATTAAAATCAGCCTGTTGTACATGGGCGATTCTCTAAGTGAGTTGAATTTTGAGAAACAAGCTCTAGCAGAAATTTACTAGTAATTTCCTAGTAATTTACTGGATAACTTTCCATTTGCTACTTGCTATTTACTAGTCAAAATCCAATTTCAAATCATCGCCAAAGACCCGCATTTTCGATTGCTAATTGACAAGTCAATTCGCTTACAATTTAACTAGTAATTTACTAGCAAATTTGTAAAAAATTTAAATGAATATAACCGTTGATTTCCACGTGTTCTTTTGATTTTTCTTATTAGTGCAAATTATTGTAAAAGTATTAGTGTGTACTTAATTAAAGTACACTAACAGTATGAACAAAAAAATAAAATACTTAATTTAATTAAGTCGAATGCTGACGAACACCCATGACTCGCACGCAAACCTGAGGAAGATAAATAATTATTTGAAAGTCACATACAAATTTGGATCGACCTTATAAAGGTGATTTCTGCGCGCTTTTGCGAAGTATATGGCAAATGCCAAATTTAGAACAAAATTTTTTATGAAGTAAAAAATTCTTTTTTTGATGACTTTTCGTAGGATTCGAACTTAAGCAGATTTGATCAAACATTTCACATGGTAATTTGCTAGTAATTTGCTATTAAATAGCAAGTGTAATTTACTAATAGTAAGTTGTTTTAATAATTACTAGTAAATTGCAAGTAGTAGAATAGAAAGACTAGAAATTTGCTAGTTAGTCTCGCTAGGGAAGCTTTTACTTTATGGTGTAATCAATTGTCATGTTCATGTCCAATGAAATATTTTACAAAAAAATGATATTAAAAATAGCTTCTAATACATGCAATTAAATTACTTCTTATTATGCCATTAGATAAGAGACGAAATAAAATTTTTTATATTCACACCGTTTTCACGTGTGAATCTATTGGTTTTGTTCAGATTGAAAAATCAGTTTTTCGCATTTTGTGAGGAAATGTAGCAAGATAACTTAACATGTTCTAAGATAAAAAATTTGTGCCTGAAATTTCACATCTTCTGAAAAAACGGATTTCAAATTGGTTGAGGCATTGCTGAGAAATTCGCAAAATACGCTTTCTGTAAGCAAACAAGCAAGCAAGCAAGCAAGTTAATCAGCAAGAAATCTCAATAACGAGACATTGTAGAGACTTCTAGTTTTTTGCATTTGATCCGTGCTGCTCTATAGAAGAGCTGTATTGTTTTTGGGCAAGGTAAGAACAGCCGTTGCTTCAGAAAAAGCAAAAAATTTTCCTTTCTCACGAATTTTTCAAATTAAAAGTTTACATTGATTTTTTTTTTAAATTAAACTTTGGATGAAAAAAATTTTTTAGAGCAAAGAACCAAGTAGGAAATACATTTTTAATTTTAGACTAGGGGCGACCCTAGTCAAAATCAATTTTGTCACTTTTTTCTTAGAGGGTTATCCAAATGGATTGAAACTTTGCATAAATGTTCTAGTGCTTAAAACAAATACAAATAAAACATCCTAAAATTTTTTTGAGCAAAGAACCAAGTAGGAAATACATTTTCAATTTTGGACTAGGGGCGACCCTAGTCATAATAAATTTTGTCACTTTTTTCTTCGAGGGTTTATAAAAATGGATTGAAACTTTGCAAAAATATTCTAATGCTTAAAACAAATACAAATAAAACATCCTTAAATTTTTTTGAGCAAAAAACCAAGTAGGAAATACATTTTCAATTTTGGACTAGGGGCGACCCTAGTCAAAACAATTTTGTCACTTTTTTCTTCGAGGGTTTATCCAAATGCATTAAAACTTTGCATAGATATTCAAGTGCTTAAAAAAAACACAAATAAAACATTCTAAAATTTTTTTGAGCAAAAAACCAAGTAGGAAATACATTTTCAATTTTGGACTAGGGGCGACCCTAGTCAAAACAATTTTGTCACTTTTTTCTTCGAGGGTTTATCCAAATGGATTGAAACTTTGCATAAATATTCTAATGCTTAAAACAAATACAAATAAAACATTCTAAAATTTTTTTGAGCAAAGAACCAAGTAGGAAATACATTTTCAATTACGAACTTGGGACAGGTCTAGTCAAAATCTAGTATTTCACTTTTTTTCTTCGAAGGTTTATCCAATTACAGTGAAACTTTGTGTGAGTATACTAATATTTATACAAAACAGTTTTAAATATCAAAAGCAAGAAATGTATTCTACATGTCGTCAGACCCAAATTTTATAAATTTGGTTGTACATTCAAAAACAACGTGACTTAAAATTTTGTCCAAAAAAATGATTTTTAATAACTCAGAAATGTGTGACCTGAAGATTAGAATGCTCATACAAAGTTTTACTGTATTTGGATTTATCCTCGAAGAAAAAAGTGACAAAATTGATTTTGACTGGACCTGTCCCAAGTTCATAATTGAAAATGTATTTCCTACTTGGTTCTTTGCTCAAAAAAATTTTGGTAACTTACAAATCTTTCTTTATTTCAAATTTGGAATTATTGTAGTTTAAGTTACATTTCTTTGAGTCTTATTTTGACACCAGCCTGAATATGGCTTTAATTCAACTATATCTTGATTAATTATTAATTTTGATGAATGAGATTTACATATATCATGAAAATGTGGCATAAAAAGTTTAAAAAAAGTTGCCGAGCGAGAAAAAAAAAAAAAAAAAAAGCTTTCTAAAAAAAAATTTTTTGGGATGTTTTATTTGTATTTGTTTTAAGCACTAGAATATTTATGCAAAGTTTCAATCCATTTGGATAAAACCTCGAAGAAAAAAGTGACAAAATTGATTTTTACTAGGGTCGCCCCTAGTCCAAAATTGAAAATGTATTTCCTTCTTGGTTCTTTGCTCAAAAAAATTTTAGGATGTTTTATTTGTATTTGTTTTAAGCATTAGAATATTTATGCAAAGTTTCAATCCATTTTTATAAACCCTCGAAGAAAAAAAGTGAGAAAATTTATTTTGACTAGGGTCGCCCCTAGTCCAAAATTGAAAATGTATTTCCTTCTTGGTTCTTTACTCAAAAAAATTTTAGGATGTTTTATTTGTATTTGTTTTAAGCATTAGAATATTTATGCAAAGTTTCAATCCATTTGGATAAACCCTCGAAGAAAAAAGTGACAAAATTGATTATGACTAGGGTCGCTCCTAGTCCAAAATTGAAAATGTATTTCCTTCTTGGTTCTTTGCTCAAAAATTTTAGGATGTTTTATTTGTATTTGTTTTAAGCATTAGAATATTTATGCAAAGTTTCAATCCATTTTTATAAACCCTCGAAGAAAAAAGTGAGAAAATTGATTTTGACTAGGGTCGCCCCTAGTCCAAAATTGAAAATGTATTTCCTTCTTGGTTCTTGGCTCAAAAATTTTAGGATGTTTTATTTGTATTTGTTTTAAGCATTAAAATATTTATGCAAAGTTTCAATCCGTTTGGATAAACCCTCGAAGAAAAAAGTGACAAAATTGATTATGACTAGGGTCGCCCCTAGTCCAAAATTGAAAATGTATTTCCTACTTGGTTCTTTGCTCAAAAAAATTTTAGGATGTTTTATTTGTATTTTTGTAAACACTAGAATATTTATGCAAAGTTTCAACCCATTTGGATAAACCCTCGAAGAAAAAAGTGACAAAATTGATTTTATTAGGGTCGCCCCTATTCCAAAATTGAAAATGTATTTCCTACTTGGTTCTTTGCTCAAAAAAATTTTAGGATGTTTTATTTGTGTTTGTTTTAAGCACTAAAATAATTATGCAAAGTTTCAATCCATTTGGATAAACCCTCGAAGAAAAAAGTGACAAATTTGATTTTATTAGGGTCGCCCCTAGTCCAAAATTGAAAATTGATTTTCTATGGTGTACTTTGGTAAAAAAAATTACAGAAGTCCTCGTGTTATTGATCGAGGGACTTAAGCGCATTTTTGTGTTAGCGATCAGTATTTGATTATGTAATTATTTTGCGTTCATTTACAGATCATGAGAAGATTAGAAGATCATTAATTTTAGTGTAATTAACAAAAAGTTACAATGAATGCTTATATAGAAAGGATTATTATTTAACGGTCAATAAATAATTTGAAATTTTGCCGTTAAAAGTTGCACTACGAAAATATTAATTATAGTATAATTAAACAATTTGTTGCAATAAATTTCCATACAGAAAGGGTTTATCATTTAACGGTTTTTTTGTAATTCAAATTTTCTAAAGGTCAATAAATAATTTGAAATTTTCCCGCTATAAGTTGCACTACGAAAAAATTAATTATAGTATAATTAAATAATTTGTTGCAATGAATTTCCATACAGAAAGGATTTATCATTTAACGGTTTTTTTTAATTCAAATTTTCTAACGGTCAGTAAATAATTTGAAATTTTCCCGCTATAAGTTGCACTACGAAAAAATTAATTATAGTATAATTAAATAATTTGTTGCAATGAATTTCCATACAGAAAGGATTTATCATTTAACGATTTTTTGTAATTCAAATTTTCTAACGGTCAGTAAATAATTTGAAATTTTCCCGCTATAAGTTGCACTACGAAAAAATTAATTATAGTATAATTAAATAATTTGTTGCAATGAATTTCCATACAGAAAGGATTTATCATTTAACGATTTTTTGTAATTCAAATTTTCTAACGGTCAGTAAATAATTTGAAATTTTGCCGTTAAAAGTTGCACTACGAAAAAATTAATTATAGTATAATTAAACAATTTGTTGCAATGAATTTCCATACAGAAAGGGTTTATCATTTAACGGTTTTTTGTAATTCAAATTTTCTAACGGTCAATATAATAATAATTTGAAATTTTCCCGCTATAAGTTGCACTACGAAAAAATTAATTATAGTGTAATTAAATAATTTGTTGCAATGAATTTCCATACAGAAAGGATTTATCATTTAACGATTTTTTGTAATTCAAATTTTCTAACGGTCAGTAAATAATTTGAAATTTTGCCGTTAAAAGTTGCACTACGAAAAAATTAATTATAGTATAATTAAACAATTTGTTGCAATGAATTTCCATACAGAAAGAGTTTATCATTTAACGGTTTCTTGTAATTCAAATTTTCTAACGGTCAATATAATAATAATTTGAAATTTTCCCGCTATAAGTTGCACTACGAAAAAATTAATTATAGTATAATTAAATAATTTGTTGCAATGAATTTTCATACAGAAAGGGTTTATCATTTAACATTTTTTTGTAATTCAAATTTTCTAACGGTCAATAAATAGTTTGAAATTTTCCCGCTATAAGTTGCACTACGAAAAAATTAATTATAGTATAATTAAATAATTTGTTCCAATGAATTTCCATACAAAAAAAGTTTATCATTTAACGGTTTTTTGAAATTCAAATTTTACAACGGCTAGAAATTTTTTGAAATTATAGAGGTAATATTGAAATTATAGAGGTAAAATAAAATTTGAGCAGGTTACACTGAAAACAAAACAAAAATTCATTAATTATAGCATAAATACACTGTTTTAAGATTTTTAAATGTCCGGCGGGCCAATAACTCGATATAACGGAACTAATGCAAAAAACTAGAACTCTCTACGATGTCTAGATTAAAAGTTTTTCTTAGCGGCCGACCAGCCAGCCGACCAGCCGACCAGCCGACCAAAGTGCGTTATTAAGCTACCTTTTTGAAACAAGTTTCAAAAATGCGCTAAAAATTTTAAGATGTTTTATTTGAATTGACATAATTCTGACATAAATCACATTCAAATATTACTTTTTGTAATGCATAGCTTAAAAAAACGAAATCTAAAATTTCGACTACCCCATCTGAATTTTGTTCATACTCTTCACTGTGGAAACCAAAAAGCAAATCTTAAAACACTTGACAAAATAGCGACATAATTCAGGATTAATTCCTTTTTAATAATATTTTAACATTTACGAGAAAATGTGGTTCAAATAAGTGTGAAGTATGGCCGAGATTTGGACCAAAATCAGCTATACTGGTTAAAGTGTTCCCGAGGGTGACAAAATTCAAACTAAGTGTTTTTGTAGCTGAAATAATTATGACATAAATTAGGTATATCTTTTGAACTGTGTCGATATGGGTCTCGGCCGTACTTCACGCCCACCCTTCAAACTTATGCTGAGCAAATCTTGGTCTATCCATAAGACTTTTGATGGTACGGTGTGAATATATCCGCATTGGGTTTCTACCCGATACACTAGTTTTGTTTGCAAAATAAATGCTGTATTTTTCATGGTCATGTAATTAAAAAAATTACAGAAGTCCTCGTGTTATTGATCGAGGGACTTAAGCGCATTTTTGTGTTAGCGATCAGTATTTGATTATGTAATTATTTTGCGTTCATTTACAGATCATGAGAAGATTAGAAGATCATTAATTTTAGTGTAATTAACAAAAAGTTACAATGAATGCTTATATAGAAAGGATTATTATTTAACGGTCAATAAATAATTTGAAATTTTGCCGTTAAAAGTTGCACTACGAAAATATTAATTATAGTATAATTAAACAATTTGTTGCAATAAATTTCCATACAGAAAGGGTTTATCATTTAACGGTTTTTTTGTAATTCAAATTTTCTAAAGGTCAATAAATAATTTGAAATTTTCCCGCTATAAGTTGCACTACGAAAAAATTAATTATAGTATAATTAAATAATTTGTTGCAATGAATTTCCATACAGAAAGGATTTATCATTTAACGGTTTTTTTTAATTCAAATTTTCTAACGGTCAGTAAATAATTTGAAATTTTCCCGCTATAAGTTGCACTACGAAAAAATTAATTATAGTATAATTAAATAATTTGTTGCAATGAATTTCCATACAGAAAGGATTTATCATTTAACGATTTTTTGTAATTCAAATTTTCTAACGGTCAGTAAATAATTTGAAATTTTCCCGCTATAAGTTGCACTACGAAAAAATTAATTATAGTATAATTAAATAATTTGTTGCAATGAATTTCCATACAGAAAGGATTTATCATTTAACGATTTTTTGTAATTCAAATTTTCTAACGGTCAGTAAATAATTTGAAATTTTGCCGTTAAAAGTTGCACTACGAAAAAATTAATTATAGTATAATTAAACAATTTGTTGCAATGAATTTCCATACAGAAAGGGTTTATCATTTAACGGTTTTTTGTAATTCAAATTTTCTAACGGTCAATATAATAATAATTTGAAATTTTCCCGCTATAAGTTGCACTACGAAAAAATTAATTATAGTATAATTAAATAATTTGTTGCAATGAATTTCCATACAGAAAGGATTTATCATTTAACGATTTTTTGTAATTCAAATTTTCTAACGGTCAGTAAATAATTTGAAATTTTGCCGTTAAAAGTTGCACTACGAAAAAATTAATTATAGTATAATTAAACAATTTGTTGCAATGAATTTCCATACAGAAAGAGTTTATCATTTAACGGTTTCTTGTAATTCAAATTTTCTAACGGTCAATATAATAATAATTTGAAATTTTCCCGCTATAAGTTGCACTACGAAAAAATTAATTATAGTATAATTAAATAATTTGTTGCAATGAATTTTCATACAGAAAGGGTTTATCATTTAACATTTTTTTGTAATTCAAATTTTCTAACGGTCAATAAATAGTTTGAAATTTTCCCGCTATAAGTTGCACTACGAAAAAATTAATTATAGTATAATTAAATAATTTGTTCCAATGAATTTCCATACAAAAAAAGTTTATCATTTAACGGTTTTTTGAAATTCAAATTTTACAACGGCTAGAAATTTTTTGAAATTATAGAGGTAATATTGAAATTATAGAGGTAAAATAAAATTTGAGCAGGTTACACTGAAAACAAAACAAAAATTCATTAATTATAGCATAAATACACTGTTTTAAGATTTTTAAATGTCCGGCGGGCCAATAACTCGATATAACGGAACTAATGCAAAAAACTAGAACTCTCTACGATGTCTAGATTAAAAGTTTTTCTTAGCGGCCGACCAGCCAGCCGACCAGCCGACCAGCCGACCAAAGTGCGTTATTAAGCTACCTTTTTGAAACAAGTTTCAAAAATGCGCTAAAAAAGTTTCATAAAATTACTGGAGAACATAATTTTGAACCAAAGAATTGATTTTTCCAGAGATCGAAGCCGATTTTTTCGGCTTAACTCAATTTTTGATTTTTTAGATAGAAAAGAGCCATTTAACTACCATTTTAAGTATTTAAATTGAACTTTACATGCTTTACTATGATTCTGTGAAATATTTTTTCAGCATGTAGCTATAGTAAGCTCTGAATTTCAATTTAGCCGATTTTAAGCCGATCGGCTTAAATTTCGGCTTAACATTCTTTAACTTGAAATTCTGAGCTCACTATAGCTACATGCTGAAAAAATATTTCACAGAATCATAGTAAAGCATGTAAAGTTCAATTTAAATACTTAAAATGGGTGTTAAATGGCTTTTTTCTATCAAAAAAATCAAAAATTGAGTTAAGCCGAAAAAATCGGCTTCGATCTCTGGATTTTTCTCTTAAATTATTGTCTTCTAAAAAAAACTCATCCGAAGAATCGCCCATATGTCAGTATAGATATATATATATATATATATATAAAATCGCTATGGAAAAATTAAAAAGAGCGAACGCTTTAATTAAAAACAAACTACTTTTCAATTAACTTTTCAAAAGATTTGAACTTTTTAAGTTAACTAGTGTTGACTATCCTTATTAAATGTACAAAAAATTACAAAGAAAATAGTTTCCTTTGCTATTGTCAATCCATACACAAATAAGATACATGTTGTTTGCTTGAAATTTCTTTTGTTTCATTTTAAATAAAGCTTCTTACAGACATGATAATCATTACATTTATGAGAAAGAATTTTTGCCATAGTACTTTTGTCACAATAGAAACGAAACACAACAAAGGTGACAATGACAACTGTTACAAACACAACTTTTTCTTCAACTTATATTTTGTGTTTACTTTATGCTTTAATTTCAACACAGTTATTATTATTATTATTATTTTATTAGTATTATTGCTTTCACTCTTTACAAAGGAAAAAGCCCCCTTAAATATTACTTAAATTATTTAAAAGGGCCTAAAAAACCTTTAGAGTATGGAGAGAATTGTATATCAATAAATAAATAAATAATTACATAAATATCATAAATAATAAAAAAGTTGTACAAATTCTCATTAAACATCTTAATTAAAAAGAGTTTCAGTGCAATAAATTGCCTTGAAGAAATCTCTTAAATACTCTTAACATATGGAAGCTCTCATTTTTAACGGTTACCCAATATTTGAAAATTGATCTACTTGAAAATATCTACTTTCATTATAACATCTCGGTTCAAAAAAAAATTCTATCCTCTCAGTGTGTTTATAAATAAATAACTCAGTTAAAAATTATCCAATTAGTTAAAATACACAGCATAATCGTGGACATAACAACGTTTAGAATCATTTGTTTGATGGACATTGACATTCTTCATTCAGTCAAGATAAGACACAGTTCATTTAGCATATTCTCCTTTGAGGCAAAATCGAAAAAAAGGTTCATTTAAAATTTTTTTTGGACTCTTTCGCAAGCATAAACATTAAAATACATCTAGTATCAGACTATTTTATAGACTAAACTTTATTGAGTTATCATATTAAAGCATACATATAACAATTTTTTTTAATATTAATCATTTTTATATCCTTTATCGGCAATTTTTTTAAACTTTTTATGCCACATTTTCATGATATATGCGATATATGTAAATCTCATTCATCAAAATTAATAATTAATCAAGATATAGTTTAATTAAAGCCATATTCAGGCTGGTGTCAAAATAAGACTCAAAGAAATGTAACTTAAACTACAATAATTCCAAATTTGAAATAAAGAAAGATTATTATATTCTTTAGTTGACAAATTGCGATTTTTTGTTTAAGTTCGGCTTGCGTCAGTCATATTCATTTAACTCTAGGAGCAACTTTAATAAATTTTCATGCAAGTGTTTTACATCATTTTAAAGGTCTTGATTTTAGTCAATAATTAAAAACAAAATGCAAAAAAATTGATTCTGAAAAGAGTTAAAGCTAATAAGTGCATCAAAATTCATATAGGAGCGTAACCATGGTTATGGAAGACGTTTAAAACAGTCTTTTGTCCCATAGTGATATTCTATAACAAAATTTTGAACAACTTTTTTTGTAACTTTTTTTTTGGTGAGTTCTTAAAATTTTCAGGAGCTTCTTTTCCAAGTTAATATCAGTTAATATAGTCATAGAATATAAAAAAAAAATATTATTATTATTATTGGGCTTGATCGTTTTGAAAACTATTTAT
The DNA here is from genome assembly GCA_917627325.4 of Chironomus riparius. NCBI lineage: Eukaryota > Metazoa > Arthropoda > Insecta > Diptera > Chironomidae > Chironomus > Chironomus riparius. The sequence goes on along the minus strand of OU895878.1, from coordinate 35,491,197 downwards.
TTATTTTTTTCAGAAATCAGAAATTTTATTCATTTGTCTCTTCTCCTCGATATTTATTTAATTATGTCAATATTTTATATTTCAGAGTTCCTAAAAATGAGCATTTTTATGTGCATATAATATTATGAAGATGAAAAAAAAACAAATCATTGTCGACACTTAAAAAATACCACCTTTTTTGAATTTTTCAGAAAAATTTTCATAACTTTGTGAAAACTCTTTTACAAAATACAAAATATATTTGCTTGTTTTTCAATTCTTTTTAATCGTAAGCTTTTAAAATCACGAAATCATGTTTAAAACAGTTGAATTAAGTATGTTTCTGAGAAACATTTTTCGAAACCTTCAAAATTCAAATTTTCACCTCGTTTGTTCACATCACAAAATATTATGTAAATTATAAACATCATTTAAAACTCATTAATCACAGATTTGGGTTAAAAAATTAGGAACACATGGAAAAAAAATTGATTCAAAAAACCGTTGAAATTGAATGGAATATATTTTTTGACTTACCGAAGTGTGTTGAGTGTGAAATATGATGTTATGGATAAATTGTAAATTACTAAAGATTAAGTGATATTACTAATTAACTCGTTGAAATACAAAACAATATATTTTGCATTCAAAATTTATTTTAACTTTTGTCATGCAACAATATGCTGGTTGCATAAAGAGAGATTTGCATTTATTGACAATGCATGTACATTTGTTCCTTGACGCATTGACAATATTTGAAATGACAAATTCATTGATCAATTCAATTTGGACTGCAAATTTTTTTGTAAATAAAATTTTACGCATGAAAGTTGAATCACAGCATACCTGTATATAGACTTATATGAATGAGAATAGGATGTAGCAATTCATGCATTTGTGGAATTAATTTGCATAATTAGATTATTAATTCACCTCTAAACTGCTTTACTTCTTCCTATGTTTTCTGTTGTAGCATATTTCTGTTGCCGTTTGGTTGTGTTGCTGAGCATATTTCAAAATAGCAGAAGCTAATTAATGATTTATGCATTCATGAAAGTCACTCCTTACTAGTACGATATTTTAGCATATGCACAATGTACATGTATTCACATAAGTGGATGTAATCTTTTCTTATATCCAAACATAAACCATGTATACAGACATGCATATATAATGTCTAGAAATTGTTGAGCATCGACACAATTTTTTCTTCATTCCCTGCGCTTCCAAATGTTTTATATACATGCATACCTCATATTATGAGCTCACTAATTTACAAAGTATGTGTGCAATGTTTCTTCAACCTTTTGTTGTCGTAATCATTCTAACCTCTTTGCTATAACTTTGCGATCAGCGTTTATAAAAAAAATGGAACAATAATATCTTATAAAGCATATTTTCAGCGAAACAAGAAAGAATAAATATATTCAGCGCAAAAATTTTATATATTCATTTAGACATTAATCCACGTGGGAATAAAGACTGACAACGTAATTTGCTTACATAAGAATTTTTTTTTTCATTTGACATCACTGAAAATATTTAACAAACTTGTATGAAGTAACTTGTTAAAAGGAATGCTCTCCTTTAAATTTTTTAACGCACAAGAAATTTTAGATTAAAAAATATGTTTCTTGTGCTTTTATATTGTTTTAATTTTAAAAGCTAATTATTTCTAAAACATTTAACGAGTTAACGTGAGTCTCGAACTTTTCCAAATAATTTTGACACTCCCATTGACATTAATCTGAAAAAAAAAATTAAAAAATGAGAAAAATATGTAAATACAAATCTATTAAGTTGTCTCACATATTTGCTATGTTTGGATAGTATAATCCAACATAAAGAATCATATTAATCGGGAAAATTCCAGACCATGATAAATTAATATTGTTTGCTAGAGCCACTGCAAATAAATATGCACATCTTTCTGTTGACATTCGGCGATCTGTGCTACTAACACGCTGATTATATTTGTCTCCTTGTGTTTCTACAAAAGATTCTTGGAGAAAATTAGAAAAAGTTGGACCTGGACAAAAGAGATTGACTTTGATAATTCTCTTTTCTGTTCTTAGTGCTTCAAAATATCCCTATAATTTAAAATAAAATGATAATAATAATTGACTATTATCAACATTTTGCTAGTATGTGTTTAAAAAAATCATACATGTAAAGCATGTTTGGCACCAGTATAAGAAGCAGAATTGGGTACGCCAAACAATCCAGCTACTGAGCTTGTTACAGCCAACTGTCCTTTAATATTGTTCGTTTCAAAGTATGTAACAGCGATTCGAGATAAATGAACCACTGAGAATACATCTAGCTCAAATAATTCTCGATCAACATTCATGTCAATTTTATTCCATTCTGCTCTTTGTGATCTTCCAGCATTATTGACTAAAATATGAAAATCTCCAAAGTGAGTTATTACTCGTTTAAATGCCTCATGATGAAAATCCAGATCGAGCATATCGAACGGAAGGATTAGAATGTCTTTTGATTTTAATTGACCTTTGGAGAAATTCATGCATTCGACTTTTGCTGCTTCTAAATCTTTAATATTTCTTCCACTTAATACTAGTCGAATTCCATTTTTAGATAATTGTTTAGCAAGTTCTCTACCAATTCCCGAACTTGCTCCTGTAATCCACACAACCTTGCCTTTTAATATAGCTAAAATAAATATTTTGTTAATAATATGATAATGAAGTTAATTGAATTATCTCTTATTAACTAACTTATAGGCTTTCCCCATTGTGTCTTAAAGTACAACATAATGTCACAGTCAAGTATTATCCATAGCATTACTTGAACTGTATAATACAAAATGACAGCAAATCCAATTATTTCGAAAAATCCCATGTTTATTTATTAAAAGCTTATATTACACTATTAGCTTCATGCGAAGTGTAAGTATAAATTTAAAATCATGCATTCATTAATCTAAATAATATATTGTGAAAAGTAAACTAAGATAAGAACTCGAATATATTTGATAACCTACACACCGAATTTTTATTTTTCTTATAGGTATAATTTTTTTTATAATAATATTTGCTATTATATACACAACATGTAAATATTTTCTTTTTATATCCACACCGTATTCACGTATTGTAAAAACATGTAACATGTATTGTAAAAACATTACCTTTATAGTTTATTATGGCGAAAACCTATAAATCAGAGATCGAAGCCGATTATTTCGGCTTAACTCAATTTTTGATTTTTTTGATAGAAAAGAGCCATTTAACTACGATTTAGAGTATTTAAATTGAACTTTACATGCTTTACTATGATTCTGTGTAATATTTTGTCAGCATGAAGCTATAGTAAGCTCAGAATTTCAATTTAGTCGATGATAAGCCGATCGGCTTAAATTTCGGCTTAAAATCGTTTAACTTGAAATTCTGAGCTTACTATAGCTACATGCTGACAAAATATTACACAAAATCATAGTAAAGCATGTAAAGTCCAATATAAATACTTGAAATGCGTGTTAAATAGCTTTTTTCTATCAAAAAAATCAAAAGTTGAGTTAAGCCGAAAAAATCGGCTTCGATCTCTGCTATAAATAAACCAATGTTTTTAAACAATTTTTGTAGTTGAAAACAGATAAAAGTGTAAAATTCTTTAAACTTTGGCTTGTCAAGTATAAGAATTTTGGCTTGTCAGCGTATTTTTGAGCACATTGTGAGCATGATCACGAAAGAATTTTAATTTTTTTTCTTTAAAAGAAATTTATTTAAAACAGAAATTAAAACAGAATTTTTCGCTAAAATTTCTAGCAAATACAACAATTTTCTGGCAAAGGGGTGGAAGATTTATCCACAAATTCCTTTCTCGTTATGCACATGGTTTCGAGATACATAACAGAGTTATTTAATGTTCAGATTAAAATCTGAGCAAATCTCTTAGTAAATCCGAGTCAATTTAAGGATTTGAATTTATGATCATTAAAAAACTTCACATGAGTATACTCAGAATATGCTCAACAAATGTGTCATGAGCAGTATCATAAGTATACTCAAAGATGTACTCAGCTGAGCATGCTCCTTGTTGTGTGCTTACCCGAATAGACAAAGAGCACGCTATGAAAGCGCTCAAATTTAGTGCTGAGCATGCTCGCGTGCGCTCACATACGAAAAGTGATGCCACTACTCTAAGCTAATGAGAGCACGCTCTTTGAGCATGCTCTGAGCACGTTATTTTAACAAATTTTAAGCATGCTCAAATTGTTGTATGACATGCAACATTTTTTATGTCATATGATGTGACATTTGAGTATGCTCAATATATGTGCTCTTGAGCACGCTCAGTAAAATGTGTCTTGAACACGCTCAATAAAATGTGAAATCTTAAAAAAAATATTTTTTTAGAGTACATTCACAATGTGCTCACGATTATGCTTAAGAGTGTACTCAGGTGAGCATGCTTAGATTTAAGAATTGAGTATGCTCTCGAGCATGCTCAATAAAAAAAAAAATTCAAAAAATTTGTTTTTTTTGAGCATATTCACAAGCACAATGTGCTCACAAAAGTGAGCGCGCTCTTTATCTATTCGGGTTATAAGCATACTCAAGTCTAGTCTGGTCATGTCACCAAATGAGAAACGGTCTATACCGTTAAATAGGTATTTTTAAGTTGGTTTATTCTGTAACCAAATTGAAAATTTGTTGTGAATATAATATTTTGTAAATATACGTTCTTCTCACAAGACTTTTCAAATTTATTTTTTTCCTAATTTTTCTCGTTTGTTGGAATATAGCCAATGCAAGCTTTATTGTACAAACAACATGTTGATTTTGAAAATGGTGCAATATAAAAAAACTTAATTGGGTAAAAATCCATCTTGACAAAAATTGATGGAATAAAAAATTATAATAATTAAATTTTACCTTTTTGTTAAAAGCATTCCAATGAACTGGCGAGAAAAACCTGCTTGATTTTATTATCTTTAGAAAAAGCGATATAATGATTGCTAATTGACATTTTTTCTTCCAATCGATTTAGGCCTAAAACATGGTTGTTGTGTGACATAAAATTAAAAAATTACAGAAGTCCTCGTGTTATTGATCAAGGGACTTCAGCGTATTTTAAATAAAATAAAATTTGGGGCATTTGATACAGTGGGGCACGTAAATTTAGGGCTCTTACTTGTGGGGCAAGTGATTTGTTGGGGCAATTATCATGGGGCAGTTAATCGTGGGCAATTGATTTGGGGCAGTCGTACAACTCCCACTCAAGTACCGAGTTTTTTTTTTAAAAAAAAACATTGAGTAACTCGAGTATTGAGTATTGAGTATGAGTAAAGGTTAACCTCTGGTTTTTCCACATTGAATAGCGTTTCACTGTCAACTTTATCACAACTGAATTTTAAAATTATCTCCATTCTTTAACTAAGCATTTTTGAGTCAAAAAGAAGACAACATTATGATTTTCGTTTCTCTAGACTTCAATTCTGAGTTCTTTTTTCCTGAGTTAATTGCCTAATTCATGAATTTCAAACTTTTTTGGTTGTCGACACACTTTTAAGTCAAATTTGTTTTCAATACACATGAATTGAAAAATTGGTCATATTTGGGCTGTATAAAACAATAAATATCAAATTTGTGTCATATTCAATTTTGATTTCGAACTAAGCATATAATGAGGAAAGACACATAAATGAGATAATAATCCCTCAAGGAATTCTCGGAGAAAATCATTATTTCTTTTGTAATTTAATTAATAAAGTTCGTTGGTATTAGGAAGATTGGTAAATTCATAAGTAGATGAGGGATTATGTACGTCTTTTCAAAGAAATAAAGTAAAATTATTGATCTTACTTACATTTTTCTTTCTATTTGTGACATTAATGAGGCGATATGATGACAAGATTGTATAATTTTTTTTTTTCTATCACTATCACACAAATTGCTTAGCTTGAATATAAGAAGGAAATAAATAATGCCAAGGAAAGAAAAAAATCTATTAATCGGGATTTAGTCGACTATTTCCACGTCAATTCAAATTCAATTTATTTTCAATACAGGCGTTAATAAAATTTAATTTGATAGACTTAATTCATATTATATTTCTATCGATATTGATATTTTTACATTGAATTCATGAAAAAATGCAGATGAATGAAAACAAATTGAAGATAATTTTCTTTTATTCAATGTACCTCATCAAGTGTGCAATCGGTGTATATTTTCAATGATGCATTCGTGTTCTCAATCGAAGGAGGTTAGCAGGGACTAAAATGAATGAAAGAAAAATTATGAAAAATATCATTATTTTTGATTATGGAAAACATTATGATTTTTTTTTTCATTTATGTACATTATTAAGTAAAATTTCATCACGTAAGAAACATTTTTACGTAAGATTTCACCGGGCATGAAAAAAAATTACGCATGAAATTTTTCTGTTTAAGTTTTCTGTCAATGATGTTTAAAATAGTATAACAGTTTAGATTTGAGGACGACAAACTTAGTCGGCCTGTTTGACTAAGGTGGATTATCCACCGATCGGATTATCCACTTTTTCAATCCGAAGATAATCCATAATTTTGTAAGTGAAATAAGTCTAACATAAATCAGGTATAACTTTTGAAGTTTGTCTAGGGGAGTCTCGGCCATACTTTAGGCACACATCGACCGCAGTTAACTGAAAGTAAATCTCAATCAAAGGAAAAATAAAAAATGAAAAGGAAGGTTAAATTTTATGAAATCCTTTCCCCCCTCATCCCGATCCCCCTAAAATGCAATCGTAATAAGTGAACGATTCCTAATAAATAATTCACAAAAGTGAAGGCTAAATATTAATTGATCTGTCCCGTTTTGTTTTAAATTTTGCCTCATAATGAATACAAGAGTTTAAATTTTTGGTTTCGGTCTCGGGAATCGGGAAGGCTTAATCATAGTCATTAGTTTAATGGTTTTACTAGTTTTAACTAGAACTTAATAAATAATTATGAAACTTTTGAGTAAAGGGTATCCTAGATTTGTTCAATGGCAAATGGAATTTCCCATGTTGTGTGTATTTAAATTTTATGTTTGAAAAAGAAAACTGAAAGTTCTTTTCAGTTCATAAACCAATTTGATAGTTGCAGCAAAAATGAATACGAACGGAAAGGGTAAAAAGAAAATGAGAAACTTTTCCATGAATATGGATGCTAAATTACATGTATAATAAATTGTTTGGAAAATTTTCTATTGCAAATTTCTAAGATGAAAAGTTTTTTCTTGAACGTAAAAGTTTCTCCATGTTTTCTTATGCTATAGGTATAAGTTATTTGAGAATCAGTGGCGTATCCGGGAATTTAAAAAAGGGAGGTGTTACTTTTGAGATTTGTAACGCATTTTTGAAACTTGTTTCGAAAAGGTAGCTTAATAATACGCTTTATTCGGCTGCTCGGGGCAAGAAAAACTTTTTAACCAGACATCGTAGAGAGCTCGGGTTTGTGTTATTAGCTCAGTTCTATCGAGTTATTGGCCGGCCGAACAGTTAAAAGTCTTAAAACAGTGTATTTATACTTTAATTAATGATTTTTTTATTTCATATGGAAAACACGTGATCGATGCGTTTAGAAACTTGAATTATTTTCTACCGTTGTAAAAATTGTAATCAGGGTGCTTTCAAAAATTCGAATTTTTTTTAATCGGTAAAAATTTGAATTCCAAAAACCGTTAAATGATAAACCCTTTCTTTATGGAAGTTCATTGTAATTATTTGTTAATTACACTAAAATTGATGATCTTCTAAACTTCTAATGATCTGTAAATGAACGCAAAATAATTAGATAATCAAATACTGATCGCTAACACAAAAATGCGCTGAAGTCCCTCGATCAATAACACGAGGACTTCTGTAATTTTTTTATATAACTCTAGAGAAATGAATAAATTTTGAGACAAAGTGGGATTTGTTTTCCAAATCTCCCCTGATTACGCTTCTGTTGACTGAAAAATATTATATACATGTGCAACATCTTTTAAGATACGAACGATATGAAGGGAAAAATATCTTCCTTTTTGTTTCAAGTCTCTCGGTCTTACATTAAATATTCATTTTCACCTTAAGGTAAATTTTTACTGAGAATATGTATATGTGCATTGATTAGCTTATGTTTTTTTTTATTAATGCATAAATGCATATAAATATTTTGAACATAATACATTTATACCATATATGACGTCTAGATCTTATATTTTAAAAAAAAGTTACAAAAGTCCTCATGTTATTGATCGAGCGACTTCAGTGCCTTTTTGACGTAGCGATCAGTATATTAATTTTAAGATATAAATGCTAATTTGTTCACTTATAAAAACATATTTTCAGCGAAATGTGAATTTTAAGATAAATTTTAAATTTTAAAAGTTCAAAAAGTTCAAAGCCCCTCGTGCATAAACGTGTGGAAAAATTTCATTTAATTAATTAAAGAGTTTCAAAGTTATTTATAGTTGTTTAAACTATTTATTTAAGTACACGGTGCTGTCTGCTGCCCATTGGGAATGAAAAAACGCAAAAGGAAGCAGGATTTAAGTCCAAAAATGGACTTTGATGAAATCCCGAGTGGATCAAAACAAAATCTCAAGAAACAAAGAGAACAAGTTCCAGAAAAAAAAACTCCACGGCGGAACCTGAAGTTCCAGTAACAGCTGCAAAGGCTGAAAAGCCTTTGTTCATCCAGCAAAATATTAATGAAGTGAGAAAAATAATTTCACAAATCAATTTGCAGGTTAAGCCTGCATTTAAAATTTCATCAGCGGCTACAACACAAGTCATAGTCAAAAATGTTGAGGACAAGGCCTCAATAATCAGCGTATTGCGGTCTCAATGCATCCCATTTCACACTTTCTCCGAGAAATCGGAGAAAACAAAGTCATTCGTTCTGAAAGGATTTTACGAAACACCAACGAATGAAGTACTAAGATTACTTCAAGAAGCCAAGGTTTCAGCTGTCAAAGTGACAATTCTCGTCAAGAAGCCCGAGTTCACCTTTTATCTTGTGCATTTTCAAGATGAAAGTGTGAACATCAACGTGCTCAATCATAACCACCGTAACATCGACAACATCATCGTCAAGTGGGAGAACATCAAGAAGGGCAACAAAAGTCCAACGCAGTGCTTCAACTGCCAACGTTGGGGTCACTCATCTCAAAATTGTGGATATAAGTTCCGATGCGTCAAGTGCACGGAAGTTCACGGACCAAATCAATGTCAACGATCCACTCGTGATGGAAATGCCAAGTGCATTAACTGCAATGGCGATCATGCTGCCAGTTATAGACTGTGCCCATCGTTCATTTCGTATTCCAAAAGAATCGAAAAGTCAAGAGCCAAACCATCGTTAAGCAAACGACATCAAGTTTCTGCTCATTCACATCCAGTGAATGCTGCAAGTAACTCATCAGCAACATTTCAAGAAGAGATTAATCGGCAACAACTGATCAATAATATCAGTTATGCAGAGAAACTCAACGAAGCAGTAAAGAATGAAAGCCTTTTCAAGAAATTCACAGAAGCTCAAGAACGTCTAAAGAGAATCCCCAACATTGAAGAAGCAATAAATCAGTTCTGCAGTTTCGTCGACGAAGCCGGAAAGATCCCAAAGGATGCACCTCAAGGAACTGCATTTAAACTCATGATGAAGTATGGCTTCATGAGCTGCCCACCAGCACCGAACAAGCCAGTTCAAAAATAATTTATTAACGTAGTTCATAAGCTTAAAAAAAAGCTTTTTTTTTTTTTTCTCGCTCGGCAATTTTTTCAAACTTTTTATGCCACATTGTCATGATATATGTGAATCTCATTCATCAAAATTAATAATTAATCAAGATATAGTTGAATTAAAGCCATATTCAGGCTGGTGTCAAAATAAGACTCAAAGAAATGTAACTTAAACTACAATAATTCCAAATTTGAAATAAAGAAAGATTATAATTATTAGTTTCGGTCAAAACACTCTTGTTTTAATACAGCCTAAGGACCCATTTTCACAAATCTCAAAGAGTATCAACATGTGTGTATTAGGAGGCCGGATTTTTCTGTATATAAACTTTTACAATTGGTTTTACTGTTTGGGCAGTAACGCAGAATTAGTTTTTGAATTTCATATTTTTAAGAATCCGGATTGAGTGATTAATTTAATTAAATTCAATTGTTGTCTGCTATTTTCGCGATTAACGCTATTTTTGAATTCAATTTGATGAATCCATGCGAAAATGAGTTTAAGTCTAAAGTTTCTATCCCCTCGCAGAAGTCTAAGCTTTCTTTCTTTTTGAATCGACCGTGAAAGCGAGAGGATGCAATAAATTTTTGTAAGCATATAATTAATTATTTAACGTTTATTCACGCAGTGAAACGTTAGCTGACCAGCCCACACTGGTCTAATTTTCAAAAAAAGGGGAAATGAGGTGTTTTTGGAAAAGTTTCACCATAAGTCTTCGGGGAGGTCTCATTTCAAAGCTGACATTGATACACGATTTTTTTCCGAAGTTTCAAGTCTTTTCGTCCATCTGGTGCTGAGTAGCAGGTCCTCAAAGTTAGTTATAGGCGAATTTTCTGTTTTTTGAGATTCTTTATTCAAACTCAATTTGCTCGATAACTACTCAACCAAATGAAAAATAATTTTTGGTTCCTAAAAGCACATAATAGGACCTATATTTTGAAATATCACACTATTTGAAAAATTTCTATCAAATGGAGTAGTGGCAGATTTAGTATGAAAAAATAGGGGAAAATCCCTCTACAAAAGTTCGTGACTGCCGCAAACTACCTGAATTAAGATCTAGCCTAATAAATTTACCTTTATTAAATAGTCCAAACCTCCATCTTTCTAAATTGGTATCTCATTATACCCAGAGATTGCACTTTTTGGAGTTATAGTCAATCAAAGTTGGCCAAAAATGCAAAATTAAAAAAAATATTTCTCAAAAACCATTCAAAAAATCAACTTTTGCTCTAAACAAGCTTAAACTTGAAGTTTTTAATTAAATACTTGATTGTTGGGCTATTTATGATTGATTTTTAAAAAACTTTTTCAAAAAAATTGTATTTTATTGTATTTGCCAAATTTATTACAGCGTTTCAAAGTTTTAGCGTCACCATTTGGTCTCGCGAACAATTGGAACTTTTTTGGGTTTAGAAACTTTTTTTCCGTCCAAGCTTCGCTCAAGGGTAGACGTAGTTAATTATATTAACCTATATTAACTTACGTAAGTTTTGAATTACGCATGGTTTTGATGCAGCTTCAAATCACCCACAGACCAGAGTCCCCAACCAAATTTCCCCGAAGACCCCACAAACGAAAATCATGGGTTTCCAAAACCACCACTTGAAAATTTATGTGGTGTTTCTAGAAAACAGTGTTTTTAATAAACACCACATATATTTCCAAGTGGTGACTAAATTCACACGTGTGTTTTTATTCACCACGTACAATTGCAAGTGGTGTTTCTGGCATACATGTGTTTCATATCACACGAAAATTTTGTCTGTGAGCGTTTTGGAGATCAGTGTAATATTTTTTAAAGTTTGAAAAATAGTGAACAAAATTAGATTTTATTCTCATTTTTAAATGCTACCTGAATTTTTGTATTTAAATAAAATAAAGTTCATGATTGAAACACGTTGGCAATTCCATGAATGAGTTGAATTCATCAAAAGTGAGTTATAATTCTTCTCGGACTTGAAATATTAAATTATTCAGTAATAAAATTCAACTTGACTTACAATATTTAAAACAGATTAAAATATTCTTTTTAGCGCATTTTTGTATACTTGTATACAAAAAGGGAGCTTAATAATGCGAAATGCTCGTTCGTTCGTTCGTTCGTTCGTCTGAAGAAAACCTTTTTAACCAGACATCGTAGAGAGCTCAGGTTTTTTTTATTAGCTCTGTTACTATTGCTTATTGTCCGACCGAACAGTTAAAAGTCTTGAAACAGTGTATTTATACTATAATTATTGATTTTTTTATTTCATAAACCAAAACACGTAATGAGTAAGTTTAAACAATTCAATATTACCTCTATAATTTCAAATTTTTTCTAGCCGTTGTAAAATTTGAATTTCAAAAAAACCGTTAAATGATAATTTTTTTCTGTATGGAAATTCATTGGAACAAATTATTTAATTAAACTATAATTAATGTTTTCGTAGTGTAACTTTTAGCGGGAAAATTTCAAATTATTTATTGACCGCTAAGTAATAAAGCCATTCTATATAAGTATTCATTGTAATTATTTATTAATTTCACTAAAATTAATAATCTTCTAATCTCCTCATGATCTGTAATTGAACGCAAAATAATTAAATAATCAAATACTGATCGCTAACACAATGTAATTTTGTTTTCTTGGTTTAATTTTCAAATTTTTAAAACCATTTAGTTAATTTTGCAGGTTCTTAAGCAGGTTCAGGTTTTTAAACATTTGAAAATTAAACGAAAAAAAAAATTGCAGGTAACGGTCCATAAAAATTCCTCTTAGTCTATCTCCCAGGAGGAAGCAATGGAGGCGAAATAGATCAACATCTGAGAGATGACATCAACAAAATAACAAATCTGAGAGGAAATTACTACATCTGTGGAGACTTCAATGCAAAACATTGAGAATGGAACTGAAACGTTGCAAATAAATCAGGAAATGTCAGAAGAGTTCATGATCTACTTTCCTGACTCGCCAACGTACTACCCAGAAGACCGAAACAAATCAGTGTCAACAATTGACCTGATGCTCTCGAATTCCAACCTCGAAACAACAGAACTTCAATGCACAGAGGCAATGAGTGATCACTGCACCGTGTATTTCCAAATCAAAACATCAAAAATCGACAGAACTGAAAATACAGTCGACAGATATGACTACAAAAACGCAAACTGGAAAAAGTTCAAAGCACAAATTTCACGCCACATCGAAGACAACATTGGAGAAAATTCTTGCAATACAGCAGAGGAGATCGAGAATCACATTAAGATTCTCTCTGAACTCGTCATGGAAGCAAGGAACTCAAGTGTAAAAATGAAAAAGATCAACTTCGAATCAACTAAACTCACACCGGAGATTAAAGATCTAATCAATACAAAAAGGAGTCATCGTCGAAGATGGCAGAAAAGCAGAGATAATCAACTCAAATCTGAATTGAATTATCTGCAGAGAGTCATCAATGAGAAAAATAAAGAATTTAAAAACAAAAACTGGAATAAGCGTCTCTAAAAGATTCAACCGTCAAACCAAACAGTTTGGAAACTAGCAAAATTTTGCAAAAAGGTTCAAAAACAATGCCTCCATTGACAAATCTGGGTAAAACGTTCATCACCAACAAAGAAAAAGCCAGCGCACTCTGTGAGTATTTTCGTGAAGCTCACGAAAATCCTCTGGAACAAAACGACCCACAACATACACAGGAAGTAAACAACACAGTCAAAGAAGCATTGGAACGAGACAATGATGAGAATCCAGAATTAACAGATGTAAACGAAATCGTGAGCATCATACGAAATCTGAAAAATCCCAAAGCTCCGGGACTAGATGAAGTAAACTCATCAAAAATCTTTCTGAAAAGGTTTCGAATACTTGAAATTCATCATCAATTCGTGTCTGAAACTCAATCACTTCCTCAAAGTTTGGAAACACGCAAAAGTGATTCCTATTCCAAAACCTGGAAAACCAGCAAATGAGTTAAGCAGCTACAGGACAATAAGTCTACTCAGCTCAATAAGCAAAATACTGAGGAAGTATTGCTGAACAGAATTAACGATCATCTTGAGGATAACAACATCATCGACAGAGTCTGGCATAACGGACATTTTGTACAAAATGCTCAAACTGAGATTTCCACTGCCACTTATAAAAACTGTAAGATCTTTCCTCAGTGAAAGATCTTTCGCAGTTTTTATTAAAGGTCAGTTCTCAGAAATCAAAATCGGAGTGCCACAAGGAGGAGTGCTTTCACCAACTCTCTACAACATCTTCATGTATGATGTTGTAAGAGAGACAACCAACAACATCGGTCTTTTCGCAGATGATACAGCACTGTATCATTCTGCAGAGAACTCGGCCGATATTGTGACACATCTACAGCACACAGGAAGAAAAGTTCAACAATACATGAACAAATGGAAGACCAACCTCAACAAACAGATAACTCAAGCCTTATTCATCACAAACAGGCACTCCAGGCAACTTCCAGGAAATAACATCAAATTTCTCAACGAAAACATCAAATGGGAAATAGAAGCTAAATATCTGGGAATGGCGATCGACAAGAGAGTGACATTAAAGCCGCATGTGGAGTATGTGACCAAAAGGGCTCACACCGCATTAAGACAGCTTTATCCGCTCATCAGCAGGAACTCACAACTCGACGTACGAAACAAACTTCTCATCTACAAGCTAGCCATCAGACCAATATTCACATATGGTTGTCCAGCATTTGGAAGCATGGCAAAAATCCACCTTCAAAAACTTCAAGTACTGCAAAACAAATTCTTGAGAATTGTTCTCAATAAAACAAGATATGAAAGGATCACCGATCTTTATACAGAAGCGAAAATAAATCAATTGAAATACATAAGAAAGTAAAATCCGTAAATGAAATCAAAAATTAAGAGACAAAAGGCAAATTGAATGCCTAAAACCTTAAAAAACAAAAAGCAACAAAATGTAAAGAAACTTTGTACATACTTAAATTTAAATGTAAATAAAAAAAGTTTAATTAAAAAAAATACCTAAATATGTTTTAAAATGCAATTTAAAGCATTTTTGGTTTCGATCATAGTAGGCTTTTTTCAAAAAAAAATATCGATTTTATATCTATATTAGCATTCTTTATCATTTATAATACCTAGATATGTTTTAAAGTGCAATTTAAAGCATTTTTGGTTTCGATCATAGTAGGCTATTTTCAAAAAAATATCGATTTTATATCTATATTAGCATTCTTTATCATTTATAATACCTAGATATGCTTTAAAATGCAATTGAAAGCATTTTTGGTTTCGATCATAGAAGGCTATTTTCAAAAAAAAATATCGATTTTATATCTATATTAGCATTCTTTATCATTTATAATCCCTAGATATGTTTTAAAATGCAATTTGAAGCATTTTTGGTTTCGATCATAGTAGGCTATTTTCAAAAAAAATATCGATTTTATATCTTTATTAGCATTCTTGATCATTTATAATACCTAGATATGTTTTAAAATGCAATTTAAAGCATTTTTGGTTTCGATCATAGAAGGCTATTTTCAAAAAAAATATCGATTTTATATCTATATTAGCATTCTTTATCATTTATAATCCCTAGATATGTTTTAAAATGCAATTTGAAGCATTTTTGGTTTTGATCATAGTAGGCTATTTTCAAAAAAAAATATCGATTTTATATCAATATTAGCATTCTTTATCATTTATAATACCTAGATATGTTTTAAAATGCAATTTAAAGCATTTTTGGTTTTGATCATAGTAGGCTATTTTCAAAAAAAAATATCGATTTTATAACTTTAATAGCATTCTTTATCATTTATAATACCTAGATATGTTTTAAAATGCAATTTAAAGCATTTTTGGTTTTGATCATAGTAGGCTATTTTCAAAAAAAAATATCGATTTTATATCAATATTAGCATTCTTTATCATTTATAATACCTAGATATGTTTTAAAATGCAATTTAAAGCATTTTTAGATTTGATCATAGTAGGCTATTTTCAAAGAAATATCGATTTTATATCTATATTAGCATTCCTTATCATTTATAATACCTAGATATGTTTTAAAATGTAATTTAAAGCATTTTGGGTTTGATCATAGTGGGCTATTTTTAAAAAAAAATATCGATTTTATATCTATATTAGCACTCTTTATCATTTATAATACCTAGATATGTTTTAAAATGTAATTTAAAGCATTTTGGGTTTGATCATAGTGGGCTATTTTCAAAAAAAATATCGATTTTATATCTATATTAGCATTCTTTATCATTTATAATACCTAGATATGTTTTAAAATGCAATTTAAAGCATTTTTAGTTTCGATCATAGTAGGCTATTTTCAAAGAAATATCGATTTTATATCTATATTAGCATTCCTTATCATTTATAATACCTAGATATGTTTTAAAATGTAATTTAAAGCATTTTGGGTTTGATCATAGTGGGCTATTTTTAAAAAAAAATATCGATTTTATATCTATATTAGCACTCTTTATCATTTATAATACCTAGATATGTTTTAAAATGTAATTTAAAGCATTTTGGGTTTCGATCATAGTAGGCTTTTTTCAAAATAAAAACAATTTTATACCTATATTAGAATTTTTTATCATTTATAATACCTAGATATGTTTTAAAATGTAATTTAAAGCATTTTTGGTTTCGATCATAGTAGGCTATTTTCAAAATAAAAACAATTTTATACCTATATTAGAATTTTTTATCATTTATAATACCTAGATATGTTTTAAAATGTAATTTAAAGCATTTTTGGTTTCGATCATAGTAGGCTATTTTCAAAAAAAAATATCAATTTAATGTCTATATTAGCATTGTTTATCATTTATAATACCTAGATATGTTTTAAAATGCAATTCAAAGCATTTTTTTGTTTCGATCATAGTAGGCTATTTGCAAAAACAATATCAATTTAATATCTATATTAGCATTCTTTATCATTTATAATACCTAGATATGTTTTAAAATGCAATTTAAAGCATTTTTGGTTTCGATCATAGTAGGCTTTTTTCAAAATAAAAACAATTTTATACCTATATTAGAATTTTTTATCATTTATAATACCTAGATATGTTTTAAAATGTAATTTAAAGCATTTTTGGTTTCGATCATAGTAGGCTATTTTCAAAAAAAAATATCAATTTAATGTCTATATTAGCATTGTTTATCATTTATAATACCTAGATATGTTTTAAAATGCAATTCAAAGCATTTTTTTGTTTCGATCATAGTAGGCTATTTGCAAAAACAATATCAATTTAATATCTATATTAGCATTCTTTATCATTTATAATACCTAGATATGTTTTAAAATGCAATTTAAAGCATTTTTGGTTTCGATCATAGTAGGCTTTTTTCAAAATAAAAACAATTTTATACCTATATTAGAATTTTTTATCATTTATAATACCTAGATATGTTTTAAAATGCAATTTAAAGCATTTTTGGTTTCGATCATAGTAGGCTATTTTCAAAAAAAATATCGATTTTATATCTATATTAGCATTCTTTATCATTTATAATACCTAGATATGTTTTAAAATGCAATTTAAAGCATTTTTGGTTTCGAACATAGTAGGCTATTTTCAAAAAAAATATCGATTTTATATCTATATTAGCATTCTTTATCATTTATAATCCCTAGATATGTTTTAAAATGCAATTTGAAGCATTTTTGGTTTTGATCATAGTAGGCTATTTTCAAAAAAAAATATCGATTTTATATCAATATTAGCATTCTTTATCATTTATAATACCTAGATATGTTTTAAAATGCAATTTAAAGCATTTTTGGTTTTGATCATAGTAGGCTATTTTCAAAAAAAAATATCGATTTTATAACTTTAATAGCATTCTTTATCATTTATAATACCTAGATATGTTTTAAAATGCAATTTAAAGCATTTTTGGTTTTGATCATAGTAGGCTATTTTCAAAAAAAAATATCGATTTTATATCAATATTAGCATTCTTTATCATTTATAATACCTAGATATGTTTTAAAATGCAATTTAAAGCATTTTTAGATTTGATCATAGTAGGCTATTTTCAAAGAAATATCGATTTTATATCTATATTAGCATTCCTTATCATTTATAATACCTAGATATGTTTTAAAATGTAATTTAAAGCATTTTGGGTTTGATCATAGTGGGCTATTTTTAAAAAAAAATATCGATTTTATATCTATATTAGCACTCTTTATCATTTATAATACCTAGATATGTTTTAAAATGTAATTTAAAGCATTTTGGGTTTGATCATAGTGGGCTATTTTCAAAAAAAATATCGATTTTATATCTATATTAGCATTCTTTATCATTTATAATACCTAGATATGTTTTAAAATGCAATTTAAAGCATTTTTAGTTTCGATCATAGTAGGCTATTTTCAAAGAAATATCGATTTTATATCTATATTAGCATTCCTTATCATTTATAATACCTAGATATGTTTTAAAATGTAATTTAAAGCATTTTGGGTTTGATCATAGTGGGCTATTTTTAAAAAAAAATATCGATTTTATATCTATATTAGCACTCTTTATCATTTATAATACCTAGATATGTTTTAAAATGTAATTTAAAGCATTTTGGGTTTGATCATAGTGGGCTATTTTCAAAAAAAATATCGATTTTATATCTATATTAGCATTCTTTATCATTTATAATACCTAGATATGTTTTAAAATGCAATTTAAAGCATTTTTTTGTTTCGATCATAGTAGGCTATTTGCAAAAACAATATCAATTTAATATCTATATTAGCATTCTTTATCATTTATAATACCTAGATATGTTTTAAAATGCAATTTAAAGCATTTTTGGTTTCGATCATAGTAGGCTTTTTTCAAAATAAAAACAATTTTATACCTATATTAGAATTTTTTATCATTTATAATACCTAGATATGTTTTAAAATGTAATTTAAAGCATTTTTGGTTTCGATCAGAGTAGGCTATTTTCAAAAAAAAATATCAATTTAATGTCTATATTAGCATTGTTTATCATTTATAATACCTAGATATGTTTTAAAATGCAATTCAAAGCATTTTTTTGTTTCGATCATAGTAGGCTATTTGCAAAAACAATATCAATTTAATATCTATATTAGCATTCTTTATCATTTATAATACCTAGATATGTTTTAAAATGCAATTTAAAGCATTTTTGGTTTCGATCATAGTAGGCTTTTTTCAAAATAAAAACAATTTTATACCTATATTAGAATTTTTTATCATTTATAATACCTAGATATGTTTTAAAATGCAATTTAAAGCATTTTTGGTTTCGATCATAGTAGGCTATTTTCAAAAAAAATATCGATTTTATATCTATATTAGCATTCTTTATCATTTATAATACCTAGATATGTTTTAAAATGCAATTTAAAGCATTTTTGGTTTCGAACATAGTAGGCTATTTTCAAAAAAAATATCGATTTTATATCTATATTAGCATTCTTTATCATTTATAATACCTAGATATGTTTTAAAATGCAATTTATAGCATTTTTGGTTTCGATCATAGTAGGCTTTTTTCAAAAAAAATATCGATTTTATATCTATATTAGCATTCTGTATCATTTATAATACCTAGATATGTTTTAAAATGCAATTTAAAGCATTTTTAATTTCGATCATAGTAGGCTTTTTTCAAAAAAAATTTCGATTTTATATCTATATTAGCATTCTTTATCATTTATAATACCTAAAATCTAAAGAATTAAAATGCAATTTATAGCATTTTTGGTTTCGATCATAGTAGGCTATTTTCAAAAAAAATATCGATTTTATATCTATATTAGCATTCTTTATCATTTATAATACCTAGATATGTTTTAAAATGCAATTTAAAGCATTTTTGGTTTCGATCATAGTAGGCTATTTTCAAAAAAAATATCGATTTTATATCTATATTAGCATTCTTTATCATTTATAATACCTAGATATGTTTTAAAATGCAATTTAAAGCATTTTTAATTTCGATCATAGTAGGCTTTTTTCAAAAAAAATATCGATTTTATATCTATATTAGCATTCTTTATCATTTATAATACCTAAAATCTAAAGTTTTAAAATGCAATTTATAGCATTTTTGGTTTCGATCATAGTTGGCTATTTTCAAAAAAAAATATCGGTTTTATATCTATATTAGCATTCTTTATCATTTATTATACCTAGGTATGTGTTAAAATGCAATTTAAAGCATTTTTGGTTTCGATCATAGTAGGCTATTTTCAAAAAAAAATATCAATTTAATGTCTATATTAGCATTGTTTATCATTTATAATACCTAGATATGTTTTAAAATGCAATTCAAAGCATTTTTTTGTTTCGATCATAGTAGGCTATTTGCAAAAACAATATCAATTTAATATCTATATTAGCATTCTTTATCATTTATAATACCTAGATATGTTTTAAAATGCAATTTAAAGCATTTTTGGTTTCGATCATAGTAGGCTATTTTCAAAAAAAATATCGATTTTATATCTATATTAGCATTCTTTATCATTTATAATACCTAGATATGTTTTAAAATGCAATTTAAAGCATTTTTGGTTTCGATCATAGTAGGCTATTTTCAAAAAAAATATCGATTTTATATCTATATTAGCATTCTTTATCATTTATAATACCTAGATATGTTTTAAAATGCAATTTAAAGCATTTTTGGTTTCGATCATAGTAGGCTTTTTTCAAAAAAAATATCGATTTTATATCTAAATTAGCATTCTTTATCATTTAAAATACCTAAAATCTAAAGTTTTAAAATGCAATTTATAGCATTTTTGGTTTCGATCATAGTTGGCTATTTTCAAAAAAAATATCGGTTTTATATCTATATTAGCATTCTTTATCATTTATAATACCTAGATATGTTTTAATATGCAATTTAAAGCATTTTTGATTTCGATCAAAGTAGGCTATTTTCAAAAAATATCGATTTTATATCTATATTAGCATTCTTTATCATTTATAATACCTAGATATGTTTTAAAATGCAATTTAAAGCATTTTTGGTTTCGATCATAGTAGGCTATTTTCAAAAAAAATATCGATTTTATATCTATATTAGCATTCTTTATCATTTATAATACCTAGATATGTTTTAAAATGCAATTTATAGCATTTTTGGTTTCAATCAAAGTAGGCTTTTTTCAAAAAAAAATATCGATTTTATATCTATATTAGCATTCTTTATCATTTATAATACCTAGATATGTTTTAAAATGCAATTTAAAGCATTTTTGGTTTCGATCATAGTAGGCTATTTTCAAAAAAAAATATCGATTTTATATCTATATTAGTATTCTTTATCATTTATAATACCTAGATATATTTAAAATGTAATTTAAAGCATTTTTGGTTTCGATCATAGTAGGCTATTTTCAAAAAAAAATATCGATGTAATATCTATATTAGCATTCTTTTTCATTTATAATATCAGATATATTTAAAATGCAATTTAAAGCATTTTTGGTTTCGATCATAGTAGGCTTTTTTCAAAAAAAAAACAATTTTATATCTATATTAGAAACTTTATCATTTATAATACCTAGATATGTTTTAAAATGCAATTTAAAGCATTTTTTGTTTCGATCATAGTAGGCTATTTTCAAAAAAAATATCGATTTTATATCTATATTAGTATTCTTTATCATTTATAATACCTAGATATGTTTTAAAATGCAATTTAAAGCATTTTTGGTTTCGATCATAGTAGGCTATTTTCAAAAAAAATATCGATTTTATATCTATATTAGCATTCTTTATCATTTATAATACCTAGATATGTTTTAAAATGCAATTTAAAGCATTTTTTGTTTCGATCATAGTAGGCTTTTTTCAAAAAAAATATCGATTTTATATCTATATTAGCATTCTTTATCATTTATAATACCTAAAATCTAAAGTTTTAAAATGCAATTTATAGCATTTTTGGTTTCGATCATAGTTGGCTATTTTCAAAAAAAATATCGGTTTTATATCTATATTAGCATTCTTTATCATTTATAATACCTAGATATGTTTTAATATGCAATTTAAAGCATTTTTGATTTCGATCAAAGTAGGCTATTTTAAAAAAATATCGATTTTATATCTATATTAGCATTCTTTATCATTTATAATACCTAGATATGTTTTAAAATGCAATTTAAAGCATTTTTGGTTTCGATCATAGTAGGCTTTTTTCAAAAAAAATATCGATTTTATATCTATATTAGCATTCTTTATCATTTATAATACCTAGATATGTTTTAAAATGCAATTTAAAGCATTTTTAATTTCGATCATAGTAGGCTTTTTTCAAAAAAAATTTCGATTTTATATCTATATTAGCATTCTTTATCATTTATAATACCTAAAATCTAAAGAATTAAAATGCAATTTATAGCATTTTTGGTTTCGATCATAATAGGCTATTTTCAAAAAAAATATCGATTTTATATCTATATTAGCATTCTTTATCATTTATAATACCTAGATATGTTTTAAAATGCAATTTAAAGCATTTTTGGTTTCGATCATAGTAGGCTATTTTCAAAAAAAATATCGATTTTATATCTATATTAGCATTCTTTATCATTTATAATACCTAGATATGTTTTGAATTGCAATTTAAAGCATTTTTGGTTTCGATCATAGTAGGCTATTTTCAAAAAAAATATCGATTTTATATCTATATTAGCATTCTTTATCATTTATAATACCTAGATATGTTTTAAAATGCAATTTATAGCATTTTTGGTTTCGATCATAGAAGGCTTTTTTCAAAAAAAAATATCGATTTTATATCTATATTAGCATTTTTTATCATTTATAATACCTAGATATGTTTTAAAATGCAATTTAAAGCATTTTTAATTTCGATCATAGTAGGCTTTTTTCAAAAAAAATATCGATTTTATATCTATATTAGCATTCTTTATCATTTATAATACCTAAAATCTAAAGTTTTAAAATGCAATTTATAGCATTTTTGGTTTCGATCATAGTTGGCTATTTTCAAAAAAAATATCGATTTTATATCTATATTAGCATTCTTTATCATTTATAATACCTAGATATGTTTTAAAATGCAATTTAAAGCATTTTTGGTTTCGATCATAGTAGGCTATTTTCAAAAAAAATATCGATTTTATATCTATATTAGCATTCTTTATCATTTATAATACCTAGATATGTTTTAAAATGCAATTTATAGCATTTTTGGTTTCGATCAAAGTAGGCTTTTTTCAAAAAAATATCAATTTTATATCTATATTAGAATTTTTTATCATTTATAATACCTAGATATGTTTTAAAATGCAATTTAAAGCATTTTCTTGTTTCGATCATCGTAGGCTATTTGCAAAAACAATATCAATTTAATATCTATATTAGCATTCTTTATCATTTATAATACCTAGATATGTTTTAAAATGCAATTTAAAGCATTTTTGGTTTCGATCATAGTAGGCTATTTTCAAAAAAAATATCGATTTTATATCTATATTAGCATTCTTTATCATTTATAATACCTAGATATGTTTTAAAATGCAATTTAAAGCATTTTTGGTTTCGATCATAGTAGGCTTTTTTCAAAAAAAATATCGATTTTATATCTATATTAGCATTCTTTATCATTTATAATACCTAAAATGTAAAGTTTTAAAATGCAATTTATAGCATTTTTGGTTTCGATCATAGTTGGCTATTTTCAAAAAAAATATCGGTTTTATATCTATATTAGCATTCTTTATCATTTATAATACCTAGATATGTTTTAATATGCAATTTAAAGCATTTTTGATTTCGATCAAAGTAGGCTATTTTCAAAAAAAATATCGATTTTATATCTATATTAGCATTCTTTATCATTTATAATACCTAGATATGTTTTAAAATGCAATTTAAAGCATTTTTGGTTTCGATCATAGTAGGCTATTTTCAAAAAAAATATCGATTTTATATCTATATTAGCATTCTTTATCATTTATAATACCTAGATATGTTTTAAAATGCAATTTAAAGCATTTTTGGTTTCGATCATAGTAGGCTATTTTCAAAAAAAATATCGATTTTATATCTATATTAGCATTCTTTATCATTTATAATACCTAGATATGTTTTAAAATGCAATTTAAAGCATTTTTGGTTTCGATCATAGTAGGCTATTTTCAAAAAAAATATCGATTTTATATCTATATTAGCATTCTTTATCATTTATAATACCTAGATATGTTTTAATATGCAATTTAAAGCATTTTTGATTTCGATCAAAGTAGGCTATTTTCAAAAAATATCGATTTTATATCTATATTAGCATTCTTTATCATTTATAATACCTAGATATGTTTTAAAATGCAATTTAAAGCATTTTTGGTTTCGATCATAGTAGGCTATTTTCAAAAAAAATATCGATTTTATATCTATATTAGCATTCTTTATCATTTATAATACCTAGATATGTTTTAAAATGCAATTTATAGCATTTTTGGTTTCGATCATAGTAGGCTTTTTTCAAAAAAAATATCGATTTTATATCTATATTAGCATTCTTTATCATTTATAATACCTAGATATGTTTTAAAATGCAATTTAAAGCATTTTTAATTTCGATCATAGTAGGCTTTTTTCAAAAAAAATTTCGATTTTATATCTATATTAGCATTCTTTATCATTTATAATACCTAAAATCTAAAGAATTAAAATGCACTTTATAGCATTTTTGGTTTCGATCATAGTAGGCTATTTTCAAAAAAAATATCGATTTTATATCTATATTAGCATTCTTTATCATTTATAATACCTAGATATGTTTTAAAATGCAATTTAAAGCATTTTTGGTTTCGATCATAGTAGGCTATTTTCAAAAAAAATATCGATTTTATATCTATATTAGCATTCTTTATCATTTATAATACCTAGATATGTTTTAAAATGCAATTTATAGCATTTTTGGTTTCGATCATAGTAGGCTTTTTTCAAAAAAAAATATCGATTTTATATCTATATTAGCATTCTTTATCATTTATAATACCTAGATATGTTTTAAAATGCAATTTTAAGCATTTTTAATTTCGATCATAGTAGGCTTTTTTCAAAAAAAATATCGATTTTATATCTATATTAGCATTCTTTATCATTTATAATACCTAAAATCTAAAGTTTTAAAATGCAATTTATAGCATTTTTGGTTTCGATCATAGTAGGCTATTTTCAAAAAAAATATCGATTTTATATCTATATTAGCATTCTTTATCATTTATAATACCTAGATATGTTTTAAAATGCAATTTAAAGCATTTTTGGTTTCGATCATAGTAGGCTATTTTCAAAAAAAATATCGATTTTATATCTATATTAGCATTCTTTATCATTTATAATACCTAGATATGTTTTAAAATGCAATTTATAGCATTTTTGGTTTCGATCATAGTAGGCTTTTTTCAAAAAAAAATATCGATTTTATATCTATATTAGCATTCTTTATCATTTATAATACCTAGATATGTTTTAAAATGCAATTTTAAGCATTTTTAATTTCGATCATAGTAGGCTTTTTTCAAAAAAAATATCGATTTTATATCTATATTAGCATTCTTTATCATTTATAATACCTAAAATCTAAAGTTTTAAAATGCAATTTATAGCATTTTTGGTTTCGATCATAGTAGGCTATTTTCAAAAAAAATATCGATTTTATATCTATATTAGCATTCTTTATCATTTATAATACCTAGATATGTTTTAAAATGCAATTTAAAGCATTTTTAATTTCGATCATAGTAGGCTTTTTTCAAAGAAATATCGATTTTATATCTATATTAGCATTCTTTATCATTTATAATACCTAGATATGTTTTAAAATGCAATTTAAAGCATTTTTGGTTTCGATCATAGTAGGCTTTTTTCAAAAAAAAATATCGATTTTATATCTATATTAGCATTCTTTATCATTTATAATACCTAGATATGTTTTAAAATGCAATTTTAAGCATTTTTAATTTCGATCATAGTAGGCTTTTTTCAAAAAAAATATCGATTTTATATCTATATTAGCATTCTTTATCATTTATAATACCTAAAATCTAAAGAATTAAAATGCACTTTATAGCATTTTTGGTTTCGATCATAGTAGGCTATTTTCAAAAAAAATATCGATTTTATATCTATATTAGCATTCTTTATCATTTATAATACCTAGATATGTTTTAAAATGCAATTTAAAGCATTTTTGGTTTCGATCATAGTAGGCTATTTTCAAAAAAAATATCGATTTTATATCTATATTAGCATTCTTTATCATTTATAATACCTAGATATGTTTTAAAATGCAATTTATAGCATTTTTGGTTTCGATCATAGTAGGCTTTTTTCAAAAAAAAATATCGATTTTATATCTATATTAGCATTCTTTATCATTTATAATACCTAGATATGTTTTAAAATGCAATTTTAAGCATTTTTAATTTCGATCATAGTAGGCTTTTTTCAAAAAAAATATCGATTTTATATCTATATTAGCATTCTTTATCATTTATAATACCTAAAATCTAAAGTTTTAAAATGCAATTTATAGCATTTTTGGTTTCGATCATAGTAGGCTATTTTCAAAAAAAATATCGGTTTTATATCTATATTAGCATTCTTTATCATTTATAATACCTAGATATGTTTTAATATGCAATTTAAAGCATTTTTGATTTCGATCAAAGTAGGCTATTTTCAAAAAATATCGATTTTATATCTATATTAGCATTCTTTATCATTTATAATACCTAGATATGTTTTAAAATGCAATTTAAAGCATTTTTGGTTTCGATCATAGTAGGCTATTTTCAAAAAAAATATCGATTTTATATCTATATTAGCATTCTTTATCATTTATAATACCTAGATATGTTTTAAAATGCAATTTATAGCATTTTTGGTTTCGATCATAGTAGGCTTTTTTCAAAAAAAATATCGATTTTATATCTATATTAGCATTCTTTATCATTTATAATACCTAGATATGTTTTAAAATGCAATTTAAAGCATTTTTAATTTCGATCATAGTAGGCTTTTTTCAAAAAAAATTTCGATTTTATATCTATATTAGCATTCTTTATCATTTATAATACCTAAAATCTAAAGAATTAAAATGCAATTTATAGCATTTTTGGTTTCGATCATAATAGGCTATTTTCAAAAAAAATATCGATTTTATATCTATATTAGCATTCTTTATCATTTATAATACCTAGATATGTTTTAAAATGCAATTTAAAGCATTTTTGGTTTCGATCATAGTAGGCTATTTTCAAAAAAAATATCGATTTTATATCTATATTAGCATTCTTTATCATTTATAATACCTAGATATGTTTTAAATTGCAATTTAAAGCATTTTTGGTTTCGATCATAGTAGGCTATTTTCAAAAAAAATATCGATTTTATATCTATATTAGCATTCTTTATCATTTATAATACCTAGATATGTTTTAAAATGCAATTTATAGCATTTTTGGTTTCGATCATAGAAGGCTTTTTTCAAAAAAAAATATCGATTTTATATCTATATTAGCATTTTTTATCATTTATAATACCTAGATATGTTTTAAAATGCAATTTAAAGCATTTTTAATTTCGATCATAGTAGGCTTTTTTCAAAAAAAATATCGATTTTATATCTATATTAGCATTCTTTATCATTTATAATACCTAAAATCTAAAGTTTTAAAATGCAATTTATAGCATTTTTGGTTTCGATCATAGTTGGCTATTTTCAAAAAAAATATCGATTTTATATCTATATTAGCATTCTTTATCATTTATAATACCTAGATATGTTTTAAAATGCAATTTAAAGCATTTTTGGTTTCGATCATAGTAGGCTATTTTCAAAAAAAATATCGATTTTATATCTATATTAGCATTCTTTATCATTTATAATACCTAGATATGTTTTAAAATGCAATTTATAGCATTTTTGGTTTCGATCAAAGTAGGCTTTTTTCAAAAAAATATCAATTTTATATCTATATTAGAATTTTTTATCATTTATAATACCTAGATATGTTTTAAAATGCAATTTAAAGCATTTTCTTGTTTCGATCATCGTAGGCTATTTGCAAAAACAATATCAATTTAATATCTATATTAGCATTCTTTATCATTTATAATACCTAGATATGTTTTAAAATGCAATTTAAAGCATTTTTGGTTTCGATCATAGTAGGCTTTTTTCAAAAAAAAAACAATTTTATATCTATATTAGAAATTTTATCATTTATAATACCTAGATATGTTTTAAAATGCAATTTAAAGCATTTTTGGTTTCGATCATAGTAGGCTATTTTCAAAAAAAATATCGATTTTATATCTATATTAGTATTCTTTATCATTTATAATACCTAGATATGTTTTAAAATGCAATTTAAAGCATTTTTGGTTTCGATCATAGTAGGCTATTTTCAAAAAAAATATCGATTTTATATCTATATTAGCATTCTTTATCATTTATAATACCTAGATATGTTTTAAAATGCAATTTAAAGCATTTTTGGTTTCGATCATAGTA
The DNA here is from genome assembly GCA_917627325.4 of Chironomus riparius. NCBI lineage: Eukaryota > Metazoa > Arthropoda > Insecta > Diptera > Chironomidae > Chironomus > Chironomus riparius. The sequence continues at coordinate 35,462,936 of OU895878.1, read as the reverse complement.
GGCTTTTTTCAAAAAAAATATCGATTTTATATCTATATTAGCATTCTTTATCATTTATAATACCTAAAATGTAAAGTTTTAAAATGCAATTTATAGCATTTTTGGTTTCGATCATAGTTGGCTATTTTCAAAAAAAATATCGGTTTTATATCTATATTAGCATTCTTTATCATTTATAATACCTAGATATGTTTTAATATGCAATTTAAAGCATTTTTGATTTCGATCAAAGTAGGCTATTTTCAAAAAAAATATCGATTTTATATCTATATTAGCATTCTTTATCATTTATAATACCTAGATATGTTTTAAAATGCAATTTAAAGCATTTTTGGTTTCGATCATAGTAGGCTATTTTCAAAAAAAATATCGATTTTATATCTATATTAGCATTCTTTATCATTTATAATACCTAGATATGTTTTAAAATGCAATTTAAAGCATTTTTGGTTTCGATCATAGTAGGCTATTTTCAAAAAAAATATCGATTTTATATCTATATTAGCATTCTTTATCATTTATAATACCTAGATATGTTTTAAAATGCAATTTAAAGCATTTTTGGTTTCGATCATAGTAGGCTTTTTTCAAAAAAAATATCGATTTTATATCTATATTAGCATTCTTTATCATTTATAATACCTAAAATGTAAAGTTTTAAAATGCAATTTATAGCATTTTTGGTTTCGATCATAGTTGGCTATTTTCAAAAAAAATATCGGTTTTATATCTATATTAGCATTCTTTATCATTTATAATACCTAGATATGTTTTAAAATGCAATTTAAAGCATTTTTGGTTTCGATCATAGTAGGCTATTTTCAAAAAAAATATCGATTTTATATCTATATTAGCATTCTTTATCATTTATAATACCTAGATATGTTTTAAAATGCAATTTAAAGCATTTTTGGTTTCGATCATAGTAGGCTATTTTCAAAAAAAATATCGATTTTATATCTATATTAGCATTCTTTATCATTTATAATACCTAGATATGTTTTAATATGCAATTTAAAGCATTTTTGATTTCGATCAAAGTAGGCTATTTTCAAAAAATATCGATTTTATATCTATATTAGCATTCTTTATCATTTATAATACCTAGATATGTTTTAAAATGCAATTTAAAGCATTTTTGGTTTCGATCATAGTAGGCTATTTTCAAAAAAAATATCGATTTTATATCTATATTAGCATTCTTTATCATTTATAATACCTAGATATGTTTTAAAATGCAATTTAAAGCATTTTTGGTTTCGATCATAGTAGGCTATTTTCAAAAAAAATATCGATTTTATATCTATATTAGCATTCTTTATCATTTATAATACCTAGATATGTTTTAAAATGCAATTTATAGCATTTTTGGTTTCGATCATAGTAGGCTTTTTTCAAAAAAAAATATCGATTTTATATCTATATTAGCATTCTTTATCATTTATAATACCTAGATATGTTTTAAAATGCAATTTAAAGCATTTTTGGTTTCGATCATAGTAGGCTATTTTCAAAAAAAATATCGATTTTATATCTATATTAGCATTCTTTATCATTTATAATACCTAGATATGTTTTAAAATGCAATTTAAAGCATTTTTGGTTTCGATCATAGTAGGCTATTTTCAAAAAAAATATCGATTTTATATCTATATTAGCATTCTTTATCATTTATAATACCTAGATATGTTTTAAAATGCAATTTTAAGCATTTTTAATTTCGATCATAGTAGGCTTTTTTCAAAAAAAATATCGATTTTATATCTATATTAGCATTCTTTATCATTTATAATACCTAAAATCTAAAGTTTTAAAATGCAATTTATAGCATTTTTGGTTTCGATCATAGTAGGCTTTTTTCAAAAAAAAATATCGATTTTATATCTATATTAGCATTCTTTATCATTTATAATACCTAGATATGTTTTAAAATGCAATTTAAAGCATTTTTGGTTTCGATCATAGTAGGCTATTTTCAAAAAAAATATCGATTTTATATCTATATTAGCATTCTTTATCATTTATAATACCTAGATATGTTTTAAAATGCAATTTAAAGCATTTTTGGTTTCGATCATAGTAGGCTATTTTCAAAAAAAATATCGATTTTATATCTATATTAGCATTCTTTATCATTTATAATACCTAGATATGTTTTAATATGCAATTTAAAGCATTTTTGATTTCGATCAAAGTAGGCTATTTTCAAAAAATATCGATTTTATATCTATATTAGCATTCTTTATCATTTATAATACCTAGATATGTTTTAAAATGCAATTTAAAGCATTTTTGGTTTCGATCATAGTAGGCTATTTTCAAAAAAAATATCGATTTTATATCTATATTAGCATTCTTTATCATTTATAATACCTAGATATGTTTTAAAATGCAATTTAAAGCATTTTTGGTTTCGATCATAGTAGGCTATTTTCAAAAAAAATATCGATTTTATATCTATATTAGCATTCTTTATCATTTATAATACCTAGATATGTTTTAAAATGCAATTTATAGCATTTTTGGTTTCGATCATAGTAGGCTTTTTTCAAAAAAAAATATCGATTTTATATCTATATTAGCATTCTTTATCATTTATAATACCTAGATATGTTTTAAAATGCAATTTAAAGCATTTTTGGTTTCGATCATAGTAGGCTATTTTCAAAAAAAATATCGATTTTATATCTATATTAGCATTCTTTATCATTTATAATACCTAGATATGTTTTAAAATGCAATTTAAAGCATTTTTGGTTTCGATCATAGTAGGCTATTTTCAAAAAAAATATCGATTTTATATCTATATTAGCATTCTTTATCATTTATAATACCTAGATATGTTTTAAAATGCAATTTAAAGCATTTTTGGTTTCGATCATAGTAGGCTATTTTCAAAAAAAATATCGATTTTATATCTATATTAGCATTCTTTATCATTTATAATACCTAGATATGTTTTAAAATGCAATTTATAGCATTTTTGGTTTCGATCATAGTAGGCTTTTTTCAAAAAAAAATATCGATTTTATATCTATATTAGCATTCTTTATCATTTATAATACCTAGATATGTTTTAAAATGCAATTTAAAGCATTTTTGGTTTCGATCATAGTAGGCTATTTTCAAAAAAAATATCGATTTTATATCTATATTAGCATTCTTTATCATTTATAATACCTAGATATGTTTTAAAATGCAATTTAAAGCATTTTTGGTTTCGATCATAGTAGGCTATTTTCAAAAAAAATATCGATTTTATATCTATATTAGCATTCTTTATCATTTATAATACCTAGATATGTTTTAAAATGCAATTTTAAGCATTTTTAATTTCGATCATAGTAGGCTTTTTTCAAAAAAAATATCGATTTTATATCTATATTAGCATTCTTTATCATTTATAATACCTAAAATCTAAAGTTTTAAAATGCAATTTATAGCATTTTTGGTTTCGATCATAGTAGGCTATTTTCAAAAAAAATATCGATTTTATATCTATATTAGCATTCTTTATCATTTATAATACCTAGATATGTTTTAAAATGCAATTTAAAGCATTTTTAATTTCGATCATAGTAGGCTTTTTTCAAAGAAATATCGATTTTATATCTATATTAGCATTCTTTATCATTTATAATACCTAAAATCTAAAGAATTAAAATGCAATTTATAGCATTTTTGGTTTCGATCATAGTAGGCTATTTTCAAAAAAAATATCGATTTTATATCTATATTAGCATTCTTTATCATTTATAATACCTAGATATGTTTTAAAATGCAATTTAAAGCATTTTTGGTTTCGATCATAGTAGGCTTTTTTCAAAAAAAAAACAATTTTATATCTATATTAGAAATTTTATCATTTATAATACCTAGATATGTTTTAAAATGCAATTTAAAGCATTTTTGGTTTCGATCATAGTAGGCTATTTTCAAAAAAAATATCGATTTTATATCTATATTAGTATTCTTTATCATTTATAATACCTAGATATGTTTTAAAATGCAATTTAAAGCATTTTTGGTTTCGATCATAGTAGGCTATTTTCAAAAAAAATATCGATTTTATATCTATATTAGCATTCTTTATCATTTATAATACCTAGATATGTTTTAAAATGCAATTTAAAGCATTTTTGGTTTCGATCATAGTAGGCTTTTTTCAAAAAAAATATCGATTTTATATCTATATTAGCATTCTTTATCATTTATAATACCTAGATATGTTTTAAAATGCAATTTATAGCATTTTTGGTTTCGATCATAGTAGGCTTTTTTCAAAAAAAAATATCGATTTTATATCTATATTAGCATTCTTTATCATTTATTATACCTAGGTATGTTTTAAAATGCAATTTAAAGCATTTTTGGTTTCGATCATAGTAGGCTTTTTTCAAAAAAAATATCGATTTTATATCCATATTAGCATTCTTTATCATTTATAATACCTAGATATGTTTTAAATTGCAATTTAAAGCATTTTTGGTTTCGATCATTGTAGGCTATTTTCAAAAAAAATATCGATTTTATATCTATATTAGCATTCTTTATCATTTATAATACCTAGGTATTTTTTAAAATGCAATTTAAAGCATTTTTGGTTTCGATCATAGTAGGCTATTATCAAAAAAAAAAAAAAATATCGATTTTATATCGATATTAGCATTCTTTATCATTTATAATACATATGTTTTAAAATGCAATTTAAAGCATTTTTGGTTTCGATCATAGTAGGCTATTATCAAAAAAAAAATATCGATTTTATATCGATATTTGCACTCTTTATCATTTATAATACCTAGATATGTTTTAAAATGCAATTTAAAGCATTTTTGGTTTCGATCATTGTAGGCTATTTTCAAAAAAAATATCGATTTTATATCTATATTAGCATTCTTTATCATTTATAATACCTGGATATGTTTTAAAATGCAATTTAAAGCATTTTTGGTTTCGATCATAGTAGGCTATTTTCAAAAAAAATATCAATTTAATGTCTATATTAGCATTGTTTATCATTTATAATACCTAGATATGTTTAAAATGCAATTTAAAGCATTTTTGGTTTCGATCATAGTGGTATTTTCAAAAAAAATATCGATTTTATATCTATATTAGCATTCTGTATCATTTATAATACCTAGATATGTTTTCAAATGCAATTTAAAGCATTTTTGGTTTCGATCATAGTAGGCTTTTTTCAAAAACAATATCAATTTAATATCTATATTAGCATTCTTTTTCATTTATAATACCTAGATATGTTTTAATATGCAATTTAAAGCATTTTTGATTTCGATCATAGTAGGCTATTTTTAAAAAAAAATATCGATTTTATATCTATATTAGCACTCTTTATCATTTATAATACCTAGATATAAGTTAAAATGCAATTTAAAGCATTTTTGGTTACGATCATAGTAGGCTATTTTTAAAAAAAATATCGATTTTATATCTATATTAGCATTCTTTATCATTTATAATACCTAGATATGTTTTAAAATGCAATTTAAAGCATTTTTGGTTTCGATCATAGTAGGCTTTTTTTAAAAACAATATCGATTTTATATCCATATTAGCATTCTTAATCATTTATTATACCTAGGTATGTTTTAAAATGCAATTTAAAGCATTTTTGGTTTCGATCATAGTAGGCTTTTTTCAAAAAAAATATCGATTTTATATCTATATTAGCATTCTTTATCATTTATTATACCTAGGTATGTTTTAAAATGCAATTTAAAGCATTTTTGGTTTCGATCATAGTAGGCTTTTTTCAAAAAAAATATCGATTTTATATCCATATTAGCATTCTTTATCATTTATAATACCTAGATATGTTTTAAATTGCAATTTAAAGCATTTTTGGTTTCGGTCATTGTAGGCTATTTTCAAAAAAAATATCGATTTTATATCTATATTAGCATTCTTTATCATTTATAATACCTAGGTATGTTTTAAAATGCAATTTAAAGCATTTTTGGTTTCGATCATAGTAGGCTATTATCAAAAAAAAAAAAATATCGATTTTATATCGATATTAGCATTCTTTATCATTTATAAAACATATGTTTTAAAATGCAATTTAAAGCATTTTTGGTTTCGATCATAGTAGGCTATTATCAAAAAAAAATATCGATTTTATATCGATATTTGCACTCTTTATCATTTATAATACCTAGATATGTTTTAAAATGCAATTTAAAGCATTTTTGGTTTTGATCATTGTAGGCTATTTTCAAAAAAAATATCGATTTTATATCTATATTAGCATTCTTTATCATTTATAATACCTGGATATGTTTTAAAATGCAATTTAAAGCATTTTTGGTTTCGATCATAGTAGGCTATTTTCAAAAAAAATATCGATTTTATATCTATATTAGCATTCTTTATCATTTATAATACCTTGATATGTTTTAAAATGCAATTTAAAGCATTTTTGGTTTCGATCATAGTAGGCTATTTTAAAAAAAAATATCGATTTTATATCTATATTAGCACTCTTCATCATTTATAATACCTAGATATGTTTTAAAATGCAATTTAATTTATCATTTATAATACCTAGATATGTTTTCAAATGCAATTTAAATCATTTTTGGTTTGGATCATAGTAGGCTATTTTCAAAAAAAAATATCAATTTAATGTCTATATTAGCATTGTTTATCATTTATAATACCTAGATATGTTTTAAAATGCAATTTAAGTAGGCTTTTTTCAAAAAAATTTCAATTTTATATCTATATTAGAATTTTTTATCATTTATAATACCTAGATATGTTTTAAAATGCAATTTAAAGCATTTTTGGTTTCGATCATAGTAGGCTATTTTCAAAAAAAATATCGATTTTATATCTTTATTAGCATTCTTAATGATTTATAATACCTAGATATGTTTTAAAATGCAATTTAAAGCATTTTTGGTTTCGATCATAGTAGGCTTTTTTCAAAAAAATATCGATTTTATATCTATATTAGCATTCTTTATCATTTATAATTTATTTCTGTTTACGTTCAGCCACACTCACATTTTTAATTCGAAATTTAACGGAAAATTGAGCAAAACTGAGCAAAAAAGTTAGCTTAAACTTGTAATTTGAATGTAACGGTTTTATTCTCGCACTTAGATTTAAGAAGACTCTCTGAAACTACAAAGGTTTTTTATGCCTTTTTAACTGGTTTAAGTACTAGTTAAGGTGGCTTTTTCCTTTGTAGAGAGAGAAAAAATAATAGATTTAAAAAAAATGTAAAGATATCAATTTTAATTAATTCAGTCTTTTCAATAAAGAATGACATTATTGTCATTATTATTGAAATATGAAAAAAAATAATACCTAAAATCTAAAGTTTTAAAATGCAATTTATAGCATTTTTGGTTTCGATCATAGTTGGCTATTTTCAAAAAAAATATCGGTTTTATATCTATATTAGCATTCTTTATCATTTATAATACCTAGATATGTTTTAATATGCAATTTAAAGCATTTTTGATTTCGATCAAAGTAGGCTATTTTCAAAAAATATCGATTTTATATCTATATTAGCATTCTTTATCATTTATAATACCTAGATATGTTTTAAAATGCAATTTAAAGCATTTTTGGTTTCGATCATAGTAGGCTATTTTCAAAAAAAATATCGATTTTATATCTATATTAGCATTCTTTATCATTTATAATACCTAGATATGTTTTAAAATGCAATTTATAGCATTTTTGGTTTCGATCATAGTAGGCTTTTTTCAAAAAAAAATGTCGATTTTATATCTATATTAGCATTCTTTATCATTTATAATACCTAGATATGTTTTAAAATGCAATTTAAAGCATTTTTAATTTCGATCATAGTAGGCTTTTTTCAAAAAAAAATATCGATTTTATATCTATATTAGCATTCTTTATCATTTATAATACCTAAAATCTAAAGTTTTAAAATGCAATTTATAGCATTTTTGGTTTCGATCATAAATGACTATTTTCAAAAAAAATATCGGTTTTATATCTATATTAGCATTCTTTATCATTTATAATACCTAGATATGTTTTAATATGCAATTTAAAGCATTTTTGATTTCGATCAAAGGAGGCTATTTTCAAAAAATATCGATTTTATATCTATATTAGCATTCTTTATCATTTATAATACCTAGATATGTTTTAAAATGCAATTTAAAGCATTTTTGGTTTCGATCATAGTAGGCTATTTTCAAAAAAAATATCGATTTTATATCTATATTAGCATTCTTTATCATTTATAATACCTAGATATGTTTTAAAATGCAATTTAAAGCATTTTTGGTTTCGATCATAGTAGGCTATTTTCAAAAAAAATATCGATTTTATATCTATATTAGCATTCTTTATCATTTATAATACCTAGATATGTTTTAAAATGCAATTTAAAGCATTTTTGGTTTCGATCATAGTAGGCTTTTTTCAAAAAAAATATCGATTTTATATCTATATTAGCATTCTTTATCATTTATAATACCTAAAATCTAAAGTTTTAAAATGCAATTTATAGCATTTTTGGTTTCGATCATAGTTGGCTATTTTCAAAAAAAATATCGGTTTTATATCTATATTAGCATTCTTTATCATTTATAATACCTAGATATGTTTTAATATGCAATTTAAAGCATTTTTGATTTCGATCATAATAGGCTATTTTCAAAAAATATCGATTTTATATCTATATTAGCATTCTTTATCATTTATAATACCTAGATATGTTTTAAAATGCAATTTAAAGCATTTTTGGTTTCGATCATAGTAGGCTTTTTTCAAAAAAAATATCGATTTTATATCTATATTAGCATTCTTTATTATTTATAATACCTAAAATCTAAAGTTTTAAAATGCAATTTATAGCATTTTTGGTTTCGATCATAGTTGGCTAATTTCAAAAAAAATATCGGTTTTATATCTATATTAGCATTCTTTATCATTTATAATACCTAGATATGTTTTAAAATGCAATTTAAATCATTTTTGGTTTGGATCATAGTAGGCTATTTTCAAAAAAAAATATCGATTTTATATCTATATTAGTATTCTTTATCATTTATAATACCTAAAATCTAAAGTTTTAAAATGCAATTTATAGCATTTTTGGTTTCGATCATAGTTGGCTAATTTCAAAAAAAATATCGGTTTTATATCTATATTAGCATTCTTTATCATTTATAATACCTAGATATGTTTTAAAATGCAATTTAAATCATTTTTGGTTTGGATCATAGTAGGCTATTTTCAAAAAAAATATCGATTTTATATCTATATTAGCATTCTTTATCATTTATAATAACTAGATATATTTAAAATTCTATTTAAAGCATTTTTGGTTTCGATCATAGTAGGCTATTTTCAAAAAAAAAATATCGATTTTATATCTATATTAACATTCTTTATCATTTATAATACCTAGATATGTTTCAAAATTTAATTTAAAGCATTTTTGGTTTCGATCATAGTAGGCTATTTTCAAAAAAAAAATATCGATTTTATATCTATATTAACATTCTTTATCATTTATAATACCTAGATATGTTTTAAAATGCAATTTAAAGCATTTTTGGTTTCGATCATAGTAGGCTATTTTCAAAAAAAATATCGATTTTATATCTATATTAGCATTCTTTATCATTTATAATACCTAGATATGTTTTAAAATGCAATTTAAAGCATTTTTGGTTTCGATCATAGTAGGCTTTTTTCAAAAAAAATATCGATTTTATATCTATATTAGCATTCTTTATCATTTATAATACCTAAAATCTAAAGTTTTAAAATGCAATTTATAGCATTTTTGGATTCGATCATAGTTGGCTATTTTCAAAAAAAAATCGGTTTTATATCTATATTAGCATTCTTTATCATTTATTATACCTAGGTATGTGTTAAAATGCAATTTAAAGCATTTTTGGTTTCGATCATAGTAGGCTATTTTCAAAAAAAATATCAATTTAATGTCTATATTAGCATTGTTTATCATTTATAATACCTAGATATGTTTTAAAATGCAATTTAAAGCATTTTTGGTTTCGATCATAGTAGGCTTTTTTCAAAAAAATATCAATTTTATATCTATATTAGAATTTTTTATCATTTATAATACCTAGATATGTTTTAAAATGCAATTTAAAGCATTTTTGGTTTCGATCATAGTAGGCTATTTTCAAAAAAAATATCGATTTTATATCTATATTAGCATTCTTTATCATTTATAATACCTAAAATCTAAAGAATTAAAATGCAATTTATAGCATTTTTGGTTTCGATCATAGTTGGCTATTTTCAAAAAAAATATCGATTTTATATCTATATTAGCATTCTTTATCATTTATAATACCTAGATATGTTTTAATATGCAATTTAAAGCATTTTTGGTTTCGATCATAGTTGGCTATTTTCAAAAAAAATATCGATTTTATATCTATATTAGCATTCTTTATCATTTATAATACCTAGATATGTTTTAATATGCAATTTAAAGCATTTTTGATTTCGATCAAAGTAGGCTATTTTCAAAAAATATCGATTTTATATCTATATTAGCATTCTTTATCATTTATAATACCTAGATATGTTTTAAAATGCAATTTAAAGCATTTTTGGTTTCGATCATAGTAGGCTATTTTCAAAAAAAATATCGATTTTATATCTATATTAGTATTCTTTTTCATTTATAATACCTAGATATGTTTTAAAATGCAATTTAAAGCATTTTTGGTTTCGATCATAGTAGGCTATTTTCAAAAAAAATATCGATTTTATATCTATATTAGCATTCTTTTTCATTTATAATACCTAGATATGTTTTAAAATGCAATTTATAGCATTTTTGGTTTCAATCATAGTAGGCTTTTTTCAAAAAAAATATCGATTTTATATCTATATTAGCATTCTTTATCATTTATAATACCTAGATATGTTTTAAAATGCAATTTAAATCATTTTTGGTTTGGATCATAGTAGGCTATTTTCAAAAAAAATATCGATTTTATATCTATATTAGCATTCTTTATCATTTATAATACCTAAATATATTTAAAATGTAATTTAAAGCATTTTTGGTTTCGATCATAGTAGACTATTTTCAAAAAAAATATCGATTTTATATCTATATTAGCATTCTTTATCATTTATAATACCTAGATATGTTTTAAAATGCAATTTAAATCATTTTTGGTTTGGATCATAGTAGGCTATTTTCAAAAAAAATATCGATTTTATATCTTTATTAGTATTCTTTATCATTTATAATACCTAGATATATTTAAAATGTAATTTAAAGCATTTTTGGTTTCGATCATAGTAGGCTTTTTTCAAAAAAAATATCGATTTTATATCTATATTAGCATTCTTTATCATTTATAATACCTAGATATGTTTTAAAATGCAATTTAAAGCATTTTTGGTTTCGATCATAGTTGGCTATTTTCAAAAAAAATATCGGTTTTATATCTATATTAGCATTCTTTATCATTTATAATACCTAAATATGTGTTAAAATGCAATTTAAAGCATTTTTGGTTTCGATCATAGTTGGCTATTTTCAAAAAAAATATCGGTTTTATATCTATATTAGCATTCTTTATCATTTATAATACCTAGATATGTGTTAAAATGCAATTTAAAGCATTTTTGGTTTCGATCATAGTAGGCTATTTTCAAAAAAAATATCAATTTAATGTCTATATTAGCATTGTTTATCATTTATAATACCTAGATATGTTTTAAAATGCAATTTAAAGCATTTTTGGTTTCGATCATAGTAGGCTTTTTTCAAAAAAAATATCGATTTTATATCTATATTAGCATTCTTTATCATTTATAATACCTAGATATGTTTTAAAATGCAATTTAAAACATTTTTGGTTTCGATCATAGTAGGCTATTTTCAAAAAAAATATCGATTTTATATCTATATTAGCATTCTTTATCATTTATAATACCTAGATATGTTTTAAAATGCAATTTAAAGCATTTTTGGTTTCGATCATAGTTGGCTATTTTCAAAAAAAATATCGGTTTTATATCTATATTAGCATTCTTTATCATTTATAATACCTAGATATGTGTTAAAATGCAATTTAAAGCATTTTTGGTTTCGATCATAGTAGGCTATTTTCAAAAAAAATATCAATTTAATGTCTATATTAGCATTGATTATCATTTATAATACCTAGATATGTTTAAAATGCAATTTAAAGCATTTTTGGTTTCGATCATAGTGGTATTTTCAAAAAAAATATCGATTTTATATCTATATTAGCATTCTGTATCATTTATAATACCTAGATATGTTTTAAAATGCAATTTATAGCATTTTTGGTTTCGATCATAGTAGGCTTTTTTCAAAAAAAATATCGATTTTATATCTATATTAGCATTCTTTATCATTTATAATACCTAGATATGTTTTAAAATGCAATTTAAAGCATTTTTGGTTTCGATCATAGTAGGCTTTTTTCAAAAACAATATCAATTTAATATCTATATTAGCATTCTTTTTCATTTATAATACCTAGATATGTTTTAATATGCAATTTAAAGCATTTTTGATTTCGATCATAGTAGGCTATTTTTAAAAAAAATATCGATTTTATATCTATATTAGCACTCTTTATCATTTATAATACCTAGATATAAGTTAAAATGCAATTTAAAGCATTTTTGGTTACGATCATAGTAGGCTATTTTTAAAAAAAAAATATCGATTTTATATCTATATTAGCATTCTTTATCATTTATAATACCTAGATATGTTTTAAAATGCAATTTAAAGCATTTTTGGTTTCGATCATAGTAGGCTTTTTTTAAAAACAATATCGATTTTATATCCATATTAGCATTCTTTATCATTTATTATACCTAGGTATGTTTTAAAATGCAATTTAAAGCATTTTTGGTTTCGATCATAGTAGGCTTTTTTCAAAAAAAATATCGATTTTATATCTATATTAGCATTCTTTATCATTTATTATACCTAGGTATGTTTTAAAATGCAATTTAAAGCATTTTTGGTTTCGATCATAGTAGGCTTTTTTCAAAAAAAATATCGATTTTATATCCATATTAGCATTCTTTATCATTTATAATGCCTAGATATGTTTTAAATTGCAATTTAAAGCATTTTTGGTTTCGATCATTGTAGGCTATTTTCAAAAAAAATATCGATTTTATATCTATATTAGCATTCTTTATCATTTATAATACCTTGGTATGTTTTAAAATGCAATTTAAAGCATTTTTGGTTTCGATCATAGTAGGCTATTATCAAAAAAAAAAAAAAAATATCGATTTTATATCGATATTAGCATTCTTTATCATTTATAATACATATGTTTTAAAATGCAATTTAAAGCATTTTTGGTTTCGATCATAGTAGGCTATTATCAAAAAAAAATATCGATTTTATATCGATATTTGCACTCTTTATCATTTATAATACCTAGATATGTTTTAAAATGCAATTTAAAGCATTTTTGGTTTCGATCATTGTAGGCTATTTTCAAAAAAAATATCGATTTTATATCTATATTAGCATTCTTTATCATTTATAATACCTGGATATGTTTTAAAATGCAATTTAAAGCATTTTTGGTTTCGATCATAGTAGGCTATTTTCAAAAAAAAATATCGATTTTATATCTATATTAGCATTCTTTATCATTTATAATACCTTGATATGTTTTAAAATGCAATTTAAAGCATTTTTGGTTTCGATCATAGTAGGCTATTTTAAAAAAAAATATCGATTTTATATCTATATTAGCATTCTTTATCATTTATAATACCTGGATATGTTTTAAAATGCAATTTAAAGCATTTTTGGTTTCGATCATAGTAGGCTATTTTCAAAAAAATATCGATTTTATATCTATATTAGCATTCTTTATCATTTATTATACCTAGGTATGTGTTAAAATGCAATTTAAAGCATTTTTGGTTTCGATCATTGTAGGCTATTTTCAAAAAAAATATCGATTTTATATCTATATTAGCATTCTTTATCATTTATAATACCTGGATATGTTTTAAAATGCAATTTAAAGCATTTTTGGTTTCGATCATAGTAGGCTATTTTAAAAAAAAATATCGATTTTATATCTATATTAGCATTCTTTATCATTTATAATACCTGGATATGTTTTAAAATGCAATTTAAAGCATTTTTGGTTTCGATCATAGTAGGCTATTTTCAAAAAAATATCGATTTTATATCTATATTAGCATTCTTTATCATTTATTATACCTAGGTATGTGTTAAAATGCAATTTAAAGCATTTTTGGTTTCGATCATAGTAGGCTATTATCAAAAAAAAATATCGATTTTATATCGATATTTGCACTCTTTATCATTTATAATACCTAGATATGTTTTAAAATGCAATTTAAAGCATTTTTGGTTTCGATCATTGTAGGCTATTTTCAAAAAAAATATCGATTTTATATCTATATTAGCATTCTTTATCATTTATAATACCTGGATATGTTTTAAAATGCAATTTAAAGCATTTTTGGTTTCGATCATAGTAGGCTATTTTCAAAAAAATATCGATTTTATATCTATATTAGCATTCTTTATCATTTATTATACCTAGGTATGTGTTAAAATGCAATTTAAAGCATTTTTGGTTTCGATCATAGTAGGCTATTTTCAAAAAAAATACCAATTTAATGTCTATATTAGCATTGTTTATCATTTATAATACCTAGATATGTTTTAAAATGCAATTTAAAGCATTTTTGGTTTCGATCATAGTAGGCTTTTTTCAAAAAAATATCAATTTTATATCTATATTAGAATTTTTTATCATTTATAATACCTAGATATGTTTTAAAATGCAATTTAAAGCATTTTTTTGTTTCGATCATAGTAGGCTATTTGCAAAAACAATATCAATTTAATATCTATGTTAGCATTCTTTATCATTTATAATACCTAGATATGTTTTAAAATGCAATTTCAAGCATTTTTGGTTTCGATCATAGTAGGCTATTTTCAAAAAAAAATATCGATTTTATATCTTTATTAGCATTCTTAATGATTTATAATACCTAGATATGTTTTAAAATGCAATTTAAAGCATTTTTGGTTTCGATCATAGTAGGCTTTTTTCAAAAAAATATCGATTTTATATCTATATTAGCATTCTTTATCATTTATAATACCTAAAATCTAAAGTTTTAAAATGCAATTTAAAGCATTTTTGGTTTCGATCATAGTAGGCTTTTTTCAAAAAAAATATCGATTTTATATCTATATTAGCATTCTTTATCATTTATAATACCTAAAATCTAAAGTTTTAAAATGCAATTTATAGCATTTTTGGTTTCGATCATAGTAGGCTATTTTCAAAAAAAATATCGATTTTATATCTATATTAGCATTCTTTATCATTTATAATACCTAGATATGTTTTAAAATGCAATATAAAGCATTTTTGGTTTCGATCATAGTAGGCTATTTTCAAAAAAATATCGATTTTATATCTATATTAGCATTCTTTATCATTTATTATACCTAGGTATGTGTTAAAATGCAATTTAAAGCATTTTTGGTTTCGATCATAGTAGGCTATTTTCAAAAAAAAATACCAATTTAATGTCTATATTAGCATTGTTTATCATTTATAATACCTAGATATGTTTTAAAATGCAATTTAAAGCATTTTTGGTTTCGATCATAGTAGGCTTTTTTCAAAAAAATATCAATTTTATATCTATATTAGAATTTTTTATCATTTATAATACCTAGATATGTTTTAAAATGCAATTTAAAGCATTTTTTTGTTTCGATCATAGTAGGCTATTTGCAAAAACAATATCAATTTAATATCTATGTTAGCATTCTTTATCATTTATAATACCTAGATATGTTTTAAAATGCAATTTCAAGCATTTTTGGTTTCGATCATAGTAGGCTATTTTCAAAAAAAAATATCGATTTTATATCTTTATTAGCATTCTTAATGATTTATAATACCTAGATATGTTTTAAAATGCAATTTAAAGCATTTTTGGTTTCGATCATAGTAGGCTTTTTTCAAAAAAATATCGATTTTATATCTATATTAGCATTCTTTATCATTTATAATACCTAAAATCTAAAGTTTTAAAATGCAATTTATAGCATTTTTGGTTTCGATCATAGTTGGCTATTTTCAAAAAAAATATCGGTTTTATATCTATATTAGCATTCTTTATCATTTATAATACCTAGATATGTTTTAATATGCAATTTAAAGCATTTTTGATTTCGATCAAAGTAGGCTATTTTCAAAAAATATCGATTTTATATCTATATTAGCATTCTTTATCATTTATAATACCTAGATATGTTTTAAAATGCAATTTAAAGCATTTTTGGTTTCGATCATAGTAGGCTTTTTTCAAAAAAAATATCGATTTTATATCTATATTAGCATTCTTTATCATTTATAATACCTAAAATCTAAAGTTTTAAAATGCAATTTATAGCATTTTTGGTTTCGATCATAGTAGGCTATTTTCAAAAAAAATATCGATTTTATATCTATATTAGCATTCTTTATCATTTATAATACCTAAAATCTAAAGTTTTAAAATGCAATTTATAGCATTTTTGGTTTCGATCATAGTTGGCTATTTTCAAAAAAAATATCGGTTTTATATCTATATTAGCATTCTTTATCATTTATTATACCTAGGTATGTGTTAAAATGCAATTTAAAGCATTTTTGGTTTCGATCATAGTAGGCTATTTTCAAAAAAAATATCAATTTAATGTCTATATTAGCATTGTTTATCATTTATAATACCTAGATATGTTTTAAAATGCAATATAAAGCATTTTTGGTTTCGATCATAGTAGGCTATTTTCAAAAAAAATATCGATTTTATATCTATATTAGCATTCTTTATCATTTATTATACCTAGGTATGTGTTAAAATGCAATTTAAAGCATTTTTGGTTTCGATCATAGTAGGCTATTTTCAAAAAAAATATCAATTTAATGTCTATATTAGCATTGTTTATCATTTATAATACCTAGATATGTTTTAAAATGCAATTTAAAGCATTTTTGGTTTCGATCATAGTAGGCTTTTTTCAAAAAAATATCAATTTTATATCTATATTAGAATTTTTTATCATTTATAATACCTAGATATGTTTTAAAATGCAATTTAAAGCATTTTTTTGTTTCGATCATAGTAGGCTATTTGCAAAAACAATATCAATTTAATATCTATGTTAGCATTGTTTATCATTTATAATACCTAGATATGTTTTAAAATGCAATATAAAGCATTTTTGGTTTCGATCATAGTAGGCTATTTTCAAAAAAAATATCGATTTTATATCTATATTAGCATTCTTTATCATTTATTATACCTAGGTATGTGTTAAAATGCAATTTAAAGCATTTTTGGTTTCGATCATAGTAGGCTATTTTCAAAAAAAATATCAATTTTATATCTATATTAGCATTCTTTATCATTTATAATACCTAAAATCTAAAGTTTTAAAATGCAATTTATAGCATTTTTGGTTTCGATCATAGTTGGCTATTTTCAAAAAAAATATCGGTTTTATATCTATATTAGCATTCTTTATCATTTATAATACCTAGATATGTTTTAATATGCAATTTAAAGCATTTTTGATTTCGATCAAAGTAGGCTATTTTCAAAAAATATCGATTTTATATCTATATTAGCATTCTTTATCATTTATAATACCTAGATATGTTTTAAAATGCAATTTAAAGCATTTTTGGATTCGATCATAGTAGGCTATTTTCAAAAAAAATATCGATTTTATATCTATATTAGCATTCTTTATCATTTATAATACCTAGATATGTTTTAAAATGCAATTTATAGCATTTTTGGTTTCGATCATAGTAGGCTTTTTTCAAAAAAAAATATCGATATTATATCTATATTAGCATTCTTTATCATTTATAATACCTAGATATGTTTTAAAATGCAATTTAAAGCATTTTTAATTTCGATCATAGTAGGCTTTTTTCAAAAAAAATATCGATTTTATATCTATATTAGCATTCTTTATCATTTATAATACCTAGATATGTTTTAATATGCAATTTAAAGCATTTTTGATTTCGATCAAAGTAGGCTTTTTTCAAAAAATATCGATTTTATATCTATATTAGCATTCTTTATCATTTATAATACCTAGATATGTTTTAAAATGCAATTTAAAGCATTTTTGGTTTCGATCATAGTAGGCTATTTTCAAAAAAAATATCGATTTTATATCTATATTAGCATTCTTTATCATTTATAATACCTAGATATGTTTTAAAATGCAATTTAAAGCATTTTTGGTTTCGATCATAGTAGGCTTTTTTCAAAAAAATATCGATTTTATATCTATATTAGCATTCTTTATCATTTATAATACCTAAAATCTAAAGTTTTAAAATGCAATTTATAGCATTTTTGGTTTCGATCATAGTTGGCTATTTTCAAAAAAAATATCGGTTTTATATCTATATTAGCATTCTTTATCATTTATAATACCTAGATATGTTTTAATATGCAATTTAAAGCATTTTTGATTTCGATCATAGTAGGCTATTTTCAAAAAATATCGATTTTATATCTATATTAGCATTCTTTATCATTTATAATACCTAGATATGTTTTAAAATGCAATTTAAAGCATTTTTGGTTTCGATCATAGTAGGCTTTTTTCAAAAAAAATATCGATTTTATATCTATATTAGCATTCTTTATCATTTATAATACCTAAAATCTAAAGTTTTAAAATGCAATTTATAGCATTTTTGGTTTCGATCATAGTTGGCTATTTTCAAAAAAAATATCGGTTTTATATCTATATTAGCATTCTTTATCATTTATAATACCTAGATATGTTTTAAAATGCAATTTAAAGCATTTTTGGTTTCGATCATAGTAGGCTATTTTCAAAAAAAATATCGATTTTATATCTATATTAGCATTCTTTATCATTTATAATACCTAGATATGTTTTAAAATGCAATTTGAAGCATTTTTGGTTTCGATCATAGTTGGCTATTTTCAAAAAAAATATCGGTTTTATATCTATATTAGCATTCTTTATCATTTATAATACCTAGGTATGTTTTAATATGCAATTTAAAGCATTTTTGATTTCGATCAAAGTAGGCTATTTTCAAAAAATATCGATTTTATATCTATATTAGCATTCTTTATCATTTATAATACCTAGATATGTTTTAAAATGCAATTTAAAGCATTTTTGGTTTCGATCATAGTAGGCTATTTTCAAAAAAAATATCGATTTTATATCTATATTAGCATTCTTTATCATTTATAATACCTAGATATGTTTTAAAATGCAATTTATAGCATTTTTGGTTTCGATCATAGTAGGCTTTTTTCAAAAAAAAATATCGATTTTATATCTATATTAGCATTCTTTATCATTTATAATACCTAGATATGTTTTAAAATGCAATTTAAAGCATTTTTAATTTCGATCATAGCAGGCTTTTTTCAAAAAAAATATCGATTTTATATCTATATTAGCATTCTTTATCATTTATAATACCTAAAATCTAAAGTTTTAAAATGCAATTTAAAGCATTTTTGGTTTCGATCATAGTAGGCTATTTTCAAAAAAAATATCGATTTTATATCTATATTAGCATTCTTTATCATTTATAATACCTAAAATCTAAAGTTTTAAAATGCAATTTATAGCATTTTTGGTTTCGATCATAAATGGCTATTTTCAAAAAAAATATCGGTTTTATATCTATATTAGCATTCTTTATCATTTATAATACCTAGATATGTTTTAATATGCAATTTAAAGCATTTTTGATTTCGATCAAAGTAGGCTTTTTTCAAAAAATATCGATTTTATATCTATATTAGCATTCTTTATCATTTATAATACCTAGATATGTTTTAAAATGCAATTTAAAGCATTTTTGGTTTCGATCATAGTAGGCTATTTTCAAAAAAAATATCGATTTTATATCTATATTAGCATTCTTTATCATTTATAATACCTAGATATGTTTTAAAATGCAATTTAAAGCATTTTTGGTTTCGATCATAGTAGGCTTTTTTCAAAAAAAATATCGATTTTATATCTATATTAGCATTCTTTATCATTTATAATACCTAAAATCTAAAGTTTTAAAATGCAATTTATAGCATTTTTGGTTTCGATCATAGTTGGCTATTTTCAAAAAAAATATCGGTTTTATATCTATATTAGCATTCTTTATCATTTATAATACCTAGATATGTTTTAATATGCAATTTAAAGCATTTTTGATTTCGATCATAGTAGGCTATTTTCAAAAAATATCGATTTTATATCTATATTAGCATTCTTTATCATTTATAATACCTAGATATGTTTTAAAATGCAATTTAAAGCATTTTTGGTTTCGATCATAGTAGGCTTTTTTCAAAAAAAATATCGATTTTATATCTATATTAGCATTCTTTATCATTTATAATACCTAAAATCTAAAGTTTTAAAATGCAATTTATAGCATTTTTGGTTTCGATCATAGTTGGCTATTTTCAAAAAAAGTATCGGTTTTATATCTATATTAGCATTCTTTATCATTTATAATACCTAGATATGTTTTAAAATGCAATTTAAAGCATTTTTGGTTTCGATCATAGTAGGCTATTTTCAAAAAAAATATCGATTTTATATCTATATTAGCATTCTTTATCATTTATAATACCTAGATATGTTTTAAAATGCAATTTAAAGCATTTTTGGTTTCGATCATAGTTGGCTATTTTCAAAAAAAATATCGGTTTTATATCTATATTAGCATTCTTTATCATTTATAATACCTAGATATGTTTTAATATGCAATTTAAAGCATTTTTGATTTCGATCAAAGTAGGCTATTTTCAAAAAATATCGATTTTATATCTATATTAGCATTCTTTATCATTTATAATACCTAGATATGTTTTAAAATGCAATTTAAAGCATTTTTGGTTTCGATCATAGTAGGCTATTTTCAAAAAAAATATCGATTTTATATCTATATTAGCATTCTTTATCATTTATAATACCTAGATATGTTTTAAAATGCAATTTATAGCATTTTTGGTTTCGATCATAGTAGGCTTTTTTCAAAAAAAAATATCGATTTTATATCTATATTAGCATTCTTTATCATTTATAATACCTAGATATGTTTTAAAATGCAATTTAAAGCATTTTTGGTTTCGATCATAGTAGGCTATTTTCAAAAAAAATATCGATTTTATATCTATATTAGCATTCTTTATCATTTATAATACCTAAAATATAAAGTTTTAAAATGCAATTTATAGCATTTTTGGTTTCGATCATAGTAGGCTTTTTTCAAAAAAAATATCGGTTTTATATCTATATTAGCATTCTTTATCATTTATAATACCTAGATATGTTTTAATATGCAATTTAAAGCATTTTTGATTTCGATCAAAGTAGGCTTTTTTCAAAAAATATCGATTTTATATCTATATTAGCATTCTTTATCATTTATAATACCTAGATATGTTTTAAAATGCAATTTAAAGCATTTTTGGTTTCGATCATAGTAGGCTATTTTCAAAAAAAAATATCGATTTTATATCTATATTAGCATTCTTTATCATTTATAATACCTAAATATGTTTTAAAATGCAATTTAAAGCATTTTTGATTTCGATCAAAGTAGGCTATTTTCAAAAAATATCGATTTTATATCTATATTAGCATTCTTTATCATTTATAATACCTAGATATGTTTTAAAATGCAATTTAAAGCATTTTTGGTTTCGATCATAGTAGGCTATTTTCAAAAAAAATATCGATTTTATATCTATATTAGCATTCTTTATCATTTATAATACCTAGATATGTTTTAAAATGCAATTTATAGCATTTTTGGTTTCGATCATAGTAGGCTTTTTTCAAAAAAAAATATCGATTTTATATCTATATTAGCATTCTTTATCATTTATAATACCTAGATATGTTTTAAAATGCAATTTAAAGCATTTTTGGTTTCGATCATAGTAGGCTATTTTCAAAAAAAATATCGATTTTATATCTATATTAGCATTCTTTATCATTTATAATACCTAGATATGTT
This sequence comes from Chironomus riparius, assembly GCA_917627325.4. Taxonomy (NCBI): domain Eukaryota; kingdom Metazoa; phylum Arthropoda; class Insecta; order Diptera; family Chironomidae; genus Chironomus; species Chironomus riparius. The sequence goes on along the minus strand of OU895878.1, from coordinate 35,440,803 downwards.
TTAAAATGCAATTTATAGCATTTTTGGTTTCGATCATAGTAGGCTTTTTTCAAAAAAAATATCGATTTTATATCTATATTAGCATTCTTTATCATTTATAATACCTAAAATATAAAGTTTTAAAATGCAATTTATAGCATTTTTGGTTTCGATCATAGTAGGCTTTTTTCAAAAAAAATATCGGTTTTATATCTATATTAGCATTCTTTATCATTTATAATACCTAGATATGTTTTAATATGCAATTTAAAGCATTTTTGATTTCGATCAAAGTAGGCTTTTTTCAAAAAATATCGATTTTATATCTATATTAGCATTCTTTATCATTTATAATACCTAGATATGTTTTAAAATGCAATTTAAAGCATTTTTGGTTTCGATCATAGTAGGCTATTTTCAAAAAAAATATCGATTTTATATCTATATTAGCATTCTTTATCATTTATAATACCTAAATATGTTTTAAAATGCAATTTAAAGCATTTTTGGTTTCGATCATAGTAGGCTTTTTTCAAAAAAAATATCGATTTTATATCTATATTAGCATTCTTTATCATTTATAATACCTAAAATCTAAAGTTTTAAAATGCAATTTATAGCATTTTTGGTTTCGATCATAGTTGGCTATTTTCAAAAAAAATATCGGTTTTATATCTATATTAGCATTCTTTATCATTTATAATACCTAGATATGTTTTAAAATGCAATTTAAAGCATTTTTGGTTTCGATCATAGTAGGCTATTTTCAAAAAAAATATCGATTTTATATCTATATTAGCATTCTTTATCATTTTTTAATACCTAGATATGTTTTAAAATGCAATTTAAAGCATTTTTGGTTTCGATCATAGTTGGCTATTTTCAAAAAAAATATCGGTTTTATATCTATATTAGCATTCTTTATCATTTATAATACCTAGATATGTTTTAATATGCAATTTAAAGCATTTTTGATTTCGATCAAAGTAGGCTATTTTCAAAAAATATCGATTTTATATCTATATTAGCATTCTTTATCATTTATAATACCTAGATATGTTTTAAAATGCAATTTAAAGCATTTTTGGTTTCGATCATAGTAGGCTATTTTCAAAAAAAATATCGATTTTATATCTATATTAGCATTCTTTATCATTTATAATTCCTAGATATGTTTTAAAATGCAATTTATAGCATTTTTGGTTTCGATCATAGTAGGCTTTTTTCAAAAAAAAATATCGATTTTATATCTATATTAGCATTCTTTATCATTTATAATACCTAGATATGTTTTAATATGCAATTTAAAGCATTTTTGATTTCGATCAAAGTAGGCTATTTTCAAAAAATATCGATTTTATATCTATATTAGCATTCTTTATCATTTATAATACCTAGATATGTTTTAAAATGCAATTTAAAGCATTTTTGGTTTCGATCATAGTAGGCTTTTTTCAAAAAAAATATCGATTTTATATCTATATTAGCATTCTTTATCAGTTATAATACCTAGATATGTTTTAAAATGCAATTTCAAGCATTTTTGGTTTCGATCATGGTAGGCTATTTTCAAAAAAAATATCGATTTTATATCTTTATTAGCATTCTTAATGATTTATAATACCTAGATATGTTTTAAAATGCAATTTAAAGCATTTTTGGTTTCGATCATAGTAGGCTTTTTTCAAAAAAATATCGATTTTATATCTATATTAGCATTCTTTATCATTTATAATACCTAAAATCTAAAGTTTTAAAATGCAATTTATAGCATTTTTGGTTTCGATCATAGTTGGCTATTTTCAAAAAAAATCTCGGTTTTATATCTATATTAGCATTCTTTATCATTTATAATACCTAGATATGTTTTAATATGCAATTTAAAGCATTTTTGATTTCGATCAAAGTAGGCTATTTTCAAAACATATCGATTTTATATCTATATTAGCATTCTTTATCATTTATAATACCTAGATATGTTTTAAAATGCAATTTAAAGCATTTTTGGTTTCGATCATAGTAGGCTATTTTCAAAAAAAATATCGATTTTATATCTATATTAGCATTCTTTATCATTTATAATACCTAGATATGTTTTAAAATGCAATTTATAGCATTTTTGGTTTCGATCATAGTAGGCTTTTTTCAAAAAAAAATATCGATTTTATATCTATATTAGCATTCTTTATCATTTATAATACCTAGATATGTTTTGAAATGCAATTTAAAGCATTTTTAATTTCGATCATAGTAGGCTTTTTTCAAAAAAAATATCGATTTTATATCTATATTAGCATTCTTTATCATTTATAATACCTAAAATCTAAAGTTTTAAAATGCAATTTATAGCATTTTTGGTTTCGATCATAGTAGGCTATTTTCAAAAAAAATATCGATTTTATATCTATATTAGCATTCTTTATCATTTATAATACCTAAAATCTAAAGTTTTAAAATGCAATTTATAGCATTTTTGGTTTCGATCATAAATGGCTATTTTCAAAAAAAATATCGGTTTTATATCTATATTAGCATTCTTTATCATTTATAATACCTAGATATGTTTTAATATGCAATTTAAAGCATTTTTGATTTCGATCAAAGTAGGCTTTTTTCAAAAAATATCGATTTTATATCTATATTAGCATTCTTTATCATTTATAATACCTAGATATGTTTTAAAATGCAATTTAAAGCATTTTTGGTTTCGATCATAGTAGGCTATTTTCAAAAAAAATATCGATTTTATATCTATATTAGCATTCTTTATCAGTTATAATACCTAGATATGTTTTAAAATGCAATTTCAAGCATTTTTGGTTTCGATCATAGTAGGCTATTTTCAAAAAAAATATCGATTTTATATCTTTATTAGCATTCTTAATGATTTATAATACCTAGATATGTTTTAAAATGCAATTTAAAGCATTTTTGGTTTCGATCATAGTAGGCTTTTTTCAAAAAAATATCGATTTTATATCTATATTAGCATTCTTTATCATTTATAATACCTAAAATCTAAAGTTTTAAAATGCAATTTATAGCATTTTTGGTTTCGATCATAGTTGGCTATTTTCAAAAAAAATATCGGTTTTATATCTATATTAGCATTCTTTATCATTTATAATACCTAGATATGTTTTAATATGCAATTTAGAGCATTTTTGATTTCGATCAAAGTAGGCTATTTTCAAAAAATATCGATTTTATATCTATATTAGCATTCTTTATCATTTATAATACCTAGATATGTTTTAAAATGCAATTTAAAGCATTTTTGGTTTCGATCATAGTAGGCTATTTTCAAAAAAAATATCGATTTTATATCTATATTAGCATTCTTTATCATTTATAATACCTAGATATGTTTTAAAATGCAATTTATAGCATTTTTGGTTTCGATCATAGTAGGCTTTTTTCAAAAAAAAAATATCGATTTTATATCTATATTAGCATTCTTTATCATTTATAATACCTAAAATCTAAAGTTTTAAAATGCAATTTATAGCATTTTTGGTTTCGATCATAGTAGGCTATTTTCAAAAAAAATATCGATTTTATATCTATATTAGCATTCTTTATCATTTATAATACCTAAAATCTAAAGTTTTAAAATGCAATTTATAGCATTTTTGGTTTCGATCATAAATGGCTATTTTCAAAAAAAATATCGGTTTTATATCTTTATTAGCATTCTTTATCATTTATAATACCTAGATATGTTTTAATATGCAATTTAAAGCATTTTTGATTTCGATCAAAGTAGGCTTTTTTCAAAAAATATCGATTTTATATCTATATTAGCATTCTTTATCATTTATAATACCTAGATATGTTTTAAAATGCAATTTAAAGCATTTTTGGTTTCGATCATAGTAGGCTATTTTCAAAAAAAATATCGATTTTATATCTATATTAGCATTCTTTATCATTTATAATACCTAGATATGTTTTAAAATGCAATTTAAAGCATTTTTGGTTTCGATCATAGTAGGCTTTTTTCAAAAAAAATATCGATTTTATATCTATATTAGCATTCTTTATCATTTATAATACCTAAAATCTAAAGTTTTAAAATGCAATTTATAGCATTTTTGGTTTCGATCATAGTTGGCTATTTTCAAAAAAAATATCGGTTTTATATCTATATTAGCATTCTTTATCATTTATAATACCTAGATATGTTTTAATATGCAATTTAAAGCATTTTTGATTTCGATCATAGTAGGCTATTTTCAAAAAATATCGATTTTATATCTATATTAGCATTCTTTATCATTTATAATACCTAGATATGTTTTAAAATGCAATTTAAAGCATTTTTGGTTTCGATCATAGTAGGCTTTTTTCAAAAAAAATATCGATTTTATATCTATATTAGCATTCTTTATCATTTATAATACCTAAAATCTAAAGTTTTAAAATGCAATTTATAGCATTTTTGGTTTCGATCATAGTTGGCTATTTTCAAAAAAAATATCGGTTTTATATCTATATTAGCATTCTTTATCATTTATAATACCTAGATATGTTTTAAAATGCAATTTAAAGCATTTTTGGTTTCGATCATAGTAGGCTATTTTCAAAAAAAATATCGATTTTATATCTATATTAGCATTCTTTATCATTTATAATACCTAAAATCTAAAGTTTTAAAATGCAATTTATAGCATTTTTGGTTTCGATCATAGTTGGCTATTTTCAAAAAAAATATCGGTTTTATATCTATATTAGCATTCTTTATCATTTATAATACCTAGATATGTTTTAATATGCAATTTAAAGCATTTTTGATTTCGATCATAGTAGGCTATTTTCAAAAAATATCGATTTTATATCTATATTAGCATTCTTTATCATTTATAATACCTAGATATGTTTTAAAATGCAATTTAAAGCATTTTTGGTTTCGATCATAGTAGGCTTTTTTCAAAAAAAATATCGATTTTATATCTATATTAGCATTCTTTATCATTTATAATACCTAAAATCTAAAGTTTTAAAATGCAATTTATAGCATTTTTGGTTTCGATCATAGTTGGCTATTTTCAAAAAAAATATCGGTTTTATATCTATATTAGCATTCTTTATCATTTATAATACCTAGATATGTTTTAAAATGCAATTTAAAGCATTTTTGGTTTCGATCATAGTAGGCTATTTTCAAAAAAAATATCGATTTTATATCTATATTAGCATTCTTTATCATTTATAATACCTAGATATGTTTTAAAATGCAATTTAAAGCATTTTTGGTTTCGATCATAGTAGGCTTTTTTCAAAAAAAATATCGATTTTATATCTATATTAGCATTCCTTATCATTTATAATACCTAAAATCTAAAGTTTTAAAATGCAATTTATAGCATTTTTGGTTTCGATCATAGTTGGCTATTTTCAAAAAAATATCGGTTTTATATCTATATTAGCATTCTTTATCATTTATAATACCTAGATATGTTTTAATATGCAATTTAAAGCATTTTTGATTTCGATCAAAGTAGGCTATTTTCAAAAAATATCGATTTTATATCTATATTAGCATTCTTTATCATTTATAATACCTAGATATGTTTTAAAATGCAATTTAAAGCATTTTTGGTTTCGATCATAGTAGGCATTTTTCAAAAAAAATATCGATTTTATATCTATATTAGCATTCTTTATCAGTTATAATACCTAGATATGTTTTAAAATGCAATTTAAAGCATTTTTGGTTTCGATCATAGTAGGCTTTTTTCAAAAAAAATATCGGTTTTATATCTATATTAGCATTCTTTATCATTTATAATACCTAGATATGTTTTAATATGCAATTTAAAGCATTTTTGATTTCGATCAAAGTAGGCTATTTTCAAAAAATATCGATTTTATATCTATATTAGCATTCTTTATCATTTATAATACCTAGATATGTTTTAAAATGCAATTTAAAGCATTTTTGGTTTCGATCATAGTAGGCTATTTTCAAAAAAAATATCGATTTTATATCTATATTAGCATTCTTTATCATTTATAATTCCTAGATATGTTTTAAAATGCAATTTAAAGCATTTTTGGTTTCGATCATAGTAGGCTTTTTTCAAAAAAAAATATCGATTTTATATCTATATTAGCATTCTTTATCATTTATAATACCTAGATATGTTTTAAAATGCAATTTAAAGCATTTTTAATTTCGATCATAGTAGGCTTTTTTCAAAAAAAATATCGATTTTATATCTATATTAGCATTCTTTATCATTTATAATACCTAAAATCTAAAGTTTTAAAATGCAATTTATAGCATTTTTGGTTTCGATCATAGTAGGCTATTTTCAAAAAAAATATCGATTTTATATCTATATTAGCATTCTTTATCATTTATAATACCTAGATATGTTTTAAAATGCAATTTATAGCATTTTTGGTTTCGATCATAGAAGGCTTTTTTCAAAAAAAAATATCGATTTTATATCTATATTAGCATTCTTTATCATTTATAATACCTAGATATGTTTTAAAATGCAATTTAAAGCATTTTTAATTTCGATCATAGTAGGCTTTTTTCAAAAAAAATATCGATTTTATATCTATATTAGCATTCTTTATCATTTATAATACCTAAAATCTAAAGTTTTAAAATGCAATTTATAGCATTTTTGGTTTCGATCATAGTTGGCTATTTTCAAAAAAAATATCGATTTTATATCTATATTAGCATTCTTTATCATTTATAATACCTAGATATGTTTTAAAATGCAATTTAAAGCATTTTTGGTTTCGATCATAGTAGGCTATTTTCAAAAAAAATATCGATTTTATATCTTTATTAGCATTCTTTATCATTTATAATACCTAGATATGTTTTAAAATGCAATTTATAGCATTTTTGGTTTCGATCAAAGTAGGCTTTTTTCAAAAAAATATCAATTTTATATCTATATTAGAATTTTTTATCATTTATAATACCTAGATATGTTTTAAAATGCAATTTAAAGCATTTTCTTGTTTCGATCATCGTAGGCTTTTTTCAAAAAAAATATCGATTTTATATCTATATTAGCATTCCTTATCATTTATAATACCTAAAATCTAAAGTTTTAAAATGCAATTTATAGCATTTTTGGTTTCGATCATAGTTGGCTATTTTCAAAAAAAATATCGGTTTTATATCTATATTAGCATTCTTTATCATTTATAATACCTAGATATGTTTTAATATGCAATTTAGAGCATTTTTGATTTCGATCAAAGTAGGCTATTTTCAAAAAATATCGATTTTATATCTATATTAGCATTCTTTATCATTTATAATACCTAGATATGTTTTAAAATGCAATTTAAAGCATTTTTGGTTTCGATCATAGTAGGCTATTTTCAAAAAAAATATCGATTTTATATCTATATTAGCATTCTTTATCATTTATAATACCTAGATATGTTTTAAAATGCAATTTATAGCATTTTTGGTTTCGATCATAGTAGGCTTTTTTCAAAAAAAAATATCGATTTTATATCTATATTAGCATTCTTTATCATTTATAATACCTAAAATCTAAAGTTTTAAAATGCAATTTATAGCATTTTTGGTTTCGATCATAGTAGGCTATTTTCAAAAAAAATATCGATTTTATATCTATATTAGCATTCTTTATCATTTATAATACCTAGATATGTTTTAATATGCAATTTAAAGCATTTTTGATTTCGATCATAGTAGGCTATTTTCAAAAAATATCGATTTTATATCTATATTAGCATTCTTTATCATTTATAATACCTAGATATGTTTTAAAATGCAATTTAAAGCATTTTTGGTTTCGATCATAGTAGGCTTTTTTCAAAAAAAATATCGATTTTATATCTATATTAGCATTCTTTATCATTTATAATACCTAAAATCTAAAGTTTTAAAATGCAATTTATAGCATTTTTGGTTTCGATCATAGTTGGCTATTTTCAAAAAAAATATCGGTTTTATATCTATATTAGCATTCTTTATCATTTATAATACCTAGATATGTTTTAAAATGCAATTTAAAGCATTTTTGGTTTCGATCATAGTAGGCTATTTTCAAAAAAAATATCGATTTTATATCTATATTAGCATTCTTTATCATTTATAATACCTAGATATGTTTTAAAATGCAATTTAAAGCATTTTTGGTTTCGATCATAGTAGGCTTTTTTCAAAAAAAATATCGATTTTATATCTATATTAGCATTCCTTATCATTTATAATACCTAAAATCTAAAGTTTTAAAATGCAATTTATAGCATTTTTGGTTTCGATCATAGTTGGCTATTTTCAAAAAAAATATCGGTTTTATATCTATATTAGCATTCTTTATCATTTATAATACCTAGATATGTTTTAATATGCAATTTAAAGCATTTTTGATTTCGATCAAAGTAGGCTATTTTCAAAAAATATCGATTTTATATCTATATTAGCATTCTTTATCATTTATAATACCTAGATATGTTTTAAAATGCAATTTAAAGCATTTTTGGTTTCGATCATAGTAGGCTATTTTCAAAAAAAATATCGATTTTATATCTATATTAGCATTCTTTATCATTTATAATTCCTAGATATGTTTTAAAATGCAATTTATAGCATTTTTGGTTTCGATCATAGTAGGCTTTTTAAAAAAAAAAATATCGATTTTATATCTATATTAGCATTCTTTATCATTTATAATACCTAGATATGTTTTAAAATGCAATTTAAAGCATTTTTGGTTTCGATCATAGTAGGCATTTTTCAAAAAAAATATCGATTTTATATCTATATTAGCATTCTTTATCAGTTATAATACCTAGATATGTTTTAAAATGCAATTTAAAGCATTTTTGGTTTCGATCATAGTAGGCTATTTTCAAAAAAAATATCGATTTTATATCTATATTAGCATTCTTTATCATTTATAATACCTAGATATGTTTTAAAATGCAATTTAAAGCATTTTTGGTTTCGATCATAGTAGGCTTTTTTCAAAAAAAATATCGATTTTATATCTATATTAGCATTCCTTATCATTTATAATACCTAAAATCTAAAGTTTTAAAATGCAATTTATAGCATTTTTGGTTTCGATCATAGTTGGCTATTTTCAAAAAAAATATCGGTTTTATATCTATATTAGCATTCTTTATCATTTATAATACCTAGATATGTTTTAATATGCAATTTAAAGCATTTTTGATTTCGATCAAAGTAGGCTATTTTCAAAAAATATCGATTTTATATCTATATTAGCATTCTTTATCATTTATAATACCTAGATATGTTTTAAAATGCAATTTAAAGCATTTTTGGTTTCGATCATAGTAGGCTATTTTCAAAAAAAATATCGATTTTATATCTATATTAGCATTCTTTATCATTTATAATTCCTAGATATGTTTTAAAATGCAATTTAAAGCATTTTTGGTTTCGATCATAGTAGGCTTTTTTCAAAAAAAAATATCGATTTTATATCTATATTAGCATTCTTTATCATTTATAATACCTAGATATGTTTTAAAATGCAATTTAAAGCATTTTTAATTTCGATCATAGTAGGCTTTTTTCAAAAAAAATATCGATTATATATCTATATTAGCATTCTTTATCATTTATAATACCTAAAATCTAAAGTTTTAAAATGCAATTTATAGCATTTTTGGTTTCGATCATAGTAGGCTATTTTCAAAAAAAATATCGATTTTATATCTATATTAGCATTCTTTATCATTTATAATACCTAGATATGTTTTAAAATGCAATTTATAGCATTTTTGGTTTCGATCATAGAAGGCTTTTTTCAAAAAAAAATATCGATTTTATATCTATATTAGCATTCTTTATCATTTATAATACCTAGATATGTTTTAAAATGCAATTTAAAGCATTTTTAATTTCGATCATAGTAGGCTTTTTTCAAAAAAAAAATATCGATTTTATATCTATATTAGCATTCTTTATCATTTATAATACCTAAAATCTAAAGTTTTAAAATGCAATTTATAGCATTTTTGGTTTCGATCATAGTTGGCTATTTTCAAAAAAAATATCGATTTTATATCTATATTAGCATTCTTTATCATTTATAATACCTAGATATGTTTTAAAATGCAATTTAAAGCATTTTTGGTTTCGATCATAGTAGGCTATTTTCAAAAAAAATATCGATTTTATATCTTTATTAGCATTCTTTATCATTTATAATACCTAGATATGTTTTAAAATGCAATTTATAGCATTTTTGGTTTCGATCAAAGTAGGCTTTTTTCAAAAAAATATCAATTTTATATCTATATTAGAATTTTTTATCATTTATAATACCTAGATATGTTTTAAAATGCAATTTAAAGCATTTTCTTGTTTCGATCATCGTAGGCTATTTGCAAAAACAATATCAATTTAATATCTATATTAGCATTCTTTATCATTTATAATACCTAGATATGTTTTAAAATGCAATTTAAAGCATTTTTGGTTTCGATCATAGTAGGCTATTTTCAAAAAAAATATCGATTTTATATCTATATTAGCATTCTTTATCATTTATAATACCTAGATATGTTTTAAAATGCAATTTATAGCATTTTTGGTTTCGATCAAAGTAGGCTTTTTTCAAAAAAATATCAATTTTATATCTATATTAGAATTTTTTATCATTTATAATACCTAGATATGTTTTAAAATGCAATTTAAAGCATTTTCTTGTTTCGATCATCGTAGGCTATTTGCAAAAACAATATCAATTTAATATCTATATTAGCATTCTTTATCATTTATAATACCTAGATATGTTTTAATATGCAATTTAAAGCATTTTTGATTTCGATCAAAGTAGGCTATTTTCAAAAAATATCGATTTTATATCTATATTAGCATTCTTTATCATTTATAATACCTAGATATGTTTTAAAATGCAATTTAAAGCATTTTTGGTTTCGATCATAGTAGGCTATTTTCAAAAAAAATATCGATTTTATATCTATATTAGCATTCTTTATCATTTATAATACCTAGATATGTTTTAAAATGCAATTTAAAGCATTTTTGGTTTCGATCATAGTAGGCTTTTTTCAAAAAAAATATCGATTTTATATCTATATTAGCATTCTTTATCATTTATAATACCTAGATATGTTTTAAAATGCAATTTATAGCATTTTTGGTTTCGATCAAAGTAGGCTTTTTTCAAAAAAATATCAATTTTATATCTATATTAGAATTTTTTATCATTTATAATACCTAGATATGTTTTAAAATGCAATTTAAAGCATTTTCTTGTTTCGATCATCGTAGGCTATTTGCAAAAACAATATCAATTTAATATCTATATTAGCATTCTTTATCATTTATAATACCTAGATATGTTTTAAAATGCAATTTAAAGCATTTTTGGTTTCGATCATAGTAGGCTATTTTCAAAAAAAATATCGATTTTATATCTATATTAGCATTCTTTATCATTTATAATACCTAGATATGTTTTAAAATGCAATTTATAGCATTTTTGGTTTCGATCAAAGTAGGCTTTTTTCAAAAAAATATCAATTTTATATCTATATTAGAATTTTTTATCATTTATAATACCTAGATATGTTTTAAAATGCAATTTAAAGCATTTTCTTGTTTCGATCATCGTAGGCTATTTGCAAAAACAATATCAATTTAATATCTATATTAGCATTCTTTATCATTTATAATACCTAGATATGTTTTAATATGCAATTTAAAGCATTTTTGATTTCGATCAAAGTAGGCTATTTTCAAAAAATATCGATTTTATATCTATATTAGCATTCTTTATCATTTATAATACCTAGATATGTTTTAAAATGCAATTTAAAGCATTTTTGGTTTCGATCATAGTAGGCTATTTTCAAAAAAAATATCGATTTTATATCTATATTAGCATTCTTTATCATTTATAATACCTAGATATGTTTTAAAATGCAATTTAAAGCATTTTTGGTTTCGATCATAGTAGGCTTTTTTCAAAAAAAATATCGATTTTATATCTATATTAGCATTCTTTATCATTTATAATACCTAGATATGTTTTAAAATGCAATTTATAGCATTTTTGGTTTCGATCAAAGTAGGCTTTTTTCAAAAAAATATCAATTTTATATCTATATTAGAATTTTTTATCATTTATAATACCTAGATATGTTTTAAAATGCAATTTAAAGCATTTTCTTGTTTCGATCATCGCAGGCTATTTGCAAAAACAATATCAATTTAATATCTATATTAGCATTCTTTATCATTTATAATACCTAGATATGTTTTAAAATGCAATTTAAAGCATTTTTGGTTTCGATCATAGTAGGCTTTTTTCAAAAAAAAAAACAATTTTATATCTATATTAGAAATTTTATCATTTACAATACCTAGATATGTTTTAAAATGCAATTTAAAGCATTTTTGGTTTCGATCATAGTAGGCTATTTTCAAAAAAAATATCGATTTTATATCTATATTAGTATTCTTTATCATTTATAATACCTAGATATGTTTTAAAATGCATTTTAAAGCATTTTTGGTTTCGATCATAGTAGGCTATTTTCAAAAAAAATATCGATTTTATATCTATATTAGCATTCTTTATCATTTATAATACCTAGATATGTTTTAAAATGCAATTTAAAGCATTTTTGGTTTCGATCATAGTAGGCTTTTTTCAAAAAAAATATCGATTTTATATCTATATTAGTATTCTTTATCATTTATAATACCTAGATATGTTTTAAAATGCAATTTAAAGCATTTTCTTGTTTCGATCATCGTAGGCTATTTGCAAAAACAATATCAATTTAATATCTATATTAGCATTCTTTATCATTTATAATACCTAGATATGTTTTAAAATGCAATTTAAAGCATTTTTGGTTTCGATCATAGTAGGCTTTTTTCAAAAAAAAAAACAATTTTATATCTATATTAGAAATTTTATCATTTATAATACCTAGATATGTTTTAAAATGCAATTTAAAGCATTTTTGGTTTCGATCATAGTAGGCTATTTTCAAAAAAAATATCGATTTTATATCTATATTAGTATTCTTTATCATTTATAATACCTAGATATGTTTTAAAATGCATTTTAAAGCATTTTTGGTTTCGATCATAGTAGGCTATTTTCAAAAAAAATATCGATTTTATATCTATATTAGCATTCTTTATCATTTATAATACCTAGATATGTTTTAATATGCAATTTAAAGCATTTTTGATTTCGATCTAAGTAGGCTATTTTCAAAAAATATCGATTTTATATCTATATTAGCATTCTTTATCATTTATAATACCTAGATATGTTTTAAAATGCAATTTAAAGCATTTTTGGTTTCGATCATAGTAGGCTATTTTCAAAAAAAATATCGATTTTATATCTATATTAGCATTCTTTATCATTTATAATACCTAGATATGTTTTAAAATGCAATTTATAGCATTTTTGGTTTCGATCATAGTAGGCTTTTTTCAAAAAAAATATCGATTTTATATCTATATTAGCATTCTTTATCATTTATAATACCTAGATATGTTTTAAAATGCAATTTAAAGCATTTTTAATTTCGATCATAGCAGGCTTTTTTCAAAAAAAAATTCGATTTTATATCTATATTAGCATTCTTTATCATTTATAATACCTAAAATCTAAAGAATTAAAATGCAATTTATAGCATTTTTGGTTTCGATCATAGTAGGCTATTTTCAAAAAAAATATCGATTTTATATCTATATTAGCATTCTTTATCATTTATAATACCTAGATATGTTTTAAAATGCAATTTAAAGCATTTTTGGTTTCGATCATAGTAGGCTATTTTCAAAAAAAATATCGATTTTATATCTATATTAGCATTCTTTATCATTTATAATACCTAGATATGTTTTAAAATGCAATTTATAGCATTTTTGGTTTCGATCAAAGTAGGCTTTTTTCAAAAAAATATCAATTTTATATCTATATTAGAATTTTTTATCATTTATAATACCTAGATATGTTTTAAAATGCAATTTAAAGCATTTTCTTGTTTCGATCATCGTAGGCTATTTGCAAAAACAATATCAATTTAATATCTATATTAGCATTCTTTATCATTTATAATACCTAGATATGTTTTAATATGCAATTTAAAGCATTTTTGATTTCGATCAAAGTAGGCTATTTTCAAAAAATATCGATTTTATATCTATATTAGCATTCTTTATCATTTATAATACCTAGATATGTTTTAAAATGCAATTTAAAGCATTTTTGGTTTCGATCATAGTAGGCTATTTTCAAAAAAAATATCGATTTTATATCTATATTAGTATTCTTTATCATTTATAATACCTAGATATGTTTTAAAATGCATTTTAAAGCATTTTTGGTTTCGATCATAGTAGGCTATTTTCAAAAAAAATATCGATTTTATATCTATATTAGCATTCTTTATCATTTATAATACCTAGATATGTTTTAAAATGCAATTTAAAGCATTTTTGGTTTCGATCATAGTAGGCTTTTTTCAAAAAAAATATCGATTTTATATCTATATTAGCATTCTTTATCATTTATAATACCTAGATATGTTTTAAAATGCAATTTATAGCATTTTTGGTTTCGATCAAAGTAGGCTTTTTTCAAAAAAATATCAATTTTATATCTATATTAGAATTTTTTATCATTTATAATACCTAGATATGTTTTAAAATGCAATTTAAAGCATTTTCTTGTTTCGATCATCGTAGGCTATTTGCAAAAACAATATCAATTTAATATCTATATTAGCATTCTTTATCATTTATAATACCTAGATATGTTTTAAAATGCAATTTAAAGCATTTTTGGTTTCGATCATAGTAGGCTTTTTTCAAAAAAAAAACAATTTTATATCTATATTAGAAATTTTATCATTTATAATACCTAGATATGTTTTAAAATGCAATTTAAAGCATTTTTGGTTTCGATCATAGTAGGCTATTTTCAAAAAAAATATCGATTTTATATCTATATTAGTATTCTTTATCATTTATAATACCTAGATATGTTTTAAAATGCAATTTAAAGCATTTTTGATTTCGATCTAAGTAGGCTATTTTCAAAAAATATCGATTTTATATCTATATTAGCATTCTTTATCATTTATAATACCTAGATATGTTTTAAAATGCAATTTAAAGCATTTTTGGTTTCGATCATAGTAGGCTATTTTCAAAAAAAATATCGATTTTATATCTATATTAGCATTCTTTATCATTTATAATACCTAGATATGTTTTAAAATGCAATTTATAGCATTTTTGGTTTCGATCATAGTAGGCTTTTTTCAAAAAAAATATCGATTTTATATCTATATTAGCATTCTTTATCATTTATAATACCTAGATATGTTTTAAAATGCAATTTAAAGCATTTTTAATTTCGATCATAGCAGGCTTTTTTCAAAAAAAATTTCGATTTTATATCTATATTAGCATTCTTTATCATTTATAATACCTAAAATCTAAAGAATTAAAATGCAATTTATAGCATTTTTGGTTTCGATCATAGTAGGCTATTTTCAAAAAAAATATCGATTTTATATCTATATTAGCATTCTTTATCATTTATAATACCTAGATATGTTTTAAAATGCAATTTAAAGCATTTTTGGTTTCGATCATAGTAGGCTATTTTCAAAAAAAATATCGATTTTATATCTATATTAGCATTCTTTATCATTTATAATACCTAGATATGTTTTAAAATGCAATTTATAGCATTTTTGGTTTCGATCATAGTAGGCTTTTTTCAAAAAAAAAATATCGATTTTATATCTATATTAGCATTCTTTATCATTTATAATACCTAGATATGTTTTAAAATGCAATTTAAAGCATTTTTAATTTCGATCATAGTAGGCTTTTTTCAAAAAAAATATCGATTTTATATCTATATTAGCATTCTTTATCATTTATAATACCTAAAATCTAAAGTTTTAAAATGCAATTTATAGCATTTTTGGTTTCGATCATAGTAGGCTATTTTCAAAAAAAAAATATCAATTTAATGTCTATATTAGCATTGTTTATCATTTATAATACCTAGATATGTTTTAAAATGCAATTCAAAGCATTTTTTTGTTCAATCAATCAATCAATCAAATATTAGCATTCTTTATCATTTATAATACCTAGATATGTTTTAAAATGCAATTTAAAGCATTTTTGGTTTCGATCATAGTAGGCTATTTTCAAAAAAAATATCGATTTTATATCTATATTAGCATTCTTTATCATTTATAATACCTAGATATGTTTTAAAATGCAATTTAAAGCATTTTTGGTTTCGATCATAGTAGGCTTTTTTCAAAAAAAATATCGATTTTATATCTATATTAGCATTCTTTATCATTTATAATACCTAAAATCTAAAGTTTTAAAATGCAATTTATAGCATTTTTGGTTTCGATCATAGTTGGCTATTTTCAAAAAAAATATCGGTTTTATATCTATATTAGCATTCTTTATCATTTATAATACCTAGATATGTTTTAAAATGCAATTTAAAGCATTTTTGGTTTCGATCATAGTAGGCTTTTTTCAAAAAAAATATCGATTTTATATCTATATTAGCATTCTTTATCATTTATAATACCTAGATATGTTTTAAAATGCAATTTAAAGCATTTTTGGTTTCGATCATAGTAGGCTTTTTTCAAAAAAAATATCGATTTTATATCTATATTAGCATTCTTTATCATTTATAATACCTAAAATCTAAAGTTTTAAAATGCAATTTATAGCATTTTTGGTTTCGATCATAGTTGGCTATTTTCAAAAAAAATATCGGTTTTATATCTATATTAGCATTCTTTATCATTTATAATACCTAGATATGTTTTAATATGCAATTTAAAGCATTTTTGATTTCGATCAAAGTAGGCTATTTTCAAAAAATATCGATTTTATATCTATATTAGCATTCTTTATCATTTATAATACCTAGATATGTTTTAAAATGCAATTTAAAGCATTTTTGGTTTCGATCATAGTAGGCTTTTTTCAAAAAAAATATCGATTTTATATCTATATTAGCATTCTTTATCATTTATAATACCTAAAATCTAAAGTTTTAAAATGCAATTTATAGCATTTTTGGTTTCGATCATAGTTGGCTATTTTCAAAAAAAATATCGGTTTTATATCTATATTAGCATTCTTTATCATTTATAATACCTAGATATGTTTTAATATGCAATTTAAAGCATTTTTGATTTCGATCAAAGTAGGCTATTTTCAAAAAATATCGATTTTATATCTATATTAGCATTCTTTATCATTTATAATACCTAGATATGTTTTAAAATGCAATTTAAAGCATTTTTGGTTTCGATCATAGTAGGCTATTTTCAAAAAAAAAATATCGATTTTATATCTATATTAGCATTCTTTATCATTTTTAATAACTAGATATATTTAAAATTCTATTTAAAGCATTTTTGGTTTCGATCATAGTAGGCTATTTTCAAAAAAAAAATATCGATTTTATATCTATATTAACATTCTTTATCATATGTTTCAAAATTCAATTTAAAGCATTTTTGGTTTCGATCATAGTAGGCTATTTTCAAAAAAAAATATCGATTTTATATCTATATTAGCATTCTTTATCATTTATTATACCTAGGTATGTGTAAAAATGCAATTTAAAGCATTTTTGGTTTCGATCATAGTAGGCTATTTTCAAAAAAAATATCAATTTAATGTCTATATTAGCATTGTTTATCATTTATAATACCTAGATATGTTTTAAAATGCAATTTAAAGCATTTTTGGTTTCGATCATAGTAGGCTTTTTTCAAAAAAATATCAATTTTATATCTATATTAGAATTTTTTATCATTTATAATACCTAGATATGTTTTAAAATGCAATTTAAAGCATTTTCTTGTTTCGATCATCGTAGGCTATTTGCAAAAACAATATCAATTTAATATCTATATTAGCATTCTTTATCATTTATAATACCTAGATATGTTTTAAAATGCAATTTAAAGCATTTTTGGTTTCGATCATAGTAGGCTTTTTTCAAAAAAAAAAAAACAATTTTATATCTATATTAGAAATTTTATCATTTATAATACCTAGATATGTTTTAAAATGCAATTTATAGCATTTTTGGTTTCGATCATAGTAGGCTTTTTTCAAAAAAAAATATCGATTTTATATCTATATTAGCATTCTTTATCATTTATAATACCTAGATATGTTTTAAAATGCAATTTAAAGCATTTTTGGTTTCGATCATAGTAGGCTTTTTTCAAAAAAAATATCGATTTTATATCTATATTAGCATTCTTTATCATTTATAATACCTAAAATCTAAAGTTTTAAAATGCAATTTATAGCATTTTTGATTTCGATCATAGTAGGCTATTTTCAAAAAATATCGATTTTATATCTATATTAGCATTCTTTATCATTTATAATACCTAGATATGTTTTAAAATGCAATTTAAAGCATTTTTAATTTCGATCATAGTAGGCTTTTTTCAAAAAAAATATCGATTTTATATCTATATTAGCATTCTTTATCATTTATAATACCTAAAATCTAAAGTTTTAAAATGCAATTTATAGCATTTTTGGTTTCGATCATAGTTGGCTATTTTCAAAAAAAATATCGGTTTTATATCTATATTAGCATTCTTTATCATTTATAATACCTAGATATGTTTTAAAATGCAATTTAAAGCATTTTTGGTTTCGATCATAGTAGGCTTTTTTCAAAAAAAAATATCGATTTTATATCTTTATTAGCATTCTTTATCATTTATAATACCTAAAATCTAAAGTTTTAAAATGCAATTTATAGCATTTTTGGTTTCGATCATAGTTGGCTATTTTCAAAAAAAATATCGGTTTTATATCTATATTAGCATTCTTTATCATTTATAATACCTAGATATGTTTTAATATGCAATTTAAAGCATTTTTGATTTCGATCAAAGTAGGCTATTTTCAAAAAATATCGATTTTATATCTATATTAGCATTCTTTATCATTTATAATACCTAGATATGTTTTAAAATGCAATTTAAAGCATTTTTGGTTTCGATCATAGTAGGCTATTTTCAAAAAAAAATATCGATTTTATATCTATATTAGCATTCTTTATCATTTATAATACCTAGATATGTTTTAAAATGCAATTTAAAGCATTTTTGGTTTCGATCATAGTAGGCTTTTTTCAAAAAAAATATCGATTTTATATCTATATTAGCATTCTTTATCATTTATAATACCTAGATGTTTTAAAATGCAATTTAAAGCATTTTTGGTTTCGATCATAGTAGGCTATTTTCAAAAAAAATATCGATTTTATATCTATATTAGCATTCTTTATCATTTATAATACCTAGATATGTTTTAAAATGCAATTTAAAGCATTTTTGGTTTCGATCATAGTAGGCTTTTTTCAAAAAAAATATCGATTTTATATCTATATTAGCATTCCTTATCATTTATAATACCTAAAATCTAAAGTTTTAAAATGCAATTTATAGCATTTTTGGTTTCGATCATAGTTGGCTATTTTCAAAAAAAATATCGGTTTTATATCTATATTAGCATTCTTTATCATTTATAATACCTAGATATGTTTTAATATGCAATTTAAAGCATTTTTGATTTCGATCAAAGTAGGCTATTTTCAAAAAATATCGATTTTATATCTATATTAGCATTCTTTATCATTTATAATACCTAGATATGTTTTAAAATGCAATTTAAAGCATTTTTGGTTTCGATCAAAGTAGGCTTTTTTCAAAAAAAAATATCGATTTTATATCTTTATTAGCATTCTTCATCATTTATAATACCTAGATATGTTTTAAAATGCAATTTAAAGCATTTTTAATTTCGATCATAGTAGGCTTTTTTCAAAAAAAATATCGATTTTATATCTATATTAGCATTCTTTATCATTTATAATACCTAAAATCTAAAGTTTTAAAATGCAATTTATAGCATTTTTGGTTTCGATCATAGTAGGCTATTTTCAAAAAAAATATCGATTTTATATCTATATTAGCATTCTTTATCATTTATAATACCTAGATATGTTTTAAAATGCAATTTATAGCATTTTTGGTTTCGATCATAGAAGGCTTTTTTCAAAAAAAAATATCGATTTTATATCTATATTAGCATTCTTTATCATTTATAATACCTAAAATCTAAAGTTTTAAAATGCAATTTATAGCATTTTTGGTTTCGATCATAGTAGGCTATTTTCAAAAAAAATATCGATTTTATATCTATATTAGCATTCTTTATCATTTATAATACCTAGATATGTTTTAAAATGCAATTTAAAGCATTTTTGGTTTCGATCATAGTAGGCTATTTTCAAAAAAAAATATCGATTTTATATCTATATTAGCATTCTTTATCATTTATTATACCTAGGTATGTGTAAAAATGCAATTTAAAGCATTTTTGGTTTCGATCATAGTAGGCTATTTTCAAAAAAAATATCAATTTAATGTCTATATTAGCATTGTTTATCATTTATAATACCTAGATATGTTTTAAAATGCAATTTAAAGCATTTTTGGTTTCGATCATAGTAGGCTTTTTTCAAAAAAATATCAATTTTATATCTATATTAGAATTTTTTATCATTTATAATACCTAGATATGTTTTAAAATGCAATTTAAAGCATTTTCTTGTTTCGATCATCGTAGGCTATTTGCAAAAACAATATCAATTTAATATCTATATTAGCATTCTTTATCATTTATAATACCTAGATATGTTTTAAAATGCAATTTAAAGCATTTTTGGTTTCGATCATAGTAGGCTTTTTTCAAAAAAAAAAAAACAATTTTATATCTATATTAGAAATTTTATCATTTATAATACCTAGATATGTTTTAAAATGCAATTTATAGCATTTTTGGTTTCGATCATAGTAGGCTTTTTTCAAAAAAAATATCGATTTTACATCTATATTAGCATTCTTTATCATTTATAATACCTAGATATGTTTTAAAATGCAATTTAAAGCATTTTTGGTTTCGATCATAGTAGGCTATTTTCAAAAAAAATATCGATTTTATATCTATATTAGCATTTATTTTTATCATTTATAATACCTAGATATGTTTTGAAATGCAATTTAAAGCATTTTTGGTTTCGATCATAGTAGGCTATTTTCAAAAAAAATATCGATTTTATATCTATATTAGCATTCTTTATCATTTATAATACCTAGATATGTTTTAAAATGCAATTTAAAGCATTTTTGGTTTCGATCATAGTAGGCTTTTTTCAAAAAAAATATCGATTTTATATCTATATTAGCATTCTTTATCATTTATAATACCTAAAATCTAAAGTTTTAAAATGCAATTTATAGCATTTTTGATTTCGATCATAGTAGGCTATTTTCAAAAAATATCGATTTTATATCTATATTAGCATTCTTTATCATTTATAATACCAAGATATGTTTTAAAATGCAATTTAAAGCATTTTTAATTTCGATCATAGTAGGCTTTTTTCAAAAAAAATATCGATTTTATATCTATATTAGCATTCTTTATCATTTATAATACCTAAAATCTAAAGTTTTAAAATGCAATTTATAGCATTTTTGGTTTCGATCATAGTTGGCTATTTTCAAAAAAAATATCGGTTTTATATCTATATTAGCATTCTTTATCATTTATAATACCTAGATATGTTTTAAAATGCAATTTAAAGCATTTTTGGTTTCGATCATAGTAGGCTTTTTTCAAAAAAAAATATCGATTTTATATCTTTATTAGCATTCTTTATCATTTATAATACCTAAAATCTAAAGTTTTAAAATGCAATTTATAGCATTTTTGGTTTCGATCATAGTTGGCTATTTTCAAAAAAAATATCGGTTTTATATCTATATTAGCATTCTTTATCATTTATAATACCTAGATATGTTTTAATATGCAATTTAAAGCATTTTTGATTTCGATCAAAGTAGGCTATTTTCAAAAAATATCGATTTTATATCTATATTAGCATTCTTTATCATTTATAATACCTAGATATGTTTTAAAATGCAATTTAAAGCATTTTTGGTTTCGATCATAGTAGGCTATTTTCAAAAAAAAATATCGATTTTATATCTATATTAGCATTCTTTATCATTTATAATACCTAGATATGTTTTAAAATGCAATTTAAAGCATTTTTGGTTTCGATCATAGTAGGCTTTTTTCAAAAAAAATATCGATTTTATAGCTATATTAGCATTCTTTATCATTTATAATACCTAGATGTTTTAAAATGCAATTTAAAGCATTTTTGGTTTCGATCATAGTAGGCTATTTTCAAAAAAAATATCGATTTTATATCTATATTAGCATTCTTTATCATTTATAATACCTAGATATGTTTTAAAATGCAATTTAAAGCATTTTTGGTTTCGATCATAGTAGGCTTTTTTCAAAAAAAATATCGATTTTATATCTATATTAGCATTCCTTATCATTTATAATACCTAAAATCTAAAGTTTTAAAATGCAATTTATAGCATTTTTGGTTTCGATCATAGTTGGCTATTTTCAAAAAAAATATCGGTTTTATATCTATATTAGCATTCTTTATCATTTATAATACCTAGATATGTTTTAATATGCAATTTAAAGCATTTTTGATTTCGATCAAAGTAGGCTATTTTCAAAAAATATCGATTTTATATCTATATTAGCATTCTTTATCATTTATAATACCTAGATATGTTTTAAAATGCAATTTAAAGCATTTTTGGTTTCGATCAAAGTAGGCTTTTTTCAAAAAAAAATATCGATTTTATATCTTTATTAGCATTCTTTATCATTTATAATACCTAGATATGTTTTAAAATGCAATTTAAAGCATTTTTAATTTCGATCATAGTAGGCTTTTTTCAAAAAAAATATCGATTTTATATCTATATTAGCATTCTTTATCATTTATAATACCTAAAATCTAAAGTTTTAAAATGCAATTTATAGCATTTTTGGTTTCGATCATAGTAGGCTATTTTCAAAAAAAATATCGATTTTATATCTATATTAGCATTCTTTATCATTTATAATACCTAGATATGTTTTAAAATGCAATTTATAGCATTTTTGGTTTCGATCATAGAAGGCTTTTTTCAAAAAAAAATATCGATTTTATATCTATATTAGCATTCTTTATCATTTATAATACCTAGATATGTTTTAAAATGCAATTTAAAGCATTTTTAATTTCGATCATAGTAGGCTTTTTTCAAAAAAAATATCGATTTTATATCTATTTTAGCATTCTTTATCATTTATAATACCTAAAATCTAAAGTTTTAAAATGCAATTTAAAGCATTTTTGGTTTCGATCATAGTTGGCTATTTTCAAAAAAAATATCGATTTTATATCTATATTAGCATTCTTTATCATTTATAATACCTAGATATGTTTTAAAATGCAATTTATAGCATTTTTGGTTTCGATCAAAGTAGGCTTTTTTCAAAATAATATCAATTTTATATCTATATTAGAATTTTTTATCATTTATAATACCTAGATATGTTTTAAAATGCAATTTAAAGCATTTTCTTGTTTCGATCATCGTAGGCTATTTGCAAAAACAATATCAATTTAATATCTATATTAGCATTCTTTATCATTTATAATACCTAGATATGTTTTAAAATGCAATTTAAAGCATTTTTGGTTTCGATCATAGTAGGCTTTTTTCAAAAAAAAAACAATTTTATATCTTTATTAGAAATTTTATCATTTATAATACCTAGATATGTTTTAAAATGCAATTTAAAGCATTTTTGGTTTCGATCATAGTAGGCTATTTTCAAAAAAAATATCGATTTTATATCTATATTAGTATTCTTTATCGTTTATAATACCTAGATATGTTTTAAAATGCAATTTAAAGCATTTTTGGTTTCGATCATAGTAGGCTTTTTTCAAAAAAAATATCGATTTTATATCTATATTAGCATTCTTTATCATTTATAATACCTAAAATCTAAAGTTTTAAAATGCAATTTATAGCATTTTTGGTTTCGATCATAGTAGGCTATTTTCAAAAAAAATATCGATTTTATATCTATATTAGCATTCTTTATCATTTATAATACCTAGATATGTTTTAAAATGCAATTTATAGCATTTTTGGTTTCGATCATAGTAGGCTTTTTTCAAAAAAAATATCGATTTTATATCTATATTAGCATTCTTTATCATTTTTAATACCTAGATATGTTTTAAAATGCAATTTATAGCATTTTTGGTTTCGATCATAGTAGGCTTTTTTCAAAAAAAAATATCGATTTTATATCTATATTAGCATTCTTTATCATTTATAATACCTAGATATGTTTTAAAATGCAATTTAAAGCATTTTTAATTTCGATCATAGTAGGCTTTTTTCAAAAAAAATATCGATTTTATATCTATATTAGCATTCTTTATCATTTATAATACCTAAAATCTAAAGTTTTAAACTGCAATTTATAGCATTTTTGGTTTCGATCATAGTTGGCTATTTTCAAAAAAAAATATCGGTTTTATATCTATATTAGCATTCTTTATCATTTATTATACCTAGGTATGTGTTAAAATGCAATTTAAAGCATTTTTGGTTTCGATCATAGTAGGCTATTTTCAAAAAAAAATATCAATTTAATGTCTATATTAGCATTGTTTATCATTTATAATACCTAGATATGTTTTAAAATGCAATTTAAAGCATTTTTGGTTTCGATCATAGTAGGCTATTTTCAAAAAAAATATCGATTTTATATCTATATTAGCATTCTTTATCATTTATAATACCTAGATATGTTTTAAAATGCAATTTAAAGCATTTTTGGTTTCGATCATAGTAGGCTATTTTCAAAAAAAATATCGATTTTATATCTATATTAGCATTCTTTATCATTTATAATACCTAGATATGTTTTAAAATGCAATTTAAAGCATTTTTGGTTTCGATCATAGTAGGCTATTTTCAAAAAAAATATCGATTTTATATCTATATTAGCATTCTTTATCATTTATAATACCTAGATATGTTTTAAAATGCAATTCAAAGCATTTTTTTGTTTCGATCATAGTAGGCTATTTGCAAAAACAATATCAATTTAATATCTATATTAGCATTCTTTATCATTTATAATACCTGGATATGTTTTAAAATGCAATTTAAAGCATTTTTGGTTTCGATCATAGTAGGCTTTTTTCAAAAAAAAAACAATTTTATATCTATATTAGAATTTTTTATCATTTATAATACCTAGATATGTTTTAAAATGCAATTTAAAGCATTTTTGGTTTCGATCATAGTAGGCTATTTTCAAAAAAAATATCGATTTTATATCTATATTAGCATTCTTTATCATTTATAATACCTAGATATGTTTTAAAATGCAATTTAAAGCATTTTTGGTTTCGATCATAGTAGGCTATTTTCAAAAAAAATATCGATTTTATATCTTTATTAGCATTCTTTATCATTTATAATACCTAGATATGTTTTAAGATGCAATTTATAGCATTTTTGGTTTCAATCAAAGTAGGCTTTTTTCAAAAAAAAATATCGATTTTATATCTATATTAGCATTCTTTATCATTTATAATACCTAGATATGTTTTAAAATGCAATTTAAATCATTTTTGGTTTGGATCATAGTAGGCTATTTTCAAAAAAAAATATCGATTTTATATCTTTATTAGTATTCTTTATCATTTATAATACCTAGATATATTTAAAATGTAATTTAAAGCATTTTTGGTTTCGATCATAGTAGGCTATTTTCAAAAAAAAATATCGATGTAATATCTATATTAGCATTCTTTTTCATTTATAATATCAGATATATTTATAATGCAATTTAAAGCATTTTTGGTTTCGATCATAGTAGGCTATTTTCAAAAAAAATATCGATTTTATATCTATATTAGCATTCTTTATCATTTATAATACCTAGATATGTTTTAAAATGCAATTTAAAGCATTTTTGGTTTTGATCATAGTAGGCTATTTTCAAAAAAAAAAATATCGATTTTATATCTATATTAGCATTCTTTATCATTTTTAATAACTAGATATATTTAAAATTCTATTTAAAGCATTTTTGGTTTCGATCAAAGTAGGCTATTTTCAAAAAAAAAATATCGATTTTATATCTATATTAACATTCTTTATCATATGTTTCAAAATTCAATTTAAAGCATTTTTGGTTTCGATCATAGTAGGCTATTTTCAAAAAAAATATCGATTTTATATCTATATTAGCATTCTTTATCATTTATTATACCTAGGTATGTGTAAAAATGCAATTTAAAGCATTTTTGGTTTCGATCATAGTAGGCTATTTTCAAAAAAAATATCAATTTAATGTCTATATTAGCATTTTTTATCATTTATAATACCTAGATATGTTTTAAAATGCAATTTAAAGCATTTTTGGTTTCGATCATAGTAGGCTTTTTTCAAAAAAATATCAATTTTATATCTATATTAGAATTTTTTATCATTTATAATACCTAGATATGTTTTAAAATGCAATTTAAAGCATTTTCTTGTTTCGATCATCGTAGGCTATTTGCAAAAACAATATCAATTTAATATCTATATTAGCATTCTTTATCATTTATAATACCTAGATATGTTTTAAAATGCAATTTAAAGCATTTTTGGTTTCGATCATAGTAGGCTTTTTTCAAAAAAAAAAACAATTTTATATCTATATTAGAAATTTTATCATTTATAATACCTAGATATGTTTTAAAATGCAATTTATAGCATTTTTGGTTTCGATCATAGAAGGCTTTTTTCAAAAAAAAAATATCGATTTTATATCTATATTAGCATTCTTTATCATTTATAATACCTAGATATGTTTTAAAATGCAATTTAAAGCATTTTTAATTTCGATCATAGTAGGCTTTTTTCAAAAAAAATATCGATTTTATATCTATATTAGCATTCTTTATCATTTATAATACCTAAAATCTAAAGTTTTAAAATGCAATTTATAGCATTTTTGGTTTCGATCATAGTTGGCTATTTTCAAAAAAAATATCGGTTTTATATCTATATTAGCATTCTTTATCATTTATTATACCTAGGTATGTTTTAAAATGCAATTTAAAGCATTTTTGGTTTCGATCATAGTAGGCTTTTTTCAAAAAAAAAAACAATTTTATATCTATATTAGAATTTTTTATCATTTATAATACCTAGATATGTTTTAAAATGCAATTTAAAGCATTTTTGGTTTCGATCATAGTAGGCTATTTTCAAAAAAAAATATCAATTTAATGTCTATATTAGCATTGTTTATCATTTATAATACCTAGATATGTTTTAAAATGCAATTCAAAGCATTTTTTTGTTTCGATCATAGTAGGCTATTTGCAAAAACAATATCAATTTAATATCTATATTAGCATTCTTTATCATTTATAATACCTAGATATCCCGAATAGACAAAGAGCGTGCTCACTTTTGTGAGCACGTTAATGAGCATGCTCAAAATCATCATTTAACGTGCTCACCTGAGCACACTCAGTTGAACATGCTTGTGAGCACATTGTGAATATGCTCACAAAAAAACAAATTTTTTGAAATTTTTTATTTTATTGAGCATGCTCGAGAGCATACTCAATTCCTAAATCTAAGCATGCTCACTTGAGTACACTCTTAAGCATACTCGTGAGCACATTGTGAATGTACTCTAAAAAACATCAATTTTTTTAAAACTTTTCATTTTATTGAGCATGCTCGAGAGCATACTCATTCTCGAGAGCATGCTCATGAGCATACTCAATTACCAAACTTAAGCATGCTCACTTGAGTACACTCTTAAGCATACTCGTGAGCACATTGTGAATATGCTCACAAAAAAAAACAATTTTTATAATATTTCACATTTTATTGAGCATGCTCATGAGCATACTCAATTCTCAAATTTAAGCATGCTCACTCTTAAGCATACTCGTGAGCACATTGTGAATGTACTCTAAAAAAACATTTTTTTTAAAGATTTCACATTTTATTGAGCGTGCTCAAGAGCACATTTATTGAGCATACTCTGAGTATGCTCATGATTTTGTATATACTTCACAAGTCAAAGTTTCTAGAATTATATATAGTTATCTACTTTTTAACTATAAACATTGTTTAAAAACATTTTGAGATCAATTTCGAAGTATTAAACTTTGTTATAGTTTATATATGAGTTTTTGCCATAATAAATTATAAAGGTAAATTGCAGCAGTGGTGTAATGGTTATGGTAATGGTCTTAGCAACAGAGCGGTCGTAAGTTCAAATCCAGGTAAAATCCAAAATTTTCTTAAGTGTTTTTTTCAGATTATTAATGAACAAAATTTATTCTAGAACATTAAAAAACTCTACAACAGTAAAATATATCAAAAAAAAATAATTTCAAAATTTA
This sequence comes from Chironomus riparius, assembly GCA_917627325.4. NCBI lineage: Eukaryota > Metazoa > Arthropoda > Insecta > Diptera > Chironomidae > Chironomus > Chironomus riparius. The sequence goes on along the minus strand of OU895878.1, from coordinate 35,412,364 downwards.
ATTTTTTTGAAAATTATAAAATGATGTGAGTACACTCAGTGAGCATGCTCAGAGTACACTCACGAGCACACTCACTGAGTGTACTCAAATGTCACATCATATGACATAAAAAATGTTGCATGTCACACAACAATTTGAGCATGCTCAATATTTGTTAAAATAACGTGCTCAGAGCATGCTCAAAAAACGTGCTCATTAGCGTAAAGTAGTGGCATCACTTTTCGTATGAAAGAGCACGCTCACGCGAGCATGCTCAGCACTAAATTTGAGCGCGCTCATAGCGTGCTCTTTGTCTATTCGGGTATGTTTTAAAATGCAATTTAAAGCATTTTTGGTTTCGATCATAGTAGGCTTTTTTCAAAAAAAAAAACAATTTTATATCTATATTAGTTTCTATGGTTTCTTATGGTTTCGATCATAGTAGGCTATTTTCAAAAAAAATATCGATTTTATATCTATATTAGCATTCTTTATCATTTATAATACCTAGATATGTTTTAAAATGCAATTTAAAGCATTTTTGGTTTCGATCATAGTAGGCTATTTTCAAAAAAAATATCGATTTTATATCTATATTAGCATTCTTTATCATTTATAATACCTAGATATGTTTTAAAATGCAATTTAAAGCATTTTTGGTTTCGATCATAGTAGGCTTTTTTCAAAAAAAATATCGATTTTATATCTATATTAGCATTCTTTATCATTTATAATACCTAAAATCTAAAGTTTTAAAATGCAATTTATAGCATTTTTGGTTTCGATCATAGTTGGCTATTTTCAAAAAAAATATCGGTTTTATATCTATATTAGCATTCTTTATCATTTATAATACCTAGATATGTTTTAATATGCAATTTATAGCATTTTTGATTTCGATCAAAGTAGGCTATTTTCAAAAAATATCGATTTTATATCTATATTAGCATTCTTTATCATTTATAATACCTAGATATGTTTTAAGATGCAATTTATAGCATTTTTGGTTTCAATCAAAGTAGGCTTTTTTCAAAAAAAAATATCGATTTTATATCTATATTAGCATTCTTTATCATTTATAATACCTAGATATGTTTTAAAATGCAATTTAAATCATTTTTGGTTTGGATCATAGTAGGCTATTTTCAAAAAAAAATATCGATTTTATATCTATATTAGTATTCTTTATCATTTATAATACCTAGATATATTTAAAATGTAATTTAAAGCATTTTTGGTTTCGATCATAGTAGGCTATTTTCAAAAAAAATATCGATTTTATATCTATATTAGCATTCTTTATCATTTATAATACCCAGATATATTTAAAATGTAATTTAAAGCATTTTTGGTTTCGATCATAGTAGGCTATTTTCAAAAAAAAATATCGATTTTATATCTATATTAGCATTCTTTTTCATTTATAATATCAGATATATTTAAAATGCAATTTAAAGCATTTTTGGTTTCGATCATAGTAGGCTATTTTCAAAAAAAATATCGATTTTATATCTATATTAGCATTCTTTATCATTTATAATACCTAGATATGTTTTAAAATGCAATTTAAAGCATTTTTGGTTTCGATCATAGTAGGCTATTTTCAAAAAAAAAATCGATTTTATATCTATATTAGCATTCTTTATCATTTTTAATAACTAGATATATTTAAAATTCTATTTAAAGCATTTTTGGTTTCGATCATAGTAGGCTATTTTCAAAAAAAAAAATATCGATTTTATATCTATATTAACATTCTTTATCATATGTTTCAAAATTCAATTTAAAGCATTTTTGGTTTCGATCATAGTAGGCTATTTTCAAAAAAAATATCGATTTTATATCTATATTAGCATTCTTTATCATTTAGTATACCTAGGTATGTGTAAAAATGCAATTTAAAGCATTTTTGGTTTCGATCATAGTAGGCTATTTTCAAAAAAAATATCAATTTAATGTCTATATTAGCATTGTTTATCATTTATAATACCTAGATATGTTTTAAAATGCAATTTAAAGCATTTTTGGTTTCGATCATCGTAGGCTATTTGCAAAAACAATATCAATTTAATATCTATATTAGCATTCTTTATCATTTATAATACCTAGATATGTTTTAAAATGCAATTTAAAGCATTTTTGGTTTCGATCATAGTAGGCTTTTTTCAAAAAAAAAAAACAATTTTATATCTATATTAGAAATTTTATCATTTATAATACCTAGACATGTTTTAAAATGCAATTTAAAGCATTTTTGGTTTCGATCATAGTAGGCTATTTTCAAAAAAAATATCGATTTTATATCTATATTAGTATTCTTTATCATTTATAATACCTAGATATGTTTTAAAATGCAATTTAAAGCATTTTTGGTTTCGATCATAGTAGGCTTTTTTCAAAAAAATATCGATTTTATATCTATATTAGCATTCTTTATCATTTATAATACCTAAAATCTAAAGTTTTAAAATGCAATTTATAGCATTTTTGGTTTCGATCATAGTTGGCTATTTTCAAAAAAAATATCGGTTTTATATCTATATTAGCATTCTTTATCATTTATAATACCTAGATATGTTTTAAAATGCAATTTATAGCATTTTTGGTTTCGATCATAGTAGGCTTTTTTCAAAAAAAAATATCGATTTTATATCTATATTAGCATTCTTTATCATTTATAATACCTAGATATGTTTTAAAATGCAATTTAAAGCATTTTTAATTTCGATCATAGTAGGCTTTTTTCAAAAAAAATTTCGATTTTATATCTATATTAGCATTCTTTATCATTTATAATACCTAAAATCTAAAGAATTAAAATGCAATTTATAGCATTTTTGGTTTCGATCATAGTAGGCTATTTTCAAAAAAAATATCGATTTTATATCTATATTAGCATTCTTTATCATTTATAATACCTAGATATGTTTTAAAATGCAATTTATAGCATTTTTGGTTTCGATCATAGTAGGCTTTTTTCAAAAAAAAATATCGATTTTATATCTATATTAGCATTCTTTATCATTTATAATACCTAGATATGTTTTAAAATGCAATTTAAAGCATTTTTAATTTCGATCATAGTAGGCTTTTTTCAAAAAAAATATCGATTTTATATCTATATTAGCATTCTTTATCATTTATAATACCTAAAATCTAAAGTTTTAAAATGCAATTTATAGCATTTTTGGTTTCGATCATAGTTGGCTATTTTCAAAAAAAATATTGGTTTTATATCTATATTAGCATTCTTTATCATTTATTATACCTAGGTATGTGTTAAAATGCAATTTAAAGCATTTTTGGTTTCGATCATAGTAGGCTATTTTCAAAAAAAAATATCAATTTAATGTCTATATTAGCATTGTTTATCATTTATAATACCTAGATATGTTTTAATATGCAATTCAAAGCATTTTTTTGTTTCGATCATAGTAGGCTATTTGCAAAAACAATATCAATTTAATATCTATATTAGCATTTTTTATCATTTATAATACCTAGATATGTTTTAAAATGCAATTTAAAGCATTTTTAATTTCGATCATAGTAGGCTTTTTTCAAAAAAAATATCGATTTTATATCTATATTAGAATTTTTTATCATTTATAATACCTAGATATGTTTTAAAATGCAATTTAAAGCATTTTTGGTTTCGATCATAGTAGGCTATTTTCAAAAAAAATATCGATTTTATATCTATATTAGCATTCTTTATCATTTATAATACCTAGATATGTTTTAAAATGCAATTTAAAGCATTTTTGGTTTCGATCATAGTAGGCTATTTTCAAAAAAAATATCGATTTTATATCTATATTAGCATTCTTTATCATTTATAATACCTAGATATGTTTTAAAATGCAATTTAAAGCATTTTTGGTTTCGATCATAGTAGGCTTTTTTCAAAAAAAATATCGATTCTATATCTATATTAGCATTCTTTATCATTTATAATACCTAAAATCTAAAGTTTTAAAATGCAATTTATAGCATTTTTGGTTTCGATCATAGTTGGCTATTTTCAAAAAAAAAATCGGTTTTATATCTATATTAGCATTCTTTATCATTTATAATACCTAGATATGTTTTAATATGCAATTTAAAGCATTTTTGATTTCGATCAAAGTAGGCTATTTTCAAAAAATATCGATTTTATATCTATATTAGCATTCTTTATCATTTATAATACCTAGATATGTTTTAAAATGCAATTTAAAGCATTTTTGGTTTCGATCATAGTAGGCTATTTTCAAAAAAATATCGATTTTATATCTATATTAGCATTCTTTATCATTTATAATACCTAGATATGTTTTAAAATGCAATTTATAGCATTTTTGGTTTCGATCAAAGTAGGCTTTTTTCAAAAAAAAATATCGATTTTATATCTATATTAGCATTCTTTATCATTTATAATACCTAGATATGTTTTAAAATGCAATTTAAATCATTTTTGGTTTGGATCATAGTAGGCTATTTTCAAAAAAAAATATCGATTTTATATCTATATTAGTATTCTTTATCATTTATAATACCTAGATATTTTTAAAATGTAATTTAAAGCATTTTTGGTTTCGATCATAGTAGGCTATTTTCAAAAAAAAATATCGATGTAATACCTATATTAGCATTCTTTATCATTTATAATATCAGATATATTTAAAATGCAATTTAAAGCATTTTTGGTTTCGATCATAGTAGGCTATTTTCAAAAAAAATATCGATTTTATATCTATATTAGCATTCTTTATCATTTATAATAACTAGATATATTTAAAATTCTATTTAAAGCATTTTTGGTTTCGATCATAGTAGGCTATTTTCAAAAAAAAAAAATATCGATTTTATATCTATATTAGCATTCTTTATCATTTATAATACCTAGATATGTTTTAAAATGCAATTTAAAGCATTTTTGGTTTCGATCATAGTAGGCTATTTTCAAAAAAAAAATATCGATTTTATATCTATATTATGCAATTTAAAGCATTTTTGGTTTCGATCATAGTAGGCTATTTTCAAAAAAAATATCGATTTTATATCTATATTAGCATTCTTTATCATTTATAATACCTAGATATGTTTTAAAATGCAATTTAAAGCATTTTTGGTTTCGATCATAGTGGGCTTTTTTCAAAAAAAATATCGATTTTATATCTATATTAGCATTCTTTATCATTTATAATACCTAAAATCTAAAGTTTTAAAATGCAATTTATAGCATTTTTGGTTTCGATCATAGTTGGCTATTTTCAAAAAAAATATCAGTTTTATATCTATATTAGCATTCTTTATCATTTATAATACCTAGATATGTTTTAAAATGCAATTTAAAGCATTTTTGGTTTCGATCATAGTAGGCTATTTTCAAAAAAAATATCGATTTTATATCTATATTAGCATTCTTTATCATTTATAATACCTAGATATGTTTTAAAATGCAATTTAAAGCATTTTTGGTTTCGATCATAGTAGGCTATTTTCAAAAAAAATATCGATTTTATATCTATATTAGCATTGTTTATCATTTATAATACCTAGATATGTTTTAAAATGCAATTTAAAGCATTTTTGGTTTCGATCATAGTAGGCTATTTTCAAAAAAACATCAATTTTATATCTATATTAGAATTTTTTATCATTTATAATACCTAGATATGTTTTAAAATGCAATTTAAAGCATTTTTGGTTTCGATCATAGTAGGCTATTTTCAAAAAAAAATATCGATTTTATATCTATATTAGCATTCTTTATCATTTATAATACCTAGATATGTTTTAAAATGCAATTTAAAGCATTTTTGGTTTCGATCATAGTAGGCTTTTTTCAAAAAAAATATCGATTTTATATCTATATTAGCATTCTTTATCATTTATAATACCTAAAATCTAAAGTTTTAAAATGCAATTTATAGCATTTTTGGTTTCGATCATAGTTGGCTATTTTCAAAAAAAATATCGATTTTATATCTATATTAGCATTCTTTATCATTTATAATACCTAGATATGTTTTAATATGCAATTTAAAGCATTTTTGATTTCGATCAAAGTAGGCTATTTTCAAAAAATATCGATTTTATATCTATATTAGCATTCTTTATCATTTTTAATACCTAGATATGTTTTAAAATGCAATTTAAAGCATTTTTGGTTTCGATCATAGTAGGCTATTTTCAAAAAAAATATCGATTTTATATCTTTATTAGCATTCTTTATCATTTTTAATACCTAGATATGTTTTAAAATGCAATTTATGGCATTTTTGGTTTCAATCATAGTAGGCTTTTTTCAAAAAAAAATATCGATTTTTTATCTATATTAGCATTCTTTATCATTTATAATACCTAGATATATTTAAAATGTAATTCAAAGCATTTTTGGTTTCGATCATAGTAGGCTATTTTCAAAAAAAATATCGATTTTATATCTATATTAGCATTCTTTATCATTTATAATACCTAGATATGTTTTAAAATGCAATTTAAAGCATTTTTGGTTTCGATCATAGTAGGCTTTTTTCAAAAAAAATATCGATTTTATATCTATATTAGCATTCTTTATCATTTATTATACCTAGGTATGTGTTAAAATGCAATTTAAAGCATTTTTGGTTTCGATCATAGTTGGCTATTTTCAAAAAAAATATCGGTTTTATATCTATATTAGCATTCTTTATCATTTATAATACCTGGATATGTTTTAAAATGCAATTTAGAGCATTTTTGGTTTCGATCATAGTAGGCAATTTTCAAAAAAAATATCGATTTGATATCTATATTAGCATTCTTTATCATTTATAATACCTAGATATGTTTTAAAATGCAATTTAAAGCATTTTTGGTTTCGATCATAGTAGGCTATTTTCAAAAAAAATATCGATTTTATATCTATATTAGCATTCTTTATCATTTATAATACCTAGATATGTTTTAAAATGCAATTTAAAGCATTTTTGGTTTCGATCATAGTAGGCTTTTTTCAAAAAAAATATCGATTTTATATCTATATTAGCATTCTTTATCATTTATAATACCTAAAATCTAAAGTTTTAAAATGCAATTTATAGCATTTTTGGTTTCGATCATAGTTGGCTATTTTCAAAAAAAATATCAGTTTTATATCTATATTAGCATTCTTTATCATTTATAATACCTAGATATGTTTTAAAATGCAATTTAAAGCATTTTTGGTTTCGATCATAGTAGGCTTTTTTCAAAAAAAATATCGATTTTATATCTATATTAGCATTCTTTATCATTTATAATACCTAAAATCTAAAGTTTTAAAATGCAATTTATAGCATTTTTGGTTTCGATCATAGTTGGCTATTTTCAAAAAAAAAATCGGTTTTATATCTATATTAGCATTCTTTATCATTTATTATACCTAGGTATGTGTTAAAATGCAATTTAAAGCATTTTTGGTTTCGATCATAGTAGGCTATTTTCAAAAAAAATATCAACTTAATGTCTATATTAGCATTGTTTATCATTTATAATACCTAGATATGTTTTAAAATGCAATTTAAAGCATTTTTGGTTTCGATCATAGTAGGCTATTTTCAAAAAAACATCAATTTTATATCTATATTAGAATTTTTTATCATTTATAATACCTAGATATGTTTTAAAATGCAATTTAAAGCATTTTTGGTTTCGATCATAGTAGGCTATTTTCAAAAAAAATATCGATTTTATATCTATATTAGCATTCTTTATCATTTATAATACCTAAATATGTTTTAAAATGCAATTTAAAGCATTTTTGGTTTCGATCATAGTAGGCTTTTTTCAAAAAAAATATCGATTTTATATCTATATTAGCATTCTTTATCATTTATAATACCTAAAATCTAAAGTTTTAAAATGCAATTTATAGCATTTTTGGTTTCGATCATAGTTGGCTATTTTCAAAAAAAATATCGATTTTATATCTATATTAGCATTCTTTATCATTTATAATACCTAGATATGTTTTAATATGCAATTTAAAGCATTTTTGATTTCGATCAAAGTAGGCTATTTTCAAAAAATATCGATTTTATATCTATATTAGCATTCTTTATCATTTTTAATACCTAGATATGTTTTAAAATGCAATTTAAAGCATTTTTGGTTTCGATCATAGTAGGCTATTTTCAAAAAAAATATCGATTTTATATCTTTATTAGCATTCTTTATCATTTTTTATACCTAGATATGTTTTAAAATGCAATTTATAGCATTTTTGGTTTCAATCATAGTAGGCTTTTTTCAAAAAAAAATATCGATTTTTTATCTATATTAGCATTCTTTATCATTTATAATACCTAGATATATTTAAAATGTAATTCAAAGCATTTTTGGTTTCGATCATAGTAGGCTATTTTCAAAAAAAATATCGATTTTATATCTATATTAGCATTCTTTATCATTTATAATACCTAGATATGTTTTAAAATGCAATTTAAATCATTTTTGGTTTGGATCATAGTAGGCTATTTTCAAAAAAAAATATCGATTTTATATCTATATTAACATTCTTTATCATTTATAATACCTAGATATGTTTTAAAATGCAATTTAAAGCATTTTTGGTTTCGATCATAGTAGGCTATTTTCAAAAAAAAAATATCGATTTTATATCTATATTAACATTCTTTATCATTTATAATACCTAGATATGTTTCAAAATTCAATTTAAAGCATTTTTGGTTTCGATCATAGTAGGCTATTTTCAAAAAAAAATATCGATTTATATCTATATTAGCATTCTTTATCATTTATAATACCTAAATATGTTTTAAAATGCAATTTATAGCATTTTTGGTTTCGATCATAGTAGGCTTTTTTCAAAAAAAAAATATCGATTTTATATCTATATTAGCATTCTTTATCATTTATAATACCTAAATATGTTTTAAAATGCAATTTAAATCATTTTTGGTTTGGATCATAGTAGGCTATTTTCAAAAAAAAAATATCGATTTTATATCTTTATTAGCATTCTTTATCATTTATAATACCTAGATATGTTTCAAAATTCAATTTAAAGCATTTTTGGTTTCGATCATAGTAGGCTATTTTCAAAAAAAAATATCGATTTATATCTATATTAGCATTCTTTATCATTTATAATACCTCGATATGTTTAAAAATGCAATTTAAAGCATTTTTGGTTTTGATCATAGTAGGCCATTTTTAAAAAAATATCGATTTTATATCTTTATTAGCATTCTTTATCATTTTTTATACCTAGATATGTTTTAAAATGCAATTAAAAGCATTTTTGGTTTCGATCATAGTAGGCTATTTTCAAAAAAAAAATATCGATTTTATATCTATATTAGCATTCTTTATCATTTATAATACCTAAATATGTTTTAAAATGCAATTTATAGCATTTTTGGTTTCGATCATAGTAGGCTTTTTTCAAAAAAAAAATATCGATTTTATATCTATATTAGCATTCTTTATCATTTATAATACCTAGATATGTTTTAAAATGCAATTTAAATCATTTTTGGTTTGGATCATAGTAGGCTATTTTCAAAAAAAAATATCGATTTTATATCTATATTAGTATTCTTTATCATTTATAATACCTAGATATATTTAAAATGTAATTTAAAGCATTTTTGGTTTCGATCATAGTAGGCTATTTTCAAAAAAAAATATCGATGTAATATCTATATTAGCATTCTTTATCATTTATAATATCAGATATATTTAAAATGCAATTTAAAGCATTTTTGGTTTCGATCATAGTAGGCTATTTTCAAAAAAAAATATCGATTTTATATCTATATTAGCATTCTTTATCATTTTTAATGCCTAGATATATTTAAAATTCTATTTAAAGCATTTTTGGTTTCGATCATAGTAGGCTATTTTCAAAAAAAAAATATCGATTTTATATCTATATTAGCATTCTTTATCATTTTTAATAACTAGATATATTTAAAATTCTATTTAAAGCATTTTTGGTTTCGATCATAGTAGGCTATTTTCAAAAAAAAATATCGATTTTATATCTATATTAGCATTCTTTATCATTCATAATACCTAGATATGTTTTAAAATGCAATTTAAAGCATTTTTGGTTTCGATCATAGTAGGCTATTTGCAAAAACAATATCAATTTAATATCTATATTAGCATTCTTTATCATTTATAATACCTAGATATGTTTTAAAATGCAATTTAAAGCATTTTTGGTTTCGATCATAGTAGGCTTTTTTCAAAAAAAAATATCGATTTATATCTATATTAGCATTCTTTATCATTTATTATACCTAGATATGTTTTAAAATGCAATTTAAAGCATTTTTTGTTTCGATCATAGTAGGCTATTTTCAAAAAAAATATCGATTTTATATCTATATTAGCATTCTTTATCATTTATAATACCTAAATATGTTTTAAAATGCAATTTAAAGCATTTTTGGTTTCGATCATAGTAGGCTTTTTTCAAAAAAAATATCGATTTTATATCTATATTAGCATTGTTTATCATTTATAATACCTAGATATGTTTTAAAATGCAATTTATAGCATTTTTGGTTTCGATCATAGTAGGCTTTTTTCAAAAAAAATATCGATTTTATATCTATATTAGCATAATTTATCATTTATAATACCTAAAATCTAAAGTTTTAAAATGCAATTTATAGCATTTTTGGTTTCGATCATAGTTGGCTATTTTCAAAAAAAATATCGGTTTTATATCTATATTAGCATTCTTTATCATTTATTATACCTAGGTATGTGTTAAAATGCAATTTAAAGCATTTTTGGTTTCGATCATAGTAGGCTTTTTTCAAAAAAAAAACAATTTTATATCTATATTAGAATTTTTTATCATTTATAATACCTAGATATGTTTTAAAATGCAATTTATAGCATTTTTGGTTTCGATCATAGTTGGCTATTTTCAAAAAAAATATCGGTTTTATATCTATATTAGCATTCTTTATCATTTATTATACCTAGGTATGTGTTAAAATGCAATTTATAGCATTTTTGGTTTCGATCATAGTTGGCTTTTTTCAAAAAAAATATCGATTTTATATCTATATTAGCATTCTGTATCATTTATAATACCTAGATATGTTTTAAAATGCAATTTATAGCATTTTTGGTTTCGATCATAGTAGGCTTTTTTCAAAAAAAAATATCGATTTTATATCTATATTAGCATTCTTTATCATTTATAATACCTAGATATGTTTTAAAATGCAATTTAAAGCATTTTTGGTTTCGATCATAGTAGGCTATTTTCAAAAAAAAATATCGATTTTATATCTTTATTAGCATTCTTTATCATTTATAATACCTGGATATGTTTAAAATGCAATTTAAAGTATTTTTGGTTTCGATCATAGTAGGCTATTTTCAAAAAAAATATCAATTTTATATCTATATTAGCATTCTGTATCATTTATAGTACCTAGATATGTTTTAAAATGCAATTTATAGCATTTTTGGTTTCGATCATAGTAGGCTTTTTTCAAAAAAAAATATCGATTTTATATCTATATTAGCATTCTTTATCATTTATAATACCTAGATATGTTTTAAAATGCAATTTAAAGCATTTTTGGTTTCGATCATAGTAGGCTTTTTTCAAAAAAAAATATCGATTTTATATCTTTATTAGCATTCTTTATCATTTATAATACCTGGATATGTTTAAAATGCAATTTAAAGTATTTTTGGTTTCGATCAAAGTAGGCTATTTTCAAAAAAAATATCGGTTTTTTATCTATATTAGCATTCTTTATCATTTATAATACCTAGATATGTTTTAATATGCAATTTAAAGCATTTTTGATTTCGATCAAAGTAGGCTATTTTCAAAAAATATCGATTTTATATCTATATTAGCATTCTTTATCATTTATAATACCTGGATATGTTTAAAATGCAATTTAAAGTATTTTTGGTTTCGATCATAGTAGGCTTTTTTCAAAAAAAAATATCGATTTTATATCTATATTAGCATTCTTTATCATTTATAATACCTAGATATGTTTTAAAATGCAATTTAAAGCATTTTTGGTTTCGATCATAGTAGGCTATTTTCAAAAAAAAATATCGATTTTATATCTTTATTAGCATTCTTTATCATTTTTAATACCTAGATATATTTAAAATTCTATTTAAAGCATTTTTGGTTTCGATCATAGTAGGCTATTTTCAAAAAAAAAAATATCGATTTTATATCTTTATTAACATTCTTTATCATTTATAATACCTAGATATGTTTCAAAATTCAATTTAAAGCATTTTTGGTTTCGATCATAGTAGGCTTTTTTCAAAAAAAAATATCGATTTTATATCTATATTAGCATTCTTTATCATTTATAATACCTAGATATGTTTTAAACTGCAATTTAAAGCATTTTTGGTTTCGATCATAGTAGGCTATTTTCAAAAATATATCAATTTAATGTCTATATTAGCATTGTTTATCATTTATAATACCTAAAATCTAAAGTTTTAAAATGCAATTTATAGCATTTTTGGTTTCGATCATAGTTGGCTATTTTCAAAAAAAATATCGGTTTTATATCTATATTAGCATTCTTTATCATTTATAATACCTAGATATGTTTTAATATGCAATTTAAAGCATTTTTGGTTTCGATCATAGTAGGCTATTTTCAAAAAAAATATCGATTTTATATCTATATTAGCATTCTTTATCATTTATAATACCTAGATATGTTTTAAAATGCAATTTAAAGCATTTTTGGTTTCGATCATAGTAGGCTTTTTTCAAAAAAAAATATCGATTTTATATCTATATTAGCATTCTTTATCATTTATAATACCTAAAATCTAAAGTTTTAAAATGCAATTTATAGCATTTTTGGTTTCGATCATAGTTGGCTTTTTTCAAAAAAAATATCGGTTTTATATCTATATTAGCATTCTTTATCATTTATTATACCTAGGTATGTGTTAAAATGCAATTTAAAGCATTTTTGGTTTCGATCATAGTAGGCTATTTTCAAAAAAAATATCAATTTAATGTCTATATTAGCATTGTTTATCATTTATAATACCTAGATATGTTTTAAAATGCAATTTAAAGCATTTTTGGTTTGGATCATAGTAGGCTTTTTTCAAAAAAAATATCGATTTTATATCTATATTAGCATTCTTTATCATTTATAATACCTAGGTATGTGTAAAAATGCAATTTAAAGCATTTTTGGTTTCGATCATAGTAGGCTATTTTCAAAAAAAATATCAATTTAATGTCTATATTAGCATTGTTTATCATTTATAATACCTAGATATGTTTTAAAATGCAATTTAAAGCATTTTTTTGTTTCGATCATAGTAGGCTATTTGCAAAAACAATATCGATTTTATATCTATATTAGCATTCTTTATCATTTATAATACCTAAAATCTAAAGTTTTAAAATTCAATTTATAGCATTTTTGGTTTCGATCATAGTTGGCTATTTTCAAAAAAAATATCGGTTTTATATTTATATTAGCATTCTTTATCATTTATAATACCTAGGTATGTGTAAAAATGCAATTTAAAGCATTTTTGGTTTCGATCATAGTAGGCTATTTTCAAAAAAAATATCAATTTAATGTCTATATTAGCATTGTTTATCATTTATAATACCTAGATATGTTTTAAAATGCAATTTAAAGCATTTTTTTGTTTCGATCATAGTAGGCTATTTGCAAAAACAATATCAATTTAATATCTATATTAGCATTCTTTATCATTTATAATACCTAGATATGTTTTAAAATGCAAATTAAAGCATTTTTGGTTTCGATCATAGTAGGCTTTTTTCAAAAAAAAAAACAATTTTATATCTATATTAGAATTTTTTATCATTTATAATACCTAGATATGTTTTAAAATGCAATTTAAAGCATTTTTGGTTTCGATCATAGTAGGCTATTTTCAAAAAAAATATCGATTTTATATCTATATTAGCATTCTTTATCATTTATAATACCTAGATATGTTTTAAAATGCAATTTAAAGCATTTTTGGTTTCGATCATAGTAGGCTATTTTCAAAAAAAATATCGATTTTATATCTATATTAGCATTCTTCATCATTTATAATGCCTAAAATCTAAAGTTTTAAAATGCAATTTATAGCATTTTTGGTTTCGATCATAGTTGGCTATTTTCAAAAAAAATATCGGTTTTATATCTATATTAGCATTCTTTATCATTTATAATACCTAGATATGTTTTAATATGCAATTTAAAGCATTTTTGATTTCGATCATAGTTGGCTATTTGCAAAAACAATATCAATTTAATATCTATATTAGCATTCTTTATCATTTATAATACCTAGATATGTTTTAAAATGCAAATTAAAGCATTTTTGGTTTCGATCATAGTAGGCTTTTTTCAAAAAAAAAACAATTTTATATCTATATTAGAATTTTTTATCATTTATAATACCTAGATATGTTTTAAAATGCAATTTAAAGCATTTTTGGTTTCGATCATAGTAGGCTATTTTCAAAAAAAATATCGATTTTATATCTATATTAGCATTCTTCATCATTTATAATACCTAAAATCTAAAGTTTTAAAATGCAATTTATAGCATTTTTGGTTTCGATCATAGTTGGCTATTTTCAAAAAAAATATCGGTTTTATATCTATATTAGCATTCTTTATCATTTATAATACCTAGATATGTTTTAAAATGCAATTTAAAGCATTTTTGGTTTCGATCATAGTAGGCTATTTTCAAAAAAAATATCGATTTTATATCTATATTAGCATTCTTCATCATTTATAATACCTAAATTCTAAAGTTTTAAAATGCAATTTATAGCATTTTTGGTTTCGATCATAGTTGGCTATTTTCAAAAAAAATATCGATTTTATATCTATATTAGCATTCTTCATCATTTATAATACCTAAAATCTAAAGTTTTAAAATGCAATTTATAGCATTTTTGGTTTCGATCATAGTTGGCTATTTTCAAAAAAAAATATCGGTTTTATATCTATATTAGCATTCTTCATCATTTATAATACCTAAAATCTAAAGTTTTAAAATGCAATTTATAGCATTTTTGGTTTCGATCATAGTTGGCTATTTTCAAAAAAAATATCGGTTTTATATCTTTATTAGCATTCTTTATCATTTATAATACCTAGATATGTTTTCAAATGCAATTTAAAGCATTTTTGGTTTCGATCATAGTAGGCTTTTTTCAAAAAAAAATATCGATTTTATATCTATATTAGCATTCTTTATCATTTATAATACCTAGATATGTTTTAAAATGCAATTTAAAGCATTTTTGGTTTCGATCATAGTAGGCTATTTTCAAAAAAAAATATCGATTTTATATCTTTATTAGCATTCTTTATCATTTATAATACCTGGATATGTTTAAAATGCAATTTAAAGTATTTTTGGTTTCGATCAAAGTAGGCTATTTTCAAAAAAAATATCGGTTTTTTATCTATATTAGCATTCTTTATCATTTATAATACCTAGATATGTTTTAATATGCAATTTAAAGCATTTTTGATTTCGATCAAAGTAGGCTATTTCCAAAAAATATCGATTTAATTTCTATATTAGCATTCTTTATCATTTATAATACCTGGATATGTTTAAAATGCAATTTAAAGTATTTTTGGTTTCGATCATAGTAGGCTTTTTTCAAAAAAAAATATCGATTTTATATCTATATTAGCATTCTTTATCATTTTTAATACCTAGATATATTTAAAATTCTATTTAAAGCATTTTTGGTTTCGATCATAGTAGGCTATTTTCAAAAAAAAATATCGATTTTATATATACATTAGCATTCTTTATCATTTATAATACCTAGATATGTTTTAAAATGCAATTTAAAGCATTTTTGGTTTCGATCATAGTAGGCTATTTTCAAAAAAAAATATCGATTTTATATCTTTATTAGCATTCTTTATCATTTTTAATACCTAGATATATTTAAAATTCTATTTAAAGCATTTTTGGTTTCGATCATAGTAGGCTATTTTCAAAAAAAAAATATCGATTTTATATCTATATTAACATTCTTTATCATTTATAATACCTAGATATGTTTCAAAATTCAATTCAAAGCATTTTTGGTTTCGATCATAGTAGGCTTTTTTCAAAAAAAAATATCGATTTTATATCTATATTAGCATTCTTTATCATTTATAATACCTAGATATGTTTTAAAATGCAATTTAAAGCATTTTTGGTTTCGATCATAGTAGGCTTTTTTCAAAAAAATATCAATTTTATATCTTTATTAGAATTTTTTATCATTTATAATACCTAGATATGTTTTAAAATGCAATTTAAAGCATTTTTGGTTTCGATCATAGTAGGCTATTTTCAAAAAAAATATCAATTTAATGTCTATATTAGCATTGTTTATCATTTATAATACCTAGATATGTTTTAAAATTCAATTTAAAGCATTTTTGGTTTCGATCATAGTAGGCTTTTTTCAAAAAAAATATCGATTTTATATCTATATTAGCATTCTTTATCATTTATAATACCTAAAATCTAAAGTTTTAAAATGCAATTTATAGCATTTTTGGTTTCGATCATAGTTGGCTATTTTCAAAAAAAATATCGGTTTTATATCTATATTAGCATTCTTTATCATTTATAATACCTAGATATGTTTTAATATGCAATTTAAAGCATTTTTGGTTTCGATCATAGTAGGCTATTTTCAAAAAAAATATCGATTTTATATCTATATTAGCATTCTTTATCATTTATAATACCTAAATATGTTTTAAAATGCAATTTAAAGCATTTTTGGTTTCGATCATAGTAGGCTATTTTCAAAAAAAATATCGATTTTATATCTATATTAGCATTGTTTATCATTTATAATACCTAGATATGTTTTAAAATTCAATTTAAAGCATTTTTGGTTTCGATCATAGTAGGCTTTTTTCAAAAAAAATATCGATTTTATATCTATATTAGCATTCTTTATCATTTATAATACCTAAAATCTAAAGTTTTAAAATGCAATTTATAGCATTTTTGGTTTCGATCATAGTTGGCTATTTTCAAAAAAAATATCGGTTTTATATCTTTATTAGCATTCTTTATCATTTATAATACCTAGATATGTTTTAATATGCAATTTAAAGCATTTTTGGTTTCGATCATAGTAGGCTATTTTCAAAAAAAATATCGATTTTATATCTATATTAGCATTCTTTATCATTTATAATACCTAAAATCTAAAGTTTTAAAATGCAATTTATAGCATTTTTGGTTTCGATCATAGTTGGCTATTTTCAAAAAAAATATCGGTTTTATATCTATATTAGCATTCTTTATCATTTATAATACCTAGATATGTTTTAATATGCAATTTAAAGCATTTTTGGTTTCGATCATAGTAGGCTATTTTCAAAAAAAATATCGATTTTATATCTATATTAGCATTCTTTATCATTTATAATACCTAAATATGTTTTAAAATGCAATTTAAAGCATTTTTGGTTTCGATCATAGTAGGCTATTTTCAAAAAAAATATCGATTTTATATCTATATTAGCATTGTTTATCATTTATAATACCTAGATATGTTTTAAAATGCAATTTATAGCATTTTTGGTTTCGATCATAGTAGGCTTTTTTCAAAAAAAATATCGATTTTATATCTATATTAGCATAATTTATCATTTATAATACCTAAAATCTAAAGTTTTAAAATGCAATTTATAGCATTTTTGGTTTCGATCATAGTTGGCTATTTTCAAAAAAAATATCGGTTTTATATCTATATTAGCATTCTTTATCATTTATAATACCTAGATATGTTTTAATATGCAATTTAAAGCATTTTTGGTTTCGATCATAGTAGGCTATTTTCAAAAAAAATATCGATTTTATATCTATATTAGCATTCTTTATCATTTATAATACCTAAATATGTTTTAAAATGCAATTTAAAGCATTTTTGGTTTCGATCATAGTAGGCTATTTTCAAAAAAAATATCGATTTTATATCTATATTAGCATTGTTTATCATTTATAATACCTAGATATGTTTTAAAATGCAATTTATAGCATTTTTGGTTTCGATCATAGTAGGCTTTTTTCAAAAAAAATATCGATTTTATATCTATATTAGCATAATTTATCATTTATAATACCTAAAATCTAAAGTTTTAAAATGCAATTTATAGCATTTTTGATTTCGATCATAGTTGGCTATTTTCAAAAAAAATATCGGTTTTATATCTATATTAGCATTCTTTATCATTTATTATACCTAGGTATGTGTTAAAATGCAATTTAAAGCATTTTTGGTTTCGATCATAGTTGGCTATTTTCAAAAAAAATATCGGTTTTATATCTATATTAGCATTCTTTATCATTTATAATACCTAGGTATGTGTTAAAATGCAATTTAAAGCATTTTTGGTTTCGATCATAGTAGGCTTTTTTCAAAAAAAAAACAATTTTATATCTATATTAGAATTTTTTATCATTTATAATACCTGGATATGTTTTAAAATGCAATTTAGAGCATTTTTGGTTTCGATCATAGTAGGCAATTTTCAAAAAAAAATATCGATTTTATATCTATATTAGCATTCTTTATCATTTATAATACCTAGATATGTTTTAAAATGCAATTTATAGCATTTTTGGTTTCGATCATAGTAGGCTTTTTTCAAAAAAAATATCGATTTTATATCTATATTAGCATAATTTATCATTTATAATACCTAAAATCTAAAGTTTTAAAATGCAATTTATAGCATTTTTGGTTTCGATCATAGTTGGCTATTTTCAAAAAAAATATCGGTTTTATATCTATATTAGCATTCTTTATCATTTATTATACCTAAATATGTTTTAAAATGCAATTTAAAGCATTTTTGGTTTCGATCATAGTAGGCTATTTTCAAAAAAAATATCGATTTTATATCTATATTAGCATTGTTTATCATTTATAATACCTAGATATGTTTTAAAATGCAATTTATAGCATTTTTGGTTTCGATCATAGTAGGCTTTTTTCAAAAAAAATATCGATTTTATATCTATATTAGCATAATTTATCATTTATAATACCTAAAATCTAAAGTTTTAAAATGCAATTTATAGCATTTTTGGTTTCGATCATAGTTGGCTATTTTCAAAAAAAATATCGGTTTTATATCTATATTAGCATTCTTTATCATTTATTATACCTAGGTATGTGTTAAAATGCAATTTAAAGCATTTTTGGTTTCGATCATAGTAGGCTTTTTTCAAAAAAAAAACAATTTTATATCTATATTAGAATTTTTTATCATTTATAATACCTAGATATGTTTTAAAATGCAATTTATAGCATTTTTGGTTTCGATCATAGTAGGCTTTTTTCAAAAAAAATATCGATTTTATATCTATATTAGCATAATTTATCATTTATAATACCTAAAATCTAAAGTTTTAAAATGCAATTTATAGCATTTTTGGTTTCGATCATAGTTGGCTATTTTCAAAAAAAATATCGGTTTTATATCTATATTAGCATTCTTTATCATTTATTATACCTAGGTATGTGTTAAAATGCAATTTAAAGCATTTTTGGTTTCGATCATAGTTGGCTATTTTCAAAAAAAATATCGGTTTTATATCTATATTAGCATTCTTTATCATTTATAATACCTAGGTATGTGTTAAAATGCAATTTAAAGCATTTTTGGTTTCGATCATAGTAGGCTTTTTTCAAAAAAAAAACAATTTTATATCTATATTAGAATTTTTTATCATTTATAATACCTGGATATGTTTTAAAATGCAATTTAGAGCATTTTTGGTTTCGATCATAGTAGGCAATTTTCAAAAAAAATATCGATTTTATATCTATATTAGCATTCTTTATCATTTATAATACCTAGATATGTTTTAAAATGCAATTTAAAGCATTTTTGGTTTCGATCATAGTAGGCTATTTTCAAAAAAAATATCGATTTTATATCTATATTAGCATTCTTTATCATTTATAATACCTAGATATGTTTTAAAATGCAATTTAAAACATTTTTGGTTTCGATCATAGTAGGCTTTTTTCAAAAAAAATATCGATTTTATATCTATATTAGCATTCTTTATCATTTATAATACCTAAAATCTAAAGTTTTAAAATGCAATTTATAGCATTTTTGGTTTCGATCATAGTTGGCTTTTTTCAAAAAAAATATCGGTTTTTTATCTATATTAGCATTCTTTATCATTTATAATACCTAGATATGTTTTAATATGCAATTTAAAGCATTTTTGATTTCGATCAAAGTAGGCTATTTTCAAAAAATATCGATTTTATATCTATATTAGCATTCTTTATCATTTATAATACCTAGATATGTTTTAAAATGCAATTTATAGCATTTTTGGTTTCGATCATAGTAGGCTTTTTTCAAAAAAAATATCGATTTTATATCTATATTAGCATTCTTTATCATTTATAATACCTAGATATGTTTTCAAATGCAATTTAAAGCATTTTTGGTTTCGATCATAGTAGGCTTTTTTCAAAAAAAATATCGATTTTATATCTATATTAGCATTTTTATCATTTATAATACCTAGATGTGTTTTAAAATACAATTTAAATTATTTTTGGTTTCGATCATAGTAGGCTATTTTCAAAAAAAATATCGATTTTATATCTATATTAGCATTCTGTATCATTTATAATACCTAGATATGTTTTAAAATGCAATTTATAGCATTTTTGGTTTCGATCATAGTAGGCTTTTTTCAAAAAAAAATATCGATTTTATATCTATATTAGCATTCTTTATCATTTATAATACCTAGATATGTTTTAAAATGCAATTTAAAGCATTTTTGGTTTCGATCATAGTAGGCTATTTTCAAAAAAAAATATCGATTTTATATCTTTATTAGCATTCTTTATCATTTATAATACCTAGATATGTTTTAAAATGCAATTTAAAACATTTTTGGTTTCGATCATAGTAGGCTTTTTTCAAAAAAAATATCGATTTTATATCTATATTAGCATTCTTTATCATTTATAATACCTAAAATCTAAAGTTTTAAAATGCAATTTATAGCATTTTTGGTTTCGATCATAGTTGGCTTTTTTCAAAAAAAATATCGGTTTTTTATCTATATTAGCATTCTTTATCATTTATAATACCTAGATATGTTTTAATATGCAATTTAAAGCATTTTTGATTTCGATCAAAGTAGGCTATTTTCAAAAAATATCGATTTTATATCTATATTAGCATTCTTTATCATTTATAATACCTAGATATGTTTTAAAATGCAATTTATAGCATTTTTGGTTTCGATCATAGTAGGCTTTTTTCAAAAAAAATATCGATTTTATATCTATATTAGCATTCTTTATCATTTATAATACCTAGATATGTTTTCAAATGCAATTTAAAGCATTTTTGGTTTCGATCATAGTAGGCTTTTTTCAAAAAAAATATCGATTTTATATCTATATTAGCATTTTTTATCATTTATAATACCTAGATGTGTTTTAAAATACAATTTAAATTATTTTTGGTTTCGATCATAGTAGGCTATTTTCAAAAAAAATATCGATTTTATATCTATATTAGCATTCTGTGTCATTTATAATACCTAGATATGTTTTAAAATGCAATTTATAGCATTTTTGGTTTCGATCATAGTAGGCTTTTTTCAAAAAAAAATATCGATTTTATATCTATATTAGCATAATTTATCATTTATAATACCTAGATATGTTTTAAAATGCAATTTAAAGCATTTTTAATTTCGATCATAGTAGGCTATTTTCAAAAAAAAATATCGATTTTATATCTTTATTAGCATTCTTTATCATTTATAATACCTGGATATGTTTAAAATGCAATTTAAAGTATTTTTGGTTTCGATCATAGTAGGCTATTTTCAAAAAAAATATCAATTTTATATCTATATTAGCATTCTGTATCATTTATAGTACCTAGATATGTTTTAAAATGCAATTTATAGCATTTTTGGTTTCGATCATAGTAGGCTTTTTTCAAAAAAAAATATCGATTTTATATCGATATTAGCATTCTTTATCATTTATAATACCTAGATATGTTTTAAAATGCAATTTAAAGCATTTTTGGTTTCGATCATAGTAGGCTTTTTTCAAAAAAAAATATCGATTTTATATCTTTATTAGCATTCTTTATCATTTATAATACCTGGATATGTTTAAAATGCAATTTAAAGTATTTTTGGTTTCGATCAAAGTAGGCTATTTTCAAAAAAAATATCGGTTTTTTATCTATATTAGCATTCTTTATCATTTATAATACCTAGATATGTTTTAATATGCAATTTAAAGCATTTTTGATTTCGATCAAAGTAGGCTATTTTCAAAAAATATCGATTTTATATCTATATTAGCATTCTTTATCATTTATAATACCTGGATATGTTTAAAATGCAATTTAAAGTATTTTTGGTTTCGATCATAGTAGGCTTTTTTCAAAAAAAAATATCGATTTTATATCTATATTAGCATTCTTTATCATTTATAATACCCCCGGGTGGACACAGCCAGTTAAAGTCCATTATTGGACAATCATTTAACAGTCTTTTAACTTGTCGAAATATATACGACATAGAGAACTATACGTTAACTAGACTTTAACTGGACATTCATGCTAATCAATCAAGTGCTCGAAACTCAAAAATAATTTTCCTTACATTTTTGACCATATACTTCACAAGCGCTTACAGAAATCACTTATATATGGTCTCACTTAATTTGTATGAAAATTTTAAGTAAATATAATTGTTTCACGCGCAAGTGTTCGAGACGTAATATTTACTAGAGATTTTTTATAAGTGTGAGTGTACTTTAATTAATTAATTACACTAATACAATAATAAAATTTTACAAAAGAAAAAAATATGGAGAAAAAGACAAATGTTATTTATTTTATTTCGATTTTTTTGTAACTGGACATTAACTAGACATATTTGCAATTCCTATGTCCAGTTAAATGGAAAGCGCAAAATATGTCATTAGTCGTCCCTAAGTCTAGTTGCAAAGGCACGTCGGTGGATACTTACTCGCCATGAACAGGCAAGTCAATGGCAAGCTTTTAACTAGTACTTTGTCCACTCGGGACCTAGATATGTTTTAAAATGCAATTTAAAGCATTTTTGGTTTCGATCATAGTAGGCTATTTTCAAAAAAAAATATCGATTTTATATCTTTATTAGCATTCTTTATCATTTTTAATACCTAGATATATTTAAAATTCTATTTAAAGCATTTTTGGTTTCGATCATAGTAGGCTATTTTCAAAAAAAAAAATATCGATTTTATATCTTTATTAACATTCTTTATCATTTATAATACCTAGATATGTTTCAAAATTCAATTTAAAGCATTTTTGGTTTCGATCATAGTAGGCTTTTTTCAAAAAAAAATATCGATTTTATATCTATATTAGCATTCTTTATCATTTATAATACCTAGATATGTTTTAAACTGCAATTTAAAGCATTTTTGGTTTCGATCATAGTAGGCTATTTTCAAAAAAAATATCAATTTAATGTCTATATTAGCATTGTTTATCATTTATAATACCTAAAATCTAAAGTTTTAAAATGCAATTTATAGCATTTTTGGTTTCGATCATAGTTGGCTATTTTCAAAAAAAATATCGGTTTTATATCTATATTAGCATTCTTTATCATTTATAATACCTAGATATGTTTTAATATGCAATTTAAAGCATTTTTGGTTTCGATCATAGTAGGCTATTTTCAAAAAAAATATCGATTTTATATCTATATTAGCATTCTTTATCATTTATAATACCTAGATATGTTTTCAAATGCAATTTAAAGCATTTTTGGTTTCGATCATAGTAGGCTTTTTTCAAAAAAAATATCGATTTTATATCTATATTAGCATTTTTATCATTTATAATACCTAGATGTGTTTTAAAATACAATTTAAATTATTTTTGGTTTCGATCATAGTAGGCTATTTTCAAAAAAAATATCGATTTTATATCTATATTAGCATTCTGTATCATTTATAATACCTAGATATGTTTTAAAATGCAATTTATAGCATTTTTGGTTTCGATCATAGTAGGCTTTTTTCAAAAAAAAATATCGATTTTATATCTATATTAGCATTCTTTATCATTTATAATACCTAGATATGTTTTAAAATGCAATTTAAAGCATTTTTGGTTTCGATCATAGTAGGCTATTTTCAAAAAAAAATATCGATTTTATATCTTTATTAGCATTCTTTATCATTTATAATACCTAGATATGTTTTAAAATGCAATTTAAAACATTTTTGGTTTCGATCATAGTAGGCTTTTTTCAAAAAAAATATCGATTTTATATCTATATTAGCATTCTTTATCATTTATAATACCTAAAATCTAAAGTTTTAAAATGCAATTTATAGCATTTTTGGTTTCGATCATAGTTGGCTTTTTTCAAAAAAAATATCGGTTTTTTATCTATATTAGCATTCTTTATCATTTATAATACCTAGATATGTTTTAATATGCAATTTAAAGCATTTTTGATTTCGATCAAAGTAGGCTATTTTCAAAAAATATCGATTTTATATCTATATTAGCATTCTTTATCATTTATAATACCTAGATATGTTTTAAAATGCAATTTATAGCATTTTTGGTTTCGATCATAGTAGGCTTTTTTCAAAAAAAATATCGATTTTATATCTATATTAGCATTCTTTATCATTTATAATACCTAGATATGTTTTCAAATGCAATTTAAAGCATTTTTGGTTTCGATCATAGTAGGCTTTTTTCAAAAAAAATATCGATTTTATATCTATATTAGCATTTTTTATCATTTATAATACCTAGATGTGTTTTAAAATACAATTTAAATTATTTTTGGTTTCGATCATAGTAGGCTATTTTCAAAAAAAATATCGATTTTATATCTATATTAGCATTCTGTATCATTTATAATACCTAGATATGTTTTAAAATGCAATTTATAGCATTTTTGGTTTCGATCATAGTAGGCTTTTTTCAAAAAAAAATATCGATTTTATATCTATATTAGCATAATTTATCATTTATAATACCTAGATATGTTTTAAAATGCAATTTAAAGCATTTTTAATTTCGATCATAGTAGGCTATTTTCAAAAAAAAATATCGATTTTATATCTTTATTAGCATTCTTTATCATTTATAATACCTGGATATGTTTAAAATGCAATTTAAAGTATTTTTGGTTTCGATCATAGTAGGCTATTTTCAAAAAAAATATCAATTTTATATCTATATTAGCATTCTGTATCATTTATAGTACCTAGATATGTTTTAAAATGCAATTTATAGCATTTTTGGTTTCGATCATAGTAGGCTTTTTTCAAAAAAAAATATCGATTTTATATCGATATTAGCATTCTTTATCATTTATAATACCTAGATATGTTTTAAAATGCAATTTAAAGCATTTTTGGTTTCGATCATAGTAGGCTTTTTTCAAAAAAAAATATCGATTTTATATCTTTATTAGCATTCTTTATCATTTATAATACCTGGATATGTTTAAAATGCAATTTAAAGTATTTTTGGTTTCGATCAAAGTAGGCTATTTTCAAAAAAAATATCGGTTTTTTATCTATATTAGCATTCTTTATCATTTATAATACCTAGATATGTTTTAATATGCAATTTAAAGCATTTTTGATTTCGATCAAAGTAGGCTATTTTCAAAAAATATCGATTTTATATCTATATTAGCATTCTTTATCATTTATAATACCTGGATATGTTTAAAATGCAATTTAAAGTATTTTTGGTTTCGATCATAGTAGGCTTTTTTCAAAAAAAAATATCGATTTTATATCTATATTAGCATTCTTTATCATTTATAATACCTAGATATGTTTTAAAATGCAATTTAAAGCATTTTTGGTTTCGATCATAGTAGGCTATTTTCAAAAAAAAATATCGATTTTATATCTTTATTAGCATTCTTTATCATTTTTAATACCTAGATATATTTAAAATTCTATTTAAAGCATTTTTGGTTTCGATCATAGTAGGCTATTTTCAAAAAAAAAAATATCGATTTTATATCTTTATTAACATTCTTTATCATTTATAATACCTAGATATGTTTCAAAATTCAATTTAAAGCATTTTTGGTTTCGATCATAGTAGGCTTTTTTCAAAAAAAAATATCGATTTTATATCTATATTAGCATTCTTTATCATTTATAATACCTAGATATGTTTTAAACTGCAATTTAAAGCATTTTTGGTTTCGATCATAGTAGGCTATTTTCAAAAAAAATATCAATTTAATGTCTATATTAGCATTGTTTATCATTTATAATACCTAAAATCTAAAGTTTTAAAATGCAATTTATAGCATTTTTGGTTTCGATCATAGTTGGCTATTTTCAAAAAAAATATCGGTTTTATATCTATATTAGCATTCTTTATCATTTATAATACCTAGATATGTTTTAATATGCAATTTAAAGCATTTTTGGTTTCGATCCCACGTAACCAAAATCGCCGCAAATGAAAAAATCGACTTAAATGTACAATTTTTTGGATGATCCAATAGACGTCGATTTTTCATCCATTACATTCGTTTTTCTTGAGCCGCTATATACTTCACAAGTGCAATCAGAAATCACTTATATAAGGCACAGCCAAATTTTCATACAAAGTGTGATTAATTAATTAAATTAATTACATGCGAATCATTCATTTAAATGAAGACTTCGACTCTTTTTTTCAAAGACAAAATCCTTAATTAATGTTTTTGGATTTTGTCTACAAATTATACTATAATTAACAAAAAATATTTTCATACAAAAAAATTCAAAATTTTTCCGTTAATCGGTTTTTAAATTGTAACGGTCAAAAAAAATTTGATTTTGGTTCAAAAAAATAATCGACGTGAAATCGACGTAAAATCGACTAAAAATCGTCCCTTTTCATATTAGCATAATGTCCAATGTACGATACATGGAATGTACATATGGAACATACATGGAAGATTTTGATGTAATACATAAAATCTTCCATTCGTCGACTTATGGTTACGTGGGATCATAGTAGGCTATTTTCAAAAAAAATATCGATTTTATATCTATATTAGCATTCTTTATCATTTATAATACCTAGATATGTTTTAAAATGCAATTTATAGCATTTTTGGTTTCGATCATAGTTGGCTTTTTTCAAAAAAAATATCGGTTTTATATCTATATTAGCATTCTTTATCATTTATTATACCTAGGTATGTGTTAAAATGCAATTTAAAGCATTTTTGGTTTCGATCATAGTAGGCTATTTTCAAAAAAAAATATCAATTTAATGTCTATATTAGCATTGTTTATCATTTATAATACCTAGATATGTTTTAAAATGCAATTTAAAGCATTTTTGGTTTCGATCATAGTAGGCTTTTTTCAAAAAAATATCAATTTTATATCTATATTAGAATTTTTTATTATTTATAATACCTAGATATGTTTTAAAATGCAATTTAAAGCATTTTTTTGTTTCGATCATAGTAGGCTATTTGCAAAAACAATATCAATTTAATATCTATATTAGCATTCTTTATCATTTATAATACCTAGATATGTTTTAAAATGCAATTTAAAGCATTTTTGGTTTGGATCATAGTAGGCTTTTTTCAAAAAAAATATCGATTTTATATCTATATTAGCATTCTTTATCATTTATAATACCTAGGTATGTGTAAAAATGCAATTTAAAGCATTTTTGGTTTCGATCATAGTAGGCTATTTTCAAAAAAAATATCAATTTAATGTCTATATTAGCATTGTTTATCATTTATAATACCTAGATATGTTTTAAAATGCAATTTAAAGCATTTTTTTGTTTCGATCATAGTAGGCTATTTGCAAAAACAATATCGATTTTATATCTATATTAGCATTCTTTATCATTTATAATACCTAAAATCTAAAGTTTTAAAATTCAATTTATAGCATTTTTGGTTTCGATCATAGTTGGCTATTTTCAAAAAAAATATCGGTTTTATATCTATATTAGCATTCTTTATCATTTATAATACCTAGGTATGTGTAAAAATGCAATTTAAAGCATTTTTGGTTTCGATCATAGTAGGCTATTTTCAAAAAAAATATCAATTTAATGTCTATATTAGCATTGTTTATCATTTATAATACCTAGATATGTTTTAAAATGCAATTTAAAGCATTTTTGGTTTCGATCATAGTAGGCTTTTTTCAAAAAAATATCAATTTTATATCTATATTAGAATTTTTTATCATTTATAATACCTAGATATGTTTTAAAATGCAATTTAAAGCATTTTTTTGTTTCGATCATAGTAGGCTATTTGCAAAAACAATATCAATTTAATATCTATATTAGCATTCTTTATCATTTATAATACCTAGATATGTTTTAAAATGCAAATTAAAGCATTTTTGGTTTCGATCATAGTAGGCTTTTTTCAAAAAAAAAAACGATTTTATATCTATATTAGAATTTTTTATCATTTATAATACCTAGATATGTTTTAAAATGCAATTTAAAGCATTTTTGGTTTCGATCATAGTAGGCTATTTTCAAAAAAAATATCGATTTTATATCTATATTAGCATTCTTTATCATTTATAATACCTAGATATGTTTTAAAATGCAATTTAAAGCATTTTTGGTTTCGATCATAGTAGGCTATTTTCAAAAAAAATATCGATTTTATATCTATATTAGCATTCTTCATCATTTATAATGCCTAAAATCTAAAGTTTTAAAATGCAATTTATAGCATTTTTGGTTTCGATCATAGTTGGCTATTTTCAAAAAAAATATCGGTTTTATATCTATATTAGCATTCTTTATCATTTATAATACCTAGATATGTTTTAATATGCAATTTAAAGCATTTTTGATTTCGATCATAGTTGGCTATTTGCAAAAACAATATCAATTTAATATCTATATTAGAATTTTTTATCATTTATAATACCTAGATATGTTTTAAAATGCAATTTAAAGCATTTTTGGTTTCGATCATAGTAGGCTATTTTCAAAAAAAATATCGATTTTATATCTATATTAGCATTCTTTATCATTTATAATACCTAGATATGTTTTAAAATGCAATTTAAAGCATTTTTGGTTTCGATCATAGTAGGCTATTTTCAAAAAAAATATCGATTTTATATCTATATTAGCATTCTTCATCATTTATAATACCTAAATTCTAAAGTTTTAAAATGCAATTTATAGCATTTTTGGTTTCGATCATAGTTGGCTATTTTCAAAAAAAATATCGATTTTATATCTATATTAGCATTCTTCATCATTTATAATACCTAAAATCTAAAGTTTTAAAATGCAATTTATAGCATTTTTGGTTTCGATCATAGTTGGCTATTTTCAAAAAAAAATATCGGTTTTATATCTATATTAGCATTCTTCATCATTTATAATACCTAAAATCTAAAGTTTTAAAATGCAATTTATAGCATTTTTGGTTTCGATCATAGTTGGCTATTTTCAAAAAAAATATCGGTTTTATATCTTTATTAGCATTCTTTATCATTTATAATACCTAGATATGTTTTCAAATGCAATTTAAAGCATTTTTGGTTTCGATCATAGTAGGCTTTTTTCAAAAAAAAATATCGATTTTATATCTATATTAGCATTCTTTATCATTTATAATACCTAGATATGTTTTAAAATGCAATTTAAAGCATTTTTGGTTTCGATCATAGTAGGCTATTTTCAAAAAAAAATATCGATTTTATATCTTTATTAGCATTCTTTATCATTTATAATACCTGGATATGTTTAAAATGCAATTTAAAGTATTTTTGGTTTCGATCATAGTAGGCTTTTTTCAAAAAAAAATATCGATTTTATATCTACATTAGCATTCTTTATCATTTATAATACCTAGATATGTTTTAAAATGCAATTTAAAGCATTTTTGGTATCGATCATAGTAGGCTATTTTCAAAAAAAAATATCGATTTTATATCTTTATTAGCATTCTTTATCATTTTTAATACCTAGATATATTTAAAATTCTATTTAAAGCATTTTTGGTTTCGATCATAGTAGGCTATTTTCAAAAAAAAAATATCGATTTTATATCTATATTAACATTCTTTATCATTTATAATACCTAGATATGTTTCAAAATTCAATTCAAAGCATTTTTGGTTTCGATCATAGTAGGCTTTTTTCAAAAAAATATCAATTTTATATCTTTATTAGAATTTTTTATCATTTATAATACCTAGATATGTTTTAAAATGCAATTTAAAGCATTTTTGGTTTCGATCATAGTAGGCTATTTTCAAAAAAAATATCAATTTAATGTCTATATTAGCATTGTTTATCATTTATAATACCTAGATATGTTTTAAAATTCAATTTAAAGCATTTTTGGTTTCGATCATAGTAGGCTTTTTTCAAAAAAAATATCGATTTTATATCTATATTAGCATTCTTTATCATTTATAATACCTAAAATCTAAAGTTTTAAAATGCAATTTATAGCATTTTTGGTTTCGATCATAGTTGGCTATTTTCAAAAAAAATATCGGTTTTATATCTATATTAGCATTCTTTATCATTTATAATACCTAGATATGTTTTAAAATGCAATTTAAAGCATTTTTGGTTTCGATCAAAGTAGGCTATTTTCAAAAAAAATATCGATTTTATATCTTTATTAGCATTCTTTATCATTTATAATACCTGGATATGTTTAAAATGCAATTTAAAGTATTTTTGGTTTCGATCATAGTAGGCTTTTTTCAAAAAAAAATATCGATTTTATATTTACATTAGCATTCTTTATCATTTATAATACCTAGATATGTTTTAAAATGCAATTTAAAGCATTTTTGGTTTCGATCATAGTAGGCTATTTTCAAAAAAAAATATTGATTTTATATCTTTATTAGCATTCTTTATCATTTTTAATACCTAGATATATTTAAAATTCTATTTAAAGCATTTTTGGTTTCGATCATAGTAGTCTATTTTCAAAAAAAAAATATCGATTTTATATCTATATTAACATTCTTTATCATTTATAATACCTAGATATGTTTCAAAATTCAATTCAAAGCATTTTTGGTTTCGATCATAGTAGGCTTTTTTCAAAAAAATATCAATTTTATATCTTTATTAGAATTTTTTATCATTTATAATACCTAGATATGTTTTAAAATGCAATTTAAAGCATTTTTGGTTTCGATCATAGTAGGCTATTTTCAAAAAAAATATCAATTTAATGTCTATATTAGCATTGTTTATCATTTATAATACCTAGATATGTTTTAAAATTCAATTTAAAGCATTTTTGGTTTCGATCATAGTAGGCTTTTTTCAAAAAAAATATCGATTTTATATCTATATTAGCATTCTTTATCATTTATAATACCTAGATATGTTTTAAAATGCAATTTAAAGCATTTTTGGTTTCGATCATAGTAGGCTTTTTTCAAAAAAATATCAATTTTATATCTTTATTAGAATTTTTTATCATTTATAATACCTAGATATGTTTTAAAATGCAATTTAAAGCATTTTTGGTTTCGATCATAGTAGGCTATTTTCAAAAAAAATATCAATTTAATGTCTATATTAGCATTGTTTATCATTTATAATACCTAGATATGTTTTAAAATTCAATTTAAAGCATTTTTGGTTTCGATCATAGTAGGCTTTTTTCAAAAAAAATATCGATTTTATATCTATATTAGCATTCTTTATCATTTATAATACCTAAAATCTAAAGTTTTAAAATGCAATTTATAGCATTTTTGGTTTCGATCATAGTTGGCTATTTTCAAAAAAAATATCGGTTTTATATCTATATTAGCATTCTTTATCATTTATAATACCTAGATATGTTTTAATATGCAATTTAAAGCATTTTTGGTTTCGATCATAGTAGGCTATTTTCAAAAAAAATATCGATTTTATATCTATATTAGCATTCTTTATCATTTATAGTACCTAAAATCTAAAGTTTTAAAATGCAATTTATAGCATTTTTGGTTTCGATCATAGTTGGCTATTTTCAAAAAAAATATCGGTTTTATATCTATATTAGCATTCTTTATCATTTATTATACCTAGGTATGTGTTAAAATGCAATTTAAAGCATTTTTGGTTTCGATCATAGTAGGCTTTTTTCAAAAAAAATATCAATTTAATGTCTATATTAGCATTGTTTATCATTTATAATACCTAGATATGTTTTAAAATGCAATTTAAAGCATTTTTTTGTTTCGATCATAGTAGGCTATTTGCAAAAACAATATCAATTTAATATCTATATTAGCATTCTTTATCATTTATAATACCTAGATATGTTTTAAAATGCAATTTAAAGCATTTTTGGTTTCGATCATAGTAGGCTTTTTTCAAAAAAATATCAATTTTATATCTATATTAGAATTTTTTATCATTTATAATACCTAGATATGTTTTAAAATGCAATTTAAAGCATTTTTGGTTTCGATCATAGTAGGCTATTTGCAAAAACAATATCAATTTAATATCTATATTAGCATTCTTTATCATTTATAATACCTAGATATGTTTTAAAATGCAATTTAAAGCATTTTTGGTTTCGATCATAGTAGGCTTTTTTCAAAAAAAATATCGATTTTATATCTATATTAGCATTCTTTATCATTTATAATACCTAGGTATGTGTTAAAATGCAATTTAAAGCATTTTTGGTTTCGATCATAGTAGGCTATTTTCAAAAAAAATATCAATTTAATGTCTACATTAGCATTGTTTATCATTTATAATACCTAGATATGTTTTAAAATGCAATTTAAAGCATTTTTTGTTTCGATCATAGTAGGCTTTTTTCAAAAAAATATCAATTTTATATCTATATTAGAATTTTTTATCATTTATAATACCTAGATATGTTTTAAAATGCAATTTAAAGCATTTTTGGTTTCGATCATAGTAGGCTATTTTCAAAAAAAATATCGATTTTATATCTATATTGACATTCTTTATCATTTATAATACCTAGATATGTTTTAAAATGCAATTTAAAGCATTTTTGGTTTCGATCATAGTAGGCTATTTTCAAAAAAAATATCGATTTTATATCTATATTAGCATTCTTTATCATTTATAATACCTAGGTATGTGTTAAAATGCAATTTAAAGCATTTTTGGTTTCGATCATAGTAGGCTTTTTTCAAAAAAATATCAATTTTATATCTATATTAGAATTTTTTATCATTTATAATACCTAGATATGTTTTAAAATGCAATTTAAAGCATTTTTGGTTTCGATCATAGTAGGCTATTTTCAAAAAAAAATATCGATTTTATATCTTTATTAGCATTCTTTATCATTTTTAATACCTAGATATATTTAAAATTCTATTTAAAGCATTTTTGGTTTCGATCATAGTAGGCTATTTTCAAAAAAAAAATATCAATTTTATATCTATATTAGCATTCTTTATCATTTATAATACCTAGGTATGTGTTAAAATGCAATTTAAAGCATTTTTGGTTTCGATCATAGTAGGCTTTTTTCAAAAAAAAATATCGATTTTATATCTACATTAGCATTCTTTATCATTTATAATACCT
The DNA here is from genome assembly GCA_917627325.4 of Chironomus riparius. Lineage (NCBI taxonomy): Eukaryota > Metazoa > Arthropoda > Insecta > Diptera > Chironomidae > Chironomus > Chironomus riparius. The sequence goes on along the minus strand of OU895878.1, from coordinate 35,378,735 downwards.
AGATATGTTTTAAAATGCAATTTAAAGCATTTTTGGTTTCGATCATAGTAGGCTATTTTCAAAAAAAAATATCGATTTTATATCTTTATTAGCATTCTTTATCATTTTTAATACCTAGATATATTTAAAATTCTATTTAAAGCATTTTTGGTTTCGATCATAGTAGGCTATTTTCAAAAAAAAAATATCGATTTTATATCTATATTAACATTCTTTATCATTTATAATACCTAGATATGTTTCAAAATTCAATTCAAAGCATTTTTGGTTTCGATCATAGTAGGCTTTTTTCAAAAAAATATCAATTTTATATCTTTATTAGAATTTTTTATCATTTATAATACCTAGATATGTTTTAAAATGCAATTTAAAGCATTTTTGGTTTCGATCATAGTAGGCTATTTTCAAAAAAAATATCAATTTAATGTCTATATTAGCATTGTTTATCATTTATAATACCTAGATATGTTTTAAAATTCAATTTAAAGCATTTTTGGTTTCGATCATAGTAGGCTATTTTCAAAAAAAATATCGATTTTATATCTATATTAGCATTCTTTATCATTTATAATACCTAGATATGTTTTAAAATGCAATTTAAAGCATTTTTGGTTTCGATCATAGTAGGCTTTTTTCAAAAAAATATCAATTTTATATCTTTATTAGAATTTTTTATTATTTATAATACCTAGATATGTTTTAAAATGCAATTTAAAGCATTTTTGGTTTCGATCATAGTAGGCTTTTTTCAAAAAAAATATCGATTTTATATCTATATTAGCATTCTTTATCATTTATAATACCTAAAATCTAAAGTTTTAAAATGCAATTTATAGCATTTTTGGTTTCGATCATAGTTGGCTATTTTCAAAAAAAATATCGGTTTTATATCTATATTAGCATTCTTTATCATTTATAATACCTAGATATGTTTTAATATGCAATTTAAAGCATTTTTGGTTTCGATCATAGTAGGCTATTTTCAAAAAAAATATCGATTTTATATCTATATTAGCATTCTTTATCATTTATAATACCTAAAATCTAAAGTTTTAAAATGCAATTTATAGCATTTTTGGTTTCGATCATAGTTGGCTATTTTCAAAAAAAATATCGGTTTTATATCTATATTAGCATTCTTTATCATTTATTATACCTAGGTATGTGTTAAAATGCAATTTAAAGCATTTTTGGTTTCGATCATAGTAGGCTTTTTTCAAAAAAAATATCAATTTAATGTCTATATTAGCATTGTTTATCATTTATAATACCAAGATATGTTTTAAAATGCAATTTAAAGCATTTTTTTGTTTCGATCATAGTAGGCTATTTGCAAAAACAATATCAATTTAATATCTATATTAGCATTCTTTATCATTTATAATACCTAGATATGTTTTAAAATGCAATTTAAAGCATTTTTGGTTTCGATCATAGTAGGCTTTTTTCAAAAAAATATCAATTTTATATCTATATTAGAATTTTTTATCATTTATAATACCTAGATATGTTTTAAAATGCAATTTAAAGCATTTTTTTGTTTCGATCATAGTAGGCTATTTGCAAAAACAATATCAATTTAATATCTATATTAGCATTCTTTATCATTTATAATACCTAGATATGTTTTAAAATGCAATTTAAAGCATTTTTGGTTTCGATCATAGTAGGCTTTTTTCAAAAAAAATATCGATTTTATATCTATATTAGCATTCTTTATCATTTATAATACCTAGGTATGTGTTAAAATGCAATTTAAAGCATTTTTGGTTTCGATCATAGTAGGCTATTTTCAAAAAAAATATCAATTTAATGCCTATATTAGCATTTTTTATCATTTATAATACCTAGATATGTTTTAAAATGCAATTTAAAGCATTTTTTTGTTTCGATCATAGTAGGCTATTTGCAAAAACAATATCGATTTTATATCTATATTAGCATTCTTTATCATTTATAATACCTAAAATCTAAAGTTTTAAAATTCAATTTATAGCATTTTTGGTTTCGATCATAGTTGGCTATTTTCAAAAAAAATATCGGTTTTATATCTATATTAGCATTCTTTATCATTTATAATACCTAGGTATGTGTTAAAATGCAATTTAAAGCATTTTTGGTTTCGATCATAGTAGGCTATTTTCAAAAAAAATATCAATTTAATGTCTACATTAGCATTGTTTATCATTTATAATACCTAGATATGTTTTAAAATGCAATTTAAAGCATTTTTGGTTTCGATCATAGTAGGCTTTTTTCAAAAAAATATCAATTTTATATCTATATTAGAATTTTTTATCATTTATAATACCTAGATATGTTTTAAAATGCAATTTAAAGCATTTTTGGTTTCGATCATAGTAGGCTATTTTCAAAAAAAATATCGATTTTATATCTATATTGACATTCTTTATCATTTATAATACCTAGATATGTTTTAAAATGCAATTTAAAGCATTTTTGGTTTCGATCATAGTAGGCTATTTTCAAAAAAAATATCGATTTTATATCTATATTAGCATTCTTTATCATTTACAATACCTAGGTATGTGTTAAAATGCAATTTAAAGCATTTTTGGTTTCGATCATAGTAGGCTTTTTTCAAAAAAATATCAATTTTATATCTATATTAGAATTTTTTATCATTTATAATACCTAGATATGTTTTAAAATGCAATTTAAAGCATTTTTGGTTTCGATCATAGTAGGCTATTTTCAAAAAAAATATCGATTTTATATCTATATTGACATTCTTTATCATTTATAATACCTAGATATGTTTTAATATGCAATTTAAAGCATTTTTGGTTTCGATCATAGTAGGCTTTTTTCAAAAAAAAAAATATCGATTTTATATCTATATTAGCATTCTTTATCATTTATAATACCTAGATATGTTTTAAAATGCAATTTATAGCATTTTTGGTTTCGATCATAGTAGGCTATTTTCAAAAAAAATATCGATTTTATATCTATATTAGCATTCTTTATCATTTATAATACCTAGATATGTTTTAAAATGCAATTTATAGCATTTTTGGTTTCGATCATAGTAGGCTTTTTTCAAAAAAAAAAATATCGATTTTATATCTATATTAGCATTCTTTATCATTTATAATACCTAGATATGTTTTCAAATGCAATTTAAAGCATTTTTGGTTTCGATCATAGCAGGCTTTTTTCAAAAAAAATATCGATTTTATATCTATATTAACATTCTTTATCATTTATAATACCTAGATGTGTTTTAAAATACAATTTAAAGCATTTTTGGTTTCGATCATAGTAGGCTATTTTCAAAAAAAATATCGATTTTATATCTATATTAGCATTCTTTATCATTTATAATACCTAGATATGTTTTAAAATGCAATTTAAAGCATTTTTGGTTTCGATCATAGTTGGCTTTTTTCAAAAAAAATATCGATTTTATATCTATATTAGCATTCTTTATCATTTTTAATACCTAGATATGTTTTAAAATGCAATTTAAAGCATTTTTGGTTTCGATCATAGTAGGCTTTTTTCAAAAAAAAAAACAATTTTATATCTATATTAGAAATTTTATCATTTATAATACCTAGATATGTTTTAAAATGCAATTTAAAGCATTTTTGGTTTCGATCATAGTAGGCTTTTTTCAAAAAAAATATCGATTTTATATCTATATTAGCATTCTTTATCATTTATAATACCTAAAATCTAAAGTTTTAAAATGCAATTTATAGCATTTTTGGTTTCTATCATAGTTGGCTATTTTCAAAAAAAATATCGGTTTTATATCTATATTAGCATTCTTTATCATTTATAATACCTAGATATGTTTTAATATGCAATTTAAAGCATTTTTGATTTCGATCAAAGTTGGCTATTTTCAAAAAATATCGATTTTATATCTATATTAGCATTCTTTATCATTTATAATACCTAGATATGTTTAAAATGCAATTTAAAGCATTTTTGGTTTCGATCATAGTAGGCTATTTTCAAAAAAAATATCGATTTTATATCTATATTAGCATTCTTTATTATTTATAATACCTAGATATGTTTTAAAATGCAATTTAAAGCATTTTTGGTTTCGATCATAGTAGGCTTTTTTCAAAAAAAAATATCGATTTTATATCTATATTAGCATTCTTTATCATTTATAATACCTAGATATGTTTTAAAATGCAATATAAAGCATTTTTAATTTCGATCGTAGTAGGCTTTTTTCAAAACAAATATCGATTTTATATCTATATTAGCATTCTTTATCATTTATAATAACTAAAATCTAAAGTTTTAAAATGCAATTTATAGCATTTTTGGTTTCGATCATAGTTGGCTATTTTCAAAAAAAATATCGGTTTTATATCTATATAAGCATTCTTTATCATTTATTATACCTAGGTATGTGTTAAAATGCAATTTAAAGCATTTTTGGTTTCGATCATAGTAGGCTATTTTCAAAAAAAAATATCAATTTAATGTCTATATTAGCATTGTTTATCATTTATAATACCTAGATATGTTTTAAAATGCAATTCAAAGCATTTTTTTGTTTCGATCATAGTAGGCTATTTGCAAAAACAATATCAATTTAATATCTATTTTAGCATTCTTTATCATTTATAATACCTAGATATGTTTTAAAATGCAATTTATAGCATTTTTAATTTCGATCATAGTAGGCTTTTTTCAAAAAAAATATCGATTTTATATCTATATTAGAATTTTTTATCATTTATAATACCTAGATATGTTTTAAAATGCAATTTAAAGCATTTTTGGTTTCGATCATAGTAGGCTATTTTCAAAAAAAATATCGATTTTATATCTATATTAGCATTCTTTATCATTTATAATACCTAGATATGTTTTAAAATGCAATTTAAAGCATTTTTGGTTTCGATCATAGTAGGTTATTTTCAAAAAAAATATCGATTTTATATCTATATTAGCATTCTTTATCATTTATAATACCTAGATATGTTTTAAAATGCAATTTAAAGCATTTTTGGTTTCGATCATAGTAGGCTTTTTTCAAAAAAAAATATCGATTTTATATCTATATTAGCATTCTTTATCATTTATAATACCTAAAATCTAAAGTTTTAAAATGCAATTTATAGCATTTTTGGTTTCGATCATAGTTGGCTATTTTCAAAAAAAATATCGGTTTTATATCTATATTAGCATTCTTTATCATTTATAATACCTAGATATGTTTTAATATGCAATTTAAAGCATTTTTGATTTCGATCAAAGTAGGCTATTTTCAAAAAATATCGATTTTATATCTATATTAGCATTCTTTATCATTTATAATACCTAGATATGTTTTAAAATGCAATTTAAAGCATTTTTGGTTTCGATCATAGTAGGCTTTTTTCAAAAAAAATATCGATTTTATATCTATATTAGCATTCTTTATCATTTATAATACCTAGATATGTTTTAAAATGCAATTTATAGCATTTTTGGTTTCGATCAAAGTAGGCTTTTTTCAAAAAAAAATATCGATTTTATATCTATATTAGCATTCTTTATCATTTATAATACCTAGATATGTTTTAAAATGCAATCTAAATCATTTTTGGTTTGGATCATAGTAGGCTATTTTCAAAAAAAATATCGATTTTATATCTTTATTAGTATTCTTTATCATTTATAATACCTGGATATATTTAAAATGTAATTTAAAGCATTTTTGGTTTCGATCATAGTAGGCTATTTTCAAAAAAAAATATCGATGTAATATCTATATTAGCATTCTTTATCATTTATAATAACTAGATATATTTAAAATTCTATTTAAAGCATTTTTGGTTTCAATCATAGTAGGCTATTTTCAAAAAAAAAAATATCGATTTTATATCTATATTAACATTCTTTATCATTTATAATACCTAGATATGTTTCAAAATTCAATTTAAAGCATTTTTGGTTTCGATCATAGTAGGCTATTTTCAAAAAAAAATATCAATTTTATATCTATATTAGCATTTATTATCATTTATAATACCTAGATATGTTTTAAAATGCAATTTATAGCATTTTTGGTTTCGATCATGGTTGGCTATTTTCAAAAAAAATATCGGTTTTATATCTATATTAGCATTCTTTATCATTTATAATACCTAGATATGTGTTAAAATGCAATTTAAAGCATTTTTGGTTTCGATCATAGTAGGCTATTTTCAAAAAAAATATCAATTTAATGTCTATATTAGCATTGTTTATCATTTATAATACCTAGATATGTTTTAAAATGCAATTTAAAGCATTTTTGGTTTCGATCATAGTAGGCTTTTTTCAAAAAAATATCAATTTTATCTATATTAGAATTTTTTATCATTTATAATACCTATATATGTTTTAAAATGCAATTTAAAGCATTTTTGGTTTTGATCATAGTAGGCTATTTTCAAAAAAAATATCGATTTTATATCTATATTAGCATTCTTTATCATTTATAATACCTAGATATGTTTTAAAATGCAATTTATAGCATTTTTGGTTTTGATCATAGTAGGCTTTTTTAAAAAAAAAATATCGATTTTATATCTATATTAGCATTCTTTATCATTTATAATACCTAGATATGTTTTCAAATGCAATTTATAGCATTTTTGGTTTTGATCATAGTAGGCTTTTTTAAAAAAAAAATATCGATTTTATATCTATATTAGCATTCTTTATCATTTATAATACCTAGATATGTTTTCAAATGCAATTTAAAGCATTTTTGGTTTCGATCATAGTAGGCTTTTTTCAAAAAAAAATATCGATTTTATATCTATATTAGCATTCTGTATCATTTATAATACCTAGATATGTTTTAAAATGCAATTTATAGCATTTTTGGTTTTGATCATAGTAGGCTTTTTTAAAAAAAAAATATCGATTTTATATCTATATTAGCATTCTTTATCATTTATAATACCTAGATATGTTTTCAAATGCAATTTAAAGCATTTTTGGTTTCGATCATAGTAGGCTTTTTTCAAAAAAAAATATCGATTTTATATCTATATTAACATTCTTTATCATTTATAATACCTAGATGTGTTTTAAAATACAATTTAAAGCATTTTTGGTTTCGATCATAGTAGGCTATTTTCAAAAAAAATATCGATTTTATATCTATATTAGCATTCTTTATCATTTATAATACCTAGATATGTTTTAAAATGCAATTTAAAGCATTTTTGGTTTCGATCATAGTAGGCTATTTTCAAAAAAAATATCGATTTTATATCTATATTAGTATTCTTTATCATTTATAATACCTAGATATGTTTTAAAATGCAATTTAAAGCATTTTTGGTTTCGATCATAGTAGGCTTTTTTCAAAAAAAATATCGGTTTTATATCTATATTAGCATTCTTTATCATTTATAATACCTAGATATGTTTTAATATGCAATTTAAAGCATTTTTGATTTCGATCAAAGTAGGCTATTTTCAAAAAATATCGATTTTATATCTATATTAGCATTCTTTATCATTTATAATACCTAGATATGTTTCAAAATTCAATTTAAAGCATTTTTGGTTTCGATCATAGTAGGCTATTTTCAAAAAAAAATATCAATTTTATATCTATATTAGCATTTATTATCATTTATAATACCTAGATATGTTTTAAAATGCAATTTATAGCATTTTTGGTTTCGATCATGGTTGGCTATTTTCAAAAAAAATATCGGTTTTATATCTATATTAGCATTCTTTATCATTTATAATACCTAGATATGTGTTAAAATGCAATTTAAAGCATTTTTGGTTTCGATCATAGTAGGCTATTTTCAAAAAAAATATCAATTTAATGTCTATATTAGCATTCTTTATCATTTATAATACCTAGATATGTTTTAAAATGCAATTTAAAGCATTTTTGGTTTCGATCATAGTAGGCTTTTTTCAAAAAAATATCAATTTTATCTATATTAGAATTTTTTATCATTTATAATACCTATATATGTTTTAAAATGCAATTTAAAGCATTTTTTGTTTTGATCATAGTAGGCTATTTTCAAAAAAAATATCGATTTTATATCTATATTAGCATTCTTTATCATTTATAATACCTAGATATGTTTTAAAATGCAATTTATAGCATTTTTGGTTTTGATCATAGTAGGCTTTTTTAAAAAAAAAATATCGATTTTATATCTATATTAGCATTCTTTATCATTTATAATACCTAGATATGTTTTAAAATGAAATTTAAAGCATTTTTGGTTTTGATCATAGTAGGCTTTTTAAAAAAAAAATATCGATTTTATATCTATATTAGCATTCTTTATCATTTATAATACCTAGATATGTTTTTAAATGAAATTTAAAGCATTTTTGGTTTCGATCATAGTAGGCTTTTTTCAAAAAAAAATATCGATTTTATATCTATATTAGCATTCTGTATCATTTATAATACCTAGATATGTTTTAAAATGCAATTTATAGCATTTTTAGTTTTGATCATAGTAGGCTTTTTTAAAAAAAAAATATCGATTTTATATCTATATTAGCATTCTTTATCATTTATAATACCTAGATATGTTTTCAAATGCAATTTAAAGCATTTTTGGTTTCGATCATAGTAGGCTTTTTTCAAAAAAAAATATCGATTTTATATCTATATTAACATTCTTTATCATTTATAATACCTAGATGTGTTTTAAAATACAATTTAAAGCATTTTTGGTTTCGATCATAGTAGGCTATTTTCAAAAAAAATATCGATTTTATATCTATATTAGCATTCTTTATCATTTATAATACCTAGATATGTTTTAAAATGCAATTTAAAGCATTTTTGGTTTCGATCATAGTAGGCTATTTTCAAAAAAAATATCGATTTTATATCTATATTAGTATTCTTTATCATTTATAATACCTAGATATGTTTTAAAATGCAATTTAAAGCATTTTTGGTTTCGATCATAGTAGTCTTTTTTCAAAAAAAATATCGGTTTTATATCTATATTAGCATTCTTTATCATTTATAATACCTAGATATGTTTTAATATGCAATTTAAAGCATTTTTGATTTCGATCAAAGTAGGCTATTTTCAAAAAATATCGATTTTATATCTATATTAGCATTCTTTATCATTTATAATACCTAGATATGTTTTAAAATGCAATTTAAAGCATTTTTGGTTTTGATCATAGTAGGCTATTTTCAAAAAAAATATCGATTTTATATCTATATTAGCATTCTTTATCATTTATAATACCTAGATATGTTTTAAAATGCAATTTATAGCATTTTTGGTTTCGATCATAGTAGGGCTTTTTCAAAAAAAAATATCGATTTTATATCTATATTAGCATTCTTTATCATTTATAATACCTAGATATGTTTTAAAATGCAATTTAAAGCATTTTTTAATTTCGATCATAGTAGGCTTTTTTCAAAAAAATTTCGATTTTATATCTATATTAGCATTCTTTATCATTTATAATACCTAAAATCTAAAGAATTAAAATGCAATTTATAGCATTTTTGGTTTCGATCATAGTTGGCTATTTTCAAAAAAAATATCGATTTTATATCTATATTAGCATTCTTTATCATTATAATACCTAGATATGTTTTAAAATGCAATTTAAAGCATTTTTGGTTTCGATCATAGTAGGCTATTTCAAAAAAAATATCGATTTTATATCTATATTAGCATTCTTTATCATTTATAATACCTAGATATGTTTTAAAATGCAATTTATAGCATTTTTGGTTTCGATCATAGTAGGCTTTTTTCAAAAAAAAAATATCGATTTTATATCTATATTAGCATTCTTTATCATTTATAATACCTAGATATGTTTTAAAATGCAATTTAAAGCATTTTTAATTTCGATCATAGTAGGCTTTTTTCAAAAAAAATATCGATTTTATATCTATATTAGCATTCTTTATCATTTAAAATACCTAAAATCTAAAGTTTTAAAATGCAATTTATAGCATTTTTGGTTTCGATCATAGTTGTCTATTTTCAAAAAAAATATCGGTTTTATATCTATATTAGCATTCTTTATCATTTATTATACCTAGGTATGTGTTAAAATGCAATTTAAAGCATTTTTGGTTTCGATCATAGTAGGCTATTTTCAAAAAAAAATATCAATTTAATGTCTATATTAGCATTGTTTATCATTTATAATACCTAGATATGTTTTAAAATGCAATTCAAAGCATTTTTTTGTTTCGATCATAGTAGGCTATTTGCAAAAACAATATCAATTTAATATCTATTTTAGCATTCTTTATCATTTATAATACCTAGATATGTTTTAAAATGCAATTTAAAGCATTTTTAAATTTGATCATAGTAGGCTTTTTTCAAAAAAAATATCGATTTTATATCTATATTAGAATTTTTTATCATTTATAATACCTAAATATGTTTTAAAATGCAATTTAAAGCATTTTTGGTTTCGATCATAGTAGGCTATTTTCAAAAAAAAATATCGATTTTATATCTATATTAGCATTCTTTATCATTTATAATACCTAGATATGTTTTAAATGCAATTTAAAGCATTTTTGGTTTCGATCATAGTAGGCTATTTTCAAAAAAAATATCGATTTTATATCTATATTAGCATTCTTTATCATTTATAATACCTAGATATGTTTTAAAAATGCAATTTAAAGCATTTTTGGTTTCGATCATAGTAGGCTTTTTTCAAAAAAAATATCGATTTTATATCTATATTAGCATTCTTTATCATTTATAATACCTAAAATCTAAAGTTTTAAAATGCAATTTATAGCATTTTTGGTTTCGATCATAGTTGGCTATTTTCAAAAAAAATATCGGTTTTATATCTATATTAGCATTCTTTATCATTTATAATACCTAGATATGTTTTAATATGCAATTTAAAGCATTTTTGATTTCGATCAAAGTAGGCTATTTTCAAAAAATATCGATTTTATATCTATATTAGCATTCTTTATCATTTATAATACCTAGATATGTTTTAAAATGCAATTTAAAGCATTTTTGGTTTCGATCATAGTAGGCTTTTTTCAAAAAAATATCGATTTTATATCTATATTAGCATTCTTTATCATTTATAATACCTAGATATGTTTTAAAATGCAATTTAAATCGTTTTTGGTTTGGATCATAGTAGGCTATTTTCAAAAAAAAATATCGATTTTATATCTATATTAGTATTCTTTATCATTTATAATACCTGGATATATTTAAAATGTAATTTAAAGCATTTTTGGTTTCGATCATAGTAGGCTATTTTCAAAAAAAAATATCGATGTAATATCTATATTAGCATTCTTTATCATTTATAATATCAGATATATTTAAAATGCAATTTAAAGCATTTTTGGTTTCGATCATAGTAGGCTATTTTAAAAAAAAATATCGATTTTATATCTATATTAGCATTCTTTATCATTTATAATAACTAGCATTCTTTATCATTTATAATACCTAAAATCTAAAGTTTTAAAATGCAATTTATAGCATTTTTGGTTTCGATCATAGTTGGCTATTTTCAAAAAAAATATCGGTTTTATATCTATATTAGCATTCTTTATCATTTATAATACCTAGATATGTTTTAATATGCAATTTAAAGCATTTTTGATTTCGATCAAAGTAGGCTATTTTCAAAAAATATCGATTTTATATCTATATTAGCATTCTTTATCATTTATAATACCTAGATATGTTTTAAAATGCAATTTAAAGCATTTTTGGTTTCGATCATAGTAGGCTTTTTCAAAAAAAATATCGATTTTATATCTATATTAGCATTCTTTATCATTTATAATACCTAGATATGTTTTAAAATGCAATTTAAATCGTTTTGGTTTGGATCATAGTAGGCTATTTTCAAAAAAAAATATCGATTTTATATCTATATTAGTATTCTTTATCATTTATAATACCTGGATATATTTAAAATGTAATTTAAAGCATTTTTGGTTTCGATCATAGTAGGCTATTTTCAAAAAAAAATATCGATGTAATATCTATATTAGCATTCTTTATCATTTATAATATCAGATATATTTAAAATGCAATTTAAAGCATTTTTGGTTTCGATCATAGTAGGCTATTTTAAAAAAAAATATCGATTTTATATCTATATTAGCATTCTTTATCATTTATAATAACTAGATATATTTAAAATTCTATTTAAAGCTATTTTTGGTTTCGATCATAGTAGGCTATTTTCAAAAAAAAAATATCGATTTAATATCTATATTAACATTCTTTATCATTTATAATACCTAGATATGTTTCAAAATGCAATTTAAAGCATTTTGGTTTCGATCATAGTAGGCTATTTTCAAAAAAAAAATATCGATTTTATATCTATATTAGCATTCTTTATCATTTATAATACCTAGATATGTTTTAAAATGCAATTTAAAGCATTTTTGGTTTCGATCATAGCAGGCTATTTTGAAAAAAATATCAATTTTATATCTATATTAGCATTGTTTATCATTTATAATACCTAGATATGTTTTAAAATGCAATTTAAAGCATTTTTGGTTTCGATCATAGTAGGCTTTTTTCAAAAAAATATTAATTTTATATCTATATTAGAATTTTTTATCATTTATAATACCTAGATATGTTTTAAAATGCAATTTAAAGCATTTTTTTATTTCGATCATAGTAGGCTATTTGCAAAAACAATATCAATTTAATATCTATATTAGCATTCTTTATCATTTATAATACCTAGATATGTTTTAATATGCAATTTAAAGCATTTCTGATTTCGATCAAAGTAGGCTATTTTCAAAAAATATCGATTTTATATCTATATTAGCATTCCTTATCATTTATAATACCTAGATATGTTTTAAAATGCAATTTATGGCATTTTTGGTTTCGATCATAGTTGGCTATTTTCAAAAAAAATATCGGTTTTATATCTATATTAGCATTCTTTATCATTTATAATACCTAAAATCTAAAGTTTTAAAATGCAATTTATAGCATTTTTGGTTTCGATCATAGTTGGCTATTTTCAAAAAAAATATCAATTTAATGTCTATATTAGCATTGTTTATCATTTATAATACCTAGATATGTTTTAAAATGCAATTTAAAGCATTTTTGGTTTCGATCATAGTAGGCTTTTTTCAAAAAATATCAATTTTATATCTATATTAGTATTTTTTATCATTTATAATACCTAGATATGTTTTAAAATGCAATTTAAAGCATTTTTTTGTTTCGATCATAGTAGGCTATTTGCAAAAACAATATCAATTTAATATCTATATTAGCCATTCTTTATCATTTATAATACCTAGATATGTTTTAAAATGCAATTTATAGCATTTTTGGTTTCGATCATAGTAGGCTTTTTTCAAAAAAAAATATCGATTTTATATCTATATTAGCATTCTTTATCATTTATAATACCTAGATATGTTTTAAAATGCAATTTAAAGCATTTTTGGTTTCGATCATAGTAGGCTTTTTTCAAAAAAAATATCGGTTTTATATCTATATTAGCATTCTTTATCATTTATAATACCTAGATATGTTTAAAATGCAATTTATAGCATTTTTGGTTTCGATCATAGTAGGCTTTTTTCAAAAAAAAATATCGATTTTATATCTATATTAGCATTCTTTATCATTTATAATACCTAGATATGTTTTAAAATGCAATTTAAAGCATTTTTAATTTCGATCATAGTAGGCTTTTTTCAAAAAAAATTTCGATTTTATATCTATATTAGCATTCTTTATCATTTATAATACCTAAAATCTAAAGAATTAAAATGCAATTTATAGCATTTTTGGTTTCGATCATAGTAGGCTATTTTCAAAAAAAATATCGATTTTATATCTATATTAGCATTCTTTATCATTTATAATACCTAGATATGTTTTAAAATGCAATTTAAAGCATTTTTGGTTTCGATCATAGTAGGCTATTTTCAAAAAAAATATCGATTTATATCTATATTAGCATTCTTTATCATTTATAATACCTAGATATGTTTTAAAATGCAATTTATAGCATTTTGGTTTCGATCATAGTAGGCTTTTTTCAAAAAAAAATATCGATTTTATATCTATATTAGCATTCTTTATCATTTATAATACCTAGATATGTTTTAAAATGCAATTTAAAGCATTTTTAATTTCGATCATAGTAGGCTTTTTTCAAAAAAAATATCGATTTATATCTATATTAGCATTCTTTATCATTTATAATACCTAAAATCTAAAGTTTTAAAATGCAATTTATAGCATTTTTGGTTTCGATCATAGTAGGCTTTTTTCAAAAAAAAATATCGATTTTATATCTATATTAGCATTCTTTATCATTTATAATACCTAGATATGTTTTAAAATGCAATTCAAAGCATTTTTTTGTTTCGATCATAGTAGGCTATTTGCAAAAACAATATCAATTTAATATCTATTTTAGCATTGTTTATCATTTATAATACCTAGATATGTTTTAAAATGCAATTCAAAGCATTTTTTTGTTTCGATCATAGTAGGCTATTTGCAAAAACAATATCAATTTAATATCTATTTTAGCATTCTTTATCATTTATAATACCTAGATATGTTTTAAAATGCAATTTAAAGCATTTTTAATTTCGATCATAGTAGGCTTTTTTCAAAAAAAATATCGATTTTATATCTATATTAGCATTCTTTATCATTTATAATACCTAAAATCTAAAGTTTTAAAATGCAATTTATAGCATTTTTGGTTTCGATCATAGTAGGCTTTTTTCAAAAAAAATATCGATTTTATATCTATATTAGCATTCTTTATCATTTATAATACTTAGATATGTTTTAAAATGCAATTTAAATCGTTTTTGGTTTGGATCATAGTAGGCTATTTTCAAAAAAAAATATCGATTTTATATCTATATTAGTATTCTTTATCATTTATAATACCTGGATATATTTAAAATGTAATTTAAAGCATTTTTGGTTTCGATCATAGTAGGCTATTTTCAAAAAAAAATATCGATGTAATATCTATATTAGCATTCTTTATCATTTATAATATCAGATATATTTAAAATGCAATTTAAAGCATTTTTGGTTTCGATCATAGTAGGCTATTTTCAAAAAAAATATCGATTTTATATCTATATTAGCATTCTTTATCATTTATAATAACTAGATATATTTAAAATTCTATTTAAAGCATTTTTGGTTTCGATCATAGTAGGCTATTTTCAAAAAAAAAATATCGATTTAATATCTATATTAACATTCTTTATCATTTATAATACCTAGATATGTTTCAAAATTCAATTTAAAGCATTTTTGGTTTCGATCATAGTAGGCTATTTTCAAAAAAAAATATCGATTTTATATCTATATTAGCATTCTTTATCATTTATAATACCTAGATATGTTTTAAAATGCAATTTAAAGCATTTTTGGTTTCGATCATAGCAGGCTATTTTGAAAAAAATATCAATTTTATATCTATATTAGCATTGTTTATCATTTATAATACCTAGATATGTTTTAAAATGCAATTTAAAGCATTTTTGGTTTCGATCATAGTAGGCTTTTTTCAAAAAAATATTAATTTTATATCTATATTAGAATTTTTTATCATTTATAATACCTAGATATGTTTTAAAATGCAATTTAAAGCATTTTTTTGTTTCGATCATAGTAGGCTATTTGCAAAAACAATATCAATTTAATATCTATATTAGCATTCTTTATCATTTATAATACCTAGATATGTTTTAATATGCAATTTAAAGCATTTCTGATTTCGATCAAAGTAGGCTATTTTCAAAAAATATCGATTTTATATCTATATTAGCATTCCTTATCATTTATAATACCTAGATATGTTTTAAAATGCAATTTATGGCATTTTTGGTTTCGATCATAGTTGGCTATTTTCAAAAAAAATATCGGTTTTATATCTATATTAGCATTCTTTATCATTTATAATACCTAAAATCTAAAGTTTTAAAATGCAATTTATAGCATTTTTGGTTTCGATCATAGTTGGCTATTTTCAAAAAAAATATCAATTTAATGTCTATATTAGCATTGTTTATCATTTATAATACCTAGATATGTTTTAAAATGCAATTTAAAGCATTTTTGGTTTCGATCATAGTAGGCTTTTTTCAAAAAAATATCAATTTTATATCTATATTAGAATTTTTTATCATTTATAATACCTAGATATGTTTTAAAATGCAATTTAAAGCATTTTTTTGTTTCGATCATAGTAGGCTATTTGCAAAAACAATATCAATTTAATATCTATATTAGCATTCTTTATCATTTATAATACCTAGATATGTTTTAAAATGCAATTTATAGCATTTTTGGTTTCGATCATAGTAGGCTTTTTTCAAAAAAAAATATCGATTTTATATCTATATTAGCATTCTTTATCATTTATAATACCTAGATATGTTTTAAAATGCAATTTAAAGCATTTTTGGTTTCGATCATAGTAGGCTTTTTTCAAAAAAAATATCGGTTTTATATCTATATTAGCATTCTTTATCATTTATAATACCTAGATATGTTTAAAATGCAATTTATAGCATTTTTGGTTTCGATCATAGTAGGCTTTTTTCAAAAAAAAATATCGATTTTATATCTATATTAGCATTCTTTATCATTTATAATACCTAGATATGTTTTAAAATGCAATTTAAAGCATTTTTAATTTCGATCATAGTAGGCTTTTTTCAAAAAAAATTTCGATTTTATATCTATATTAGCATTCTTTATCATTTATAATACCTAAAATCTAAAGAATTAAAATGCAATTTATAGCATTTTTGGTTTCGATCATAGTAGGCTATTTTCAAAAAAAATATCGATTTTATATCTATATTAGCATTCTTTATCATTTATAATACCTAGATATGTTTTAAAATGCAATTTAAAGCATTTTTGGTTTCGATCATAGTAGGCTATTTTCAAAAAAAATATCGATTTTATATCTATATTAGCATTCTTTATCATTTATAATACCTAGATATGTTTTAAAATGCAATTTATAGCATTTTTGGTTTCGATCATAGTAGGCTTTTTTCAAAAAAAAATATCGATTTTATATCTATATTAGCATTCTTTATCATTTATAATACCTAGATATGTTTTAAAATGCAATTTAAAGCATTTTTTAATTTCGATCATAGTAGGCTTTTTTCAAAAAAAATATCGATTTTATATCTATATTAGCATTCTTTATCATTTATAATACCTAAAATCTAAAGTTTTAAAATGCAATTTATAGCATTTTTGGTTTCGATCATAGTAGGCTTTTTTCAAAAAAAAATATCGATTTTATATCTATATTAGCATTCTTTATCATTTATAATACCTAGATATGTTTTAAAATGCAATTCAAAGCATTTTTTTGTTTCGATCATAGTAGGCTATTTGCAAAAACAATATCAATTTAATATCTATTTTAGCATTGTTTATCATTTATAATACCTAGATATGTTTTAAAATGCAATTCAAAGCATTTTTTTGTTTCGATCATAGTAGGCTATTTGCAAAAACAATATCAATTTAATATCTATTTTAGCATTCTTTATCATTTATAATACCTAGATATGTTTTAAAATGCAATTTAAAGCATTTTTAATTTCGATCATAGTAGGCTTTTTTCAAAAAAAATATCGATTTTATATCTATATTAGAATTTTTTATCATTTATAATACCTAGATATGTTTTAAAATGCAATTTAAAGCATTTTTGGTTTCGATCATAGTAGGCTATTTTCAAAAAAAATATCGATTTTATATCTATATTAGCATTCTTTATCATTTATAATACCTAGATATGTTTTAAAATGCAATTTAAAGCATTTTTGGTTTCGATCATAGTAGGCTATTTTCAAAAAAAATATCGATTTTATATCTATATTAGCATTCTTTATCATTTATAATACCTAGAAATGTTTTAAAATGCAATTCAAAGCATTTTTTTGTTTCGATCATAGTAGGCTATTTGCAAAAACAATATCAATTTAATATCTATTTTAGCATTCTTTATCATTTATAATACCTAGATATGTTTTAAAATGCAATTTAAAGCATTTTTAATTTCGATCATAGTAGGCTTTTTTCAAAAAAAATATCGATTTTATATCTATATTAGAATTTTTTATCATTTATAATACCTAGATATGTTTTAAAATGCAATTTAAAGCATTTTTGGTTTCGATCATAGTAGGCTATTTTCAAAAAAAATATCGATTTTATATCTATATTAGCATTCTTTATCATTTATAATACCTAGATATGTTTTAAAATGCAATTTAAAGCATTTTTGGTTTCGATCATAGTAGGCTATTTTCAAAAAAAATATCGATTTTATATCTATATTAGAATTTTTTATCATTTATAATACCTAGATATGTTTTAAAATGCAATTTAAAGCATTTTTGGTTTCGATCATAGTAGGCTATTTTCAAAAAAAATATCGATTTTATATCTATATTAGCATTCTTTATCATTTATAATACCTAGATATGTTTTAAAATGCAATTTAAAGCATTTTTGGTTTCGATCATAGTAGGCTTTTTTCAAAAAAATATCAATTTTATATCTATATTAGAATTTTTTATCATTTATAATACCTATATATGTTTTAAAATGCAATTTAAAGCATTTTTTTGTTTCGATCATAGTAGGTTATTTGCAAAAACAATATCAATTTAATATCTATATTAGCATTCTTTATCATTTATAATACCTAGATATGTTTTAAAATGCAATTTATAGCATTTTTGGTTTCGATCATAGTAGGCTTTTTTCAAAAAAAATATCGATTTTATATCTATATTGACATTCTTTATCATTTATAATACCTAGATATGTTTTAATATGCAATTTAAAGCATTTTTGATTTCGATCAAAGTAGGCTTTTTTCAAAAAATATCGATTTTATATCTATATTAGCATTCTGTATCATTTATAATACCTAGATATGTTTTAAAATGCAATTTATAGCATTTTTGGTTTCGATCATAGTAGGCTTTTTTAAAAAAAAAATATCGATTTTATATCTATATTAACATTCTTTATCATTTATAATACCTAGATGTGTTTTAAAATACAATTTAAAGCATTTTTGGTTTCGATCATAGTAGGCTATTTTCAAAAAAAATATCGATTTTATATCTATATTAGCATTCTTTATCATTTATAATACCTAGATATGTTTTAAAATACAATTTAAAGCATTTTTGGTTTCGATCATAGTTGGCTATTTTCAAAAAAAATATCGATTTTATATCTATATTAGCATTCTTTATCATTTTTAATACCTAGATATGTTTTAAAATGCAATTTAAAGCATTTTTGGTTTCGATCATAGTAGGCTATTTTCAAAAAAAATATCGATTTTATATCTATATTAGTATTCTTTATCATTTATAATACCTAGATATGTTTTAAAATGCAATTTAAAGCATTTTTGGTATCGATCATAGTAGGCTTTTTTCAAAAAAAATATCGATTTTATATCTATATTAGCATTCTTTATCATTTATAATACCAAAAATCTAAAGTTTTAAAATGCAATTTATAGCATTTTTGGTTTCTATCATAGTTGGCTATTTTCAAAAAAAAATATCGGTTTTATATCTATATTAGCATTCTTTATCATTTATAATACCTAGATATGTTTTAATATGCAATTTAAAGCATTTTTGATTTCGATCAAAGTAGGCTATTTTCAAAAAATATCGATTTTATATCTATATTAGCATTCTTTATCATTTATAATACCTAGATATGTTTTAAAATGCAATTTAAAGCATTTTTGGTTTTGATCATAGTGGGCTATTTTCAAAAAAAATATCGATTTTATATCTATATTAGCATTCTTTATCATTTATAATACCTAGATATGTTTTAAAATGCAATTTATAGCATTTTTGGTTTCGATCATAGTAGGCTTTTTTCAAAAAAAAATATCGATTTTATATCTATATTAGCATTCTTTATCATTTATAATACCTAGATATGTTTTAAAATGCAATTTAAAGCATTTTTAATTTCGATCATAGTAGGCTTTTTTCAAAAAAAATTTCGATTTTATATCTATATTAGCATTCTTTATCATTTATAATACCTAAAATCTAAAGAATTAAAATGCAATTTATAGCATTTTTGGTTTCGATCATAGTAGGCTATTTTCAAAAAAAATATCGATTTTATATCTATATTAGCATTCTTTATCATTTATAATACCTAGATATGTTTTAAAATGCAATTTAAAGCATTTTTGGTTTCGATCATAGTAGGCTATTTTCAAAAAAAATATCGATTTTATATCTATATTAGCATTCTTTATCATTTATAATACCTAGATATGTTTTAAAATGCAATTTATAGCATTTTTGGTTTCGATCATAGTAGGCTTTTTTCAAAAAAAATATCGATTTTATATCTATATTAGCATTCTTTATCATTTATAATACCTAAAATCTAAAGTTTTAAAATGCAATTTATAGCATTTTTGGTTTCGATCATAGTTGGCTATTTTCAAAAAAAATATCGGTTTTATATCTATATTAGCATTCTTTATCATTTATTATACCTAGGTATGTGTTAAAATGCAATTTAAAGCATTTTTGGTTTCGATCATAGTAGGCTATTTTCAAAAAAAAATATCAATTTAATGTCTATATTAGCATTGTTTATCATTTATAATACCTAGATATGTTTTAAAATGCAATTCAAAGCATTTTTTTGTTTCGATCATAGTAGGCTATTTGCAAAAACAATATCAATTTAATATCTATTTTAGCATTCTTTATCATTTATAATACCTAGATATGTTTTAAAATGCAATTTAAAGCATTTTTAATTTCGATCATAGTAGGCTTTTTTCAAAAAAAATATCGATTTTATATCTATATTAGCATTCTTTATCATTTATAATACCTAGATATGTTTTAAAATGCAATTTAAAGCATTTTTGGTTTCGATCATAGTAGGCTATTTTCAAAAAAAATATCGATTTTATATCTATATTAGCATTCTTTATCATTTATAATACCTAGATATGTTTTAAAATGCAATTTAAAGCATTTTTGGTTTCGATCATAGTAGGCTATTTTCAAAAAAAATATCGATTTTATATCTATATTAGCATTCTTTATCATTTATAATACCTAGATATGTTTTAAAATGCAATTTAAAGCATTTTTGGTTTCGATCATAGTAGGCTTTTTTCAAAAAAAATATCGATTTTATATCTATATTAGCATTCTTTATCATTTATAATACCTAAAATCTAAAGTTTTAAAATGCAATTTATAGCATTTTTGGTTTCGATCATAGTTGGCTATTTTCAAAAAAAATATCGGTTTTATATCTATATTAGCATTCTTTATCATTTATAATACCTAGATATGTTTTAATATGCAATTTAAAGCATTTTTGATTTCGATCAAAGTAGGCTATTTTCAAAAAATATCGATTTTATACCTATATTAGCATTCTTTATCATTTATAATACCTAGATATGTTTTAAAATGCAATTTAAAGCATTTTTGGTTTCGATCATAGTAGGCTTTTTTCAAAAAAAATATCGATTTTATATCTATATTAGCATTCTTTATCATTTATAATACCTAGATATGTTTTAAAATGCAATTTATAGCATTTTTGGTTTCGATCAAAGTAGGCTTTTTTCAAAAAAAAATATCGATTTTATATCTATATTAGCATTCTTTATCATTTATAATACCTAGATATGTTTTAAAATGCAATTTAAATCATTTTTGGTTTGGATCATAGTAGGCTATTTTCAAAAAAAAATATCGATTTTATATCTATATTAGTATTCTTTATCATTTATAATACCTGGATATATTTAAAATGTAATTTAAAGCATTTTTGGTTTCGATCATAGTAGGCTATTTTCAAAAAAAAATATCGATGTAATATCTATATTAGCATTCTTTATCATTTATAATATCAGATATATTTAAAATGCAATTTAAAGCATTTTTGGTTTCGATCATAGTAGGCTATTTTCAAAAAAAATATCGATTTTATATCTATATTAGCATTCTTTATCATTTATAATACCTAGATATGTTTTAAAATGCAATTTAAAGCATTTTTGGTTTCGATCATAGCAGGCTATTTTGAAAAAAATATCAATTTTATATCTATATTAGCATTGTTTATCATTTATAATACCTAGATATGTTTCAAAATGCAATTTAAAGCATTTTTGATTTCGATCAAAGTAGGCTATTTTCAAAAAATATCGATTTTATATCTATATTAGCATTCCTTATCATTTATAATACCTAGATATGTTTTAAAATGCAATTTATGGCATTTTTGGTTTCGATCATAGTTGGCTATTTTCAAAAAAAATATCGGTTTTATATCTATATTAGCATTCTTTATCATTTATAATACCTAGATATGTGTTAAAATGCAATTTAAAGCATTTTTGGTTTCGATCATAGTAGGCTTTTTTCAAAAAAATATCAATTTTATATCTATATTAGAATTTTTTATCATTTATAATACCTAGATATGTTTTAAAATGCAATTTAAAGCATTTTTGGTTTCGATCATAGTAGACTTTTTTAAAAAAAATATCAATTTTATATCTATATTAGAATTTTTTATCATTAATAATACCTAGATATGTTTTAAAATGCAATTTAAAGCATTTTTTTGTTTCGATCATAGTAGGCTATTTGCAAAAACAATATCAATTTAATATCTATATTAGCATTCTTTATCATTTATAATACCTAGATATGTTTTAAAATGCAATTTATAGCATTTTTGGTTTCGATCATAGTAGGCTTTTTTCAAAAAAAAATATCGATTTTATATCTATATTAGCATTCTTTATCATTTATAATACCTAGATATGTTTTAAAATGCAATTTAAAGCATTTTTGGTTTTGATCATAGTAGGCTTTTTTCAAAAAAAATATCGATTTTATATCTATATTAGCATTCTTTATCATTTATAATACCTAGATATGTTTTAAAATGCAATTTATTACATTTTTGGTTTCGATCATAGTTGGCTATTTTCAAAAAAAAAAATATCGATTTTATATCTATATTAGCATTCTTTATCATTTATAATACCTTGATATGTTTTAAAATGCAATTTAAATCATTTTTGGTTTCGATCATAGTAGGCTTTTTTCAAAAAAAATATCGATTTTATATCTATATTAGCATTCTTTATCATTTATAATACCTAGATATGTTTTAAAATGCAATTTAAAGCATTTTCGGTTTCGATCATAGTAGGCTTTTTTCAAAAAAAAAATATCGATTTTATATCTATATTAGCATTCTTTATCATTTATAATACCTAGATATGTTTTAAAATGCAATTTAAAGCATTTTTGGTTTCGATCATAGTTGGCTATTTTCAAAAAAAATATCGGTTTTATATCTATATTAGCATTCTTTATCATTTATAATACCTAGATATGTGTTAAAATGCAATTTAAAGCATTTTTGGTTTCGATCATAGTAGGCTATTTTCAAAAAAAATATCAATTTAATGTCTATATTAGCATTGTTTATCATTTATAATACCTAGATATGTTTTAAAATGCAATTTAAAGCATTTTTGGTTTCGATCATAGTAGGCTTTTTTCAAAAAAATATCAATTTTATATCTATATTAGAATTCTTTATCATTTATAATACCTAGATATGTTTTAAAATGCAATTTAAAGCATTTTTGGTTTCGATCATAGTAGGCTATTTTCAAAAAAAATATCGATTTTATATCTATATTAGCATTCTTTATCATTTATAATACCTAGATATGTTTTAAAATGCAATTTAAAGCATTTTTGGTTTCGATCATAGTTGGCTATTTTCAAAAAAAATATCGATTTTATATCTATATTAGCATTCTTTATCATTTATAATACCTAGATATGTGTTAAAATGCAATTTAAAGCATTTTTGGTTTCGATCAAAGTAGGCTATTTTCAAAAAATATCGATTTTATATCTATATTAGCATTCTTTATCATTTATAATACCTAGATATGTTTTAAAATGCAATTTAAAGCATTTTTGATTTCGATCAAAGTAGGCTATTTTCAAAAAATATCGATTTTATATCTATATTAGCATTCTTTATCATTTATAATACCTAGATATGTTTTAAAATGCAATTTAAATCATTTTTGGTTTGGATCATAGTAGGCTATTTTCAAAAAAAAATATCGATTTTATATCTATATTAGTATTCTTTATCATTTATAATACCTGGATATATTTAAAATGTAATTTAAAGCATTTTTGGTTTCGATCATAGTAGGCTATTTTCAAAAAAAAATATCGATGTAATATCTATATTAGCATTCTTTATCATTTATAATATCAGATATATTTAAAATGCAATTTAAAGCATTTTTGGTTTCGATCATAGTAGGCTATTTTCAAAAAAAATATCGATTTTATATCTATATTAGCATTCTTTATCATTTATAATACCTAGATATGTTTTAATATGCAATTTAAAGCATTTTTGATTTCGATCAAAGTAGGCTATTTTCAAAAAATATCGATTTTATATCTATATTAGCATTGTTTATCATTTATAATACCTAGATATGTTTTAAAATGCAATTTAAAGCATTTTTGGTTTCGATCATAGCAGGCTATTTTGAAAAAAATATCAATTTTATATCTATATTAGCATTGTTTATCATTTATAATACCTAGATATGTTTTAAAATGCAATTTAAAGCATTTTTGGTTTCGATCATAGTAGGCTTTTTTCAAAAAAATATCAATTTTATATCTATATTAGAATTTTTTATCATTTATAATACCTATATATGTTTTAAAATGCAATTTAAAGCATTTTTTTGTTTCGATCATAGTAGGCTATTTGCAAAAACAATATCAATTTAATATCTATATTAGCATTCTTTATCATTTATAATACCTAGATATGTTTAAATATGCAATTTAAAGCATTTTTGATTTCGATCAAAGTAGGCTATTTTCAAAAAATATCGATTTTATATCTATATTAGCATTCCTTATCATTTATAATACCTAGATATGTTTTAAAATGCAATTTATGGCATTTTTGGTTTCGATCATAGTTGGCTATTTTCAAAAAAAATATCGGTTTTATATCTATATTAGCATTCTTTATCATTTATAATACCTAGATATGTGTTAAAATGCAATTTAAAGCATTTTTGGTTTCGATCATAGTTAGGGTGACCATCTGCGTAGTTTTACAACGGACAGTCCTGTATTTCAAAACCCTGTCCTGTATAAATTTGAAAACTTTGTTCCAGGTCCTGTATTTTTTTCACGAAAATTTCCGTTAATTTTCGAATTTTACTCTATGTCCTGTATTTTTCGAAAAAATTTACCAAAAGTCCTGTATTTTCATGAAAATTAGATGGTAACCCTAATCATAGTAGGCTATTTTCAAAAAAAATATCAATTTAATGTCTATATTAGCATTGTTTATCATTTATAATACCTAGATATGTTTTAAAATGCAATTTAAAGCATTTTTGGTTTCGATCATAGTAGGCTTTTTTCAAAAAAATATCAATTTTATATCTATATTAGAATTTTTTATCATTTATAATACCTAGATATGTTTTAAAATGCAATTTAAAGCATTTTTTTGTTTCGATCATAGTAGGCTATTTGCAAAAACAATATCAATTTAATATCTATATTAGCATTCTTTATCATTTATAATACCTAGATATGTTTTAAAATGCAATTTATAGCATTTTTGGTTTCGATCATAGTAGGCTTTTTTCAAAAAAAAATATCGATTTTATATCTATATTAGCATTCTTTATCATTTATAATACCTAGATATGTTTTAAAATGCAATTTAAAGCATTTTTGGTTTCGATCATAGTAGGCTTTTTTCAAAAAAAATATCGATTTTATATCTATATTAGCATTCTTTATCATTTATAATACCTAAAATCTAAAGTTTTAAAATGCAATTTATAGCATTTTTGGTTTCGATCATAGTTGGCTATTTTCAAAAAAAATATCGGTTTTATATCTATATTAGCTTTCTTTATCATTTATAATACCTAGGTATGTGTTAAAATGCAATTTAAAGCATTTTTGGTTTCGATCATAGTAGGCTATTTTCAAAAAAAATATCAATTTAATGTCTATATTAGCATTATTTATCATTTATAATACCTAGATATGTTTTAAAATGCAATTTAAAGCATTTTTGGTTTCGATCATAGTTGGCTATTTTCAAAAAAAATATCGGTTTATATCTATATTAGCATTCTTTATCATTTATAATACCTAGATATGTTTTAAAATGCAATTTAAAGCATTTTTGGTTTCGATCATAGTAGGCTTTTTTCAAAAAAAATATCGATTTTATATTTATATTAGCATTCTTTATCATTTATAATACCTAGATATGTTTTAAAATGCAATTTATAGCATTTTTGGTTTGATCATAGTTGGCTATTTTCAAAAAAAATATCGGTTTTATATTTATATTAGCATTCTTTATCATTTATAATACCTAGATATGTTTTAAAATGCAATTTAAAGCATTTTTGGTTTCGATCATAGTAGGCTTTTTTCAAAAAAATATCGATTTTATATCTATATTAGCATTCTTTATCATTTATAATACCTAGATATGTTTTAAAATGCAAATTATAGCATTTTTGGTTTCGATCATAGTTGGCTATTTTCAAAAAAAATATCGGTTTTATATCTATATTAGCATTCTTTATCATTTATAATACCTAGGTATGTGTTAAAATGCAATTTAAAGCATTTTTGGTTTCGATCATAGTAGGCTATTTTCAAAAAAAAATATCAATTTAATGTCTATATTAGCATTCTTTATCATTTATAATACCTAGATATGTTTTCAAATGCAATTTAAAGCATTTTTGGTTTCGATCATAGTAGGCTTTTTTCAAAAATAATATCGATTTTATATCTATATTAGCATTCTTTATCATTTATAATACCTAGATATGTTTTAAAATGCAATTTATAGCATTTTTGGTTTCGATCATAGTTGGCTATTTTCAAAAAAAATATCGGTTTTATATCTATATTAGCATTCTTTATCATTTATAATACCTAGGTATGTGTTAAAATGCAATTTAAAGCATTTTTGGTTTCGATCATAGTAGGCTATTTTCAAAAAAAATATCAATTTAATGTCTATATTAGCAATGCTTTATCATTTATAATACCTAGATATGTTTTAAAATGCAATTTAAAGCATTTTTGGTTTCGATCATAGTGGTATTTTCAAAAAAAATATCGATTTTATATCTATATTAGCATTCTGTATCATTTATAATACCTAGATATGTTTTAAAATGCAATTCAAAGCATTTTTGGTTTCGATTATAGTAGGCTATTTTGAAAAAAATATCAATTTAATATCTATATTAGCATTTATTATCATTTATAATACCTAGATATGTTTTAAAATGCAATTTAAAGCATTTTTGGTTTCGATCATAGTGGTATTTTCAAAAAAAATATCGATTTTATATCTATATTAGCATTCTGTATCATTTATAATACCTAGATATGTTTTAAAATGCAATTTATAGCATTTTTGGTTTCGATCATAGTAGGCTTTTTTCAAAAAAAATATCGATTTTATATCTATATTAGCATTGTTTATCATTTATAATACCTAGATATGTTTTCAAATGCAATTTAAAGCATTTTTGGTTTCGATCATAGTAGGCTTTTTTCAAAAATAATATCGATTTTATATCTATATTAGCATTCTTTATCATTTATAATACCTAGATATGTTTTAAAATGCAATTTATAGCATTTTTGGTTTCGATCATAGTTGGCTATTTTCAAAAAAAATATCGGTTTTATATCTATATTAGCATTCTTTGTAATATGTGTTAAAATGCAATTTAAAGCATTTTTGGTTTCGATCATAGTAGGCTATTTTCAAAAAAAAATATCAATTTAATGTCTATATTAGCATTGTTTATCATTTATAATACCTAGATATGTTTTAAAATGCAATTTAAAGCATTTTTGGTTTTGATCATAGTGGTATTTTCAAAAAAATATCGATTTTATATCTATATTAGCATTTATTATCATTTATAATACCTAGATATGTGTTAAAATGCAATTTAAAGCATTTTTGGTTTCGATCATAGTAGGCTATTTTCAAAAATAATATCGATTTTATATCTATATTAGCATTCTTTATCATTTATAATACCTAGATATGTTTTAAAATGCAATTTAAAGCATTTTTGGTTTTGATCATAGTGGTATTTTCAAAAAAATATCGATTTTATATCTATATTAGCATTTATTATCATTTATAATACCTAGATATGTTTTAAAATGCAATTCAAAGCATTTTTGGTTTCGATTATAGTAGGCTATTTTGAAAAAAATATCAATTTAATATCTATATTAGCATTTATTATCATTTATAATACCTAGATATGTTTTCAAATGCAATTTAAAGCATTTTTGGTTTCGATCATAGTAGGCTTTTTTCAAAAATAATATCGATTTTATATCTATATTAGCATTCTTTATCATTTATAATACCTAGATATGTTTTAAAATGCAATTTATAGCATTTTTGGTTTCGATCATAGTTGGCTATTTTCAAAAAAAATATCGGTTTTATATCTATATTAGCATTCTTTGTAATATGTGTTAAAATGCAATTTAAAGCATTTTTGGTTTCGATCATAGTAGGCTATTTTCAAAAAAAAATATCAATTTAATGTCTATATTAGCATTGTTTATCATTTATAATACCTAGATATGTTTTAAAATGCAATTTAAAGCATTTTTGGTTTTGATCATAGTGGTATTTTCAAAAAAATATCGATTTTATATCTATATTAGCATTTATTATCATTTATAATACCTAGATATGTGTTAAAATGCAATTTAAAGCATTTTTGGTTTCGATCATAGTAGGCTATTTTCAAAAATAATATCGATTTTATATCTATATTAGCATTCTTTATCATTTATAATACCTAGATATGTGTTAAAATGCAATTTAAAGCATTTTTGGTTTCGATCATAGTAGGCTATTTTCAAAAAAAATATCAATTTAATGTCTATATTAGCATTGTTTATCATTTATAATACCTAGATATGTGTTAAAATGCAATTTAAAGCATTTTTGGTTTCGATCATAGTAGGCTATTTTGAAAAAAATATTAATTTTATATCTTTAATAGCATTCTCTATCATTTATAATACCTGGATATGTTTAAAATGCAATTTTAAGCATTTTTGGTTTCGATCGTAGTAGGCTATTTTCAAAAAAAAATCGATTTTTTATATATTAGCATTTTCTATAATTTTTTATACCTACAAATGTCTAAATACTTAAAACATTATTTTGTTACCTGAAAATAGAAAATTTGGTACTGGTGATGCATGTCTAAATGTTCAGCAGTTCAAGAGCTATTTATAGCTGTCCATATCTTGGTATCCAAGCAACTTAAAAGTTTGTTAAAAGTGGAGAAAACATTACACCTTTGAAAGAAAATGAATTCTTTTTATTCTCAAAACATAAAACCTTATTTTGTAACCTCCAAATAGAAAATTTGATACTGATGATGCATGTCTAAATGGGGTTTTGGACATTTACCCACTTACTCTTACCCACTCTTCATATGCCCACTGACATTTTCCTTCAGGTACTTTTTCCCACTTATACTTTAGCCATCTCATATATTTTTCCACTATATAGTTGATATAAGTATTTATGTTCAAAAATTTTTACGCAATTTTGAAATTTGATTCGGTACATTTTTTTGGCCTGTTACATTTAAGTGTTTTATCCTCGATTTAAGATTATCAACTTCAGTCTTTTGTAAATATCTTAAATTTTATAGGAGGTGTGGTCCAGCCTTACATTCAAACTATTCTGACGTGTTCTCTTCACTTTCACACTACACATTACTTTCGACAGTGTTGCTTTAAGCAGCCTTTTTAGCTTATGAGGGAAATTAATTCTGCTTTTATATTTCAAAGTTCCTCTCTGTTGATGGTGTCATATGCTGCACAAAGATTAACGAAGAGATGTAGGGTTTCCACGTTCATCTAATAACATTTCCAGCATATAACATTCAAAAATGCATGCTTTTAAGACATCCTGATAATAATTTATTGTTATCGTGTACATTTTGCTTTCTTTTAAAATTATTAATCAATTTTTTGAAGTAGAGCTATCTTAAAGCTATTAATTTTATAATTCGTCAGAAATCATTTTTTTCATGCGAAATTTACTTCAATTAACATCAGTTATACCTTACTTATAAAAAAGGTATCACCTTATAAAAAAAGGCTTTACGAGTAGACAAGTTGCATTAGGTCTACCAGGTTGTCGCCTACCCGGTGGATTCAACAATACAGTTTGTCGCGATCCATGAAATTTTCCATTAGAAAAAAATTTAAAATTCTAAACACACTCATCACGTCTTTTTCATATGAAATTAGAAAATCAATTAAAATGCTATAAATAAAAATACTGTTTTAAGACTTTTAACTATTTGAAAAGTAGTTTCGTTTTGAATCAAGTTTCAAAAATGCGTTGAAACGAAAAAACTATCAATGGGCAAAAGCACCAGTGGGCTAATGTTCCAGTAGTCAAAAGTACTAGTGGGAAAATGTCAGTGGGCATATGTAGAGTGGGCAAAAGTTAGTGAGTAAATGTTGGTAACCCCTTTTTGTATGCCTTAAATTTCCGGGAATATTCCCGTTCCCGACCCTTATTCCCGAACTTACACGGGAACGGGAATTTTAGAAACCCTATTAAAAAGCTTTTAATATGCCCGAACGAGCAAATAAACAGCCGTACAAAGTGAATTATTAAGCTACCTTTTAGAAACAAGTTTTAAAAATGCGCTAAAAACAGGGTATATTAAAAAAATTGTAGCATGCATGAAACCAATTTCTGGTAATGGAAAAATAATAATATATTATTTATGTCTAACTCGCATTCAATGAATTTATTATATTTTCTTTCCTCCTTCTTCAACCTTCAATTTTATATTACTTCTCTTACTCAATGTGCTCTTTTCATCTACATCCCTTTTATATCAGAAAAAATATTGCATTTACTAAAACGACGGTATACAATTTTCGCATTTTCGAATGCTTTGCTTATTCACCCTTTTTTTTCATCCATTCATTCAAAAATTCGTTTTGTTTCATATTTTGCATATTTTTTCTTCACGCTTTACTCCATTAAAATGCCTTCTACCCTTCTTCAAACTCATCCACTTTTTTTTCATATCGACAAGTTCACGCGAACCAATTTGATTTCGTGACATTTCGTTACGAATATACAGTAAAGTAATATATATACAGTGAGGCACAAAAAAAAGGACTTTAGATAGTTTTACCTTTTTAACTTCCACGCAAAAGCGTGGATAAGCTTCAGTTTCGGTCAGAACATACTTTTTTTTATTACGATATGAAGGACGTATTTTCAGAAACTTCAAAGGCTCTCAAAACGTGTGTATTAAAAGGCTGTATTTTTCTGTATTTAAACTTTTACAATTGGACATCATCTAAGCCTTCAAAATCTCAAAAAAAAAACGTGTTTTTAGGTCTGAAAATTTTTTCGCTTCACACCCCTGAAATCTATAAAGAGTTATATTTTGTGGATATGTGGATATAGAATGAAAAACATGACTTAAGCAGAGATGTGAGTACTTTAAGTGCCGAAAAAAAATTGGGTAGGACGGTGGGGCTTTTTCTTTTTTTATATTCACACCGTTTTCACGTATGAATCTATTGATTTTGTTCAGATTGAAAAATAAGTTTTTTGCTTTTTGTGAGAAAACAAAGCAAAATTGGTTATAAAAGGTCACAGAAGAAAAGTTTGTGCCTGAAATTTTACATCATTTTCAAAAAACAGATTTCAAATTGGTTGTGGCATTGCTGAGAAAATCGCAAAATTCGTTTTCATGAAGCAAACAAGCAAGCAAGTTAATCAGCAAGAAATCTCAATAACGAGACATGGTAGAGACTTCTAGTTTTTTACATTTGATCCGTGCTGCTCTATAGAAGAGCTGTATTGTTTTTACGCAAGGTAGGAACAGCCGTTGCTTCAGAAAAAGCAAAAAACTTTCCTTTCTTACGAATTTTTTAAAACAAAAGTTCACTGTGATTTTTATAAAATTAAACTTAAGACTTTTGATGGTACGGTGTGAATATATCCGCATTGGGTTTCTCCCCGATACACTAGTTAAGGTATGGAATTACTCGCCAACGAGTAAAATTTCATCGACTTCAAGTCGACTGGAGTGAAAACCAGAGTTTGAAAATAAAATGAAAATTGCTCTATTTTGAAAATAAATCAAAATGAAAATAATGAAAATTGCCAATTTTGATCAAAGCAATTTTGCCATTTTGTCAATTTCAGAAAATTGTTATTTTGGAAATTGTTTATTTTCGAAAATTGCAATTTTGGAAATTATCAATTTTCAATTTTGTGACGTCACAAAATTTCTTCGGGAATTTTGTATGAGAATTTTCATATGAATGCATGACTTTAAGCTTGAGACTTTCCTTGATTTTTAATCAAAACCATTATCAGCAATCATAGCAGCTGAATGAAAATTGATAACGAATCATAAGTACTATGCTATATGAGATATCCCATATGGAACTGGTTATGTCCAACTGACTGGAACTGCCAAAAAAAATTTTATTTGTTTTCTATACTTTTTAGACACTTTCAGGCATGGGGTGGAACCAGGCACTTCCTCTACTTCCAGATCTGATTTTAGGTGCTAACTATACCAGGGAGGTTCCAAAAAATCAGGTTAGCAAAAAAGTTCGGAAAATTCAGCAGTTCCTCTCCCCTAATAAAATTTACATCGAACATGTTTTTCATACATTTTCAGAAATGAATTTTTTTTTTGATAATCATGTCTGTATGGTGATGCAGCATTATGAGTACCTTTAATTTAAAATAAACTTAAAGGAACAACGCATCAAACACGCAGGAATTAGCAAGTATTAAGTTAAAAACGAATATCAACATCCAGGAAATAAACTGTATCTTTTGTTTTTCCGAAGAAAAAATTCATTTAAAAAGAAGAAAATTTTCATACAAAATTATTCATCAAATATTTATGACGTCACAAAAATAAAAATTGATAATTTCCAAAATTGCAATTTTGGAAAATAAACAATTTTCTGAAATTGACAAAATTGCAAAATTGCTTTGATCAAAATTGGCAATTTTCATAATTTTCATTTTGATTTATTTTCAAAATAGAGCAATTTTCATTTTATTTTCAAACTCTGCTGAAAACGAAAAAAACAAGTTCACTCGAGTCGACTTCACTTCACTATCTTCGACCTCTGAGATTAAGTCAAAAAATGCGAAAATTAAGATCTAGCTAGATCAAGTACCTTCCTTAACATTTCATGATGCTTAATTATGTAAAATGAAGAAGATAATTAAACTTTTCTTTTACATGGAAAATTTAGACATTTTGAAACTCAAAATTTTCATATTTTCTGACTCATTTTTGATCAGAACTGGATAGATTTATAAAGTAAATCATTTATAATTGTAGTTAAAAACTCTTTAATAAAGGTTAAATACATTAACTATGTGACGATAATAAATGTAACAAATATGTAACGCTAGGAAAATACGATATAAATTGCCCGTTACATATGTGTAACGCTAGTTTTTTGCAAATATTTAAGCGTTTCGGATTAAAAGTGTAGTTTAATTATTTAAATTAATTTGGCTATGAAGTAAGCCAAATCATTTTGTGCATAGCTTCCTTATGATAAGAATAAAGTTTTCAGTGGCAAAATTACTAAAAAGAGTGCTTCAAAGAGGATTTTTTGATGATTGAAAAAATTTACATTAAAAAATTAAGAAAAAATCTTAAAGTGATTTTTTCATGATTTAGACTGATTTCGGGTGTTTTAAAGTGCATTGGTTAATAAAATAAAATGAAAATAACGTGTTGGTGAGGTCCGAACGCTGAAAAATGTCTCATTTTAAAGATATGACATAAAATAAAAGTGTAAATAAATTTGAGTTTTTTCGTTTTTATATGCATTAGAGCATTTAGATTGGACTCTAATTATGTTAAATAATATATAATTAATAATAAAATATTGCATTACTGACAAAAGATAAGGAAAGAGGTAAAATAAAAGAATTAAAATTTTTGGAAGAAAAAAATTTTTGCTTGCAAAATCCTAGCGTAACATATATGTTACAGACAAAATTTGTTAATTCTATTAAATCTGTGCATTAATTTGAGCCAAACTCTTCGTCAAACTTATTTTTATACTGCAATTCATCAAATAAACGCACTCTAATGTCCCAAAAAAATTCCGTCATTAACGGGTTAGTTATACTATAATTAATTTTTTCGTAGTGCAACTTATAGCGGGAAAATTTCAAATTATTTACCGTTAAATAATAATCCTGTCTATATAAGCATTCATTGTAACTTTTTGTTAATTACATTAAAATTAATGATCTTCTAATCTTCTCATGATCTGTAAATGAACGCAAAGTAATTACATAATCAAATACTGATTGCTAACACAAAAATGCGCTTAAGTCCCTCGATCAATAACACGAAGACTTCTGTAATTTTTTCAGAATTAATATTTTTACAATCTGTTTTCGATTATTGCTAGATTAGATCAATACCTTTAAAATGATGCATAGTACTTGCATGAAACTTTGTGATAGTTACTCCTTGAGTGCATTGAATGAGACCGACGAAAACTGGTCTTTATTAAAACATTCAAAAATTACATTTTAGCAAACAAAAGTACTTAAAATTTATTTATTTTGGCTCAATTATGTTAAAATATAAAAAAAAAAATCATTAAAAATCTTCAAATAAGTCTAATACTGATATTATACTGATCAAATAGATACTACTAGGGTCGTACCTAAACAGGCTACCTGAGATCGCAAAAAGTTTATGAAAGGCACTTTTTTAAGTTTTAATAGTCATAAATATCATATGTCATCATGAAAAACTTAAAAACAATACCTAATTTTGTTTCTAAGTGATATTTATAGAAATGACGTTTTTGAGATTTTTTTGTAATTTTGGGTCGTTCACAAACAAGTCCTGAAGACCAAGATAATACTAAACTACAAAGTATTATATATCTTTAGTAAGGTCTAGATTTAAGCTACAATAAACTGTAAACAGAATTAAAAAATATTGAGGTACACAAAAGTAAGAGCAATTTGAGTGATGCAAAAACCATACAAGTCGTCAGATATGAAAAGTACAATATATCTCGGCAGTATTTGAATTTATTGAAAAAACTTCTTGGCAATTTGTCTCTAAATATTGTTTTTCATCGAAAAATAACACAAAACTCTTTTTTTGTTGTTGTTTCGTAACTTTTATAAGATATTTTATTTTTTGTTGAATTATTCTACTACTTATTTAAATCAATTTATCTCAAAAGTGTACCAAACAAATTTTGATGTTTATACATTTTTGAAAACTAGAAGACAGAGGCTAAAATACAGTGTGCTTATATGACTGAAAAGTGACCATTTAAGATTTTTGCGGCAAGCTTGAATATATTTTTCATAGAATTTTCACACATTTCTTCCCATACTGGTACCAAAACTACAAAATTACAAATTTTGTACATTATCAAAACAAAGCTCTTACATGACACTATTAGAAACCGAAAAACGTTTCTTAACATCTTTAACTATTAAAAAGATGTGACAGTTTAAATGAGACGTGAAAAAATCAAAATTTTCACTCATTTTCAACTTCAAACATGTTCTCTATAAGAAAAAATAACCCTGAAAGCGTAGTTCAAACTGTTCAAAAATTTCCTTAAATGCCGCTTTTTTCCAATTTTGCCCCATAGTGAATTGACTAATTTCTTTATATTTTCTTTCTATGTCATCTTCTTGCTTCTCAGTGTCTGACTTTAACTCGACATTCGTTTTTATTAGTTTATCCATCATTGACTGCATCTCGTGAACTTTTTCCTGTAATTCAAAAATATTCAAATAAGAATTTATTTATTGTGCTTAAAAAAATTGTTATAAGTATCAGTTTCGTAATTCTCACATGCAATTTTCTATTTTCGCTAAGAAGTTCTATTTAAATTTTTGTATTTCTACCTATGCTGGTTGCTCTTCTGTAGGATTTTTGATGGACATAAAGAGCTCTAACTTTTTTCAGCATTCAAAAAAACAACATTATTTCAATGTTTATACAGTTATGTGCAGTTATGAAAAAAACATAAGAATTACATGCTAGAATTTAATTTATATATTTTATGAATATGACGACAATGATTTAATTTAATCATTAAAAAAAATTCTTAAATATTTACTATAGATTCTAGAACATTTCTTTAAAATTTTAAAAATTATTGACTTTTTATTATTTTTATTATTTTTATACTTTAATATTAAATGGAGTAATCACACAAATTTAACAAAAAATTAACATCGGGCAAATGAATTTGGGAGGAGAATTACAAGTGAAAGAAAGAATTTAATTTCATTTTTGTAAGCAAGGCGTGGAAATTATCCTAAATATCCCAAAAATATCCAGAATAATCCTGAGAATGCACGATAGTAAAAATATCCCAAAGAATCCTTATTGCACTGGACATATAATTTTAGGATTCGAATGGTTATCTCAATCTTTATAGGATATTTTCGATAGTTTTCATGCCTTGGTTAAAAGTTTTGAGAGTTATTTTATGCTCCTTTTAGAATATACAAAATTATTTTTAGTTTCTGATAGAATTCAACAAAGTTTAACAGACCTGAAGATAAATTTATTCCTGAACATAATTATATAACTTTTCTATCAAACAAAGTGGTTCATAAGAGTTAAAGTCATTAATCAAAATTTAAAAAGGAAGAGACGACAGTAAAATTTTTGTAAAGGAAACTTTTACTGTACATTTCGGATTATCATCATTTTGCCACGTATCCACGTTCAATTCTCTTCTTTTAGTTATTTTATTTTGAAAAAAGGAAAGAATCAAATTCGTTTGAAAGATGACTACATAAAAATAAACAGTTTATGAAAAATTCCCTCGTGCATCAAGAAATGAAACATCGCAAAAGCTTCCTTTCAAATTTTTCTTATTTTTCTTCTTTCTCATCTTTTACTTTTTTTATTATCTCGAAAATTACGTGATCAAATTTCAAAATGTTTTCTAATTTATATCCTCTGCGGAAAGATATTTCTCAAATGCTTAATGACGCTATTACTTGCTCCTTGGAAGATTGTTTCATGAAGATAATCTTCTTTAAAAATGACTCTATTTTGAATGGTGTAAAATTCACTCGAGAGTAGGGAGAAAAGGACAGAGAGCATATAGATGAGTATGATGAGGAATGAGTGACTAAATAAATGAAGGCGAATTGTGAGTGACTTAGAGAATAACAACAGTCTAAAAATATGATATTCTTTTTAAAATTTGTTTCCCCACCAGTCTTAGAATTGTTGTTTAAATTTTATATGTAGCTTATTCATGCCACAAAATGACAGTTGAACGAAACGGAGTAAAACGGAGTAAAACGAAGTAAGGTTCAACACTCCTTTAACCTATAAACATTCGAGTAAAGCTCGAACTTAAAAAAGTTTTAACCAGGTCAGAACGACACGAAGTGAAGGCATGAAAATTTTAACTCGCTGTAGATAATATAAATGCAAATATTAAAATATTAATTTATAATATTTAAACATAATCCTGATAAAACAATATTGTAGTGCACTAATGTTTTCCTGAAGCTTGACTTGTAATTTGTCAACTCTGTTACCTATTGTTTACCAAGCGTGGAAGTTCGTGGCTTTCTACGTACGTCGAGTTTTTACCGCATTTTTGAAACTTGTTTCTTATTATTAACCCGTTAATTATGGAATTTTTTTGGGACATTAGAGTGCATTTATTTGATGAATTGCAGTATAAAAATAAGTTTGACGAAGAGTTTGGCTCAAATTAATGCACAGATTTAATAGAATTAACAAATTTTGTCCGTAACATATATGTTACGCTAGGATTTTGCAAGCTTTTATTTTACCTCTTTCCTTATCTTTTGTCAGTAATGCAATATTTTATTATTAATTATATATTATTTAACATAATTAGAGTCCAATCTAAATGCTCTAATGCATATAAAAACGAAAAAAACTCAAATTTATTTACACTTTTATTTTATGTCATATCTTTAAAATGAGACATTTTTCAGCGTTCGGACCTCACCAGCACGTTATTTTCATTTTATTTTATTAACCAATGCACTTTAAAACACCCGAAATCAATCTAAATCATAAAAAAATCACTTTAAGATTTTTTCTTAATTTTTTAATGTAAATTTTTTCAATCATAAAAAAATCCTCTTTGAAGCACTCTTTTTAATAATTTTGCCGCTGAAAACTTTATTCTTATAATAAGGAAGCTATGCACAAAATGATTTGGCTTACTTCATAGCCAAATTAATTTAAATAATTAAACTACACTTTTAATCCGAAACGCTTAAATATTTGCAAAAAACTAGCGTTACACATATGTAACGGGCAATTTATATCGTATTTTCCTAGCGTTACATATTTGTTACATTTATTATCGTCACATAGTTAATGTATTTAACCTTTATTAAAGAGTTTTTAACTACAATTATAAATGATTTACTTTATAAATCTATCCAGTTCTGATCAAAAATGAGTCAGAAAATATGAAAATTTTGAGTTTCAAAATGTCTAAATTTTCCATGTAAAAGAAAAGTTTAATTATCTTCTTCATTTTACATAATTAAGCATCATGAAATGTTAAGGAAGGTACTTGATCTAGCTATAAATGAAAATCATTAGTCAGATTCAATGTAAGATCAATTATAGCAGAGAATTTTACGAAAAAGTTGGCGTAACATATATGTTACGCTAGTAAAGAGCGGGTTGAAGCATTTTTGGTTTCGATCATAGTAGGCTATTTTCAAAAAAATATCAATTTTATATCTATATTAGCATTCTTTATCATTTATCATTTATCATTTATAATACCTAGATATGTTTCAAAATGCAATTTAAAGCATTTTTGGTTTCGATCATAGTAGGCTATTTTGAAAAAAAAAACAATTTTATATCTATATTAGCATTCTTTATCATTTATAATACCTAGATATGTTTTAAAATGCAATTTAAAGCATTTTTGGTTTCGATCATAGTAGGCTATTTTTAAAAAAATATCAATTTTATTTCTATATTAGCATTCTTTATCATTTATAATACCTAGATATGTTTTAAAATGCAATTTAAAGCATTTTTGGTTTCGATCATAGTAGGCTATTTTGAAAAAAATATCAACTTTATATCTATGTTAGCATTCTTTATCATTTATAATACCTAGATATGTTTTAAAATGCAATTTGAAACATTTTTGGTTTCGATCATAGTAGGCTATTTTCAAAAAAATATCACTTTTATATCTATGTTAGCATTCTTTATCATTTATAATACCTAGATATGTTTTAAAATGCAATTTAAAGTAATTCACTTTGTTCGTTCGTTCGAACAAAAAACTTTTTAACCAGACATCGGAAGAAGCTCAGGTTTGTTTTATTAGCTCCGTTACTATCAATTTATCGTCCCATCGAGCGGTTAAAAGTCTTTAAACCATGTATTTATATTAAAATTAATGATTTTTTATTTCATAAACAAAAACACGTGATGCGTACGTTCTGAAATTCAAATTTATTTCTATCGTTAAAATATCGGAATATCAAAAAACCGTTAACTGAAAATTTCTTCTGAATTCTAGAAAAAACCGTTAAATGAAAATTTCTTCTGAATTCTAGAAAAAGGTTAAATGAAAAATCCTATTGAATTCAAGAGTTTTTTGTTTTGCAAATTGTTTTATTTGCTTAAAAAAGAAGTGTGTGTGAAGTCAGCGGGAACAGGTTCTCAGATCGAGTTGAAACTTTGTCAGAATTACGTCCATATTACGTCTATTTACGTCCCGCATTTAAATATTTTCGTCCTACTTCCTATGACTGGATATACCACTTTTAATATTGGATTCAATTGATATGATATCAATCAATTCTTTTTCTTCGTACTCTTAAATGCGATAAATGTTTAAAAACTAATTTTTTGTTGTTTTTCAGATAGTTTCCATGAAGTAAAACTATATTTATATTAAAGGTCCGGCTTATATCTGTCATTTAAAAAAAGTTTCATGAAAATTGGTTGAGACAAGAAAAAGTTCTGATAAATTGAAAATGTTAACTATCGAAGGTCATCAATACCCACGTAACCATAAGTCGACGAATGGAAGATTTTATGTATTACATCAAAATCTTCCATGTATGTTCCATATGTACATTCCATGTATCGTACATTGGACATTATGCTAATATGAAAAGGGACGATTTTTAGTCGATTTTACGTCGATTTCACGTCGATTATTTTTTTGAACCAAACTCAAATTTTTTTTGACCGTTACAATATAAAAACCGAT
This sequence comes from Chironomus riparius, assembly GCA_917627325.4. Classification (NCBI taxonomy): domain Eukaryota; kingdom Metazoa; phylum Arthropoda; class Insecta; order Diptera; family Chironomidae; genus Chironomus; species Chironomus riparius. The sequence continues at coordinate 35,338,207 of OU895878.1, read as the reverse complement.
TAACGGAAAAATTTTGAATTTTTTTTACATGAAAATATTTTTTGTTAATTATACTATAATTTGTAGACAAAATCCAAAAACATTAATTAAGGATTTTGTCTTTGAAAAAAAGAGTCGAAGTCTTCATTTAAATGAATGATTCGCATGTAATTAATTTAATTAATTAATCACTCTTTGTATGAAAATTTGGCTGCGCCTTATATAAGTGATTTCTGATTGCACTTGTGAAGTATATAGCGGCTCAAGAAAAACGAATGTAAGGGATGAAAAATCGACGTCTATTGGATCATCCAAAAAATTGTACATTTAAGTCGATTTTTTCATTGACGGCGATTTTGGTTACGTGGGTATCCATTTGGTGATATATCTCCAGCACTTCAATTTGGGCCAAAATTAAAATAGATTCTGATTCCTTGGATAAAAATCTTTCAAATAAGAGAATAAAATAATTTTTGAAAAAAAAAATTCAATTTTATCCCATAGTGGCATTGAAAGCATCTGTCAACGTGTTAAAGATTTGATATTTTATTAGATTTTTAGCCTTAAAAAGTTTTGACGAAACACATAGGACTATAAGGTTCTTCCTATAAAGGAAGTTCGTGGCTTTCTACGTAAGTCGTGTTTTTTGCTTATTAAGTTAAATTTTGATGATTATCAAATACTGATCGCTGGGTCAAAAATGCGCTGAAGTCAGGGGCGTAGCCAGGGGGGGGCCATAGGGGGCCCGGGCCCCCCCTACGAAAATCTGATAATTGCTTTATTAAGTATTTATAGAGAAGAACCAGTTAATGTAGAGGAAGTGATGAAAGAAATGTCAAAATCAGCACGAAAAATTAAATTTAATGTATGAATAATGAATTAAATATTTAAACTTATGAAGAATGAATATAGATTTAAGGATACAAAATAACGGTTTTTTAATTTTCAAAAATGGGCCCCCCCTTGAAAAATTTTCTGGCTACGCCCCTGGCTGAAGTCCCTCGATAAGCAACACAACACGAGGACTTTTGTAATTTTTTTTTTGTTATTTTCATAAGAAGATTTCATCTGTTTTATTATTGAATTTTCACAACATGTAACACATTTCTCTTTGTAAGTTTATTCATTGACTATTATGCATGCTTACAATAGACACAAAATGTAACTCAGAGTCAAGTATAAAAGGTTAAAAAGACTCTCTCGACACAAAAATAAAGGACAATAATACAAACTGTAACAAGAAAATGTGTAGAGACTAAAAGGCAAAATATGAAGCCAAAGGTATTCTTTGTTTAAATGAATTTGTACAAAGTTAATAGTAAGGACATTTTAATATCTGTTTTGACTTAGAGTTTTTTAGATCCAACTTCTCTCTTATGTCAAATTTTCAAAGATGAAAGTTTTCTAAAAAAAAAAAAATAAAGCCTTCAAAAAATCCAAAACACTCTTTCAGTTCATATCGTGACATAAAAAGTGAAAGACCCCTTAACGGAAGATATGAGAAGATACATCAAAATCATTTAAAGCTTATACATATTTTTTTAAAAAATAATTCTAACATTTCAACAATATGGATACAATGAGATGAAGCGATAGCAATGTTGTATAAGAGAATCCAAAGAGTGAATTTAATATAAAGCAAACTGGATATGATGATAGATGAGAACCAAGGGTAAAAGAACTTTGCGGAGAATTTCTCCATTCAGTGGAAACATTTTTGAGCAACTTTAGAGAAATTCTTTTGATTATAACTTAAAAAGAACATTAATATAAAAGAAATTGTGGTTACCACAAAAAATGTTTTCTCCGCCAAGTAGTTATCCCCCTGATGAGAACTTTTATCGAAAAAAATACTACTCATTGTTGTTATTTCATAAAAGCGATGAGTCCATTCAAGTGCATTTGCTTTATGGGCAATTCTTTGGATGAGTGAAATTTGAAAAGAATGAGCTTTCATAATCCAATGTCAATGAGTTTTGTGTCAATAAAATGTTTTCTTTAATTTCATATTACTGTGAAGGAATAATAAGCCAGAACTTTCGTAGATCATTAAGCATAATTAATTCTTTACATGTGATCTATTGAAATGTTACAACTCACCCAAACTAAGTGAAAAATTGAAAAAATATGTTTGAAAATTTTGTATTTTTTCACGGATTAAGACAAAAAAAAAGCTTCTTTAGAACTCGATGACACAAGGAAATTTTTCAAAGAATTGAAATATTTCATTAATTACTGACTTAAAGCACACAGAAAAGCAACCTAATTAAAGATTTTTGTCTGTTCTATAACTCAGTAAAAGTTATTCATTGTTAATTTCAATAGTTTTCTCTAATTTTCGATTCTTCGGATGATGAAAATTGAAAATTCCGATTTCTGTCATCGAGTTATTGACAAAAGAATCCAAATAACTTAATTAATACAGCGATTAGAAGTATATGATATCAAAAGGAGTGTACATTTTAGATTTTTACATCGATAAGAATCATAAAATCAGTGCCTCTGATGGGAAAAATCAATAAAATTTCGATTTTTTGCTGAAAATTTTCCGAAAGTCATCCAAAGAATTGCCCTTATTGTTACATTTACGACGAAAACTTCATGTCATTTAATGATAGTTTTAATCAGTTTTAATGATGCTTTAAAATAGCTTTTTGAATAAAGTACTTGTCTCGCGACGATTTATGCGATGTACTGAAAATTTCAAAAACGTAAACTATTATAATAATACGGCTCATTGATTTATAAATAACACTTCATATACTATTTCATTTACATCTGTTAATAACATTTTTTTCTTTTAACACCAAAAATTATCAAGAGTTTATTTTCAATTTGTCTCAAAAATGAATAATAATTTTATCAATACCGTGAATACGGTGTGAATATTAAAATTTCTCATTTTCTACATCATCAATCGCGTACTTTTTTTTGCCTTATCTGATTTTATGTGCGCTTTTTGGGTGCGATACACAAATATAAATTTGAAGATGTAGAGGAAGCTCGTTTGTAAAGAATCTAAGAAAAAATCGCATGATGACAAAGCTTAAATTATTTCAGTGTGAAAATTTTTTGGAATCAATGATCAAATTATCTTTTATAGGTGCGCATTAAAGCCGCTTTGATATCTTATTCTCTTCTCTCATTTTTTTACTGCTTACTTATATTACTAAAAGGTATGTCAATAAATTTTCCTCTCCATCTCATCGCTTGTAGTCGCTCTCGTTTTTTTATTTCTTTACTATCATTTAGTAAATAAATCTTGAATAATCACCCATAGAATTCAACTAAAAGCTTTCTTAAAAACGCAAATCTGAAAATGCGAATTTATTCACCTTTCTTTTTCTCGCTCCTTTCATTCATTTTGATGAACATTTTTTATGGGAATAGTAAAAGGTAGAAATTTTCATCATTACATAATGAAAGCACAGCAGTAGTAACGGGAAGGGAAATGTTCATAATTTATGTCACGAAAGCAATTAGGAAATTGAGAATTTTTTCTTTTTCTAAGTTTTATTCGTTATTTGATTTGGGTCGAGAACATTTCTTTTTTCATCTTTTTCTTTATGTTTATTTCTATTTTAATGGCGTATTAAGAAAAAAAAACGAAATAAAAAGAACAGTAAATCGCAAAATTAGTTGATTGGGATTTTTTTTAACAATTTCAAATTAGAATTACTTTAGATTTTATTGTTCTCCCTTTTCTTATCTTAGATTCAATTACCTATAGGTCTCAGTCGAAAAATAAGTTTCACGAAAATTAAACGGTTTGTTGAAATTTAAGTTTTCCAGAATTACCAGTCCTATAAAATGACTTCCATAGCTACGTAATTAATGATTTTAAAACGATTTTAATATTGGACGATTCCATAGATCGATTGAATTCCGAAAAAATATTTTTTTAATCCATGTCCTTTATAAATGTATCATTAAAAAAAATACAGAAGTACTCGTTTTATTGATCGAGGAACTAAAGCGCATTTTTACGTTAGCGATCAGTTTTGATTATCTAATTATTTTGCGTTCATTTACAGATCATTAGAAAATTAGAAGATCATTAATTTTAGTGTAATTAAAAAATAATTACAATAAATGTCTATATAGACAGTCTTTATTATTTAACTGTACAAAAGCATTAGTTATAGTATAATTAAAAATTTATTGCAATGAATTTCCATAAAGAAAAGGTTTATCATTTAACGGCTTTTTGGAATCCAAATTTTTTAACCGGTTAAAAAAATTCGAATTTCTGAGCGCACCCACTACGTGTTTTTCATATAAAATAAAAAAAAAATCATTAACTAAAGTACAAATACACTGTTTTAAGACTTTTAACTGTTCGGCCGGCCAATAACTCGATAGAACTGAGCTAATAAAACAAACCCGAGCTCTCTCCGATGTCTGGTTAACAAGTTTTTCTTCGCCCGAGAAGCCGAACAAGGTGTATTATTAAGCTACCTTTCAGAAACAAGTTTTAAAAATCCGCTAAAAACTATTTATCTTAGCTAAAGTATCATGGAAATTAGTATCATCCTATACTTTTATTAAAAAAAACCTTTACCTATTCAGATCAAATGTGATCCAGATGTGCGCAAGGGCGTTTCGCAGCTAATGAGAGTTTAACGAGTGAGGATGTGCTAAACCACTGCACTCAAACCAATTTATAGTGAGATCTCAACCACTCCTTTGATGACATTTCTGCCTGTAACCTGCAAAGGAAGACTGTGAGCCTCATTTCCAGTAAATATGATTCGCAAAAAAAGAAGCTACCGAGCCACATTAACTCACTATCCTTTTATTAACAACGTTTTAATCATGAAAATATAAAGATATTAGTTTACCATTAAAACTCTGTGACAAGCGTTTGCAAGCTATTATATTTGCCGGGAAGCTAATTTACTAATTCTAAACTTATAAATTTTTCTAAAATTAAGAGTCTTAATCCATAGCAAAAAATGTCGACGTTTTAATTCTAAAATAAATTTTGACAAAATAAACAATTTCAAGATTACTCGTTGATGTACTCTCTTACATCAAAATATGATTAAAATTCCAATAGCCAAATAAATATATCTTCTTGAATAAAAAAATAAAAAAAAACCAATAAAACTTTTATTATTTCAAAAAGATTCAATATACAATCAATTATAAATAAAGAATTGAAAGAATCATCGAAATCATTTATCATTAAAGAAATAGAATATATTTGGAACTCTGGGTATATTTAAGAAAAACATTACAAAAGTCTTCGTGCTATTAATCGAGGGACTTAAGCGCATTTTTGACGCAGCGATCCGTATTTGATAAGTTAATAGCTCTAAAATTTTGCCTTTATCAAAGAATATTCGTTGTATTTTAAAAATATTAAACATTAGGTACAGCAAAAAGTTTTTTGTCCTTTACCGGTTTTTAACAATTCTTTTTTAACCAAATAAATTAATTTCCACAACAAAAAAACTCTTGGATACAACAGGATTTGTCATTTAACCATTTTCTTGACTTTAAAAGATTCATATTTCAATGGGCCGAAAAATCGATAGTAATGGAGCTAATAAAACAAACTCGAGCTTTCTACGATGTCTGGTTGATGAGATCTCAAAACCCGAGCAGCCGAACAGCCGAAAAAAGTGAAATATTAAGCTACCTTTTCGTAACAAGTTTTCAAAAATGCGCTAAAAAGAAGTACAAGAATGTGTGAGAGTGTAAATTTATATTATGCGAGTGAGCTATTTTTCTTCAGAAAAGGTATCAATTTCCGATATTTTTCTCATTTTACATACTTTTTCATCCATTCATCCATCCATCCATCTACAAAAACCGGAGATTATCCTCGCCCCATGATTCTATTCACGAATCACATGCCATAGTGAAAGCATTAAATTTATATCTTAATGCGGGAAAAAGTAAGGGGAAAGAAAAAAAACTTTCTTTCCGTTAGCGTTTAAAGATTTTTGTCACGAAACGTGTGCATTGGAAATGGCCGGAGAAGGAATCGAAAAAGTAAAGTATTATGATGATGTAAACATCAATAAAACTGACAAAAAAAATTTCCACTCCACTTTAAATAACTTTATCATTTATATAAAAAAAAAAAAATGCTAAAATAGAGATAAATAATAGCGATAAAATAAGATGCAATTAAATTTTTATAACATAAAAGAGCATAAAAGAAGATTTGGAAAACTTGGGTTCAATTATTTTTTTTATTTAATAGTGATTTTTCGTATTCATAAAATTACTTTATGAATTTATCAACATTCTTAAATTATTCTCCAAAATCTTAATTTTTAAGACAAACGATCCGAAATTGTTCTCATTAACGTCTACCACATCCGTTTTCATATTATTTTATAAAAAAATATGGAGATTCGTAATAACTTTTTTCTTTTATACTTCGTATGCTTTAATATTTTTAATACTCTAAAACCACACAGCGAGTTTCCATTCATTTCTCCACATCCTATGTTGTATACATACGTTTGTTCATATATCTTTATAGCTGCGCATAAAATTCTGTCTTTGACTCTCTCTCTCTCTCTCTTCTTTTTTTGGCTTTTCCTCAACATAAAACACAATGAATGAATAATTTCCACCTTTTTATGCAACATTTCTCAACAATCTCAATGTACTCCTCTATGAACAAAGTATACAAAAAAAAAAAAAAACAAAAAACAAAATTAAAACTTTACGTATACAACCTTTACGTATACATATATGTATGAAAAAAAACCTTAATTAAAAATTGAATTTTGCAGAAATGATACATGCAATAAAAAATTATTTCGATCAATAAATGAATTTTTAATTTACAATCAAGAATGGAAGAAATAAAAAAAATCATTAGCTTTTTTATACCGTTCACGGTATGATGCATTCATCAGAAAGAGGCGGACCAGGCATTTTTGATTTAAAAAGGAATATAATATTTCTGCTTTTCTATTATACAAGCAATAAGGGTCAAAACTAGTATAATAAAAAATGTTTTTTAAAAAAATGTATAAGATGGCTAGCCAATACAGAAGTACAGATCAATTAATTTTTAGCCATCACTTTTGTGAATTATTTATTAGGGATCGTTCACATATAACGTTCTTATTTTAGGGGGATTGGGATATATTGTAACGAGGGGGAGGAGAAGGGGTCTGAAAGTCTTTTTTGCGTAACGTAATAAGTAAACGAGCACTCCCTTACCTTGCTTTCCATTTTTCATATTTCCTTTGATTGTGATTAATTTTCAGTTAACTGCGGTCGATGTGTGCCTGAAGTACGGCCGAGACCCCCCTCGACAAACTTCAAAAGTTATATCTGATTTATGTCAGACTTATTTCAGTTACAAAAACACTAAGTTTGCCACCCTCGAGAACCGAGATTTTGAACAAAATCAGCTATGGTTTCCAAATGTGAAAAAATCAAACTTAGTATTTTTGTAACTGATATAAGTGTAATATAAATCAGGTATAACTTAAGAAGTATTTCGAAAGGAGTCTCGGCAGTACTTCACGCACAGGCGGTTGAGTCCTGTTGAGTGTGAATGTATTGTTTTTGTTCAGATTAAAAAATCAGTTTTTTTTTCGAATTTTGTGGGGAAATGGAGCAAAATATCTAAACATATACAGAAATCTCAATATCGAGACATCATGTAGAATTCTGGTTTTTAGCATTAGATCCGTGATTCCCTATAGAAGAGCTGTACTGTTTTTGGGCAAGCTATGAACAGCCGTTGCTTCAGAAAAAGCAAAAACCTTCCTTTCTTCCGAATTTTTAAAAACTAAAGTTTACTGTTAGGATTTAAACTTCAAACTAATGCTGAGCAAAGCTTGGTTTATCCACAAGACTTTTGATGGTACGGTGTGATTATATCCGCATTGGGTTTCTACCCGATACACTAATTATCTTTCAAGCAAAGTCCTGAAATTTTTATTTCATTCAACAAAAATTCTTTACTTTTGCATTACTCAAAGAACAAAAAAGTTCATCATATGAACCTCTCCTATTATTTCACTGAGCATATTTACCATAATTTTCATTTTCATGATGTTTTTATTACACCGAGAAAAAATAATTTAATATTCATATACGGCATAAGACGAAAGAAAAAAACATTGCGAGGAATGTGAAGGAAAACAGATGGATATAATACAGTCATAAATTATATAAATACTTTATAAAAAAAAAAAGTTTTTTAACAACCACGTTTTTCGCGTTATATCTTATCTTCTGGGTTGTGAAGAATTTGGTTTTGAATTTTCAGACTATATTTGATTAATTTTTATATCCTTGTAAATATCGTTCACAAAGTTTCGAACACTTTGATCTTATCCTATAAGGGCAATTCCACGGATTGATTTTTCCGAGCGCCTATTAAAATAACGAATTTTAAAATTTCGAAACTTCATTTTTACGAACTCACATTTTTACGACCATATCATTTTTACGAAAAATCATTTTTTTGACTTTTTTATAAATTTCAAATTCTAAAATGTCGTTAGTTTCATCATGTGTTCTCTTCAATAATAAATCTGCAAAAAAGATTAATAGAACAAATGTTTTTAAATGTATGGAATTAAAACGTATTTTTTTATATATAGTATATTTAAGTAGATTTCATTGATTTACATACTCATAACTAGTTATTGGATTGTCTAGATAGCTCATTTTTGAGAATTTTTTTTGGAAAATTACATCCATGGAATTGCACATGTGTCAGAAAAATATTGTACACAAGGAATTTTTAAATACTTTTTTCAAATCCGAATCATTTTTGTTTAAAAAATGTCCGTTATAAAAACATATTTTAAATGTTCTATTTTTTTAATTTTTGTTACTCAAATCGAGGACCCATAGTAATGTGATTTTAAAAGGGTGAATGTTTGATTAATGATACCAACCTTTGCGGTTTTAATTCATATTATTAAATGAGAATTTGCGTATTGTATTTTGAAGTGAAAGAAACAAATCTTAGTGTAATAATGGTAAGTTCGTCTAGGAAGTTTATAACGTGCTTTCTCAGTGATTCTTAATATTTGTTGAATAGTTGAATGATCAGACAGATCCTCAAATTCAATTAGACGATCTAAAATTAATTGCTCAAAGACCTTACTTAAAGTTGACAGCAGTGATATCGGACGATATTCGGTAGGGTTCGAAGATACAGTGTTGGATTTAGGGATTGAAATGACTTTTGACGTCTTGCAGAATTTCAGGTAGTAAGATATTGTGCATTGAAAATTGATATTAGGATGCTTACACAATGCTTAGTTTTGCTGAGCACTTTATCCGAAAGGCACACTACTGGCACGGGGCCAGCACAGAGACGGCATACACATGGCATGGATTTTCACGCCAGCACAAATTTTTGGCATGGTGCTAGCACCATGCTTTCACCGTTAAACAAATTTAGCACCAATCCAGGTTGGTGCTGGCACTCATGCCGGATTGTGCGCCAAAAGAACAATGGAATTTCTGGCATGGTGCTAGCGTAATTTAAAAACCATGCCGCGTAGATTTGACGCTAAGCCAGCACCACACTATCGTTATTTCCTAAACCATGACAGCGTGGATCTTTCTCCACGCTATCGTTATGCCGGTTTGTATATATAAAAAAGCACAGAATCTGATATGGTGCCGGCTTGGAGCCGACTTTATGCTGCCTGAAAAATAAAAACTGTGCCAAAATCATACAAAAAATTGTGTTCGATAAAATTTTAATTTTTATTAATTTAAAATTTATGTAGGTGCGTTTTTTTGCCTTTATCATTTAATTTTTTTATCTTATGTTTTTTTTCCTTTTGATAGTTTAGATTTATCCATGATTTTTATCTTTCATTTACTCCTTTTTTGTTTTTTACTGTCTATTATTCCAATTTTGTGCATTCAGTTTAAAAATCGAGGTTTCTGATGTTTAATTATGAAAGCTGCCTGAGTAAAATTTCAAACTTGCTTCGACCCTGTAAATTAAAGAACATTTTATTTATTTAAATTTAAAAGAGTTCTTTAAGAATCAACTTACATGTCCATTAAAACTCGTGAGTGATTTTTTAAATAGTGATCACTATCAATGAAAGGTTTCATTTCGTGGTTTCAGTTTGAGGCCCATGAGTAGTCAGAAAGTTCTATTTGAAATTAGAAAATAGAAAGAAAAAGAATTATGTCATGTAGTTGTCGTATTGCTTAGATCATCATGGACTTTTGTGAGCCAATTTTGGGATTCTCTCGTTCATTTGGCAAATATCTTTAAAATTAAAAATGATCTTTGCATAGAATTTAGAGAATTTGAACGAAATCTAAATGAAATATAAGTGCATGCTACATCGAAGCCGCAATTAAATTCAAATATTTTTTTTACAAATTTTGGCACTTAAACATTCTTCTGGATTCTTCTAATTGTGAACTTGATGATAGTTGAAATCAAAATTGCCGGTGAGAAGTTTAATATTCTATTGATGTCCAAAAATCTGCAAACCAAAACAAAAAAACTTATACGAAAAATTAGTGTGACTTCAATATTTTTTCGTCGCAGAAGTGGCATCGAATCAACAGACGTGCTAAATCGACGACGCAATTAAAATTGAATTTTATTTTACAAATTTTCGCGCATTATTCACTCTACTTACTTTGTACTTGATGCTTAAAGTCCTCCGCAATCATTGACGAGACGTCCGATAGTGTAATGATGTCCCAAAACTAGCAACAGAACACAAATAAACTTATATTAATATTTCGTGCGACTTTTTATGATTTTGCGGCGTTGAACTGACTTGTAATTGTCAAGCGTGCCATATCAATGCCGCGATTAAATGTGAATTTTTTTTATTTGATTTTAAGTCCTTATACACTCTACTTACTGTGTACTTGATGATTGAGGTCCTTAATAATGATTAACGAAGCGTCCAATAAAATAATGATGTCCCAAAACTAGCAACAGAACACAAAGAAACTTATATAAAATTTTTGTGCGACTTTGCATATTTTTGCGGCGCAGAAGTAGATTAGAATCAACGAATGTGCCACATCGACGCCGCGATTAAATGTGATTTATTTTTTTATTGATTTTAAGTCCTTATACACTCTACTTACTGTGTACTTGATGATTGAGGTCCTTAATAATGATTAACGAAGCGTCCAATAAAATAATGATGTCCCAAAACTAGCAACAGAACACAAAGAAACTTATATAAAATTTTTGTGCGACTTTGCATATTTTTGCGGCGCAGAAGTAGATTAGAATCAACGAATATGCCACATCGACGCCGCGATTAAATGTGATTTATTTTTTTATTGATTTTAAGTCCTTATACACTCTACTTACTGTGTACTTGATGATTGAGGTCCTTAATAATGATTAACGAAGCGTCCAATAAAATAATGATGTCCCAAAACTAGCAACAGAACACAAAGAAACTTATATAAAATTTTTGTGCGACTTTGCATATTTTTGCGGCGCAGAAGTAGATTAGAATCAACGAATATGCCACATCGACGCCGCGATTAAATGTGATTTATTTTTTTATTGATTTTAAGTCCTTATACACTCTACTTACTGTGTACTTGATGATTGAGGTCCTTAATAATGATTGACGAAGCGTCCAATAAAATAATGATGTCCCAAAACTAGCAAAAAACACAAAAAAACTTAAAAAAAAATTTTGCTTGACTTTCTTTGCCTTTTATTATGCATTCCTTTTTTGTACATCAAATCACAAAACTTACTTTGTAGTTGGGATGTAATTGTTTATTTATTTATAAAGGCAAATAAATACCAAATCACTTTAAATGGTTTAAAAGTTTTTTTATGAAATTAAAAACTGATTTAAAACTTTAAGAAAAAGATACAATTCGTGTGAAACAATCATTTTAGGCGACATAAACTTGGATGCTAATGGTGATTCACTAGACTCCCAACGATACGTGTCACTTCTGAGCTCTTACGACTTCAAAATTTTAAACACACACATGTCTAGAAACGCTAGTGGCAGAATCATTGATCACGTCGTATCAAACTTCTCAGACCATTATACTGTCACTAATTCTACTATTTCCAACAACTTGAGCGACCACAATATCATCCTCACGAACCTAGAAGGCATAAAAATACAACAGAAAAAACGAACAATGGATATTAAGCAAATAGATTATGAAAAACTAAAGGCTGACTTCAGCAAACAATGCGAGAGCAAATCTTTATTGAAAGAACAGAATCCAGACATAATAGCCGAATCCATAGTTACAGCTCTAAAAAATGCAGCTACAAACTCCACAACTGTCAGGAAATTGAATGTAAAAAATATTCCTTTTTGTTCCTGGTATAATCCTCCAATAGCCAAAGCTATTGCAGCCAAGGATAAGATCGCTAGGAAGTTTAGAACAAACAAAAGGAACACAAACTTGAAACTCAAACTTCAAGTCCACACAAAAAAAGTCGATTCAATCATTGCCGCAGAAAAAAAGAAATTTATCGAAAGTTCGTTCAACCAAAACGACCCAAAAAAAATGTGGAGGAACATCAATGAAATGTTAGGACGAAAATCCAAAGATAAAGTGAATGCCATCTTTAATAACCAACAAGATTTGATTGTCGATGAGAAAAAAATTTCTGAGCTACTAAATAATCACTTCATTGAGAGTGTTTCATCCCTAAGCAACAATTTAAAGCCAAGCCTGTTTGATGTAAACACACACTCTGTAGAGAAAACGATGATCTTAGATGCGACATGTGAGGAAGAAGTTCTCACGACAATTAATTCACTCAAGAAATCTTCACCTGGAGTTGATGGTATCACAGTCGAAATGGTCAAATTTATGGCTAATGATTTGTCACCTCTGCTCTCTCACTTAATTAATCGTATGTTTGAAACTTCTATTTACCCGAAATGCTTCAAAACAGCTTTAGTCATTCCAATAAACAAGACAGGCGACAAGACGAACATCAACGACTACCGACCAATTTCAATTCTTCCCATACTCAACAAAATAGTCGAGAAAATTCTTCTTCATCGCCTTCAAAGCTTTACGCATGACTATTTGGACCTAATTTACTGCCAACAGTATGGTTTTCGCCCTAAATGTAACACAGAAATTGCGGCCACCGAACTCGTTCAGCATATACAGAATGCCATTGATAAAAAATTAAAGGTCTCAATGGTCACGATGGATTTACAAAAAGCCTTCGACGTAATCGATGTTCATAAACTTATACAAACACTATCTAGTACAGGAATTAGAGGAAACACGCTCAATTTAATCCAAAGCTACCTAACAAATCGCGAGCAAGTCGTCAAAGTCGGTGAACATATCAGTTCCTCTATTAAGTTCTCTCGTGGAGTGGTTCAGGGATCTATCCTTGGTCCTTGGCTCTTTATCATATTCATCAACTCAATTTCTAGCTTGCAGTTATCTGGAAAGTTGTTTCTTTACGCCGACGACTGTATACTCATCAACACTCATGACCAGAACGAACAAATCGATTTAAAGATCTGCAAAGACATGAAAATAATAATTAATTTTTTCTGTCACAAGAATCTAATTCTCAATCAATCAAAGACTAAATTCATAATCTTTCATTCTTCTTATTATAAGGTCAACGTCCCGGAAACAATATTGATTGAGTCGACAGACGATGACATAGTGAAAATAGCTGGGTCTTATGTGATTGAAAGAGCTGACAAAGTGAAATATCTGGGTCTTATAATGGATCCACAATTGAAATGGGAAGATCACATTAAACACGTAGAATCAAAGATATCTTGTGCAGCTGGAATACTCTGGAAATTGAAAACACAATTGCCAACATCATCCAAAAAGTCAATCTACACTGCTTTAATCGATTCGCATTTGAATTACTTGACCCCAATCTGGGGAAGTGCGAGTGATGCAGCTTTAAAGTCACTACAAGTTGTCCAAAATCGTGCGCTTAGAAATGTTTATTGCCTAGACAGAACAGAAAATAGAGTGCAGATGTACCTACACAAAGTCAATAGCTTTCTTCCCATTAGAGCAATATTTTATGTCAATACAGCATCTCTTATGTTCAATTGTATCAAAAATAAGTATCACAATAACTTACAGTTCTCATTCTCCATTCCCAGAAGCTCCAGATCGAGAAAATTCATTAAGCCACAAAATTCACGAACACAATATGGACTGAGACGTATCTCTTCAATTGGTGCAAAAATCTTTAATGAACTGCCAGAGAAGATACAGAAATCACATCACATCCACTCATTCAAGCGAGCCACGAAAGATTATCTCCGTAACGATATGTTTCTGGATTCCTGCTTCAACGGACAATTTCTCTCAAAATACTTATGATTTTACCTAAAATATGTAGACCCTTTTAATTACAATGTCCAGCTTAATTATTTTGCGGTACTTATCTGAATTCCTGCAATTGTTTCCTATATATTCAATCACTACATGGCTAATTATTCAATCTTTGTTCTAAATGTATGTTTACATATTTTAAAATTACCGAGACGATACATTCTCCACTACTGATTTAATTTTCGAATCTCATTTCAAATATTTTTTGGTCTTTAAAATTTTTTATTTGAATTTGCTTGTTTTAAATATTATTCGCACGTTAATTTTATAATGCCTACACTCGGTATTCTTTCAAAGAGGATCTTAAAGGAAACTTAATGTTTCATTGATCTCTTTTGCTGTAACATTAATTTTACTGTAATTTTATTCAATTTTTATATTTAATGTAATTCTTCACTCTCTCAAAGGTTTTTTATGCCTCTTCAAACAGTTTAAGTACTGTTTTAGGGGGCTTTTTCCTTGAAAGGAGAGAGTGGGAAAAAAGGAAGATAAAATAAATAAATAAATATATAATGAAGGTAAAAAAAAAAAAAAAAAAAAAAAAAAAAAAAAAAAAAAAAAAAAAAAAAGATATTTAAAATTTTTTCTGCTGGCATGGTAATATCTCCACGACGGCAGGTTTTACAAATCTGTGCAAGCATGTATGTTGAACAAAAATAAAACTTATGGCGGTGTGGTGCTGGTACAAAATTAAAACGGTGCTAGATTGACGAAAATATTTTAAGTTGGCACAGTTTTTTTTCGGTGCCAGTGTGAAGCCATCTCGATGCTAAAATTTGTGCTGGCACCAAGCCGAAACATCGATGCGGCACAAATTTTGATCGGTTGCTGGCGTGTGCCAGGATTGTGCCAAGAACTTGGCACACTGTGCCTTTCGGGTATTATATTATATTAAATTATAATTTATCTCAAACTTCTTGTGTGATCCGTGAAATCGGGCCAGTTTAGGACACACAAATGTTTCTACTTTCCTGCTTAATCTATCTAGTTCCTACATGTTAAGGGGGTCTTTCGTTTTAGTATAGAAGTTGCATCAAGAAACGGATTGTAATCAATTACAATGGAATGTAAAAAAATAATGGAACATTTAGAGCTAGTTTAAATTGAGCGCGTAATTTAGCAGTCACCAATAAAAGCGTGCCTTTTTAAAAGTTTTTTTAAAAGTATTTTATTTTTGTAAGTACCCTGTTTTTTCGTTATAAGCTAGTAGCTTAGAAGAAAAAAAAGTGATTTTTTTGGCTCACTAGTAGCTTAGTAACGAGTAGTAGCTTAGTAAAGAAATTGAACTTCAATGAAAATTTTGAATTTTTTAACTTAATTAAAGAAATTTTGCTATCTTCCCGATTTTATTTCATTGACAATGTCATAAGGTATTGAAACTGATACCTAAAAAGTTGAAAAAGATTAATTATACTTTATTTTTGGTAGTAGCTTAGTAAAGATTACAAAAAAATTTCAAGTTCAAAAAAACTTTACTAAGCTAGTAGCTTAGTAACGAGTAGTAGCTTATAACGAAAAAACAGGGTACAAATAATTAAATATATTATATAATATATTATTAAGTATCAAATTTTACACAAACACAAACAAACACACACACACACACACACACACACATGTGTATTATGAAAAAGGAAATGCACGGAGATAATATAAATAAATTTTATTTTTTATTCATTTTTCTTTAAAAATTTTAGAGGACTGTTATTGTAAGGATAAGCAAGTAATATACAACTTTATATCACATATTTCCCATGGGAAACTGTTTCATAGTCACTGTAAATATGTGTGTGGTGAATAGATAGATGGTGAAAATTCATTTCTAAAAACAAGTTAGGGTTCAAGAAAATAGAGCAAAGGGCAGATAGGATAAAGAAAACTTTATGTTAACCGCAAAAAGTATTAAGAGAATGAGAAAATGTAAAGAAAGGATCATAAAATTTTTGAAAACATGATTATTCGTTTACGGTAGGCCAATAGGAAACAGCATTTTATTAGACTGGCATTTGTTCCATTATCTTTTAAAAAATATAAAATTTTTCTTGATAGAATATTATAATAAAAGAAAAAAAGTCGACTAACAGACAATGAGCATACTCACTTACACAGAATAGGCATAATAACAAATAAGACTTAGAAAAAATGAAAGAAAACAGATTTTTACATAAGTTTCTTCACAAACAGTGAATCGAACACGAAATTTTTGAAAAATTTTATCTATGGAATTACTAATTGGCTTTATTTGATTGATTATATTATCCGACCTAAATATAGAAAGTGTTTTAACAAGAAATTCGGGTTAATATCTGTCATTAATCATTTTAAAAAATAAATAACGTGAATATAAGTCTAAAACATCTTAAATACAGTGAAACATTTAACAGTCTAAACAGATTTGAATATTTTTATCTCACTTGTGTTTTGTAATAATCGGTTGAAAATTAACCGTTTGACGCAGTTTTCTCGTTAATTACAGCATATTATTAAGTAGAACTCACATCTTTTTGAAGATAATTTAGTTTAGAATTACTTAAATTACTCAATCACTGGCTAAATCATGTATATGAAGAGAATTTTTATGAACAAATTTCACATTTTCTGAAGATTTAACCGTTTGACAACAGTTTTATTAAAATAATTAATTAAAGACATATTTATGCTGTTAAGTTTTAATTGTCATAAAATCACTTCATATTAAGCTATAAGATAAGCTTATCAAATCGAGTTAAATGTTTTTAATTAAAGAGAATAACACTTTTAAATTTTTTTTTTCGATTTTCCCACTCATGGAATTACCCTTTATTTATGGTTGAATTTTGTAAAAATCACAGTAAACTTTAGTTTTAACTAGTGTATCGGGTAGAAACCCAATGCGGATTATATTCACACCGTACTATCATAAGTCTTATGAATAGACCAAGATTTGCCCATCATAAGTATGAAGGTATGAAGCTTGATAAGTCAACTAAGCTTCGCTCAGCATAAGTTTGAAGTTATAAAGCTATCGCGTAAGCTGAGCTACGTTCAGCATAAGTTTGAAGATATGAAGCTAGAGAGGCAGCTGAGCTTCGCTCAGCATAAGTTTGAAGTTATAAAGCTATCGCGTAAGCTGAGCTACGCTCAGCATAAGTTTAAAGATATAAAGCTAGAGTGTCAGCTGAGCTACGCTCAGCATAAGTTTGAAGATATGAAATTAGAGAGGCAGTGGAGCTTCGCTCAGCATAAGTTGAAGTTATAAAGCTATCGCGTAAGCTGAGCTACGCTCAGCATAAATTTGAAGATATAAAGCTATCGAGTCAGCTGAGCTACGCTCAGCATAAGTTTGAAGGTATAAAGCTTGACGAATATGCCAAATATTCTTTAAAAGTTTTTTAAAAAAAATTTTCACCCAAAGTTGAATTTTATAAAAATCACAGTCAACTTTTGTTTTAAAAAATTCGTAAGAAAGGAAAGTTTTTTGCCATTTCTGAAGCAACGGCTGTTCCTACCTTGCCCAAAAACAATACAGCTCTTCTATAGAGTAGCACGGATCAAATGTAAAAAACTAGAAGTCTCTACGATGTCTCGTTATTGAGATTTCTTGCTGATTAACTTGCTTGCTTGCTTGCTTGCTTGTTTGCTTACAGAAAGCGTATTTTGCGATTTTCTCAGCAATGCCACAACCAATTTGAAATCTGTTTTTTGAAAATGATGTAAAATTTCAGGCACAAACTTTTCTTCTTGCCTTTTTATAACCAACTTTGCTTTGTTTTCTCACAAAATGCGAAAAACTGATTTTTCAATCTGAACAAAACCAATAGATTCACACGTAAAAACGGTGTGAATATAAAAAAATAAACAAAACCCCTAAAATTTCAACATAACCTAATACCTTTAACATAATCCACTGATAATTAATTATAGCCGAATCAATGTTATTGTTAGAATTGCCTCATTTTACATTTTAATACTGAACTCCAATAAACTTCAAATTTGCCAAAAATAAATGTTTTTATCTCAATTACATTCTCAAAAACTGAATGAAATAACAACGCGAGTTGCTATAAAAATTTATGTAAACATGAATGAGTTGGATAAACCATCTGTATTTATATTGATAAAAAAAATATAATAATATGTAGGAAAAAAAAAGATGTTTTTTTTTAAGTTGAGTTGAGTTTAATTAGCCAGTCAAGGTCAATAATCTAAGAGGTGAAATTTGCAGTCTTAAAAATAATTATCTGTAAAAAGAAAGCTAATTGCTTGTAGATAAATTAATAAGGGTATTGCGATGCTAAATGATAACACGAGGAGCAGGAGGGGTTATGAACCAATTGCATCCAAACAAACTAGTGTATCGGGTAGAAACCCAATGCGGATTATATTCACACCGTACTATCATAAGTCTTATGGATAGACCAAGATTTGCCCATCAGTAGTATGGAGGTATGAAGCTTGATAAGTCAACTAAGCTTCGCTCAGCATAAGTTTGAAGTTATAAAGCTATCGCGTAAGCTGAGCTACGCTCAGCATAAGTTTGAAGATATGAAGCTAGAGTGTCAGCTGAGCTACGCTCAGCATAAGTTTGAAGTTATAAAGCTATCGCGTAAGCTGAGCTACGCTCAGCATAAGTTTGAAGATATGAAGCTAGAGAGGCAGCTGAGCTTCGCTCAGCATAAGTTTGAAGTTATAAAGCTATCGCGTAAGCTGAGCTACGCTCAGCATAAGTTTGAAGATATGAAGCTAGAGTGTCAGCTGAGCTACGCTCAGCATAAGTTTGAAGTTATAAAGCTATCGCGTAAGCTGAGCTACGCTCAGCATAAGTTTGAAGATATGAAGCTAGAGAGGCAGCTGAGCTTCGCTCAGCATAAGTTTGAAGTTATAAAGCTATCGCGTAAGCTGAGCTACGCTCAGCATAAGTTTGAAGATATGAAGCTAGAGAGGCAGCTGAGCTTCGCTCAGCATAAGTTTGAAGTTATAAAGCTATCGCGTAAGCTGAGCTACGCTCAGCATAAGTTTGAAGATATAAAGCTAGAGTGTCAGCTGAGCTACGCTCAGCATAAGTTTGAAGATATGAAGCTAGAGAGGCAGTGGAGCTTCGCTCAGCATAAGTTGAAGTTATAAAGCTATCGCGTAAGCTGAGCTACGCTCAGCATAAGTTTGAAGATATAAAGCTAGAGTGTCAGCTGAGCTACGCTCAGCATAAGTTTGAAGATATGAAGCTAGAGAGGCAGTGGAGCTTCGCTCAGCATAAGTTGAAGTTATAAAGCTATCGCGTAAGCTGAGCTACGCTCAGCATAAGTTTGAAGATATGAAGCTAGAGAGGCAGCTGAGCTTCGCTCAGCATAAGTTTGAAGTTATAAAGCTATCGCGTAAGCTGAGCTACGCTCAGCATAAGTTTGAAGATATAAAGCTAGAGTGTCAGCTGAGCTACGCTCAGCATAAGTTTGAAGATATGAAGCTAGAGAGGCAGCTGAGCTTCGCTCAGCATAAGTTTGAAGTTATAAAGCTATCGCGTAAGCTGAGCTACGCTCAGCATAAGTTTGAAGATATAAAGCTAGAGTGTCAGCTGAGCTACGCTCAGCATAAGTTTGAAGATATGAAGCTAGAGAGGCAGTGGAGCTTCGCTCAGCATAAGTTGAAGTTATAAAGCTATCGCGTAAGCTGAGCTACGCTCAGCATAAGTTTGAAGATATAAAGCTATCGAGTCAGCTGAGCTACGCTCAGCATAAGTTTGAAGGTATAAAGCTTGACGAATATGCCAAATATTCTTTAAAAGTTTTTTAAAAAAAATTTTCATCCAAAGTTGAATTTTATAAAAATCACAGTCAACTTTTGTTTTAAAAAATTCGTAAGAAAGGAAAGTTTTTTGCTTTTTTTGAAGCAACGGCTGTTCCTACCTTGCACAAAAACAATACAGCTCTTCTATAGAGCAGCACGGATCAAATGTAAAAAACTAGAAGTCTCTACGATGTCTCGTTATTGAGATTTTTTGCTGATTAACTTGCTTGTTTGTTTGCTTACAGAAAACGTATTTTGCGATTTTTTATGAAAAGATGTGAAATTTCAGGCACAAACTTTTCATCTCTGAACGTTTTAAGCTATCTTGCTCCATTTCCTCGCAAAATTCGAAAAACTGATTTTTTAATCTGAACAAAACCAATAGATTCACACGTGAAAATGGTGTGAATATAAAATATCACATTTAAATAACGTCAACAGATGCTTTCAATGTCTGTGAAAGGATATTTTTGATGGGTGTCTTAGCTATAGAAAGGGGAAGTCGAAGAGCTTTGCGAAACGGAGTTAAGTGAAATGTAACATTACTGAGCGGGGTGAAGCAATATGCAATGGAGCGAAGTGGAGTGCTTAAAATTTTGAGATATGATCCATAGAAAAATAGGTTACAAAAAAAGTCAAGCGTTTCAATTTTCAAGAGGCTATAGCATGTAATGGTAAAGTCAAAACATAGTCATATGGGGTATTTTTGTAAAGCTCTTGAAGAGGACTATAATATAGAACTCAATATAATATCTAGTTTGAAAAAAAGTCTGGTGCCGCAAGAATTTTAAGAAGATGACCATGTGGGTGCTTCCAAAAGTTAGCTTATTTCCGTAAAATTGCTTATAATGAATTGTGATAAAATGGTGGAAAAATTATTTTCAGAGACCCTAATGGCTCGGCTGTGACCAAATTTGTTGACCCAAAAAAGACGTTTTTTGACGTTTAGAAGCCATAGATGATGTCCAATTATGAAAGTTTATGTACAGAAAATCCAGTCTCGTAATACACACATTTTTATACCCTTTGAGATTTTTTAAAATGAGTCCTTCAGGCTGTATTAAAAAAAAAGTGTGTTTTTTGTGAAGGAATAACTGACGCGCTTTTGCGTGAAAGTTAAAAAAATTGAATGAAAAAAGTATATTGAATGAACACAATTTTAAAGCCAAGCAATATCATCGTTTCAATAAGGACAGAATGAAAAACTTGAAATTGATCAACGAATTGGAAAATGAGTTTAAAAAGATTAATTAAAATATCTCGTTGTAGATACAATGAACAGGAACTTTTCTGCATCTTTTCGAGTAGATGATCTGCTGAGTCATTCCGGGAGAAATGATAGTAACAGATATAATGACAATGAATAACCATAGTAATGATAGCGTAAAACTTATTTATTTATTCTAAGTATAAAACTGTTAATCATTGGGATTCTCCTTTAAACTTTTCAAACATATTATGCAGCATCATTTTCTTTCATTATTTAAAATCCAAAGGCTGAAAATCTTTAATAATTCATATAATTCATAATTCTTATAAAAAAATCTCTTCTTCTATTAATTTTTGTCTGTTTTTGCGTCCTCTTGTTAATTAAATGAAACCCCATCATCTCCCATCATAAAATAAGTGTGTATTTTGTAACAACATCAGACTACGTAAGTACTATTAGACACTAAAAGGGAAATAAAGTCTCTTGCAAGAGAATCAGAAGGAAAAAGATTAAGTTGGTATTAAAAATCATTTAGTATGTCTCGTCACCTCCTACTGACTATAAAAAGGAAAATAAAATAAAATTGGTCTTTTTTACTTTTTTAATATGCAAAGCATATATCTAGTACTACAAATCGCCCGAAGAGACGACAAGGAAAGACTGAGTGAGAAAAGTGATAAAGTTTCATAATCTTCCAGCTGCAGACATCAAAAGAAAGAGTAAAATTTATATTTTATGCATAAGTTCTTTTTTCACTCCTTTTTATGCATACAACAGAACTGCTTCAAAATTTTTGCACACTTACTCCTTGTTCTGATAATTTCTCTTTTTGTCTACTAAGGTATAATATTGCTATCTAGGACAGATATTCTATGAGCACTAAAAGTGTTGATGAGTTTTAGTAAAAAAAAAAGAGAAAGAAATAAAAAAGAAGAAATTAAAATTTTAAAAATGCAAATTTGAGTGCATTAAGCTAAAATGTAAATTTTAGCTTGTAAG
Source organism: Chironomus riparius (assembly GCA_917627325.4). Taxonomy (NCBI): domain Eukaryota; kingdom Metazoa; phylum Arthropoda; class Insecta; order Diptera; family Chironomidae; genus Chironomus; species Chironomus riparius. Next base: position 35,315,940 of record OU895878.1, on the reverse strand, counting down.
GATGCTTGCCAAGAATCATTTAGAAAAAAGCATGGAGAGTTTAAAAAAAAAAATATGAGTTACATCGTCCTTACAAATCCTGTGAATGTGATAATTGAATTAAGAAACCCGGCAAATTGAAAAGAATATTGAAAAGTTAAATTATTGTATTTAATTAAGTCAGGAAACTGATTTTTGCTTCTACAGTCTATTGAATGGATTTGTGTGATTTCGATTAAATTTTTATAAAATTTTGAAAATTCATAAATTACGTTATTAGTGTTTTTGGGAAAAGTCAAATTTAGAGTTTACGAACAGTTATAGACAAAGTGTGTACTATCAAGTTATATAATTCTTACCAAGGCGTGGAAACTCAGGATTAATCCTTTAAAATCCCGATGGATTAGGAGTTAAAAATTGTATGATTCTGACCAATCTTAGTCCTATAGAATAAATTTTTTGAAAAATTACTTTCAAATTTGTTTAACCACATGTATGATCTTTCTAACGATACCAAACATTGTATATAAATTTTTGAAGCTTCAGAGATACAGTTAAAAATACACAAAATGGTTTTTTCATATATATAAAAAAAAGACAAAATTTAAAAATCATACAGAACGTGAATTTTTTTTAGTTTACCTCAAATTTTAATAAACTTTTTTCTTATTTTTCCATTCTGTTGCCATCGCAAATGCAGTCATTTTCCATCCTGAAAGATTATGAAAAACAAGAACAGCAAGAGAACTAACGAACTCTCTAGTTTGCATTTTCGACAACGGACAAAGTTTTGTGTAATAAATTTATTTTTAATGTCAATTCCAAAGTTTTATGCTTACAGAAATGTTGTTATGTGGTATTTTGTTCTCCCTGTATCTTTATTTTTCAGTATGTATGTTTGAAATTAAGACATATTGATAACTTCATAAAGTTACTGTTACACTTTTAAAGTATATTGAGTGAAATAAAATTTCCGGGGCTTTTTTTTTAAAAAAAAATAAACTATTCGACAAAACTTAATGATTTTGAATGTAAAATTTAATTGCAAAGAAAATTTACTCAAACTCGATAATTCCATTGATAGACAAAATCAATTTCCAGAGGTCGAAGCGAGCATAGCGAAGCGAGTTTTTAGCGAGTTCGCTTCGCTAAAAATTCAACTTGCTAAAGTCGACCTGTAGCGAGAAATTTTTTTTTCTTTTCGCCTTAGCGACCTATAGCGAACTCAATTTTATTTTTTTCGCTTTAGCGAACTATTAGCGAACTTAATTTTTCAAAGTTCGCTATAGCGAACTATTGGCGAACTAGAAAAAATTTTTTGGCTTCATGTAAAGAGATGTCTGATTGCGTTTGTGAAGTATGTAATTTCATACAAAATTGCAAAAACTTATAGTTCGCCAATAGTTCGCTATAGCGAACTTTGAAAAATTAAGTTCGCTAATAGTTCGCTATAGCGAAAAAAATAAAATTGAGTTCGCTATGGTTCGCTAAGGCGAATAGAAAAAATTTTTTCTCGCTACAGTTCGACTTTGGCAAGTTGAATTTTTAGCGAAGCGAACTTGGCGAACCAAGTTCGCTTCGACCTCTGTCAATTTCGAAAGCAAAGTAAATAAACTGAAAACCCTGCTGAAAACTATTTTTCAAAAAAACGTTAATTTAACTTTATCTTATTGGTAATATTCAAATACTTTTAGCTCTAATTTTTTACTCAATCTCATTTAAAATTTAAATAAACTATTTTCCTCGTTCAATCAATTGAAAAAACATGAAGGAAATTTATACATCGAAAGCTGATGGAAAAAAAAGATTTTGCACATGAATTGAATAAAATTGATTATCATCCTGATATTTTTTTGTGCTTTGTTGTCGTAAAGCAATTAAAACTTTTCAATTAAATTTTTTAAATATACATAAAATCACTCGCGCTTTGGACACATACAAAAATAATTCATTTACTAAATCCCATACAAGCCAACGAGATATTTTACGTTATTTCGTCAGAAATTTAAATTTAGCGCACTTTTTTATGAGTTTGTTTACAAAAAAGAAGTATGTTTAAAAAACATTCAAAATACATAATTACAAATTTTTCTTTAATTAATGTTGATTGATGTTCCAAAATGGCTCTAATAGTATTATTTGATGTCTGGTAATATATTAAAACCAAATCAATTTAAAATGTAAATTCACACCGGATGTATTCACACCATCGAAAGTCTTGTGCCCATAGAAGCCTGTGTGAAGTACTACGGTTCAAGTTCGAATTTCGAGCTGAAACTTTGCTTGTTTAAAGACACTTTTGCGACACTGTTTGACATCTCTTCCATTTTTTTCCGACATCCCTTAGTTCTCGAGAAATCGAGAGTTGAATTTTGGACAAAAAGCCTGGAGTCCTTCACGTTTCACTCAGAAAATTTTCTCAGATTAAATTTTTGTTTCGAGTTTTAAAAACTTTTTTAACTAATAAATTAATAAATTAATAATAAATTAATTCTCCGTTTGCAAATAACTAAAATTTGTCAAAAATAAGCATTTCAAGTAAATTAAAAAGTTTTCAATAGAATTTTTTTTCTGCATTTTGCCAAGAAATTTGAATTTGAATGAAATAATTGAAGCCTTTTCTAATTCCGGGATCCCGTCATTGAAAACCCTAATTTTTATCAATTTGTATTGAATACGAAGAAGCATGAAGCGTTCCTTTCTGTATTACTGAAATTGTAAAATCGGAAAGAGAGGTAACGTTAAAAAGTTCTTGCCGTCTTTTCCCCCCTTCTACTTTAGTCTATAAAAATGTCGGAAAAATCAACAGCATCAGTAATCAATGTCATGAATTGTTTTTAAAATGGTTTATTACCCTAAAAGCTTTTTGGTGCTGAATAAACATTAAAGAAATTGAGAAAGTAAAAAAAGTATTAACAAGAATTTTTATTTTGAAAGATTTTCGTATGATATTAATGTTAAAGGAAAGAAGAGAAATTGCAAAATGTTAAAAATACACAGTGGTGCTACATTCATACGTATATTTTTAATGAAATTATTAAGGAAAAAGTTTTTTGATAAACGTTTCTCAATATTTGCAAACAATTTTTCCACCCATTGCTGCTTTTTTCTAGATTCTATGTGTTTTTTTTTCTTCTTCATACATATTATACTGTGGGAAATATTATATTCAACATTTTGTTGTTTATCTCTTTGGTCGCAAAATTATTTTGATGGGCCTAGAGCATCTTAAAACATTTTAAAGTTTCATTACTACGTAAGAAATTTGTGTGTGTAACATTTTCAGAATAAATCATTATGCAGGAACAAATTTAGCAGCAATATTTTATATTTTAATTTCATAAATGTAGGCGAAGAAAATGTTAAATTTCTTTTTGTTTTCTTATTTACTAAACACTCAGAATACAAGACCTTTTAATTTTATAAATGTAATTTTTTTTCAGTATAATATGCAGTAATATTCCAATTTTGTATGACAAAGTAGTAAAATCAATATTTCAGTTACCATATGACACTAACTAGTTCGAACAAGTCATGTTTGCAGAATGCAAATGTTTTAAGTCGTTGGGAAATCTGGTGATCAACATTTTCTTACCTACTTTATCTTTTTCATTTGAATTTGTAAATATCTCTAAACTCTGATAAGAATCAAACCGCTTTAAAACACATTCCATTCTTACCATAAATTCAGTACGCAACTTTTGTGGTCTAGATCAGTATATATAAATACATTAGATGCATATCTATTCATTTTTTTTTCACTGACGGACGTGTAGATAGATATGAAAAAAAATTCCCTATAGCATTAATCAATAGAACTAATGGAATTTTAAAAATTAAAATTAAATTATGTTATGCAACTTATGATAGGCAGCATATATAGGCACTGAAACCAAAAAATAAATGCTTTATAATCATCAAATTTTTAAGATAGGACTTTAGCCTCAAACCTCGTAATTTGAAAGTAAGACCAAAAATTTCCAAAAATTTAAGGAAAATGTTCGTTTAAAAAACTTAAACTTTTTTGTCATCTTAATGTCAAATGCAAAAACACAAAATCGGAATGAAATCAATCAAACCTTTTTTTTTATTGTAAAACTTTGAAAATTTATTTTTTCGAAATTTTTTTATTTAAATATTTGTTTGTCTTTGTTCATTTTGATTTTGTAATGCATTGTTATTTGTCTAAATATCAGAGATCGAAGCCGATTTTTTCGGCTTAACTCAATTTTTGATTTTTTTGTTAGAAAAAAGCCATTTGACACCCATTTCAAGTATTTAAATTGAACTTTACATGCTTTACTATGATTCTGTGTAATATTTTGCCAGCATGTAGCTATAGGAAGCTCAGAATTTCAAGTTAAAGAATGTTAAGCCGAAATTTAAGCCGATCGGCTTAAAATCGGCTAAATTGAAATTCTGAGCTTACTATAGCTACATGCTGAAAAAATATTACACAGAATCATAGTAAAGCATGTAAAGTTCAATTTAAATACTTGAAATGGGTGTCAAATGGCTTTTTTCTATCAAAAAAATCAAAAATTGAGTTAAGCCGAAAAAATCGGCTTCGATCTCTGCTAAATATTTATAAATTATAACAAAATCAGGATTGTTTGGAACCAATGCTAGCAAACAGAAATTTTTGAGTTCTTATTATTCGAACTTCGAATTTTTAAGGTTCTTATTTGTCGAAAATCGAATCTTCGAAGTTCTTATTTTTAAAAAAATTCGTTGTGAATTATTATTTTACGAGTAAATTGTAATTTTAGTGAACATTCCTACTAGTTTTTATGATTAAGATAATCACTGTGAGGAAATTTCATTCCTTAAATGTTCATGATTTAAAAAACAGCTAGTTTAAAAATAAATTATAAAATAACGGACTTTCTTATTTTGAAATTTTAAAAAAATACCGTGCGAAAATTTTGAAATTTTTTTGTTTGTAACGGACTCTGTTCTCTTTGCTAACATTGGGTTTGGAATAACTTGCGTTGAAACTTTTAAACTTTTTGTTTTACTCTTTAACTTAGGTCTTTGGTAATCAAATAAAATAAATGTTTCTCGTGCCCTGTGTAAAAAAAATTTAAAACAAGAGAAAACAAGAACATTGGACGGAGAAAATAAATAATATCGATATTTATCGATCGTAGTCTCTAAGGAAAAGGAAATTTTTGCCTAATGTTAAAGGTCAGCAAGAGTAAAATCAAGAAATGAAAGCGGAAAGTAGAAAATCATGATGAAGCTGATGATGGCTAGGGTAGTGTTATTATGTGGTTTGAATTCAGGCATAAAATTGTAGCCATTAGACCTTTTTTGCAATTCTTTCCCTTTAAACGTTTCAAACATAGAAATAAAAGTTTTTTGCTAGATTTTCTATGTTCACGATAGGCGGTCTGGATGGATGGATAAGAAATATAATAATGTTACGTGGGCATAAACACAATAACAAAAGAGAGGAAAATATCTATGGAAAAAAGCGTGAGCAGAATCTAAAATATTTTGGAATTTTAAAGATTTATTTGAAACAAGGCGGTAAAACTCAAGATTAATCCCTAAAAGTCCTGAAAAATCCGAAAAAGTAATCCGTAAATCACAGTACTTCCAAACATTTTTTTCTCGATTGTCACCGTTTTGATTCGAAACTTTTAGAACAATATGTAGTTACAATAATGATACGGGAAACTTGAATATGTGAGATGAATCTTTGATGCAATAAAACCTTTATAAGGCTGTTTGCTCACGTTTCTAAAATATTAAACTGAAATACTTTATTCGTAGACTTCTTACATTTTTACGTGTATTTAGTTCAGCTGTTCACAACGCTTTAATATTTTCAAAAAATATGCGTCAAATAATTTAAAAATTATATAAAAATAATTTTATCTGGCTTTAATGTGACACCAATAAATTTTCTGTTTTACAGAGTGGTCTTAAAATTATTATCACAATGATTTCTGTCTGCATTGGTTTTAAAAACGAAATTGAATGAGTTATAACATTAAAAAAAAACATTGATTGGACTTGACTTAATTTGATGATGGCTTCCTCTTTCTCTTCATGTTTGCTTCACAAATTCTATTCAACATTTCGCTTTATAAATGAATGGATAGTAAGCTTACCGTTCTAATGATGAGTTGAAATGCATTTAGTTGATATTCGAAATCTTTTTTGACATTGTCAACTTTTGTATTTAAGGTGATAATAAAATATCTTACTGCATGATTTTATATTGTTTGTAAATAATTTACAAGAAAATCAGAACTACAAGCTGAAAAATTAAAAATTTCAATTTTCGATCACTTTTTTCGCGGTTTTGCTCTCTTTTTTTGTGTTTTCGTTATGCCGTTAATCTGCCAACGTTTCAGCATATTATAATGTTTTTGCTTTCAGAAAATTTGCTTCACAGAAAATTATTAGGAGCTTCGTTTCTTATTGAAAAGTTAATGAACCATCAATTGATTTTTAATTAATCATTTTTGACATGTCAAAAGTCCTAAGAATTTTGATTTGCACATATTCATCTATGTAATTCTTTAATCTTTCCTTTCAAATTCGGGGTTTTAAAAATTACAAAGAATTACCCAAAATTGATTTTTAAATAAAAATAAAAAAAAAAACAATGAAACAATGTTAAAAACTGAAGGTACTCATTTTTACTGTGTTATGTATTGAAATTTAAGCTTATTTAAATATCATTTTGTCTGATTATTTCAAGTTCAATTTTAGTTTATATTTCATGTTGTAATGTTGTAAGCATTGTGTGAATGATTGTCATATCGACAATATTCTAAATAATGAATAAGAGATCGGTTTCTGGTTGGAATCGAACCCATGCCATTTCAAAATAGGGTCACAAATATTCCACTCTGCTCCGACACCACACATGTTAAAAGTTTCACTTTTAAAATTTGAAAATAAAAAAAAAGTTCTAGTGAAAGACTTCAGCGGATTTTTCCAACTCCAAAAGTTTATGTGCTTTAGAGTTTCCTTATTGAATTTCATAATATTAAACATTGGGTACAGTTAAAAGTTTTTGTAATATAAGTTTTAAATTTTCTCGCTAAGTTTTTCTCAAAATTAAATTGAGGCATTTAACTATTATTCACATTTTATGTTTTTTTTTGAATTTGATGGTTAATTTTATCATAAAAGTATAAAAGATTTCAGATTTATTTCTAAGTATTTTATACGTGATTACATTAAATGAATTTTGCTTTTAATCTACATTTCTTGTAATACCGAAAACGTGTTAATTATAAAAAATGAAAAATCTACATTACATTATGTAATTATTTTAATTTACACTATTCTGGTATATCATGCAATATCACAACAAAACGTTTAATATCATTAAAAATAATTCGAAAATCCTAATACAACTAGTGTATCGGGTAGAAACCCAATGCGGATATATTCACACCGTACCATCAAAAGTCTTATGGATAGACCAAGATTTGCTCAGCATAAGTTTGAAGGGTGGGCGTGAAGTACGGCCGAGACCCATATCGACACAGTTCAAAAGTTATACCTAATTTATGTCATAATTATGTCAGCTACAAAAACACTTAGTTTGAATTTTGTCACCCTCGGGAACACTATGAACCAGTATAGCTGATTTTGGTCCAAATCTCGGCCATACTTCACACTTATTTGAACCACATTTTCTCGTAAATGTTAAAATATTATTAAAAAGTAATTAATCCTGAATTATGTCGCTATTTTGTCAAGTGTTTTAAGATTTGTTTTTTTGTTTCCACAGTGAAGAGTATGAACAAAATTCAGATGGGGTAGTCGAAATTTTAGATTTCGTTTTTTTAAGCTATGCATTACAAAAAGTAATATTTAAATGTGATTTATGTCAGAATTATGTCAATTCAAATAAAACATCTTAAAATTTTTTTTACTAAAGTATACCACAGAAAATCATTTTTCAATTTTGGACTAGGGGCGACCCTAGTCAAAATCAATTTTGTCACTTTTTTTCTTCGAGGGTTTATACAAATGGATTGAAACTTTGCATAAATATTCTAGTGCTTAAAACAAATACAAATAAAACATCCTAAAATTTTTTTGAGCAAAGAACCAAGTAGGAAATATATTTTCAATTTTGGACTAGGGGCGACCCTAATAAAATCAATTTTGTCACTTTTTTCTTCGAGGGTTTATCCAAATGGATTGAAACTTTGCATAAATATTCTAGTGCTTAAAACAAATACAAATAAAACATCCTAAAATTTTTTTGAGCAAAGAACCAAGTAGGAAATATATTTTCAATTTTGGACTAGAGGCGACCCTAGTCAAAATCAATTTTCTCACTTTTTTCTTCCAGGGTTTATACAAATGGATTGAAACTTTGCATAAATATTCTAGAGCTCAAAACAAATACAAATAAAACATCTTAAAATTTTTTTGAGCAAAGAACCAAGTAGGAAATACAATTTCAATTTTGGACTAGGCGACCCTAGTCAAAATAAATTTTGTCACTTTTTTCTTCGAGGGTTTATCCAAATGGATTGAAACTTTGCATAAATATTCTAATGCTTAAAACAAATACAAATAAAACATCCTAAAATTTTTTTGAGCAAAGAACCAAGTAGGAAATACAATTTCAATTTTGGACTAGGGGCGACCCTAGTCAAAATAAATTTTGTCACTTTTTTCTTCGAGGGTTTATCCAAATGGATTGAAACTTTGCATAAATATTCTAGTGCTTAAAACAAATACAAATAAAACATCCTAAAATTTTTTTGAGCAAAGAACCAAGACAAAATTTTAAGTCACATTGTTTTTGAATGTACAACTAAATTTTTAAAATTTGGGTCTGACGACATATAGAATACATTTCTTGCTTTAGTTATTTAAAACTGTTTTGTATAAATATTAGTATACTCACACAAAGTTTCACTGTAATTGGATAAACCTTCGAAGAAAAAAAGTGAAAAACTAGATTTTGACTAGGGTCGCCCCTAGTCCAAAATTGAAATTGTATTTCCTACTTGGGTCTTTGCTCAAAAAAGTTTTAGGATGTTTTATTTGTATTTGTTATAAGCACTAGAATATTTATGCAAAGTTTCAATCCATTTTTATAAACCCTCGAAGAAAAAAAGTGACAAAATTGATTTTGACTAGGGTTGCCCCTAGTCCAAAATTGAAAATGTATTTCCTTCTTGGTTCTTTGCACAAAAAAATTTTTTTCATCCAAAGTTTAATTTAAAAAAAAATCACAGTGAACTTTAGTTTTTAAAAATTCGTGAGAAAGGAAAGTTTTTTGCTTTTTCTGAAGCAACGGCTGTTCCTACCTTGCCTAAAAACAATACAGCTCTTCTATAGAGCAGCACGGATCAAATGTAAAAAACTAGAAGTCTCTACGATGTCTCGTTATTGAGATTTCTTGCTAATTAACTTGCTTGCTTGTTTGCTTACAGAAAGCGTATTTTGCGATTTTTTCAGCAATGCCACAACCAATTTGAAATCTGTTTTTTGAAAATGATGTAAAATTTCAGGCACAAACTTTTCTTCTGTGACCTTTTATAACCAATTTTGCTTTGTTTTCTCACAAAATGCGAAAAACTGATTTTTCAATCTGAACAAAACCAATAGATTCACACGTGAAAACGGTGTGAATATAAAAATGGAAACTTGACAGTCTTGCTTTGAACTTTTTAGATAACAAAAGTTTGTTTCTATTAACTCAGGGTTATGCTTGTTGTATTATTACTTACTTTGAAATTAAGTATTTTACCAGGGATTATCTAAAACTTCCACGATTATTTGCAATCAGAATGCATCATCACGTCTTCTCATATCAAAATTGTTGGTAATGGATCGTTTTTGTAAATCATCGTGTTTTTTAAATGCATGCATTTACTGTGAACTTGTAGGTTTTTAATGAAAGCTGATTGATATAAATATTACCATGTGGCTTATTTTCATGCCGTATAAAGATTGATTATACACTGTATTAAAAGATAACGTTTTGCTTTTAAACAAGCAGAGATGATGATTAGGCGGAAGGAGATCTACATTTAGCCAGTATCTTATCTGCACTTTATACTATAAAAATCATCTGCATTATACCTTTTTTAAAGCAACATTATTTCATCTGCATTTTAGGGAAAATAAATTTCATCTGCACTTTAACAGTACCATCTGCATCTTGACAGTACTATCTGCATTTTAGGGTAGCTGCATTTTAGTGATTTTTAGATTGAGGTGGAAGGAGAATGTGTACATTTTTTTTTGTTTATAGTAATCAATTATAGTCCTAAAATGGAATTTACTCTGTTTCTAGCGATCATGGAAGAGTAAGCATATAGGCGAAAGCAAAAATATCAAATTGCAGTAATGGACTTCCTTATCAAAAGGCATTAATTTCTGCCTTTTGATTTTGCCTATGTCAAAAACATTAATTTTGTTATATTTCGCTGAAATTAATAAATTTTCTTTTCCTTAATATAATCAACACACTTTTTCTTTACGTCAGTTGATAGCTTTTCGCACTTGCGTTTGATTGTAAACAACACAAAGCAAAATGAAATAAAAGTTGAACAAAAACATTTCCGAAAAACATAAAAACGCAATACTTTAATAAATCTCAGAAATCTCAAGGCCGTTTGCTTTTTATTTCTATTATTCATTATTCGTATATTTGTATGTATAACGATGAATCAATGATAAAGAATAAGTTTCTCGTTGTGCGTTGACGCAACGTAGAAATTTTCAATTTGTGAATTTTCAAATTTATGTCATTCTTATTATTCGTATTCACACGGCAGCAACGACAGCAAAAAAAAATCAATTGAGAAGAAGATTTTTATGTGCGATAAGGAGCTTCTATGATGTGTAATGTAATGCAGTAGCATTCTTTTTCACGAAAAATTGGGTGAATGGGTGCGTCTGTCTGCGAAACAATTCCTCTCATAATATTTCCTATTTCTCTCTTACTCATATTCCTGAGCTTGTGCGCCTTGGAATTTTCCATCCAACTTTCCATATTCGGAACAAAAAAATTTCGGTACGAAAAATTGTTATGCTTTCGATACGTTTACTGGAATTGCTTTATTCTTGAGTCATACATATTTTCCATGTTCTCTTTCTCTCAAAAAAGTTCATTACGTCGTTTTGCAAAAGGGAAAGAAACCTTGGAAGGCATGAAAAGAAAGTGTTCTATGGAAAGCAAACTGATTAGACAGATGTCAGTAGTGAATTAAATGTCGACAAAATAAGAGTGTTTTGCTACGCAATTACTGTGTAAAAATACAAAGAAAAGGGAGAATATAGTGTGAAAATCAGAGAGGAATAATTTTGAAGGACAAAATATCAATATAATTAACAAGAAGAAAATAAGAATTTAAAAAATATACGAAAGTGAAATTTTGAGTTCATGAAATTACATAAAAATTTAAAAAGGTGAAGATATAAGTGACATAAAATGTTTTATAAAAAGAAACGAAATATTCTAACTAAAATAAAAACGTTTGTCAAGCGAATATATACATATATATATATACATATATATTAACACTCATCTCTCATACTAGCGTACATAATCGCAAATAATTGATAAGATCAGCAAAGAAAGAAGAAGACTTTTTTGAAATGTTAATATATAAATTTTGTTTCTCCTTTCTTTTTGAGAATGAATGAATAAAGATATGTGTCATGACAATCTAATAAGGATAACGACATATACACTCAGGCATCGCGCAATCATTGACTTTATCAAATTTCCGCTAAATGAGGATAAAAATTTTTATTATTAAATTTCAATTTCCTGACATTTCTCTCTTGATTATCAAAGAACATTATTATCAAAACGAAATTTGCTTAATTATTGCAAATTTATATTTTATTTTTTCACATCGTTAATAATAAGTTATAATATTAGGGCCCAGGGGCGTAGCCTGGAATTTGAAGAGGGAGGGACAAAGAATTTTTTGTACGGAAAAATTTAAGGGGGGGGGGGGGGTGTTTTTGTGATTTTTTCATAAAAACCCTAGCAAAATAAAGAATTTTCTGTATTTCTGTTTACGTTAGAAGATTTGTCTAACAAATCCCCCCCCCCCTGGTTATGCGCCTGTTAGGGCCCCGTCAAAAATGAATTCAACGTCATTGAAAATTCTACCCTCCGAAGACGTAGAATTTTCGAGAAGAAAGTTTTTATAATAAATTAATAGATTTTGTTCTGATACAAACTTCTTAATTTGAAATTTAATAAAAAGTAAAGTACTTTAATTCATAAATATTTGTGAATTCTTTTTATTTTTGACGGACCTGATTACTAAAAAATTAAATTTTGATTAAATGTTGTTAGTAACTCCATCATAAACATGGATGAATCTCTTAAAGAGATTTTACCTTTTGCCCCATTTTCTTTGGTTCGTATTTCATTTTATTTGTAAGTAGCCAAATGGCTGTGTTTTTTAAGGTCCCTCTCCTGATTGTTGCAAATTTTTAACACCGTAACGAACAAAATTTGGTGCCTTTCTCATTTCTAAGCATGAAAAAAATCCGTTCTGTTTGTAATTATTTTAACAAAAAAAGAACAGATTAAAATTTTGAAACCAGTCAAAAAAGTAGAAATATAAAAAAAAAATATAATGCTTAACGTGATATATCATTTACGTTGACTTTGTGTATGACAATATTTTCTGAATGAAATTCCATTGCAATACTTTCTTAGGCAATTGTAAGCAAACACAAAAAACCTTAAATTTCATATTTTACTTCCTAAAACCAACAATACCTGGGATTTTTCTTCTTCACACTTATTGTGAATTGTATTTTATGATTTTTTTGTAAGGAATTTATTTCCTTTAAAATAAGTAGGGTGGTTGAGGAGACAATAAATCGTATCGTTTGTCTAGCTAATTTATTACTTTCGCCTATTTTACTTTTTAAAAAGAGGTATAAAATAAATTGTGCAACATTTTTACCTTGATGATTTTTAAAAGTGCTTTCTATTCTTCTATTTTTTGAAAAAATATGTCCAAGGTTTGATTAATAATAAAATATAAATGTAAAAAACTTTCAATGTGTGAATTTTTTACGACGAAATCGCCACAAAGTGTTTTTTTTTTGAATTTTTATTTCGGCTTTTTTCTCTATATCTTTCGTACTTATTTCCCAAAAGATATACTCATATAAAAAAGAACATACTCATAAAAAATGTTCGCTTTGGTGCGAGAATAAATTTTTGTGAATGAAAACAGTGAAAGAAATATTGTGTGTGGTGAGAAATAAATAAAATGGAAAAAAGAAAAAAAAAGCTCATGAGATGATCAGAAAATAGAAGAAAATGTATAGATAGATGTACAAAATGTGAAATTTCGCACAGAGGAGAAAAAAAAAACATTTATCGTTTTGTGCATAAAGTGAATGTTTAAGGGGATGATAGATAGATATTTAGATAAATGGATAGATATTCACAACTGTGTGAATTTATGTGAGTGTGCTTTTAAGAGGAATGAAATTAAACGATAAAGTAAAATGTGGTATGAAGTCCATGCTTGAAAGGCATCGTTTGATTATTTTAAAAAGCAACGTTTTACTCAGAAAAGCAATCATACTAGTTAAAGTGAGCATTTTTATGATCTTGATTTGATTGTTAAAAGACATGCAGAAATTTTTCAAAAAGTATCTAGTACCAAATTTTATTGGACATCATAAGTGAATGCCCCTAAAGATGATTTATATAAATTAATGCTTTATACTTTCGTGTTTATCAATCAAATTATTATAATGTCGAGTCTTATGATATAAAAACAAACAATGAAAGAAATTGAATTATCTTGTTGTAAACTACTAATCGTGTAATTTCAGTACATGCTATATCGACAATATTATCGTGCTATATTACAAATGTCAGGACTAATGTATTACCAAATTACTACTGAACAAAAAAGAATTTAATTAAAGAAAGTACCAGGAGTTCTCAATTTGAAAATTTTTATTGTTTTCAAAAACTTTCGTTCAAATTTAATTTACTTTCAAAACAAATTAAAAATTAATAATATAAAGCAGAGATCGAAGCCGATTTTTTCGGCTTAACTCAATTTTTGATTTTTTTGATAGAAAAAAGCTATTTACCACCCATATCAAGTATTTAAATTGAACTTTACATGCTTTACTATGATTCTGTGTAATATTTTGTCAGCATGTAGCTATAGTAAGCTCAGAATTTCAATTTAGCCGATTTTAAGCCGATCGGCTTAAATTTCGGCTTAAAATCGTTTAACTTGAAATTCTGAGCTTACTATAGCTACATGCTGACAAAATATTACACAGAATCATAGTAAAGCATGTAAAGTTCAATTTAAATACTTGATGTGGGTGGTAAATGGCTTTTTTCTATCAAAAAAATCAAAAATTGAGTTAAGCCGAAAAAATCGGCTTCGATCTCTGATATAAAGGCAAATCAACAGAAGCTATTTTTTTGTCAGATCATATTTTCTTAAAATTCTTGAATTCTTCACGAAATATCTGGAATTACCTCGTTTTTAGTAAAACTTTCAAAATGCTATTTTTTCTTGCTTAATCAATGTGAAAAGTTAAAAATTTACTTACCCTGTTTTTTTGTTATAAGCTAGTAGCTTAGTATAATACAAAGGTGATTTTTTTTTCACTAGTAGCTTAGTAACGAATAGTAGCGTGTAAAAAATTCAACTTTAACGAAAGTTTTAAATTTTTTAAAATTAAGTTGAGCTTTGTGCATGTTTTCATTTCACTTGCAATGTCATGCTGCATTATAACACATTGTAGTTGCTTCTTACAGTTCAGAAATAGATTAATGAAACTATATATTTGGAAGTAGTATTTAAAAAAATTTAAAGTTCAAATATCTTTCCTAAGCTAATAGCTTAATAACGAGTAGGACCTTACAACGAAAAAACATGGTATTCAATTTTTCGAATAATTACAATCTTTGAACTTTGCAAAGGTAAATCAATTTTGGATTGCTAGAGCTTTAAGTTTATGTCTGCTTTATTCTAAATAAATTAATAATACTAAAGAGATATTTGTGAAAAATAGCATTGTTGAGTTAATATTTTAATCTTATGGAGGTTTAAAAAACTGCCAGTAATTAATCCCGCGGGATTTTATACTAGCTGTAAATATAAAAAATTATCTTTCTTTTAAAAAAGTTATTTTGTTATTTTGTCCTGATCTCGTACATAAAGCAATCGATGTACAAAAATTTCAAAAATGGAAACATCAGGCTAAATCAAAATATTTATTTCTGAAAAATTTAACAACTTTTTCTTGTCGATCATAAAAGCACCAGACTAAAGAAAATAAAAAAGTTCTACCGATTTATAAAACGAACAGCTTTTCGTAGTTTTTCTTTCATATATAGCATATTTTTTTATATTTCACTTACACGCGGCAAAGAAAGAAATTTTAATAAAATGCTCGTTAATCATTATTGAGGATGTTAAAGTTTTTTCATTCTCCATATATTTTCCATTTAATTTTCTTATTATTATTATTGCTTGCCATGTTTGGCTTCATCAGCCGGATGTAGGCTTATTTTTCGTAATTTACTGGAACTGTGAAAAGGTATTTTGATTGTATGTTGACTGTGGCGTGCTGGCTTCTACTTTTTACCTTTACTCATGCTTTTTTATTTCATTTATCTGCTTTGGTGTATGAGTGTGTAAATTTTATGAAAATGTAAGACACCTTCAGGGCATTTCACATTTTTTATCCTTTTTTACTTACTTTTATTTTCCACATTCTTCTGGTGTTGCTGTGTAAATGGAGGTCAGTTATTTACGATTATTATTACGATGATGTTAAAACGAGCAGTTTTGTGAAAAAGTGTTTTACCCTAAAAACTCAACTTAAACATTCACTTTATTTTATAACATTACCTTTAGTAAGAGAATAAGAAATTCTTTTAAATGTTAAGGACTTATTTTCATGCCTTAAATACTATACGATCAACGGAACACGTAACAAGATTTTTTTAGATCAATTCAGAAATTCGGGACAATAAAAAAAAACAATTTTCATTATTTTCAAAATCTCTTACTTTACATTCAATTTTGTTGATTTTTTTTTTTTTTTGGTACTTACGACTTATCAAAATTTTTACTTTTTTAGAAACTGAGACAGATGATTTAATAACAATGAGCACAATCCATTTCCTATTGAAGTAAATTTATATCTTTTGATTATAATTATTAGGAAAGTGAAATGAAAAACCAATTTAGAATAAACATTAAAACTTTAATTTGAAATGTAAAAAGTCAATAACATTGATGTTGATATTGATTGATAAAAAGTCTGAAAATTACAAAAAAAGGCTCAGTACATAATTGTGAAAATAAAAGTTGAATTAAAAAAATTGAAATAACCTAAAATGCTGGACTTTGTGAAAAGTGTAAAATAAAAATATTATGCGCATAAAACTGATACCTGTGTTTGGTGATAATTGATAAAAAGAAACGCACTGTGAAATTTATATCACCAACCAGTAAAAGAAAGAAATTTAGTGAGATAGTGAAAAGCGGAACAGAAAGACTGATATGAACATTATTCTGATAATATGGAAGGAAATGTGTTGAGAGTGTGCAAATAATTGTTTTTCAGCATGAACAATGGTAATAGCACCATCATTGCCATCAACAGAGCAGTAAAAGAATTTTGCCTCCTGTCGAGTGCGCGAAAGGAAAAAAAATCATTCGATTATTTTATGAATTTTGACAAGAACAGTACATATTTATTAGTTTATGTGTGTGGAATGTGTTATGAAATATGAACATCTAATGTTAGTGACAGTAAAAAGAAGCCGTGAATACTAAACAAAACATTACAGATACAGTGAAGATAACTGAAGAATAAGATAAAAATCGCAAATTTCTCTTTACGCTTCCATTTTATTTTATCAATTTATTCCATACACACAGAAAAAATAGTATAGTGTGTTAATACAACAGAACCGTGACATATTATTGTATTGCATATCAATAGCGAATAAAAAAGTAAAATGAAGCGTAATAAATACTTTATAGTGGCAATAATAATGATGATATAAGTACCATAATAAAATATCCTTTCACTTAACTTCCCTCGTTTGGCTGTTTTATTTTTTATTTTATTCTTTTTATTTGCACTCTTTCATTCATTGTACTCGTAATATAACGTAATGAAGTGTTATGATAGTAAAAAAATTATCATCATCGCCATAATTATACTTTTTATGCCAACAGCATAAGCTCACTTGTTTGTGAAGGAAAAAAATGTTAATAACGTGAATCTTAAGTGTATATTTGTGTATCTTAATAAAATTAATAGTTAGTGTTGTTATAATAATAAAACTTCAATCAAAAAAAAATCTCATTAATTGATAGCAAAACAGTTTTAAATTTATAAAAACATTATTATACTACTCTCATTTTGCCAAGAATGACAAACGTGAATTAACAATTAATGAAAATGTAAAATAATAGATACACGAAAAAAGACAGTGGATTAAATTTAGAATTCAAAGGAGGCATCAATGAAAATTGATTTTTTTTTAATTCAAAATAAATCTAATAACGATTACTAGCCTAATTGTATTGATAATTAAAACTTTAAAAATAACTGAAAATTGTATTTGTTGCAAAAAAATGTCATAAAAATTGATTACGAGGCGATAAATGCTCTGACTGTTTACATTAAATTGAATTTAGGATAATTAAATACAAAGTGAATGAATTAAATAAATTTTGTGTAATTTATGTCAATGTTGAACAACTTCAAATAAAAATAAAGGATGGAAATGTTCCTGAGAATTTTAACAACTGCAATTATTCTCTTATGGAGTATTCAAACATATAAATGCACAGAAGGATATAAACCAGGTTAGCATTTTTTTTGCAATTTAATTTGTATAATTTATATTTTTAATAACTTCGTTTTGTCCGTTCACACACATAATGTTTAAATCTCTTTTCCTGCTCTGAAGATTAAAATGTGAACGGTCCCTAATAAGGGACTTACATATTTTTTTAAGACAAAAATATAGGAATTTCCAAGAATCAACTTAAAACTTAACGAACGAAAAGGAAAGCTAGTATCATTTAAAATGAAAGTCACAAGTTTTGGAAACGGTAAATCAATGCTAAAACTCCAACTGTGCCCTGTGATTCTCTAATGACTAAAAATTAAGGTGACACACTGAATTAATACATATTAAATTAACACAACTGGAAAGAAGAATATCAGGTTCAATTAAATAGTGTAGGCAATACTTAAGATAAGACTACCACTCACATTATATTATTACATAAATATGATAAATATCAAAATTACAAAAATACGACTTACGGAGAAAGCCACGAACATCCACGCTAGGTTATCGATTAAAATATTGAAAGAGCCCAGAAGTTGTTGAATCTGGCCCTGTATTGAAAAGCAGTCTTTATATAAATTAATGTAAAACTTGGTTTAACATGATTTTTTAAAAAAGGTGAAAGGTTTCTTTCAGAAAGTTTAGAAAAACAATTCACAACTGTCAAAAAATCCTCAAAACCCCTTGCTTCGAGAAATTTTGGCCTAAACCCTTGGATTGAACAATAATATTTAACTATAATGCACAAGACAAAACGTTATTTGAGGTTTTGGAGGTTTTGGAGCCCTTTGAGATTTTTGGAAAGAAATATTTCATACTGTAGTAAAAAAATATGTTGTTTTTTTGCATAGAAGTTAATAATAGCCTTTGCTTATTTTTGAACACTAGACTTTAATATTGCTGTTTAAAGAATTATTGATTGTTTTGTTAATTCAATTTTAATATAAATTTCAAATGATCATTAGTATTAACTTTTCAAAGGACCCTAGAATTTGTAACAAAATAAATTATTCAAATTTATTTACTTCCTTTACATTTTTGAGCGAATTTTGTAACCTTGAACTACCTCTACTTGGAGTATAATTAAAAATTTACGTGACATGACAGTTGACTTTTTTGTTTATTTTACTAATGAATGTATTTAGCAGTATTTACTGAAAAAAACAAAAAAGGTAGTAGATGGAGAACGATATAAGAATTCGTCCTGTCTTCTACATACAATAAATAAAAAATGTATTTAGAAGGAAAATCATCGCGGGTATGATTTTGTTCAATAAAACAAATCGATGAAAATTGTTGTTTTTATCATCAAAATTAATTAAACGTTTCGTTTTGGTTAAAAATGTCATAAGAAGCACTTAAAACTTTATATAAAAAAGCTCTCATGTGATTGAATAACTATAAGAATTTATTTGGATAAAATACATTTTTACAGACTGTCAAAACTCACAGAGTGGGAAGTTTTCAATGATGAAGTTTCGTTATTCAATTTATCTATCCACAGTATTTTAAAATCTCTGACTTGTGGTCATTCTATTCAATTTCAATAACTCAAATAACCTTAACTTGTTCCTTACATATTAGTATGCACATTATTGAGTGAGGAAAAGGAGAAAATTCATTGAATATTTCATTATACAAAATAAAAGTGTGCATATTCTCATTGCATTCTATGCAATGGTATGATGGTTGATTAGAAAAATAATTCCACTCAATTTGCATCCCTCACAATACAAAAAAGTTTTTAGAAGATATAGAGATTTCAGATTTCGAGAAATTCCATTTCTCATTCTAGTATATGGAGAATTAAAATATGCGAAAATTCTACAAAACCTAAAAAGAGCAAATAAGCAGTAAATTTTTTTCTTCTGTTTTCATGTGCTGTAAAATACTTCCGAAATGAACATCAGTGGCTTTAATCAGGAAAGAAAAAAATGCAGAAAAATCGGAATCTGGTTTATTTGCATTTCTAAATAGATCTATTCTTCTATTTTATTCACACCATATTCACGTGTGAATGTATAATTTTTTTTAAGTTTGAAAAATCAGTTTTTTACCTTTTGTAAGGAATTCAAGTAAGATAGCTGAAAATGTCAGAAGAAGAAAAGTATGTGAATTTTGTATGAAGTTTTAAAACTTCTGCAAATAATAGATTTCTCTTTTATTGTTAACGCTTTTACGGGGGAGGGGAAGGAGGGAGGGGTTATAAGTTTTTGTAACGGTTCAAACAAAAGAAATTATTTGGACAACTTTTATGTTATCTAACGTAAGTCAAGCGTGTAAGTTTGTAGCTTTTAACATAAGTCGTGTTTTTTCTAGTTAAAAAAAGAAAAATTGCAAGAGCATGGTGTCGCTGACGCTGAATTCTTATTGGACGAGCCCCATTACGCACAATATATTACGTATACTCATAAAAATAAATTTAAAATATTCACAAAAATTGAAAAGTTTTGAATTTAGATTTAAAAATGTTTTTAAAATTTTAAAAAAGTGTTCTTAAATTTTTAAAAAATTAAATTTGGAAAAAATCCATCTGTGGAATTGCTCAAGGAGCTGATGTGAACAATTAGCTAAAAAATCTACACCTTTTAAGGGTTTTTTCACTTATTAAGTTTGCATTTTTGATATTTTTGACAAGGAAGAATCACTGTGTTTTTTTTGAACACATTTGTAAGCTAGCAAGAGATATCCATAAAAACAGTAAAAGAAAGCTATTTTAGTTTAAAATGCAATTCAATTGAATGTGTAAATACAATATTGAGACGATAATAGTCAATATGTGCTGTGCACTTTAAAAATCACAATCATTGTATAGAAATAAAATGATTACGAGAAACTTACAATCCAAATCACGCAAACCCTCACTTAATATATTATATGTATTGTTATGTGAAACTAACCATACTTGCTATAACACTTAATGGTTTACAAAATTTAACACTTTTTTTGGAAGAAATTCCATTTTAAATATCATTTTTTGCACTTTATATCAAGCCTCCCCCATAAAAGATTATAAACTTTAATAATTTTTCATACGAAGATTAAAATCTTTGTATGAGATTCTTTAAAAAAATAAAATATGCAGGAGCCTTTCTTTTTATTTACTTTTCAAATGTTTGACTGAACTATTTAAATACATTTTAGCATAATCATTAATTTATTGATCCTAAATCACTGAATGAGGCCTTAATTAAAAAAAAATTAAAAATTTCTAGCAATTCTTTGAGTCAAAAAAATTAAGCTTGTTTTTCAAAATTCCTGAAAATACTGAAGAAAACAAAAAATTTTAAAATCAATTTTTCACTTTCATTAATTAAATATATTGGAGCACAATACTTTTAATCTATAGAGTTGGCGACATTCATCGATATATTACGAATATAAGCCTAAACCTTTCACGAAGCCAACATCGAAGAATAGTTTATTTTGTCATTAAATTAAATTCAAAGACTCTCAGGATACAGATAAATCCAGAGCTCGAAGTCGACACGAATTGACTCAAAGTTGACTTGTAAAAAGGAATAATTTTCTTACATCACAAAAAGTGTTTTAATTTACATGGGGAATATGTTCAAACCTGCCTTTAAGGTGCTTAATGAAAGGATTGGTAATGTGAATGTGAGCTACCAGGGGCGTAGCCAGAAAATTTTTAAGGGGGGGGCCCATTTTCGAAAATTAAAAAAATTGTTATTTTGTATCCTTAAATCTATATTCATTCTTCATAAGTTTAAATATTTAATTCATTATTCATACATTAAATTTAATTTTTCGTGCTGATTTTGACATTTCTTTCATCACTTCCTCTACATTAACTGGTTTTTCTCTATAAATACTTAATAAAACAATTATCAGATTTTCGTAGGGGGGGCCCGGGCCCCCTATGGCCCCCCCCTGGCTACGCCCCTGTGAGCTACAGTTTTGTAAGTCGTTTTTCTCCTTTGCTATAATGATTTGTTCTACTAAATTTTCTCGATTACAACTGTGACATTTTTCAAATTGTCTTAAACAGTTTTAAAATTTTTTATAAAAATCGAATATTTTAAATTGTTCAACAATGAATATCTCTGGTAATAATTATTTAAAATACAATACAATACAAAAATATACTACAATATATTGAGGCGGCTTGTATTTAATTATGGCGGTGAAGAAAGGGAGGCTTTTTTCAAAGAAACACAAATTCATAACCATAGTCACTAGGTGCGTAATAGTAAAGTGAATAACACCATATAAAACGTTATGGCATATCATGAGCATTTACACGATATTATATTAAAACATTACTTTTCTTTTTTTGGCCTTTACTTAACTTAAATGCTAAAAGTAAGTGAGTGTAATTCAATGGTAGGCAAACATTTATTTCTCATGAATCAACAGAAAAGTTGAATGAAATAAGAAAATAAAAACTAAATGCAATCACAAGTGTTTGACTTTGGCATAAAGATATGGTTACGTATATTTTCCGTTCTTTAAGGATAGCTTAGTCGTCGTGATTATTAAGTGTGTATGAAAATGTATGTAAAAGGCATATATTTGGATTTTATACATTTCTTAAGGAATGAAAACGATAGAGAAAAAAGAAGGGTGGCATGTGGTAAATAATCGATATTTGTTTCCCTTTTTTTCTTTTATAAAAGCAACACTTTACACAAACAATTTCAACATTGATAAACGAAAATCAAGAATCAAATTGTTAAATAAATAATAATATTTGAATATTTTTTTACTCTGTTCACTCGTGCTTCTGTTGTTTTTTTTTTTACCAACATTTTTGGCATTTGAATATCATCATTATGTAAATACTTATGAATCACATTAAATATTTAACATTTTCTGCTTACTATTTTGGTTTACTTTAAGAACTTTGCCACTACTAT
Organism: Chironomus riparius; assembly: GCA_917627325.4. Taxonomy (NCBI): domain Eukaryota; kingdom Metazoa; phylum Arthropoda; class Insecta; order Diptera; family Chironomidae; genus Chironomus; species Chironomus riparius. The sequence goes on along the minus strand of OU895878.1, from coordinate 35,293,245 downwards.
ATATACACTTTATTTTTTATATTCTTTAGGAACATTGTGAAATTACCTTTTCTTTTCATTTAACTATATTGATATTGAAATGTCTCCTTTTTATATGTCATTTGAAATGGTTTACAAGTATTTGTGAAAGCTGTTTTTAAGAAACATTTTTCAGACAAACATACAAAAATTACAAATAATTCGAAAGAGCTCTGGAAGTTCTTATACGGATTATCCTAATTATGAAATATTTTGATTTTATAATTTTTCTAATCTAAAGATTTTCTTTAACTTGGATTGCTCAATCTTTGGCATTATAGCATCAAAACTAGCATCAAAACTAAGTTATTAATGAAAATAAACATAACATAAAAATATTGAATTTTTAACTGTATAACATAAGTAGGTTCTAAAGAACAGAGATTTTGATATAGACCACTTGTAAGCTTCAAGTTTCGTGCTAATAAATAGTAGTTTGAGTATTAGCTTTAAATGCTTCACATCACGTAATATAGTTATGGTTGTGAATGAGAAAAACTTTTTTATACTGTATATATTATATATTGTATGTACTCCGTTGTAATATTTCACTACTTATTCATTCTTTAGTTCATTTAATCATTAAAATTCTTTTTTCAATACTGTAGGGGCAAATAATTGATGCAAATGAAGAATTAGAAAAAGTAAAGAATAAAGAAAATAATTACAATTATATTCCCACTTCAATTAAGTCATGTCCATGATGGGGAAAAATTGAAAAAATGGCCAATTCAATTGAAAATGGGAGTGCATTAAATTAAGTTCCAGAAGTATTTTTTTTCTTGTAAAACACATTAAAAAAGACTTGTTATAAGCCGATTAGCGCAGAATGCAAAAATATTAATGATGATAAAGTTAGAGCTGTTTCAATGCATCGAAAATAACCGAAACCAGCATAGGTAGAAATAAAGTGGCATTTCTAGAAATGAAGTTTTTGAGATTTATTTAAGTTTAGGGTCGTTCGCAAACAAAACCCATTTTACCAGGATTTTCACACATTACCTAGCATATAGCAGCATATAGATAGCAAAACTATAAATTTAAAATCTTATTATACATCAAAATGAAGCTCTTAGGAATTAGGGAAAAAAAATATTTGGTTATCAGTTTCTGGATATTTAATATCGATTCCTCTGGTCAAATGAAACATGGACACAGCCATAGAATCGCAAAAACAGCTCTAATCGCTTCTAAGAAAAACTCAAGTGAAGTTTGAGAAAACACTCCCATTTTCAAGTTAAAATTCCTTTTTTTATAAATCATCGAGTTCTAGGGGGTAAAACAATACTAGCGTGTAGTCTTTGACTTCTGGTTTTCAATAATCGGTGCTATCAAACGCACCCTCAATGTCTAGTAAGGCCATAATGCTAATTTACTTATTATAAACTGTTTTCTTGAGCTTCGAAACCGTCTGATGCAATGCGGATTCAGTCGATTTGCCTTCTTGATATGGGTTCGTTCACTTATTACGTAACGCACTAGGGGGGAGGGGGGTCTAAGATTTTGTTATGGTTTGTTACAGGGGGAGGGGGGGGTCCAAATTTTGTTACGTAACTTTTCAAAAATTATATTTTTTTATAATTTTTTCTATATTAATTTAAATTTTTTTAACGTTAAATTTCGACTAATGATTACAAAACTTATGAGTTTTTTTTGCGTTTAGTTAATAATATGGATGTAAACGATTAATATATTTTTTTATTGCTTTCCTGCTATTTACTTTTACATACTTAAAGGAAGTATAATAAACATTTGATAAACAATTTAAATGAAAAAAATTATTGTTACGCTTTGTTACAGGGGGGGAGGGGGGTCTAAAAACTCGTTTTTTTGCGTTACGTAATAAGTGAACGAGCCCTATGCATATTTAAGTTTTTGTATTGGGAATGATTTGAGAGATGTCTCTTTAATAAACCTGTCTACAAGTTTTTTAAGTGTTTTGAGTATAAAGTACATAAGACTAATCGGTCGGTATGATTTTGGTTCTGCATATAAAACTTTACCCGGTTTAGAGATAAAGACAACATTAGCTCCACTTCAACTTTTCGGTATATGCCCTGCTTTTAGGCTAAATTTGAATAATTTTTCTAGATGTAGTGTGAGTAAGAGTTTACCCTTTTTCAAAAGAGCTGGATAAACATCATCACTACCTGGAGATTTGAAATAGCTGATCGCCCAGTTAATTCTGTCGATTGTTTCAATTTGTTCAACCTGCAAAGAATCCTCTGTTAGAACGAATATTCGATCATGTAAATTTGAAACGCTGCCAACCCTAATAGAGTCTGGAAAATGTGTCTCAAGTAGGGCCTCGAGACTTTCCTTAGTATTTATTGGTTCGTATCATTTGTATAAAAAGACTAAATTAATTAAATTTAATGAATGGTTTATGTAAGCTTACCCATTCAGATAACAGTCTGATATCTACAAAGATATAGAGAAGATTCTAACAAATAATTCTGGATGCTAGCAATAATCTACAATAATGCATTCCTAATGCTATTAAATTCAAGTGTATTAGTAAATATATTTTTATCCATTAAAACTGCACTGATCGTGTTGACTAAACAATCATCTTCCGTCTTGAATAATGTCATCTGTCTTGACCAAATCGACTTTTCCATTAGGAATAAACCTCCATTCTTAATCTTTACGTCTCTTTTTCCCATATTTTTCAATGAATTCTGCAGATTAATTAACTCACGTTGTTTGGAGGTTGATACGAATATTTCTTCATTTAAAATTCTGGTGGCAAGCTTGTAATTTAGCAAAATTCCATAAATAGATTCCAATATATTATATGTATCGCACTTTAGTAATATTTCCATCAGTCTTTCGGATGGAAAAAAATTATTATCCTAACAGACAAAAAGCATGATCTGAGCATGATTTTTAAAATTAATTTTTTAATTTGATGACGCTAACTTAGCGTACTCTCCAATACAAATGGAGATCGCAGCAGGGTACCACAGAAATCACGCTCTCAAGAGGACGCTTTTTTACTTGCAAATTTCACATGCAAGTTAAACTTGAGAACATGATCAAGAACATGTTCTGCTGATCATGCTTTAATTTTACTATTTAAAAAATTTTATGATCTTGTGATTGTGCTCTTGATCATGTTTTTGAGAAATTGATATAATTATTCTTTTTTGGTGATTGTCGTGAAACGAACCCGAGTACGCTGTGTTGTAGTTTGTCCTGATAACTGTTCATCTTGTCTAATGCCTTCTGAAATTGAATAACTTTCAAATGGCGATAAGACATATTTAAACTATAGAAAGTCCAAAATCTCTTGTGAAGTATATAGGAGTTATACTAGTGATTTCTGCTAGCGCTTGTGAAGTATATAGCAAGAAAAATTTTAGCATAATCTCATAAGGATGTGAATGATCATGATTTTTATATACTCTTCTGATCATGCTCTTGTGAGTATATAAAAGATTATGAAATAAAAACTTGCATGCAAGTTATTTATAATTAGAGGATGATTGAGTCCGCTGTTGAACATGCTGATTACTGGGATCTTGAGAGGACGTTAAAAACCGTATTCTCAACCGTACTCTTGATCAAGAGCATGCTCTTTGTCTCTTAGGTTTATATGCACTTGAAGCTTTCATTTTTAATAATTTTAAGGACATATTTGTCTCCAAATCTTGTTGTTCCGCATATCTAATTTTTAATTCTTTCTTAGCTGGATTTACTTGCATTGTACATCCATCAATCGAGAATTCTTTAAACATCCATATAAACTGGTTAACTTCCGAAGCATTTTTACAGCAAATGATCCAACTACAGCTATTATTTGCTCTTTCCATCAATCTTTTATGCATGAAGAAAACAAAATTCACGCTCCCGTGGATCCTGATGAAGGAGATGATCTTTAGGATTGAAAATCCAACGGGGACGTTATCAATAACAACATACTTTGTTTTTGATAGAGATCTTTTTGTTGTAAGATTTTTTAAAGATTGCAATGTCGCCGAGTCAATTAGCTCAAGAACTTCAGATCTATCCATATTCCAATTTTAGCTATTCCTCAATTTAATTAAGAACTTATGAAGTCGTGAACATTCATCAGTCTTGCCAAGTTCTTCACACCTCCTTTTCAGGGAGCGGTCTTGGTTTTGTTTATCTCCTTATTGTAATTTATTAGTGCTTCCTTATATTTGAGTACCATTTTACCTTTGCAAAACCCAATTTTACCATCTTTTTTGCATTTATTCCATAGTTTTCGAACCTCTTTTCTCATCTTAGCAAGCTTTGATGAGAACCAAGGACATTTGCGAGTAGTTTTGAGAGTGCTTAATTCACAGCTAGCTTCATATGCAGTTTTAACTGTTGATTGAAGTTTGTTTGCATAATCATTACACTCCGTTTTTCAAGAACTTCTTGATATAAGATCCAATTTTTTCTGCGTTGGTTTCGTGTACTCGTTGTGGTTGCTTTGTTTGATTTTAATTTTAATTCGATATAGTGATGATCAGATATCGTGATTTTGTACAGATCGAAACATCTAATACCTCGCTTCTAATTGAGTTCATAAATGTGGGTTCATTACCCCCGTTAAGGAAAAGTCTTTTTCAACAACCAAATACAAAACGTGAGTTCCTCCTGCATTTGTGTCTTTGCTCCCCCAGGCAATATTGTGTGCGTTTGAATCACTTGCAATTAGAAGCTGCAGTTAGCTTGTTTGCAAAAGTCAACAAGAGCGCAGAGATTATTGCTTGGTGGTAAGTGAAATAAAAGTAACAAATGCAAACTATTTACACCGAAATTTTTTTAAAACAATTGCTTTATAACAAACATGCTTTTTTGGGGAAAAAAAGGTTTTTGAGTTTCTTCATGTTTCTTCAAATTTTGTCAACTAAATAAATAATTGTATGAAAAAAAACTTTTCTTTTATTATTGCGTGCATATTTCAACCGAAAACGAGTCAAAAAATGTCAAAAAATTATTTTCAGGGTGTTGCTTACAGCAAGTTATATTTATTATTCATGTAGCTTTGATTGTTTAATTATTTGGTGTCATAGAATAATTATATAAAAAATTGTCATGAAAATCAAAAATACCTAATTGATATGGTTATGTAAATAAACAATTCTTTAAATTTTTGTATTGATTAATTATTTGAATTCAGGTTAGGTTCATTTATTTAACAGTTAATGGAAATCGTATATTTTTCCAGCATCTTAATTTGTTTTTAAGCACAATCGGTGCCCTTGAAAGTAAAAACATCATCTTCAAATATAAAGCTGTTTTATTCATTTGAAGGCATGTGGCAAAATCTAAATTTAATTTGTTATAAACTCTTGAATTGCCTGTTAGAGAATGTTAAGAAGACTTGAAGTTACATTTCCATATTGCTGAAAAAAGAAAATGTTTAAAATCAAGAAAATTTTTCCTCTACTTGACTTCATAAAAAGGATATAAATTTTTTTCTTTTCTAATCAAAAACATCAAAATTTAAAATCGTTATTTATCAGGTACCTTAAACTCCATTCTAAAAGTAAACATCAAAAATATCTAATGAAAAAAATTTTTTTTTCTTTCAAAGTAGTAAAGTTTATTAAGTTATAAAATTATATTAAATGCATGATTTGGATATTTTAAATATAGTTTGTAGAAATTTTATGCAAATAAATTATTTTAAATATCTCAACAGAATATAGATAAAAAATGGAGAAAAACAAACTTTTATCCTTCTGAGAATATCGTTCGTTTATAAATATAAAACAAAAATATATAAATTTTTCGCTTATCTACAAACAGTATAAAAAATAAAGCTGTTGAATGATATAGACATAAAAAGATGTTGATAGAATATATTTTCTCCTTCTACCAGTGATATTTATATATTTTATTTAAAATAAATGATATAAAAGAGCGATCCAAGATAAACATTTCGGCATAAATGGTATTGAAACGTGGCATATTTGAAATTGGGTGAAGAAGAAATAAGATAAGATTATACCTTTAAAATTTTTCGAGTAAATCCTGAAGCAGAGCGTCGGAGCAAGAAGTCTAATTGACTTCCTCCTTTCCAAAAAAGAGAGAAATATAAACCTATGACATTTAATGACAAAAGCAGATCTATAAAATAAAATCTATTAAGCAACAGAAGTAAAAGCATAGGAAAATATCATTGAGTGAATGGAGGCAGTAAAATCTAAAAAGTATACTTCACCAACTTTCTCGTGTACTTTCAAATTAAATAAATATAAATTTACCTCAATATAGGGAGTGAAAAATATACTTCCTGTGCTATGAGAAAAAAATAGAATAAAAAAATTTTCTAGTAGATACAGAGGTAGAAGAGAGAATAATCCCCATTGAGGAAGAAGACAAAATAGGAAAGTTATGTATTTGACATACATTTTGCTTAAATTTTATGTAGATATACTAAATGAAAAAGGAAAGAGTGAGAGGAAAAATACACAAAAAAAAATTGAAACTCATTCGCTTTCCATTCCTTTTTTGTAGTTGTTACTTCTTCAATTTTTATATATATGTACACATGTATAAATACAATTGTAACACATAACATACCTTAAACCTTGAACTTTTCTGAATGATTTATGATTAAAGGCACACAAAGAGAAAAAAATGAGGCACGAGAAAAAGGCAACATTAACAGCCAGCACAAGTTTATGTCCTTATGTATTTTCACAACTTTTCTCATTTCTGCTGATGTTGCTCACATATACATACATATGAGCGAATGTCTTGAGTATATCATGTATAAAATTCAAATGCTTCTACAGGCTTCTACAATATTAACATACAAAAATCGTATAAGGGAACATTTCTTCGAAATTTAGTGTAATGCAAATAATATTAATAACTAAAGTACTTTGCAAATTGTAATTATTATTATCACAATTGAAAAATAAAATATCAATGGATAAATTAAATATAAACAAAAAAAAAATTTTAAAGCAGCCAATAGATTGATTTTACTTTTAGAGTGATTGAAATTGATTTAATTGCATTGAAATCTCGTTTGTTTGTGCTTTGTCAAGATGATACATTAATACATATTTGTAAGGCAGAAACCTTCAATTGTTTAAAACGCAAAGGGAATAATTTAGACAATTTTTTTTTGCTTTTAAATAAAAAATATTTTAAAATTAAAAGAATATCCCAGAGTAAGATGGATAAAATTACTCTAAACCAAAAATTATTTTTATTTTACCATAAAAGTTAAATAATGAATATAAAAATATATATATAAAAAGATATATACAGTATGAATATTTCTTAAATTTTTATATTCACACCGTTTTCACGTGTGAATCTATTGGTTTTGTTCAGATTGAAAAATCAGTTTTTCGCATTTTGTGAGAAAACAAAGCAAAATTGGTTATAGAAGGTCGAAGAAGAAAAGTTTGTGCCTGAAATTTTACATCATTTTCAAAAAACAGATTTCAAATTGGTTGTGGCATTGCTGAGAAAATCGCAAAATACGCTTTCTGTAAGCAAACAAGCAAGCAAGTTAATCAGCAAGAAATCTCAATAACGAGACATCGTAGAGACTTCTAGTTTTTTACATTTAATCCGTGCTGCTCTATAGAAGAGCTGTATTGTTTTTGGGCAAGGTAAGAACAGCCGTTGCTTCAGAAAAAGCAAAAAACTTTCCTTTCTTACGAATTTTTCAAGTTAAAAGTTCACTGTGATTTTTTTTTATTTTAAATTAAACTTTGGATGAAAAAAATTTTTTTGAGCAAAGAACCAAGATGAAATACATTTTCAATTTTGGACTAGGGGCGACCCTAGTAAAATAAATTTTGTCACTTTTTTCTTCGAGGGTTTATAAAAATGGATTGAAACTTTGCATAAATATTCTAGTGCTTAAAACAAATACAAATAAAACATCCAAAAATTTTTTTGACCAAAGAACCAAGTAGGAAATTAAATTTCAATTTTGGACTAGGGGCGACCCTAGTCAAAATCAATTTTGTCACTTTTTTCTTCGAGGGTTTATCCAAATGGATTGAAACTTTGCATAAATATTCTAGTGCTTAAATCAAATAGAAATAAAACATCTTAAAATTTTTTTGAGCAAAGAACCAAGTAGGAAATACATTTTCAATTATGAACTTGGGACAGGTCTAGTCAAAATCTAGTCTTTCACTTTTTTACTTCGAAGGTTTATCCAATTACAGTGAAACTTTGTGTGAGTGTATTAATTTTTATACAAAACAGGTTTAAATATCTAAAGCAAGAAATGTATTCTATATGTCGTCAGACCCAAATTTTATAAATTTGGTTGTACATTCAAAAACAACGTGACTTAAAATTTTGTCCAAAAAAATGATTTTTATTAATTCAGAAATGTGTGACCTGAAGATTAGAATCCTCATACAAAGTTGTACTGTATTTGGATTTATCCTCGAAGAAAAAAGTGACAAAATTGATTTTGACTAGACCTGTCCCAAGTTCATAATTGAAAATGTATTTCCTACTTGGTTCTTTGCTCAAAAAAATTTTAGGATGTTTTATTTCTATTTGATTTAAGCATTAGAATATTTATGCAAAGTTTCAATCCATTTGGATAAACCTTCGAAGAAAAAAGTGAGAAAATTGATTTTGACTAGGGTCGCCTCTAGTCCAAAATTGAAAATGTATTTCCTACTTGGTTCTTCGCTCAAAAAAATTTTAGGACGTTTTATTTGTATTTGTTTTAAGCATTAGAATATTTATGCAAAGTTTCAATCCATTTGTATAAACCCTCGAAGAAAAAAAGTGACAAAATTGATTTTGACTAGGGTCGCCCCTAGTCCAAAATTGAAAAATGATTTTCTGTGGTATACTTTTGTCAAAAAATTTTTTTGGATGTTATATTTGAATTGACATAATTCTGACATAAATCACATACCAATATTACTTTTTGTAATGCATAGCTTAAAAAAAATCGAAATCTAAAATTTCGACTACCCCACCTGAATTTTGTTCATACTCTTCACTGTGGAAACCAAAAAACAAATTCTTTATCTTAAAACACCTGACAAAATAGCGACATAATTCAGGATTAATTACTTTTTAATAATATTTTAACATTTATGAGAAAATGTGGTTCAAATAAGTGTGAAGTATGGCCGAGATTTGGACCAAAATCAGCTATACTGGTTCATAGTGTTCCCGAGGGTGACAAAATTCAAACTAAGTGTTTTTGTAGCTGACATAATTATAACATAAATTAGGTATAACTTTTGAACTGTGTCGATTTGGGTCTCGGCCGTACTTCACGCCCACCCTTCAAACTTATGCTGAGCAAATCTTGGTCTATCCATAAGACTTTTGATGGTACGGTGACACTAGTCTTTTCTGCTTTTTTAAAACTTCTTTTTGACTCTTGGAGATTCTTCAAAAAAAAATTAACTTAAATTTATTATATTTGTTTTTTTTTTATTCGTGCTAATTTCTTTATTTTAATTCAAATATTTTAACATAGCAACAGAAGAAAACGTGGAGAAAGTTTTAGTTAATGGTATAGCTGAGATAAAATGTGATGTTTCATCAAACATTGATAATGATCAAGTATTATTAGTTGTGTGGTACAAAAATAATCTTCCAATATATAGGTGAGTATATCATATTATGATGTATAGTGAAGCATACAGTAATTCATGAATGATTCTTATAAATGCATGTAATGTATATTGTATGTCTGTTTCAGTCTGGTTGAAATGAATGCTTTTGACTAAAATATGATTTTCATGATGATGGCTATTATGACTCTTAGATCTATGTTTGTATATAAATTTAGGCAACATATTAAAATAACTGCGTGATATATATATGAATCTTTATGACTATGCATGGGTTATAATTTATATTTTTCACTTCTTATTTATTTGAAAAGTTTAATTTTATTTTTTTTTACCTTAAAATAAATAAAAACAAAAATTACAATCAGCCAAAAAATCACCATGTGGTACATGGTTATGAATATTTTATAGCAAGATTAAAGGAAGTATAAAGTGATAAAAGTGGAATAATATAAAGAAATGCTGTATTTCCTTTTCTAAACTAGTTTTTTGCTAAAGATTAATTTACTTTAAAAATCAAAAAATTAACAAACATTCTTATTCTATTATTAAATTTTAATATTTTTAAAAATCAAGTTTAATAAATTTCTGTTTTAATTTTCAATGGAAATTTATTTATGGCAAGTTTGTCAAAAGATGTTATTATGAAATTTACGTTAGCTTTTTATTCAAATGGAAATAAGTTCATTATAAATCTTCCAAAATAAATTCTGACATGTGACATGAGATTAAATTTTTTTAGCGTATTCCTTGCGAGTTTTCATGAAACAAAATAAAAAGGAACAAAAACATTAAAAGTAAAAAGTATGTATGAAAATATGCATGTAGAATACAATTTGAAAACTTTGTATGAAGCAATTGAACGGTTTTTTACTGTATGTGAGTACAATACGAGTAAAGTAGAAGAATGTATAAGTGTAAGGCATGAATGTGATAAATGGAGGCTGTTTTTATAAAAGTTTTTTTAAATAAAGAAATGCTGAAAAACGTAAAGAATTTTCAGATTATAATACTTTTGCATCATTTTGATTTTCTTCTAATTCCAATACAGCTACGATACTCGAGGAAATCATGCAGGTACTCCATCACATTGGAAGGATGAAGAGATTTTAGAGAATCGAGCAATATTTAGAACTATAAGATCCCCAGCGGAGTTAGTCATAAAACCCGTTAAGGTAACATACCTTTTTACTTTATCTTTATCAAGAGAGAAGGGAAAATTATTGAGTTTGCGAGTATTTGTGTTTGAGGCAAAAAATAAAAGAAAATGAAAGGCTCAACTTGTTTTATTCCTTTTATATTATATTTTATATAAAATGCTCAATTCAATCGAAAATTTTTTTCTTTTATATATTTTTACCTTGTCATGGTTAAAAGATTTTATCGATTTTCATAATGTTTTGCTTTATTTTTTACTCCTATTATTATTTCAACATCAAACCTGGAATTGAAATTATAAAATAATAGGAGAAAGATGCTGGAAACTTTAGATGTCGTGTAGACTTTAAACTTTCGCCTACAAGAAATAGTAATGTAAATCTTCAAGTTGTAGGTAAGTGCTTTGCGGTTTTTTCCACTTAATCTTTGTGCAGTTGAATGGAGAAGGATAAGTTATAAGTGCTACACATTCTTTATATTTCATGATGAAATGAAAAGATGAATAGATGAAGAGTATAAGAAGCACAATCAGAGATTTTTTGTTATCTTGAGGGAAGTTTTCAAGAATTGGAAGGCAAACTATTTTTGAAATGAAGAAACAAATCTGACGAAAGCTTAAAAAGAATCATTTTTTTGCCATGAAATAGAATAAAGAATAAAGATTTATATATATATATATATGTATTTATATATATTTCGCAGTTCCACCTTCTGTACCTGTAATTTATAATGAACAAAATGAACCAATCGAGACTCGTGCTGGTCCATACGAAGAAAGCGGCCAACTAATATTAACATGTGTGGTAATGGGAGGTAAGTTTACAAACTTTAACTACTTTAAACATTTCCTACTAATGGCCCGTAAGGGGCCCCATTTTGTGTAAAACCAAAAACAATCACTTAATAAAGATAATTTCATGAAGACAAAATTATTAGGAAAAAATTCATCGCGGTGTGTAATTACCCATCAAATTTTTTTTCCCATAATGTTGTCTTCCTCTCGATTCTTGATTCCAACAATGTTTTTTCTGTCACTAGAAAGATTTTGAAGAGTTTTTAAATATAATCATGGATGTTATGGATACTGAGGATAGAAAGGAACTTTATAGTTTTAATCTAAACATTTTTTGACCAAATTTCGTTTCTTTATTTTGAGCTCCTTTTTGCGAATAAAGCTATATAGAGACTTTTTATTTTAGGGCTTCGAGAAACAGCTGTTTTTAAAAAAAATTTTGATTAATTTTGAAATTTTTTTGATTTTTGAAAACATCTGTTTTTCTGGTTTTTCCTGAATTCAAAGTAAACTGGCAAACCTTTGTGTAATTTTATTGTTGCTTTGTTAGAGCTTTATAATCTCTAACACTTTATTTGAAATTTTCAAAAAATCTTACCATTTTTTTTAAAAAAATTGGTGATTATACTTTTTAAATTTAAGAAAATGTTAAAACTGAACATCGTAGAACATCGTTAGAACATCACTGAACTGTAGAAAAAAATTTGATTCTTCGAAAACTTCTGAACATCTGTTTTCCGTTAACAGATTTTTTCGAAAGTCAGCTGTTATATTGTTTTCTGTTACATACGTTCATTCATGTTAAAAGATATGAATGCTTTGTGTAATATGAATATTATTATTAAAAATTTTTTAACTTAAAAAAACCTTATACTTATTGTCTAGAATAATGTAGAATCTTTTTGCTAATATTTGAAATTTGAATTTCAGAAAATATAAGCTTGCATAAATTTACATTATGTCATTTTAGGTTCACCAGCTCCGAAGGTGAAATGGTTTGAAAACGGAAAGGAATTGCCAACAGAAGCAAATGACTTCTCTTATCCATCTAGAACAACAAATAAACTAATAGTTAAGAATTTAGCACGTACACACCAACACGCTATTTACACATGTCAAGCGTCTAATTTTCCCAATAAATTTGTATCCAAAAATATTACAATAGAATTATATTGTAAGTATAAACAATCAAAAGGAAGATAAAACATAAAAATCAAAATAAAAAGATTGGGATTTCATGTCATGAGAACAATAGAATATTGAATGAATTTCACAACACGTGTGCTTGTGTGCTTTCAATAAATATATTTGATTGATATTATCTTTCCCAAAACAATGTTTTTTGATTTGTTTCTCATGTCTCATGAATTTCATTGTTACAGTACGACCATTAGAGGTAGATATTCTATTCAACAATCAGCCTTTATCAGCAGACAGGCAATATGAGGTTCAATGTCAAACGACTGGATCACGACCGCCGTCCATTATAACGTGGTGGATGAATGGTGTAGCACTCGTTGCACAGCCATCAAAAGTAAGTCAACCGACTGTTTTATTGACATAAATTGTCTAAAAATTGCCTCTACATTATTTTTTCTCACTTAATTTATAATTCATAGACATCTCCAGATGGAAACGTTACAATATCAACGTTACTGTTTACGCCAATAAGACAAGACAACGGTAAAAGTTTGGTGTGTCGTGCTACAAATGAGCTCGTACGAAATGGAATTAAGGAGACAACACTAAAAATGAATGTTTTCTGTAAGTAAAAAAAAAATATTTCTTTTTCCTCTTGTTTTATTTTGCGTAATTTGTACATACATATGACCACATAACATGAAAATGCAATTTAGTGTGGAAGGATAGGAGAAAATTCTATAACATCAACTGTTATGTAATTGAGGAGATGAGAATGAAGTTAAGATGCAGAGAAAATTAGTTCATTAATTTAGATAATTAATGAGTTATTTGCCGTAACTGTTTGTTTTTCTACATCAGTTGATAAATATTAACATGCTTCTCATGATGCATAACTACACACATAATTTATTAAGATACATTCGTATGTAGTGAGATTAGAGAAGTCGTTATTTGCGTTTGTCGCATACTATTATTATTATTATTATTATTTTTATTATGGTCCATCAGCATATAGCTATTTAAAGACCTGCACTATTCCAAAAAATACAATGATCGCAATTATCTTTATTTTGTATGTGCCATCTGTTGGGTAGATGTTAAACCTCCGTTGCATTTTAATCAAAACGTCCTCTTCTTGCTCTTTCATCTGTTCATCTTTTTCTTTCTCTTCTGACTCATCGTCAGAATCTTGATTCTCCGTTTTAGCAATGTCATACTTGAGAAATAGTTTGAATCGATCTGCATTTGTGTTTGGGGTTTCTGCAAGTTCGTCCACGAAGTTGCAGAAATCATTGATTGTCTTCTCTATGTCTGGGATTTTTTTCAACTTTTCCTGAGCGAAAGTTAATTTCCTGAAAAGTCCTTCAATATTGACTGCTTCTTGGAGCTTCTCTGCGTAACTTATTTGACTTGATATGACCGAGCTGTAGGATGCAGCTTGACTTTTCTCGATCACATTATTGCACGCAACTTTTCCTTGTTTCGGCAATTGTGGAAACTGTTTTGATGATAGTTCAATTGCATTTTTAATTGTTGCCTTTGGTTTGCTTGGACGTGTGTCGCATACTAAACACAATAGAAAATGTTATGATTAATTGCAATAAGTTATCTTCCAAATAATAAAAATCAAATTCTTTTAAGAGAGTTTTCAATATATTCAGTATAGTGAAATTGTGTTTTTTTATGTTCTATAAAACGATATACAGAATCTATTAACCTATGCAATATAATTTTCGTTTCTAGCACAAAAAAAAATTTTATTTTTGCAAGGCTGCTAAACTAATCATTAAATCGTCCAACTACTGGAGCAATCGCGAAAAATTGCTCTAATAAAAACTTTCATTCGTTCAAAAATGTTCCTTGTGTTTGCATTTACGCTTAATAGCAGCTCATAAAATGCAATAGTACTTCAGATTCACATGCAAAATAATGAAAATTATCACAACTTGTGTTTTTAAAACTTTTTACTTAAACAAAATACCATTTTATCTAGTTATTATCTCTCATATTAAACATATAACAGCTCTTGACGAACGATATAATAAAACTTTAAATTATTGAGAAGCAAATTAATTATGTTACTATCATTGGCATTGAAAAAAGATTGATAATAAATTCATTAGAATAAAAAAAAAAACTTAAAATCAAGGGAAGGTAGAACGAGAGTCTGTTATTTATGTGAGAAATTGTGTGAACAATTTAAGTACCTGTCAAGTAATTTTCTATATTTGTTGGCACAACAAGGAGCCATTCATTCATTCATTCACCCTCACAGAGTTACATTTAAAAATTTCCTTTAATTTTTTCGTTTTATTTTTCTGAAACAACTGAAACGTTAAGATGAAAACAAATCATTTCTATTCGTTCTTCTGTTTGCCCTCTCTTTATTTCCATTTTTTTCTTGAAACATGAAGAAAACATAAATTTTTTTACACAACATCAGTTGAAAAATGTGAAGAAGTTTTCTTAGCTGCAAGGCAAAACAGAAAAAGAAAAATGTATTTAACATTCATAGGAAGTTTTTCGTGAATAATAATTTGAAAAAAATAAAAGTTATGACTTGGACTGCAGGGGATAAATGAATTGCTTTTCTTCTCTTTTTTTAAGTGTGTCTTTTAAGAGTAAAGAGAAAAAGGAAATATATATTCGACGATCAATTTCACAAATTTCATGAATAAAAAAATGAGAAAAACTTTCTGAATTTTTATTTCATATTTCGGTATATTCGATGGAGTAAATAACTCAATGGATTATTAAATTTGAAAGCAAAATTTAAAATTAAAAATAAGATTTCAAGCGCATTTAAATTAAGTAAGGAAAACTTGATGATCAAAATGCTTGGTTTGATATTTTCATTGACGTTTTAAAAAAACTAATCATTTACTTACTAGAATTTGTAAAATAAAAAAAAAGCTCTAAAAAACAATTTGAAGGATCTTTCTTGCCACAAATCATAAAAATGTAAATATATTTTCATATTTCTATGCAAATTAGTTGTTTAGTAAGGACAAAAATTTGTATAGTAAGTGAATTTAGTACATTGTGAAACTTAAAAGATTTTTAAAAATTTTAACTTTGAGCTTTTTTTTTTCATTATATCTATTATAAATGGGGTTTTTTTGACTTTAGAGCTAACATTATATTTACGCTAGCAAGAGCTAAAACAATTAACATTAGCTCAAAGTTTTAGAATAAAAACTGAAAGAAATAATAGAATTGATATAAAGGAAAAAGGAAAAGAAAGAAAGTTACAATGTATCTAATAGAGTATAAATAATTACACGCGCCAGGGAAAATTTTCTTCGTCGTTAGTTGTTTACATACAAATTAGCTTTTCTTCGCTTCCTTAAAGCATTTCAATTCATTTCTCTTTTTCTTTTCAACACACAAAAATATAAAAGTTTTGTTTCACAAGAACAGCAGCAGCAAGCAAAAAGTGGAAGCTTAAGGGAATGAAAAGGAAATATAAAGTATGAAAAAAGATGGGTACTAAATAGATTTTTTTTATGTTGTGCATTGTGTTGAAAAATCTGCAAACAAAATATTTTTGTTCCTGTTTCTTGGTTTTAAAAATAGTAATGGAAGACATTTTGCTTAAACCGAATCATATCATTACTTTACAAAAAAAAAAATGATTTAGTAAAAAAATGATGCAGTAATGCAATCGTTAAAATTGTCAAGTAAAATTTTTGTAATAATTGCAACTTTAATTGCTTTACTTTAATTATAACTCTATATTTTTCATCGTACTAGCTATATTACTGCTCTTTCGTTAAACGTTACGAATAAAGGGATTGGAAAGTTATTAAAATAATAAAGAAGGCGAGCGAAAGAAAAATAATCAAATTATGGTTATTCTCATTATGATCGAAAATTTAATTTTCTTCTCATCTCTTTTAATATAAGAAGGAAAGTTTCGCTTGAAAGTAGAAAAATCGTAAGGATACAAGATTAATAATAAAATAAGGAAAACTTTTTTATTATTTTCGTGAAGATAAACGCTATTGAAGGCTAAGAACTTTTTAACTAGACCCTAGTAACCAAAATGTTCCATATAATCTTCCTTCGACGTCGATGGAAGATCAAATGTATCATTATTTATTATATGGAAAATATTTGTTTTACAAATATGTAACAGAAGTGTTCCATCGAAGTATTACCCGAGCCTGCTTAGGATCAAATCCTATAAAATATCATCAAAAAAATATTTTTTTGCAGGAAAATAATATTTGTTCTAAATTTGGCATTTGCCATATACTTCACAATTGCTCGAAGAAATCACTATTATAAGTTCTCTCTAAATTTGTATGGGGCTTTCAATTAATTATTTATCTTCCTCAGGTTTATGTGCGAGTCTTGGTCGTTCATCAGTATGCGACTTAATTAAATTAAGACCTTTTGTTCTTTTTCGTAGTGTTAGTGTACTTTAATTAAGTACACACTAATACTTTTACAAAAAATTACACAAATAAATGAAAAATACAAAATAACACGTGGAATTTAACACGTGTTTTATTCAAAAAAAAGTAATCCATTTGTTTTCCATTTGTATTCCTTTGATGTATTACATTGATGTCTTATTGCATTGTCCATTTATTTTCCATTTTCATAGGACATCATCTTCCGATGGATAATACATGGATAATACATATGTATCATCCATGGAAGATTCTCATGGAATACATTGATCTACCTTTTGGTTACTAGGGGAATTTTCTGTTTTACTGGAATAATCATTATTTTTGAGAGATTAATGATTGAATTCCATATTTAAATTCTAGTATCAACACGTTTTACCTGTATTATATACGATACACATTGACTTTAAAAACATCTCAAATCTAAAAGTGAAGTTATATATTGGTAATGTCGTACGCATTGTGCGAATCCTTGACATATCGACAATACTTTATTTAATGTATATAATACTCATTGGTGGAAGTCGAACCTACGTCTTTACTAAAAAGTGTTTCAGATATTAGGTCTGCTACTTAGCCACTTGCGCCAGTGTGCATTAGGGCTAATCCTCTCAGGAGCAGAACCTCCTATATATGGCTTGATACTCCAGATTCCACACCAATATTTTATAGATTTTTTTTTATTTTTTACTAGCTTTATCGAGTTTCAAGAAATGTATTTTTGATTCATAAACAAAAAAAAATTTTTTTTTGATTCATATAAACAAATATATCGCCATTTTAAATTCCTTTATTTGTTAAAAATGTTAATAAGCCCAATAGGCCTATGCAATGACAGAAAAGAAGATGAAAATAATTGAATAATGTTTATAAATCTTAAAACAGAATTTTTTAAAACACTAGTTTAAAGACACATCGAGTAGAAACCCAATGCGGATATATTCACACTGTACCATCGAAAGTCTTGTTACGTGAAAACGGTGTGAATATAAAAAAAAAACCAATTTTAAACATTCGAAATTGTTATGAATATGTTTGCGAAAATATTTAAGCTTGGTTTAAAAAAATTCTACTTTTTTAGAATAAAATGAAAATTGGCTGTTCTTCATCCAACAAAAGAATGAATATTGATCTAGGAAAATCATTATGATTATTGTTATTGAAACGACAAAAATAAGGAGCGAGAATACGAAAAGGATGTAACAATAATAAGGTATTGAATAGGTGAAAATCTGGGGCACGAAAATGAATAGAATAACTGAAGGGGAAAAAAACAAAACAAAAAGAAGAGAAGAAAAGTGAAAACTCAATGAAGCAGAAATATTATGAAACAAATTTATTTCAAAACATATATACATATAAATTAATAGAATGATCAATCATCTCAATGTAACATTTATTAAACTTGATGGAAAAAAGAGAAAAAAAAGAAACATAAACATGTATGTAGGAATAAGAAGGCGTAGGTAAATAAATAAATATTTCATATGAGAAAGGATAGGAGAGTAAAATTTTCCTTTAAAATGATATGTAAAAGCGCATTTTTATTTTACAAAATTTTTCTACCTCAATTTTAAAAAACACAGAAAATTTTAAATTAATTTTTTTTTGATATGAAAAAATGCGCAAAATCCAACAAACGGTATCGATACTAAAATATATTTCAAGGAAAGAAAAAATGAGAATTAATGAAATTTTTGCGAAGAGTTCTTTATTTCCCAAAACGGGAATTCAGCTAATTCTGTCTTTAAAATGTCAAAAGAATCCTCTCTGAAAGAGGAAATATTTTTGATGAGGGTGTTGTGCAAAAAATAATTAAACGAAATTTGAATATTTTATTTCAAGCTAGAAATTTTTTTGTGTAACTTATTTTTTCAAAAAATTGACGTCGAAGAAATTTACAAACTTTATATAATACTTATAAAAAGAAGAAAAGAAGAGAAAAATCCATTGAGAGTTTCAAATTTTTTGTCTTATTTCTTTCCATAATAATGGCGAATGAAAAGATAATTCAAATTTATTGTATTGTTCTTTAATTTACTTTATTTATATTATTAAAATATTAACTATAAGTTAGACCTGTGGTAATGATGACCGTAGATTTTTTATTTTAATTCATAGGAAAACCAAGATATGTAATGTAGTTACGATTTAATGTAGATACGAAGTAATATTCTACAGTTTCTTAGAAAACTTGTACAAATAGCTTAGTACTCTGTCTGTCATTGAGCGATTCCATGAGTGAAAAAAAAAACTAAAATTAAGAAAATCAACATTAAATTTCAAAGATAGTAATGTGAATGTTAATTATAAATGAACATAATTAAGCTAAAACCATAGCAAATTTATCAAAAACTCAAAGAAAATTGGCAATTCCATAGATGAGTGGAGTTTTTGAAAAAGAATGTTATGAAAGTTCCTTTTTTTATTCCTTAATTTTCGTTAAGAAAAATTCAATTCTAGATTTTTATAGACAACATTCTGAGAACCTGTTGTTTATTGAAGTAAATTTTGCATTCTCAAAAAATATTATCACATGGATTAGGACAATAAAAATTAAGTATTGCACTAGTTCATTTGACACTTCATTAATTAACATTTTCCCACTTAATAAGTGAGTTTTAAGAAAATAATAGCATACAGAATCAAAACAGAATTGAAAAATAGGTATTTTATTTTTTTCAAATTTCATCACGTGTTTTTTCACATGAATGAAAAAAATCATTAATTTTTGAATAAATACACTGTTTAAAATTTTTAATTTTTAAAACAAACCAAAGCTCTACGATGTCTAGTTAAAAAGTTTTTGATCAAGTCCTTCCGATCGAAAAAAGCCAAAGTGCATTATTAAGATATTATTTTGAGACAAGTTTCGAAAATGTGCTAAAGAAACTAGAAGGATGAGAATAAATGTGGTTAATGAACAACTGTAATAACTTTATTTAAATTTAAAGCGTGTAAAAAAATTAATGTAACCATGAAATTCAAGTCATACAAGAAATATGTTATATTCACTGTTATGTGACTTTCCATATCGTGCCTTATTTTTAGCGCCTTTTCGATTTTAGTCAGAGCTCGAAGTCGATGAAATTTTGTATGGACTCGAATGTTTCGGAGTCGACTCCACCATACAAATCGAAAAAAAATCATGATTTTTCCAATCACCAAAAACGTATTTTTAGAAAATTATGAGCGTACAACTCCTCACGAGCCCTGCATATAATAAAATAGTGGCAAGAATAAAAAATAAAAAGGTAGATTTCAGACACATTTCTTGACATCCGTTTCATCAAACTTCCCGAGTCTTAGTTATTTCTATTGAAGATTCGTCTTTGGTCCTTGGAAAAAAATTTCTTCGTTTTATTAATGTAGTTTTTATTATTCACAGCTCACATAATATTATTTGCTTTTACTAAAATGTTACAAAGCATGACATTCATATGAGAAAAGTGGAAATAAAGGTTGAATTATCTTTTGTCGTTAATTTTATTAATCATGCATTTACTTCCTTTATTTATTCATTCATTCATTGTGAATGCGTATATGCTTACTTTGTATTTTTCGTAGGTAGATTTAATCTACTTCTATAGAAAAGACATATTATGTATGTTCCTATATACAGTATCTTTATTATGGGGCCCGTCAAAAATGAATTCTACGTCATCGGAGACCACTTTTAGTCATTTTTTGTGATTTTTTTCCATGAAACTGTATTTTGTTCTTTATTGGTATTATAGAATTCGCCGAAACGAAGAGTTTGAAATCATTATCATTTTCCTAGCATGTCTGGTTCCTTCTGTAGAGCCATTCGAATACCCACCGATGACGTAGAATTTTCGGGAAAGGGTATTTTGAGTGTAAACAACCTTTAATAACTTCTTTATTCCCAGCTTAAATTTTAGTTTTTCTGTACCAAATTGTGCTATTTCTTCTATTTGTTCATTCAAATTATCATTTTTATCAATACAATGATTGGAAGTTACTTAAATTAACACTTTAAGTTTCAAAATCTTGTAACGAATATCATTTTTTTGAATTTTCTTGTATGTTTTTGGTCAACAAAAAAATTTTATTTTTTCGAAAATTGCTGAAAACATAATTAAAACGTAATACAGCTCATATTTAAATGTCGATAGTATGTTTCTAAGGTTCTATTTTGTGTTTTAAAAGAGCTAAAGTTACAAATTCACGAGTATTAATTAGATTTTCAGCTGATTAAAGTTTTGGTAATTTTGCTCGAAAATATGTGAAATTTTTGAATTTTATTAAACAGTTAAACTGAAATTCCTATTATTTTTGACGGGCCCCTTATATAAGAAAATTTATACATAATAATATATACACGCACATCACAACTGTAGGAACTGCTAACATATTTCTATAGTTCCCAAGTGAACATACGATTACACGAAAGGTGAAAGGAGGGTAAATGTGAAGCAAGTATGGGGAACAATAAAATGCCTTTCATGAGCTGGTATTTTCACTTCAAGGCAAACAATGTTTTTCAATGCCGTTCGGGATATGATATTGCAAATATATCGTGTGTGTGAGTGAAAAAGCTACTAGTACGGTAATAGTAAAAACATAAAATCATAAAGAGGGAGTTTTATTCTCATGACAAACTTTGAGTATGTGAGGAGGATATCAAAAAGTAAGAAAATTATTTTGTCCCCAAAAGAATGTCTTATAAAATTTCTATGCCAAAAATCTCTATCTTTGTATTTATGCAAGGTCTGCGATCATTCAATTCATAAAGAATTTAAGAAATTCTATCCTTTTATAATTTTTGTGATTAATATAATTTAATTTTCATGTCAGGAGTGAGTAATCAGAGAAGATAAAAAAAATTAAAAAAAGTAAAATTTTGTTCGTATTCATTAACGAGTGTCTTGATTTATGCTAAACTTTAGATCCCTATAATACGTAGAGCTTTAAAGTGAAAATCTTCTTTGAAAAATGAGCTTGCAAAATTATCCCATTTAGTAGCGCATGAAATTGAGAACAAAAATGTATGTATGTGCATAGGGATGTTGGTTGGGTTTTTTTTGATAAAATATATTTTTTCTGTAAAAGTTTCTACTTTGATGCAGGAAGCTTACTAATGGATTTATTAAAGGCACTTAAGTTTTATTTTACGTTATGTATCTAACCAAAAAGCTTTTTTTAAAATGAAAAATTCTCTTTCATGTTGCATTAAGAACAGATGAGAGAAAAGTGTTATTTTTTTATGTTTTTTTCATCTACTGTAATTTATCCTTTTTTCTCTTGTCATTTTGATTTTCTTTATCAGAAAATTTTATTTTATTTTACTTTAACAATAATTTTTGTTGTTGTATACAAACGAAAAATTTGAATTTTGACGGTTACAAATATTGTTTTTAACAAAAATCATTAATAATTTACCTTGGGAAATGTATTTTACTGTATTTTAGTTTCTGTTGTTTAAAATTATAGAGTATTAAAAAACGAACACTTTTTAATTTGTTTCTTGTAATTGAGTCTTTACAAAGTTACAAGCATTTTTCAATCAATTTATTCTTCACGTTATACATCAAACTATTCATTTTCGGAAGATTTACAATATAAAATATTGAAATATTAATAAAACATAAGATTTCTGACACTTAAAGACCAAACGGCTAAGGTAAAGCTATTTCACATATTTTTGGAGCTTGAATATTAAAATTGAGTAATATGTTTATCATTTTTCAATTTTCAATTATGTTTCAGAGACTTCAGCGCATTTTTGACACAGGGTAATTCCATGAGTAATGAGAACTGTGAAAAAGCACTATGCAATATTTCTCTACTTGTAAAAATTCAAATTTCCCAAAACCGTTATAATTTCTAAACGTTTTGTTGTTTATTCGAGTGAATTAGCCGCAATACCATCAAAGAGAGATGGTTCAAATATACATGATCTTTAATGTTTTGAAACTTTAGTTACTTGCTCAATTAAATCAAATAAATGTAATAAACTTACAAGTAAAATCAAGAAAATCTAATGGTTTTTGTGAATTTGAAATTTTTTCAGTGTTCTGTTTTGCAATAATCGGTCAAAAATTGACCGATTAATGCTAGTTTTTTTGATTTTTCTTCTTAATTAAAGCATTAAGGAATGCAAATTATACATAAAACAAAAGCCTGGCTAATATCTAATATGTTAAAAGTAACTTTGGAACATAGAAGTGTGTATTTAAGTAAATATTAGGAAATGTTTAGAAAACGATTTTTCGAAAACTTGACCGATTAATTTTACTTTTATTAAAAAAACAAGAATTAGACATATTTCTGATGTGAAACTCTCACATATGGAGATAAATATTGTGTTAATAAACATAATAAAGTTACAATTTGGAGTACAAAGTTCTTAGTTAAGGAAATATTTTTGAAAAATTGGAGCACTAAAATTTTTTTCACTCATGGAATTACCCCACAGCGATCATCAATTTTTAAGCAAATAAAGTAGAAACATTTTTTTTTTCATTTTAACTGCACTTTATTGAATTTATTGACGACATACTGCCCGGTAATAATTCACATTTTACACTTTTGTATTTGTAAACATATGAAATAGTATAATGTAGAATCAAACTTCTAATCTTCATATCTAGGTTTCAAATAAACTAAGGCTCTCGTTTCGATCTTCTGTGGGCATGACGTGATACTTTTCAGGTCCGTTCTAACAATATTCCATTCGTGGGTAATCTTGTAGCTCTCGTTCCTATTTCTCCCGCTACAATTCAAGTTCCTGACCCGTTTCTAAATCCAACGTTGCCCAAATGCCCAATTATGGCTTGATCTCGTACATTAAGCAGTCGAAGTATCTAAACTTCCGAAAAAGAACAAATTTGGAAATGGCTGGATTCGAACCGACGACCTTCCAGTTACCATCCCAAATTTGAGCCAAGCGCCTTACCTATTTGACCAGCAAGGCACTTAACTGCTTGAACGGTTATTTAAAATTCAAATTTTTTTAGTGGTTTTATGAATTTTAAATTTTCTCGCCACGTTTATATTAGGGTAATTTCACGGATGAGTTGAAATTCGAAAAAAAAATAAATTTTTGAGCCACGTTCTTTAAAAATTTGATTGCTTCAAAAATATACTTTGACTAAACAAACACCTTTTAAAATGAGTTAAAGATCTTCAATGACCATTAAACTTTTAGAAACAACATTCTAATCAAAGAAATTTTTTTAATTAGAGTAAAAGTTGCTTTTTAAAAATCATTTTCTCACGGATTTGGCGTAAGCGTTGGTATATTACATTAATTTCATAAAAAATATTAATTTTTCTGTCTAATTAGTGTCTTTCAAGTCAAATTAAGCTTGGAGAATCATAAAAGAGGATAGAATGTACAGCATAACATCCATTAATAGTTGTCTAGATGTCTTTAAAGTAGTAAATTTCTGCTTTCAAAGTCAGAATTCAACATTGTGTAATATACCAACGCTTAATAAACTTTAATAACGGTAGAAAAAATTCAAATTTCTAAACTCAATCATCACGTGCTTTTGTATATGAAATAAAAAAAATATTAATTATAGTATAAGACTTTTAATCATTCGATGGGCCAATCAATCGATAGTAACGGAGCTATTAAAACCATCCCGAGCATTCTACGATGTCTGGGTAAAAAGTTTTAACTGTCCCGACCGAGCAGCCGAACGAACATAGTGGATTGTTAATCTACCTCAATCTACCTTTTCAAAATGAGTTTTAAAAATGCGCTAAATATGTTCAAAAATTTGCCTCAATAGTGTTTCTCTTAACCACATGTAGTGATATTCGAAAACCACATATGTGCTTGCGACCGAATGACTGCAAGAATTTTTTTTATGGGAGTAAAAAATATGCTAGCTTTTTTATAGTCTATGACGGAATAAAAATATTTTGTGACAAAATATTGCATTGCTACATTAAACAAAGAGTGTAGAAGATACTGTATATGTACATTTACGAATATATGAATCAAAAAAGTGAAGTGAATGAATTTTTTTACGATACAAAGTTTATAAATATTCATCTGCTTGACCAACTTCTCTTGGGAAGAAGTCAAAAATATTTGAAAAAAATAGAAAGAACAGTATTAACCGTGATATTTTTTCTATTTTGAAATTAAATTTGTGCTTTGATTTTGCAGATTTGGAGCAAAAGAGGGGGAGGGGGATTGATAGTAATTCACATTGACACATCAAGTTATATTTTTCCATCAATCGTTTCAATTGTAAATACTCACTTTTTATGTGATTCTCTTTCCCTTTTGCATGATGTCGAAGAGAATTGAGGGAAATAATATAAATAAATAATAAATTCATATTTCATATAAATAAAATGCTATATGGTGACATCGAAAGGCTCCTCAACAACACAATAACGATATATGACCAAAAAAAAATCCAATCTCCATTTATGGATAAATCTCTGTCCATATAATGAATCATATTTTTTTTAAAAAAAAATCACAATAAATTTATTTATTTCTCCAACATGACAACATAAGCACAGTGGGGAGAGGCAAAAGGATGATATGAGATGAGATTTGCAAAAGCGGAAAACGGAAATCTGGTCACAAAAATCCCTTTCCGTATTTGGTGAACAAAAAATTCCCACATTCAAGAGCAAGTTAAAAAGTATTTTTTTCTGTTTAGTCTAAGCGCTGATTGTATAAAAACTTAAATTTTAAATCAAAATTAATTTATTTCTTGTTAAAACTTAAATTTTTTCTTGTTTTAATATTGTCCTTATTTGAAAATATTTTACTTTGTTAATCAGTACTTCCAGCAACTATGTGAAAAGAGAAATAAAATACTTATGACATGACAAATACTTTTTCCCCAAAGAGAAAAGATTAAAAACATCATAATGATGATGATGATGCAATCATATAAATGAAAAATGCTTTAAAAAACTTGATGGTAGTTGCACTTTATCTTATTCCTTCCTCGTTTTTCATGTGGTGATGAGACAGTTCTACACATATGTCTTTATATATAATGCATTAGCTCTCAAATGTTTACCAATATGCATACCAGCTTTTTCTCTGTTAGTCTGTGGAATATTTATTCCTTTCCTTTATTCATGTATGGGATGAGAATTGAAATTACCACAATAACCCTTTGAAATTTCTGCGGTATGTGGTGATGGTTCTCTTTTTACGCTTTTGTCTTCTGCAATTAATTTTTTATTTCAACAAAAATGCACAGCATATTTTAAGAATAATAATTAATTTTATCTCATTCTATACAATCTTTAATTTCTTTCCTTTTATACAGATCCTCCTTCTGTAACATTACAACTTGGCTCAAGTCTAAATCCAGAAGACATCGAAGAGGGAGATGATTGCTATTTTGATTGCAAAATAGAAGCAAATCCGAGAACTTATAAAGTCGTTTGGAGACATAATGTAAGTATAAATAGATCACTCAAAGAAAAATTCTCAAATCAAATTCAAAAATTTTATATTTAATTCACACTTTTAAAACAATTAAAAACTTTTTCACTAAAATTCAAAACTTTAGATTAATAAAGAAAATTTTAAAAATGTTAATATACGATATTAACATATTTATTTATTTATGCAGTTACGCAACAAAAAGAAACTTCTTTTAATTTGCGAAAATTTTGAAATCAAAAAAATAAAAATTAAATCTAAAATTATGTACTATAGATTTTAAAAATGAGTAATTTTAATTTTAAAATCTTCTTTCATAATTCAGAAGAAAATATTTAAATATTGAAATTTTTGCATCAGATTTAAGAATATCAATCTGGAATTGACTAAGTTTAAAATTTAAAAATAAATTTCCTGAATGATGATTTTTGTAAAATGTATGGAAAGCAGAGCATATCAAAAACATTTCTTCAACTTCTTAACCTTATTGAAAAAAAAATTCTAGCAAACTAGTTCTTCATTATGATTAAGAAAAGCTAAAATACTCATGTACATATGGGTACATATATCCGTCATTTTAAATAACTGTTTTTATATAAACGATTTCGATTAAAATCTTCATTCTAGTCGTTGACAATTTTGCTGCATTTCCATACATCATCTCGTTTAATCTTTTATATACATGTAACTTTATAAGGAACTTCTTTTAAATTTTGCGACGTATACACTTGTATATAGATACATTTATATGGGATTTTAAAAATGACATTTATATATGAATTTAAACATGAGTTAAGAGAAATTTAAACTTTAACATCCACATATACTATTTAAACATTGGAAGGGCGTGGCAATCTTTTTCGCATTTTCTGAAATAATTTTTTTCTAAGGAAACTAGAATTTTAAACATACGTTCTTCATAAGAAAGCATAAAAAAAAGAGAAAAACTGAGAAAAACGAACATTTATTCATTTCATCCTTCAAAAAGTTTATCATTTTTACTAAGAACATTTCCATATATGTTTGTCGCATTATTTTTAGTAATTGTTTGCAATAATATGGAGTTCTTCACATAGTATGTTATCAAGAATATAAAGTTAAGATTATTAAATTGTCATAATTTTTATTTTTTTTTTTTGAGAAATAAATATATTTTCAAAATCTAAAGGCAATATACAATATATAAATATAAAATTAGAAAAATTAGTAAAAGACATCATCGTATGAATCAATCGTAATTTTATAAAAAACAGAAATCGAAAAAAACATTTTAAACACCCCCCCTGCAGATTTATTTTTGCAAGCTATCGAGATTAATTTGATCTTTTGAGTCTAATTTTTTTTCTGCAAATGCAAGCATTGTCTAATTATCATTACAAAATAATCCTCATTTAATTAAATGAAGATTTATGACTTACTTTTCCTTTTCTTATTTAATATAAGCTTCAAAAAGATTTACAGAATAAAATAGATAAAATGAATGAATGAATTGGTTTCCATAAAAGAAAGCGTTTCATCTATCAGATTTTGATCAAATTATTTATCATGTTATTTGGTTTATTTTTCTTTCTGTCATTCCGCTCTAAGTCCGTCATAACAGACAAATGAGTATAACCTTTGAAATATTTAAAATATAATTGAGGAAATAATGAAAATTCTTGACAACTAATAAATCCAATTCTATTTAATCATTCA
The DNA here is from genome assembly GCA_917627325.4 of Chironomus riparius. Classification (NCBI taxonomy): domain Eukaryota; kingdom Metazoa; phylum Arthropoda; class Insecta; order Diptera; family Chironomidae; genus Chironomus; species Chironomus riparius. The sequence continues at coordinate 35,265,075 of OU895878.1, read as the reverse complement.
GCAATCATTTCTTGGTATCTTCTACATTTTATGCAAATTTTATTACGTAATAATCGAAATTCATTCTACAAACGACTTCATGCGGTTCAATAAACCTGCTTTGAAAAATTTATGTGAATTGTGAAATCCTTAGTTTTCTAGTAAAAAGTCAGAATAGAATACAAATGTCATTTTTTTTATTTTTACAAACATAAATTTTTTTCTATATGTTCAGACAAAAAAGATAAAACTGTTTAAATGCTATAAAATTGCATAAATAGAAATAAAATGATGGCATATTGTTTCAAATTAAAAACTATGTTTGAAGAATTTTACTACGAAAACCTTTAATAATCTTGTAACAAAAACAACAATGAAAATAATTTATTATAACTATTTTCATACTTTAAACTTAAGCTATTACCATTTCAATGAACGAATAAATGTTCACGAAAGGTTTGTAAAACAGCGGCAACATTTGCACAGTCTCTTTTTAGTAAAAAAAAATCTCGTTGAGATATGCAAATGTATGTGATATAAAGTAGAAAACTAGGCAAAAAAATTCATCCCATGTATTTTATATTATCTTCTTTCTAGGGTTTGCCAATAGCACACAATGCAAAACGAACAATCATGAGTAGTGATAGTCTTGCCTTGCAAGGAGTCACAAGATATCAAGCTGGAAATTATACCTGTGTAGCATCAAATGTCGAGGGAGATGGTGAAAGCAATGTTGTTGAATTAAAAGTTATGTGTAAGTTAACGTTAATGTTTTTCTTGTGTTTAAATTATTTTAGGAGAACATATTTTATACTTTATATATCATTGAGTTTTACTTTTTTTTTTATTAAGTAACACATAAAATATAAATAAGTATTTTTATTATTATACTAAGGGTTAGTCCATGTCAATTGACAAATTAACACAAAATTTTAACTTTTCGTGACTTTAATTTGTGGCTTAGAAATAAACTTCCAGCGACTTTCGTAAAATTAAACTTTAGCTAGTTCCAGTAAAAAATTATTTAAAAAAATAAAACACTAAGTATAAGGGCTTATTTTCAAAGACTCACCCTAGTAAATTATGCTTAAAAACAGAATATGACAAAACATCTTTTTATTGAAAAACTACTGACGATTAATAAAAGCTACAACGCTTTTTTATCCATCTCATCTCATAATATTTTTTAAAATGCGCATAAAGCACGAACTTTCTCACGACTTTTTTTTCCACAGCTTTTGCATTTATGTTCGTCGAATGAGATACAAACTTTCAGCCACTGAATTATTTAAAATGATATCTATTCATGAGGGATGAAAATGAAAACGTCTATCTCCTTTACAACGTTCTGTTCTTTCCTCATTTTCTGTTTATACCAGTGTTTCTCAAACTATGCTGCGCGGAACTTGACTGCTCTGTGAGAAAGTTTTAGGGGTATCAATAATGTCTGCCAGTGTGGCTCGGGAAGATGAATGCATGTTTAACTGCTCCGTAGCCTGAAAAGTTTGAGAACACTGGTTTATACTTCAGCTTTATACCTTCACCTTTCCAACAACATAGCTGCTGCTTATTTTTCCCCATCTCATTTTTTCCTTTCGATTTTTCCCATGCTCAATTCTTAGTGATGCTTGTCAGATGTGCACTTTTGTTGAAAAAAAAACCTTTTACCATTTCTCTCTTCTTCACTCTCTGCTGCACCCTGAATGTGAATTTTTCACAAAAAGACAAAGTTGAAATAATATGTTGACTGTCTAATGCTTTTTCACTGTCTCTATCTACCGATGTACCACAAAATGTGCAAAAAGGACAATGACGACAACTATGATGTTGATCGTATAATACGTAAAACATAGAGCAGTATCAGTGGTGGGAAAAATTTTCAAATTAAATTTTATGTCCAGTGAGAAAAAGAAGTGAGGCACACAGTGCACACAAAACTTAATTTATATATCTATGATGATCATCATAAAGAAAATGAAAATTTAGAAGCATTTCTGTATAGAAAAAGATTTTGAAGAAGACGCTCAGTTATAAAAGTTTTTTCGTTTTCTTGCTTTAATTTTTTCATTTTTATATATTTTTGTTATGAATTATATGATACATATGAAGCTTTTTTCATCAACGAAATTGAATTTTTACTCTCTTTTTCTTTACTGCACTTCACTTTTTATGTTTTATACTTCATTATGTTTTACTTTTTTCGACATAATGACTTATTTGTTAATAATAAATTTATTTTTATTTAAAATTAAATTTAATTAAGCTTTTTCGTTAAGAAAAAGAGTTAATTGAACAAATTAGAACTGAGATTATTTTCTGGAAACACTAAAATTTCTTTGTTAAAAAACTATGATTTAATTTTAAGTGACACTTTAGTGATTAGTCAGTTCTGATCATTAAAATAATTAGAATTTATCTATCTATTTATCTATTTATTAGAATTTATTACATTATAACTATTTTTTACATTATTTATCGGTTTGAAGCACATCTATGTGTATATGGAATTGAAGTTTTTGTTAATATGAAAACTTTTCGCTCAAATATTAACTTTGTTATGCCAAAATTGATCCATTTTTTTTTCTCGAAACTTTTATATTAACTTAGAACTCAAAGTTTGTGTGATTACAAAATTTTGAAAATCAATCATTTTGATGGGAACAAATATTGCAATAAAAATATTTTCTTTAACATATTGATTAAAAAGCAAAACAGAAATATATACTTAAAGAAATCAATAGATATTTTATCAGTAGATCTGAAGTAGTTTGGTTATGTGTTTAATTTAATTGTAAAGAGTTATTTGCATTCAATATATGTAATTTTGACCATAATTACCGAATATTTCAAAAAAAGTTGGCCATTGCTTGTTTAAGTCCTAGTTTTTAAATGCAAAACAAAACTTGAGTGAAATGGGGTTTTCTTTCCTTGTGCATAAGTGCATTTTAAAACCTTCCTATCCAATCTTTAAAATCAAATTATCGTTTAGAAAAAAAAAAATCATTTTAAAATGATTCTAGAATTATAGAGGACAAAGAAAAAGTTTCGAATATACGCAATTTTCATTTAAAATCGTCCCTTCAATTTCCTTTCTTTATATCATTTCTCCCTATTTAGAATTTATAGCTCCATATCCAAAGAAAAAAATTCCTCTGCTTCCTATTTCCTTCTTTTATTACATACCATCAATGATACACGAAGAGATGCGAAAAAGAAAATATCAATTCATTTCGATTTTATTTCCTTTTTTTGCTAGCAATTTAATTTCTTGGAATTTTTTACCAGAAATCTCTCCCATTCTTTACATTCGTTACAGATAAGCCAATATGTCGCAATGAACAAAAACGCATTTATGGTGTGGCACGAAATGAGGCAGCAGAAATTTTATGTGAAGTTGATGCTTATCCTCCACCGGAATCATTTAAATGGTCATTTAACAATACAGCAGAAACATTTGAAATGCCGCAAAGTGATTATAGAATACATTCATCACAAGCATCAACGCTGTCGTATATGCCAGTGAAGGTATGTTTGCTTTCTATGCTTTAAAAAATGATTTTTATTTTTAAAACGGCAAAAGTTCTCCCACTATGAATTTATTTATGCAATGAAACATATGAGAATTTTCTCATGTAAACGCAGCAAGAATGACTGACTGACTGACTATAACGTTGTGTGTGGAAATTTTTCCATCATCGCATCATGTCATTTGTTGTGGTTATGTACAAAGGAAGCAGTATTTTACTCCTTTTTCTGTTGTTTTGCTCTCACTCTGTTATTCTTTAATGTATTTCCAAAAATGCATACGGAAACTGTCATGAAGTGGACATTTATTTAGGTGCAGTATTGTGATAGCTGCTAAAGGAAGCAGAGACACAGCAGTAGAAGCATGCATATAATATGTTTGTGAGGCATTATGTATTTAGAGCAGGCCTCATATGGTTTGTTTGCTTTTAGTATGGCTACTGTTAAAAATTCTTCATCATGGGTTTATATTGAACAAGAAATTATGGACATAAATGAAAGTTGAAATGTGTATGAATAAGAAAAAACCCACAGAGTGAAGAATGAGAAATAAGTTAAAAATGTTTGATTTTAAATAAACACTTTTAATTATTTAAGCATACATAAAACAGCATCATCAACAACAACAACAACAACGAGTCCATGAAAATTATTTGCCATTAGACAAAAAGAAAAATTGTTTATCCTTTAGCTTCATCACGATAGAAAGTTCTTCGAAAAATGAATAATAAGAACAAGGAACGAAAGAAAAAAACCTTTTCCATTCTCCAACTTTTCTCATCCTACAAGCATTTCTATTTTTTTCATTGCTTTGTGTTCGTTGAGATAAGGGAAAAATTCTTATTTGAATATTTAATGATAATCAAATATTTATTTTATAAGACTTTGGGCCATTTTAAAGTTTTACTCTCTTTCTCTCTTCTTTTGAGTATGTATCTATCTCATTCCATGTTCTTTTATTTCTCCTTTGAGTTTGCATTTGGTGCTGCTTTCTTCAGAACCTTTCGTCCTATCTGCCATTTTTTGCATACAAAAAATATAAATTTATGAATTTTGTTTAAAAAAAATTAAATTAACTTTTTTGATGTTTCTAAAATAATAACTAGCTTTTTAAATACATATTTGCTTCAAAACAATTCTTAAACCATCATCAAATAATAAATAAATACGCAAATATATTCTCAATTCTGCACAACAAATTCAATAATCCATTAAGTCATTTTAAAGTATGTGTAAATTTTGAGATATTTCTCAATAAGAAAAAAAAAAGATAACAAGTTTCTAAATAAAGAATTTTTTATTCATTCAAAATAGTCAAAAATTCAAAAGATTTCAATAGGTTTAAAAATCTTATATCTCAAAATGAATATTTTACCTCTTTTTATTGCTATAATTCTATTACTACCTTACCGCCTTTTGTTTTTAGACGTGTACATATTCTGCACATAAAAAACAAGAACATAAGGTCTTATGACATTTAAAACATTCATGAGGATTACATAGCATAGCAGGAGCAAAAGCAATTGCTTTGCTATGTCAATATTAATGCAATAGAATTTGAAATTACAATTAGAGATGGGCCTGTATTTTTTTTTATCAATTGTAATTTCGTGCTAATACAATCCTTAAAAACCTCTCAAGCGTAAAATTTCAGACAAAAAAAATCATTTACCTTCAAAAATTGTCTAAACCTTGACGATGTATTTTAACCATAGAAATATTCAACACAATGAAGAAAAATTCGACAGTATACTTATTGAAAAAATTTTATATTCCACTTTGCCCATCTCTTGCTTCATACTCTATGCACCATAAAGACAAATCGACAAGTTTCATCGAATAATTAAGCAGTTAGATTAAATAATAAAGTGAATGTTTCAACAAAGATAGAAATAAGCATGATGTTATTTATTTGCTAATAAATGAGTGAATGTAATTAAATTTCCAAAAAGTTCTAAATTATTTCATACATTTTTGAAGCATAATATGACATGTTTTATGATGATGATGATGATGAGTTGAGAACGAGAAATTTTATGACCTAAATTACTAACAATAGAATTTCCCATTTTAAATTTTTCGTTTCTGTATAGGAAATGGACTTTGGCACGATATTATGTTGGGCGAACAATGCAGTGGGGCAGCAAAAGGATCCATGCGTATTTCATTTGATTGCAGCCGGAAAACCAGATATTCCATATAATTGTACGCTTGTTAATCAAACCTCTGAATCACTAGAAGTTGATTGCATTGAAGGTTAGTAAAAGAGAAAAACACAAAGAAAATATTATGCAGTATTGAATGAAAAGAATAAATGAATCTTCATAATTAAAAACCATTTCCTCATTAAAAATAATTTCCTTTTCTAGATCATTATACACTTTCTCTCTATAGACTCACTATTCACTTTGCTCATACTCTTTTCTCTTTTTACTCAACATCGCAGAAATTTGCTCCCCTAATATGGAATATAAAAAAATTAATGAATGTGAATACTGTAGACACTGAGAAGGGAAGCATTTATAATCGAAATATCCCTTTCGACCCTTTTCAATTGCCAAGCCAGTACATAAAAGTTATAAATCCTTCTATGTATATGTATATATGATTTTACTTATTTTTAACTATATATTTTATTTACATTTGATTTAATGCAAACACAAGTAAAGCGTGCAGAAAATTAATAACATATTCAATATAGCGCAATAATTGTATCAAATTTCTTAAAGAGAGGATAATCTTTAATAATATTTATAACCTTTTTTAAGTTTGCAAGTTCACATTGAACTGAAAACTCAAATAATCTTTATTTAAAATATTTGATGTTTGCCTTTGTTTCCAGAGAAAATTTAAACGTTTTATATTTTTTAACAAAATGTTAAACGAAATTTTAAAAATGAGAGCAAAAGAGCTGTATATGTGTGCGACAAAGGAGTGAAAAATTTGTAGAGAAAACTGGAGAAAACTATGTCCCTTTCCCATATAAACCCAATATTTCTCATGGGTATAATTCTATGGTATATCTTATTCGCTTTTATTTTTGTTTCGTAATATCCTTGTGTGGATATATATAATATGTATACGTGCATACCCTTTCTTTACATTATGAACATCCATTTAACCAGTCACGGGCGACAACAGCATTTCCTACATCTTGTATAACTTTTATATTAGCTCCTAACATGATGAGTTTCTTTCTCGTACATTAAATTGCTTCTTCCGTTCTTGTTCTACTTGTTTTTATGTGCCCCAAAAAATAACATTGAAAGTTGTTGAAAACTTTTTTAGGGTAACATCCCTTGATGAATTGGCTATGACCACATTCATTTATATGTGTACAAAATAATTCATTTAAAGCCTTCACTGGTCATTTAGAATTCCATTTTGTCAAGAATATATACACTTTTTGATAGAAGGCAGAAAGTAAATTTGTTTAGCAAATGTATATGAAGCTTGGTAAATAGTGCAAGTGAGTGTTTCCAAAAAAAGGAAAACATTCAATCAGCTATTTTTTATAAAGTTAGAGGTTCAGATGTCTTTGTTTGAAAAATCCGAGATATTATGTGCAATAATTTGATTAAAATTCGGAACATAATAGATCTATTATTATAGTTTACAAAATTTTAAATCATCTAATTCAGACTTTTTGTTAGATTTTAATCAAAATGTAAATTTTTCCTAAGAATGATTGTGTCAGCTTTTACAATATAATAATATAATTAGATTAACAACCAATAACTTATTCAAAATTTATAAAAAATTTTAAATAGGCTTTGATGGTGGACAACGTCAGTGGTTTATCATGGAAATATTTGATCATCAAACAAATGTATTGCAAGCGAATATTTCATCAAAATATCCTGTGTTTACAGTAAATGGACTTGATGCTGGCAAGATACTAAAAATCTTTATTTATTCCATGAATGTAAAAGGGCGAAGTGATTCTGTGATGCTTGAAGCATACACACTAAAAGCGGCAGAAAAACAAACGGGTAAGCAAAGCAATGTTTTGTCATCATATCAACATTAGATTAGACATGTTTTCTTTTCTAAAATTGTTTCAAGTTCAATTGAGTGCTTGAGGATGAAAAACTTTTTATTTTGTTTTTGACAAAATTTATTTTTCATCGTTGAAACAATTTGAGTTTGAGTACACATATTGACAATTTGACTAATACTTTTGTTTATTTATTTCTTTTTCATATAAATTTAAAAAAAAATCTATCATAAATATAACGTACATATTGAATCCTAAATCAAAAAAAAATCTCAATTTTCTTCAAAATTTAAAATGCACAACAAAATTTAGGTCAATATGAAACATTTGATAGCTCAACAATGTTATCATTTGGAATACTAGTTGGTCTTTTGACTGCACTCGTATGTGTGATTATTGGTATTATTGTTGTGCTGAAAATTCGTACTGCCAATAGTAAAAAATCAAATAACAAACAACGTCCTGGCAATTTGCCGATTAAAGAGAAAATTTCGGTGCCTTTGAGTCAATCGGAAGAGATGTATGATGAGAAGAATCCTGATGTTGTACCATCCACAGAAGGTAAAAGCAAAATGTAAATAAAAATGTTTTTTTTCTTTACTTTAGTAACGAAACTGTTATTCATAGTAATGCCAAAAGGAAATTATTTTGTCCTATTGTTATTGGATTGCAAAGAATACTTTTCTTTAATAAAAAAACTAAATGTTATATGCAAAAGTCAATTCAATTCGAATAAATCATTTCAAATTATGCTTTTTGATTCAAAATGATTAATTTTTTCGTGCATGAAAGCTCTATTTCAATCATGACATCAAAAATGTCTTTCTTTTTAAACTTATAATGAGATTTAAAAAAATTTACACAAATATTTAAAAAAAATCCCAAACCATGTCAAACCATTTTTCATTTTTTTCACGATTTTTATCCCTTTTTATTTAACAATATTTTATTCTCTTTCTCTAATTTTTCTGCCTTTGTTTTTTGTCTTGTGTAATAAAATATATCTTAAAATAAAAATAAAAACAGATCCAGAGTATAAATTAAAGTCAGCAAATCAGACTCCAACAGCTTTAAATAATGCCCTTACAAATAGTCATGAGATCACTCGGAGCATTATGGATGAGAGGAAAGCATATATAAAAGGGGTAAGAAAAATTATTAGCATATAAATATTATTACCATATTTTTATTGGTTTTACATATTTTGTAAATATTTATTTCAGTTTTGTCTCCAAAAAAATTAATTTTTTTTGCAACAATTTGATTTTGAAAAATACCTAATTTGATTAAAAAACATTAAAATGAAAATTTTGTAATTTAAAAAATCAATTCCTTTCATTCCTCTAAAGTTTATTATGAATAATGAATTATGCAAATATTTTTTTCTTATATATTTTTCAATTCTCTAAACAATTTATAGGCGGGTGAAGTTCATTATGCTGAGCTGACATTACAGATGCCAAAAGACGAGACAAAAAATATCCTTAATCACACTACAAAAAAGCCTCTACCACCAGCATATTCTGCGTATTTTGACGATCCTACAATGTACGCTCAAATTGATCATTGTAATTATAGTAAATCATCAACAGCAACGCTACTCGGCTCAAGTGGGCAGAATCTCAATAATGGAAGCTTAAAGACTGCTGGAGGAAATGTACTGATGAATGAACATAATTCTACATCACATCAATATAATCAATTGATATCGCCATTAACGCATTCCTCTAATCCGAATCCGTCGACTATGCTCATATCGGGTAGTGTTGTTAGTACTGCTACAACGCCAACTTATACTTCTATTACAAATAGTGGGGTTGCATCTCAATATCAATCAAATAATTATCACACTCAAACATTACCATTATTAACATCATCAACAAACAACAAACAATTTTTACGTGACCTTGTAACAGTTAAGACGCCATTGTCTTTTTCAGAACAAGAAAGTTGTGTCTAATTACTAATACTCATTTTTTTCATTATTTTACTATCATCGCCGTCGTCATATTTGTCATCATTGACTTATAATGCTAAACGCCATTTGTCTACTGGCTCTCTCATCTTTAGTCACTTTATTCTAGTTTTTTTTTCCTTATTTTATTTCACAAAAGTGATTTGTACTTTTCAAATGCTTTATAATCAGTTTAAATTTCCAAACCTTTTAAATCGGCTCTTGATTAAATAAATGTTATTAATAATTTAGAAAAATCAAATATCTCATGTAGAAAGATGAAGAAAAACACCAGAAAATAGAAATCAAAATTCAAGCAACTCGACAAAAGATTTTTCATTTCATTTAAACTGAGAATTTTATTCTTGTCATGTCCTGTTTTAATGATCATTTGAAGAAACGAAGCAAATTGTAGCAATAAAAATCTCAAGCGGTTAAATATTGTATATTTATCCAATGAGAGAACAAAAAGAGAAAAGAAAAACTAAAATTGCTTGAAATGGTTTTTAATTTTCCTCATTTTCCTTCTTCCTTTCACATTTTTCAGTGTTATTTTTTTATTTTTCCAATTTAAACTGAAATACTCTTGATGATTACGATGAGAACAAGCTAGGATTTAATATATAAGAATGTGAACGGCAAATATGGTAAATGAAATGTTTAACACTGCAGTGATAGACGAAAGACATGATGATGTGTGTGTGTGTATTATGTAAAAAAAATGTGAGAGAGAATTGAAAAGACATTAAATAAACTATCATTCAATTCAAAAACTTAAATAATGGAATGAAAAGGTTTTTGTTATATTGAAAATAAATTGAGGGAAATGTTGAAAAAAACTATCAAAATTGTTAAAATTTATTTTTATCATTCGTTAAACTTTAAAATTAATTTATATTTTTTAAAGATGTGGAAAATTTTTACGATGTGATAATTTATTGATGAGGCTCTCCACAAAACGTGGAATTTTTATTGCAAACCTAAAAGCAATCAAACTGGTTTATTTAAACATTTTATCTCATATATAAATACGCGTATTGTATTAAAATATAAGACGAACAACAACGATTAATTAATTTAAAGTCAATTAATTTTATACGATTCATACGAACAAAAAACAAGTAAATTAATCTGAGAATAAATTAATAATTCATTGTAAAGAGTTAAAAAATCATGAAATTTTATTTTAAATCAAATACCCAAATCTAAAATATTAAACTTTATTTATGTTTTAGCATTTAGGGTTTTCAATCCCGGTCCAAATTTTCAATCCCGGGATTACGGGATTGAAAATTCTCGATCCCGGGATCCCGGGGAATCCCGGGATTAAGAGATTATTAAAATTTTCAATAAATAATACATAAAATCTTCGTTTGAGAGAAAAATTCTTATTTTATATCAAAGTATTGAGTGATATTTTCGTGAATTTTCAAATTACTATTATTTTGTTCATTTAAGGTTTTTACTACAATAATTTAAAAATTTTTGCTAACTCATATATAACAGAGTAAAATTTCTGATCTTAAAAATACATTTCATGAAACATCAATAAACAATAACGAACATTTAACAAAATTCCTGAAAATTGGACGTTAGTTACGCTTAATCGCAGTGATTTTTTAGCAACTGCTTAACTTTAGGAAGTGAGTTGTTAAAATATGTGAAATCAGTAATTTTTAAGTGTAAAAATAAAATTAAGAAAAACAAATCGTCACTTACATACATTTTTTTGTTATGAGGCATATTAACAAAATTTCAGTGAGTATTGTGCACGTCAGTAGTGTTTTGTAGTTTTTAAAAGCAATAAATCAAAATTTCAATGATTTTGAATTATTTGTATTTCTTGCGAACGAATTTTTTTACAAAATTTAAGAATTTTTTAAAAAATTTAGGAATTTTTTAAATCTTTTTAACTATTAACTCAATCCCGTAATCCCGGGATTGAAGCTGGTTTCAATCCCGGGATTGCGGGACCAAATAAAACGCGGGATCCCGGGATCCCGGGATCCGGGATCCCGGGATTGAAAACCCTATTAGCATTGCTCAATAACTTGGCGAATCATTGTTCATATAAATATGATTAATATTTTCTTAATTTTTATATATTCAACTTCTTTTTCTTTGAAATCTTCAATCGAAATTTTTCAAAAATACTGTTTTGTGGCAAGGTTTTTCTAAAAGGGTCAATATGGACAGTTATTGGATTCTTTCTTTTAAAATTGTCACGATTTAAAAAAGTTCTCAATTAAATAAAGAACCAAAAATTATTTTTGGTTTGTTCAAAAGAAAAGTAAATTAAAAGACACTGGGGGTCCTCGATTTGAGTAGATTCTATTTGAGTAGATTCGATTTGAACAGAAAATTTTTTACCCACCAAAAAAATTCGATTTGAGTAGATTTCTTCCTGTTTTCTTCGATTTGAATTGTTTACAAAACAAATATTTTTGATAAAAACATTTCAGAAAATATTTTTAAAACATAAATTTTACTGCAATAAGCGTCAACTTATCATATTGATCGAAAAATCAATACTAAAGTTACAAAATTAAAGTAAAAATTTAAAAAATCGATATAAAATTAACGGGTTTAAAAAGAGTTTAGATTCGATTTGAGTAGAAATTTTTTGGAACAAAACAACTACTCAAATCGAGGACCCCCAGTATATTCTTTTGCCAGAACAGTTTCTAATAACTAAATTGTTGATAAATTGTTCCATCATCACAACCAATCAAAACAATTGTTGTGAGCGGTAATTTTATTTTCGTTTTTTTTTTTTTATACTTTATGATGCCAACAACAATGGTGAAATTTTTTTATTTTGACAGATATAGGTGCTCATGCACGTTTATATAAAATGGTGTTGATGATTGTGAGATGAATTGAATTCGTAAATGATAAAAATGATGATTTGAAGATTTTGAAATTTATATATTAGACTGTAATAAATATTTTATATATTTTTATTATATTTTACGACGGTTTCATATCATAATTTTCAAATTATTTTATTTAAATAATTAAAGAATAGATTTGTTTGTGTTAAATACAATTTCAAATATTGGTTTTTTCGTCTTAGAAAAAATTAACGCACAATAATTTACGTTGAAAATAAATCTTTAATTTTATAAATATAGGAATATTTTCCTGTTGATATTATTCTAAAATGCAATTTTCATTTTCAATAAAACTTTTATGAAGTGTTGCAGACAAGAATAAAAAAAATCTTATGCAGAAAATATTACCATCTAAAATATACGACAATGAATGATAATATGGACGATGATATTTTTCATGAATAGAGTAAAAAAGATAAATTTCTGTACGTTTCTTACAAAATGTGTATATATGGACAAGAACATGTGAATATTGTGAACATATAGATATAAATATAGATAGACAAAAAAATAATAAAAAAATGAATTTTAATAGCAAAAATTTTACCAACATTTTTTTTGTTCTGTCGTTTTTTAAGCAAATAAACTTTTTGTTCATCACAATATGTACGATATTGTATGATGAAAAAAAGAGAAGATAGGAAATTTTACAAGGGCGAAGGGAAAAAGGTCTAGAAAGAAGAATTTTTATTGCATTTTATGTTTTTTAATATTCTAATAAAAACTTTAGATAATTAAATCCAATTTTTCGTTATTATAATGATGAGGAAAAAAGAAATTAAAATTTAAAGTAAAAGCCCGTTTATTGTGGCTGTTACAGATTTTTAATTGAAAAATGAATTTTAATTTTTTAACTACCCACTTTCAAAATTAAAGACGTCAAGATTAAAGGAAAAGCTCAAAATTTCTAATTATTAATTTAAAATTATATTTTATAATATATTTTTATGTTCAATTTTGAAAAGCTACAAAAGAAAAAAGTGGTTTTTCTCGGTCAATTTTTGAAGAAGGAAAAAGTAAATTGTTATGGGAATTTTTTCTGATTATCAAAAATAAAATGTATACTGATAAAAGTACGCTATAAAAGTTGGGTTGTGTAATTTAACAAACGAATAAAAATAGAAAAAAAATTATTTAACTTTTTATCAACCAATGTGGGATGAATACAAGAAGAAAAATAACGATTTGGTTGTAAATATTTATTCTTTAACAAGAAAGATAGCTGTTTGTTAATTAAATTAAGCAAGAAAGCGAAGAAAATTTTCGAGAACTAAAAAAAATATTTAAGAAAATAAATTGAATTTTAAAGACTTTGTGTAAGAAAGAAAAAACGTTTAAGAATTAAAAACGATGAAATAATAAATTTTACATAGAAAATAAGTTAAAATACAAAAATGTATAATTTTGTTTTTCATAAAAAAAGAAGAAAAAAAATTTCTTGGTTTCAAATAAAAATGAACGAAAATTTACGAATTTACTTTTCATATGTTTTATTTAAAGTTCATATTACTTAAATGTTTCAGCTCTTTTCTTCTACGTTTTAACAGTAATTTAAAAGGGGTTAGCAATTATTTGAAAAATATTTCAAAACCAGAATTTAATAACGACTTTACAAACAGTCGTTCTCTTCCTAATAAATTAGCCAAAAAAATAAACATGAGAAAGCTTAAAATAGATTGAAACAAATGAGAGTGATGAAAATAAATCAAAATGTGAGAAACTAATACCAGAAACTGTCAGAAAATGGCACACGATATTCATAATATGCGGAACATAGGAGCTTACAAATGTAAAAAGATCGTTTTTATGCTAATAAATGTCCCCGCAGCAGAACAAATATATCATCATGTCTGTCCCAAAAAAAGGAGAAGAGAAAAAATTAAAGCAAGAAGAATGAAGCAAAAATGAATTCAAGAAGCATTGGATACATATGTAATTCTATCTTATTATCCATTTCTGCTCCTTAACTCCCTTCCTCTTTCTCTTATTTTACTCTTTTTTATTTTTCCTTTTTCATTTTTGTCACATTTTCATTCTGCAATGAAAGATACTGCCAGAGCATCATAAATTCCAGTTCATATTAAAAGAGGAAAAATTTGAGACAATTTTTTATTGTCATGTTTATTTATCATCATTTATTACAATTGTAATAGCTCCTTCTTTACAACAAGTTTTTCTACATCTTATTTTCTATATTACGTCACACAGAGCTATCTTGATATAGGAGGATGACTCAAAATAAATAGATGTGGAATAAATAAACAAATAAATATTTCGTTCATCACTTCATTTATTTATTGATGGAAGCGACGACTATAGATACATAGGTGTATGAGCGAATAAAATATTTCCTTCAATATTATTAGCTTTTTATTACATTGATTATGATTTGCTATCTATATTGAGTAAAAAATTTTTTCATTGATCCTATTTTTATATTCACACCGTATTTACGTGTGAAAAAATGTGAAAAAAGTTTTTCAAATTTTGTAAAGAAAAGTTGAGAAAATCGCAAAATACGCTTGCAAGAAATCTTCAAACATATGCTGAGCAGAGTTTGGCCTTTTAATAGGACTTTCGATTGTACGGCGTCAATATATAAACATTGAGTTTCTACGCGATACGCTTGTTTAAAGAGTTTTTTGTTTTTAATTTCGGCGAAAGATTCATGAAAATATATTCTAAATTGCTACTAAGCTGACAATATTAATTACTTGCGTGCAGACACAAAAGTTCATGTTGTTTTTCCCTTTCGTCAAAGGGTCAGACACTCCAACAGAATTGTAAGGATTGTACAATTCCTACAATCTTTCTATATAAGGATTGTAAGGATTGTTCAATCCTTACTAAACAAAAAATAATGTCCATTTATTTTAAAAAATAAAATAAAAAACGAAAAATGAAGAAAAGCATTCA
Organism: Chironomus riparius; assembly: GCA_917627325.4. Lineage (NCBI taxonomy): Eukaryota > Metazoa > Arthropoda > Insecta > Diptera > Chironomidae > Chironomus > Chironomus riparius. The sequence goes on along the minus strand of OU895878.1, from coordinate 35,249,810 downwards.
GAAATTTTTAAAAACAATTATATTTAAAATTACAGAGTTGCTAATAAAGTCACATATTGTTATGATGTATATATCTATATATTCTTATATTTTATACCTGCACAATATATAGGAACACACAATAATTTACTGTGAATCAATTAAAATGATTTTTTATACATTTTAACCGATTTAAATCAAAAATCAAAATCTTTTTGCAATGATTTTTTAAACGGATTTTGATTTAAATCATTTTTGTAAGGGGATTTTTTTTGAGATTTTGATTTAAATCACTTGTTTAAAAGATTTTATTGGAATTTTAAAATCCCGCCATGTAAAATTTTTGTATTCAATTTCTCAAATTATTTTTCAAATCAACAGTTTTCAGTTGCAGTTCCTACTAAATAAGGATAAATTGGATGATGTTTGACTTAAACGAAATCCAATTCGTGATTTTCAATTTTCTGTTCCTTGCTTATGACTCATTAAACTAACGTAGATTACCTTGGTAGTGCAATAAAAGATATTTATGTTTTTAAAAGCATTGAAAGCAGGTTGTTCCTCATATGCAGTAAGATCCAGGCTTGCTTGATAAGCTCCAGTTATTTATATGTAAGCAGCAAGGCACAGAAGATTCGTTTAATTCAAACATCATGGAACTAATAGTTGCTGTAACCTTTCTTTAAGAAATGTTTGGATCTAAAAGATCCAGTTGCAAGATTCTGGCCAAAAATTGATCAACTGCATTCTTATTTATTAGGAACTGCAACTGAAAACTGTTGATTTAAAAAAAATAATTTGAGAAATTGAATACAAAAATTTTACATTGCGGGATTTTAAAATTCCAATAAAATCTTTTATACAAGTGTTTTAAATCAAAATCTCAAAAAAAATCCCCATATAAAAATGATTTAAATCAAAATCCCTTTTAAAAATCATTACAAAAAGATTTTGATTTTGATTTAAATCATCCACCCTAGTTATAAGTGAAATAAGCAAAAAAATTGATATATCAAGCTTATTTCGTTCTTTAAATTCAAACAAATAAATTTTTAATATGAAGTTAATATTTCTTCTTTAAAAACCTTTGAAAAACATTTTTAAATGTTCCATGCAATTATTTCATCCTTAAAAACCTTATATGGAAAGGATTGTAAGAATTACAATCCCTACAATCCTTTTCATATAAAGATTGTAAGGATTGTGAGGATTGTACAATATTTACAATCCTTCCATATGGATTGTGAAGAATTGTACAATCTTTACAATTCTGTTGGAGTGTCTGACCCTTGTTTTCGTCTTAATTTGGCACCGTATATTTTCATATTTTAAATCTGTTCATATATGTTAGATCGTAAAATAAAACAAGAACAAAATATAAAAAAAAACATGAGAATGAGGGAAAAGCTGATGGCTATCGTAATTTTAGATTAAAGAATCCTAATTAACTTTTACATTCTCATTCTTTTGAATTTGCAATTCACTTTACTTTTAAAGCTTAACATCTCTTTTTTATGAGACTTGTTTTCGTTTTTGCGTTGATATCATAATAACTATACAGAATACGAATAATAAAAATGGAATGTCTGAAAGTTTTCCTTTATACTTTCTTTGGTATCTTCAAGAATGTCGTTAAAAATAGACATAAAATAAATTACAAAGTGGGCACCATCTCACAACATTCCTCAGTTGGTCTTTTTCTTGTTTTTTTCCCTTTTTCTTCTTCAGTCTATGTATATACTTTATTTTTTCGATTATATGGACGTATATCTTAAAAAAGCTAAATCATAAGTTGAATATTGCTGCATAGGGAGAGAGAATGAGACAACCAAGAGTATAAAAATATATCACATTTTTATGACGACTAAGGTCAAAAGCATTCTATTTTTTGGACATTCAATCTTAAGAACAATAATGGATTTAATGCTTGAGAGTGTTGTTTGGCCCTTTTAAATAAAAATTTAATGTTAAAAATTCCTAAATTACATCTTCAACATGATATTTTTAAAAAAAATCACAATTTTTCATTTAAACGTTAAATATACAATTTTAAAATCATTCTCATTTAATTTAGTTGTCAATAAAATGATTGTAAAATATTAATTTTTTCAATGAAATTTGACTCACATAATCTCATTTATGAGATTAGTGAAGTGAGAGAAATTTAGAAAAATTGGAGCAGCAATTAATTTATAAAGATATTGAACTAGACAGTTTAAATTGAAAATTTAATCAAAGATTTTTTTTTAAAAAAAAACATTATTACCATTCGAAAATCTCCCTTTAAACTTTAATTTAAAATGAATAAATCTTCCAAAAAATTCTAGCTATTCATTTAGTTAAAGAACTGTAATTGAAAAACCTTCGAAGAAAAAAAACGTGAAAAACTAGATTTTGACTAGGCAATAATTGAAAATGTATTTCCTACTTGGTTTTTTGGTCAAAAAAATTTTTTGATGTTTTATTTGTATTTGTTTTAAGTACTTGAATATTTATGCAAAGTTTCAATCCATTTGGAATAACCCTCGAAGAAAAAAGTGACAAAATCGATTTTGACTAGGGTCGCCCCTAGTCCAAAATTGAAAATGTATTTCCTTCTTGATTCTTTGCTCAAAAAAATTTTATGATTTTTTATTTGTATTTGTTTTAAGCACTAGAAGATTTATGCAAAGTTTCAATCCATTTGTATAAACCCTCGAAGAAAAAAGTAAGAAAATTGATTTTGACTAGGGTCGCCCCTAGTCCAAAATTGAAAATTGATTTTCTATGGTGTACTTTGGTCAAAAAATTTTTTTGAATGTTTTATTTGAATTGACATAATTCTGACATAAATCACATACCAATATTATTTTTTTAATGCATAGCTTAAAAAAAAATCGAAAGCTAAAATTTCGACTGTCCCATCTGAATTTTGTTCATACTCTTCACTGTGGAAACCAAAAAGAAGTTATCTTTATCTTAAAAGACTTGACAAAATAGCGACATAATTCAGGATTAGTTTCTTTTTAATAATAATCTAACATTTACGAGAAAATGTGGTTCAAATAAGTGTGAAGTATGGCCGAGATTTGGACCAAAATCAGCTATACTGGTTCATAGTGTTCCCGAGGTTGACAAAATTCAAACTAAGTGTTTTTGTAACTGACATAATTATGACATAAATTAGGTATAACTTTTAAACTGTGTCGATATAGGTCTCGGCCGTCCTTCACGCCCACACTGTAAATCATTCATTACTATTAAACTTTTTTCTTAAAAATTTATTTTTTAAATACGTTTTTCTTAACTTGCTTTTTTATCTGTTTGAGTGTCCCGGACATTTCAAATTTTCCGATTCATTTTTTTGACAACTTTTACTGTTCCAATCGAGATGAAATTAGGCATGCACTTGCATTTCCGATGACAACACAATATTCAATATTCTTATTCTATAGTAAGAGTCTAGTTTACAAACTTATGCTATGCAAAGCTAATCGATGGAGGGTTTCTATAACAAGGGTTAAGTGTACAAACTTATGCACAGCTAATCGATAGAAACATTTTATGGGCATGAATCTAGTACTCCAAACTTCTTAACTTATGGTTATTTCAAAACTTTTTTTATTTATTTATTATTATTATTATTATTTTATTAAATGTTCTTTTTTAAAGGAAAAAGCCCATTTGATTGCACTAACATATCAGTGACTTTCAAACAGGCATAAAAAACCTTTATATAAGAGATTACATAAATTAAACATAAAGGAATTACAACATTTGTAAATTATTAAGAATTCCTTTTAACATATTAATGTGTAACAAATTTACAACAGCCATTTAATTTTTTAAACATAAAAAAACAAACTAATATTGTGTCATCTTGGTAATAACGGGAAAAAAAAAATAATGAATAGCATCAAATAAATATCTTAAAACTAAAATGTAGATGAAAACTTTATTCTTGGGTTCAAAAGATATTGGTTTGAAAATTTCAGATTGATTTGAAAGTTTCATAATAGAGTCATGACCTTATATGAATTGATAATTTGTTCACTTCGACCAAATCGCATAGTTCTACATCTTAAAACGTGGGCGCATTTATAAATATTGTAAATTTTGAGTGCTTAAATGGTATATGTTATATGTGCAATTTTGTGTCAGATTATTTTGGAAGGAAATATATCATTGCTTAATTTTGAAATGTCCCAAGCAGAACATAAAAATAAATGCTTTTAAAAAAATGAAGAAAAAATACTTGGACAATATACAAACTTCATTTGTCATGTAAAAAAATTAATGAAATTAACCATGAAAAATACTGTGTTATATAAAGACACTAACATAAAATATTCATTTCAACCAGAGAAGTTTATCAACATTTGAAAGCAATTTTTAAAATTTTAAAATTATTTTTTAAAACTTTACTACGAATTAAAAGTTCGCAATTTTTTGGGTATTTTTCATTCTAAAAATGTTGTTGTTAAAAAGTACCAAATAATAATTCAAAATAATAAATTTGTTACAAAGATTGAGAAAATCGAAGAGTAATTTATTCATTAAAAAACATTTCAAAAAGTTATTTGAACCTTTACCATCAATGTAACTTTGTGGCATGATTCTAAGAGGATGTAAATCGTTCAATATTGGTCCTATTAAATGGATGTAAGAATTGTAGAAATAAATGGTATATAATAACTAGAATATGAAATTGAGGTTCCAACCTTTGAGCAATATTACGAAGAAAAAACATTTATATATGTGTAATGTTTTCATTAGCATATATTGTTTTTATTTCAGGACTTCAAATAACAGAAAAAATAACTTTTTCATCTCATTCCATCTTTTTTCTGTATTTCAAGCACAGTATGTATTGTTAAACAGCAAAAACTGCATAAATTTACCTCAATCGGTCGTCTCCCATCCACTGCTGTTTTTTATACATTTTTTTTCTGCTGACCTTACTCATGTCATGTTGAAATTTGTATCGAATTCAATTTGCTAAATTATTCAACTAACATAAGCTTTTTGTGTCCTTTTTTAGGTCTTGAGGCACATTCACATTTATATATATTACTGTTGCTAGTAAAAAGAACTTTTTGCCTCTTTTTCAATTGCCATATCGCCATTTAATTTTTTTTTGTTTCATTTCTCTCTGCAAGATTTTTTATAATAATCAGCACAGCTGTAAAATGAATGATGGAAAATACATGCAAACATTTTACGATTGTTAATAAAATTTAACAGCACTTTGAAGAAAATTTTTATGGCTCCTCACATTGAAAAACAGTAGCTGGAAAATTTCATTCTTTCAAGTTCTAAAAAAATAATATCAAAGAAAATGAGAATTGTCTTCATGTCGATGGTTGTCATACAATAACACAAAATATATATAATGGAATTTCATAAATGGGCTATAGAAATCAAAGTCTGAAAATCTCCGATTCGAGTTGACGATTGGCATTCAAAAAGAGGCTAGAAAGAAATAAAAAACCATATAGGACCAAATATATTTTCTTTTTTTTACTAACATAAAATCAGCATAGGAAATGAAACCTTCCCGTCATTTACTTTATTAAAATTTATAAACCATATGCCGTGCCTACTCCAATTCAAAACGTGCTCACCGAAAACATATTGATTGAATTCCTTCATTCCAATCGTAAAATTATGAAGCAAAGAAATAATATTTAAGTGTGAATACACATAGAGAAAATGTAATATTCTTATGCTTTCCATCTCTTAATATTGGGGCTTTTTCCCGGATAAAAGTGTTATATCACTATTTGTATTTAAATGATTTTTAACATACACACACATGCTTAGAAATAAGAATATTTCAAAGTAGGTTTTAAATAAGGTTATTCTAAACTAAAATAAAAATTTGACCAAGGCTCGGTTATCAAAGCACCATATCCTAGTCTTAAATTAATTTTAATTATATCCCATTTTGTAGTACATCGATAATTTCCCTAGGGTTCCATAAGTAGACCTAAAAACCGAGCCCAGCCTTTAATTTTGATTCATGGTAAGAAATGCGATTTATTATCACAAAAAAAATACTTCTTTAAAATTTCAGCATATTTATTTTGGACATAATAAAAAAGGAAAGGCATCATAATATTATATGAGAAGAAACCATCATCAGCCTTAAATATATTTAGGTACGTATACACTATAAAAAGGAAATATTGTTGTTCAAGCCTTCTTTCTCGTTTATTGTATCTATTCATCTCACTCTCGTCTCTCTATCTTTTTTCTTTTCCAAAATCCTAATACAACACATTCTACGTGACCGAAATTTTTGAATATCGTCAACATAGGAAGAGCTTCGAGATGAAATAAAATTTTCCTTTTCCATGAAACTTTATGTTCAGAATTGGTTTCTTATCAGCACAATGGAACGAATGAAAAAAAAAATATCCTGTTAAACCCAAATTCATTCGTGGATCTTGTCATTCAACATAAAATTGTTTATAAAACAAAAATTCTCAGATGGAAGAATTACATAACAGCAACTATAAACATATATTTTCTATTTATTCTGCTTCATATTTTTACCTGTCTTTATTCTATTTCATGTGCTTAAAATTTAAATTTTATTTTGTTTCGATATTATGCAAGGTAACCAAATAAAAAAGAAATTTTCATATTTTATTTTACTACATTAGAAGTCTGAAGATGAACATGATGATGTGAATATTGTGGAAGATACATATGTTTGTATGCATGCATAACAATTTCAGCTTCACTTTACCATAACTAAATGTAAAACATTGGTGAAAATGAGTTATTAATGCTTTTTTAAACTTTTAAATGAGCTTTTAGGACATGAAATTTGAAAAAAAAAATAAGCCTAACCTAAGAAATTATGAACCTTTAGCTAAAGCACTTTATTAGAATAAAATTAAAGGTTCTATCAGTCATTCATCTTCCGTGTGCATTTATTCACGATGTCGAATTTTATGATATATCAACTACACATCCTTACAGTTATACTTCAATTTTCTGAACTTCAACTTTTTTATTATTTCTTTTTCTGAAAATAAAAACAATGATTTACAATTCCAATTCATGTGATTCAATATAGTGATAGAAATATTCAGAGAGAAATAAATCGTGCAACTTTTTCCATCCACAAATACAATCTATATTTTTCAAATAACTCCCTCGAGTCTATCCTTATACTGTTCAATGAAATGTACATTGAACATTGCAAGGCATCATTCTCCATTTACCATTGTATATTATACATAAATTTTCCTCCTGAATGCTCACATTCTTTATGTGTACACAGCATATATGCTTTTTAAAATATATACAAACGTATACTGTGCGAGTGAGAAATATGTGAGATGTAACACACTGCTAACAGAAGAATAAAAGTTCATGTCAGGAAAATATTCAATCAGAGCCGCATATAAGATAAAATATTATACGAATGTATATTAATGTAAGTAAGCAATTCAATTCCATGACGCATTTTAATACTCATATATATTCATATAATTTTCGTAGAATAATTTGGAACTCAGATTCTTAATTTTTCAATTTTTCCCGAGATTAGTCAACATTAATTTATAAAGATATTTTCATAATTTCAAAGTTTCAATATGAAAGAAACAGACTAAATGAGTTTTACAACAACTTTTGTATATAATTATTGATGAGTTAAATACTCATAAAAAGGAGCCTTTCTCGGGACAGGACAAGCAGGACCGTCCCGCTAATTCCCGTCTAGGTATCCCGGGAAATCGTGAATGCCTTAAAAAAAGTATTTAAAAATATTTTTGATATTTAATAAGAATATATCTCGATAAAAGGGGAATGAATCTATGTAAGTCATGTGGTGAAGGATAGTTTTAATCTCTTTCTGAGCTTTCAGTGCCTGCCTAGATAGTCTGCAACCTCTTAAAAGAGAAATAATAAGAAAAAGTTACGTTATATGAAAAGAAAAATATATAAAATAGCATAGTAAGTATGAATATCTAAGCCGGAGTATATTTGACTCATATACAAGAAAAGAAAGCAAAAGGGCTTCACTCCTCTTAATCTTCATTTAATCTCCTTTTCATTGCATTGCCTTACATGCTCATAAAAAGTTATATTAAAACAGTTGTGAAAATTAAGGTTCATGTTGGAAATTTCAATAATAATCTATGTATATACATTGCATTCATGATTTTGCTTCCTTTATTATTTTTTATCCCTTTTTATTTTATTTTCATTCTTCTTTTCATATATTATATTTAACTATCTATCTAATACTGAGTGTGAGTATTGTGAGAAAACTAAGCCAAAGCTAACTGAATATCTGCTGGTCTGTGGATGTAGATTTACGTAAAATGGTTGTTTGCCAAGGGGATTAATATGGATATAGTTAGTAAGTGAAAGAAAAGACTGAGATTAGGGCTCATGATGAATATTTTTCTGCCTTTGTTTCTTGATGTTCTTTTTTGGGTATTAAGACGCTTTCTGTTGATCACAACTTGCTTTCAATTTTATGACATTTTTTTATGTTTTTTTTTTATAGAATCTTGGTTATTAGAAAGTTTATTCTTTTTTTTCTCATTTAAAATAATTAATATTTTGAATTAATAAATAGATCATTTGATTGTGCACCTAGTTTTTTTTTAATACTTAAACTTGGTTTAAAGAACTTTATCATCGTGATAAATATCAAATATGAAAGCACAAAAATTACAATGTACAATAATGTTAATAAATTCACTAACCTTAATTGAGAAATGATACTGTATCTCTGAAATGCTTTTTCTCATCCATATCAATCCTTTTCAATTTCAAGTTAAAAATAAGATGGGAAAAGGCAAAAAAAAAACAATAAGTTTCAATAAACGAAACAGTGATTGGACTAAATGTAATTTTCACAAATATTACTCGCATTTACAGAATCATTTGGTGAGAGTAGAACCATAAAAGTAAACATACAAAGGGGAGAAAATGTTTTTATGAAAAAAGTCATAAAGTAAGTAGACCAACAATCAAAATTTATTTATTTTTGTTATGAGTTTTTCATACTACAAAAATTATGATTTTTTCATTTCTTTTAAAGTTTATTTTTTTTCTTTTATTAAGTTTCTTTGCGAATTATTTTTCAAATTTATGACTTTATACATATGCGCGCATTCTGTGTTCACAAGAGAAAACAGTTTTCAGGATTATATTTTGCACTAAAAGTGTAGTGTAAGTATAAGACTTACAATGCTCTTAAATGTAACTTTCTTAGAAACATTAATTTTCTCATTTTTTGTGGCCATAATTATAATTTTAAAAATATAATTCGAATTACAATAATCTCTTTAGTTGACACTTCAGGTTTATTTCATTATTTATAATATTTTTATACATCTAGTACAACTTGAGAAATAAATAAAATATAAATATTGTAGTTGCAATAAAACTGCAAGCGATTGTTGTTTTCAGAAAAAAAAAGTTTTGTTCTCATATTAATCGAACTTAAAATTTAAAAACTTTATGCTGGATCCCCCTCTTTTTGCTTAGTCAAATTTTTTAAGAAAGTTAAATAATTTTTTTTGTTTTATCCTTTTCTAGTACCATGAATTTTATTGTTAGAATTGAAATCTACAAGGATACAGTGTCAGACAAAAGATTATAAATGAAGCCTTAAATGACACATTTAAGGAATGTAATACCATGGTAATATTGTCATCCACTATGTAGACATAAATTTTAATTATAATCTGAGAAGGAGAAAGTCATTTGTATTAATTATCTGAAGCAGTATACTGTATCAGCGTATAAAAACAACATTTTCCTTTTTCAATGATTGAGAAGGTTTTCAATTTGTTTACTTAGAGTGTTCCTCTTTTTAAACAGTTTATAAGTAATAGGATAGTATTTTGAACAGTTTATGTTTGCATGTGAGTGCACAGATTATTTTATGCAAACAAGTGTCAGTGAGACTTTAATTAGATTTTTGAGAACCGAATGAGAAAATTGTTATAAGATCTAAATCTTTCTTAAAATTTTGTAATTCAGTTGCGTGCCGAAGTTGTAAGTGATAAGTTTTTTTTTGTTGGTAATTTACCATTTTTATATTTTTAATTTAAAATAAAATTCGCAGCATGTCTACTGTTTCGATGAAATTTTTTCACACAATCTTGAAATTATTTATTAACTTTCTCATCCTCTATTACCTTTTATAGATTTAAATATAAGTAAAACAAAAATTTAAACAAAAAACGAACATTTTTTTTTTCGCGACACTGAAAATTTATTTTTAGCAAAGTTTATTTTTAATTAACGAGTGAATATGCCGGAATCGATTGAAACAACGATAAATATTACAATACCGATCCCAAGTCGTAGGCAGAGTCTTTTGAATGCTGTGCCTCAGGTAATTGAAGGAAATGTAAGTTTCGCTGAATTAACAATCGGTTGTAAAAATACAAACACTGAAGCCATAAATGAAGCTCCTGTTATGGAAAGAATTAAAAAGCAGAAGTTATTTGTACCACAGTCCATAGAAATTGATCCTACTCAAGAAGCTGTGGAAAAATCAACAGGAATGCGAATAACTGGTGGTGCTGATTTTAACATGCCGATAACAATTTTCCATGTCAGTAATTTAATTTTAGTTAAAGTCATGAAAACGTTACAAATGAAAACAATTTTCGCATTCTATCATGTCATACAAACATAAACTACTTCCTTCCGTCAGGTAAAAGAAGATTCCAAAGCAAAACGAGTTGGACTGAAATTAGGTGATTCAATTGTGATGATTGATGGAAAGGACACTAGCATGATGACATTGAAGGAGGCCAATGAAGCATTATTGCACGCAACCAAAGCTATTCGTAGTTTTAAATTTGGCGTAGTCAGGTATGTCATGACCTTGAACTTGTTTGATATAAAACACGCATTAGGTGTTAATCGCACGATTATCCATTTTTGCAAACACGTAAAAATTATTATATATACATATATTTAAGGTTTCATGACAATGAAGCTACCAAGGACAATCCACCATTTATGGAGGAAATCATAATGGAAGGAAATCCAAAAGCGCCTCGCATCCATATTGAACGCCAACTGGATCCACCCCATGAAGCTTTTGTTCAATGTGTAATAGCACTTTAATATTTAATTTTAATAACCAAAATTAAAGGCCTTTTTCTTTATCATTTATAAATTTACAGCCCGAACGAAAAGCCTGGCATCCTGTATAAATTTTTTAAAGCAAATTCAGTATCAAGAGATGTTTGTATTAATTAAAAATTTTATTTTAGATTATGTGGCCTCATCCTGAGTACTTTCTTCCTGAAAACTACCATGAAGTATGTTAAATTGATTTTTAATTAAAATTAAGTGTATAACATTATATTGTTGCTTTATACTGTAATCAAGGAGCTACCTCACAAGAGAATCGTTCGAAATGTGAGAAAATTACTGGAATCAAGTCCATCGAAAGTTGAATTGGAGAATATCCTCACAGCTTTACCAAGAGGATCACGCCCAAAACGCAATTACGATGATGAAAGCGATTAAGATAACAAAAAGTAAGAAGGATAGAGGAAGCAGAGAAAAAACATAAGGACAGAAAGAGCAGCTGCAATTTTCATTTTCTCTTTATTTGTTCACCGTTTATCCTTATGCCTTCTTGAAATAACAAACTACCAATAAAAATAGAAAAGTGTAAACATTAACTAAGCTTTAATGAATTTTCTATAGATCTCTTCAGTTATAAAAGTATTTAAAAAATGATTTTTCCTAAGGTATAGGCAACACGCTGAATGAATTGAATGAATGAATACGAATTTCTTATATTATTGCAACGCTTGAAATTTATTTAAATAAAAAGACGTTTTTTACATCTTTAGAAAACGGTATATCTTAAAAAAATGATGTAGGTTCTTGTAGTTTTTTTTTTTATTAAACAAAAAAAAATAAGCGAAATTAAAAAGCAAGAAAGAAGTATTTTATCCGAAAATGTTTTATTCTTTTTATTGTAGTTTCGTTTCATTCTACTCACTGAATAAATCATTTCCGGAATTGTTCCGTTCCAATTTAAAATCCTCTCCATCTTCAATTCTTCTTAGATTTCCATTCTTTCTTTTGTACTTCTATACATTTCGAAAACATTGTGTTTGTGTTGAAAGCTCTCTCCTTAGATTTTATGGTCGAATATAAGATTTTCATTCAGTAACTCTTTTACTTTGTTCCTTGTTCCCATTCCTCTTTCGTTTTCTGCTTGCTTTAATTTTTAAGATGATATTGTTTGTAAAGCAGAGAAATAATTTCCTCTTTTATGAATCTTTACGAAATTAAATCATAACAAAAGGCAGGAGATGAGAGAAAAACGTAAATTAAATGCCTCTTTGCAATTGTTCAAAAAGAAAGTTTTAAATTTTTTTATAAAAAAATAAGATATGAAACTACAATCTGATAAAAAGAATCAAGAAAAATGGAAATTTGCAATTTTCTGTCGAATTATTCAATTAAGCAGCGAAAAAGTAGCAGTTGCCAACCAACCCTAACAACACTGGTTTGCTCTCAAGGAATGTCTAGTCGGATTTTGGGTGCTTTTTCGCTGTTCTAGTCATGGCAACTTGGTTTGTACAATTCGCGACATGCAAATTGTGGCTAAGTACTTTGCATTGATATACCCTGGGTCATGTAATTGTGCTGAGTTGCAGGAATAAATTGTCCGTAAAGACAAAACTGTTAAACTGCAAAAATTAATCATTTAATTTGGATGTCATCGCATCATTCAAATCAACATTTATAATTAAGAACAACATTACAGATGAAAAAGCTGCTGCATCGATTAAGAAGCTTTGGATCTTCTGAGAATCATGTTTCACGTTGGAAATCAAGATTTTATTCAACAATAATTCAAGATTTAAATATTTGATTGTTTACACAACATTTAATAAATAATTGATCTTTATCGAAAACATTCAAAAACTACCCTTATTATCATAATCTTCATATAACTGATGAGGAAATTAAAATCGCATTGAGAAAAGGAAAACATCAATCATTAAATTTGTTCTGAATGATTTTGCGAAAAAACATTTGTTGAAAAGATTCAAAATATTTTGTTTTAACCTAAAAAATAGCTGTTAATTTTAAATCGCTAAAATTAATTTTTTTAAATAATGGGTAATCCCACGGAAAGAGTTTTCTACAAATTTCGACTTTAAACTAATTTTTCCCCAAAATGAGCTATCTAGTCAATCCCCAGTCAATCCAAAAATTAAGAATAATTATGTAAAACGATGAATTCTACATCAATATCTTTATTTCTTCCTGCTGCATGCTTTAATTAACGAAATATTTTTGTGCTGGTAGCCTTTTTCAAAATGTGAAATTCTGATTTTTAAAATCAAAAATTTTACTCTTTCTAGGTATATAGACAACTATTTATTGTCATTTTTCTATGCATTCTGTCTTCTTTTATGATTCTGGAATTAACAACCAATTCACTATGGGGCAAAATTGAAAAAAAGCGGCAATTAAGGAAATTTTTGAACAGTTTCGAACTACGCTTTCAGGGTTATTTTTTCTTGTAGATGACATCAAAATTGACTTCTGTGCCAAATTTCAGGTCATTTGATGCTGTTTTTACAATTCTGTGGCTGTTTGAAGTTGAAAATGAGTGAAAATTTTGATTTTTTACGTCTTATTTAAACTGTCACATCTTTTTAATAGTTAAAGATATTAAGAAACGCTTTTCGGTTTCTAATAGTGTCATGTAAGAGCTTTGTTTTGATAATGTACAAAATTTGTAATTTTGAAGTTTTGGTAACAGTATGGGAAGAAATGTTTGAAAATTCTATGAAAAATATATTCAAACATGCGGCAAAGATCTTAAATGGCCACTTTTCAGTCATATAAGCACACTGTGTTTTAGCCTCTGTCTTCTGGTTTTCAAAAATGTACATACATTATAATTTGTTAGGTACACTTTTGAGATAAATTGATTTAAATAAGTAGTAGAATAATTCAACAAAAAATAAAATATATTATAAAAGCTACGAAACAACAACAAAAAATGAGTTTTGTGTTATTTTTCGATGACAAGCAATATTTAAAGACAAATTGCGAAGAAATTTTTTCAGAAAGTTCAAAATCTGCCGAGATTTAGGGTACTTTTCACATCTGACGACTTGTATGGTTTTTGCATCACTCAAACTGCTCTTACTTTTGTGTACCTTAATATTTTTTAATTCTGTTTACAGTTTATTGTAGCTTAAATCTAGACCTTTCTAAAGATATATAATACTTTGTAGTTTAGTATTATCTTGGTCATGAATTTAGGACTTGTTTGTGAACGACCCTAAACAACAAAAAATCTCAAAAACGTCATTTCTAGAAATATCACTTAAAAACAAAATTAGGTATTGTTTTTAGGTTTTTCATGATGACATATGATATTTATGACTAGTAAAACTTAAAAAAGTGTATTTCATAATTGTTTTTGCGATTTTTGTGTTTTTACCTATTCTGGTTGCGGTTCAGTATGTTTTATGATTCACTAAAATGACTAGAACTTTTTTCAGACTTAATACTTTTACAATCTGTTTTCGATTATTGCTAGATTAAATCAATACCTTTAAAATGATGCATAGTACTTGCATGAAACTTTGTTATAGTTACTCCTTGAGTGCATTGAATGAGACTGACGAAAACTGGTCTTTATTAAAACATTCAAAAATTACATTTTAGCAAACAAGTACTTAAAACTTATTTATTTTGACTCAAATATGTTAAAATATAAAATATAAATCATTAAAAATCTTCAAATTAGTCTAATACTGAAGTTTTACTGATCAAATAGATACTACTAGGGTCGTACCAGAACAGGCTACCTGAGATCGCAAAAAGTTTATGAAAGGCACTTTTTTAAGTTTTAATAGTCATAAATATCATATATCATCATGAAAAACCTAAAAACAATACCTAATTTTGTTTCTAAGTGATATTTCTAGAAATGACGTTTTTGAGATTTTTTGTAGTTTAGGGTCGTTCACAAACAAGTCCTGAATTCATGACCAAGATAATACTAAACTACAAAGTATTATATATCTTTAGAAAGGTCTAGACTTAAGCTACAATAAACTGTAAACAGAATTAAAAAATATTAAGGTACACAAAAGTAAGAGCAGTTTGAGTGATGCAAAAACCATACAAGTCGTCAGATATGAAAAGTACCCTAAATCTCGGCAGATTTTGAACTTTCTGAAAAAATTTCTTCGCAATTTGTCTTTAAATATTGCTTGTCATCGAAAAATAACACAAAACTAATTTTTTGTTGTTGTTTCGTAGCTTTTATAATATATTTTATTTTTTGTTGAATTATTCTACTACTTATTTAAATCAATTTATCTCAAAAGTGTACCAAACAAATTATGACATTTTTGAAAACCAGAAGACAGAAGCTAAAACACAATGTGCTTATATGACTGAAAAGTGGCCATTTAAGATCTTTGCCGCATGTTTGAATATATTTTTCATAGAATTTTCACACATTTCTTCCCATACTGTTACCAAAACTTCAAAATTACAAATTTTGTACATTATCAAAACAAAGCTCTTACATGACACTATTAGAAACCGAAAAGCGTTTCTTAACATCTTTAACTATTAAAAAGATGTGACAGTTTAAATGAGACGTGAAAAAATCAAAATTTTCACTCATTTTCAATTTCAAACAGCCACAGAATTGTAAAAACAGCATCAAAAAAAATTTCCTTAATTGCCGCTTTTTTTCAATTTTGCCCCATAGTGCAATTCTCTGATTAGAATGTTGTTTATACAAAAATAGACGATAATGCGGATGTTAAATTAGTTGTCACCAAGCAAAAATTAAGTTAAACATTTTTAAAAAATTAAAGTCATCAACTTCGAGAAGAATTACAGCTTATTTTTGATAAACTCCACTCATCCATGGAATCGCCCATATATGTAAACTGTATATTTTTATATTGGATATGCAATTTGTGTAGAAGTTGGGTAGAAGTATTGGATAATATTTTACAGAGATCGAAGCCGATTTTTTCGGCTTAACTCAATTTTTGATTTTTTTGATAGAAAAAAGCCATTTAACGCCCATTTTAAGTATTTAAATTGAACTTTACATGCTTTACTATGATTCTGTGAAATATTTTTTCAGCATGTAGCTATAGTAAGCTCTGAATTTCAATTTAGCCGATTTTAAGCCGATCGGCTTAAATTTCGGCTTAACATTCTTTAACTTGAAATTCTGAGCTCACTATAGCTACATGCTGAAAAAATATTTCACAGAATCATAGTAAAGCATGTAAAGTTCAATTTAAATACTTAAAATGGGTGTTAAATGGCTTTTTTCTATCAAAAAAATCAAAAATTGAGTTAAGCCGAAAAAATCGGCTTCGATCTCTGATATTTTAAAAATGATTTCATCTTCAGATTCACTTGATGTATTAAATGGTAAAATTGGTTAAAACATTTTTAATAAAACATCACAACATTCAAATATTTTTTTCTACCGTCATCATTTGGTGATTCGAGTTTGTCGGCTCCAACATATTCACCATACGAGCACAGCATTAATAATAAAACGTATGGAGACAAAGAAAATAATTGTAGAGAAAAAGAAGTTTTAGTAGAAGAAACCTGTTTAACTTGTTGTAAGCAATCATCATCATCATCATATTCATTGATTTTTCTTGTGTTTATTTTCCATCCATGTGTTATTCTCTCTTTCTGACTAAGCAAGCAAAAAAATAATAATAAAAGTATGACAAATGTTATGATTGTATACCCACTTTATATGTTCCGACACTTGTTACAGAAGATTTAAGAATGAAAGTTTTATGACTTTATTTTGTTCTTTCATTAAAATTTAATTTTAAGCTGGAGTGTGTGTGCGTCTGTCCATAGTTTTAAAACAAAATTAATGAAAGAAGAAATTTTGCATTGGATGTGATTCACGCGAAATAAAAGCGAAAACGATATAAAAAAAATTGAACAGAAATAAAATAAATTGTTGTCTTCTTTTTTTTCTTTCTTTTCTACGCTTACATTCACATTCTTAAGAAGTTTTGTCTCTTCTTTTTTTAAAGCAAGAAGTACATTTGATTCAGTATGTAAAAGAAGTGCGGACAGAAAAGAAGAGAGAGAAATAACGAGAGATTTTTTCGAGAGTGTTGTGTTATATGTTAATATGAATGTTTAATTCATTGTATTTATTACAAATACTGCCGCACAAACATAAAACCCTCAATTCAATTTACTTACTTTAAAGAAATCTCTACATTTTAACACAACAACATTCAACGATAAACAGTCGCTGGCTTGCGGTCTCTCGCGTAAATTTGCGATTTAGGAAGAAAAACTTTTTTTTATTTCCAGTTTTAGTTGGGATTTAGATTTCATGCGAAACTTAACGTGTACGTGGGCACTAAAATTGACGATTTATATTTGCTGGAAACAAATTTATTTGTCGGATTTTTCGGTGTACTTGTAAAACGTTAATTTATTGTATCTGCAGTTTTCGAACATCCAATTGAATTTTTCGTTCAACATATACTACAATTTAAAAGCGACAGTTTTTTCGTATAATATTTATCGACATAAACGCTTCATTCCGACTATAGTGTTCATTGCCTACAAATTCGTTTGTTATTTAAAATACAAGAAAAAAAAGAACTTTTTACGGACAATTGGCTTCAATTTTCGGATTTTTAGAACATCACATATCGTCCGCATGTATGTGCAATATAAACACATGTGTGGCATATAGAAATATTTTGGATTAATACATGAAATAGTGCGAAAAAAATTTCATGTTTTTCAACAACGCATAACAGTTTTTAAAGTGGTTTCGAATTAAAGCTAAAGCAGCAGCAACAACATCAAAAGAGGAAATATTTGTGGCATGCGTGGCTATTTCAAGTGGTAAAAGTTGCAAATTAGACCAATATATATATATATTGTAGTTAATAAAGAATATGCAAGTGTATGAGTGAGTTGAAATAAGCATATTCTTAAGAAAATCAAGCCAAAGTGAAGAAGAATATATACCTATTAAAGTTTTAAGAAGAAGTGAAGAAGTGAATGTGAAACTTGTCTCAAATCGAAATATCATCAAAAAGTTACGAAACGAACAACAGAAACGTCAACGTTGCCTTAGCAAGAGAAAATTTTCTCTCTTCTTTTTACCTAAATACTAAAAAAGAGACGGCAAAAGTGGAAATAAAAAGCAATACAAGAAGTTTAAAGCCAGCAAGACAAGCAGAGGGAAATAAAATAAGTAAGTAGAAGAAACTAAAGAAAACTTGTCATTATTCTTGTGAATGAAAGTAGGAAGATGAAGACAATTCGTAAAACATTATTATTATTTTTTGTTTCATTCTTATCGTCATAAAAATTATTCGTTTTCTGTTAAAATCTTGATTTGTTTCAAGTTTATTCACGATGAATACAGTGTTAATGTATGGTACATACCACTTTAAAGAAATCTTTGTGTAAAGATAGTGGAAGACTATACATTCCATTTTTTTAATGCAAACTTATGAGTGTGGGCAATAAAATTAAGCAACTAAGTTCTTTCGTTATCTTAAATTGTAAGCAAAATTGTAATTTAAAAATAAAAATTTTGTCAAATACAAAAATTTCAATTTAAATGTGACTTAACTCAGTACTTGATTTTAATGAACATTTTAGAAAAAATTATTGAATTTTGTAAAACATAAATGGAAAATTCAGAACCGGAGATGATTAAATAAATAACAGCATCAATTCTATAGAAACCGCTTTATTCACTAAATTAAGGATTGAAATTGTAACAAAATATGTTGTAAAAGTAAAATAAGGGAAAGTAAGAAGTTAAAAAACAACAAAAGTAAGAAGAATGAAAGTTAAATGAAGCTGAACAGGATTACCGTTTTTCATTCACCCACCCATCCTGCACGCGCCAATCAATTCTTTCCTTTTCTCATCTACATTTTTTAATGCTGATTTTTTTTAATCAAGCAAAAAAATAAAAGTTACAGCAATGTCGGAAAGAATTTTTCTTTCGAACATTTCTTAAGAATGTTGATTAATTACGCAACTTTTAATCTCAATCGTGCTACGTCTCTGCCAGTAAGCAAGACGAAAAAATTTCTCCTTTCTTTTGCTTATAATTCATTTTTTCCTTCATTCTGGTGCTTTAAGAAGCAAGCATCCATGAAAAATAAAGAAAGGCAAAAGAAGAAAAAAGTGACGTAAATGGGCTTTTGGGAGAATTTTTAAAGCGTACAGAAACAACAATAACAGCAGGAAAGATTTTACTCGCTCGAAAAAGCGTAATTTTTTTCTCATTCACTGACCATTTTTCATTGCTTTGCTATTTTTGCTGCCTTTTTCTCTATTCTCGCCGTACGTATGTATTCGTTTTATCTTTAAATGTTGAGTTGTATCTGTCTCAATGTTACAAATTTCTTTCATAACTTTTCTTACAAAATCATTCCTGCTTAATCAAGGAAAGAGAAGGAAAAGATTCATGTAGATGAATGAACGTTGAGACTCCTTAATCTCCTAATTTTGTTGATTTACGTGTGGTCAAATTTTTAGTCTCCCCTTAATTCAGGTTCTGCTTAAGGGATTCAAATATATTGTAAATTAGAATTTTTTTTATTCTTTTCGATTCTTCTTATATCAAATATGTGGTTTATAATTTAAGTGTACTTTCTGTTTTCGCATTGGTAGTTTTACATTGTTTTTAAATTATTTTTAAATAAGTTTTAATGAAACGTCACAATTTTCAATCAATTTGCAAACTTATAAATCAAATTTTTTCTAGAACATTTTTTTTACATCTTAAAATCAGTACCTAATTAATTATGTATGACAATTAATTAAATTCAAGTGCTTACCTTCTTCACAATATGACAAACATGCTATTTTGATTACATTATTATATTCAATTACATTAATTTAAAAAATAATTATTTACGTACCGTTACTTATAATAATAATGTTGAAAACATCAATAATAGATTTTTTTCCACCAAATTTCAATAAAAAAAAATATTCTGCTAAAACAAATTTTTTTTTTCAAATTATATTTTAAATTCTATTTTTGTCTATTTCATCCTTTGATTTAATGCAAAATAAGTCTATTTGAAAATATTTTCATTATTTAATACTTTTCTTTTAAAATTTAACATTTAATATCAGTTTCCTTGAAAGGCAATTGTTACCAAATTGGCAATCAAAGCCACCGATTTTAAAAATTAATGTTATATTTTAAATCAGTGAATAATTAAGTTTTTCTATTTTTATTCAAATGAGCATGAAAAGGGGTTTTCGCTCCCATATTTAACATCTCTTCCTATTACGGCAAATATAATTTTTTAATTCACTCATTGTTCATTTAAAAACAGTATCATATACATATGATAAAAAAGAGTTCACTCTTGGGGAATCCCTCTTCCGTATTCACTAAAAGGAAAATGCATCGCCCTGAATTATGAATATAAGTTAAATAAATAAATGAAATTTTACAAAAAGAAAGGGAGATTGTTGTTGTGGTGTTTGGGAAATAAAGACTTGCAAATTTCTGAATATTGCATTTTATAAAGTTTATAGAGTACATAAGAGATATGAGCACTGTAAAAGTACGAATGTTTTCTTTATTTAAATGTACTATCAAAGCAAGAAATATTGGTTAAAAAAACTTTTTTTTGAATTCTGGTGCAGATCATTGCATGCATTAAACTCGGCAAAAATATACCTGCTTTTTACACATTTTGTATGTAAGATTTTTGTTCTGCTATTTAAATTTTAAGTTAATATATAAGTTTATGTTGCTTCATACTAGTAAATCATGTGACAACTTGATACTTTTTTCACTAAAAGCTTAAAAAGTTTTTTTTTCACTTGTGAATAGAGGAAAATATCAAAAGCAATAACAATCAACCTTCCCCATGTGAATATCTGTATGTACACATTTACTTTATGTATCTGTTTTATGAATATGTATAGAAGAAATAAAAAAGAGATAGATGAATGCCTTACTATGAATAGTGTTCATTTTCAGACAAAATTGAATATAAATTCAATAAATGAAATCCCATAGTGTGGTTAAAAGGTAGACAGTAAAAGAGAGCGAAGCAAAAAAGTGAGCATGTGGAAAGAGAAATATTGGATTTAAAGGAAGCTTAGTTTTCAATATACTGCAATCTATGGAGAAAAAGAGAGACGGAGTTAAGCTCCATGCATGACTCAACTTTTGACTCATTGCATGGGGAATAAAACATCATCAACTAGCAAAAACGATAAAAAATATGTAAATTCACTAGCAACCAGTATGGTATTTTTCTGACGATTACAATACTTGTGGTCAACGGCATTTTCCCGCAGTTTATTAAGCAAATAATAATAATAAATCCAATTTTAATTTTCTTTTACGACCCAAATTACTCGTTTATTAAAGCGTGGATCTTTAAAACTATTCGTGTGAATTCGGTAAAATCTAATATCAATATGGAAGAAACATTCCATCAGACAGAGGGCATTTTCATGAGAAAATTTATATTTGAATTTAATTTAAATAATTTCACTGGCAATGACACGAATAAGAAAATAAAATATTGCGGATATACCGCACCAATAAAAGTAGACACATAGCAAAAAAGAAAAGAAAATGACAAATGGTATGATTCATACAGTCTAATGTTGCATAAAGAGCATAAATTTAATTGAGTGAGACTTGACTTAGAGCTAACTTTTTATGTGTTGGCTATAATATTCAATGTCACACGTACAAATAATGAAATGAGCAATTTTTCACACAGCAAAATAGAAAAGAGAAGAATTATTTAATGGCACAAAAGTGCTACCGTCGACAACGGAGTGGTCATTCATTTTTTTTCTATTTGGAAAAAAGAAATTTTGTCTCGTTTTAGGATTTTCTCATTCCATCTCCTACTATGAAAAGGAATAAAAAAATGAATGAACTTAATTTGGGGAAAAGTACTTTTTGCATTAGAATTTACGGTTCGCATTTAAATTTCCGTTTGTCATTTCTCCTTCCTTAATTGTAACGTGCTTCATTTTTTTTCTTCTTCTTATATACGATGAAATTTATCAAATGGTTATTTTATTATGATGAGGTAATGATGATATTTTCAGTGGTTTCCCACTCTACTTTTGCGTAAACAACAAAAAAAAAAACTTTTTGAATGATGATTGTTAAAATGTGCTTAACATTCATTTCGTATCAACAATATTTTTATGTACGCTCTTTATTCATACCAACATTTACCTGTTCGTCCAATGCTCGTTAGCATAAAATACATTTATTTATGTGCGAAAAATAACGTGGCATGTAGCTGTGATATGTTTATAATGTTTCCGGTCAACAGACTATAAAAGCCATCTAATTATGAACAATTGCAAAAATGTTGTGAGTTTGTCACAGTTTTTCATTTATTTTTAACACTTAATTTATTATTTTTCATTTTTTGATATTTGTTTGATTTAAAATAACTTTAAAGTTTTTCCCCTTTTTTCTGCTTTAAAACAATATCTAAATTAACTGTGAATTATTAAAAAAATTGATAAAAAAATGTTCGCTAATCAATTGTCTAGAAACTGTTGTAATTATTTTATTTTAATTAGATATATACATATTATAATATCATATATCAGAACACAGAAATATCTGGAAATATTATTAAAATAATGTGTTTATTTGGACTTTTATTATTCTTTTATTAACATTATCATAATAATTTGCAAATTTATGGAAAACACACACAAACATAAATGAACTGGATTATCATGATCATCACACACATTATCACTTCAAATAATAATTTTTCGATTAAAATCATAAATATTTATCAATAACTTTTTTCTCATCATAACTTTTTATTTTTATTTCATTATCAGTGAACGAGTATTTTTTTAATTTTCTCTTCATGACACTCATTTATTTGTTTCTCTGATTTGTTTAATTTTAATTTAAATTTTTCGCAGTAGCGAAATTTGCTTTTAATTTTTCCCATTCTGATCCAATTTTATTGAAAAGCAATACATATATGTGAAAACACAAAAACAATAAAAATTAAAATGCTATAACAATCAGGGACCAAAAATTGAGAGGATGAGAAAGGTGAATTTTTGTAATTGGAAATTGATTTTCACATGAAAAAAAATGTATGTCACATGCATGTAGATACAAATATTTAATTTGCAAAAATACATTTTAAAGCAAGAAACACATTCCATTAATATTTTAAATGCTAAATTTTGCTTTATTTTATAACTGAAGTATGAAAACTTTGTGCTAATGAGTTACTTCATTATATTTTTAAACCATTTTTATTTCTATTAATATATAAACCACATATAAAAGGATACTTTAATTCAACAATATAATTTTTTATTACCATACTATTAAGCAAAAAATTATTGAACTGAATCACCTACTCTCTCATCCCAACTTTCGAAACTAAATTGAATGAGTCTCCTTTACTATCAATTAATGCACATACGAATGAAATTATAATTTATATATTATTTTTGAACCACAAAGTAGTATCATTAATAAATTTTTGAGGGTTGGAAATGGAATAACAAAAAAACATTACCATTATTTCTGTTCATCTCTTATTATGTCCCCATTTTATTTCATAATCGAGATGGAGAGAAACAAAAAAGATGAAATTTGTTAATTTTAGTGCTATTTAAAATTATCAGGAGATACTTTATTATTGAATTAATGTTGCAGTAATTACACATCTAGGTACAATTAAAAAGGCTCATCTCGACAGTAATTGTATAGATATTGCTGAGAGGATGAGAGCAGAAAAAGCATTAAAAGACAGGGATGAGTTTGTTGTGCTATATTATTGCCACAAGTGCTTTTCATAGAGTCGGAATGAAATGTATAAAAAAATTCGTTCTCTAGAGCTTTTTCTGCGGGCAGCAAGTATGCTTATATGGATATCTGAACATAAATTATCGAAAATGTACTCAGCATAAATTTAAAAAAATGTGTGTGAGTGTGTGTTGCATTGTGGGTTGTAGCCTTTCCTCTTATTATACGAATTCAGTACTGTATTCATGTGTAAATTCTCCAGCGGGAACCCTTACTATACTTGCTCTTCTCTCCTGTACACATATACTTATTAAAGCTTTATGCACAATAAAATCGCATTTAAATGCAAATGTAATTATCATTTATTACAAATCTACAAACATTATGATTGTACAGGCATCTCATTGTCGAATAATGCATATAACTTATTGTATTGTTGTTGAAAATGAATTATTATGTAATAAAGGATTCATCATCCTCCCCCTAATAAGAATATTGTTTCCAAAATTTGCTTTACTTTAAATAATTTGCAGAATTAATTTATAAATTTATTGGCAATAAAATCGAAACACTTTTTTCATTTAATATCGATGCTTGTCAAATATTCAGAGTTCTTGTTAATAATGGAGATAATTGATTAAAACTAGCACTACTTGTGTGAACAAAAATATTCAATTATTTAAATAATGAAAATTTTAAATAACACGTGTTAACACATTTTTATCATGATTAGATTAAAACGACGTTGCTTAAGAAGTATTGTGGGTTTAATACTTTAAAAATCTATTCGATACATTCAGGAAGTTCTAAATTTATTCTAGTTGAAAATAAATATAATTATCATAAGGACTTAATAATTTCAGACAGTCGCGTAACCAAAAAAAATTTGAAAATATATTCACAAAAATTGAAAATTTTGTGTGAATATGATTCCAAATGTTTTTTTCCTCTACATTAGAGTATCTGTACACAAATGATTAACAATTTTAAAAAGAAAAACGTTTTTCAAAAATAATTTATAATATAATATAATGACCATCTCACTATATGCTCATATTCCTTTAAAGAGCTTTTTTAATCTATATTTTATATGATTTCAAGGTATGAGCAATTTTTGTGGGGGATATGGGACCGCAATATTTGCATACATGCTTTGAAATCAAATATGAGACTGAAACAGAGAGACAGAGAAAGAGTGTGAAAAGCAATAAATGTTGAATCAACTTTCAACCGTGATGTATATCCTCTAAAATTCCCCACATCATCATCATCATCCTTAGTAGTACGTAGTTGAAGTATTATTATGAATCGTTATTCACAGCCTACCACCATACTTCACTAATATATGGTGAAATGATATACACTTTCATGAAAGGTATAAACTTGCAACTGCAGCAGCAGTCGGAGCAATAGTTTGAAAATTAAATTTTAATGAGTAAACTTAACATCAAATCATGTCATTTTAAACAAGCTTTTTTCACCAGTACATTTATATTTTGGTACATGTCTGTTGTGCATTATAATAAATGTACTATACTGCAATAATAATATTAGATGATAATGAATGAATGATGTAGAAGATTCGATGTGCCTCCTTCAAAAAAAAAATCAACACGAACATTTTGGGAGTATGATAATGAATGATGTCCAGTAATATTTTAAATAATGCAATTTACGTATGCAAACATTATTAAAGGCATATGGCAACATAATGTAATATAATGATGTGTAGCATATTAAAATTAATTTTGTGTATACTGAGAGACTTTTAATTCTCTGAGGCAGTTGCTGTTGTTATTGTTGTTGTTACCGAGTATTATGGAAATTTTTTCGTAAATATGGAAAAATAAAGAAAATTTATTAACCAATTGTTAGGATGTTGTTATTGCTGCTGCCTGCTATTTTTCATTTCTCCTATAAATATTGTATAAAATTGTTATAAATACAAAGACCTTGTACACATAAGAGAATAATATTTTATGTTGCACAAAGCAAGAGAGCACTTTTCATTGCATTTTAGGCATAACATTTTAGTGTTAATACTTTTAAAATATTTCAATGTTTATACACTTATTCGTTCTCAACAGAAAAGCTTCGTAAAATTCGTACAATGCACTGTAAAATATTTAGTCTACAAATTGCATGTATCCAATTTAAGTACAAATATAATAATAATGATTATTCATGCTTTTCCATAATCTTCCTTCTTTCTAAACTCGAAACCATCTCCTAATTCTGTTTAGTTTTCAACACAGCATGCCACTATATAATTCATGTGTACTTGCACAATATTTGCATTAAACTGTTTCTGAATATCCTTTATTATTGATTAACCAAAAGAGAAGTTCATTAAGCCTATTTCTTTCAAATTTTAAAAGCTCGACAGCTTGAATTTAATACTGTTACTATTACAAAAACATCTACACAACACCATTATCCATGATATGCCATGAGACACGTTTGAATGGTATGACTTCGTACTTAATAACAAAAATTTTCTTTTACTTCTTCTTTTTTAAGGGCCTGTTCCCTCATTACGTAACTCTTCTAAGAGAATTAGCGAGGGGGTCTGAGATAATTTGACAAGAAAGGGAAGAGGTTTTTAAAAAGACGTTTTTTTCGTTATTAATAAGGAAGAGAACGTTCCCATTTTCATTAAATTGTTAAAATCGAGTGTAGAAAACATGTGTAGATTTAATAAATAACTTTTTAGTGTGTGAGAACCCACGTGATTTGATTATTAAATTGTCTCGTTCTTCTATACAAACATGTTTTCTCACAATTTTATTGTAAAGTTCTCATGCATATTGCATATGCTCTGGAGCAGATACTGATTTTAAAAACAAGTTTAATAGTAAGAGTTAAATTTTAAGTTACAAAAAGAGGTGCACAACCGTGTTTAGAATTAACATTTTAAAATAAATCATTTTTGCGTGCTACTATATAAAAAAATAGAAGAATATTTCATTGTTTCAATTAGAAACCTCAAATGCTCATCATCGTTGATGTCGTCAAACATTGTCGTAGACGTTGTCAAAAATTATGACAATTACCTCAATTTTCATTATGAAATAAAAAGTTCAAGAAGCACTAGAGAAAAAGATATTCAATTATGTTGTCGAAACAGCTCAAAATGTCGCACAGATTTATTAGTATGTCTACTATCTTCATTCTCCCTCTCTACTGTCATTATTGCTCTATGGATTTTGGTGATTCCAATGAAGAATTGAAATGTTTATTATAATTATGATTTTGATGTACGCGTTTGTATTTACTTATATAAATTTAATAATAATAATAAAATAATAATATTGCAAACTAATTATTCCAATTTTCTGGTTAGAATTGTTACGAAATTTTAAAATCCCTAATCTTTCTACTTCATTTTATTCTGCCACTCATCATAATTTTAACGTTATGTACCATTCATTTAATTTCACTGATCGTCAGTCTGATTCTGTTCTGTTTTTTCCACATAATTCAATTTCAAAGTTGAATGAAAGCAGAAGCGAAGAAATTAAAATTTAATTTTTATTTGAAATATAATTGTATAATCTGCTTTTATGCTTTTTTCTACTTTTTTTCCTTATCATCCTCATTTATTTATTGTCTTGACATTGATTCAATGATTAAATAATTATTTAATATCAAAATAATTTTATCTTTTGTTCTTTCTTCATTTTGTCGACTCTTCGTTTCTTCTCAATTTCACTATATTAATTTATATCTCTCTTTTTTTTTCTTTCAGGTCTGTTGCAGTTTAATGACAATTTCCATTTCAACATCATAATCATCTGAATATTTATGTCTCATTTTTTTCTGGTTCAGTTTATGAGCTACAAGAGAACGATAAAGTTCATCGTTGTGTATAACTCACGTGTCTTGCATTAAAAAATTTATGCTCCCTATTTATACTTAATTGTGAAATAAAATTGCAAAGTTTAGCTATGCTTTTTTTTTGCAAAAACGTGTACTGTGCAAAGGTGTGATTGTCACTAATTTTGAATGGTGGAGTTTTTTTATGTGCTCAAGAAAATAGTGAGAAAATGTGCCAACTGATGAATAAACTAAATTGTCTTTTCAATTCAAATAATTAGTAAAAATTCTAAGAACTTGAAGAAAAACAAATAAAATTATCTATGTGTGTTGAGACAATTAGCAAAAATTTAGATTTCAAAAAAGAATAATCACTTGTGTCTCAAGAGTCACCATTCTCATCATTCCTACCAAAAATGTTGTATAAAGTCAATATCAAGTTTTTTAATATTTTTCTACTAATTGTTGGATTCCAAACGATCTCATGGAATGATTTTGTCCATGCCAATGAGGGTGAGTAATAAATGAATTCAATGAAATAATAACAGATTTTACCACAGCAAAAGTAAACCGACCAACTTAATCTTCTATCTATTAAAATTTATCCTTTTGTATCCTTCTACTCTCATCCTTTTATTTATTCACACAAAGCAAACCCACTGAGAAGTGGGTTTATTGATTTTGGCTTGATGTAATTAACTTGAATGTTAAATAAACTCAACATTAAAGATTTAATCTGAATTCTCGTTCCATATTAAGCTCTTTGTTGATGTTAACCTTGCTGCTCGTTATGTTGCTAAGAAGCTTATCAAAATAAATTGCATAATACTAAACGAAATTAAGTTTATGTTGAAAAATATTATATTTATTTCAATTAATTTAAATCCTGGAAGAATTATTTTACAAATTAAAAATTTTATCGAGGAGAACACTTATTACTTTCGATTTTTAAAAGTTCTTTAATAAAACTAATTAAAATGTTGTGAGGTATTTATTAAAAAGAATCACGGAAATGTTTTCTTTATAAAACTAAAATATATTTTGAATGAAATTGAAATTTTATTCTTAACCACAACATGGTAGCAAATCCTTACAACATTTCTCTTACTTACAAGCCATTTAAATAAATGATCTCCTAAATTCATTCATTCTTTCATTAAATTAAATACAACGCAATCTATTTCTATATAAATTGCTTGTGAAAATGATTTTTACATGAGTCTTGATCCTTAATGCTTGACATTTCCATGAAAATATAAAGAGTGCTCTTTTCAGTTTCTAACAGTGTCTCTCTCATTTTCGATGTTAATCCCACAACAAGTCGTTGAGAATCTTTCATCGTGATGATTGAATCAATTTTGGAGCTTAATGGATTAGGATTCTGCTTTATAGTTTTTCTGAATAGATTACAAAATAAAAAAATTAAAAAATGCTGTGACAGTTTACTCTGCATAGGTTTTTCAAATGAGAAGTTGATGATCAACAGACAATTATTGAAGTTTTAAAAAGTTTAAATGCATTCATTCATTCAGTCATTAATGTTTCTAAACTAATTTGTGTTGATGTTGAAATGTGAGAAAATACTACAATTTTAAAATTAATCTTATAAAAGTTCACAACATTAACTTTTGTAGTAATTTAATTTTTATGAGACAGAAAAGAAGATGAACCTTGAATAATTTATTATTATTTTTTATTTAAGTCTTTTATTTATTTTAAACTCTTTACAATTTTAATTTTTTAATTTTTACGAAAAATTGCGAACTCATTTACAACAAAATATGTAATACAATTTAGTTTACCAAAAATTAAAATACATCAAGTTTAATGTACCGTAACTTTTATTTTTCAAAAGAAGTCAAAATAACTAGTAAGTAAAATATCACTTTAGGGTAATTCCATGAGTAATGGGAACTGTGAAAAAGCACTATGCAATATTTCTCTACTTGTAAAAATTCAAATTTCCCAAAACCGTTATAATTTCTAAACGTTTTGTTGTTTATTCGAGTGAATTAGCCGCAATTCCATCAAAGAGAGATGGTTCAAATATACATGATCTTTAATGTTTTGAAACTTTAGTTACTTGCTCAATTAAATCAAATAAATGTAATAAACTTACAAGTAAAATCAAGAAAATCTAATGGTTTTTGTGAATTTGAAATTTTTTCAGTGTTCTGTTTTGCAATAATCGGTCAAAAATTGACCGATTAATGCTAATTTTTTTGGTTTTTCTTCTTAATTAAAGCATTAAGGAATGCAAATTATACATAAAACAAAAGCCTGGCTAATATCTAATATGTTAAAAGTAACTTTGGAACATAGAAGTGTGTATTTAAGTAAATATTAGGAAATGTTTAGAAAACGATTTTTCGAAAACTTGACCGATTAATTTTACTTTTATTAAAAAAACAAGAATTAGACATATTTCTGATTTGAAATTCTCACATATGGAGATAAATATTGTGTTAATAAACATAATAAAGTTACAATTTGGAGTACAAAGTTCTTAGTTAAGGAAATATTTTTGAAAAATTGGAGCACCAAAATTTTTTTCACTCATGGAATTACCCTTTAGTGTTCTAAACGGTGAACTTTTTTTTTCTAAAAAACGGACAATATAATTCTTTTAACACCTACTATCTTCCTCGCTAATGAAAGCAATAATTGTTTACTTATATCTAATTTTACCTTTAAAATTCACAAAATCCGTTTATAATAGGCCTTAAAATCACTTTAAATCCAAAAATATCTATACCTTCGTAAGTTATGCAAGAAAATTAAACAATAGAAACTATATATAGTGTGCATCAATAGATATTTCTTCACTTCTTCAACAAGTTATTTTGCATCAGTAACCAGCTAAAGAAAAAGTGAAGATGTGCCCCTGTTTCTCTTACTCAATGCATATGTAGGTCTATGTAAAAGATACTGTAACTGCTTCTATATATACAATTCACGCTTATTTCACTACTACCCTAGTTTTACTATGCCAATTTAGAACGTTGCTTTTAAAAAGCTTTCAATACAAGCTAAAAGTCTGAAATATCATCTTTAAATTCATTTATTGTAAATGATAAATGAAGAAATGAGAAAAAATAATAATTACTAAGGAATGCATGAAATGATTAAAAAGCATTCAAGCATTCTCGAAATGATTATCTTACAGCTTATCACAAAGTACAGCAGCTGGAGTAGTCAGTATACATAGCACGTAGCGCTCATTTTGCGGTTTTGAAAAATTGACTTGACTCATTTTCATTCACTCATTTTATACAGTCGTTACACGGTGGATTAAGCTTTATTTTAGTTATTAGCTGATAAAATACAAAAAGTCACCCTTTTTTTACCTCTGTCAGAGACAGAGAAATCATCAAGATATTACCAGAAATTACACAAAAAAAAACTTCTCAGTATTAACGAACCTAGTAACAAGATTAAACAATTTTAAACATCATTGCACAATTCCAACAATTTTAGACAAAAGAGAGAAAAACACCATCTAACATAAAGCACATGTAGGGTTAAAAATTTGTCAGGAGAATTTTTATGATGTCGTTCAATTATTAATCGACAGAAAAATGGAAAGAGAAAAAAGCAAAGAAATATACGAATATGTATATTGCTTTGTCGCGTAATATTGTTGTGTGTCATACAATATTTTATCGTCCAATTTATATCATGAGAAAAAAAATAAAAAATGCTTGAAGGGTGCATTGCACATAAATGATCACAAAGGCAAAAACACAAAAGAATAGAGCAGAAATCCACAATTTCATATGTAAATCACGCGCAGTTTGTGAAAAGGCTCCTTTACTCTCTCACAGAGTATGAATTTTCTATCAAAGCAAAATGACAAACTCTTTTTTTAATCCTCACTTCCATTGATATCACAAATCATTTTACACAAAATTGGAAAGCTGTCAAAAGCCTTTTTCCCTGTATCGTGCTTGGGATTGAAAAAAAAACTCTACAGGCCACAACTTTGTTTTATTATCTACGCACACCATATTGCTTTTGCTGTCGAATTTTTTGTGTGAGTTGAGTTGAGTTGAGCGTCTCCCAAAGCGCACATATTAGCATTTTCCATACATTTATTACTCTTGAATAGCATGTATATACAATAATAATAACAATGACGACGAGAGCAGAAAAACATACACAGAACGTAAACTTTATTGCATTTTCACAATGTGATTTATTGAAAAAAAGCCTTTTTCCCTGTCGGAAAATTTTAGGGGGCTCATATAAAAGTAAAATAAGCATATGAATGGATTCTCGATTAATTTTAATATCGCCAGTGCATGGATACCTTTTCGAGAACATTGTCATGTTTACTAGTTGTTTCAATAAGTTATCTTCAAACAAAATGGCATCATATTTTTGTTTTTAAATAATAATACTGCTTTAAAAATAATTCTCATCCTCTACTGTAGCTTCCTTCAAATTACATTTAAATAATAAATGAACACTTTTTCATGAAGACATGTTTATTTTCTTTATGATTATGATTCCTTATTTTTCTCCTTGTATATTTTTATGCTATATTATGTAAATAACATTCTTGTCTGTATGATGGGCAAAAAAAGAGCTTTTACATGTATAACGATAATGATGATGCTGTTATTTATGATTGATGTATGACATCGTTTATTCAAGCCTATTTCACTCTCATTTATTCAACTGATTTGATTTTTTTTTTTATTCCAAAAATCTTTGAACATCTTTACACTTATTATATCCATATCCGATGAACCATTAAATCCATCTGTATCTACTTAAAATATAACTTCTATAAATATACAAAGTTTACGTTTTCATATCTTTACTCATTCTTGTCCCTTTTTCTCCCTTTGATTGAATCTTATAGTAACGACAGTTCCAACACCTGCTTCCGAGATTACAACATTATCATTACAATCAAATACAAATGTGCCTCCAAACATTTCTCATCCCACCTCAACATCGTTATCATTATCTACAGAAAGTGATGTGACTACAAATATACCAAATGAACATCAGGAGAAGCAACATCAGCATGATGATTCATTAAAAGTTTTACCTTTAGATGTGATGATAAAGAATAAAACAAATTTATCGCATGATGAAGATGATTCGACCGTGACCTCATCAACCCAATTATCAATGACCGTAAATTTATATGACGATATGAAGAAAACAGTTGAAAAACCAGAATTTATTGAAAACAGTAGTGATAGAAGTAATAATGAGCATACGATGATGGTACAATTTGTCAATAATGATAGTGATAATCAGGCAAATCAACCTCAAATGATACCAGTAATCAATGATGAAACGGATGATAAGAAAAATCATTCATCTGATGTTGTTATGGAAAAAGAAGGTCGTTCCATTAATTTTCCACTCGAAATCTTGGGTAATAATCAAAACAGCACGGAGTCCAGTCACATGCAGATCAATTTTGTAACAACCAGTACTGATAAATCGCCTATAATTTCATTCTTTGATTTGAGTGATGTAAGCATGGATCATGACGATGATTATGATGATGAAAATTCTGAAAAAAAGAAAAGTGAATATTTAAATTTGAAAAAGGACAAAAAACAAGTTGTATCTAAAGATAAAATCGATGTTGATAAGAAAATCGAATGTTCGTATAATGGAACTTTTTATAAGGTGAGTTTTGAATTTAAAGAATATTTTTACTAACATTAACAAAATCAATCATTTTAATCTTGGTTGATTATGTATTTGATATTCTTCTGCTGCAGACTTATTTAAGTTTGAATGATGATTTAAAAATAAAAAAATATTGGAAATAAAATCAAAGATTTGTTGTTAACACAATTTAATAAATAAGTTTTGAATGGTTTTAAAATCGGAAATTTCGGAAGGTTTTATTAGTTATAAAACAATTTTAAAATATGAAAAAAATCTTTAAATTGGTTGAAAATTAGCTACTAAAGCTACTCTTGCTTATTCATTTCTTCGTATTCATCAATATTGTTACTTAATTTTATATCGAAAATATCAAGACGTAAATGAAATTGAATTTTCTTTTTATTTTTTGAGAGTTCGTTTACCTTTTTGCACAGAACTATATTGTATATGTTTTTAAAAATTTGTTTTTGCGTTTTATCGAAAAGTTCAAATTGATTCAGTTCACAGATTCTTTATATATTAAGTAAATAAATCTATTTTCTTTTCTCATCAATCTCTACACTTATTCATCTCGTTTTAAATGATGCAATTGGAGACGAGTAGCAATAACAAGAAAACCAAACTCAAATATTGAGAAAAAATTGATGATGAAAAAAATTTCTCATTTCGATGAGTTTCAAGAAAGTTACGGGTTTCGGACTTTTTCAAAAAACTTTTTATATAAATGAAATGATCACATTTTGATGATTCAGAGGAAATTTTTACAAACAAAAGAAATTACTTAAAAAGATTTATTGACGAAATGATTATGTGTATCATGCATGCATGATTTTTTTTTATTGTAACATTCAACTAATTTAACTAAAATATTTTTTTTAATAATTAAGTTTAATATCGTAATTACGAAAACCATTTCAATACTTGCTGATTTTGAAGACCTTGGAAAAAAAACATCTTAAAATTTCTAACACTCATTTTTTAAAAAACCTTTCCACCTACGTTATAAATTTTAAGAAGAAATGAAAACAAAAAATTAATAGTTCATTGTTTAAAGTTTAAGTATGGTTGATTATTTTGTATTACCTCTGCAAGTAACTGTCAAAATCCACCTTATCTTAAGACTACCTCTAAAAAAAATTTAAATGAACTTACATGTCAATGAAACAAGAGTGACAAATATAGTAAGTTGCAATTCGTCATCAAATTTCCCAGCTCGATGGCATCAAATATTAACATATCTTGGTATTTTTTAATGGTAAAGTCTTAGTAAATAACATCCTTTAACGCAGTTTCAATATCATTGATCTTTCAATGTTTACGTCTCAATGATTCGTACGAAAAAAATTTACACTTTTTGCTTTCACTTCAACACATCTCAATTTTGACTATACAAATATCTTTGTTTTTTCTCTTTTTTATCTTGTCATTGCTAATCAATATGAATGCAAAAAGAAATGTTAAACAGTTTTTAGGAATGACTGGCAACAGAGTTGTCCTACCAAAATTAAAAATCTTTTCCAGGCATTGCCTTTAAAAAGACATCAAAATTTATCTTTGAAAAGGTTTGCCTAGTCAAAGGTTAGCCTAAAATCTACTCAAAAGCATGCCAACGATAGGTAGTGCCTAGTCAAATGCATTTTTTTTTTTTGTCTATTTTTAGATCTGTTTTTTGCCTTTGGCTAGATATTAACTTTCACCAGGTACACTTTTTGCCTTTGGCCAGACATGCCTATACCTAGATAAAACCTAGACAAGACAAAAACCAAGCTCTCATGAGGCACATTTCGAAACGTATCTTTCTGACAACTCTTCCTGGAAATAAGACATAAATTCGTTAAAACCGCACGTGAAGAATTTTCATTTTTTACACAACACCTTCAACGGAACTTTTATCACAAATGCGAGAAATGCCGTGAAGAATAATAATTTTTTTTTTCAATTTTCGCAACTCATTCAATTTTATTCTGAAGTTGGCAACAAATAAAATTTTAAAATGATCAATTCAATTTAAAAAAAAATAAGTTTAACATCCTTTTTTGGTATGCATAATACGAATGCATCATTCATTATACATTAACGCGGTGTCTCAATGTAATAAAAATATTACAACTTTTATTGCCTTTTTTACAGTTGTAATTATTTCTTAATTAATTTAAATCATATTTACTAAAATGTCGAACAGATAAAATTAATAGTAAAGTATTCATATGCATATATGTTACACTTTGATTTTGGGTGATCGTATATTTTTCGCATGTTTTTTTAAATTCAAATTTTTTAACGGTCGAAATAAATTTGAATTTTTAAACGCACCTTAAACAACTTTTATGATGGTAGAAAAAATTCAAATTTCTGAACGCGTGTTTCTCAAATGAAATGAAAAACATCAGCTACCCTATTTTTACGTTAGAAGAACGAGTAATGGTCAGAGGTCGAAGCGAGCATAGCGAAGCGAGTTTTTAGCGAGTTCGCTTCGCTAAAAATTCAACTTGCTAAAGTCGACCTGTAGCGAGAAATTTTTTTTTCTTTTCGCCTTAGCGACCTATAGCGAACTCAATTTTATTTTTTTCGCTTTAGCGAACTATTAGCGAACTTAATTTTTCAAAGTTCGCTATAGCGAACTATTGGCGAACTAGAAAAAATTTTTTGGCTTCATGTAAAGAGATGTCTGATTGCGTTTGTGAAGTATGTAATTTCATACAAAATTGCAAAAAATTATAGTTCGCCAATAGTTCGCTATAGCGAACTTTGAAAAATTAAGTTCGCTAATAGTTCGCTATAGCGAAAAAAATAAAATTGAGTTCGCTATGGTTCGCTAAGGCGAATAGAAAAATTTTTTTCTCGCTACAGTTCGACTTTGGCAAGTTGAATTTTTAGCGAAGCGAACTTGGCGAACCAAGTTCGCTTCGACCTCTGGTAATGGTTACTAAGCCAGTAGCTTAGTAAAGAAAATTGGATCTGAAAATTTTTCTTTTCCGTTATTAAGCCCAGAGATCGAAGCCGATTTTTTCGGCTTAACTCAATTTTTGATTTTTTTGATCGAAAAAAGCCATTTGACATCCATTTCAAGTATTTAAATTGAACTTTACATGCTTTACTATGATTCTGTGTAATATTTTTTCAGCATGTAGTTATAGTGAGCTCAGAATTTCAAGTTAAAGAATGTTAAGCCGAAATTTAAGCCGATCGGCTTAAAATCGGCTAAATTGAAATTCAGAGCTTACTATAGCTACATGCTGAAAAAATATTTCACAGAATCATAGTAAAGCATGTAAAGTTCAATTTAAATACTTAAAATGGGTGTTAAATGGCTTTTTTCTATCAAAAAAATCAAAAATTGAGTTAAGCCGAAAAAATCGGCTTCGATCTCTGATTAAGCCACTACCAATTTTCGATTAATTAAACTATTTAAAATAATTTAAAAATGATTTAATGATTGCAATTAATAGCTAGAATAGTTTAAAGGTGGTTTGGACTTGAAAATTTTAGGATTTCAATAAAAATTATTAATCTTTCTTGTTTGTTGACATTTTTTTAACAAGCCACTACTCGTTATTAAGCCTTTTTTCAGGATTTTGAAAACTTTTTTCATCCCATAAGCCAATGGCTAGTAACATAAAAATAGGGTATATACTATAATAGCCATTGTTTTAAGCTTTTTAACTTATCGATACTGGAATAACTCAATGAAACTGAGCTAATAAAAGTAATCAAAAACATTTTTGCCACGTTTTTTATACTGAATGGTACTGAATTAATTTTTGTGCTTCTGGTCATTGCTACTCAGTGTTGGTAAAAGTTGAATTAAAATATTATATAATTGACTACTTTTGTTACCTTAGTCGGATATCAATTCAATATATATTATAAAACACCCAACCGTGTATTGTACAGTATTGCTCTATTGAATGTGATATTTTTCAATGGAAAGTTATTTTGAGATGCGTTAATTAACCGTAAATCACAAAAAATATAAAGAACAGTATTGTGAGCTTATAAGCTTCTGTCATTGAAAAATAACCGTAAAACTTGATAGATTTATCAAGTAACTACTAGCTTGATTGTATTAAAACATTAATTCAATATCGTATTGTTAAATGTCTAATTTTACGAAGAAGAAAAATTGAAAGAGAGTAAATTAATGCACTATATATTTTTAGGGAGTGAAAAACAAAATTTAAATTTCTTTTTTCTCGCTTTTGCTAACATAAGAACATCATGTTTATGTTGATGATGTTGGGGATGGACCCCATGGCTGAAAAATATTTCTCAATATACGATGTAGTGAGTGAGAGGGATAGAAGAAAAAACACATTTCTTTTTTTATATCTCTTCTTTTAACGTTAGCTTTATGTCGTTTATACGCCCTTAAGTATTCACCATTGATTGTATGCCTCAACTCTGTTCAACGAATTATTTCATGTAATGCTCTAAAAGAAAAATTTACATAAATATACTTTTACATTTGTAATAAGTTATAAGAGTAAAGCTCATTCAATTAAATGTTAATTGATTTTCTTTTTTCATCTCCTTTATAAATAGAAATAAAAATGTAACTAGCTTGTACAAGAAAAGTTTTTAAATTTAAAAATTAAAATTGCTAAGGAAAGAAAAATTTATATATCTGCAAACTAAAGTGAAATATAACATCAGTACTACTCAAACTATGCCTCGAGACATAATAAATATTTTAACTGTTATATTTTAACTCAACATCCTTGTCAAACATATATTTAGGTTAATTAACATTTCCTTAGAATAGTTCATTCTTAAAAAAGGAACGCAGTCAAAATTCAACTTGTTATATCTCTACAGTTAAAGCTATTGTTATTTTTATCCTTTATAATTATTGTTGCTTTCTCATTTTCATAATAACATGCTCTAATTTTCAAGTTTTGAAAATTTCTCCTTATGTTAACATGTACCATGGGAGTTATTTTCGAGGCAAAGCGTAAAATGGTAAAAATGTGCATTTAAAATACTTTCATTCAAATTTGTATTTTTACACTGCATCAGGGGAAAAACCACTTTGTGGAAAAAAAATTTGATGGAAAATTAATGGAAATGTTTGAACACGATGGAAATTTTTTCTGAAAGAAAAGTTTGTGCCTGAAATTTTTCATCATTTTCAAAAACAGATTTCAAATTGGTTGCGGCATTGCTAAAAAAATCGCAAAATACGCTTTCTATAAGCAAACAAGCAAGCAAGTTAATCAGCAAGAAATCTCAATAACGAGACATCGTAGAGATTCAAACTTAAGCTGAGCGAAGCTCAGCTGACTCGCTAGCTTTATACCTTCATAAGTTTGAAGCTGAGCAAATCTTAGTCTATCCATAAGACTTTTGATGGTACGGTGTGAATATATCCGCGTAGGGTTTCTACCTGATACACTAGTTTTACAACAAAACAGCTCGAAAAGTTTGCTTTTCAATTTGTCTCTAATTTTGTAATTTTGATTGACTACTATTAGCGTCCACATGCTTTGAATAACATGGGATAGAATGGTGAATTTTAAAATTTTCAATTTTCTAAACGTCTAGACAACTTCATTGATTAGCAGTCCGTTACACTTTGTTTAATGAATCTGCATATATAATTTACCTTATTAAGCGGAAAATAGAAGAATTTTAATTCAATTTCTGTACAAGTGCAAACCCAAAGGCGTTTATTTTCCTAATCCATGAAAAAGTTATTTGAAAAATATTAAATTTCCTTTAATTAACAACATATTCTTGGATTAGAATGTTTATTAGTAAAATGGAGTCAAAATAAATGTTTTTAATCTGTTTTATTTTATAAAGTGTAAGTCAAGTTAAATTACATTATTCGAGAAGAATTTTAACTCTTTTTTGATGAATTCAATTCTTTCATGGAATAGATCATATTGTTTAGATATTTCTAGAATACGTTGAGATGAAACTGAAATATTTTAAAATTGTAAAAATCGTTGAGCTCCATTGTAGATTTTAGTTGCATAATGACCATTTTACATAGCTTTTAGAAGTTTCGTTTTAAAATGTTAAATAAACTCGAGGTGGAAACCTTGTATAATTTCTAAAATATAAAAATCCCATTTCTATTAATATCCTTTTTGTATGTGCTTAAAGTATATATACATATTTAAAGAAAATAGACATTTTTCGAGTGGAAAAGAAGAGTATGAGTTGGAGTAGTAAGAGGAGAATTATATGTTGAAGATGACTTTTTCCAAGCATAAGCAATAGCATAAAGTGGCAATATTTTATTAGAGACATCTTTATGTCTGCATAATGCTCACAATTGCATAATTTGCTTTTAAATAAGAACAATTGTACTTATGTCTCTCGTATGTCGCATTATCCTTCACTTTTTTGCCTTGTTTTGTTCTAAAAAAATGTATACGTATAAAAAAGGAAGAAAACTTTAAAACGAATAAAAACAAAAATAAAAAATCGAGAAAGAAGGGAAAAAACAAATTTATGCATGAAGATTACGAACAAAATTCTTTTCTCTTTCTTATTATTGTTTTTCAGTTCCTTGTTGATTTTATTTTGTGGCGGATGAAGAATAAAAAGGAGCTTTTTCTTTCTCGAATTTCTAATTTTCCTTTATTTAAAAATAAAATAAAAATGCAATTTCAATTTTTTTTTTCTCTGCTTCTTTTTGCTTCCATTATGCTAGCAGCAGTAGCATAAACATCATCATCGTTATTGTTTGTTAGTCTATATATATGGCTCATGATCCTTTCCATCATTCATTCCTTACTCTATTTCTATTCTCCATTCACTTGAGCTTCAACTCACCCAATTTCTATTGTGATGGCAATACACTTTAAACTTTTGTTTGTGAATTGCAATACACAAATGCATTCATTTACATGAAACTGAATAGATATAGAAGTGGTTTTATGAAACAAAAGATAAGATAAGATTTTCAAAAATTGGATAAAAAAATAAATTTTTTAAACAATAACCATCAGTCAAATTTGAAAATGTGAAATGTGGATTTACGGACTCAGTATCATTATGAGTTTTTGTTTTATTTAATCATAAAAAACTTGAATTTTTTTTACTCCGAATTATGAGGTTGTGTAATTGTCACTCTCCAAGTTTAATTATCTAGAAATAAGACATCAAAAACTGTTTAAAGTGCTATAGATTAAGTAAGGAGGCAACTCAAAAAAGTCGTAATTAAATTAGTTTTTAGAGTTTCATTTAAATTGAACAAAAAATGTGCAAAAAGTGTACGACCCTGGTTTGATCTGGATTGATCCCACAATGATTCAGAATTGAAAAAAGTGTTTAAAAATTCCTTGTGCACAAAATTTTTCCGACACATTAGAAAATTCAAAGTTTTCGTTAATTTCTATTGATTTGATTCTTTTATCTACATAATGTATTCGTTCATTGCTCAAAAACTCAGTCCATAATATAAAGGAAAAACTGGGATAAACATGATTTTTGAGCAAAAGTATGTAAAAGTTTATGAAAAAATATTGTGCATGTCCAAATTTTGTATGAAAATGTTGTAAACTTTGAACGCAAATATCTCGAAAGCGGCATCAAACGGCATGACCATATTAGTATAGGAGATAGATAGAGCTTAATTAACTGATTTATATAGGTTTCAGAGAGGTCTTTGGAAGACTTTTTAACTTATGAATAGTTTAAGATTTGTAAAAATACTCAGATTTCAATTGGACTTTTAAGACTTAAAAAGCAGTTTTCTGTTGATTTGGTATTTTTAATATGCAAATCTAAGCTTATATTAGCCAGCAGCAGCTAGCAGGATATCGAAATAACAATAAAGTAGAGAAAATCAAAGAATTTTATTCATATAAAAATTGTAAACACATTTTTGGTAAGAATAAATTAAATGGATTTAGACATCAAATTGAGATGAGAAATTTTCATAAGATCTTCATAATATGATAAGTTTGAATTTTTGAACATTTTTTTCCAAATCTGAATCATTGTGAAAATAGAATTTTTTATTTTTCCAAAAGAAAACGAAAATTTAAATGAAGAGAACAAAACTGCTTGTATCAAACATTTTAAAAAAAAAACAGTTAATATTCAATATGACAAATGTATCATATAATATATTTTAAGATTTCAAATAGTAGCAATTTTTCTCATTTAAATGAAGTTATAACATGAAATTTTGATTTTGTCGTTGCTTTGATATCTAATGGAATGACTAACAGTTTTGTTCTAAACGGATGATTGGCTTACATAGCCACAATTTGCGCGCCGAAAATCGCATTTTCGCTTTGCTGAAAACAATCAGCTATATATACAATTTCATTCATTATACATATGTAGAATTTTACATAAATGTTGAAAAACTTTAGAGAAATATTATTATCATGTTTTCGTTTTTGCGAAATAGACTCGCGCGACTTGAGAATATCACATTCATTCGCGGAACAAGGCAAATGATGCTATTATTCCTTATGCTATTATTCTTTAGAAATAATATTTTTATGTATTTTGACTAGCAGCTTCTACTATTGCTGCTTTCACAGAGTGTCTTATATCATTCATCTTTTAAGAAAAGGAAAATTTATTTGACGTTTTCCCAGTGAGGCAATAAAGTGCTATAACAGGTCTTGTTAAATTATTGAGATATATTACTCACCAGTTGCATTGAATTATTAAATAAGTAATTCATATTTAAAAAACAGAATAAAAGAGAAATTTGCTTTCCACTAAATTTACTTCTACTAAACGTTATGAAGTTGATTTCATGCAATGTTATAATAAATGATATAAAATCAGGGAACGTAAGGAAATTAGCATATCACTTTCGGGCATAGTTATTAAAAAAAATTGAAACGTAATATTAAAGAATATAATATTTCCTTCCGAAATTTGTTTAAATACTAAAATGAATTCTTGAAAAAGATTTACTATGAAAAAAGCAACAAAAATGCTGGATTTATTTATTTACATGCAATACAGTAACAAAAAATAATAAATATTATGTGATAAAAATTGTAATTTAATAAAATATCAAAATCTATATACAAAACTAAAATTATCATTATTTTTAATATGATTGGTATTTATTGTCATATTGTATGTGCATCCAATATAAAGAGATTGCTTTCCATAATACAGATTTTCAGATAAATAGCATAAAGTGCATCGTATCAAAATAATATCAATGAAATTATATCACATTCCACAACATTGCGTAATACTGCATAATAATTTTAATCAATTAGCTAGGAAACTTTCAAGCCCATACCATAGATATCATGTATTATACAACAAAAGTGATATATGTATAAATACATATATGCATGAGTAGAGGAATAGGAATATCACCCCGCATTTCATTATCGTTGTTATCAAAATTTTCATAACAACCTTATGCACAATTGATTAAATCATTAAAATTCCATCCACAACGCCATTTCATTTATACCATATTAATATTCCTATTATTTTTTCCCTTTTTACTTTTTCTACCTCTAAATAATCGAGATTGTTGTTGTTGCGATAACGATAATGATGAGGACGAGATTTTGAATTGGTGACGTAATTTTTCTCTTAATTGCATGAAAATCTGGAAACGGTCAACAATGAAATTGAAATGAAAATTATTTTGTGATATAAACTATTTTAAATTCATGATTATTAGACACATTTTTTTTTCTATGTGCTGCTTATAGAGATCAATTATGCAATAATTTTTTTAATGTAAATTTTATGCTACAAACAAACTAGAGATAAAAATCAAAATGTTTAATTGGGCGAAGCAGCATCTCATAATGCTACGTTTTGCTCTAAAATAATAGAAGCACAGTAAATTTTTGTACACAGCTAGCTATTGGGATTTGAGAGAGGAAAAAAACATTAGACAAAACCTGGTTATGGCAATTTGTTGATATTTACTGAATTGAAGCTGGTTATTTTGCCCTGGATATTTTCAGGTATTTTAATTAAATATTTGACGTTCAGTCTTAGGCTAGAGAATTAAATATTTTGCTCAAAAATATATCGAGAAGTAATTGGAAATTTGACATTAAACGAAGCGAATGCACATTGTGAAATGTTGCTTCAATAAATACTTAATGATGCTTCAGATGTCAAAATTCTGCTTGCTCAATTTTTCATAAATTTATTTCTCACCAACTGCATGAAAAATTAATTTTTTTTTATTTAATAATTTTTTTTTTCTGTGATGCTGCTTTATACTTCTTCTCCTTCATTTTTCATAAAAACATAACGATGTTGATTCTGGAACAATACAATTTTATAGTCACAACAGCCAACAATACCAAACAATAACGAGTGACTTCTACAGAAGTAATAACAATAACAAGTTAGACCTTCAGAACAGACTGAGTGAATACATGCATTCAATGTTTTACTTTTATAGACCTCCTCCTCATCAATCTCACTATTTATGGCATTATGAAGAATTATGGCCAATGAAAATCACGACTTCGACACTTACTGTAAAATCATCTTCAATATTTTATTTGGTTTAACCTTCAATGTTATTTTAAGTCTTAGTCGCTCATCAACAAAATGTCATGACTTGTTTTTATTTGGTGTAGGTAAAATAATTCTTTTCTGATTTTTATGCCAATCTTCATTCAGGTTTTTACTATCCAAGATACATAGATGTGCTCATGCAACAACCAAAATCAAAATTTGTTATGAACTAGCGTATCGGGGAGAAACCCAATGCGGATATATTCACACCGTACCCTCAATTAATTAATTAATAAGTTATAAACTGTTTTTTGCAAATGATGTAAAATTTCAGGCTCAAAATTT
Organism: Chironomus riparius; assembly: GCA_917627325.4. Lineage (NCBI taxonomy): Eukaryota > Metazoa > Arthropoda > Insecta > Diptera > Chironomidae > Chironomus > Chironomus riparius. The sequence goes on along the minus strand of OU895878.1, from coordinate 35,205,787 downwards.
TCTTCTAGGACCTTTTATAACCAATATCCAATATTGCTTCGTTTTCTCACAAAATGCAAAAAACTGATTTTTCACACGTGAAAACGAGGTGAATATAAAAATTTGAAATTAAATTTGAATTTTTGACTCAAATAAACATAAAACATTACTTTTATGCTCTTAACAAGAAGATTATTGCGTCTAATGCTTTTACAATACGATATCTTTAGTGAATAGCGCCAGACCTTCTGCTCAATCCTAGAGCTATAGTTTACAGTGGGATTCGAACCATTCTTCTGATGACATTTCTGCCTTTAGCCTACATTCCAGCCTTGAGCCTCATTTCCAGTACATATGATTCGAAAAAGGACAAGTGATAATAATTTTCCCATGTCGAGTCTCGAACACATGATCGCTGTGTCAGTATTGCAATAATTAGGTACCGAATTACTAAACCATTCCGTCACCGAGCCACTTCAGCTCACACAAGGTTAATATAATAAAACCCTTTGACAAAAAGAAAAGAAAAGTCAACTGCAATTTCAAGATGTCACTCAAATATGCTGCCACCACTCAAAATATTTTTCTTCATCTACTGGACATAAACAATCTAAAGACACTTTAAAAATTGAAAACTAAAGGGAGTGTCATTTGGCAGAGTCTTACCTCTATATATCTTGTTATTGTCGTCATTATGATGAATGATGATCTTCAAAACTGCTTGATTTTTCTAGTTTTACATGTTTTACGATTGTACTGGTTTTGCTCTCGTAGCACATCTTCATCACAAATAATTGCCATCTTCCTCAATCGTTTGCTTGCACTAATTTGTAACAGCAGCACGGGAAGGCAAAAAAAAATAACGATACTTGAAACATCATCGTAAATTTAATTGCAATAGTTTCTCAGTTATGCAGTAAAAGCATACGCTAAGAATTCATATTGCCATACATCATCACTATATGCTTTTATTTACACTTGACAAAATTTGATTCAATCATTTTTTTCTCTTCATATCGTGCCATAACAACCTCGGACTTTATAATTAAATTTTTGCTCTCACTTCTCAATTCTCTTTATCATATTTCCATTCACATTTTTTTTTATTCTCCAACAGGTCGGAGAGCAATTGAATAAAGAATGTGAAGAGAGCTGCATATGTCAAAAAGGTGGTAAATGGAGCTGCGAGCCGAGATGCCAGGGTGCTATGATAAATAGGAAGGATGAAAAACTTAAAAACTTAGATTCACATTGCTTTGAGCGATTATCAAGTGATGAATGTTGTTCCATTGTGAGATGTGATTCGAGCAGCGATGACGCAATTGTTTTTGAAGGTGGTAAGTAATCATTTTCCGGATATTTAATGATTTTTTTGCTTATGCTATTAATTAAAAAAGAGAGGGCATATAAGCCATCAATTTGTGGTTTATGTGTGGAAAATTATTAATTGTAGTTCATTGCATCCAATTATGTGAAGGAATAACGAAAAAAGGATTACATCAATAAAAGCTTAAAAATGCATGGGAAAATCCGCTAATGAAAAGTTTAAATTCTGAAAATCGACACATTCATTACATGTACATAAATATTTATATATATACATATATGGATTCATACATTTTTATGTTCAATGTGGTAATTGTACAGTTTCTATAGAGAAAGTTGTATACAATAAATGCAGCAATACAAAAAATAAATTGGATAAAATTGTTGGCGGTTGAAGCAAGTTCAATAAATAACCGCGACAGTGTGCAAATATAAAAGTTAAAATACAAATAAGCAAAGATTAAAAAATAAAAAGTTTCCTTTTCAATGCACAGTCGGCATTAAGTGAAGTCAAAATTGTGCGGTAGAAGAAAAAAGATTCATGATGCAAGTGAAAAAAGAAAAACTTTGTCAAGTGAAGTAGAAAACAACTTGTAAAGTTATTCTCTGTACACTATAGAATTATTCTCATTGCATTCCACAATTTTTCTATATTATTCTATTTGTGTACAAAAAAACTTCCTTCTCCTTTATTCTTATTTTTTTTTTCGACAAAAAAATCTTTCTTCACAGACAGGAGCAGCATGAGAGTATGCAATAAGTGTATATTCTGAAAAAGTGCTGTGATAATCTGAGAATTTCATTAAAGTTTTAGCATTTTTGTATGCAATGAATTTGCTACCCTCTTGAGAAAATAAAGTTCTCAAAAGCACCTCACATTTCAAAAAGTAGTAATAATAACATTAAGACTAAAGCGCTTTATTGTTTTGGAAATTTTTCATACTTTAGTCCAATTAATTTAGAAAATAAAATATACTCTATCTTTAAAATTTTAATATCTCATTGAATTATTGAAGTATATAAAAATTTGTATTAAAACGACTAATTGAGTAGAAAATGCTTCCAATGATAACAGAAAAAAGCTTATAAATTTATACGTATGTTTATTGTATAGAAAAAAGTTTTGAAAAATTTTCACATTTTTACCCCTTCATTTTTTTATTTCTGTGCTATATGCTTAACTTCGGGCAAACAGAAAATTTTTGAAAAGCACTTTAAACATAGAGAAAAATTTTGCAAACAATTTTCTGCTTTTTGATCACTTTTTCATTCATCCAATTCTTTAGCATTTTTTGAATTGAAATTTTCATTCTATGTCGACTTTGTGTGTGAAAATTGCATAAACTTTCAAGTTTCATTTTTCAATCAACAGCAAGTTGTTCTTAGTGGGGAAAAATTCCATGTACAATATTTATTCACTTCTATACTCTGCACTATGGGATAAAATCGAATTTTTTTTCCAAAAATTATTTTATTGGCTTATTTGAAAGGTCTTTATCCAAGGAATCAGAATCTATTTTAATTTTGGACCAAAGTGCAGCAGTGCTGGAGATATAGCCCGGGATGTATTTTGATGACTTGTCTCAACCAATTTTCTTGAAACTTTTTTTAAATGACAAATATAAGCCGAAACTTTAATATAAATATCAGTCACTTAAGTTTTACTTCATGGAAAGTGCTTAAAAATTGACAAAACTTCAACTGTTAGTAGTACGGCACACTTTTTTTGAGTATGTGGATTTCTGATGCATTTAAATGTTCTTTTTTTTTCATTAAATTGTAGCCCTTTACTAGATCTACAAAAAAAATATCCCTTTCAAGGTTTTAAATTATAATTATGCATCAAAAAATTGAGATTTTTTCAAAAAATATACGGTTTTTTACTATGTTTTGACTTCAATTGACTATAACTGCATATTCCAAGTGAGTGGAGTGACAAGTTTTTACTGTTTTACATAGCTTTCATTTGTATCTTTCTGAAACTGTGAAAACCTGGAAAAAAGTTCCTCCAAATTTTCAACTTTGAACCATTTGAACCATGTCATCTGCATGCACCTCAAAAATCTTTTTCAACTTTTTTCGTCAAAATCATGTCCAAACTTGATAAATCTTTCAGAAATGTTAGAAAATAGTGTTTTTGATAATTTGAAATCAATTTGAGTTTTTGGCATGGACTTGGACTATATTTATTTGAAATGTCATCATTTTCCATTTTCAATGAGAAGTAAATGACTTTAAATACACTATATGCTTAACAAAAAGTATTTGTATTACCTTTTATGTTAAGCTACTTAAATTACCTTTCCAACTATATATTTTATTTATTATTATTATTTATTTGTCGACGTTACCGTCCGGAAGAATTAGGTATTTATACATGTTTTTAGTTTTTACATTGATTAGTGATACATTTCATATCACTATGGGTGACGTAGAATCAAGCTTCTAATCTTCAAATCTAGGTTTCAAATAAACTAAGGCTCTCGTTTCAATCTTCTGTGGGCGTGACGTGATACATTTCAGGTCCGTTCTGACAATATTCCATTATAAGGTAATCTTGTAGCTCTCGTTCCTATTTCTCCCGCTACACTTCAAGTTCCTGATCCGTTCCTTAATGCAACGTTGCCCAAAATGCCCAATTATGGCTTGACTCGTACATTAAGCAGTCGAAGTATCTAAACTTCTGAAAAAGAACAAATTTGGAAATGGCTGGATTCGAACCGACGACCTTCGAGTTACCATACCAAATTTGAGCCAAGCGCCTTACCTATTCGACCAGCAAGGCACTTAACTGCTTAATATGTCATATATGAGGACAATATCCCTGAATAATATTGAAAAAACTGAAAAATTACTCAAAACTATATAAAATCTCAAGTATATATTATAAATTTGATATTTTTGGAAAGATAAAATCGAATTTTGAGTTGAGAATTTACCCAGGACACTGCTAGCGTATGGGAAACATGCCATAGTTTGACCAACTCTATCAGATACAGTAAAGATAAAAGTTTTATTTATATTCACACCGTTTTCACGTGTGAATCTATTGGTTTTGTTCAGATTGAAAAATCAGTTTTTTGGATTTTGTGAGGATATGGAGCAAGATAGCTTAAAATGTTCAGAGATGAAAAGTTTGTGCCTTTAATTTCACATCTTTTGCAAAAAACAGATTTCAAATTGGTTGCGGCATTGCTGAGAAAATCGCAAAATTTGCTTTCTGTAAGCAAGCAAACAAGCAAGTTAATCAGCAAGAAATCTCAATAACGAGACATCGTAGAGACTTCTAGTTTTTTACATTTGATCCGTGCTGCTCTATAGAAGAGCTGTATTGTTTTTGGGCAAGGTAGGAACAGCCGTTGCTTCAGAAAAAGCAAAATACTTTCCTTTCTTACGAATTTTTCAAATTAAAAGTTCACTGTGATTTTTTTTTTAATTAAACTTTAGATGAAAAAAATTTTTGAGCAAAGAACCAAGAAGGAAATACATTTTCAATTTTGGACTAGGGGCTAGGGTTTGTGGAAAACAGCTGTTTTTGAAAAACAGTCTGTTTTCGGTTTTTGAATTTTAAAAACAGCTGTTTTCCTGTTTTTCTTGAATTCAAAACAAACTGAGTTATCCTAAGTGTTTCTCTAAGATAATGAAACTTTTTGGTGGTTATAAGCAGTTAAGCATACATTTTAGAGCTAAGCATTATTATTTCTTATTTTTTTATGTTAATTAACTCTAAAAAATATAATGAAATATAAAAATGCAAAAAACAATCCATAAAAATTTATACCTTTAAGTAACATTGCATTGTTGCATTGTAAAAGTTCCATGAGCTCTAATATTTTATTTGAAATTTCAAAAAATCTTTCTGAATAAAAAAATATCTTTTAAAATTGTTGATTATATTTTTAAACTTTAGTAAATGCTACAAAAGGTTTAACAAATTTAAAATTTCGATTGCAAAATTAATAATGATTAACCATAAATTTGATAATGATTTCAAACCTATTAAACATCGAAAAAATATTAAAATAGTAAATACATTTCAATTTGAAATGCAAGAAAAATATATTAAGCTCTTCAAAAAATTAAGAAATTTTTTTTTCTGTAAATTTTATGTAAAAATGAAAAACAGAAAACAGATCTGTTTTTGAGACCTGTTTTCTGTTAACAGATTTTTGTGGAAAAACAGCTGTTTTTCTGTTTTCTGTTAACAGATTCCCCAAACCCCTCCTAGGGGCGACCCTAGTCAAATTCAATTTTGTCACTTTTTTCTTCGAGGGTTTATACAAATGGATTGAAACTTTGCATAAATATTCTAGTGCTTAAAACAAATACAAATAAAACATCCTAAAATTTTTTTGAGCAAAGAACCAAGTAGGAAATACATTTTCAATTTTGGACTAGAGGCGACCCTAGTCAAAATCAATTTTGTCACTTTTTTCTTCGAGGGTTTATCCAAATGGATTGAAACTTTGCATAAATATTCTAGTGCTTAAAACAAATACACATAAAATATCCTAAAATTTTTTTGAGCAAACTACCAAGTAGGAAATACATTTTCAATTTTGGACTAGGGGCGACCCTAGACAAAATCAATTTTGTCACTTTTTTCTTCGAGGGATTATACAAATGGATTGAAACTTTTCACAAATATTTTAGTGCTTAAAACAAATACAAATAAAACATCCTAAAATTTTTTTGAGCAAAGAACCAAGTAGGAAATACATTTTCAATTTTGGACTAGGGGCGACCCTAGTCAAAATCAATTTTGTCACTTTTTTCTTCGAGGGTTTATACAAATGGATTGAAACTTTGCATAAATATTCTAATGTTTAAAAAAAATACAAATAAAACATCTTAAAATTTTTTTGAGCAAAGAACCAAGTAGGAAATACATTTTCAATTTTGGACTAGGGGCGACCCTAGTCAAAATCAATTTTGTCACTTTTTTTTTCGAGGGTTTATACAAATGGATTGAAACTTTGCCTAAATATTCTAGTGCTTAAAACAAATACAAATAAAACATCCTAAAATTTTTTTGAGCAAAGAACCAAGTAGGAAATACATTTTCAATTTTGGACTAGGGGCGATCCTAGTCAAAATCAATTTTGTCACTTTTTTCTTCGAGGGGTTATACAAATGGATTGAAACTTTGCATAAATATTCTAGTGTTTAAAAAAAAATACAAATAAAACATCCTAAAATTTTTTTGAGCAAAGAACCAAGTAGGAAATACATTTTCAATTTTGGACTAGGGGCGACCCTAGTCAAAATCAATTTTGTCACTTTTTCTTCGAGGGTTTATCCAAATGGATTGATACTTTGCATAAATATTCTGGTGCTTAAAACAAATGCAAATAAAACATCCTAAAATTTTTTTGAGCAAAGAACCAAGTAGGAAATACATTTTCAATTTTGGACTAGGGGCGACCCTAGTCAAAATCAATTTTGTCACTTTTTTCTTCGAAGGTTTATACAAATGGATTGAAACTTTGCATAAATATTTAACAATTTAAAACAAATACAAATAAAACATTCTAAAATTTTTTTGAGCAAAGAACCAAGTAGGAAATACATTTTCAATTTTGGACTAGGGGCGACCCTAGACAAAATCAATTTTGTCACTTTTTTCTTCGAGGGATTATACAAATGAATTGAAACTTTTCACAAATATTTTAGTGCTTAAAACAAATACAAATAAAACATCTTAAAATTTTTTTGAGCAAAGAACCAAGTAGGAAATACATTTTCAATTTTGGACTAGGGGCGACCCTAGTCAAAATCAATTTTGTCACTTTTTTCTTCGAGGGTTTATACAAATGGATTGAAACTTTGCATAAATATTCTAATGTTTAAAAAAAATACAAATAAAACATCCTAAAATTTTTTTGAGCAAAGAACCAAGTAGGAAATACATTTTCAATTTTGGACTAGGGGCGACCCTAGTCAAAATCAATTTTGTCACTTTTTCTTCGAGGGTTTATCCAAATGGATTGATACTTTGCATAAATATTCTGGTGCTTAAAACAAATGCAAATAAAACATCCTAAAATTTTTTTGAGCAAAGAACCAAGTAGGAAATACATTTTCAATTTTGGACTAGGGGCGACCCTAGTCAAAATCAATTTTGTCACTTTTTTCTTCGAAGGTTTATCCAATTACAGTGAAACTTTGTGTGAGTATACTAATATTTGTACAAAACAGTTTTAAATATCTAAAGCAAGAAATGTATTCTATGTGTCGTCAGACCCAAATTTTATAAATTTGGTTCGACTTATAAAAACAACGTGACTTAAAATTTTTCCAAAAAAAAATGATTTTTATTAATTCAGAAATGTGTGACCTGAGGATTAGAATGCTCATACAAAGTTTTACTGTATTTGGATTTATGCTCGAAGAAAAAAAAGTGAAAAACGAGATTTTGACTAGACCTGTCCCAAATTCATAATTAAAAATATATTTCTACTTGGTTCTTTGGTCAAAAAAATTTTTTGGATGTTTTATTTAAATTGACATAATTCTGACATAAATCACATACCAATATTACTTTTTGTAATGCATAGCTTAAAAAAAATCGAAATCTAAAATTTCGACTACCCCATCTGAATTTTGTTCATACTCTTCACTGTGGAAACCAAAAAACAAATTCTTTATCTTAAAACACTTGAAAAAATAGCGACATAATTCAGGATTAATTCCTTTTTAATAATATTTTAACATTTACGAGAAAATGTGGTTCAAATAGGTGTGAAGTATGGCCGATATTTGGACCAAAATCAGCTATGCTGGTTCATAGTGTTCCCGACGGTGACAAAATTCAAACTAAGTGTTTTTGTAGCTGACATAATTATGACATAAATTAGGTATAACTTTTGAACTGTGTGGGTTTCGGCCGTACTTCACGCCCACCCTTCAAACTTATGCTGAGCAAATCTTGGTCTATCCATAAGACTTTTGATGGTACGGTGTGAATATATCCGCATTGGGTTTCTACCCGATACGCTAGTTTTTCTCGTGTTTTCTACAGAAACATACTTAAACTATTTGAAAAACACCAAAAAAATACTTACCGGTAAATATTTACAGTAAATGAGCTTATAGAAAGTATCAGATTTTTAGCGCATTTTTGAAAACTTGTTTTCGAAAAGGGAGCTCAATAATACACTTTGTTCGTTCGTTCGTTCGTTCGTTCGTTCGGGCAAGCATAAAAACTTTGCAACCAGACATCGTAGAGAGCTCGGATTTGTTTTATTAGCTCCGTTACTATTGTTTATTATCCGATCGAACAGTTAAAAGTCTTCAAGCAGTGTATTTATGCTATAATTAATGAGTTTTTGTTTTGTTTTCAGTGTAACCTGCTCAAATTTTGTTTAACCTCTTTAAATTCAAATTTACCTCTATAATTTCAAATTTTTTCTAGCCGTTGTAAAATTTCAAATTTTAAAAAACCGTTAAATGATAAACTTTTTCTATATGGAAATTCATTGCAGCAAATTATTAATTATAATCAAATACTGATCGCTTCGTCAAAAATGCGCTGAAGTCCCTCGATCAATAACACGAGGACTTTTGTAATTTTTTTAAATGATATTAGATCATCTAAAAATCAATGCTTTTGCTTCGTACTCGTATTGTGCGTTAAATGTTTAAAAAATAATTATTTTTGAGTTTTTCAGATAGTTTAAGTATGTTTCTGTAGAAAACACGAGAAAAAATAAAAAGTTTATCTTTACTATATCTGATAGGGTTGGTCAAACTATGGCATGTTTCCCATACGCTAGCAGTGTCTTGGGTAAATTCTCAACTCAAAATTCGATTTTATCTTATAGCCAGTACTTTTATCTTTCCAACAGTATCAAATTTATAATATATACTTGAGATTTTATATAGTTTTGAGCAAAAATGTTAAGTGTGGTTCTTCACACACCTCGAATTTTGAGTAATTTTTCAGTTTTTTCAATATTATTCAGGGATATTGTACTCATGTATGACATATTATATATCGTTAGAAAGGTAATTTAAGCAGCTTAACATAAAAGGTAATGCAAATACTTTTTGTTAATAATCTTTCTTTATTTCAAATTTGGAATTATTGTAGTTTAAGTTACATTTCTTTGAGTCTTATTTTGACACCAGCCCAAAATGGCTTTAATTCAACTATATCTTGATTAATTAATAATTTTAATGAATGAGATTTACATATATCATGAAAATGTGGCATAAAAAGTTTAAAAAAATTGCCGAGCGAGAAAAAAAAAAGCTTTTTTTTAAGCTTATGAACTACTTTAATAAATTATTTTTGAACTGGATTGTTTGGTGCTGGAGGGCAGACAATGAAGCCATACTTCACCATGATTTTAAATGCAGTTCCTTGAGGTGCATCCTTTGGGATCTTTCCGGCTTCGTCTACGAAACTGCAGAACTGATTTATTGCTTCTTCAATGTTGGGGATTCTCTTTAGACGTTCTTGAGCTTCTGTGAATTTCTTCACTCATAGAAAAAAAGTAACCATAATATTTGTTATATGTTTGTTAAACTAGTTTAACAAATTATTGGTTAAGTTTACATGGGTAAAAAAAATTTCAACCAAACTATTTGTTAAAAATTTTACAATTGAGTTTGTTAAATCAACAAATTTATTTGTTAATAATTGATTTAATTAAATTTTAATTTTTGTATTCAAAACTCTTGTTTGATTAATTTCAAACGATTCCCATTAATTTATTGCGTTATTTTTAATGAGAAAACTGCTTTAAATTGAATTTTGTTGATTTTGTTTAACAAATTAATTTGTTAATTTTAACAAAACATTTGTTACAATGTTTTTATTTGTAATTTGTTTTGGAAAATAATGATTTACAAACCAAATCGTAATTTAAAAATTAAATTTGTTCATTTTTTTAAGTCCTACATTTCTATTTTATTATTCATAAATTAATTTTAAAATTTGGATATATTTTTTAAAGAATTATTTATATTGGTTCTGAATCAAATTTTATAAGTAAAAGTTTACAAGCAGCGGACTAGCGGATCATCAACAGGAATTCAGAAGTTAAGCAACCACGGAAACATTTTAAAATAAGATGGGTGACCAAATTAACAATTTTCTGGTTAATATTAACCGAAAATTTGTTATTTTTTTCTGTAAAAAAAAATTTTAACAAAAAGTTTGTTAAATTAACAATTTTTATAGTTAACAATTCAACCTTACAAATAATTTGGTTAAATTTAACAAATAAGTTCGTAAACACTATTTTAACGAATTGTTTGTTAACATTTTCCATACAAGTTACAAACATTTTGTTACTTTTTTTCTATGAGTGTTGAAAAGGCTTTCATTCTTTACTGCTTCGTTGAGTTTCTCTGCATAACTGATATTATTGATCAGTTGTTGCCGATTAATCTCTTCTTGAAATGTTGCTGATGAGTTACTTGCAGCATTCACTGGATGTGAATGAGCAGAAACTTGATGTCGTTTGCTTAACGATGGAAAATTGTTACTGTCTAAAAGACTTGATATCTGTGGCAACATTTTGAGTTGTGGTTTGGCTCTTGACTTTTCGATTCTTTTGGAATAAGAAATGAACGATGGGCACAGTCTATAACTGGCAGCATGATCGCCATTGCAATTAATGCACTTGGCATTTCCATCACGAGTGGATCGTTGAAATTGATTTGGTCCGTGAACTTCCGTGCACTTGACGCATCGGAACTTATATCCACAATTTTGAGATGAGTGACCCCAACGTTGGCAGTTGAAGCACTGCGTTGGACTTTTGTTGCCCTTCTTGATGTTCTCCCACTTGACGATGATGTTGTCGATGTTACGGTGGTTATGATTGAGCACGTTGATGTTCACACTTTCATCTTGAAAATGCACAAGATAAAAGGTGAACTCGGGCTTCTTGACGAGAATTGTCACTTTGACCTTAGCTTCTTGAAGTAATCTTAGTATTTCATTCGTTGGTGCTTCGTAAAATCCTTTCAGAATGAATGACTTTGTTTTCTCCGATTTCTCGAAATTATTTTTCTCACTTCATTAGTATTTTGCTGGATGAACAAAGACTTTTCAGCCTTTGCAGCTGTTACTGGAACTTCAGGTTCCGCCGTGGAGTTTTTTTTTCTGGAACTTGTTTTCTTTGTTTCTTTGATCCACTCGGGATTTCATCAAAGTCCATTTTTGGACTTAAATCCTGCTTTCTTTTGAGTCTCTTCATTCCCAATGGGCAGCAGACAGCACCGTGCACTTAAATAAATAGTTTAAACAACTATAAATAACTAGGAAACTATTTAATTAATTAAATGAAATTTTTTCACACGTTTATGCACGAGGGGCTTTGAACTTTTTCACTTTTTGTTAAGCATATAGTGTATTTAAAGTCATTTACGTCTCATTGAAAATGGAAAATGATGACATTTCAAATAAAAATGGTCCATAGTCCATGACAAAAACTCAAATTGATTTTAGAAAATCAAAAACACTATTTTTTATCATTCCTGAAAGTTTTATTTGTTCATGATTTTGATGAAAAAAGTTGAGAAAGATTTTTGAGGTGCATGCAGATGACATGTTTCAAATGATTAAAAGTTGAAAATTTGACAGAACTTTTTTCCAGGTTTTAACAGTTTCAGAAATATACAAATGAAAGCTATGTAAAACAGTTAAAACTTGTCACTCCACTCACTTGGAATATGCAGTTATAGTCAATTGAAGTCAAAACATAGTAAAAAACCGTATATTTTTTGAAAAAATCTCAATTTTTTGATGCATAATTATAATTTAAAACCTTGAAAGGGATATTTTTCTTGTTGATCTAGTAAAGGGCTACAATTTAATGGAAAAAAACATTTAAATGCATCAGAAATCTACATACTCAAAAAAAGTGTGCCGCACTACTAACATTTGAAGTTTCGTCAATTTTTAAGCACTTTCCATGAAGTAAAACTTATGTAACTGATATTTATATTAAAGTTTCGGCTTATATTTGTCATTTAAAAAAAGTTTCAAGAAAATGGGTTGAGACAAGAAAAAGTTCTGATAAATTGAAAATATTAAGTATCGAAGGTCATCAAAATACATTTCGGACTATATCTCCAGCATTGCTGCACTTTGAGCCAAAATTAAAATATATTCTGATTCCTTGCATAAAGACCTTTCAAATAAGCCAATAAAATAATTTTTGGAAAAAAATTTCGATTTTATCCCATAGTGCTCTGTATGCATATAAAGTGGAAGTACGAATGTAGTTAGCTATGTAGATTTGAATTTTTTTTCAACGTATAATCGGAAGCAAAATCAAAGGGAGAAAAAAGGTCTTGAAAGTGCAGTTTAGACTAAACAATTCAACTTGAATTTTAATTATTTTTTTTTGTTCTTTCTCTTTGATATCTGTTGTATGTAGAAGTGAATCAAGCGCGTTCATCGAATACAAACACAACGAATGACGTATTAATGTCAGAAAAGTTAGTGGAAAAACCCCTGTTTCTACCAACGATGCCACCTACATCATCCGATTCTCTAGAACATGAAAATCAATCGTCAAAAGTTGTTGTGTGCACATATAAAGATAAAATGTATGCAGTTGATGAACGCATCGAAATTGGATGCGATGAGATTTGTTCATGTCATAAAAATGGTGAAATGATTTGTGTGCCGCGATGTGCCAAAATGAATATGACATATTCAGATCATTGCGTGACTGTCAAAGATACAAAGGATGCGTGTTGCGAAGTACAACTATGTGACGTTTCATTTGATGATCATGAGCAAAATGGATTTATTCCAATGACAGGGCAGTCAAGAGAAGACGGTACAGATCTCGAAACTATTGAATGTGAATACAAAGGGAAAAAATATAGTTTGAATGATCAATTTCATGACGAATGTGACTCATTATGCTTTTGTGATACTACAGGTGTTCAATGTTCTAAAATTCAGTGTCCATCAACATTCGGATTAGATGTTGTCGATCCACATTGCCTTAAATGGGAACCTGAACCAGCTACTTTTCGTGCAATTGCACCAAAATGTTGTCCTGAAAGAATGCGATGCATTGATAATGGTACATGCGAATATAAAAGTCAAATGTTTGATAATTGGTCTGAAATCCCCTCAAATATTTCCGGGTGCGAGCAACATTGTTTTTGTGAAGGTGGCAAAGTAGAGTGTCGACCAGTTTGTCCACCAGTTACTGCTCTACCACCAGCATCACTTCGTTGTAATGAAAAATATGCAAAACTTGTTTCAATTGATGATGAAGATGACTGTTGTAAGCAATGGGTCTGCAGTGAAAATAGTGGTAAGTTCAAATTTTACCTTAAACGTTGTTTTTTTTGTCTCGAAACCGCTTTGGTGCTTGTTATCTATCTGACGTAAACATTCATTTGTGTTAATTTGTTTGTCTTGTTCAAAATTATACTAACCACATTCTTTGCCATAGAAACTATTTCCTCTTCGCTTCAATTTCATTTTCACTATCACTAATAAAACGGAATTCATCTTAGAAAAAAACCACCATCACAAAACTATCATTTCAGAAGCTGACAAATCTATGACTTCATCAGATCCCGCAATGGCCATTAACAATAAAGACAGTAATAATAGTAATAATAAAAAACCTCATGACTCCGATAAATTTATACCAACGAAAATGCCACCATCGGACCATGAAAATGATACAAGCGACATTAATTCTGAAGAAGATGATCATAAAGTTGAGGTGCCATTTTATCCTACTATTGATGGAAAACCACCAAAAACACAGCAAGAAAAGCTTTACAAAAAATATCATAACAAAGATACAAAAAATAAAGATCAAAGCACATTCATTTCTAATCCAAATTACGAAAACAAGCATTATAATATTTATGAAAATCATGATCATAATGAAGAATTAAGGCCACATCAGCCAGGACCAGGATTTTTCAATCCTGATACGAGTAAAAATCAATATCCTGAACTATCAGGACATGAACATTCCCAAATACCTGTCGACAAACAGTTGTTTAATATTTTGGGACAAAATCCACAGAATCTTCCTCCACATATTAGAATCGATCAATTATTACAGCACATTCAAGGTCAAGATCATCAGAATCAAGGTCCATTAATACACGGGCAAAATATTAATATACCATTTCAACCAATTATTCCAAATGGAATTAATTATAATCAATTTAACGAAAACGGAGATCATATACATAGACCAGGTTACTTTTTCTTCTTTTTCATTAACTTAACATTTTTAATTACTTTTATTCATTATCTTTACAATTACCATCAAAAAACAAACTTTCCAAAACAACTTCAAAAAAATTTTTCTTTCACTAAAAAAAAAAAAGAATCATAAAAACTGTTTGCGGTGCTTTAACTTTGTGCACGCAATCCTCACATTTTCTTCTACTTCTATCTCTTCTTAATGATGGTCTTTTACTTATTTTTGTGTGTGATTTTTTTCCATCGTATTGCCATGCCTTCAATTCGATTGAATGAATTTTTTTTTGTGTGTCGCATTGGAAATTTCGTGCACGAATTTTTTATTAAACTTTTTTTTTTCTATCGTGTAAAAAGAAAAGAAATATTTCTTAGAGTGTGTAAAAACGTATAAGGAATCTTTTATACTAACTGTCTCTTCTTTCTTCTTTATAGGCATTGGTTTCAATCACATTCAACCTAATTTAGAAGTTCTTGCGATTGACGCAATTGATTCACGTAGAGTGCGTGTCATCTTTGTTGTACCACAAATTTATGTTGGCCTACATGGACGTGTCGAATTGAGATTTACAAATCAACCAAATAATAATGATACGAAGAGATGGCAATCACAGATTTTTGCCCCTCCAGATGATTTGATTGCAACATCACAATTGGAATTTGAATTAAGTTCTCTCGAACCGAATTCAGAGTATCGTGTGAAAATAACCTTAATATTACGCGATTTGCCTGCACAACCATCTAGTCAAGTTTATACTGTTCAAACACCTGCCGAGCGTACCATAACACCGCCATCAATTGATAATTATCAGCCAACACAAATGATTGACATATTAGATAGTCTTGAGGATCCAGAACTACAAGCAAGTGAAATTAATTCGACATTCATTAAATTTGTATGGAACAAAATACCCGATGATGTTATGCAATACGTAGATGGCATTCAGTTACGTTACAAGGAGCTTAGTGGTAAAGTTTATGATGCTACACCGCTGATTCATCGGTAATTTATTTTCAAATGATTTTGCAAAATTTAAATGATCCATAAATCCTTACATTCATGCATGTATTTTACAGTGCTTTAACATCATACACATTAGATAATTTGAAACCCGAGATGACATATGAAATCGGTCTATTCTATATACCATTTCATGGTCATGGTGCTGAATTGAGAGTAGGCGAAAGACTTGAGGTGACCACAAGTCAGAAAATTAACACATACGGATTCGAAGTTATTGTGAATGTCACAAAGATAAAACCAACAACTGTTGAGGTCGTTTGGAATGGTGTGCCGTATCCTGAAGATAAATACATCAATATTTTCCGTGCAATATATCAGAGTGATTCAGGAAAAGAAGACTCTAGTGTATTTAAAGTTGCTAAACGTGATTCAACAACAGGAACTATCATTAAAGATCTTAAACCCGGAACGAGATATCGCTTGTGGCTCGAGATGTACTTAACAAATGGTGGTATCAAGAAAAGCAATGTTGTGAATTTCTTAACCAAACCTGGCCCACCACCCTCAACTGGTAAGCAATAAACAACTATTTCAACTTTGATGAGGCAATTTACTCACATGGCAATTCACATGAGACTTTTAAGTATTCCATTTATTTGATATGAAAAATTTAAAGCTCATATAGTAAACAAAAACATTCAATAAGTTTAGCTCCAAGTTTATCGTTCTGATGATTTTTTCAGATAAATTGCTAACCGCGGGTAGTACATCACAGGGCGATTATTATGGCCCACTTGTGGTCGTTGGGGTTATTGCTGCTTTAGCTGTCATGTCAACAATCATTCTATTATTGATACTTACGAGGAGGCGCATCCAAAGTGCGACCATAACGCCACCAAGAAAAAATGACGTAAGCTATGACAACCCAAGTTACAAAGTTGAAATACAGCAAGAGACTATGAGTAAGTTTTATTTGTATATAAATTGACAAGATGTTTTTTAATTTCATAACTTTTCTTTTTCTTTTTTTTTTTTTTGATTGTGTGCTTTTAGACCTTTGAGACAGCCAATGAATTACCATTATCTTTCAAATGAAATTGGAAAATAAATTTTGTGTAAAAACATAATTTATTGAGCAAAAATAGACTTGAGTAAAATATATATATATAAATATAAAAAAGGGAGAACGGAGAACGAGAAATATCACATAAACGTAAAAATTCATCACAGATTTGTTTTTAAGTGCTGCTGTAAATAATAAACATAAAAAATAATTATTACTTAATAAATAGAATGTAAGGATCTGTAAATATAAAAAGCAGGCATCGTAAAATTAGATTCCAGTGAACACTCACATCACAAAATACACACTCATGTATACACACAGATAGGAAAATGAATGGATGAAAAATTTAATGGATGTCATTTAACCGCCCTCGCATAAAATATCGCAAAAGAAAATTATTAAGAATGAACATTGAATTGAAGAAAATTTAATTTGTAATTTTATGTGCATTATGGACAGTACATACATACTTTTTTCCAACATTTTATGATAGAATTTTCGATGAAATTTATATTTTTTATGGACCATTTCTTTAATAAAATGTAATTTATCAAAAAATTGTAATGCGAACTAAAATAATTAACCAATAAAACTTTTATCGATAAACTTTTAAGACTTATTTATTGCTAAAGTTTTTTTTAAATAAAACTTAATAAGTTAATCTATCTTTTCGCAAGGGGGGAGGGGGAGTTCTTTTTGCAAAGAAATGTTTAACTTCTTATTAAAATTCAAATATTTCAAAATAAAATCCCGCACAATATTTAGTGCAATCCAACATGTTTTCATTTCATGAAAAAAAGGGGAACTAAAGCAGATCACGCTTCATGAGAAAATTCACACCGCTTTTGGGTCGCACAGATAAAAATTAGCAAAAATCATTTATTCTGTAGAAATTAATTTGAATATTTGAAATTGTTATTGCAATAGATATGGTCAAGCCAACAAAATGCTACTTAATCAAAATGTTTCTAATAATCAAATGAAAATTAGTAAACAATAGTTGAGTTTCAGATAGTTTAAGTATGTTTCTGTAGAAAACATGAGAAAAAATAAAAAAATTATCTTTGCTGTTTCTAAAAGGGCTGGTCAAACTATGACATGTTTATCATCAGCAAACCGTTTCCAGTATATTGTGCCCATATATGACATATTATATATCGTTGGAAACATAATTTAAGCAGCTTGATAGTTAAAGTAATTAAAAGTATATTTAAAGTCATTTATATCTCATTGAAAATGAAAAATAATAATATTTCAAATTAAATTGGTCCAAGTCGATGCCAAAAACTCAAATTGATTTTAAAACATCAGAAACACTATTTTCTATCATTCCTGAAAGTTTTATCAAGTTTTAACATTATTTTTGAAGTGTATGCAGATGACATGTTTCAAATGGTTCAAGGTTTTTTTCTAGGTTTTCACAGTTTTAGAAAGATACGAGTGTAGGCTATATAAAACAGTTGAAACTTGTCTCTCCACTCACTTGGAATATGTAGTTATAGTCAATTAAAGTCAAAACATAGCTAAAGCTATAGCCCTATATTTTCGAAAAAATCTCTAAACGCATGTGCTCTACTACTCTAAAGTGTTCTTCAATTTTTAAGCACTTTATGTGATGTAAAATTTATATAACTGATATTTATATTAAAGCTTCGGCTTACATCTTTCATTTAAAAAAAGTTTCAAGAAAATTGGTTAAAACAAGAAAAAAATCGATTTTATTCCATAGTCATTATTGCCATTACAATTCACAACTTAGCATAAAGAGTCGAGACAAAGATGAATCGATCAAACATTTTGAATAAACGTTTTTCTCTTAATATCAAATTAGCGGACGTTAAAAACTTTTATCCAAAAAATTACATGAACTCAATTTTTATATAAAATTTTCTACTCTTGCATCACACTCGATATATTTTAATTCAAATCAGTTTCTCGAACAAAAAAACAGGTTTTTCTCGAAAATTATCCATTACCAAGCATAATTTTTAAAATTAAAATCGATGTTAGATTAATCAAGTTATTTTAATTTTTTGTCAAAATTACTGTCAGCAAAAAATGGAATAATCATGCGGAGAATCGAAAATTGAAGTAAAGTAAACACTAATTTTTTATTATGATCATGCAGAAATGTAGTATTAGTTGATTTTTCAGCTGACAGTAAAAAAAATAAGCTTTTATTTTCCTTATCCATGAGAAAAATTCAAAGTTAATATCAGCAAATATATTTAAAAACTAGTGTATCGGGCAGAAATCCAATGCGGATTATATTCACACCGTACAAAAGTCTTATGCATGCAGCATAAGTGTGAAGTTGTGAAGCTTGATTAGTCAACTGAGTTTCGCTCAGCATAAGTTTGAAGGTATAAAGCTAGCGAGTCATTCGATTTTCTCAGCAATGCCGCAACCAATTTGAAATCTGTTTTTTGAAAATGATGTTATATTTCAGAAAATGCGAAAAACTGATTTTTCAATCTGAACAAAACCAGTAGATGCCGATCGGCTTAGCATCGACTGACTTGAAATTCTGAGCTTACTATAGCTACATGCTTACAGAATATTACACAGAATCATAGAAAAGCATGTAAAGTTCAATTTAAATACTTAAAAGTTCTACAATAGCTTAAAATGTTCAGAGATGAAATTTCACATCTTTTTCAAAAAATAGATTTCAAATTGGTTGGGGCATTGCTGAGAAAATCGCAAAATATGCTTTCTGTAAGCAAGCAAACAAGCAAACAAGCAAGTTATTCAGCAAGAAATCTCAATAACGAGACATCGTACAGACATCGTACAGACATCTAGTTTTTAACATTTGATCCGTGCTACTCTATAGAAGAGCTGTATTGTTTTTAGGCAAGGTAGGAACAGCCGTTGCTTCGGAAAAAGCAAATTACTTTCCTTTCTTACGAATTTTTCAAATTAAAAGTTTACATTGTTTTTTTTTAAATTAAACTTTCGATGAAAAAAAATTTTTGAGCAAAGAAACAAGTAGGAAATACATTTTCAATTTTAGACTAGGGGCGACCATAGTCAAAATCAATTTTGTCACTTTTTTCTTCGAGGGTTTAACCAACTGGATTGAAACTTTGCATAAATATTCTAGTGCTTAAAACAAATACAAATAAAACATCCTAAAATTTTTTTGAGCAAAGAACCAAGTAGGAAATACATTTTCAATTTTGGACTAGGGGCGACCCTAGTCAAAATCAATTTTGTCACTTTTTTCTTCAAGGGTTTATCCAAATGGATTGAAACTTTGCATAAATATTCTAGTGTTTAAAAAAAAATACAAATAAAACATCCTAAAATTTTTTTGAGAAAAGAACCAAGTAGGAAATACATTTTCAATTTTGGACTAGGGGCGACCCTAGTCAAAATCAATTTTGTCACTTTTTTCTTCAAGGGTTTATCCAAATGGATTGAAACTTTGCATAAATTCAATTGCTTAAAAAAAATACAAATAAAACATCCTAAAATTTTTTTAGACAAAGAACCAAGTAGAAAATACATTTTCAATTTTGGACTAGGGGCGACCCTAGTCAAAATCAATTTTGTCACTTTTTTCTTCGAGGGTTTATCCAAATGGATTGAAACTTTGCATAAATACTCTAGTGCTTAAAACAAATACAAATAAAATATCCTAAAATTTTTTTGAGCAAAGAACCAAGTAGGAAATACATTTTCAATTTTGGACTAGGGGCGACCGTAGTCAAAATCAATTTTGTCACTTTTTTCTTCGAGGGTTTATCCAACTGGATTGAAACTTTGCATAAATATTCTAGTGCTTAAAACAAATACAAATAAAATATCCTAAAATTTTTTTGAGCAAAGAACCAAGTAGGAAATACATTTTCAATTTTGGACTAGGGGCGACCGTAGTCAAAATAAATTTTGTCACTTTTTTCTTCGAGGGTTTATCCAAATGGATTGAAACTTTGCACAAATATTCAATTGCTTAAAAAAAATACAAATAAAACATCCTAAAATTTTTTTGACCAAAGAACCAAGTAGGAAATACATTTTCAATTTTGGACTAGGAACGACCCTAGTCAAAATCAATTTTGTCACTTTTTTCTTCGAGGGTTTATCCAAATGGATTGAAACTTTGCATTAATATTCAAGTGCTTAAAACAAATACAAATAAAACATCCTAAAAATTTTTTTGAGCAAAAAACCAAGTAGGAAATACATTTTCAATTTTGAACTAGGGGCGGCACTAGTCAAAATCAATTTTGTCACTTTTTTCTTCGAGGAATTATCCAAATGGATTGAAACTTTGCATAAATATTCAATTGCTTAAAAAAAATACAAATAAAACATCCTAAAATTTTTTTGAGCAAAGAACCAAGAAGAAAATACATTTTCAATTTTGGACTAGGGGCGACCCTAGTCAAAATCAATTTTGTCACTTTTTTCTTCGAGGTTTTATACAAATGGATTGGAACTTTGCATAAATATTCTAGTGCTTAAAACAAATACAAATAAAACATCCTAAAATTTTTTTTGAGCAAAGAACCAAGTAGGAAATACATTTTCAATTTTGAACTAGGGGCGGCACTAGTCAAAATCAATTTTGTCACTTTTTTCTTCGAGGGTTTATCCAAATGGATTGAAACTTTGCATAAATATTCAATTGCTTAAAAAAAATACAAATAAAACATCCTAAAATTTTTTTGAGCAAAGAACCAAGTAGGAAATACATTTTCAATTTTGGACTAGAAACGACCCTAGTCAAAATAAATTTTGTAACTTTTTTCTTCGAAAGTTTATCCAAATGGATTAAAACTTTGCATAAATATTTTAGTGCTTAAAACAAATACAAATAAAACATCCTTAAAATTTTTTTGAGCAAAGAACCAAGTAAGAAAATACATTTTCAATTTTGGACTAGAAACGACCCTAGTCAAAATAAATTTTGTCACTTTTTTCTTCGAGGGTTTATCCAAATGGATTGAAACTTTGCATAAATATTCTAGTGCTTAAAACAAATACAAATAAAACATCCTAAAATTTTTTTTGAGCAAAGAACCAAGTAGGAAATACATTTTCAATTTTGAACTAGGGGCGGCACTAGTCAAAATCAATTTTGTCACTTTTTTCTTCGAGGGTTTATCCAAATGGATTGAAACTTTGCATAAATATTCAATTGCTTAAAAAAAATACAAATAAAACATCCTAAAATTTTTTTGAGCAAAGAACCAAGTAGGAAATACATTTTCAATTTTGGACTAGAAACAACCCTAGTCAAAATAAATTTTGTAACTTTTTTCTTCGAAAGTTTATCCAAATGGATTAAAACTTTGCATAAATATTTTAGTGCTTAAAACAAATACAAATAAAACATCCTTAAAATTTTTTTGAGCAAAGAACCAAGTAAGAAAATACATTTTCAATTTTGGACTAGGGGCGACCCTAGTCAAAATCAATTTTGTCACTTTTTTCTTCGAGGTTTTATACAAATGGATTGAAACTTTGCATAAATATTCAAGTGCTTAAAACAAATACAAATAAAAAATCTTAAAATTTTTTTGAGCAAAGAACCAAGAAGAAAATACATTTTCAATTTTGGACTAGGGGCGACCCTAGTCAAAATCAATTTTGTCACTTTTTTCTTCGAGGGTTTATCCAAATGGATTGAAACTTTGCATAAATATTCTAATGATCAAAACAAAAAAATATATAATATCCTAAATTTTTTTTTAAAAGATTCAAGTAGGAAATACATTTTCAATTTTGGACTAGGGGCGACCCTAGTCAAAATCAATTTTGTCATTTTTTTCTTCGAGGGTTTATCCAAATGGATTGAAACTTTGCATTAATATTCTAGTGCTTTAAACAAATACAAATAAAACATCCTAAAATTTTTTGAGCAAAGAACCAAGTAGGAAATACATTTTCAATTTTGGACTAGCGGCGACCCTAGTCAAAATCAATTTTGTCACTTTTTTCTTCGAGGGTTTATCCAACTGGATTAAAACTTTGCATAAATATTCAAATGCATTAAACAAATACACATAAAATATCCTAAAATTTTTTTGAGCAAAGAACCAAGTAGAAAATACATTTTCAATTTTGGACTATGGGCGACACTAGTCAAAACCAATTTTCTCACTTTTTTCTTCGAGGGTTTATCCAACTGGATTGAAACTTTGCATAAATATTCTAGTGCTTAAAACAAATACAAATAAAATATCCTAAAATTTTTTTGAGCAAAGAACCAAGTAGGAAATACATTTTCAATTTTGGACTAGGGGCGACCCTAGTCAAAATCAATTTTGTCACTTTTTTCTTCGAGGGTTTATCCAAATGGATTGAAACTTTGTATAAATATTTAAGTGCTTAAAACAAATACAAATAAAACATCCTAAAATTTTTTTGAGCAAAGAACCAAGTAGGAAATACATTTTCAATTTCGGACTAGGGGCGACCCTAGTCAAAATAAATTTTGTCACTTTTTTCTTCGAGGGTTTATCCAAATGGATTGAAACTTTGCACAAATATTCAATTGCTTAAAAATAATACAAATAAAACATCCTAAAATTTTTTTGACCAAAGAACCAAGTAGGAAATACATTTTCAATTTTGGACTAGGAACGACCCTAGTCAAAATAAATTTTGTCACTTTTTTCTTCGAGGGTTTATCCAAATGGATTGAAACTTTGCATAAATATTCAAGTGCTTAAAACAAATACAAATAAAACATCCTAAAATTTTTTTTGAGCAAAAAACCAAGTAGGAATACATTTTCAATTTTGAACTAGGGGCGGCACTAGTCAAAATCAATTTTGTCACTTTTTTCTTCGAGGGTTTATCCAAATGGATTGAAACTTTGCATAAATATTCAATTGCTTAAAAAAAATACAAATAAAACATCCTAAAATTTTTTTGAGCAAAGAACCAAGTAGGAAATACATTTTCAATTTTGGACTAGAAACGACCCTAGTCAAAATAAATTTTGTCACTTTTTTCTTCGAGGGTTTATCCAAATGGATTGAAACTTTGCATAAATATTCTAGTGCTTAAAACAAATACAAATAAAACATCCTAAAATTTTTTTTGAGCAAAGAACCAAGTAGGAAATACATTTTAAATTTTGGACTAGGGGCGACCCTAGTCAAAATCAATTTTGTAACTTTTTTCTTCGAAAGTTTATCCAAATGGATTAAAACTTTGCATAAATATTTTAGTGCTTAAAACAAATACAAATAAAACATCCTTAAAATTTTTTGGAGCAAAGAACCAAGTAAGAAAATACATTTTCAATTTTGGACTAGGGGCGACCCTAGTCAAAATCAATTTTGTCACTTTTTTCTTCGAGGTTTTATACAAATGGATTGAAACTTTGCATAAATATTCAAGTGCTTAAAACAAATACAAATAAAAAATCTTAAAATTTTTTTGAGCAAAGAACCAAGAAGAAAATACATTTTCAATTTTGGACTAGGGGCGACCCTAGTCAAAATCAATTTTGTCACTTTTTTCTTCGAGGGTTTATCCAAATGGATTGAAACTTTGCATAAATATTCTAATGATCAAAACAAAAAAATATATAATATCCTAAATTTTTTTTTAAAAGATTCAAGTAGGAAATACATTTTCAATTTTGGACTAGGGGCGACCCTAGTCAAAATCAATTTTGTCATTTTTTTCTTCGAGGGTTTATCCAAATGGATTGAAACTTTGCATTAATATTCTAGTGCTTTAAACAAATACAAATAAAATATCCTAAAATTTTTTGAGCAAAGAACCAAGTAGGAAATACATTTTCAATTTTGGACTAGCGGCGACCCTAGTCAAAATCAATTTTGTCACTTTTTTCTTCGAGGGTTTATCCAACTGGATTAAAACTTTGCATAAATATTCAAATGCATTAAACAAATACACATAAAATATCCTAAAATTTTTTTGAGCAAAGAACCAAGTAGAAAATACATTTTCAATTTTGGACTATGGGCGACCCTAGTCAAAACCAATTTTCTCACTTTTTTCTTCGAGGGTTTATCCAAATGAATTGAAACTTTGCGTAAATATTCTAGTGCTTAAAGCAAATACAAATAAAACATCCTAAAATTTTTTTGAGCAAAGAATCAAGTGGGAAATACATTTTCAATTTTGGACTAGGGGCGACCCTAGTCAAGATAAATTTTGTCACTTTTTTCTTCGAGGGTTTATCCAACTGGATTGAAACTTTGCATAAATATTCAAATGCATTTAACAAATACACATAAAATATCCTAAAATTTTTTTGAGCAAAGAATCAAGTGGGAAATACATTTTCAATTTTGGACCAGGGGCGACCCTAGTCAAAATCAATTTTCTCACTTTTTTCTTCGAGGGTTTATCCAAATGGATTGAAACTTTGCATAAATATTTTAATGCTTAAAACAAATACTAATAAAACATCCTTAAAATTTTTTTGAGCAAAGAACCAAGTAGGAAATACATTTTCAATTTTGGACCAGGGGCGACCCTAGTCAAAATCAATTTTGTCACTTTTTTCTTCGAAAGTTTATCCAAATGGATTGAAACTTTGCATAAATATTTAAGTGTTTAAAACAAAAACAAATAAAACATCCTTTAAATTTTTTTGAGCAAAAAACCAAGTAGGAAATACATTTTCAATTTTGGACTAGGTGGCCCTAGTCAAAATCAATTTTCTCACTTTTTTCTTCGAGGGTTTATCCAAATGGATTGAAACTTTGCATAAATATTTTAATGCTTAAAACAAATACTAATAAAATACCCTAAAATTGTCTTGAGCAAAGAACCAAGTAGGAAATACATTTTCAATTTTGGACTAGGGGCGACCCTAGTCAAAATCAATTTTGTCACTTTTTTCTTCGAAAGTTTATCCAAATGGATTGAAACTTTGCATAAATATTTAAGTGTTTAAAACAAAAACAAATAAATCATCCTTTAAATTTTTTTGAGCAAAGAACCAAGTAGGAAATACATTTTCAATTTTGGACTAGGGGCGACCCTAGTCAAAATCAATTTTGTCACTTTTTTCTTCGAAAGTTTATCCAACTGGATTGAAACTTTGCATAAATATTCTAATGTTTAAAACAAATATATATAAAATATCCTAAAATTGTCTTGAGCAAAGAACCAAGTAGGAAATACATTTTCAATTTTGGACTAGGGGCGACCCTAGTCAAAACCAATTTTCCCACTTTTTTCTTCGAGGGTTTATCCAAATGAATTGAAACTTTGCGTAAATATTCTAGTGTTTAAAACAAATACAAATAAAACATCCTAAAATTTTTTTTGAGCAAAGAACCAAGTAGGAAATACATTTTAAATTTTGGACTAGGGGCGACCCTAGTCAAAATCAATTTTGTAACTTTTTTCTTCGAAAGTTTATCCAAATGGATTAAAACTTTGCATAAATATTTTAGTGCTTAAAACAAAAACAAATAAAACATCCTTTAAATTTTTTTGAGCAAAGAACCAAGTAGGAAATACATTTTCAATTTTGGACTAGGGGCGACCCTAGTAAAAATCAATTTTGTCACTTTTTTTCTTCGAAGGTTTATCCATCTGGATTGACACTTTGCATAAATATTCTAATGTTAAAAACAAATATATATAAAATATCCTAAAATTGTCTTGAGCAAAGAACCAAGTAGGAAATACATTTTCAATTTTGGACTAGGGGCGACCCTAGTCAAAATCAATTTTGTCACTTTTTTCTTCGAAAGTTTATCCAAATGGATTGAAACTTTGCATAAATATTTAAGTGTTTAAAACAAAAACAAATAAAACATCCTTTAAATTTTTTTGAGCAAAGAACCAAGTAGGAAATACATTTTCAATTTTGGACTAGGTGGCCCTAGTCAAAATCAATTTTCTCACTTTTTTCTTCGAGGGTTTATCCAACTGGATTGAAACTTTGCATAAATATTTTAATGCAATAAACAAATACACATAAAATATCCTAAAATTTTTTTGAGCAAAGAACCAAGTAGGAAATACATTTTCAATTTTGGACTAGGGGCGACCCTAGTCAAAATCAATTTTGTCACTTTTTTTTTCGAAAGTTTATCCAACTGGATTGAAACTTTGCATAAATATTCTAATGTTTAAAACAAATATATATAAAATATCCTAAAATTGTCTTGAGCAAAGAACCAAGTAGGAAATACATTTTCAATTTTGGACTAGGGGCGACCCTAGTCAAAACCTTTTTTTTTTTTTTTTAAATTAAACTTTTTATTTATTTACATTTAAATTTAAGTATGTACAAAGTTTGCCTAGTCAAAACCAATTTTCCCACTTTTTTCTTCGAGGGTTTATCCAAATGAATTGAAACTTTGCGTAAATATTCTAGTGCTTAAAAAAAATACAAATAAAACATCCAAAAATTTTTTTGAGCAAAGAACCAAGTAGGAAATACATTTTCAATTTTGGACTAGGGGCTACCCTAGTCAAAATCAATTTTGTCACTTTTTTCTTCGAAAGTTTATCCATATGGATTAAAACTTTGCATAAATATTTAAGTGTTTAAAACAAAAACAAATAAATCATCCTTTAAAATTTTTTGAGCAAAGAACCAAGTAGGAAATACATTTTCAATTTTGGACTAGGGGCGACCCTAGTCAAAATCAATTTTGTCACTTTTTTCTTCGAGGGTTTATCCAAATGGATTGAAACTTTGTATAAATATTTTGGTGCTTAAAAAAAATACAAACAAAACATCCTAATATTTTTTTGAGCAAAGAACCAAGTAGGAAATACATTTTCAATTTTGGACTAGGGGCGACCCTAGTCAAAATCAATTTTCTCACTTTTT
Source organism: Chironomus riparius (assembly GCA_917627325.4). Taxonomy (NCBI): domain Eukaryota; kingdom Metazoa; phylum Arthropoda; class Insecta; order Diptera; family Chironomidae; genus Chironomus; species Chironomus riparius. Next base: position 35,178,450 of record OU895878.1, on the reverse strand, counting down.
TCTTCGAGGGTTTATCCAAATGGATTAAAACTTTGCATAAATATTTAAGTGCTTAAAACAAATACAAATAAAACATCTTAAAATTTTTTTTTTTGAGCAAAGAACCAAGAAGAAAATACATTTTCAATTTTGGACTATTGGCGACCCTAGTCAAAATCAATTTTGTCATTTTTTTCTTTGAGGGTTTTTCCAAATGGATTAAAACTTTGCATAAATATTCTAGTGCTGAAAAGTAATACAAATAAAACATCCTTTAAATTTTTTTGAGCAAAGAACCAAGTAGGAAATACATTTTCAATTTTGGACTAGGTGGCCCTAGTCAAAATCAATTTTCTCACTTTTTTCTTCGAGGGTTTATCCAACTGGATTGAAACTTTGCATAAATATTTTAATGCTTACTTACTTTACTTCGCTGGCCGTACAGATCAATTGTGATCCATGGCCTCCCTTAGATGGCGCCTGAAGCTGACTCTGTCGCTGGCTTCCGTTTGCCAATTAACCATACCAAATGCAATACTGTCTCTGTCAACAGCTTCTTTCCAAGAGTTCTTGGGTCGCCCGCGTGTTCTTTTGCCATCTACAAAAACATTCTTAAAGACTTTATTAATGGGAGCTTCAACAGGTCTCCTAACGACATGTCCAGCCCAACGGAGTCTGTTGACTTTGATTCGTCGTACGATATCAGCTTCATTGAAAAGCTGATATAATTCTGCGTTACTCCTGCTTTTGTAAAAGTCACCTTCTCTCTTCGGTCCAAATATAATTCGCAAGACCCTACGCTCAAATACACCAATTGCGTTCTCATCTGCGATAGTCATATTCCATGACTCAGAACCGTACAACACTACTGGGCGTATTAGTGTCTTGTACATCACTAGTTTGGCATTTCTCGCTATTCTCTTCGATGTTAGTAAATGTCTAATTGCAAAATATGCACGCTGCGCAGCCAAGATCCTTCGCTTAATCTCCACTTGTGTGTCAAAATTGTTGCTAATAATCGACCCTAGGTAGACAAAATCATTTACCACTTCGAATCTTTTATTGCCAATTGACAAATGAGACCCAACAAACTTCCTCGTTCTTTCAGATGCTGCCACCATGAGAAACTTTGTTTTGTCTTCATTCACACGAAGCCCGATCTTGTTAGCTTCTCTTTCCATTTTGGAGTAAGCGTCGGTAACGGATCTGATGTTACGTCCAACAATGTCTACGTCGTCGGCAAAACCAAGAAGCTGAGTTGACTTTGTGAAGATTGTACCATTTAATTCCAAACCAGCTTTCCTGAAAACTCCTTCAAGCGCAATGTTAAAAAGCTTAGTTGACAGTTCATCTCCCTGCCTCAGACCAATCCTGCATTCAAACAAACTTGATGTTGAGCCTTGTACTTTGACACTACACATGACTTTCGCTAAGGTTGCTTTGAGCAATCTTATCATTCTATGCGGGAAATGAAACTCCGCCATGATATTCCACAGCCCTTCCCGATCTATTGAGTCATATGCTGCCTTGAAGTCAATAAATAGATGATGTGTTTCTACATTCATCTCATAGCTCTTCTGCACGATTTGCCGAATACTGAAGATTTGGTCAGATGTAGATCGCTGCCGTCTAAAACCTGCTTGATATTCACTCAGGAAAGCTTCTGTGAGAGGCTCAAGTCTTGAGGATAGAATCTTCGAGAGCACTTTATAAGCCGAAGGGAGAAGAGAAATCCCTCGGTAGTTCGAGCATGTCATCTTACATCCTTTCTTGTGAATCGGGCAAATTACACCGATCATCCATTCCTCAGGTAGCTTCTCTTCCATCCACACACACTCAATCAGCTGGTGAAGAGTAATAACTAATTCTTCACATCCAGTCTTGAAAAGCTCTGCAGGTAAGCCATCTAGACCTGGCGCCTTATTATTCTTTAGGCCGCTGATAGCTGCTGCTACCTCGTCTAATGATGGAGGATCAAATTCCTTCCCATCATCTTTCTCGTAAGGATGTCTAACATGCGAGATAACTCCTTCCGCTCCATCATTGAGAAGTTCACAAAAATGCTCCTTCCACCTATCCAGGACTCCATCCTTATCACACACAAGACTTCCATCTTTTCTCCTACATACAGAAACTCTCGCATGGAAAGATTTCTTAGCGTCATTGATGGCCTTATAGAACTTCCTGGACTCATTCATGCTGTGTGCTTCGTGGACATCAGAGATCACTTTGAGATCGTGAGCTCGTTTCTTTCTTTGCAGCACCCTCTTCTTCTCCTTTTGAAGCATCCTTATCTCATCCGCTTTAGCTCTCGTAACTCTTCCTTTCCTTGCATCGATGACCCGCTGGACAGCTTCCTCACAATGCATTAAACAAATACACATAAAATATCCTAAAATTTTTTTGAGCAAAGAACCAAGTAGGAAATACATTTTCAATTTTGGACTAGGGGCGACCCTAGTCAAAATCAATTTTGTCACTTTTTTCTTCGAAAGTTTATCCAAATGGATTGAAACTTTGCATAAATATTTAAGTGTTTAAAACAAAAACAAATAAAACATCCTTTAAATTTTTTTGAGCAAAAAACCAAGTAGGAAATACATTTTCAATTTTGGACTAGGGGCGACCCTAGTCAAAATCAATTTTGTCACTTTTTTTCTTCGAAGGTTTATCCAACTGGATTGAAACTTTGCATAAATATTCTAATGTTTAAAACAAATATATATAAAATATCCTAAAATTGTCTTGAGCAAAGAACCAAGTAGGAAATACATTTTCAATTTTGGACTAGGGGCGACCCTAGTCAAAATCAATTTTGTCACTTTTTTCTTCGAAAGTTTATCCAAATGGATTGAAACTTTGCATTAATATTTAAGTGTTTATAACAAAAACAAATAAATCATCCTTTAAATTTTTTTGAGCAAAGAACCAAGTAGGAAATACATTTTCAATTTTGGACTAGGGGCGACCCTAGTCAAAATCAATTTTGTCACTTTTTTCTTCGAGGGTTTATCCAAATGGATTGAAACTTTGTATAAATATTTTGGTGCTTAAAACAAATACAAACAAAACATCTTAATATTTTTTTGAGCAAAGAACCAAGTAGGAAATACATTTTCAATTTTGGACTAGGGGCGACCCTAGTCAAAATCAATTTTCTCACTTTTTTCTTCGAGGGTTTATCCAAATGGATTAAAACTTTGCATAAATATTTAAGTGTTTAAAACAAAAACAAATAAAACATCCTTTAAATTTTTTTGAGCAAAGAACCAAGTAGGAAATACATTTTCAATTTTGGACTAGGTGGCCCTAGTCAAAATCAATTTTCTCACTTTTTTCTTCGAGGGTTTATCCAACTGGATTGAAACTTTGCATAAATATTTTAATGCATTAAACAAATACACATAAAATATCCTAAAATTTTTTTGAGCAAAGAACCAAGTAGGAAATACATTTTCAATTTTGGACTAGGGGCGACCCTAGTCAAAATCAATTTTGTCACTTTTTTCTTCGAAAGTTTATCCAACTGGATTGAAACTTTGCATAAATATTCTAATGTTTAAAACAAATATATATAAAATATCCTAAAATTGTCTTGAGCAAAGAACCAAGTAGGAAATACATTTTCAATTTTGGACTAGGGGCGACCCTAGTCAAAATCAATTTTGTCATTTTTTTCTTTGAGGGTTTATCCAAATGGATTAAAACTTTGCATAAATATTCTAGTGCTGAAAAGTAATACAAATAAAACATCCTAAAATTTTTTTGAGCAAAAAACCAAGTAGAAAATACATTTTCAATTTTGGACTATGGGCGACCCTAGTCAAAACCAATTTTCTCACTTTTTTCTTCGAGGGTTTATCCAAATGAATTGAAACTTTGCGTAAATATTCTAGTGCTTAAAAAAAATACAAATATAACATCCAAAAATTTTTTTGAGCAAAGAACCAAGTAGGAAATACATTTTCAATTTTGGACTAGGGGCGACCCTAGTCAAAATCAATTTTGTCGCTTTTTTCTTCGAAAGTTTATCCAAATGGATTGAAACTTTGCATAAATATTTAAGTGTTTAAAACAAAAACAAATAAAACATCCTTTAAATTTTTTTGAGCAAAGAACCAAGTAGGAAATACATTTTCAATTTTGGACTAGGTGGCCCTAGTCAAAATCAATTTTCTCACTTTTTTCTTCGAGGGTTTATCCAACTGGATTGAAACTTTGCATAAATATTTTAATGCATTAAACAAATACACATAAAATATCCTAAAATTTTTTTGAGCAAAGAACCAAGTAGGAAATACTTTTTCAATTTTGGACTAGGGGCGACCCTAGTCAAAATCAATTTTGTCACTTTTTTCTTCGAAAGTTTATCCAAATGGATTGAAACTTTGCATAAATATTTAAGTGTTTAAAACAAAAACAAATAAAACATCCTTAAAATTTTTTTGAGCAAAGAACCAAGTAGGAAATACATTTTCAATTTTGGACTAGGGGCGACCCTAGTCAAAATCAATTTTGTCACTTTTTTTCTTCGAAGGTTTATCCAACTGGATTGAAACTTTGCATAAATATTCTAATGTTTAAAACAAATATATATAAAATATCCTAAAATTGTCTTGAGCAAAGAACCAAGTAGGAAATACATTTTCAATTTTGGACTAGGGGCGACCCTAGACAAAACCAATTTTCTCACTTTTTTCTTCGAGGGTTTATCCAAATGAATTGAAACTTTGCGTAAATATTCTAGTGCTTAAAAAAAAACAAATAAAACATCTTAAAATTTTTTTTTGAGCAAAGAACCAAGAAGAAAATACATTTTCAATTTTGGACTATTGGCGACCCTAGTCAAAATCAATTTTGTCATTTTTTTCTTCGAGGGTTTATCCAAATGGATTAAAACTTTGCATAAATATTCTAGTGCTGAAAAGTAATACAAATAAAACATCCTAAAATTGTCTTGAGCAAAGAACCAAGTAGGAAATACATTTTCAATTTTGGACTACGGGCGACCCTAGTCAAAACCAATTTTCTCACTTTTTCTTCGAGGGTTTATCCAAATGAATTGAAACTTTGCGTAAATATTCTAGTGCTTAAAAAAAATACAAATAAAACATCCAAAAATTTTTTTGAGCAAAGAACCAAGTAGGAAATACATTTTCAATTTTGGACTAGGGGCGACCCTAGTCAAAATCAATTTTGTCACTTTTTTCTTCGAAAGTTTATCCAAATGGATTGAAACTTTGCATAAATATTTAAGTGTTTAAAACAAAAACAAATAAAACATCCTTAAAATTTTTTTGAGCAAAGAACCAAGTAGGAAATACATTTTCAATTTTGGACTAGGGGCGACCCTAGTCAAAATCAATTTTGTCACTTTTTTTCTTCAAAGGTTTATCCAACTGGATTGAAACTTTGCATAAATATTCTAATGTTTAAAACAAATATATATAAAATATCCTAAAATTGTCTTGAGCAAAGAACCAAGTAGGAAATACATTTTCAATTTTGGACTAGGGGCGACCCTAGTCAAAACCAATTTTCTCACTTTTTTCTTCGAGGGTTTATCCAAATGAATTGAAACTTTGCTTAAATATTCTAGTGCTTAAAAAAAATACAAATAAAACATCCAAAAATTTTTTTGAGCAAAGAACCAAGTAGGAAATACATTTTCAATTTTGGACTCAAGTCAAAATCAATTCTGTCACTTTTTTCTTCGAGGGTTTATCCAAATGGATTGAAACTTTGTATAAATATTTTGGTGCTTAAAACAAATACAAACAAAACATCCTTTATATTTTTTTGAGCAAAGAACCAAGTAGGAAATACATTTTCAATTTTAGACTAGGGGCGACCCTAGTCAAAATCAATTTTCTCACTTTTTTCTTCGAGGGTTTATCCAAATGGATTAAAACTTTGCATAAATATTCTAGTGCTGAAAAGTAATACAAATAAAACATCCTAAAATTGTCTTGAGCAAAGAACCAAGTAGGAAATACATTTTCAATTTTGGACTACGGGCGACCCTAGTCAAAACCAATTTTCTCACTTTTTCTTCGAGGGTTTATCCAAATGAATTGAAACTTTGCGTAAATATTCTAGTGCTTAAAAAAAATACAAATAAAACATCCAAAAATTTTTTTGAGCAAAGAACCAAGTAGGAAATACATTTTCAATTTTGGACTAGGGGCGACCCTAGTCAAAATCAATTTTGTCTCTTTTTTCTTTGAAAGTTTATCCAAATGGATTGAAACTTTGCATAAATATTTAAGTGTTTAAAACAAAAACAAATAAAACATCCTTAAAATTTTTTTGAGCAAAGAACCAAGTAGGAAATACATTTTCAATTTTGGACTAGGGGCGACCCTAGTCAAAATCAATTTTGTCACTTTTTTTCTTCGAAGGTTTATCCAACTGGATTGAAACTTTGCTTAAATATTCTAATGTTTAAAACAAATATATATAAAATATCCTAAAATTGTCTTGAGCAAAGAACCAAGTAGGAAATACATTTTCAATTTTGGACTAGGGGCGACCCTAGTCAAAACCAATTTTCTCACTTTTTTCTTCGAGGGTTTATCCAAATGAATTGAAACTTTGCGTAAATATTCTAGTGCTTAAAAAAAATACAAATAAAACATCCAAAAATTTTTTTGAGCAAAGAACCAAGTAGGAAATACATTTTCAATTTTGGACTCAAGTCAAAATCAATTCTGTCACTTTTTTCTTCGAGGGTTTATCCAAATGGATTGAAACTTTGTATAAATATTTTGGTGCTTAAAACAAATACAAACAAAACATCCTTTATATTTTTTTGAGCAAAGAACCAAGTAGGAAATACATTTTCAATTTTAGACTAGGGGCGACCCTAGTCAAAATCAATTTTCTCACTTTTTTCTTCGAGGGTTTATCCAAATGGATTAAAACTTTGCATAAAAATTTAAGTGCTTAAAACAAAAACAAATAAAACATCTTAAAATTTTTTTTTGAGCAAAGAACCAAGTAGGAAATACATTTTCAATTTTGGACTATTGGCGACCCTAGTCAAAATCAATTTTGTCATTTTTTTCTTCGAGGGTTTATCCAAATGGATTAAAACTTTGCATAAATATTTAAGTGCTTAAAACAAAAACAAATAAAACATCTTAAAATTTTTTTTTGAGCAAAGAACCAAGTAGGAAATACATTTTCAATTTTGGACTATTGGCGACCCTAGTCAAAATCAATTTTCTCACTTTTTTCTTCGAGGGTTTATCCAAATGGATTAAAACTTTGCATAAATATTTAAGTGCTTAAAACAAAAACAAATAAAACATCTTAAAATTTTTTTTTGAGCAAAGAACCAAGTAGGAAATACATTTTCAATTTTAGACTAGGGGCGACCCTAGTCAAAATCAATTTTCTCACTTTTTTCTTCGAGGGTTTATCCAAATGGATTAAAACTTTGCATAAATATTTAAGTGCTTAAAACAAAAACAAATAAAACATCTTAAAATTTTTTTTTGAGCAAAGAACCAAGTAGGAAATACATTTTCAATTTTGGACTATTGGCGACCCTAGTCAAAATCAATTTTGTCATTTTTTTCTTTGAGAATTTATCCAAATGGATTAAAACTTTGCATAAATATTCTAGTGCTGAAAAGTAATACAAATAAAACATCCTAAAATTTTTTTGAGCAAAAAACCAAGTAGAAAATACATTTTCAATTTTGGACTATGGGCGACCCTAGTCAAAACCAATTTTGTCGCTTTTTTCTTCGAAAGTTTATCCAAATGGATTGAAACTTTGCATAAATATTTAAGTGTTTAAAACAAAAACAAATAAAACATCCTTAAAATTTTTTTGAGCAAAGAACCAAGTAGGAAATACATTTTCAATTTTGGACTAGGGGCGACCCTAGTCAAAATCAATTTTGTCGCTTTTTTCTTCGAAGGTTTATCCAACTGGATTGAAACTTTGCATAAATATTCTAATGTTTAAAACAAATATATATAAAATATCCTAAAATTGTCTTGAGCAAAGAACCAAGTAGGAAATACATTTTCAATTTTGGACTAGGGGCGACCCTAGTCAAAATCAATTTTGTCACTTTTTTCTTCGAAAGTTTATCCAAATGGATTGAAACTTTGCATAAATATTTAAGTGTTTAAAACAAAAACAAATAAAACATCCTTAAAATTTTTTTGAGCAAAGAACCAAGTAGGAAATACATTTTCAATTTTGGACTAGGTGGCCCTAGTCAAAATCAATTTTCTCACTTTTTTCTTCGAGGGTTTATCCAACTGGATTGAAACTTTGCATAAATATTTTAATGCATTAAACAAATACACATAAAATATCCTAAAATTTTTTTGAGCAAAGAACCAAGTAGGAAATACTTTTTCAATTTTGGACTAGGGGCGACCCTAGTCAAAATCAATTTTGTCACTTTTTTTCTTCGAAGGTTTATCCAACTGGATTGAAACTTTGCATAAATATTCTAATGTTTAAAACAAATATATATAAAATATCCTAAAATTGTCTTGAGCAAAGAACCAAGTAGGAAATACATTTTCAATTTTGGACTAGGGGCGACCCTAGTCAAAACCAATTTTCTCACTTTTTTCTTCGAGGGTTTATCCAAATGAATTGAAACTTTGCGTAAATATTCTAGTGCTTAAAAAAAAACAAATAAAACATCTTAAAATTTTTTTTTGAGCAAAGAACCAAGAAGAAAATACATTTTCAATTTTGGACTATTGGCGACCCTAGTCAAAATCAATTTTGTCATTTTTTTCTTCGAGGGTTTATCCAAATGGATTAAAACTTTGCATAAATATTCTAGTGCTGAAAAGTAATACAAATAAAACATCCTAAAATTGTCTTGAGCAAAGAACCAAGTAGGAAATACATTTTCAATTTTGGACTACGGGCGACCCTAGTCAAAACCAATTTTCTCACTTTTTCTTCGAGGGTTTATCCAAATGAATTGAAACTTTGCGTAAATATTCTAGTGCTTAAAAAAAATACAAATAAAACATCCAAAAATTTTTTTGAGCAAAGAACCAAGTAGGAAATACATTTTCAATTTTGGACTAGGGGCGACCCTAGTCAAAATCAATTTTGTCACTTTTTTCTTTGAAAGTTTATCCAAATGGATTGAAACTTTGCATAAATATTTAAGTATTTAAAACAAAAACAAATAAAACATCCTTAAAATTTTTTTGAGCAAAGAACCAAGTAGGAAATACATTTTCAATTTTGGACTAGGGGCGACCCTAGTCAAAATCAATTTTGTCACTTTTTTTCTTCGAAGGTTTATCCAACTGGATTGAAACTTTGCATAAATATTCTAATGTTTAAAACAAATATATATAAAATATCCTAAAATTGTCTTGAGCAAAGAACCAAGTAGGAAATACATTTTCAATTTTGGACTAGGGGCGACCCTAGTCAAAACCAATTTTCTCACTTTTTTCTTCGAGGGTTTATCCAAATGAATTGAAACTTTGCGTAAATATTCTAGTGCTTAAAAAAAATACAAATAAAACATCCAAAAATTTTTTTGAGCAAAGAACCAAGTAGGAAATACATTTTCAATTTTGGACTCAAGTCAAAATCAATTCTGTCACTTTTTTCTTCGAGGGTTTATCCAAATGGATTGAAACTTTGTATAAATATTTTGGTGCTTAAAACAAATACAAACAAAACATCCTTTATATTTTTTTGAGCAAAGAACCAAGTAGGAAATACATTTTCAATTTTAGACTAGGGGCGACCCTAGTCAAAATCAATTTTCTCACTTTTTTCTTCGAGGGTTTATCCAAATGGATTAAAACTTTGCATAAAAATTTAAGTGCTTAAAACAAAAACAAATAAAACATCTTAAAATTTTTTTTTGAGCAAAGAACCAAGTAGGAAATACATTTTCAATTTTGGACTATTGGCGACCCTAGTCAAAATCAATTTTGTCATTTTTTTCTTCGAGGGTTTATCCAAATGGATTAAAACTTTGCATAAATATTTAAGTGCTTAAAACAAAAACAAATAAAACATCTTAAAATTTTTTTTTGAGCAAAGAACCAAGTAGGAAATACATTTTCAATTTTGGACTATTGGCGACCCTAGTCAAAATCAATTTTCTCACTTTTTTCTTCGAGGGTTTATCCAAATGGATTAAAACTTTGCATAAATATTTAAGTGCTTAAAACAAAAACAAATAAAACATCTTAAAATTTTTTTTTGAGCAAAGAACCAAGTAGGAAATACATTTTCAATTTTAGACTAGGGGCGACCCTAGTCAAAATCAATTTTCTCACTTTTTTCTTCGAGGGTTTATCCAAATGGATTAAAACTTTGCATAAATATTTAAGTGCTTAAAACAAAAACAAATGAAACATCTTAAAATTTTTTTTTGAGCAAAGAACCAAGTAGGAAATACATTTTCAATTTTGGACTATTGGCGACCCTAGTCAAAATCAATTTTGTCATTTTTTTCTTTGAGGGTTTATCCAAATGGATTAAAACTTTGCATAAATATTCTAGTGCTGAAAAGTAATACAAATAAAACATCCTAAAATTTTTTTGAGCAAAAAACCAAGTAGAAAATACATTTTCAATTTTGGACTATGGGCGACCCTAGTCAAAACCAATTTTCTCACTTTTTTCTTCGAGGGTTTATCCAAATGAATTGAAACTTTGCGTAAATATTCTAGTGCTTAAAAAAAAATACAAATATAACATCCAAAAATTTTTTTGAGCAAAGAACCAAGTAGGAAATACATTTTCAATTTTGGACTAGGGGCGACCCTAGTCAAAATCAATTTTGTCGCTTTTTTCTTCGAAAGTTTATCCAAATGGATTGAAACTTTGCATAAATATTTAAGTGTTTAAAACAAAAACAAATAAAACATCCTTAAAATTTTTTTGAGCAAAGAACCAAGTAGGAAATACATTTTCAATTTTGGACTAGGGGCGACCCTAGTCAAAATCAATTTTGTCACTTTTTTTCTTCGAAGGTTTATCCAACTGGATTGAAACTTTGCATAAATATTCTAATGTTTAAAACAAATATATATAAAATATCCTAAAATTGTCTTGAGCAAAGAACCAAGTAGGAAATACATTTTCAATTTTGGACTAGGGGCGACCCTAGTCAAAATCAATTTTGTCACTTTTTTCTTCGAAAGTTTATCCAAATGGATTGAAACTTTGCATAAATATTTAAGTGTTTAAAACAAAAACAAGTAAAACATCCTTAAAATTTTTTTGAGCAAAGAACCAAGTAGGAAATACATTTTCAATTTTGGACTAGGGGCGACCCTAGTCAAAATCAATTTTGTCACTTTTTTTCTTCGAAGGTTTATCCAACTGGATTGAAACTTTGCATAAATATTCTAATGTTTAAAACAAATATATATAAAATATCCTAAAATTGTCTTGAGCAAAGAACCAAGTAGGAAATACATTTTCAATTTTGGACTAGGGGCGACCCTAGTCAAAACCAATTTTCTCACTTTTTTCTTCGAGGGTTTATCCAAATGAATTGAAACTTTGCGTAAATATTCTAGTGCTTAAAAAAAAACAAATAAAACATCCAAAAATTTTTTTGAGCAAAGAACCAAGTAGGAAATACATTTTCAATTTTGGACTAGGGGCGACCCTAGTCAAAATCAATTTTGTCACTTTTTTCTTCGAAAGTTTATCCAAATGGATTGAAACTTTGCATAGATATTTAAGTGTTTAAAACAAAAACAAATAAATCATCCTTTAAATTTTTTTGAGCAAAGAACCAAGTAGGAAATACATTTTCAATTTTGGACTACGGGCGACCCTAGTCAAAATCAATTTTGTCACTTTTTTCTTCGAGGGTTTATCCAAATGGATTGAAACTTTGTATAAATATTTTGGTGCTTAAAACAAATACAAACAAAACATCCTAATATTTTTTTGAGCAAAGAACCAATAAGGAAATACATTTTCAATTTTGGACTAGGGGCGACCCTAGTCAAAATCAATTTTCTCACTTTTTTCTTCGAGGGTTTATCCAAATGGATTAAAACTTTGCATAAATATTTAAGTGCTTAAAACAATTACAAATAAAACATCTTAAAATTTTTTTTTGAGCAAAGAACCAAGAAGAAAATACATTTTCAATTTTGGACTATTGGCGACCCTAGTCAAAATCAATTTTGTCATTTTTTTCTTCGAGGGTTTATCCAAACGGATTAAAACTTTGCATAAATATTCTAGTGCTGAAAAGTAATACAAATAAAACATCCTAAAATTGTCTTGAGCAAAGAACCAAGTAGGAAATACATTTTCAATTTTGGACTACGGGCGACCCTAGTCAAAACCAATTTTCTCACTTTTTCTTCGAGGGTTTATCCAAATGAATTGAAACTTTGCGTAAATATTCTAGTGCTTAAAAAAAATACAAATAAAACATCCAAAAATTTTTTTGAGCAAAGAACCAAGTAGGAAATACATTTTCAATTTTGGACTAGGGGCGACCCTAGTCAAAATCAATTTTGTCACTTTTTTCTTCGAAAGTTTATCCAAATGGATTGAAACTTTGCATAAATATTTAGATGCATTAAGCAAATACACAAAAAATATCCTAAAATTTTTTTGAGCAAAGAACCAAGTAGGAAATACATTTTCAATTTTGGACTAGGTGGCCCTAGTCAAAATCAATTTTCTCACTTTTTTCTTCGAGGGTTTATCCAACTGGATTGAAACTTTGCATAAATATTTAAATGCATTAAGCAAATACACATAAAATATCCTAAAATTTTTTTGAGCAAAGAACCAAGTAGGAAATACATTTTCAATTTTGGACTCAAGTCAAAATCAATTCTGTCACTTTTTTCTTCGAGGGTTTATCCAAATGGATTGAAACTTTGTATAAATATTTTGGTGCTTAAAACAAATACAAACAAAACATCCTTTATATTTTTTTGAGCAAAGAACCAAGTAGGAAATACATTTTCAATTTTAGACTAGGGGCGACCCTAGTCAAAATCAATTTTCTCACTTTTTTCTTCGAGGGTTTATCCAAATGGATTAAAACTTTGCATAAATATTTAAGTGCTTAAAACAAAAACAAATAAAACATCTTAAAATTTTTTTTGGAGCAAAGAACCAAGTAGGAAATACATTTTCAATTTTGGACTATTGGCGACCCTAGTCAAAATCAATTTTGTCATTTTTTTCTTCGAGGGTTTATCCAAATGGATTAAAACTTTGCATAAATATTTAAGTGCTTAAAACAAAAACAAATAAAACATCTTAAAATTTTTTTTTGAGCAAAGAACCAAGTAGGAAATACATTTTCAATTTTGGACTATTGGCGACCCTAGTCAAAATCAATTTTCTCACTTTTTTCTTCGAGGGTTTATCCAAATGGATTAAAACTTTGCATAAATATTTAAGTGCTTAAAACAAAAACAAATAAAACATCTTAAAATTTTTTTTTGAGCAAAGAACCAAGTAGGAAATACATTTTCAATTTTAGACTAGGGGCGACCCTAGTCAAAATCAATTTTCTCACTTTTTTCTTCGAGGGTTTATCCAAATGGATTAAAACTTTGCATAAATATTTAAGTGCTTAAAACAAAATCAAATAAAACATCTTAAAATTTTTTTTGAGCAAAGAACCAAGTAGGAAATACATTTTCAATTTTGGACTAGGGGCGACCCTAGTCAAAATCAATTTTGTCGCTTTTTTCTTCGAAAGTTTATCCAAATGGATTGAAACTTTGCATAAATATTTAAGTGTTTAAAACAAAAACAAATAAAACATCCTTTAAATTTTTTTGAGCAAAGAACCAAGTAGGAAATACATTTTCAATTTTGGACTAGGTGGCCCTAGTCAAAATCAATTTTCTCACTTTTTTCTTCGAGGGTTTATCCAACTGGATTGAAACTTTGCATAAATATTTTAATGCATTAAACAAATACACATAAAATATCCTAAAATTTTTTTGAGCAAAGAACCAAGTAGGAAATACTTTTTCAATTTTGGACTAGGGGCGACCCTAGTCAAAATCAATTTTGTCACTTTTTTCTTCGTTTAAAACAAAAACAAATAAAACATCCTTAAAATTTTTTTGAGCAAAGAACCAAGTAGGAAATACATTTTCAATTTTGGACTAGGGGCGACCCTAGTCAAAATCAATTTTGTCACTTTTTTTCTTCGAAGGTTTATCCAACTGGATTGAAACTTTGCATAAATATTTTAATGTTTAAAACAAATATATATAAAATATCCTAAAATTGTCTTGAGCAAAGAACCAAGTAGGAAATACATTTTCAATTTTGGACTAGGGGCGACCCTAGTCAAAACCAATTTTCTCACTTTTTTCTTCGAGGGTTTATCCAAATGAATTGAAACTTTGCGTAAATATTCTAGTGCTTAAAAAAAAACAAATAAAACATCCAAAAATTTTTTTGAGCAAAGAACCAAGTAGGAAATACATTTTCAATTTTGGACTAGGGGCGACCCTAGTCAAAATCAATTTTGTCACTTTTTTCTTCGAAAGTTTATCCAAATGGATTGAAACTTTGCATAGATATTTAAGTGTTTAAAACAAAAACAAATAAATCATCCTTTAAATTTTTTTGAGCAAAGAACCAAGTAGGAAATACATTTTCAATTTTGGACTACGGGCGACCCTAGTCAAAATCAATTTTGTCACTTTTTTCTTCGAGGGTTTATCCAAATGGATTGAAACTTTGTATAAATATTTTGGTGCTTAAAACAAATACAAACAAAACATCCTAATATTTTTTTGAGCAAAGAACCAAGTAGGAAATACATTTTCAATTTTGGACTAGGGGCGACCCTAGTCAAAATCAATTTTCTCACTTTTTTCTTCGAGGGTTTATCCAAATGGATTAAAACTTTGCATAAATATTTAAGTGCTTAAAACAATTACAAATAAAACATCTTAAAATTTTTTTTTGAGCAAAGAACCAAGAAGAAAATACATTTTCAATTTTGGACTATTGGCGACCCTAGTCAAAATCAATTTTGTCATTTTTTTCTTCGAGGGTTTATCCAAATGGATTAAAACTTTGTTTAAATATTCTAGTGCTGAAAAGTAATACAAATAAAACATCCTAAAATTGTCTTGAGCAAAGAACCAAGTAGGAAATACATTTTCAATTTTGGACTACGGGCGACCCTAGTCAAAACCAATTTTCTCACTTTTTCTTCGAGGGTTTATCCAAATGAATTGAAACTTTGCGTAAATATTCTAGTGCTTAAAAAAAATACAAATAAAACATCCAAAAATTTTTTTGAGCAAAGAACCAAGTAGGAAATACATTTTCAATTTTGGACTAGGGGCGACCCTAGTCAAAATCAATTTTGTCACTTTTTTCTTCGAAAGTTTATCCAAATGGATTGAAACTTTGCATAAATATTTAGATGCATTAAGCAAATACACAAAAAATATCCTAAAATTTTTTTGAGCAAAGAACCAAGTAGGATATACATTTTCAATTTTGGACTAGGGGCGACCCTAGTCAAAATCAATTTTGTCACTTTTTTCTTCGAGGGTTTATCCAAATGAATTGAAACTTTGCGTAAATATTCTAGTGCTTAAAAAAAATACAAATAAAACATCCAAAAATTTTTTTGAGCAAAGAACCAAGTAGGAAATACATTTTCAATTTTGGACTCAAGTCAAAATCAATTCTGTCACTTTTTTCTTCGAGGGTTTATCCAAATGGATTGAAACTTTGTATAAATATTTTGGTGCTTAAAACAAATACAAACAAAACATCCTTTATATTTTTTTGAGCAAAGAACCAAGTAGGAAATACATTTTCAATTTTAGACTAGGGGCGACCCTAGTCAAAATCAATTTTCTCACTTTTTTCTTCGAGGGTTTATCCAAATGGATTAAAACTTTGCATAAATATTTAAGTGCTTAAAACAAAAACAAATAAAACATCTTAAAATTTTTTTTTGAGCAAAGAACCAAGTAGGAAATACATTTTCAATTTTGGACTATTGGCGACCCTAGTCAAAATCAATTTTGTCATTTTTTTCTTCGAGGGTTTATCCATATGGATAAACTTTCGAAGAAAAAAGTGACAAAATCGATCTTGACTAGGGTCGCCCCTAGTCCAAAATTAAAAATGTATTTCCTACTTGGTTCTTTGGTCAGAAAAATTTTAGGATATTTTATGTGTATTTGTTTTAAGCACTAAAATATTTATGCAAAGTTTCAATTCATTTGGATAAACCCTCGAAGAAAAAAGTGACAAAATTGATTTTGACTAGGGTCGCCCCTAGTCCAAAATTGAAAATGTATTTCCTACTTGGTTCTTTGCTCAAAAAAACTTTAGGGTGTTTTATTTGTATTTGTTTTAAGCACTAGAATATTTTTGCAATGTTTCAATCCATTTGGATAAACCCTCGAAGAAAAAAATGAGAAAATTGATTTCGACTAGGGTCGCCCCTAGTCCAAAATTGAAAATGTATTTCCTACTTGGTTCTTTGCTCAAAAAAATTTTAAGGATGTTTTATTTGTATTTGTTTTAAGCACCAAAATATTTATGCAAAGTTTCAATCCATTGGGATAATTCCTCGAAGAAAAAAGTGACAAAATTGATTTTGACTAGGGTCGCCCCTAGTCCAAAATTGAAAATGTATTTCCTAATTGGTTCTTTGATCAAAAAAATTTTAAGATGTTTTATTTGTATTTGTTTTAAGCACTAGAATATTTATGCAAAGTTTCAATCCATTGGGATAATTCCTCGAAGAAAAAAGTGACAAAATTGATTTTGACTAGGGTCGCCCCTAGTCGAAAATTGAAAATGTATTTCCTACTTGGTTCTTTGCTCAAAAAAATTTTACGATGTTTTATTTGTATTTGTTTTAAGCATTAAAATATTTATGCAAAGTTTCAATCCATTTGGATAAACCCACGAAGAAAAAAGTGACGAAATTGATTTTAACTACGGTCGCCCCTAGTCCAAAATTGAAAATGTATTTCCTACTTGGTTCTTTGCTCAAAAAAATTTTAAGATGTTTTATTTGTATTTGTTTAATGCATTAGAATATTTATGCAAAGTTTCAATCCATTTGGATAATTCCTCGAAGAAAAAAGTGACAAAATTGATTTTGACTACGGTCACCCCTAGTCCAAGATTGAAAATGTATTTTCTACTTGGTTTTTTGCTCAAAAAAACTTAAAAATGTCTTATTTGTATTTGTTTTAAGTATTAAAATATTTATGCAAAGTTTCAATCCATTTAGATAAACCCTCGAAGAAAAAAGTGAGAAAATTGATTTTGACTACGGTCGCCCCTAGTCCAAAATTGAAAATGTATTTCCTACTTGGTTCTTTGCTCAAAAAAATTTTACGATGTTTTATTTGTATTTGTTTTAAGCACTAGAATATTTATGCAAAGTTTCAATCCATTTGGATAAACCCACGAAGAAAAAAGTGACAAAATTGATTTTAACTACGGTCGCCCCTAGTCCAAAATTGAAAATGTATTTCCTACTTGGTTCTTTGCTCAAAAAAATTTTTGGATGTTTTATTTGTATTTGTTTAATGCATTAGAATATTTATGCAAAGTTTCAATCCTGTTGGATAAACCCTCGAAGAAAAAAGTGACAAAATTGATCTTGACTAGGGTCGCCCCTAGTCCAAAATTGAAAATGTATTTTCTACTTGGTTCTTTGCTCAAAAAAACTTAAAAATGTCTTATTTGTATTTGTTTTAAGTATTAAAATATTTATGCAAAGTTTCAATCCATTTAGATAAACCCTCGAAGAAAAAAGTGAGAAAATTGATTTTGACTACGGTCGCCCCTAGTCCAAAATTGAAAATGTATTTCCTACTTGGTTCTTTGCTCAAAAAAATTTTACGATGTTTTATTTGTATTTGTTTTAAGCACTAGAATATTTATGCAAAGTTTCAATCCATTTGGATAAACCCACGAAGAAAAAAGTGACAAAATTGATTTTAACTACGGTCGCCCCTAGTCCAAAATTGAAAATGTATTTCCTACTTGGTTCTTTGCTCAAAAAAATTTTTGGATGTTTTATTTGTATTTGTTTAATGCATTAGAATATTTATGCAAAGTTTCAATCCTGTTGGATAAACCCTCGAAGAAAAAAGTGACAAAATTGATCTTGACTAGGGTCGCCCCTAGTCCAAAATTGAAAATGTATTTTCTACTTGGTTCTTTGCTCAAAAAAATTTTAACGATGTTTTATTTGTATTTGTTTTAAGCACTAAAATATTTATGCAAAGTTTCAATCCATTTGAATAAACTTTCAAAGAAAAAAATGACAAAATTGATTTTGACTAGGGTCGCCCCTAGTCCAAAATTGAAAATGTCTTTCCTACTTGGTTTTTTGCTCAAAAAAATTTTACGATGTTTTATTTGTATTTGTTTTAAGCACTAAAATATTTATGCAAAGTTTCAATCCATTTGGATAATCTCTCGAAGAAAAAAGTGACAAAATTGATTTTGACTACGGTCACCCCTAGTCCAAGATTGAAAATGTGTTTCCTACTTGGTTCTTTGCTCAAAAAAATTTTAAGGATGTTTTATTAGTATTTGTTTTAAGCATTTGAATATTTTTGCAAAGTTTTAATCCATTTGGATAAACCCTCGAAGAAAAAAGTGACAAAATTGATTTTAACTACGGTCGCCCCTAGTCCAAAATTGAAAATGTATTTCCTACTTGGTTCTTTGCTCAAAAAAATTTTAAGATGTTTTATTTGTATTTGTTTAATGCATTAGAATATTTATGCAAAGTTTCAATCCATTTGGATAATTTCTCGAAGAAAAAAGTGACAAAATTGATTTTGACTACGGTCACCCCTAGTCCAAGATTGAAAATGTATTTTCTACTTGGTTTTTTGCTCAAAAAAACTTAAAAATGTCTTATTTGTATTTGTTTTAAGTACTAAAATATTTATGCAAAGTTTCAATCCATTTAGATAAACCCTCGAAGAAAAAAGTGAGAAAATTGATTTTGACTAGGGTCGCCCCTAGTCCAAAATTGAAAATGTGTTTCCTACTTGGTTCTTTGCTCAAAAAAATTTTAAGGATGTTTTATTAGTATTTGTTTTAAGCATTTGAATATTTTTGCAAAGTTTTAATCCATTTGGATAAACCCACGAAGAAAAAAGTGACAACATTGATTTTGACTACGGTCGCCCCTAGTCCAAAATTGAAAATGTATTTCCTACTTGGTTCTTTGCTCAAAAACATTTTAAGGATGTTTTATTTGTATTTTTTTTAAGCACCTAAATATTTATGCAAAGTTTCAATCCATTTGAATAAACTTTCGAAGAAAAAAATGACAAAATTGATTTTGACTTTGGTCACCCCTTTTTATGCGTATTTGTTTTAAGCACTAAAATATTTATGCAAAGTTTCAATCCAGTTGGATAAACCCTCGAAGAAAAAAGTGAGAAAATTGATTTTGACTAGGGTCGCCCCAAGTCCAAAATTGAAAATGTATTTCCTACTTGGTTCTTTGCTCAAAAAAATTTTAAGATGTTTTATTTGTATTTGTTTATTGCATTAAAATATTTATGCAAAGTTTCAATCCATTTGAATAAACTTTCGAAGAAAAAAATGACAAAATTGATTTTGACTTTGGTCACCCCTTTTTATGCGTATTTGTTTTAAGCATTAAAATATTTATGCAAAGTTTCAATTCATTTGGATAAACCCTCGAAGAAAAAAGTGAGAAAATTGATTTTGACTAGGGTCGCCCCTAGTCCAAAATTGAAAATGTATTTCCTACTTGGTTTTTTGCTCAAAAAAATTTTAAGATGTTTTATTTGTATTTGCTTTAAGCACTAAAATATTTATGCAAAGTTTCAATCCATTTGGATAAACCCTCGAAGAAAAAAGTGAGAAAATTGATTTTGACTAGGGTCGCCCCTAGTCCAAAATTGAAAATGTATTTCCTACTTGGTTTTTTGCTCAAAAAAATTTTAAGATGTTTTATTTGTATTTGCTTTAAGCACTAAAATATTTATGCAAAGTTTCAATCCATTTGGATAAACCCTCGAAGAAAAAAGTGAGAAAATTGATTTTGACTAGGGTCGCCCCAAGTCCAAAATTGAAAATGTATTTCCTTCTTGGTTCTTTGCTCAAAAAAATTTTAAGATATTTTATGTGTATTTGTTTTAAGCACTAAAATATTCATGCATAGTTTCAATTCATTTGGATAAACCCTTGAAGAAAAAAGTGAGAAAATTGATTTTGACTAGGGTCGCCCCTAGTCCAAAATTGAAAATGTATTTCCTACTTGGTTTTTTGCTCAAAAAAATTTTAAGATGTTTTATTTGTATTTGCTTTAAGCACTTTAATATTTATGCAAAGTTTCAATCCATTTGGATAATCTCTCGAAGAAAAAAGTGACAAAATTGATTTTGACTACGGTCACCCCTAGTCCAAGATTGAAAATGTATTTTCTACTTGGTTTTTTGCTCAAAAAAACTTAAGGATGTCTTATTTGTATTTGTTTTAAGTACTAGAATATTTATGCAAAGTTTCAATCCATTTGGATAAACCCACGAAGAAAAAAGTGACAAAATTGATTTTAACTACGGTCGCCCCTAGTCCAAAATTGAAAATGTATTTCCTACTTGGTTCTTTGCTCAAAAAAATTTTAAGATGTTTTATTTGTATTTGTTTGATGCATTAGAATATTTATGCAAAGTTTCAATCCATTTGGATAATTCCTCGAAGAAAAAAGTGACAAAATTGATTTTGACTACGGTCACCCCTAGTCCAAGATTGAAAATGTATTTTCTACTTGGTTTTTTGCTCAAAAAAACTTAAAAATGTCTTATTTGTATTTGTTTTAAGTACTAAAATATTTATGCAAAGTTTCAATCCATTTAGATAAACCCTCGAAGAAAAAAGTGAGAAAATTGATTTTGACTAGGGTCGCCCCTAGTCCAAAATTGAAAATGTATTTCCTATTTCGTTCTTTGCTCAAAAAAATTTTACGATGTTTTATTTGTATTTGTTTTAAGCATTAAAATATTTATGCAAAGTTTCAATCCATTTGGATAAACCCACGAAGAAAAAAGTGACAAAATTGATTTTAACTACGGTCGCCCCTAGTCCAAAATTGAAAATGTATTTCCTACTTGGTTCTTTGCTCAAAAAAATTTTAATATGTTTTATTTGTATTTGTTTAATGCATTAGAATATTTATGCAAAGTTTCAATCCTGTTGGATAAACCCTCGAAGAAAAAAGTGACAAAATTGATCTTGACTAGGGTCGCCCCTAGTCCAAAATTGAAAATGTATTTCCTACTTGGTTCTTTGCTCAAAAAAATTTTACGATGTTTTATTTGTACTTGTTTTAAGCATTTGAATATTTTTGCAAAGTTTCAATCCATTTGGATAAACCCTCGAAGAAAAAAGTGACAAAATTGATTTTATCTTCGGTCGACCCTAGTCCAAAATTGAAAATGTATTTCCTACTTGGTTCTTTGCTCAAAAAAATTTTAAGATGTTTTATTTGTATTTGTTAATTGCTTTAAAATATTTATGCAAAGTTTCAATCCAGTTGGATAAACCCTCGAAGAAAAAAGTGACAAAATTGATCTTGACTAGGGTCGCCCCTAGTCCAAAATTGAAAATTTATTTTCTACTTGGTTCTTTGCTCAAAAAATTTTAGGATATTTTATGTCTATTTGTTTAAAGCACTAGAATATTTATGCAAAGTTTCAATCCATTTGGATAATTTCTCGAAGAAAAAAGTGACAAAATTGATTTTGACTAGGGTCACCCCTAGTCCAGAATTGAAAATGTATTTCCTACTTGGTTCTTTGCTCAAAAAAATTTTAAGATGTTTTATTTGTATTTGTTTATTGCTTTAAAATATTTATGCAAAGTTTCAATCCAGTTGGATAAACCCTCGAAGAAAAAAGTGACAAAATTGATCTTGACTAGGGTCGCCCCTAGTCCAAAATTGAAAATGTATTTTCTACTTGGTTCTTTGCTCAAAAAATTTTAGGATATTTTATGTCTATTTGTTTAAAGCATTTGAATATTTATGCAAAGTTTCAATCCATTTGTATAAACCCTCGAAGAAAAAAGTGAGAAAATTGATTTTGACTAGGGTCGCCCCTAGTCAAAAATTGAAAATGTATTTCCTACTTGGTTCTTTGCTCAAAAAAATTTTAAGATATTTTATGTGTATTTGTTTAATGCATTAGAATATTTATGCACAGTTTTAATCCAGTTGGATAAACCCTTGAAGAAAAAAGTGACAAAATTGATCTTGACTAGGGTCGCCCCTAGTCCAAAATTGAAAATGTATTTCCTACTTGGTTCTTTGCTCAAAAAAATTTTAGGATGTTCTATGTGTATTTGTTTAATGCAATAAAATATTTATGCAAAGTTTGAATCCAGTTGGATAGACCCTCGAAGAAAAAAGTGACAAAATTGATTTTGACTACGGTCACCCCTAGTCCAAGATTGAAAATGTATTTTCTACTTGGTTTTTTGCTCAAAAAAACTTAAGGATGTCTTATTTGTATTTGTTTTAAGTACTAAAATATTTATCAAAGTTTCAATCCATTTGGATAAACCCTCGAAGAAAAAAGTGAGAAAATTGATCTTGACTAGGGTCGCCCCTAGTCCAAAATTGAAAATGTATTTCCTACTTGGTTCTTTGCTCAAAAAAATTTTACGATGTTTTATTTGTATTTGTTTTAAGCATTAGAATATTTATGCAAAGTTTCAATCCATTTGGATAAACCCACGAAGAAAAAAGTGACAAAATTGATTTTAACTACGGTCGCCCCTAGTCCAAAATTGAAAATGTATTTCCTACTTGGTTCTTTGCTCAAAAAAATTTTAAGATGTTTTATTTGTATTTGTTTAATGCATTAGAATATTAATGCAAAGTTTCAATCCATTTGTAGAAACTTTCGAAGAAACAAATGACAAAATTGATTTTGACTAGGGTCGCCCCTAGTCCAAAATTGAAAATGTATTTTCTACTTGGTTTTTTGCTCAAAAAAACTTAAGGATGTCTTATTTGTATTTGTTTTAAGTACTAAAATATTTATGCAAAGTTTCAATCCATTTGGATAAACCCTCGAAGAAAAAAGTGAGAAAATTGATTTTGACTAGGGTCGCCCCTAGTCCAAGATTGAAAATGTATTTTCTACTTGGTTTTTTGCTCAAAAAAACTTAAAAATGTCTTATTTGTATTTGTTTTAAGTACTAAAATATTTATGCAAAGTTTCAATCCATTTAGATAAACCCTCGAAGAAAAAAGTGAGAAAATTGATTTTGACTAGGGTCGCCCCTAGTCCAAAATTGAAAATGTATTTCCTATTTCGTTCTTTGCTCAAAAAAATTTTACGATGTTTTATTTGTATTTGTTTTAAGCATTAAAATATTTATGCAAAGTTTCAATCCATTTGGATAAACCCACGAAGAAAAAAGTGACAAAATTGATTTTAACTACGGTCGCCCCTAGTCCAAAATTGAAAATGTATTTCCTACTTGGTTCTTTGCTCAAAAAAATTTTAAGGATGTTTTATTTGTATTTTTTTTAAGCACCTAAATATTTATGCAAAGTTTCAATCCATTTGAATAAACTTTCGAAGAAAAAAATGACAAAATTGATTTTGACTTTGGTCACCCCTTTTTATGCGTATTTGTTTTAAGCACTAAAATATTTATGCAAAGTTTCAATCCAGTTGGATAAACCCTCGAAGAAAAAAGTGAGAAAATTGATTTTGACTAGGGTCGCCCCAAGTCCAAAATTGAAAATGTATTTCCTACTTGGTTCTTTGCTCAAAAAAATTTTAAGATGTTTTATTTGTATTTGTTTATTGCATTAAAATATTTATGCAAAGTTTCAATCCATTTGAATAAACTTTCGAAGAAAAAAATGACAAAATTGATTTTGACTTTGGTCACCCCTTTTTATGCGTATTTGTTTTAAGCATTAAAATATTTATGCAAAGTTTCAATTCATTTGGATAAACCCTCGAAGAAAAAAGTGAGAAAATTGATTTTGACTAGGGTCGCCCCTAGTCCAAAATTGAAAATGTATTTCCTACTTGGTTTTTTGCTCAAAAAAATTTTAAGATGTTTTATTTGTATTTGCTTTAAGCACTAAAATATTTATGCAAAGTTTCAATCCATTTGGATAAACCCTCGAAGAAAAAAGTGAGAAAATTGATTTTGACTAGGGTCGCCCCTAGTCCAAAATTGAAAATGTATTTCCTACTTGGTTTTTTGCTCAAAAAAATTTTAAGATGTTTTATTTGTATTTGCTTTAAGCACTAAAATATTTATGCAAAGTTTCAATCCATTTGGATAAACCCTCGAAGAAAAAAGTGAGAAAATTGATTTTGACTAGGGTCGCCCCAAGTCCAAAATTGAAAATGTATTTCCTTCTTGGTTCTTTGCTCAAAAAAATTTTAAGATATTTTATGTGTATTTGTTTTAAGCACTAAAATATTCATGCATAGTTTCAATTCATTTGGATAAACCCTTGAAGAAAAAAGTGAGAAAATTGATTTTGACTAGGGTCGCCCCTAGTCCAAAATTGAAAATGTATTTCCTACTTGGTTTTTTGCTCAAAAAAATTTTAAGATGTTTTATTTGTATTTGCTTTAAGCACTTTAATATTTATGCAAAGTTTCAATCCATTTGGATAATCTCTCGAAGAAAAAAGTGACAAAATTGATTTTGACTACGGTCACCCCTAGTCCAAGATTGAAAATGTATTTTCTACTTGGTTTTTTGCTCAAAAAAACTTAAGGATGTCTTATTTGTATTTGTTTTAAGTACTAGAATATTTATGCAAAGTTTCAATCCATTTGGATAAACCCACGAAGAAAAAAGTGACAAAATTGATTTTAACTACGGTCGCCCCTAGTCCAAAATTGAAAATGTATTTCCTACTTGGTTCTTTGCTCAAAAAAATTTTAAGATGTTTTATTTGTATTTGTTTGATGCATTAGAATATTTATGCAAAGTTTCAATCCATTTGGATAATTCCTCGAAGAAAAAAGTGACAAAATTGATTTTGACTACGGTCACCCCTAGTCCAAGATTGAAAATGTATTTTCTACTTGGTTTTTTGCTCAAAAAAACTTAAAAATGTCTTATTTGTATTTGTTTTAAGTACTAAAATATTTATGCAAAGTTTCAATCCATTTAGATAAACCCTCGAAGAAAAAAGTGAGAAAATTGATTTTGACTAGGGTCGCCCCTAGTCCAAAATTGAAAATGTATTTCCTATTTCGTTCTTTGCTCAAAAAAATTTTACGATGTTTTATTTGTATTTGTTTTAAGCATTAAAATATTTATGCAAAGTTTCAATCCATTTGGATAAACCCACGAAGAAAAAAGTGACAAAATTGATTTTAACTACGGTCGCCCCTAGTCCAAAATTGAAAATGTATTTCCTACTTGGTTCTTTGCTCAAAAAAATTTTAATATGTTTTATTTGTATTTGTTTAATGCATTAGAATATTTATGCAAAGTTTCAATCCTGTTGGATAAACCCTCGAAGAAAAAAGTGACAAAATTGATCTTGACTAGGGTCGCCCCTAGTCCAAAATTGAAAATGTATTTCCTACTTGGTTCTTTGCTCAAAAAAATTTTACGATGTTTTATTTGTACTTGTTTTAAGCATTTGAATATTTTTGCAAAGTTTCAATCCATTTGGATAAACCCTCGAAGAAAAAAGTGACAAAATTGATTTTATCTTCGGTCGACCCTAGTCCAAAATTGAAAATGTATTTCCTACTTGGTTCTTTGCTCAAAAAAATTTTAAGATGTTTTATTTGTATTTGTTAATTGCTTTAAAATATTTATGCAAAGTTTCAATCCAGTTGGATAAACCCTCGAAGAAAAAAGTGACAAAATTGATCTTGACTAGGGTCGCCCCTAGTCCAAAATTGAAAATTTATTTTCTACTTGGTTCTTTGCTCAAAAAATTTTAGGATATTTTATGTCTATTTGTTTAAAGCACTAGAATATTTATGCAAAGTTTCAATCCATTTGGATAATTTCTCGAAGAAAAAAGTGACAAAATTGATTTTGACTAGGGTCACCCCTAGTCCAGAATTGAAAATGTATTTCCTACTTGGTTCTTTGCTCAAAAAAATTTTAAGATGTTTTATTTGTATTTGTTTATTGCTTTAAAATATTTATGCAAAGTTTCAATCCAGTTGGATAAACCCTCGAAGAAAAAAGTGACAAAATTGATCTTGACTAGGGTCGCCCCTAGTCCAAAATTGAAAATGTATTTTCTACTTGGTTCTTTGCTCAAAAAATTTTAGGATATTTTATGTCTATTTGTTTAAAGCATTTGAATATTTATGCAAAGTTTCAATCCATTTGTATAAACCCTCGAAGAAAAAAGTGAGAAAATTGATTTTGACTAGGGTCGCCCCTAGTCAAAAATTGAAAATGTATTTCCTACTTGGTTCTTTGCTCAAAAAAATTTTAAGATATTTTATGTGTATTTGTTTAATGCATTAG
This sequence comes from Chironomus riparius, assembly GCA_917627325.4. NCBI lineage: Eukaryota > Metazoa > Arthropoda > Insecta > Diptera > Chironomidae > Chironomus > Chironomus riparius. The sequence continues at coordinate 35,151,968 of OU895878.1, read as the reverse complement.
AATATTTATGCACAGTTTTAATCCAGTTGGATAAACCCTTGAAGAAAAAAGTGACAAAATTGATCTTGACTAGGGTCGCCCCTAGTCCAAAATTGAAAATGTATTTCCTACTTGGTTCTTTGCTCAAAAAAATTTTAGGATGTTCTATGTGTATTTGTTTAATGCAATAAAATATTTATGCAAAGTTTGAATCCAGTTGGATAGACCCTCGAAGAAAAAAGTGACAAAATTGATTTTGACTACGGTCACCCCTAGTCCAAGATTGAAAATGTATTTTCTACTTGGTTTTTTGCTCAAAAAAACTTAAGGATGTCTTATTTGTATTTGTTTTAAGTACTAAAATATTTATCAAAGTTTCAATCCATTTGGATAAACCCTCGAAGAAAAAAGTGAGAAAATTGATCTTGACTAGGGTCGCCCCTAGTCCAAAATTGAAAATGTATTTCCTACTTGGTTCTTTGCTCAAAAAAATTTTACGATGTTTTATTTGTATTTGTTTTAAGCATTAGAATATTTATGCAAAGTTTCAATCCATTTGGATAAACCCACGAAGAAAAAAGTGACAAAATTGATTTTAACTACGGTCGCCCCTAGTCCAAAATTGAAAATGTATTTCCTACTTGGTTCTTTGCTCAAAAAAATTTTAAGATGTTTTATTTGTATTTGTTTAATGCATTAGAATATTAATGCAAAGTTTCAATCCATTTGTAGAAACTTTCGAAGAAACAAATGACAAAATTGATTTTGACTAGGGTCGCCCCTAGTCCAAAATTGAAAATGTATTTTCTACTTGGTTTTTTGCTCAAAAAAACTTAAGGATGTCTTATTTGTATTTGTTTTAAGTACTAAAATATTTATGCAAAGTTTCAATCCATTTGGATAAACCCTCGAAGAAAAAAGTGAGAAAATTGATTTTGACTAGGGTCGCCCCTAGTCCAAGATTGAAAATGTATTTTCTACTTGGTTTTTTGCTCAAAAAAACTTAAAAATGTCTTATTTGTATTTGTTTTAAGTACTAAAATATTTATGCAAAGTTTCAATCCATTTAGATAAACCCTCGAAGAAAAAAGTGAGAAAATTGATTTTGACTAGGGTCGCCCCTAGTCCAAAATTGAAAATGTATTTCCTACTTGGTTCTTTGCTCAAAAAAATTTTAAGATGTTTTATTTGTATTTGTTTAATGCATTAGAATATTTATGCAAAGTTTCAATCCATTTGGATAACTCCTCGAAGAAAAAAGTGACAAAATTGATTTTGACTACGGTCACCCCTAGTCCAAGATTGAAAATGTATTTTCTACTTGGTTTTTTGCTCAAAAAAACTTAAAAATGTCTTATTTGTATTTGTTTTAAGTACTAAAATATTTATGCAAAGTTTCAATCCATTTAGATAAACCCTCGAAGAAAAAAGTGAGAAAATTGATTTTGACTAGGGTCGCCCCTAGTCCAAAATTGAAAATGTATTTCCTACTTGGTTCTTTGCTCAAAAAAATTTTACGATGTTTTATTTGTATTTGTTTTAAGCATTAAAATATTTATGCAAAGTTTCAATCCATTTGGATAAACCCACGAAGAAAAAAGTGACAAAATTGATTTTAACTACGGTCGCCCCTAGTCCAAAATTGAAAATGTATTTCCTACTTGGTTCTTTGCTCAAAAAAATTTTAAGATGTTTTATTTGTATTTGTTTAATGCATTAGAATATTTATGCAAAGTTTCAATCCTGTTGGATAAACCCTCCAAGAAAAAAGTGACAAAATTGATCTTGACTACGGTCGCCCCTAGTCCAAAATTGAAAATGTATTTCCTACTTGGTTCTTTGCTCAAAAAAATTTTACGATGTTTTATTTGTATTTGTTTTAAGCACTAGAATATTTATGCAAAGTTTCAATCCATTTGAATAAACCCACGAAGAAAAAAGTGACAAAATTGATTTTAACTACGGTCGCCCCTAGTCCAAAATTGAAAATGTATTTCCTACTTGGTTCTTTGCTCAAAAAAATTTTAAGATGTTTTATTTGTATTTGTTTAATGCATTAGAATATTTATGCAAAGTTTCAATCCATTTGGATAATTCCTCGAAGAAAAAAGTGACAAAATTGATTTTGACTACGGTCACCCCTAGTCCAAGATTGAAAATGTATTTTCTACTTGGTTTTTTGCTCAAAAAAACTTAAAAATGTCTTATTTGTATTTGTTTTAAGTACTGAAATATTTATGCAAAGTTTCAATCCATTTAGATAAACCCTCGAAGAAAAAAGTGAGAAAATTGATTTTGACTAGGGTCACCCCTAGTCCAAGATTGAAAATGTATTTTCTACTTGGTTCTTTGCTCAAAAAAATTTTACGATGTTTTATTTGTATTTGTTTTAAGCATTTGAATATTTTTGCAAAGTTTTAATCCATTTGGATAAACCCACGAAGAAAAAAGTGACAAAATTGATTTTGACTACGGTCGCCCTAAATCCAAAATTGAAAATGTATTTTCTACTTGGTTCTTTGCTCAAAAAAATTTTAAGATATTTTATATGTATTTGTTTTAAGCACTTAAATATTTATGCATAGTTTCAATTCATTCGGATAAACCCTCGAAGAAAAAAGTGAGAAAATTGATTTTGACTAGGGTCGCCCCTAGTCCAAAATTGAAAATGTATTTCCTACTTGGTTTTTTGCTCAAAAAAATTTTACGATGTTTTATTTGTATTTGTTTAATGCATTAGAATATTTATGCAAAGTTTCAATCCTGTTGGATAAACCCTCGAAGAAAAAAGTGACAAAATTGATCTTGACTAGGGTCGCCCCAAGTCCAAAATTGAAAATGTATTTCCTTCTTGGTTCTTTGCTCAAAAAAATTTTAAGATATTTTATGTGTATTTGTTTTAGGCACTAGAATATTTATGCATAGTTTCAATTCATTTGGATAAACCCTCGAAGAAAAAAGTGAGAAAATTGATTTTGACTAGGGTCGCCCCTAGTCCAAAATTGAAAATGTATTTCCTACTTGGTTTTTTGCTCAAAAAAATTTTAAGATGTTTTATTTGTATTTGTTTTAAGCACTGAAATATTTATGCAAAGTTTCAATCCATTTGGATAATCTCTCGAAGAAAAAAGTGACAAAATTGATTTTGACTACGGTCACCACTAGTCCAAGATTGAAAATGTATTTTCTACTTGGTTTTTTGCTCAAAAAAACTTAAGGATGTCTTATTTGTATTTGTCTTAAGTACTAAAATATTTATGCAAAGTTTCAATCCATTTGGATAAACCCTCGAAAAAAAAAGTGAGAAAATTGATTTTGACTAGGGTCGCCCCTAGTCCAAGATTGAAAATGTATTTTCTCCTTGGTTTTTTGCTCAAAAAAACTTAAAAATGTCTTATTTGTATTTGTTTTAAGTACTAAAATATTTATGCAAAGTTTCAATCCATTTAGATAAACCCTCGAAGAAAAAAGTGAGAAAATTGATTTTGACTAGGGTCGCCCCTAGTCCAAAATTGAAAATGTATTTCCTACTTGGTTCTTTGCTCAAAAAAATTTTAAGATGTTTTATTTGTATTTGTTTAATGCATTAGAATATTTATGCAAAGTTTCAATCCATTTGGATAACTCCTCGAAGAAAAAAGTGACAAAATTGATTTTGACTACGGTCACCCCTAGTCCAAGATTGAAAATGTATTTTCTACTTGGTTTTTTGCTCAAAAAAACTTAAAAATGTCTTATTTGTATTTGTTTTAAGTACTAAAATATTTATGCAAAGTTTCAATCCATTTAGATAAACCCTCGAAGAAAAAAGTGAGAAAATTGATTTTGACTAGGGTCGCCCCTAGTCCAAAATTGAAAATGTATTTCCTACTTGGTTCTTTGCTCAAAAAAATTTTACGATGTTTTATTTGTATTTGTTTTAAGCATTAAAATATTTATGCAAAGTTTCAATCCATTTGGATAGACCCACGAAGAAAAAAGTGACAAAATTGATTTTAACTACGGTCGCCCCTAGTCCAAAATTGAAAATTTATTTCCTACTTGGTTCTTTGCTCAAAAAAATTTTAAGATGTTTTATTTGTTTTTGTTTAATGCATTAGAATATTTATGCAAAGTTTCAATCCTGTTGGATAAACCCTCCAAGAAAAAAGTGACAAAATTGATCTTGACTAGGGTCGCCCCTAGTCCAAAATTGAAAATGTATTTCCTACTTGGTTTTTTGCTCAAAAAAATTTAAAGATATTTTATGTGTATTTGTTTTAAGCACTAAAATATTTATGCAAAGTTTCAATCCATTTGTATAAACCCTCGAAGAAAAAAGTGAGAAAATTGATTTTGAATAGGGTCGCCCCTAGTCCAAAATTGAAAATGTATTTCCTACTTGGTTTTTTGCTCAAAAAAATTTTAAGATGTTTTATTTGTATTTGTTTTAAGCACTTAAATATTTATGCAAAGTTTCAATCCATTTGGATAATCTCTCGAAGAAAAAAGTGATAAAATTGATTTTGACTACGGTCACCCCTAGTCCAAGATTGAAAATGTATTTTCTACTTGGTTTTTTGCTCAAAAAAACTTAAGAATGTCTTATTTGTATTTGTTTTAAGTACTAAAATATTTATGCAAAGTTTCAATCCATTTGGATAAACCCTCGAAGAAAAAAGTGAGAAAATTGATCTTGACTAGGGTCGCCCCTAGTCCAAAATTGAAAATGTATTTCCTACTTGGTTCTTTGCTCAAAAAAATTTTACGATGTTTTATTTGTATTTGTTTTAAGCACTAGAATATTTATGCAAAGTTTTAATCCATTTGGATAAACCCACGAAGAAAAAAGTGACAAAATTGATTTTAACTACGGTCGCCCCTAGTCCAAAATTGAAAATGTATTTCCTACTTGGTTCTTTGCTCAAAAAAATTTTAAGATGTTTTATTTGTATTTGTTTAATGCATTAGAATATTTATGCAAAGTTTCAATCCTGTTGGATAAACCCTCGAAGAAAAAAGTGACAAAATTGATCTTGACTAGGGTCGCCCCTAGTCCAAAATTGAAAATGTATTTCCTACTTGGTTCTTTGCTCAAAAAAATTTTAGGATGTTCTATGTGTATTTGTTTAATGCAATAAAATATTTATGCAAAGTTTGAATCCAGTTGGATAGACCCTCGAAGAAAAAAGTGACAAAATTGATTTTGACTACGGTCACCCCTAGTCCAAGATTGAAAATGTATTTTCTACTTGGTTTTTTGCTCAAAAAAACTTAAGGATGTCTTATTTGTATTTGTTTTAAGTACTAAAATATTTATCAAAGTTTCAATCCATTTGGATAAACCCTCGAAGAAAAAAGTGAGAAAATTGATCTTGACTAGGGTCGCCCCTAGTCCAAAATTGAAAATGTATTTCCTACTTGGTTCTTTGCTCAAAAAAATTTTACGATGTTTTATTTGTATTTGTTTTAAGCATTAGAATATTTATGCAAAGTTTCAATCCATTTGGATAAACCCACGAAGAAAAAAGTGACAAAATTGATTTTAACTACGGTCGCCCCTAGTCCAAAATTGAAAATGTATTTCCTACTTGGTTCTTTGCTCAAAAAAATTTTAAGATGTTTTATTTGTATTTGTTTAATGCATTAGAATATTAATGCAAAGTTTCAATCCATTTGTAGAAACTTTCGAAGAAACAAATGACAAAATTGATTTTGACTAGGGTCGCCCCTAGTCCAAAATTGAAAATGTATTTTCTACTTGGTTTTTTGCTCAAAAAAACTTAAGGATGTCTTATTTGTATTTGTTTTAAGTACTAAAATATTTATGCAAAGTTTCAATCCATTTGGATAAACCCTCGAAGAAAAAAGTGAGAAAATTGATTTTGACTAGGGTCGCCCCTAGTCCAAGATTGAAAATGTATTTTCTACTTGGTTTTTTGCTCAAAAAAACTTAAAAATGTCTTATTTGTATTTGTTTTAAGTACTAAAATATTTATGCAAAGTTTCAATCCATTTAGATAAACCCTCGAAGAAAAAAGTGAGAAAATTGATTTTGACTAGGGTCGCCCCTAGTCCAAAATTGAAAATGTATTTCCTACTTGGTTCTTTGCTCAAAAAAATTTTAAGATGTTTTATTTGTATTTGTTTAATGCATTAGAATATTTATGCAAAGTTTCAATCCATTTGGATAACTCCTCGAAGAAAAAAGTGACAAAATTGATTTTGACTACGGTCACCCCTAGTCCAAGATTGAAAATGTATTTTCTACTTGGTTTTTTGCTCAAAAAAACTTAAAAATGTCTTATTTGTATTTGTTTTAAGTACTAAAATATTTATGCAAAGTTTCAATCCATTTAGATAAACCCTCGAAGAAAAAAGTGAGAAAATTGATTTTGACTAGGGTCGCCCCTAGTCCAAAATTGAAAATGTATTTCCTACTTGGTTCTTTGCTCAAAAAAATTTTACGATGTTTTATTTGTATTTGTTTTAAGCATTAAAATATTTATGCAAAGTTTCAATCCATTTGGATAAACCCACGAAGAAAAAAGTGACAAAATTGATTTTAACTACGGTCGCCCCTAGTCCAAAATTGAAAATGTATTTCCTACTTGGTTCTTTGCTCAAAAAAATTTTAAGATGTTTTATTTGTATTTGTTTAATGCATTAGAATATTTATGCAAAGTTTCAATCCTGTTGGATAAACCCTCCAAGAAAAAAGTGACAAAATTGATCTTGACTAGGGTCGCCCCTAGTCCAAAATTGAAAATGTATTTCCTACTTGGTTCTTTGCTCAAAAAAATTTTACGATGTTTTATTTGTATTTGTTTTAAGCACTAGAATATTTATGCAAAGTTTCAATCCATTTGAATAAACCCACGAAGAAAAAAGTGACAAAATTGATTTTAACTACGGTCGCCCCTAGTCCAAAATTGAAAATGTATTTCCTACTTGGTTCTTTGCTCAAAAAAATTTTAAGATGTTTTATTTGTATTTGTTTAATGCATTAGAATATTTATGCAAAGTTTCAATCCATTTGGATAATTCCTCGAAGAAAAAAGTGACAAAATTGATTTTGACTACGGTCACCCCTAGTCCAAGATTGAAAATGTATTTTCTACTTGGTTTTTTGCTCAAAAAAACTTAAAAATGTCTTATTTGTATTTGTTTTAAGTACTGAAATATTTATGCAAAGTTTCAATCCATTTAGATAAACCCTCGAAGAAAAAAGTGAGAAAATTGATTTTGACTAGGGTCACCCCTAGTCCAAGATTGAAAATGTATTTTCTACTTGGTTCTTTGCTCAAAAAAATTTTACGATGTTTTATTTGTATTTGTTTTAAGCATTTGAATATTTTTGCAAAGTTTTAATCCATTTGGATAAACCCACGAAGAAAAAAGTGACAAAATTGATTTTGACTACGGTCGCCCCTAGTCCAAAATTGAAAATGTATTTCCTACTTGGTTATTTGCTCAAAAAAATTTTAAGGATGTTTTATTAGTATTTGTTTTAAGCATTAGAATATTAATGCAAAGTTTCAATCCATTTGTATAAACCCTCGAAGAAACAAATGACAAAATTGATTTTGACTAGGGTCGCCCTAAATCCAAAATTGAAAATGTATTTTCTACTTGGTTCTTTGCTCAAAAAAATTTTAAGATATTTTATATGTATTTGTTTTAAGCACTAAAATATTTATGCATAGTTTCAATTCATTCGGATAAACCCTCGAAGAAAAAAGTGAGAAAATTGATTTTGACTAGGGTCGCCCCTAGTCCAAAATTGAAAATGTATTTCCTACTTGGTTTTTTGCTCAAAAAAATTTTACGATGTTTTATTTGTATTTGTTTAATGCATTAGAATATTTATGCAAAGTTTTAATCCTGTTGGATAAACCCTCGAAGAAAAAAGTGACAAAATTGATCTTGACTAGGGTCGCCCCAAGTCCAAAATTGAAAATGTATTTCCTTCTTGGTTCTTTGCTCAAAAAAATTTTAAGATATTTTATGTGTATTTGTTTTAGGCACTAGAATATTTATGCATAGTTTCAATTCATTTGGATAAACCCTCGAAGAAAAAAGTGAGAAAATTGATTTTGACTAGGGTCGCCCCTAGTCCAAAATTGAAAATGTATTTCCTACTTGGTTTTTTGCTCAAAAAAATTTTAAGATGTTTTATTTGTATTTGTTTTAAGCACTGAAATATTTATGCAAAGTTTCAATCCATTTGGATAATCTCTCGAAGAAAAAAGTGACAAAATTGATTTTGACTACGGTCACCCCTAGTCCAAGATTGAAAATGTATTTTCTACTTGGTTTTTTGCTCAAAAAAACTTAAGGATGTCTTATTTGTATTTGTCTTAAGTACTAAAATATTTATGCAAAGTTTCAATCCATTTGGATAAACCCTCGAAAAAAAAAGTGAGAAAATTGATTTTGACTAGGGTCGCCCCTAGTCCAAGATTGAAAATGTATTTTCTCCTTGGTTTTTTGCTCAAAAAAACTTAAAAATGTCTTATTTGTATTTGTTTTAAGTACTAAAATATTTATGCAAAGTTTCAATCCATTTAGATAAACCCTCGAAGAAAAAAGTGAGAAAATTGATTTTGACTAGGGTCGCCCCTAGTCCAAAATTGAAAATGTATTTCCTACTTGGTTCTTTGCTCAAAAAAATTTTAAGATGTTTTATTTGTATTTGTTTAATGCATTAGAATATTTATGCAAAGTTTCAATCCATTTGGATAACTCCTCGAAGAAAAAAGTGACAAAATTGATTTTGACTACGGTCACCCCTAGTCCAAGATTGAAAATGTATTTTCTACTTGGTTTTTTGCTCAAAAAAACTTAAAAATGTCTTATTTGTATTTGTTTTAAGTACTAAAATATTTATGCAAAGTTTCAATCCATTTAGATAAACCCTCGAAGAAAAAAGTGAGAAAATTGATTTTGACTAGGGTCGCCCCTAGTCCAAAATTGAAAATGTATTTCCTACTTGGTTCTTTGCTCAAAAAAATTTTACGATGTTTTATTTGTATTTGTTTTAAGCATTAAAATATTTATGCAAAGTTTCAATCCATTTGGATAGACCCACGAAGAAAAAAGTGACAAAATTGATTTTAACTACGGTCGCCCCTAGTCCAAAATTGAAAATGTATTTCCTACTTGGTTCTTTGCTCAAAAAAATTTTAAGATGTTTTATTTGTATTTGTTTAATGCATTAGAATATTTATGCAAAGTTTCAATCCTGTTGGATAAACCCTCCAAGAAAAAAGTGACAAAATTGATCTTGACTAGGGTCGCCCCTAGTCCAAAATTGAAAATGTATTTCCTACTTGGTTTTTTGCTCAAAAAAATTTAAAGATATTTTATGTGTATTTGTTTTAAGCACTAAAATATTTATGCAAAGTTTCAATCCATTTGTATAAACCCTCGAAGAAAAAAGTGAGAAAATTGATTTTGAATAGGGTCGCCCCTAGTCCAAAATTGAAAATTTATTTCCTACTTGGTTTTTTGCTCAAAAAAATTTTAAGATGTTTTATTTGTATTTGTTTTAAGCACTTAAATATTTATGCAAAGTTTCAATCCATTTGGATAATCTCTCGAAGAAAAAAGTGACAAAATTGATTTTGACTACGGTCACCCCTAGTCCAAGATTGAAAATGTATTTTCTACTTGGTTTTTTGCTCAAAAAAACTTAAGAATGTCTTATTTGTATTTGTTTTAAGTACTAAAATATTTATGCAAAGTTTCAATCCATTTGGATAAACCCTCGAAGAAAAAAGTGAGAAAATTGATCTTGACTAGGGTCGCCCCTAGTCCAAAATTGAAAATGTATTTCCTACTTGGTTCTTTGCTCAAAAAAATTTTACGATGTTTTATTTGTATTTGTTTTAAGCACTAGAATATTTATGCAAAGTTTCAATCCATTTGGATAAACCCACGAAGAAAAAAGTGACAAAATTGATTTTAACTACGGTCGCCCCTAGTCCAAAATTGAAAATGTATTTCCTACTTGGTTCTTTGCTCAAAAAAATTTTAAGATGTTTTATTTGTATTTGTTTAATGCATTAGAATATTTATGCAAAGTTTCAATCCTGTTGGATAAACCCTCGAAGAAAAAAGTGACAAAATTGATCTTGACTAGGGTCGCCCCTAGTCCAAAATTGAAAATGTATTTCCTACTTGGTTCTTTGCTCAAAAAAATTTTAGGATATGGGCGATTCTACGAATGATATTTTCTACAAATTTGTCTCCATATCTATGTTTCTCTTTATCTGCTGCATTACTCCCTACGTTTCATGTATTTAATAGTAGATTTTACCGTGATCTACGTATTGTTCTAACCCAAACATATTAAAAATGGTTAATCAAAGAATTATTTACATTCTACGAAAAATTACTCTGTTTCACACCCTATACTAGTTAGCATCAATTTACAGCTGTAATTAAATTACAGCTGTAAATTACAGATGACGTAAGTCAAGCTTTACGTATTTTGTAAAATTAAAGTACAGCTGTAATTTACAGACACACCATACAGCTGTAAATACAGACACCATAATATTATTAAAAACAATTTTTTTCAACAAACGTATCTGTAAATACAGACCAAATATACAGCTTTATTTACAGATAAAAATTTATAGATTTGTTAATTTCATGACTCTATTGCCAATAACAGCTCTGAAATAGTTCAGAACATTCAAAAACAACCAGAACCAGTCATTGATGAACTTTCAGATCCAAATCAGAGCAATTATCAACAACAAAATCCGTCAATCATTGAAGATTCTGAAAATCATCAGAACATCCAGCAATTTCAGGACTCTATTGCCAATAACAGCTCTGAAATAGTTCAGAACATTCAACAACAACCAGCACCAGTCATTGATGAACTTTCAGAACCAAATCAGAGCAATTATCAAAAACAAAATCCGTCAATCATTGAAGATTCTGAAAATCATCAGAACATCCAGCAATTTCAGGACTCTATTGCCAATAACAGCTCTGAAATAGTTCAGAACATTCAACAACAACCAGAACAAGTTTATTCTTCAGGTTCTGAAAAACCTTCCAAGTAGCTTAAGTCCAAAAAATTAAAATTAGATAAAAATAGTGTAACGTCAGTTGTTGTTAAAGAAAATTTGCAACCTTACAAGAGCAAGCTCCGTAAGAATATTAAGAAGAAAACATATTAATTACCTAACTTTTACATATCACATTTTTTTTTAAGCCTAACAATGAAACAAGATTTTGTAGTCAAATATTTTTTTGTGATTAAAGAAAAAGTAAACTAAACACATAATTAGTAAAATTTGTCTTTATTAGCTTCATGAAATTAACAAATCTATAAATTTTTATCTGTAAATATAGCTATATATTTGGTCTGTATTTACAGATACGTTTGTTGAAAAAAATTGTTTTTAATAATATTATGGTGTCTGTATTTACAGCTGTATGGTGTGTCTGTAAATTACAGCTGTACTTTAATTTTACAAAATACGTAAAGCTTGACTTACGTCATCTGTAATTTACAGCTGTAATTTAATTACAGCAGTACAAACAAAAATTTTTAAAATTTTCTATTTTCAAGTTTTCATTTAAATATCGACAGATGCAACAACATTTGACTTTAGTCAGTTACTTTAAATTATAGCAAAGCATTTGCAATACTCCTGTATCAACAAAACTAAACAGAAAGTTGAAAATTTTGCAAAACAAAAATTGAAAATTTTCTTTTATAGTGTTAGTGTTTTTAGAAAATTCAAATTTTTGACGTTTAAAAACTGCGATATTTTTGTATGAGCACATCTATATATCTTGGTAAAAGCTTCAAAACGATGTCAAAATCATATTTGTGTAAGCCTTAATTAAGCTGCAATTTGGATTCTTCGAAAAATTTCATAATTGAAACAGAGTAACTTGGAGACAATTCCAAAAAAAAACTACAAAATATTAAAATTAAAACCATGAATTTCTCAAGCCATAGCTAAGTAATTTGAGTGCAGATGTAATCATAATTCACAGTTTAACCAATAGAAAAGGAAATGAGAATTAGATTTTTGAAAAACTGCACAAGTGAAAATAAAATAATTAAAAAATTCATGCAATTGACTCCGTGTCAAGAAAGTGTATTTTCATGAAACCTTTTCGTAGAATTGCCCATAATTAAGATATTTGAGAGTTTAATTTTTGGTGTTTTGTAAGATAGTGTTGGTGAATTTCAAATTTAATTTTTCCGTTGAGCAATAATCCTACAAAAATCGTCGATCCCCAAATGACTTTGGATTATAAACGCTCTTTTTTAAAACTCAACTCATCTGGAGAATTGCCAACATACATTTATTTTTGTACCTTTGTAAAAATATAATGTTTCATGTAATAATCGGTTATACTTTCTCATACAAAAGCACTTGCACCTTACGTCGAACATACAAAGAGCATGCTCAGAAAAGTGAGCATATAAGTGAGTCTACTCAAAAATTATACTCATGCAAGCTCATTCAACTGAGCATGCTCAGGAGTTCATTACGAATGTACTCACTTTATTTTTTTACAAAAAAAAAATATAAGCTCACGTGAGTACATTCAACGAGTGTACTCATGAGAATATTAAGAACATACTTATGTGAATTTACTCATATGAGTTCACTTACTGAATATACTCATGAGCATATAATGAGTAAACTCACTTCTGTGTCACACAATTTCACTTACTGAGTTTATTCAAGAGCAAATTGTGTACCTTTTTTAAAAAAATGTCAGCTTAATCGAAAACCTTAAAATAATGATTTTTTAAGGAAGCTGACGTTTTTTAAAAAATGTCAGCTAACTCGAAAACGTTAAATTTGGTGCTCAATAAGATCCAAACTTCAAAGAACTTAGTTCGCCTGTAAAAATATAATAATTTAAGTATGTAAATTATTATATATTTACAGATAATAGCTCCAAGGAAAAGTGTGAGATGACAGAAGTTAAGCAACGCAGAAGATATTTCAACAAGGATGGGTGACCAGATTTATATGTTTCATTCTAAGTATTTGAGATAAAATATTAATAATTTCTAACTCTTTCAAAATTATTCACAGAAATAAACGGAACAGTACTTAATTTCAGCTAACCTATAATACTCAAATTTAGCTTAATTAATTTTTTGAATTTTGCAACTTCACTTGAGTGTACTCATGAGTGGGCTCAGATGAGCATATACTCATAAATATACTCACTAAGTATATATTCTTTGTTTATGAGTATGTACTCTTTGAGAATATTTATAAGTATGTACTTTTTGAGAATGTTCATGAGTATATTCAATAAAAATGTTACATGAGAAAAATGTTGCATGTGAGATGTTACCTTCTCATTTGAGTATGCTCATGAGTTTACTCAATGAGCTTAATACATGTCACATAGGAATGTGCTCACTGAGCATGCTCAAGAAGGTACCGTAAGCGCATCACTGAAACGTATGAAAATGAGCACATTCTCACAAAGGCTAATAGGCTCACAAATAATGTGCTCTGAGCATGCTCATTGTATGTTCGGATACTGCATGCATTTAATGGCTATACAGCAAATCTATAGCCCAATATCTACCAGATGAATAACCAGGCAGATATTTTTAATACATAGGTAATTCCGGGCTCAGATTTTTTAACTATTGATACTTTGGGTTAATTCCGTAAGTTTCAATCAGTAAATAAAGTATTTGACCAAATTGAGAACAAGGTGTGAATATAAAAATTGTTATCTGGAGTTTTATGGACAACTTTGAAAGTTTCATCATCTAAGTTACTCAAAAAAGTTTGATAAGCTTTAATTAAATAACTGTTAAAGGGAGTTGATAGCTGTCATTGCTTCATAGTTCAGAAAATGTCGAAAAATATTGTGATAGCTCAAAATTCAAAAATCTCATTTTACACGGATCGACACAAACAATTACTGAATAAATTTGTTAAAAACAATTATTTAATATTTAAACGTCATTTCTTCACTTTTGTGAGTAAAATGAATTTAGAGTTGTTGGGTAAGATATCAGACATTTGAGAAATACATGGAGACAGACTAATCGAGTATTAAATATAATGTTTTAAATATTACTTTTTAGAATCTTTCTGCCAAAATTTTCCTGAAGAGTATGACGGCTCACTGGATTGTATATCTTTAGCGGTTACTTGCTGCTTTAATAAATACGGAACATTGCTTGCTGTTGGTTGTAATGATGGTCGAATAGTGATATGGGATTGCTTAACAAGAGGTATAGCTAAGATCATTTCTGCTCATGTTCATCCAATTTGCTCGCTTAGTTGGTCCAGAAATGGTCATAAACTATTATCAGCATCAACTGATAATAATGCTTGCATTTGGGATGTTTTGAATGGCGATTGTGAGAACAAATATCGTTTTCCATCACCAATATTAAAGGTACAGTTTCATCCAAGGAATGATTCGAAATTTTTGGTTTGTCCAATGCGATATGCTGCAATTCTTGTGGAAGTCGGAGGAAAACATAAAGTTTTACCCATTGACAGCGATGGTGACTTAAATATTGTTGCAACATTTGATAGACGAGGAGAACACATTTATACTGGAAATGCAAAAGGAAAAATTCTAGTGATGAATACTGATACATTTGAAATAATAGCAAGTTTTAAAATTACTGTTGGAACTTCTAGTGCTACCGCCGTTAAAAGTATAGAATTCGCAAGACGAAGTAATTCATTTCTAGTGAACACAGCAGATCGTGTCATACGTGTTTACGACTCAAAAGATGTTATAGCATGCAAAAAGGATGGTGATCCAGAACCAATTCAAAAACTTCAAGATCTTGTTAATAAAACTACTTGGAAAAAATGTTGCTTTTCTGGTGATGGTGAGTATATTTGTGCAGGCTCAGCTCGACAGCATGCACTTTATATTTGGGAAAAATCTGTGGGAAATCTCGTAAAGATTTTACACGGAACAAAAGGAGAATTGCTTCTTGACGTTGAGTGGCATCCAGTGAGGCCAATAATAGCTAGTATTAGTTCTGGACTAGTTTCAATATGGGCTCAGAATCAAGTGGAAAATTGGTCTGCATTTGCGCCAGACTTTAAAGAATTGGACGAAAATGTAGAGTATGAAGAAAGAGAGTCTGAATTTGATATTTATGATGAAGATAAATCAGTAGATTTAGCAGCTGAAAATAAAACTGAAGAAGATCTTGAGGTTGATGTTGTAACAACAGAACCAATAGCAGCATTTTGTAGCTCTGATGAAGAAGCAGAAGATAGTAATGCATTACAATTTTTACCAATGGCACCGGAAGTTGAAGAGCCCGAAGAAGGTTGGTGTAGTCAAGATGGTGCTGATGCACTTGCCGAGCCGGAACAGCTGTCTAATTCAAGAGATTTTGATTCCATGGAAGGATCGAGTGCAAAGAAACGAAAAATGAGCTCGTACGATATTGAACTCGAAAATGCACCGCCTGACGAAATTCATCCACTTTTACAAAATAAAACAATGAAAGAGAAACAAAATACAAATATGAAAGCAAAAGGTCGACCACGTAAATGAGATGTATAAGTTCTTTTTCCCTATGACATTTAATGATAAGTTAATAAGTAATACATAAAAAAATAAAATCTTTTTCATAAATTTTATTGAAATCTTTTATATTCCAGTTTCAATTGCTTATTTGCAGTTTATTGATAATATCTGATGACTTTTAATACCTTACATTCTATGATTAATAACGATTGAGAAAAAAAAAGGTAGTGGAAACCTATTACGTTAAGAAGTAATAATAATAAAAAAAAAAAAAAATAGATAACATAGATATATAGTTGAGAGGAATGTAGAGTAAAGGTACAGAAGAGAAATAAGTACTTATCATGCTGGCTTTTACAGAAATTATAATTTACAATAGGCATGAAACAGTTTCTCACTATCTTTTATTTTTTTTAACATAAAACATAATTGAGACATTCCTCAATTTATTTAGATAATGGTGGTATGTATGCACTTTCAGATAAATATCAAATTTTGCTTCCTAATTCTTGTCAAACTCAATTTTTGCAAACTCTTTGATGTCGTTTGATAAAAATAGCAAGAGGAATCGTTGACTGAGTTGATCTTGTTTATGACGGCACAGAGCAGGTGCAAAAATTTTTGCTGTGAATAAAGTTATGAATGTCATTAATTAAGTTAATTGTATAAATCAATCAAATTACAGCCCACACATTTATGTTAAAATTAGAAGGCATCATGCATATAATCATACCTATAGACCTGTCATCCATTCCGTTGGTCATATAGTTTCTTTGAATCTCTTTCAGAAACATTATTAGGTATAGAAATATTTTTCTATTCAATAGAGGTATTTTATTTTGAACCAATTCGCGACATCTCTCAAAGTTAGGTAGATAGATGGAAAGCTCTCTTTCAGTAATTGTCACTAATGGCTCAGGTGATGATTCGAAAATTTTTAATAAAACTTCTGCAGCTGTTTGTGGAGTTCCAGGAAATGGTTCAACAGACCACGTATCTAGCCAATCTCGAATCGCACAAATTCTTGGACTTAAACGATGTTTTCTTAAAACATGAAAAAGATGGGGGATGTTTAGGCCATTACGATACAAGTAATCAATCATTAAATAAATTTCACGTGGACCCTTTGCACTGTTGTAAAATGGTATTAAATTGTTTACGTCACATTCAATCTCATTGAGCTCTTTCAATGAATACTCTAATACAGGCTTATTTAATTTCATTAAAGTGTCTAGTCTCAGACCAAATACACTTGGCTGATATTCTCCAAAAATTGTTATAAATATATCTCGTCCATTTTCAATGTGTAACACGAGAATATCGAGTGGACCTTTTACACCAGTTTTTGCATCGCACAGTTTTTTCATTATCTCCGGTGCTGCAATTTCATCTATGAAAATATCAATGCGAATACTTAACGAATTTCCTGTCAGCAATTCACCTTTCGGATGTGAAATTTTAATCCAATCTTCACAAACTTTCTCTCGTTCATTGCGTTGATTGTCGGAAGATTTTGGAAGGAACTTAAAATGAGCTGGGAGGTGACAATTATTTGCAACCAACAATTCACGACTATAATGCTCGTGATATTGTATGATGCCAAAATCTAAATCTGTTTCGGCTACAACCAATTGTGGCTGATTATCATTCTCAAATTTATCGACAGTTTTAAGAACTTCTTCGTGAATTTTCTTAAACTTTTGTTCATCTCGTGTTAAAATATAGGAAATAAAGACTCCATAAACTGGCTTATGATCACTCATTCTTAATTGCATTATGCTATTGTAAGCCAACTGTTCAATTCTTGAGCCCTTCCAAAAGATTCTATCGCACCAGGCTGGAGCACGAGATTTTTCACTCGAATCCCATTCATCTGTTCCTGGATCGTATTTGTATGTTGCTTTAAAAGTAATCTTTCCTTCCTGAAAATCCCTAAAAACTCTTTTTTTCTGCTTTTCAATATGCAACTGATCAAAATAGAACCATTTGTCATAACTACAAAACATTTTAATTTGGTCATCATCTGCGATTGTTATTCGATAGTTGAGATCGCCAATCCAAAAGATTTGATCATGCTCAAGAATATTTCGGCTTTTAAATCCATCATTAAATTGCATTCGTCTTAATATTTCGTCATGGTCTAAACAAATTTCATTATTTCTGCACTATTTTCAATTTGAAAGCAATTATAAATTAACATAATACATACCTTCGTTTCTTCGTTCAAATTCTTGAACATGAGCAGCTAAATGGGAATTGACAAAGCATAAACATGTTTCGTTTAGTTGAAAACTTGCTCCAACTCCTCCCTTATTGCCAAATTTTAAAGTTCCTGTGCCCACCATAGATGTACAAATTTTAGAAATTGAAGATCGAATTGACTTCTTGACCAAAATTGTCAACATCATTCCAACAAGTCTAACAGTTACTAGTTCTTCGTATATATCCGATGGATGTGCTCCTTCCAATATTTTTGCAATCCAGTTATAATCAGGACGTGTTTCACTCTTAATAATTGTTTCAGCAGACATATCGATTTCTTGTAAACCGATACAATAGATATCCGGTGCATCATTTGTAGTAAATAAAAGCTCTCTTAAGCTTAAATCTTCGACAGGTTGATTAAGATTCACATTCCATGTTGCACAATAAACTTTATATGGCTCATACATTGTATACTCAGGTTTTCTCCGCTCCAATTCCTCACGAAACTTGGACTCGCGATTTTTGGGTGGAAATTTATTACTTGCAATGTTATAATCAATCTCTGTGAAATCGGAGCTTTTGTAAGCTTGCAACCATGAAAAGTCTCCATTTTCTTCTGTATATTCTAAGGATGAACAAAAGCAAAAGTTTAGATAATTTAATAGCGGCATGTAATATGAATATTCTAATGAGTAATATGTACCTTGAATTAATCTTTTCAATATTTTCTCAAAAACTTCTTTGCTTCTTAACGTTTCTTCATCTGGATAGTAATAGTACGTCAAATTCTCATTTCCGCTCATTATTTGAAATTGATGTGATGAAACTCCATATCCAGCAGTCGAATTGTCAATCAAAAATGTTTCATTTATTGGAAGAACTGAAGTAATATGTAGATCCGATAGATTAATTGGTGGGTAATTATAACAATCAAATGAGAAGAGAGCTGATGAACTGCCTGATTTTACAACAGCTAAAATACGATTTTGATGTTCTGCTCCAACAATCTGGTATGCTTCTAAAATCTGTAGAAAGAATTTATAAAAAGAAAATAGGATTATTAAACTATTGAGATAATAATAAAAAAAAAAAAAAAAATTTTATCCTTACAGCCACAACAACTTCACCCTGTCGAAACTTCTTTTCCACAGTTAAGAAAGTGGCATGCTTTATATTATCACTCATGATTCTTTAATAACTTATCATTCTTTGAGTCTATTTAATTAAATTTGTAGAAAGAAACAAACTATATTATTAGAGGGGAACGTCATCAACAACAGACAGACATACATGCCCCATAAAGTGAATGAGTAGACATTCTGTAAAGGAAGCTGCTTTTAAGCGTAAAAAAAATTGTAAACATAAAAATGCTGTGCTCAAAAATTAATTTACTTTGTAAGTTGAATCAAATTAATTATGTTTAAAACTATTATTAATTACTTATACCTATTACGTTCTATTGTTATTACAGCAAATTTAGCAACAACTCGGTTTGTTCCTGTCGCTTTTTTGAAAAATTTTCCATCTCCTCCAAAATATGACCGTAATTTTGAATAACTAGCACTATCACTCCTTAATATTAATTAATAACATTTTCTACAGATGTCGAATTCGTTGAAAGACCTAAACTACGTTTTTTTGAAAAGGTGCCGCAGTACGTAGCGAACTTAAAGCCACCAAAAATGCAAAAAGTAAATTATTCAATATCAATGAAATTGTAAATTAGATTATGATGTTTTTAACAGCTAGTAGTATGCTAGTAGCTTAATAGAGTTAAAAAGTGAATTTTTTTGGCTCACTAGCATCACTAGTAGCTTGTTAAAAAAGTTTAACTGCAAAGAAAATATTCAATTTTTTCAAGTTAATTAAAGGAATTTCCCTTTTCTCTTGATTATGTTTCACTTACAATGTTCTTTTACATCGTATTTTATATGTTAATTCAGAAAATGATTATATTTTTGTTAGAAGCCATGCTTTCCCGAGTCTGTCTCGTCCCGATCTAGAGACCTATAATTATACTAGATTTTATTCAAGACTTTCTGGGAAGTTTGTAGAAGACTGAGAAATCGAGAAAGCATACTGGTAGCTTAGTAAAGATTCCTTAAAAAATTTTGAGTTCAATATAACTCTCCAAAGCTAGTAGCTTAGTATCGAGTATCGAGAAAAAAATACAGGGTAACTAATATTTTAAATGACACTTTTAGAGATTAAGATATATGAGAGGTCCAGAAGAGGTTCACAATTTTCTTTTGCACGAGCAATATGGAATTCAAGCTATTGGTGGTGGACGTATGCGATGGGGTCATTTTGAGATGCTTCGACTTAGCATTGGTCGCAAAATGGATACAAATAAAATGTTTGCAATATGGAGAATAGATGCTCCTTGGCAGCCAGGTAAAAATCCTTAATATAATTAAATCATAATATATCAATTTGTTAAAAATTACATTATAGTAACGAGAAGAGGACAAGGTCAGCGTTTGGGTGGTGGAAAAGGAGCAATCGATCATTATGCAACTCCTATTAAAAAAGGAAGAATAATTGTTGAGCTGGGCGGAAAATGTGAATTCGAAGAAGTAGAAGAATTTCTTCAAAAATATGCCAATCAACTACCGTTTCCAGCTAGAGCAGTTTCCCATGAAATGCTTCAAAATGAAAAGAATCAAATCGATGAACTTGAAAGAGCAAACATCAATCCTTACACTTTAAAATATGTTATTCAGAATAATTTGGGAGGGTGCCATAAATGGCTTAGACCAATTGATCATAAACAGTTTGGAAAATTTGAGTAATTTAACTCAGAAGCTCAGAAATAAATTTAATAGTCATAAAAAATTCTATTTATTGTATAAAATCATCAACTTTATTGCTCATTATATGCTTATTGTATGCACGAGACCTGGTTTTCTTCAATTCAGCAATTTTTTTGTTATATTTGTGTCGCTTTTTTGACATATCAACATTTTCAACAAACGACTTCATTACATCCTTTAGTTCATTATATATTTTTTCGAAACTGATTTTCTCATTTTCAATATCAATTTTTTTACACAATTTTTTTAAAAATGTCTGCTTTTTGTATTTTCTAATCATTTTACAGATTTTGGGTGATGTCTGCAAAAAACATGAACTATTATACATAATATTGATGATATAGTGATCTGAGATTTTTTCATTTCTATCGATTTTGTAGCTTACATTATTATTATTTATTATTACATGATCTATGATCGACGAGGCATTTAAATTTTTTTTATTTGGCCTTGTTGGATCTTTGACAATTTGTCTAAAACCATGTTCACTTAATAAATTATAATATTTTTTAGCTGATACAGTTTTTGTCGCAACATTCAAGTTTATGTCACCTACTATAATATTATTGCAGTTGTAATTTAAGTGTTCATTAATGTACTCATCCAATATTTCAAAAAATTCATTGCTTTTTTCTTTTGGTGATTTATAAATTACCGTAATATCTACAACTTTTTCTAATAATATTCTGATTGTCAATAGCCACGTTCTGCTTTTAAATTTAGCGCTAATTATTGAATATTTAAAGTCTTTTTTAATAAAAAATGCAACCCCACCAGTGTGAGTCGAATCTGAATCACATCTTATCAGTTCATATCCTTCAATATCAATTTCCCTATTTATTACATCTATTGTAGTATGAGTTTCCGATAACGCAATTAAAAACGGTGTATAATTTTTACAATAATCCCGAAATAGTTCTAAATTATTTCTCAGACCTTGAGCATTTGTGTACATTATCGGAAATTCATCTTGCTATTTAACCATTGACATAAGATAGTTATATTTTCTCAAATAACATGGGCACTCAAAATCATTCATACTATGATTAATGTCAAACTTTTTTCCCGATTTAATTTCTTCATTTGCCCTTTTACAATTTATACACGATGGTTTATTTTCCTTACAATCTTTCACATGATGGTCCTCTCCGCAGTTGAAACATGTTTTCACAAGACTCTTGCAGTCCTTCTTCACATGGTTGAAGGAGAAACAGTTGAAGCACTTTCCAACGATGAATCCATCAACAATTCTTGGTTCTTGATACCGGTATTTAATCCTTCCCTTACTCATTGCAAGATCATATGATTTTTCATCAACTTCCACAATAAAGTGAATTTTTGTGTCAACTTGTTTGCCACTAATGCGAGCTTTCATAAATTTTATGACCTTACAAGTTTTTGCTTGGTCAAGATATATATTTTCTTGTTTGACAACTTCTTCAATTGATTCATTCAACAAGTCATCAAAATTTGACCAAATTTCAACATTCAGCACTTTAAATCTACGATTTTTTTTATCTGGCACAGTTATTTCACAAATATTTCCATATTTCTTTTTTGCGACCTCAGCGAATTTTTGCTGCTCATTTTCGTTCTCACAAACTGCTATCAACTTGTCGTCACCAGCATTTATAATTTTTGCAACATTAACTTCATTTGGGACATAATTTTTTAACATTTCTTCTTTTAAAGTGCCAACATTGTTCTGTGGATTTGTTTTTAACACCACAGAAAAAAGTGGCCGATTTTTTTTCTTGTTTGTAACTGTTTTCCATTCTTCATCCTGGTATTTTTTGGCAATAAAATTTATTTTATCAACTTTTGATTCAATTGTTTTTGATCTTTCATTACAGTCCGTGACTTTGCTAGTGTAAAATGCGTTATTTACACAGAATTCTCCAATACTTTTCTCAATTTTCTGTTGTTCTTCCGGCAACAAATCGACCTTTCCATTGATTACGGTAAGCTTGTCACTTATTCCAATGAGAGATTTTTCCACGTTTTCATGATTCAACTCTAATTTTTCAACTTTGGCTGCTGTGGTCAAAACTTTACCAAATGTCAAGCTGTGATTATTACACACACTGTCAATGAGGGATTTAACCAGCTCTTTTGTTCTCACTATTAGGTGAATTTCCTTTTTACAAAACTCACAAACAAATTTCCAGTCCTCTCTATTTTTAATACTCATCATGAACTTTTGCCAATGCTCAAATTCTTCAATTCCTGCACATTGTGGATGATAACATCCCTGGCAGTGGATACATTTCACAATCAAGTCATTTAGCGGAAACACTTCTTTTCTTTTACACACATCATTTGAACAATACGGTTGTTTATTCACTTGCATTTCGCTTACACATATAACAGATATGTCAAGTCTGCTGTTTTCCTCCTCCGACTCACTCATTTTGTAATTAAACCTCACTTGCTTACTCTTCAAAAAACTTTTAATTTATTTAATTGGATAATTATTTCTTTTTGCGACCGTACTGTGTGACAGTACGATAAAGACAAATTGAAAACTAAACTCGCAAAAATTCCTAAAAAGCATTCCTTTTTTTGAGATTCCCGAATTGTCGTAGAGAACATAAACCAACACATGTAGAAAGGTATCTTTAAAAAAAATTGATAAGACTTATCTGATTTTTATACAAGCAAAATGAATGTAAAAGTGCAAATGATAAAACAGTTGATTTAAGGTGGGTAATTTACAAAATTATTAATTGATGAGGTAATTTTTTATATGAATTTAAATAATAGCGTTATGGTTTTGATAAAAAAAAAACTTATAACTTTGAATTGAAAGATTTTGTTACATACACGCCCAAGTTTCGTAAAACTACCTTTCCATATCAAAATTAACATGAACATTATTTTTTTAGAATGGGAAATTTAAGAAAAATTATAATTTTCTTTTTCTTGACGATTCTATTAATTGAGCTAATTGAATGCGTTCCAGCAGTTAATGAAGAAGAATCGATCATCATTGCAGTAAATAGTTGTGAACATGAAGAGCTTTTAACCTGCACAAATGATGATGATGATGAATGTGAAAAAATTAATAATGAACGCAATTTAAAAAGACAAAAAATTTGTGAAACAAGTCCACAATGCACGTTTTGTAATTTTGATACACAGCCTGAAATTTCAGCTTTAAATGAAACAGATTTATTTATTGAACCAGAAATTGTCCCAACGCTGAGTCCACTATCTGAAATGTCAGCTGAAAAGAATAAACCAATAAACGAAATAATCACAATCGATGCGGACATTTCTACAGTTACTGAAAATCAGTCGATCAATAGGAATGATAAGGAACCTGCGAAATTGATAGAGAGAAATATTGTTATCGCAAATGATAATGAAACGCATTATTATCGAGGATATGTAGATCCATCGTCAAATATCACTACCATAATACGCTTGACAAACTTAATAAATAACACAAATGTTATCAACATGCCGACTACATTAAATAATACCAATATAAATAACATTCACATATACAGTAATAAAACTTCAAACAATGGTGGAAAATTTGGATTGGGATATACGGAAGAGGGTGCTTGTTGCTGGACAACCAAACCAGGAACTCGATGTAAGAAAACCACCGTTGGTCCAAAATGTGAACATAAAAAAGTAAAAGTCTGTGGAAAACAGTGTACTAAAAAGATGATCCATCAAAAAAATCCATGCAATAATATACCTCAATGGCCTTATATTATTTGTCCACAACAAATGAATTCAGGCTTACCACAATATTATCCACAATTCTCTCCTCCCACATATCCCCAATTTGACGATGAATTCGATGACGATGATGATTTACCATTATTTCCAGAGGATGAAGAACTACTGAAAGCAGAATCAGGATGGGTCGTAATGCAAGAAAAGTGTAAAATTGTTAGTGAAGATGGCTTACACATTTCAAACTGCACAGAAAATAATATTGAATTTGAACATCCATATGCAAGAAACTCAATTGGTGATCAGCAAAAAAGAAGTGCTCGTCATGCAGGAAAATTTCCACAAAATATGCCAACACAAAATTCTTTCATGCCTCCTCAATTTTATGGATACCCAATAATGCAACCTCTTTACTTCCAGCCAATCCCAATTTATATACCTCAATACTATCCACCACAGCCATTATTGAACAATTATCCTCAACAAATTCCATTCCCACCACTAGATTCTGATCAGTACTATGAAGAACCAATCATTCAACAAAAAGCTATTAATCCTTATAAAAAATCAAGAAAGCATGCAAGAAAACATCCAATTGTAGTCGAGCATGATGAAGAATTATAAAACTTGTGTTATTAATCGCAATAACTTCAAAAAATATATAAAAATTATAGCTACATATTTATTGCCACACATTAGCACACATGATTTAAAAGTGTTCATTTATTTATTATGTACATAAATACTATAGAATTATTTATAAATTATGAGAATGTTTAAATCAAAAAATTACTTCATTTAGAAATTACTCATCGCACATCTATAAACATTTAGCATTAGACTGAGAATAAACGTGATTTTGGCATCAAAAAATAAATAAGGAAATTTTGTTAAATTCTCAAACATTTAAAATAAATCTCATTTTTGAAATGACCCCTGACGCATGCTGATATGATTTAAATTTCTTAAAATAATTGCACATGAAATATCAGTTTTGTGAGAATTTTCAACTAATACGGACCGAAAAAAATAAATATGAAACTACGGATACTTATTATTCTAGTATCATTCAAGTGTATGTTAGCGCAAGATGTCAAAGTGCCTGAAGATCTTTTAAAACCAAAAACTACAACACTAGGGTATGAACATGAAACAATTCAGTTTACTGATATTGAAATAAATACTGAAATTACAACGACAACCACAAACGATTTTGTTGAAGACACTACAATAGGTTCGTTAGATCATAATCCAAACAATCCAAAATCAGACAAACTTACTGATAATAAACTTCCACTTTATGTCTATCCACAATATCCGAATTTATATCCAAACTATTTGCAAAATCTTCAATACGAAACACCAAACTGTAATCAAAATCCACCATCATATCCAGTTGTAATACCACCAATTTATGATTCGAAAACTGTTGAGCCAGATATTGAAGAAAATATAGAATGTCCAATTGATTTTATTAAAAGCGAATCAACTTGTATTCCGCTCCATTCTAATAACTGTCCATTCAATTATATTTGGAAAAACGATAGATGTGTCTTATCACAAACTGTATGCCCGCTGAACTTTGAATATGATGGTACGTCATGTGTGGAGCGACAAGTTTGTCCTCCAAATCATGCTTGGAAGAATGGAAAATGCGTATTACCAGAACCAACATGTCCTATTGGTTGGCAGTGGAATGGAAATACATGTGAAATAATAAACATTCAGTGTCAACCTGGATTTATTTTGAAAGGCAAAGAATGCGTTCTTGAAAAAATCACATGTCCAAATGGCTTCAATTTAGTTAATGAACAATGTGTTACACCTCCTCCTGTTTGTATGCCAGGTTATGAGCTTCAAGAGACAGGGTTTTGCTTACAAATCAATAAAAAGTGTCCTCCGGGAACAGTAATGATTAATGAAAAGTGTCAAGAGACAACAGTAAGCTGCTTACCAGGATATGAAAAAATTGGAAATCAATGTTATAAAATATTAGAAATTCCTACAATACCTCCTCCTTCCTTAGAAATTGCCACCACAACTAAACGAGCTATTATTACTCATCCAATTGATACACCATCCGAATTAACAACAGAATCTATTATTCCAGACATTCCTCCACCACCATTGACCAAAATTTGTCCCGATGATTTTATCTTTCATAATAGTCAGTGCTACAGATGTCCATCAGGTTATTCATTATGCAATGGAATGTGCTTAAGAAATGTTGCTCCATGTCGTCCGAATTATTCGACGATCCCCATGCCAATGCCACCAAACTTTTATCCAAATATTCAAATACCTAACATTAATATTCATTTAAATATTCCCAGTCATGACATCCCAAAACTTTCACCTCGACGTTCTGATAAAGAACCTATCAATGTTATAAATCATATTGAGCCCATTAATAATACAATTTACAATATCAATAATATAACACATCCTGTAACTTTAAATAATGTCAATGAGAACAACATTTTCGTATACACCGATACTCAGTGTGCAGATGGAAAAATTCGTACAACAATAATCAAAAATAATCAGACCATAATGGGATGCAATGATAGTGATAGTAGTTTGAAGCTTGAAAATTCACCAGAAAAAACCACAACAGAAGAGTCGGATGTTCGAGAAGAGGAAATTACTAAATCACAAAAGTGCTGTGAGGTTGTAACACCTAGGTACCTAGCATGTTCTACATAATATAATAATCCTTATGGCATTTGATTATTAACGATTGAAATTCGATTTTAGACGTTGCAAGAAAAGATTCACAAATCAATGGATGTGTACTCATAGAAGATACAAACATTGCGGCGAAATTTGCATAGCTAATCGTCTTTATATTAAACCTCCTGCAACAGTTTGGTCTAACCAAATCTTGACGATTGCACCATCTCCAATTCAAACTTATATTAAACCCTGCTTTGGTCATGATTGTCCTAGTGTTGGTAAGTACAAAAAAAATCTTAAGTTTAATAATTTGAAACAGAGCTAATCGAGAATCGTGAATTTAAAATAAAGATTGCACTGGATGTATCGATGGAAGCTTTAATTGCTCACCGCAATGCTATACATATCCATGCTATGGAGATGGATGTACTTATATTGACCAAAATCAATTCTGTGAAAATTATAGCGATAAAGAATTCTGCGATTAAACTTAAAAAAAAAATATGTCCCGTTAGCATTAAAATAAAAGGTAAATTTTTCAAAAATATATAGTCATACTTTATTGACTCTATTGAGCTAATTTATCTAAAAAAAATTATCAGTTACTTGATGTTTTCATGTCTAATTGTTCGCTAAACTTTATATTGCATACAATAATAGTACATATTAATTACTTATAATCAGCGAATGACTGATAAACATTACTTAATCAATTAATAAATTTTATTATTTTTTAAATTGCATTGCCTTATGACATACTCCAAAAAATATTAAAGTCAAAAGCACAAAATAAAATAAAATAGTTTATTCAAATCACTGAAAGATTCTGCATTGCACTCATTTATGTTAATTTAATTAAAATTGATTTTTATTACTTTTAAGAAAACATAAATTTCATGGTATCGTGTATAAATAACTAATGGTCCACGAAAATATAATAACAAAAACTATGTGTTTAAACTTTTTGAACTATTTACCAACCTTCTAATGCTCGTTTTATCAATTTGGATCTTATTTGGCAATTAGCATTGAAGGGCGACAACTTTAAATGAACACGAGTGACTAACAATAATTACATTAACATAATTTAAAAACAAAAAAAAAACATTGATAAACTACAAGTACGGCAATAACTATAAGTTTCCTTTTTATGTTTATATTCATTTTGTTTAAATTGTAAAGGATACTAGAAAACAATTTGATGAGAATTATTGTGATGTTGGCAGATTTATAAGAAAAACTTTTTTGTTTTCTTATTTTTCCCCTTTCCTCATTTATTCATGCCCAATTCGTGCAATTCTTGATCTTCATCTACGCTGTCTTCGTCATCCGAACCATGAACCGAAGGAGCTGGAGTTGTGTGACGTGACGAAGATGGTGAAGGGGGTGCACTTACTGGTCGTGTATAATAATTAAAACTGTTTGCACGACTGTAGACACTTTCACCAATTTCGTCAATATAGTCTGTATAGACTGTTTGCAATGCCTTAACTCGAGCATGACGATAGTACTGCAATTTGGAATTATATAAAAAAAAACAGTAATTAATTAATTTATTTCAGCATGATAGAACAGTTTGATTTAGCCTTACGATTCCTAGATTCTTCCAGTCAAGCAAATCACTTAAACGCTCAGTTCTGTTACGCATAATAATACGCTGACGACGATTAAGTTTGGAGAAATCAAACATAAATTGTGCCAATTGTTGAATCGAGTTTTCTAATCCAATAAATCTTCTATCGACGATGTAAATTCCGTAAGATTTAGGATCAGTAATGTGCTCATGCATAAAACAACCAAAGCCTGATAAATTTGTTGTTACACTAGGAATACCCATTACTGTACATTCAGCTGGCGTGTAGCCCCAAGGCTCATAGTATGAGGGAAAAACTCCTAATTGTGTTAAATTATTAAGTCAGTATCTATTAACCATGTAATTAAGCACTGCTTACCTAAATGACATCCACGAACAAACTCTTCGTATTCCAAACCGAATAGTGGATTTGTAGAATTCAAAAACTCTGGATGAAAGACAATTTTAACGCGATCGTTGACTGTATTGAAAAGATTACAGCGACGAATCCTGTTGAATAATCGAAATATCATTAGACTTGATTATTTCCATAATTATAAATAATCATTCAAAGAGGTTGATATTTAAATAAATAAAGAAGAAAAATCGCAGACGATAAGGAAGTGTAAATTCATTGACAGATCAGAATTGAAAATAAACAGATCGTAAAGTATTGTTGCTTTTTTGCAACAGATGAACTTGACTCCTTTTGGCTCATAGCCACAAAATTAATTAAAATAATGTTAATTTTCTTACGAATTCAAGACAGGATCATTCCAATCGTCAACAATATTATGAGTAGTCACAGGTGGCATGCCTTGCCGTTGAAGAGAATAAAGACAGCGCTTTATTTTAACAACATCTTCTTTTGTGAGCAACTGATTGCTATCTGGTAGACGTCCACTATATAGGTTTATATAAAAATTATGTTTCTAGTTAAGAAAATTGATAAAGAAGATAATAAGACGTGACTCACGCTAAACATGTATCGTACATGCGTTTGCCAATTTGTTGTTGAATATTGTTAATTGTATCACGCAATTGCTTAGTAACTGCATGACCACGAAGTGATTCTACGTTAAAGTTATTTGTTTTTGCAGGGAAAATTAAAAATGCAACAACTGTTGTATCAGGCATTGATGACTATTAGTTAGAATAGAAAAATACGATTAGCTTTTCATTCAATTATGTCCTAATTAACAAGCTTATCAGTCACCTTGAGATGATGGTTTAAACGAGCAAGTGCCTCAATGAAAATATCAGCACCCTTATTACTAAATTCATAACGTCCAGCGATGAAAAAGTAAAGTGTCTTATCCAAATTGAAGTCAAAATGCCCAAAAAAGTGACCACGAACGAATTCGTGAATTTTGTCTTTTGCCATAGCATGCAAGTTTTGGAACTCGTGAATAGCTGAGAATTTTTTCACATTCAAACCATTTGGAGTAATGAAATCAGGACGTCTTTTCAAAAGATGCTCAGCTTCATAGCCTGTAATTTCTGAGACAGTTGTAAACACGTGTGACAAATGAGCACCTCCACGTTCTAAGCAGTATCTGCAACGAGATGTTTTTTTTTTTGTTTTGTTATTGTAAATAAAATTGTTTTGAAAGGAAAAATAAAAAAAAAAAATATAAGAAAGGCTAACAATAACACAATACAATATTGTCTGATTATAGAACAAGTCTGATAGTTTAGTAATAATGAAAAGAAATATCAGAAAATATCACATACCGATGATAAATCTGGCGTTTTCCTGCTTCTTCATCAACAGAGAATTTGTCCAGATTATTATAAAAGTCGGTGTTGCCAGCGCACAAATATCGTCCAAGTAAAGTAGCATGAGTCGTAAATACAGTCGCTACATCAATTTGTCGAGTGCGGATTGCAATCAAACCAACGCCAGCTTGCCACTCATGAAAATGAGCTACAATTTTTGGCTCAGAGAGACCGTGATCTCGCGAGAATTTTTCAGCAGCAACTTTAAATTCACCAATGAAATGTGCAATCATGTAGCCAAGTATAACAGCATCATTACATTCAATGTCCAAATGTGGAATTCCAATATTACACTTTTGCCATAATTCTTGTCTAAATTCATCCAATTTCCATGCTGCTGATCCAATATCGAATAAGATAATTTGTGGATTTCCATCGACAAGCCAGCGCCCACAATGAATCTTATAGCCAACAGTTCTCATTGCATTCACAGCCCATTGAAATGGTGAATTATTAGGGAACTCGCACTATAAGATTAGATAAACTTAAATTTTTAATTGTTGCAAAAATATGTTTGAGACTTACCTCTTCAACTTCTTGTCGAGCACTTTCTTCTTTATATGGTCCCATCAAGCAGTATTGATCTCCAAGCTCTTCAGTTGATACAAATGCTTTTGATCTGATGACAGTGTAAATACCACCGACCTTGTTTGCCGCTTCCCATGCTACCTCAAATGTAAACCGATTCTCTGACGACGCAGTGTGACCACGATCAAGAAAATCCAATAAATCAGCGCCAGACTCAACACGTGAAATGCGGCGACTCATTTTGATAACTTAATATTGTTATTTTTAATACAAATTGCTTTTGATTTCCACTGACTGCTGATGCTAGTTGTGACGATCTATGACGTGCAAAAAAGAAAACAAAACAAATATAAAATTAAAGATCTGAATTCACGTACTCAGTGTAACAACACTTAAACTTAATAATGAAAACAAAAGCGTCTGGTAGTAATTCATTGTACGATAAAGTGAAATTTCATTGACCCTGACCTACGAAGAATAAGCAGTAATGACAGTGAAAATCAAGATCTTGCGATATAATTAACCGAGATGATTAGGAAGCTAATTATTACAATATTAAATTTATTCGGTTTTATTTATAGAATGTCAAATTATTCTCTTGACATTATCTATGATGGAGAACAACTATAAAAAGTGGGAGTATTATGTTACCGGCATTAGAAATTCTTCTTAATTTTATTTCCAAGGGCTATTAAAGGTTATTCAGTTTAATATTGTATTGCATTTTACAGTCAGACGGGATAAAGAAATAGAAGACGAGTGTAGGAAGTACTTTTTCATAAGTGCGATGCCGAATTTTAACAACTTTAATCGCACTTCAATTCACTTTCATTTTTCTCAAAAAAAAAACTTTTTAATGCGACATCACAAGAAATATGAAAAAAATGTCTGCGAGACTATTAAATAATCTTAATGTGTGCAACCTTTCAATATCAGGCAGATGAAAGAAATTAGTATATGAATTAAAGAGAAGATTATGCAGGCTACGAGATATTTTTTACATTCACTTTTTGTCACTTATTCAGCGTTCTTACATTTATAAAACCGGTTGTAGTTGAAAGAACTTTAGTTGCACGCACTATAAGCATGAATCTTTTTAAATCCACTACTAATGATTATATTTTAAGACAACATATTCTGAGGAAATTCTAAAAAGGTCATGACAAGGACATACTTACTAAAAATATTGTCTTATAAGAATTTTTGTATGAAAACTATTGTTTAATAATATGACAATATGTTTATTTTGTGCACTTTTATTTAATTATTGTATCAAGTTTAATTAATCTGCTTATTATTCTACACTTTAAAGTTAAAATACTTTTTATTTTAAGAATTTATGTACGAGTTCTCCGACAGAACAAACACAAATAACCAATTTTCATAGCAATTTGATTTATTCGTAAACCCTGAAACATTTGTAAGGTCTACAAAAATTCAATTTTTTTGCGTACGTTATTATCACGAACTCGTTTTTAATGTTTTTATATTCACACCATTTTCACGTGTGAATCTTTTGGTTTTGTTCAGAATGAAAAATCAGTTTTTCGCATTTTGCGAGGAAATGGAGCAAGCTCGCTTAAAATGTTCAAAGATGAAATGTTTGTGCCTGAAATTTCACATCTTCTGCAAGAAACAGATTTTAAATTGGTTGAGGCATTACTAAGAAAATCGCAAAATACGCTTTCTGTAAGCAAGTTAATCAGCAAGAAATCTCAATAACGAGACATCGTAGAGACTTCTAGTTTTTTACATTTGATCCGTGCTGCTCTATAGAAGAGCTGTATTGTTTTTGTGCAAGGTAGGAACAGCCGTTGCTCCAGAAAAAGCAAAAAACTTTCCTTTCTTACGAATTTTTCAAAACCAAAGTTCACTGTGATTTTTAAAAAATTACAAAAGTCCTCGTGTTATTGATCGAGGGACTTCAGCGCATTTTTGACGAAGCGATCAGTATTTGTTTATAGTATAATTAATTGAGTAAACTCATGAGCATACTCAAATGAGAAGGCAACATGCCACACGCAACATTTTTTAATGCAACATTTTTTATTGAATATACTTATGAACATTCTCAAAGAGCATATACTCATAAACATACTCAAAGAGCTTATACTCATGAAGATACTCAAAAGATATATGGGAGATTCTTTGGATGAGTGGAATTTTAAAAAAACAATTGCAATTCTTCTTTTACTTGAAATTTCAAAATTCATAAAACCGTTACATTTTCTGTTTACAAGTTTAAGTAAATAAAAACTAAATCAACCAATTTTACACAATTTTAAGGAAAAAAGGGTAAAATATCATGAAAAATAAACAAAACTTTGTTTAAAAATTGTATGACTTTTTAGAAACACAGGATAATATGGACATTTACAGACAAACGTGGTGTGCATTATAGAGTACTAAGTGGCCTTTATGATGTTTACACAGCTGCAGACTTTGTTCAATGTGCTAATTCTTTTGAAAAAAAAATTACAGTTTTTGAAGTAGATCAAAAAGAAGTCACTGATGAATTCCTATGCTTGAGAAGCGATGGAAAAATTATAAAATTATTCCTGGAACACTTGATTTTCATTTTTTTATGCCTTCGGAGAAAGAAGGATACATCTGTGCTGCTAATTCGTCATTACTAGATGGCTTGAAAGAAATCAAGTTTGTTAAGAAGACCAAAAAGGTTTAATAAAATTCTTTTTTCTTGAACATAAATTTAACGGTTTTTATGATTTTGATTTTGTACCGGTTTTTAAAAATTCAAATTATTTGAAGCGCTTTGAAATAACTCGTTGACATGAATAATTTGTCAAAGAATTAAAAAATCTCGTTAATTAAACTACAATGACGAGAATTAACGTAGTGAGCAGGTAGAATGAGGTGAATTTTATCATCTGGTCCTTATTTTTTGGGCAAAAACTCAATAGTTTTCTTTATTTTTTGATTCTTTGGATGCAAGTTCCATTTTTTGTCAACGAGTTATTGACAAAGAATCCAAATAACTTAATTAATGTATAATTTTACCATGCAGAATTAAAACAATTTGATAGATTTTGACCTAATGTACTAGCCAAAACAATAAAATGAGAGTCGGTAGAAGAAAAATTTAACAAAAAATTGATTCTTTGAAAAAAAATTCCAAAAACTCATCCAAAGAATCTCCCATATGCTCAGTGAGTTTATTAATGAGCAGGGGCGTAGCCAGAAAATTTTTAAGGGGGGGGCCCAGTTTCAAAAATTAAAAAACCGTTATTTTGTATCCTTAAATCTGTATTCATTCTTCATAGTTTAAATATTTAATTCACTATTCATACATTAAATTTAATTTTTCGTGCTGATTTTGACATTTCTTTCATCACTTCTTCTCTATAAATACTTAATAAAACAATTATCAGATTTTCGTAGGGGGGGCCCGGGCCCCCTATGGCCCCCCCCTGGCTACGCCCCTGTTAATGAGTATATGCTCATCTGAGCACATGCATGTGTGCAATCAGTTAAAGTTACAAAATTCAAAAAATTAATTAAGCTAAATTTGTTTTTTATAAGGATAATTCTATGAATAGTTTCTGAAGAGTTAGAAATTATTATTAACATTTTATCTCAAATACTTAAGAAGCAAGTTTTAAAAACCGGTCACCCATTCTTGTAGAAAAACCTATTGCGTTGTTGAACTTCTGTCACCTCACACTTTTCCTTGGAGCAATTTTTGAAAATGTCGACTAATAAAAAAATGTATTCGATGTTCGATTTTAAGTTGGTCGACGTTTTTGAAAATGTCATATAGATATAATTATGTTAATTATATGCTCATGAGTATGTTAAAAAAGTGTATTCAGAAGAGTAAATATCCATGAGTATGTTCTTAATATTCTCATGAGAATGTTCAGTAAGTGCACTCATATGAGAACGTAAAAAAATTATGTCACCCAGAAGTGAGTATGTTCTTAATATTCTTATGAGAATGTTCAGTAAGTGCACTCATGTGAGAACGTAAAAAAATTATGTCACACAGAAGTGAGTATGTTCTTAATATTCTCATGAGTACATTCGTTGAATGTACTCACGTGAGCTTATAAATTTTTTGCAAAAAAATAAAGTGAGTACATTCGTAATGAACTCCTAAGCAGTGTTGCAAATGTAGATGTCTACACTAGATGAAGAATGTAGATTCTTCAATAGTTTTTGTCTAGCTAAGAAACTTTCTTCATAAAGATCGATTCTACATGTAGAAAGAAAAAAACCATCTACATGTAGATTGTGTCTACATGTAGAATCTGTCTACATGTAGATTCGATGTAGATGTCTATAATTCTACATTTTTTTCCAGGTCTACATCAGAGAAGAATGTAGAATCGTAGACATCTACATTAAATCTACATGTAGACAGTTTCTACATGTAGACACAATCTACATGTAGATGGTTTTTTTCTTTCTACATGTAGAATCGATTTTATGAAGAAATTTCTGTCTCAGAATTTATCTGATCCAGACAAATAGCCAGAATGCAACACTGCTCCTAAGCATGCTCAGTTGAATGAGCTTGCATGAGTATAATTTTTGAGTAGACTCACTTATATGCTCACTTTTCTGAGCATGCTCTTTGTATGTTCGGGAATGCGCTAAAAATTGCTGATTCGCTAGCTTAATACCTTCAAACTTATGCTGAGCGAAACTCAGCTGACCCTCTAGCTTTCTACCTTTAAACATATGCTGAGCGAAGCTCAGATGACTCGCTAGATTTAAACCTTCAAACTTATGCTGAGCGAAGCTCTACTGACTCGCTAGCTTTATACCTTCAAACTTATGCTGAGCGAAGCTCAGGTCAAGTCAACTCTGAACTTTGTTCGTAAACATTTTGTTCTGCGGAATTAAACTCAAGTAAAACAAAAAGCCGTAAAAACGTTAATCAAAAGTGAAAATTTTATCAAATCAGGACCAAAAATCAATACAAGACGTGAATCAATTTGTGGTTCACATCATAAATTCCGAAAAATTGGCAAGAAACTAAATTTTTATCAATAGCAAAACATTTTAAATAATTTCAGCTTTCAGACATCTCTTCCTCCCTCTCATAATGTAAATGATGACTTTCCCTAATAGGCAAAGAGCATGCTCACAAATTTGAGCACATGCGAGAGCATACTCAATTATAGAAATTTATGTGCTCAAATGAACATACTCTCATGAGTACATAATGAGTACAAAAACGTAGTATACTCACTTGAGTACATTCATTGAGTACGCTCTCTAACATACTCTAAGTACATCAACATGATACAAAAATTTTCTTTATTTGCTCTCTTGAGTATACTTATTGAGTATGTCCTCTCTCACATTGTGAGTATGACAAATGTGAGTGTAATTTTAAAGACAGTATACTCTCGTCAGTATACTCTTCAAGTGTACTCAAGAGCATATTCAGAGCATATCTTTCTGATAATTCACATCTAAATACATTATGCTCATCTGAGTACACTTTCTGAGTGCACTCTCAAATGTACTCTGATCACGTCTTTGTAATAAGTTTATGTAAGAAACATTATGCTCATCTGAGTACACTTTCTGAGTGCACTCTCAAATGTACTCTGAGCACGTCTTTGTAATAAGTTTATGTAAGAAACATTATGGTCATCTGAGTACACTTTCTGAGTACACTTTCTGAGTGCACTCTCAAATGTACTCTGATCACGTCTTTGTAATAAGTTTATGTAAGAAACATAATGCTCATCTGAGTACACTTTCTGAGTGCACTCTCAAATGTACTCTGATCACGTCTTTGTAATAAGTTTATGTAAGAAACATTATGCTCATCTGAGTACACTTTTTGAGTGCACTCTCAAATGTACTCTGAGCATGTCTTTGTAATAAGTTTATGTAAGAAACATTATGCTCACCTGAGTACACTTTCTGAGTGCACTCTCAAATATACTCTAAGCACGTTTTATTAACATGTCACATCCAATTGGATTATACTTAAATTCTCACACTTAACAAATATATACTTACAAGAATCTCTAGGTTTAATTTAAAAATACTTTATAAAAAAAAACTTTTTAAAAAACCACGTTTTTACCCGTAGACTAAAAAGTAGAAAATAACTTTTATATTGGGTTCAAAGGATATTGGTTTGAAAATTTGAGATTGATTTGAAAGTTTCATACTTAAGTCATGACCATACATGAATTGCAAATTTGTTCACTTCGACCATATCGTATAGTTCTCATCTTAAAACGTGGGCGCATTTATACCAAATTTAAGCTTTCCAAATATATACACCATTAATGCGCCCACGTTTTAAGATGTAGAACTATACGATATGGTCGAAGTGAACAAATTTGCAATTCATGTATGGTCATGACTTTAGTATGAAACTTTCAAATCAATCTCAATTTTTCAAACCAATGTCCTTTGAACCCAATAAAAAAGTAATTTTCTACTTTTTAGTCCACGGGTAAAAACGTAGTTTTTTTTTTTTTTTTGTATTTATTTTCTACTTTTTAGTTTTAAAAAATTATTTAAAGTATCTATCAATCAGCTGTGCTATCGCACAGCATAAATTTGTAAACTAGAATTTAACCATAGAAAGTCTTCATTGATCAGCTGTGCTTTAGCAGACTCAAAGAATAAGACTCAAAGAAATGTAACTTAAACTACAATAATTCCAAATTTGAAATAAAGAAAGATTGTTATTGTAAACTAGAATTGAACCATAGAAAGTCGTTTAACGTATTTTTTGTGTTTCAAACTTATAACGGCTTTTTGAAATTTATAATAATTGAAAGTTGTACATATGTTATGTAAAAATAAGCTAAGCCTTAAAATGGAGAAAATTTAATTTAATTGTACTATAATTAAGCATTTTTGAGTTTCCAAAACGCTTGAATATTGTATTGTCACCGGAAAAATAAGTGCATGCAAAATTTCAGCTCGATTGGAGCAGAAGAAGTGGTAGAAAAATTGATCGCAAAATTTGACCAAGACAAGCAGAAAGACAGAAAGACAAGAAAGCAAGTTAAGAAAAACGTGGTAATAAAAAAACTTTTTAAAAAACTACGTTTTTCGCGTAGA
The DNA here is from genome assembly GCA_917627325.4 of Chironomus riparius. Lineage (NCBI taxonomy): Eukaryota > Metazoa > Arthropoda > Insecta > Diptera > Chironomidae > Chironomus > Chironomus riparius. The sequence continues at coordinate 35,114,156 of OU895878.1, read as the reverse complement.
CTAAAAAGTAGAAAATAACTTTTATTCTTGGTTGTAAAGAATTTGGTTTTAAATTTTCAGATTATATTTAATAAATTTTTATATCCTAGTCAATATTGTTCACAAAGTTTCGAATAAGTGCATTTTGATCTTATCGTATAACTCAACAACTTAAAAACGTGGGCGCATTAATTTAAGTTTATCATAAAGTATTGATTTCACATAAACTTATTTCTCCTCTTATAATGCGCCCACGTTTTTAAGTTGTTGAGTTATACGATAAGATCAAAGTGCACTTATTCGAAACTTTGTGAACAATATTGACTAGGATATAAAAATTTATTAAATATAATCTGAAAATTTAAAACCAAATTCTTTACAACCAAGAATAAAAGTTATTTTCTACTTTTTAGTCTACGCGAAAAACGTAGTTTTTTAAAAAGTTTTTTTTTATAAAGTATTTTATTTTCTACTTTTTAGTCTTATTCTAATGAAATAGAGAAATAAAGATTATAGGGGGTTTATAGGTTACAGGTGTGTTGAACTCCACTTCGTTGCACTTCGTTACGTTCAACTGTTTATAGATTAGAGTAGGTTTATAGGTTCCAGGTGTGTTGAACTTCACTTCGTTGCACTTCGTTACGTTCAACTGTTTATAGATCACAGGAGGTTTATAGGTTACAGGTGTGTTGAACTTCACTTCGTTGCACTTCGTTACGTTCAACTGTTTATAGATTACAGTAGGTTCATAGGTTACAGGTGTGTTGAACTCCACTTCGTTGCACTTCGTTACGTTCAACTGTTTATAGATTAGAGTAGGTTTATAGGTTACAGGTGTGTTGAACTTCACTTCGTTGCACTTCGTTACGTTCAACTGTTTATAGATTACAGTAGGTTTATAGGTTACAGGTGTGTTGAACTTCACTTCGTTGCACTTCGTTACGTTCAACTGTTTATAGATTACAGTAGGATCATAGGTTACAGGTGTGTTGAACTCCACTTCATTGCGCTTCGTTACGTTCAACTGTTTATAGATTAGAGTAGGTTTATAGGTTACAGGTGTGTTGAACTTCACTTCGTTGCACTTCGTTACGTTCAACTGTTTATAGATTAGAGTAGGTTTATAGGTTACAGGTGTGTTGAACTTCACTTCGTTGCACTTCGTTACGTTCAACTGTTTATAGATCACAGTAGGTTTATAGGTTACAGGTGTGTTGAACTTCACTTCGTTACGTTCAACTGTTTATAGATTACATTAGGTTTATAGGTTACAGGTGTGTTGAACTTCACTTCGCTGCACTTCGTTACGTTCAACTGTTTATAGATTACAGTAGGTTTATAGGTTACAGGTGTGTTGAACTTCACTTCGTTGCACTTCGTTACGTTCAACTGTTTATAGATTACAGTAGGTTTATAGGTTACAGGTGTGTTGAACTTCACTTCGTTGCACTTCGTTACGTTCAACTGTTTATAGATTAGAGTAGGTTTATAGGTTACAGGTGTGTTGAACTTCACTTCGTTGCACTTCGTTACGTTCATCTGTTTATAGATTAGAGTAGGTTTATAGATTACAGGTGTGTTGAACTTCACTTCGTTGCACTTCGTTACGTTCAACTGTTTATAGATCACAGTAGGTTTATAGGTTACAGGTGTGTTGAACTTCACTTCGTTGCACTTCGTTACGTTCAACTGTTTATAGATTACATTAGGTTTATAGGTTACAGGTGTGTTGAATTTCACTTCGCTGCACTTCGTTACGTTCAACTGTTTATAGATTACAGTAGGTTTATAGGTTACAGGTGTGTTGAACTTCACTTCGTTGCACTTCGTTACGTTCAACTGTTTATAGATTACAGTAGGTTCATAGGTTACAGGTGTGTTGAACTCCACTTCGTTGCACTTCGTTACGTTCATCTGTTTATAGATTAGAGTAGGTTTATAGGTTACAGGTGTGTTGAACTTCACTTCGTTGCACTTCGTTACGTTCAACTGTTTATAGATCACAGTAGGTTTATAGGTTACAGGTGTGTTGAACTTCACTTCGTTGCACTTCGTTACGTTCAACTGTTTATAGATTACATTAGGTTTATAGGTTACAGGTGTGTTGAACTTCACTTCGTTGCGTTCAACTGTTTATAAATTACCAGTTTTCAATGGGAAATTAGTAACGACTTTCAAAATTTTTCATTCGTTTTATAAAATTTAATTTTTTTAAAGCATTCATTAGTAAAGTACATTAAAAATCACTCGTAAAGATTTTGTGTTTATCCGAACCATTCCTACTACATAACGTGTGGATTCTTAACATAAAGATGCAAATCAAATCTATATGTAACGTATTTATAACGGATTTTCAAATTTAAATTCAATGAATATCATTTATATGTTATGCAAAAATACGTCAAACCGTTAATAAAAAGAAAAGTCAATTTAATTAAGTTGGTGAAGTGTTATAAATAATGCAATACATTTAAAACAGCATAAATTTATGCTCAAACTATGTGTGCTGAATGCACATCGCATATTAAGGGCGATTCCATGAGTGATTTTTTTTTTCTCAACTCAATTTTTTGTAAATATTTCCTTAATTAACTTCATTTAACGCCATTGTTGTGTTACAAATCTATGATAAACACACGTGAAATCGTCTGTGCTTTATAACAATATCTTATTTGTATGTCTTTCTACTGTAATTAAGGAGAAAATTGGGGAAAACACCACTTAATCGGTCAACTTTCAACCGATTATTGCAAAACATATTACATATTTTTGTCAAAATGCAGCATAATTAAGACGATTAAATGCTAATAACACATGAATTGATGAATAATAAGTCTTATTTAGTGAAAAGATATGTTGAAATATGTATATTTAAGCAGAAAAAGCTAAAAAAGTTTTTGAAAAAAAAAATTTCAGTTTCATTTACCCATGGAATCGCCCTTAATAGTTATTTTGCATTAATTCGTAACGGACTTGTGCTTAACGGTTTTTTTGAAAATTCAAATTTTCACTTACGAATATTCATGAAAAAATTACATGTCAATTTTTTTGTCTTACCAGAATATCTTTAGCTGCTCAAATTTATGGTATAATTAATAATTAGTAATATTAATTAAACTATAATGAATCATATAAATGACTTTAGAGCATCACAAGTATAATATTTAATACAAATCAAAATTTTATATCATTGACATTGGATTTTTTCCCATATAAAAAAGTTTTACATAAATTGTACTATAATTAAGCATTTTTGTGTTTCCAAAGTGTTAAAATATTGTATTGTCACCGGGAATACATGTGCATTAAAAATTTGAGCTCGATTGGAGCAGTAGAAGTGGTCGAAAAATTGATCGCAAGATTTGAAATTTTTTGCAAACAAACAAACAAACAAACAAACAAACAAGAAAGCAAGTTAAGAAAAACGTAGTAAAAAAAGGACGCATTAATTATGTAAAATAATAATAAAAAAAAAGTTTCAAAAAATAATAATTTTTATTTATTACGTCTTTTAAAGCACACTCAAAGTATACTCTTTTGAGTACATCAATAGTTAGATTAAGATGTACTTTTATGAGTATATTAAAAGTATGTCAAAAAAAGTATGCTCATTTGAGCATAAAGTATGTCACATGTGCCATGACACATAAAAAAATGTTTTATTTCAAGAGTGTGCTCAAAGTATAACTGAGTGAGTATGCTCTGGTGAGTACACTTTTAGGCGTAAAGTAGTGGCACAAACTTTTGTATGAAAGAGCATACTTTTTAGAGTACACTCAGCAAAAATTAGAGTGTGCTCTTTCTGTGTTTTTTGCCAATTAGGGTTTCTATGGTAAAAGTCTAGTCTACAAACTTATGCTGTGCGAAGCACAGCTGATCGATGAAGACTTTCAATGGTTTGATTCTAGTTTACAAACTAATGCTGTGCGACAGCACAGCTGATCGATGAAGACTTTCTATGGTAAGAGTCTAGTTTTACTTTTCTTTACCTGTCTGTTTAACTTTTACCTGTCTAATATATATTATGACAGAGATTGTTTTTATTTTATAATCTCAAATACAATCTTATATTTTTGTTATCTATAAGTAATTTAAATAGATAAATTTCACGAATTTAAATAAAAAATTACAAAAGTCCTCGTGTTATTGATCGAGGGACTTCAGCGCATTTTTGACGAAGCGATCAGTATTTGATTATAATTAATAATTTGCTGCAATGAATTTCCATATAGAAAAAGTTTATCATTTAACGGTTTTTTAAAATTTAAAATTTTACAACGGCTAGAAAAAATTTGAAATTATAGAGGTAAATTTGAATTTATAGAGGTAAAACAAAATTTGAGCAGGTTACACTGAAAACAAAACAAAAACTCATTAATTATAGCATAAATACACTGCTTGAAGACTTTTAACTGTTCGATCGGACAATAAACAATAGTAACGGAGCTAATAAAACAAATCCGAGCTCTCTACGATGTCTGGTTGCAAAGTTTTTATGCTTGCCCGAACGAACGAACGAACGAACGAACGAACAAAGTGTATTATTGAGCTCCCTTTTCGAAAACAAGTTTTCAAAAATGCGCTAAAAATATCTTCATATAACTAGTTGGAAATAGGGTTAAAAAAATATGTAAATTGATGCAAAATTGAGACAAAAAATTTAAAGAGCCGGAGCTACAAAAAAGTCTTGTCAGATTTTCTTTTTTCGCACCAATTTCAATATGCACTATACACATATCTTCTACCCTATAAGAAGAGACAATTTTTCGAAACATTTAAATAAGCATTTTAAGTAAAACTTTCAATGTGTGCAGGTACAGGTTAGAATACATGGAACTGCCAAAGGTCCAAAACAAAAGGTTTGACTTAAATAATTCCATCAGATTAAAACTGCTGAGGAAAAGTAGACGTGTTTTGATATATAACATCATAGGATTTGGGCAAAAAAATATTGGCCCACAAGTAGTACTGTCCAAAACTTTGACAGTCCATAACTCTTGCTGGTTATATCCGATTCCAAAAAATATTGCAGGACGCAATTGGAGGTAATTAAGAGATCAATTTTGATGTATAATATGTTTAATAAAGTTGATATTTGGAAATGAGGCCGTTTTAAAACCTAAAGTACGACGGCATAATTCCCAAAAATGGAACCTGCTATATCCAGCTACAGGAAGTAGGACACAATTATTTTTTTGCTGGACGTAATGTGGACTTAATTCTGGCAAAGTTTCAAAGTGATTGGACACTTCATGCCGTCGTACTTCAGTCACACAATAAAACATTAGTATGTTTTGTATGGCAATATTTAATGTTATTTTGATGATAAATGTGAAAAATAGATGAAAGTGGAATAGAAGACTAAAACTAAATAGAAATAGATACGAAAATCATTAAAAAAACATTAAAAATTTTTAGACGTCATTTACTGATAAACCCCAAGCATGTTATATATCATTTCAAAGGAAATGAAAAGCTTTTTTAAATGCAATAAGAATTTTTTCCGTATCTGAAAGATTAATATCAAATAAAGGTAAAATAGTGTTCAAAACGTTTTAAGGTTTTATCATTTTTCGACAAAACTTATTCACAAATCCCACTTATCATTAATGTTCATTATTATTATTAAGGTATATATTTTTAAGGTATATATCGTTATTGTATCAAATGTAGTTGCTGAGAAATAAGCTGTCATAGTTTCGACAAAAATGGCTTATAAATGACGTCACAGATCGATAATCAAAAATCTAGCTCCAACAAGTTGTGAGCATTTTTAAAGAATTACAACTCATTTTTGATAAATTCCAATCATCCATCGAATTGCCCACATGTACAGACGAATGTAGAATTGTAGACATCTACATTAAATCTACATGGAGACAGATTTTACATGATGATATATATGCTGTTCTGACTATTTAAGAACTTTTACATCATTATTGAGTAATATTTTCGTGACTTTTTAAATTTCTTTTTCGACTTTTTTGTAAACAAACAAATTTTAACCGAAAAAAACAAACCGTTAAAATTTTTTTAACTTAATTTTGTCCATTTAAGTATGTTATCGCATGTTACGGATACGTCGAAAAACCATTATTTTTTGGTTTGAATATAAAAAAACCGTTAAATTTTCATAATATTTCTTGCAAAAACAAGGTTTGAGCAAACTATTCTTATCCTTAGCTTCTTGTTTAACTCAGTTTAGCTTAAATAACTCAAGAAAATTACTAGATTCGAACATGTCGACTTTTTTCGATACTGAAATGTCCGGAGCATGTGTTAACGCAATAATTTTAAACTTTTTATGAACTCAAACAGAACAGATTGAAATTTCTGATCCTTAAAAAACTACATTCGATGATGTTTCAATGAAAACTGACAAAGTTATGGAAAATTTCCCAAAAATTACGCGTGATTGACGCTTTATTAAAGTTATATTCTATAGCAGTAGTGAAGTGAGGAAGTGAGTTGTATATCCAAAGATAGGTATTTGGAATAACTTTAGAATGTGTTACTATTGAGGTTGCAGAGATATTTAAGGAAACCATAGCGACACTCATTCGTAATTTTTTCTTCTGTCTTTAAAAAATATCCAATTGCTGATTTCTTAATACTGCAAGTTTCTCGAACAAGTTGTACTTCTATTCATGTTTCAAATTAAATAAAATAGCATAGGTAAGTCATTTTTTTTTCAACGTGCGAATTATCAATCAATTCACATTGATTAATAAAATGTTATCAGTATGAAAACAGAAAATTTATATTGCTGAACACTAAACCAGAAAACAGAAATAAACAATTGTCAAACACATTACTGAAGCATTTTGCTTCAAGTATGCAATAAAATTGGACTATCAAAAAATTAAATTTTGTTTCTAGTGCTTTATGATGATTACTTTTTTATGTAAGCATACAGAAATATGTGGACTGAAGCACATTATTTATTATAAATACTATCCCAATTCCAATGAATTCCTCCTTTTTGGTCATTCTACTCGTGCATGATCCGGGATTTTCGCTAACATCGACAACATATGGTACTATTGATTAATTGGTAAAAAAACAGGGGATTGAACATAAGTTTATTGATGTTAAATGACTTTTTATTATAACTCTTATCGGTGTCCATGCAGTCAGTCAACTCACGCATAACAAATATAATGTTTTTTTCAGACATTTTAAAGTCAATATTCAATAAATTTATTTTGAAATAATACTGTCAAAGAAATTTCCGATTTCATATCGAGCGTGACTTATCAGTTAACCTTACATATACATACTTATAACTGCATATAAGACGTAAGGGAGGAGGCATAACAATAAAGTATATATAGCGAAGGATAGCACATAGATGTTAATCATTTTCTAGTACATTTTAATTAAGGTCATAAATGTCAACTTGAGCTCATTCACGTGCCTACCCATCCGATTTTTTTAATTCGTTTGTACACCTAAAAAGTTGGAAGTAAATGTAAAAGGACAAAAAATTAACAATAGTGAAATAACCAGAACGCAAAAAAGCCCAGGAGAAGGAAGAATAATTAGGTGGACATTTGTTATCGAAATGCATAAACAACGAAAGACATACGTCGGCGTTCGTAATTTTAATGAACGTACGGAAATAATGTCCAACAACAACTCCCTTCTAGATTGTTTGAACAAAAAATAGACATAATTTGAATATTGTGACAATTTTATTTATTGTCACTAATAAATTCATTTTGTTATGTGTTCATAGTCCGTGAATGTGAAATAAAAAGCAAAGAAATATAATGAATATAAAACTAAGAACGCAGCAAAAACAGAAAGAGTCAAACATTCTCAGTTGGATACTCTCTAGTGCCTTATTACGAATTAAGTTATTTAATAAATTTATATTTTTTTTTGTTCTTTTTTCAGCACAATCTCTAACAAGCATGACTAAATGACTAATAATTTGCTGTTTGTCATTTTTTTCCCCATCCAAGTCTTCTTTTGCACTATATCGTTGGTTGTATAAAAAACATTAACTTTTCTTTATCCGTGGTCGCTAGACACTGTAGACGATAAAACAACTTCAATTTTATTGATAAATTATGCTTTGCAGCGATTTGTCTCTCAAAAAACAAAAAGAATAATGAAAGCTAAAAATGAGAAATAGTAACACAGACTATTTATAGTCATGATTATTGTAATCATAGCCTGATTTCAAAGACTTCTAAGCTCGATTGTGGTTGATCATATAATAAGCATAATGCTGATGATTCCATTATTTTGATTAAAATTTTATTATTCCTCTCAAGATGCTGATGATGTGAGTCTGAATGAGTCTGGCCAAAATAATATATTTTATTTGCTGATGGCTGCTGCCACATAATGCACATATTATTAGATGTCAATGCTTTTCTTTTTTTTCCCCCATTTTCGTGATATGTCGTCGTTTTGCTTTCATAATAACAACTAGAGATATTCATAACGATGATTATAGTGAATACTTACAAGATGAACTTACGATACTTACAAGAGATGAAGATAATAAATTTGACTAAAGAATATGCTTATATCTATCCATTTTTGGCTAAGCGAAAAATAACTAAAGTATGCATGATCATGATGATAATAACGATATGTGGGGATCTTCTTCCATATAAGGGAACAAAATACATTTTACTAAAGAATTGTTATAGACAAAAGCAAATACAAAGATGCAGATCTTTTCTTTTACATAGTATCAAAGGCATCAAAATATTCTGTATAAAAGAAACCATCAGACAAAATGTGTTCAAAAATTATAATGCTGATGTTTCATGTTGCTTCATATTATGATAAAAGCAGAAGCAGCAGTTTAACCACAAGTTATTGCTGTTGATTATTGTCGTTTATCAAAAATATAATTTATGAAACTGAAAGTAGATATAAAATTTTAATACATTTAGCTTTATTGCTCCTAATTAGTTTATATAATCTTATAAGATTGGAACATCATTAACAATGCGCTAATAAGCGCACTTTAATTTTTTTATATTTACTGTATTTTTAACGCATAATCCTTAGAAAACAATGCGTCTAATAGGTCCGTTTTGGTTGGCTGCTTCGAGTGCTGGAAAGTGGAAGCACTTCAAGATTTCTATACGTCATTTTTAAGACAATCCTGAAGACAATTTAATTATTTATTAAATGGTGATGTTTAATAACTTCATTCTTAAAGTTTTGTATTAAAAGTGTTTTTTTTGTAGGGTGACCATCTGCGTAGTTTTACAACGGACAGTCCTGTATTTCAAAACCCTGTCCTGTATAAATTTGAAAATTTTGTTCCAGGTCCTGTATTTTTTTCACGAAAATTTCCGGTAATTTTCAATTTTTCCTTTGTGTCCTGTATTTTTTAGGAAATTTATCAAATGTCCTGTATTTTCATAAAAATTAAATGGTCACCCTATTTTTTTGTCAATTTTTGCGACGAAAAAAAGTTTTTGGTCTTGATTTCATTTCAAAAAAAAAAATCTTCCTTAGACTTGAAGTTAAAGTCAAATTTTTAGCTTTAAAATGACGATGAATTTATAACTTAAAAATTCCTATTTCTTTTTAAGCGCGAAAAAAATTTGACTGTCGCCAACCAAAAATGTTTGAAACACTGTATAAGATTCTTCTGATACTTTTTTTCAATATTCATGTGTACTTACACAAATAGTAAAGATATAAGGTTAGTAGAAAGAAGATATGAGATTTAAGCATGTTAAATTCATTTCCTAATATTGTACATATTTTTATTTTCGTATGCTTTTGTAAATATTCAATCTAGGCTACACTCATTCTATGAGAAGAAAAGACGTTCAATTGGAAAAAGGAAAAAAAAAACAAGAAATCATAAGTATTGTAAATAATAAGTATTATAAAATGTAAATTAAGCATAAAAAATATATATACATAAATAAATTATTGATTATGTATACTAATGTATCCCGAATAGACAAAGAGCACGCTATGAGCGCGCTCAAATTTAGTGATGAGCATGCTCGCGTGAGCGTGCTCTTTCATACGAAAAGTGATGCCACTACTTTACGCTAATGAGCACGTTTTTTGAGCATGCTCTGAGCACGTTATTTTAACAAATTTTGAGCATGCTCAAATTGTTGTGTGACATGCAACATTTTTTATGTCATATGATGTGACATTTGAGTACACTCAGTGAGTGTGCTCGTGAGTGTACTCTGAGCATGCTCACTGAGTGTACTCACATCATTTTATAATTTTCAAAAAAATTAAATTTTGAAATTATTTTTTTTGATATATTTTACTGTTGTAGAGTTTTTTAATGTTCTAGAATAAATTTTGTTCATTAATAATCTGAAAAAAACACTTAAGAAAATTTTGGATTTTACCTGGATTCGAACTTACGACCGCTCTGTTGCTAAGACCATTACCATAACCATTACACCACTGCTGCAATTTACCTTTATACTTTATTATGGCAAAAACTCATATATAAACTATAACAAAGTTAAATACTTCGAAATTGATCTCAAAATGTTTTTAAACAATGTTTATAGTTAAAAAGTAGATAACTATATATAATTCTAGAAACTTTGACTTGTGAAGTATATACAAAATCATGAGCATACTCAGAGTATGCTCAATAAATGTGCTCTTGAGCACGCTCAATAAAATGTGAAATCTTTAAAAAAAATGTTTTTTTAGAGTACATTCACAATGTGCTCACGAGTATGCTTAAGAGTGAGCATGCTTAAATTTGAGAATTGAGTATGCTCATGAGCATGCTCAATAAAATGTGAAATATTATAAAAATTGTTTTTTTTGTGAGCATATTCACAATGTGCTCACGAGTATGCTTAAGAGTGTACTCAAGTGAGCATGCTTAAGTTTGGTAATTGAGTGTGCTCATGAGCATGCTCTCGAGAATGAGTATGCTCTCGAGCATGCTCAATAAAATGAAAAATTTAAAAAAATTGATTTTTTTGTGAGCATATTCACAATGTGCTCACGAGTATGCTTAAGAGTGTACTCAAGTGAGCATGCTTAGATTTAGGAATTGAGTATGCTCTCGAACATGCTCAATAAAATAAAAAGTTTCAAAAAATTTGTTTTTTTGTGAGCATATTCACAATGTGCTCACAAGCATGTTCAACTGAGTGTGCTCAGGTGAGCACGATAAATGATGATTTTGAGCATGCTCATTAACGTGCTCACAAAAGTGAGCACGCTCTTTGTCTATTCGGGTATGTCATATTAATAAAATTGTTTTTCGACAATCAATCTAATCTTGATGAATTTATAAGTCAGTTTTTTTTTTATTTTAGGGTTCATTTATCAAGTGTCTTTATAACTGTATCCATCCAACACAACGATATTCAGTTTGCCATAAAATATTGAACTATTGAAACTTTTTATACATTTAAGATGGTTAATAATGATCCCTGATCTATTATTCTAAATACTTTTCAACTCTAGAAAGATCAACAAATTTCATTAAAGCTCTGATTTGACCACCCATGACTAGTTTAATTATGAATTTTATATCTATGTCTATGTTTTGCGTTCGTCAGTTTGCTTTGTCAATTTGAATTAGGATCGAATGAAATGAAATTATATGTTTACATTTTTCACATATTTTTTAACATTCATTCCTTTGACTTAACATTGTGTATAGCATTTTTGTAGACAACAAACAAAATATTATTTTTTTTTTGGAAATTTAAAATTAATGTTTTGTTCTTTGAAGTGGAAATCGAAACGATGAAAGAATTACAACAACGATAGTGAAAACTGACAAATTGAATTTGATTTGAGATCGATAAAATCGATCTTCAGAAGAGACACTAAAAGAAAAGAAAAACTAGTGTATCGGGTAGCGGATATATTCACACCGTGCCATGCAAGCTTCGCTCAGCATATTTAAGATTATTTAAAGCAAGACGAGTTAGCTGAGCTTTGCACAGTATATGTTTGAAGCTTTAAAGCTAAATGGATGTGGCACACATCGTTATTGAGAATTCTCGCTTATTAATTTGTTTGCTTACAGAAAGTGTATTTTGCGATTTTTCTCAGCAATGCCTCAACCAATTTGAATTCTGTTTTTTGCAGAAGATGTGAAGTTTCAGGCACACACTTTTCATCTTTGAAAAACTGATTTTTCAATCTGAGCAAAAATAAAACATTCACACGTGAAAACGGTATGAATAAAGTTATATTTCTACAGAATGTTGACTGACTGATTACAATTTTCTGTAATACTAGCTTTGTTTGTAGTTTTACCTTTGCTTTTTTCTTTCCGCAGGCTTCATTTTATTTCTAATGTTGCTCATTTTTAATTGGTCACACTGTTGCGGAATTTATTATAAATGCAAAAGCTTTAAATGCAATAATTTAATATGGCAATTAGCAAAAGGATTCAAAGACAAATTTCAATGTAACGTAGCGAATCTTATTCATCAATATTCTTTATAAAGACCACTGAATTTCCTTTCCTTCTGATTGTTAGGATATTTTTTTCGTACTAAGCTTTTTCCCTATAAAAAACCAAAAGAATGTGGTACACGTTCGAAACGACTTAAAAGAAAAGAAACGGAAAATATACCATAATTGCTGTCTGCATATGAAAGAGTCCTTTTCCACACGATTAATTTCTATGGAATCCCTCGTAATTTTAATCTCATGTCCCATACGTCCTTCAATTATTATTATCATCTCGAGCATTAAAATTATTTCATTCACCTTCCTTCCTTTTTTTACAAAATATTTATTTGGCAAAAGAAAATTTCAGCTGCATACATTTCATTCACATATATCTCTCTTCCATTTCTTTCTTTTTTTTGTCAAAAGGAATTAATGATTGTCAAAATGTCAATAGTGAAATGTACGAACCTGGCAGTTGTGTACTCAAGTCAAGGATGAAATTAAAAAATAAATATTTGGATTAGAAATGTATATTTCTTTAATGACAATTATGTACAAGGTCTTAGAATTATTTTGAAAGTCATATAAAAACTAGTGACAAATAGAGGCATTTTATATAAAATTTGAAACTTTCTTTAAAATTTCTCTTATTAAGAATTAAAAGCAATGAAAATTGAGATAATATACTGAAACAGAGCATTCATAAGAATTGATTTTTATTTCTTGGTAAATCTAGAAGATCACTTTTTCGATAAAATTCTCACAACTGAATGAATATCATTTGCTAAAAGATAAATAAGAGAAGGCACAGATTCAAAAATTCCTTTCGGCATTTGGTAAAATGAAGAGAAAAGATTTCACCATCAAATATTTTATTTTGCAAAATACCCGTAAAATTAATGTCCTCAGACTTAATGTTTAATCTACCGTTAATAACGTCACTACACAATACATTTATGTAACGCATCAAAAAATACAAAAAGTCTTCAAAAGCAGAGGTAATACTAAATTTTAAAAAAGAAGAAAATAATGGAAAGAAAAAATATGAATGATGTAAATCCAGCATTTAAAATGTTAATACAACCCTTAAAGAATGAAATTACAAGAAGTATAAGTCGAAAATAAATGAAAGTTTATGTACCTGAGAATGAAAACAAGAAAGGCATGAAGTACTTTATTATTAAATGTTATCTAAGCTACAATAAATTACGAGTGACATCCTCAAAATGCCACGTTCAATTTCTTTTGCTCCATAAAACTCCTTCATTTAGTTTTCTTGTAAATTAATTATTATTTTTTGAATACAGCACGATGATCCTTCAAGCATGAACAACTGACTGTCATTTGTTGCTGTACTGTTTATGATAATCATGAAGACTATTATATTCTCGTGCTGTTCAAGAAACGTAATATAAATAAAAAAAATATTCCAACAAATCTATAATATAAAAGCCCAATTCCCTGACTGACTGACTCTAGAACGGAAGCCATGTGAAGCCATTTGTAAAGACGTGTGAAGCCAATGATTCGGGAATGTTGACAAGGTGGGTGCCAAGTGTGGGGGTGTATATTTTGTGAAGCAATGTGAGGCGTTGTTGAAGTTATGAGAGATGATTTAAACTGAAAACATTACGATTATATGCGCCTTACAGTTATTAACAAAATAGTAATCAAAACGGGCGCCTTCGAATAGTTAAGTAATAAATAATGACAAGTAAGTAAAAATGTGGAATAAAATAAATGCAAATAAACATTTATCATTTTTATTTCTTCAAAACATATCAATTAAAACACTTAAGATCCTTCTATATTCTCTTATTTAAGAGATTTTAGAAGCTTGCCAAAAAAATTAATTTTTAACACAAACTTGAATTAAACAAATTATGAAAAGTCATTATTTTTCTTAAATATAGAATCCTAAAATTTCGGGTCGAACCACTATTCTTCTCTTTTTTTAATTATCGTTATTTATAATATAAAAATTGAAATAATAATTGGACAAGTCTTACATGTAGCCCATTTATTTCTTTATTCATTCTTATCCATTATTTATGACCTAGAAAATTATGAGGGAAAAAGGGAACAACAGAATGATTTTAAACCGTAGTTCTGAATAATGAACAACAAGATACACTTACTTATGAGTGGCAAATAGTGTGAAAGACAACGTGTTGTTTTTCATTTCTTTTTTTAATTTTTTCATAATTTTCTTCTTCTTTTTCTTGTTTGATGCTCTTTTTAGTGAATAAGCAATTCACTTTGACGTAATTACCCGTATTTAGATAGACATTTAATGTTCATGGGTTAAAAATTAAAAGCACAAAAAGAAAGGAAAACATAAAAATTACCCGAGATATTCAACAGAATGTAGTTAAGAATGTAAAATAAAGAGCCATATGAAAGAGAATAAGAAACTGAAAAAATGCAAATTTAATTACCTCATTACATAAAAATTAAAAGAGCAGAAAGCGTGTAAGGAGAAAGAATGAATGAGTAAATAAAAACCTTTAAATGCTAAACAAGTTTGAAATTTATTATTTCTTAAATTGGAAGTGATAATATTTGGGAATGGTTTGTTGTAGTTTTATTCTTCATGTTGATGATATTTCATGTCCATAGTTTAACAGACAGCTTTCATTCTTATTTTACACATAAAATATCTTTATTCAAGTACTCAACACTCAGAATGCATGTGAATTTACTTCATTCATTCATTCTTATTCATTTTGGTTGAGTTTAATGTTAATTTAAATATTTAACAGTTTTTTCTCCTAAAAATATAAAAAAATTTTTTAAACTATATAGATAAGACTACATTGCAATAAAAAATTTATAAGATCAATTCATGTTTTTAGAACACTACAAAATTTTAAAAACATTATCACCAGCTTTTAACTTAAGTTGGATCAATGGAAATAAAAAATCGATATTTATTTGTCGTTTAAATTATCTTTTACTGTCCAAATCTAAATTAATTTACATAAAAATGGGTTAAATGACCACTTTTTCTTTAAGTTACTTGAGTATCATCAACAAATTATTTTAAACCGAATGAGATTGAAACATAAAATAGAAATATTTTTCAAATGGAATAAATTATTTGTATTTCTTTGATGAATCAAATAGAGAAAAGTAAAGTAATTATGAGAAAGGAATAGAATGTGAGTGTTTAAAGTAAGCGATTGAATGTATCGCCGTTTATTGAGCACAAACAAGACCGATGCCGCCTCTTGATGTCATTTTTATTCTGTTTCTTTCTTACTCGATAGTCGATGGAATAAATTGAAAACTATCTGCCGATCATTAAAGTCAAATTGTTAATACGTTTAAAGATCGCTTATGAACGCCAAGCGAGAAAAATGAAAATATAAAAAATAAAAATAAATTGTCATTTCTGAATACTATAAATCGATATTTTAATAATACTTGGTATTATGACGTGATTATGCGTTGAAAAGGCTCAATTTATATGTTTTTTATTTATTGATTATATGCTGATTTATCCAGATTTATGGCCTTGTTAATCTTGAACTATAATAACGTGTATATACATTTATTGATCAGAGTTGACATCAATTTGCAACTCTGAAAATTTTTATTTTACACATTGCTTTGGCTAGTATTAATTTTTTTTAAAAAAAATTAACAGCCAAACTAAATCTATGATGTATTACTCAAATTGTTGAAAAAGAATACATTTAGTTTGAATTCTCAAAATTTCAATTATCTCATTTTAATTTTCTCCAATCCATTCATGCATCCTACAAAATAATTGGCTTTAGACAATGCAATCCAATTTAGAAGCGATCAATTGTGATGACAAAATGAATGTCACATGAAATTAATAGTGACAGTAATATTAGCTATAGAACATATGTACATATGCCTTGTGTCAATTTATTTAAATCTCACTCATTGTGTCATCTGTTTGAAAATGAAATTTTAAATCTTTTTACTAGTTCTTTGTCATTTTTCTTTGTTGTTTTGGCTTGTCACATTTTTGGATAGTTTAATATTTTTGTTGGATTATAACATTTTGCTTGTAAACATGGACACCAATTATCATAATAATGAATTTCAAGTTGATATGACTTAATATAAGCCCCTGATGAGCACCGATACACTTTACACATTTACCGCATGTGAAGATTATAATAACGACACGATAATTGGGTCTCATCCGCAATCTAAATTGCTTACTGCTCTAGTCATAAACAAATAAAAAGTTTACAATCTTAACAACAACTTCTCCAGTTTATTTTTATTAATATAGAGTTCGTTGTCTAGTTTAATAAACCTAATATAGTCTCTATAAATGAGCTTAAAAAGTATAAGAAAAAAATATGAGAGTCCTGGTGATTCAATTAAATATAAAAAAGAAGGTCAGCTTTGATTTTCTAGTTTTACAAAAAAAAAAAAAATATTTAAATCCACTTATCACGTTATAAATGTTATTTAAATAAAAATCAAGATGAAGAGAGAAGAAATAACAGTAGTAAACTGAATTGAAAAGAGATGGAGAAGACGACAGGTAAAAAAACTCACCAATAATTAAGATATAACATTTAAAACACACCAAAAATGTGTGTCATAAATTTCACTAAATGTCACCACTACGATATGCCTTTTCAATTTTTTAAAAAAGATATTTTAATTAAGCACTCAAAATATATTCAAAATTATAACTTTTAAAGAAAAAATGACTTTTTTATTTTTATTTTTTTCCTCTTTCGACAGTTTTTATGCGGGGAATGTTTGACAGTTTTTACGGTTTTTACCTTAAAATTAATTCTAAAGAGTTCGTTTTAAAATTATGAATATTGGTAAAGTTTTAATGAAAAGTAATGAGATAAAATTAAACATAAAAATTTCACACTTCAAAAAGGTTATATAAAATTTGACCAATTAAATTTTTTAAGATAAGTAAGGAATTTTTTAAGAGATATAAAGCAAAAAAAACTATTACCTTTGGAAATTAAAAATTTAAAGTGATGCATTCAATTACGCTCAAAGATTTTTAAAACGAAAATGTGTCAAAACGTTGATATGGCACTCTAATCAACACTAGCATTATAAAATAAGGTGAAATAATATTTTGGAAAATAAATTGGTCATAAAAAAAGCCTCGCATAGATAATAATCATCTTTGATTGAGAAATATAAAAAAAAGTGATCATCACCAAATGAAAGAACACAAAAAGAAGAAAGAAAAGATTTGATGATGAAAGAAGTGATAGAAAATAAGTCAATGAGATTGTAATCAGTCCAAAGAACGCAAATAAGATACACGAAAAAACTATTTTGAATAAAATTTTGTATGCGATAGAAATAAATTAACTCAACTGAGAATTTCACAATTAAAAAGTCTTTAAAATTCTCCACTTAATATGCAGATTTATGGATGTTTTATTAATATATTTCTATCATCATCTTCTTTTTATAAAAACCACAGTCCATCTTTTTTCTTGTCGTTAATTAACTCTTTGAGAAATTTTCTGTTTTTTCAATCGTCATTTATGCGATTATATCATCCAATTTTCGACTAAATAGGTGTAGAAACTGATTCTCATCAGCCATTTTCCTTTTTTTATATTTTTTTCTCGCTCCATTGAATTAATTATTGAAATTTTTTGGACTTAATTTTTCTTATAATATCCGACAGCTTAAGCGAATCAAACAAAAAATAGTGATTAGGAAAAAATCTGTTTTAAATTTCTTAATTGAAACTTTGTGGCAGCTACAAATGAACTTCATCAAAAAGCTTAAGCATATTAACTACATACCAATGAATATATTAGTTATTCAGATGAAAACAGAAAAAAAATGTGAAGCAGGAAAAGAATGTTGAATAGCGGAATGAATATTTGCATAATATTTACATCATTTTAAGCGCATTTTAAGAGCCTCATCAAGTGGATATTCAATGTGCTGTTATGTGTATACACTTATTATTAACAATATAGATATAAATGATGAAAATAATTTCTTTATTGCCTTTATTTTCATTCAGTTCGACTTTTGCTTGTCGGTTTTTAATTTTTTTTTTGCTTGATATCAGTGAAATCATTCCACAATCCAGTCAGAAAAGAAAGGAAGAGTATTGCAAAATGAAGAAAATATAATATTGTTTATTGTATAGCCGCATAATTGGAAACAAATTGCTAAAGCCCCCGCACAACTGATTAAAACTACGGGGCAAGATCAAAAATGAATTGTTCGTGACGCTGAGCAATAATTTACAATTTTTAAATCCTTAATGCAAATAATGCTGATCAGCTTATGTTTTTCTAAAAGCTTACGCCAGAACCTGCATTTTGGTATATAACAAGTGGCATTTTGACATTGTGCTATAGATAAAAAATTAATTCAAAGTGCTAAGCGTCACGAACAATTTTAAGGAAATTCGATTTTACACTATGTTGCAAATGCAATATCTCTGCAACTAATAAACCAATCTTAAAAATTCTTTCACTAAAGAATTAAAAATTCGTGGCAGTAAATGTTAAGAATAAAAAAATTTAAAATTGCGGCTTCATAAGTTAGCTTAATTAACGTTTTAAATGTTTTGGTTGAAAATTCCATATGAAAAAAACAGTTTAGGAACTAGCTGTGTTCACAAAAAAGGTAGCAAATATGGTTTTCCTTAAGCTCATTGAAAAAAATTTCAAGTTCTACTTTAATTAACAAAGTTACAATGAATTTTAGAAAACTAGATATAACTTTTTGCTGTTTTATTGTTGATAATGATTTTTCAATGTAAAACTATAGCAAAACATAAGATGCATCTTGTTGCAAAAGAAAAAAATTAAATTCTTTATGAAAAGCCTTTAAAATCGTAAAATGTTAAAAAGATTAACCAAGAAAATTGTAACGGTTTTAAAAATTCAAAATTCTTATGAAATTCTGAGCGAAATTGAGCAAAACATGTTGCTCACTTAAAATTGCATTGTTTTTGAGTTAATTTAACTCATTTTAATGCCTTTTACAGATACAATTTCTATAGAAAATGACTTTTTAGCTACTTATTAATTGTTTTCAGTCAATTAGAGTTAATATTTTTGGTTAAAAAGCGATTTATTCAACAAATTGAGTTTTAGTTAAATTAACTTAATCTATTCAGTTTTTTGAAGTCACAATACGATGTTTTGATAGAAAATATCAAAATCTACAACTTTTGTAAAGATCTTGAACAACCAACTTGCTTCCTTCATATGAAAAACTCTACTTTAAATATTAATTTGTTAATTAAAGTAACTTGTAAAGTCGCCATTTTTAAAAATAAAACAAAAAGTTAAACTTTCTGAAATCAACTATCGACCCGTGAAAAAATCATTAAAATTGGATGCTGGCAAGCAGAGAAATCAGCATATAAAGTTTTTTTCCGTTTTTTTCGATCTTGCCCATAAATAGTTTTAAAACTTTTTTTTATTTGTTTTTTTTTTTAATTTCCCAACATATGACTCACAAACATCCATGCACAATAATAATTGATAACATAATCTTCTTTAATGCCCTTCGTTCAGTCTCCTAATTTTAAGAAAACAAAACTGTTTACAAATCGGAATTCATCACTATTTTTAAGATATACTTTTCTCCACTTTTCTTAATGTTGTCAGTAATACAACAGTAAAGTTTTACTATTTCACAAAATATGTAAATAAAAGGAAATTTGTCGAATGCATGGCGTTGACAACTTGTTAAATGATATGAGAATAAGATAACGGAAAGGAGAAATATTTGAAAATTTCTAATCATCACGCGCATGTTAACATGTTTGTTACAATGACAACACGACATTATGTCACAATAATATGTGGTACCTTTGAAAATTATTAAAATACTAGATAAGGTTAAAATAAAAAACTTGTAACGATTCCGTTGCATTTAAAATATTTGTTGAAAGTCCTTGAATGAATACCTTAATAATTTATATCAGATATCTGCAGATTTAAGATAAAAGGGGTCATTCACTTATGACGTCGGTCAAAAAAACGATTTTTCACCTGACTCAAAATTTGTATGCAAAAAAAATTTTTGTTTGAGCTGTCACCGGTAATAAATGATATACTTGCTCATTTACAAAATTCTTAACCACCTTCCCCACCCCTAAATCTCGGACGTCATTAGTGAACGACATTATTCTTAAACTGAGAAATAGTTTTATATATTCAGATCACTATCCAGTCGTTATTGCATTTGTCAAGCTGAAACTTAAAGATAATCATTTGTGTGTTTTGTCTCTTAGTCATAATAATAAATTTTGAAAAACTTAAACATGTGACTTAGGTACATGTATTAAGCATAAATAATTTGTAGTATTGTATTAAATAAATTAAATTCAAATAAAAAGAATCGGTTAATCTTGAAAATAATAGGATGACAGGATATTCGATATTCACATAATTTTCTAGTATTAAAGTAATGGCAATTATTTTTTATTATTAAATTAAATGTGATAAAATACTTCAAAAAACATTATTTTGTAAAGATCTTTTTTATGACATAAAAGAATGAATAAAATTTGTCATAAAATAAAGGCACAAATTCTTGTTAATATGAATTTTAAGGAGACGTTTCATAGTTGAATATTATTGAAAGATTGAGATTTTATCTTGATATTTTTAACAATCCATTTCCAGTCATCAATTTCCTGCTTCATTCAGTTGATGCTTCTTATTTGCCATTAATGTCATGCCTCTTTCCTTCTTCATGAATTGTATTTATAACTTCTCAATGGTCACCATACAGTGTGCTAGCATCAATTCAATTCTTTAGTTTAATTTCATGATTTCTTTTTCTGGTTAAGTAAATTGATTCGTTAGGCTAACCTTTTCTAACACATGCATTGTTCAAAAATTCAATGCTGATTATTTTGGTTTTTTGTTAAAATTCTACAATATATTGCACATACTGTTATTGCCTGTGTGTTACCTCAAAATCTCTGTTTCTTTTTCTCTTTTCCGTTTACCGAATGATAAAACAAATCTTATTCATGCTGACATTTTTTTTTATTATTTTGCACACATTTCTTCGAAATATGTAGGGTAAACCATGTTGAAATTTGTGCAATGTTGAAATTTGTGCGCTCAAATAAAAAAGAAATCAGCCCAAATAAGCCATTTAAACCAAAATTTTGTTTGCAGTTCTGTGTAAAACAGCTGTACAAACATTTCTACATCATTTTGGACAGTCTCGAAGCTTGGAGCAGCTTCAAATTTTAAAAATTCAAAATCCCATACAAAATTGTGATTTTCATATTTTTAAATATTTGAACATAACCAGTGCTGCTTGTAATCAAATCACAGTTTAAATGTAAAATTTGATAATTGCTATAATGTTTCAAAAAAATTCAAGTTATATAAATCATTGGAAGTGCTTTAAAAATTGATTTTAAAATTTCTTGATTGTAAATGTTAAAATTTGTGCGAATTTTTTTTACAAATTTTAAAATTTGTGTGCTTTTTGTCGTAGAAAGCGATGGGAATTTTTGTCAACAACAAATATTATTTACGTATGAAATTCATGTTTTTACAGGATTTCATGAAGAATAGCATAAATGGAACTACTGAAAGTCAAAAACTGATAACAGCTGATAAAAATTAAAAACGTGGATCATTTAAAATTTAAAATAAAAATAAAACAAAAATGTAAAAGACTTCAAGAATATCCATACAGATCCATATATTCAAAGAGTATATCCTGTTAAGTGTCCAATTTCAGATCTTTAAATAAAAACATTTTTATTTGCTAGATTTCATTTTTTTATTACTAAAACTCTATGCTGCATAAAATTTACACAAAAATGGAGAAATTGCTGATTTAATGGATGTTCCTTTGACGGTTGTAAACTCAGCCAGCTCAAACTAAGTTAAATCTTGAATCTTGCAATATTTCTTGAGGAAAAGGTTTGAAACAATTCAGCTTTATATTCTTCATTTCATTTAAAGTTTATTCAAAGCAGTTCCTTCAGCAAAATATCAATTTCTGTTCCAAAAATATATAAATAATATGTTTGTTTACATTTAAGAATTGCAATTATGTCAAAGATTGCTATTAAAAAAACGCACAAATTTCAACATGTTTTCGCACAAATTTTAAAATTTTCCACACAAATTTCAACATTTGATCGAAAATGTCAAAAATCTCTTCCCATAGGCAGCATAACCTTGAAAAAACATTATTAGCTGAAAATTCCCACAATTATTGATCTTTTGAGCCCATTAGCAAATTTACATGATCAGTCATTAGCAAGTTATTTGCAAATCAAATCTTCATGTGCAAAAACACACAAATTTCAACATGGTTTACCCTAGTAAAAAATTGTAATTTTTATGCTTATTAACTTGAAAAAACTAAAAAAACTTCAAGAAATTCTATTTATGTTGTTTCTTTTTTCTAAGTTTAAAGACACCTTTTTTATATGTATGTCCAGAATTTGTTGACCTACGTATAAATGCATATGTGTCATCATAGTTCTTTTGAAAATTATTTTTAAATTTTACCTTTTACAAACAACAACAATAAAGTTGTACACATAACTGATTTTTTGCTACCACAGAGTCTCTCGCAATATTTCTTGTACTCTTAAGAAGGATAAGTCCGACAATAGTAAACAAATAAATCAGTTGGAGCACGATTTTGTTCACTAATGCTTGAAAATTTCACCTGGATTTTTTTCTGTTACAAAATTTTTCTTTTGTTTTCTTTCAATAATAAATTGATAAAGGTATATATGGATATCGAAAAGAAAATGAAAACACGTACATATACAATTCATAAGCAAGTTTATGGAATACAGAAATTTATTATGCTGGATTAAGTCTAATAAAACACTCAATATTTCTTGTTCTATTTTTTTTGGTTTTGAAAATAAATGGCAACTTACAATTAAATTTAAGGCAAACAACTCAATAAAAAACGTGTAAAAATGATGAGAGATGATTAAAAATATGAATCATTTTGTTTCGTATTATTTACCGAAAATTCCCTTATATACATGATGAATGATGAGAAAAAGATAGATTTACTAAAAAATAAATTGATAACGAGTTTGCATATGTGTGAATAAGAAAGTAAAGTTTATTTTAACATTCATTGTGGGAGGTATATATAAGTGATGAATTAAATAAAACTTCAAATACAATTACGTCCATAGCCTTTTATAGGTAAATTGACTATTGTTTGTTTATTTTTTCACCGTTCTATCTTCCTTGACTTTTTTTTTCATTATGTATCAAAATAAATTGTTTAAAAAATTAATGTTTAATGAAGGTTCAGCGCCATGGCATAAATAGCATATGTATTCATACAAAACACAATAATCACGTAATCGTAGGGCAAGATCAGAAAAAAACGGAAAAAAACTTTATATGCTGATTTCTCTGCTTGCCAGCATCCAATTTTAATGATTTTTTCACGGGTCGATAGTTGATTTCAGAAAGTTTAACTTTTTGTTTTATTTTTAAAAATGGCGACTTTACAAGTTACTTTAATTAACAAATTAATATTTAAAGTAGAGTTTTTCATATGAAGGAAGCAAGTTGGTTGTTCAAGATCTTTACAAAAGTTGTAGATTTTGATATTTTCTATCAAAACATCGTATTGTGACTTCAAAAAACTGAATAGATTAAGTTAATTTAACTAAAACTCAATTTGTTGAATAAATCGCTTTTTAACCAAAAATATTAACTCTAATTGACTGAAAACAATTAATAAGTAGCTAAAAAGTCATTTTCTATAGAAATTGTATCTGTAAAAGGCAATAAAATGAGTTAAATTAACTCAAAAACAATGCAATTTTAAGTGAGCAACATGTTTTGCTCAATTTCGCTCAGAATTTCATAAGAATTTTGAATTTTTAAAACCGTTACAATTTTCTTGGTTAATCTTTTTAACATTTTACGATTTTAAAGGCTTTTCATAAAGAATTTAATTTTTTTCTTTTGCAACAAGATGCATCTTATGTTTTGCTATAGTTTTACATTGAAAAATCATTATCAACAATAAAACAGCAAAAAGTTATATCTAGTTTTCTAAAATTCATTGTAACTTTGTTAATTAAAGTAGAACTTGAAATTTTTTTCAATGAGCTTAAGGAAAACCATATTTGCTACCTTTTTTGTGAACACAGCTAGTTCCTAAACTGTTTTTTTCATATGGAATTTTCAACCAAAACATTTAAAACGTTAATTAAGCTAACTTATGAAGCCGCAATTTTAAATTTTTTTATTCTTAACATTTACTGCCACGAATTTTTAATTCTTTAGTGAAAGAATTTTTAAGATTGGTTTATTAGTTGCAGAGATATTGCATTTGCAACATAGTGTAAAATCGAATTTCCTTAAAATTGTTCGTGACGCTTAGCACTTTGAATTAATTTTTTATCTATAGCACAATGTCAAAATGCCACTTGTTATATACCAAAATGCAGGTTCTGGCGTGAGCTTTTAGAAAAACATAAGCTGATCAGCATTATTTGCATTAAGGATTTAAAAATTGTAAATTATTGCTCAGCGTCACGAACAATTCATTTTTGATCTTGCCCTTATAATTATAACAACGCAGCATTGATTAGAATTACTTTAACTGAGACTAACATTACTTTTAGGGGCCCGTCAAAAATAATAGGAATTTCAGTTTAACGGTTTAATAAAATTCAAAAATTTCTCATATTTTCGAGCAAAATTACCAAAACTTTAATCAGCTGAAAATCTAATTAATACTCGTGAATTTGTAACTTTAACTCTTTTGAAACACAAAATAGAACCTTAGAAACATACTATCGACATTTAATTATGAGTTGTGTTACGTTTTAATTATGTTTTCAGCAATTTTCGAAAAAATGAAATTTTTTTGTTGACTAAAAGCATACAAGAAAATTCAAAAAAATGATATTCGTTACAAGATTTTGAAACTTATAGTGTTAATTTAAGTAATTTCCAATCATTTTATTGATAAAAATGATAATTTGAATGGACAAATAGAAGAAATAGCACAGTTTTGTACAGAAAAACTAAAATTTAAGCTGGGAATAAAGAAGTTATTAAAGGTTGTTTACACTCAAAATACCCTTTCCCGAAAATTCTACGTCATCGGTGGATATTCGAATGGCTCTACAGAAGGAACCAGTCTTCGTCTCGGCGAATTCTATAATACCAATTAAGAACAAAATACAGTTTCATGGAAAAAAATCACAAATAATGACTAAAAGTGGTCTCCGATGACGTAGAATTCATTTTTGACGGGCCTCTTTATCTTTTGGTGTTAAAGAATAAATATAAATTTTATAAGAATTAATAACAGAGCTATAAAAAACTTTGTTAATTCACTTGTTCTTAAATTTATTTTTTATTACATACATTTGAAATTCTTAATTTTTAACGTGTGTGGCTTGTAATTCAAAGTTATTCCAGAAAAATTAATTGAAAAAAAACTATTTTTTCTTCTTATGATGATTCTTACTTTTTATTTCATTTCATTTTGTAGATCGACTATCACGTAAGGAAAATTATTTTTAATGACCATTAATTCTCTCTTTTTATACATTCTTTATTTACAAATATCTACGCATTTTGATCTACGCATTATTATCTTGTTTATTCACGTTGTTCTCTAAAGGGATAATAACATAAGACAACACACATAAATGATCGAACTGAATTGACATGAAATTTCCTAATTTTAAATTCCTAAAGTCTACATTTCAAACTATAAACAATAAATTCCTAAGGCCATTTGAATACCAAATTCACAAATCCAAATATTTTCGTGAACACAAAAACAATCAACGAAAATTTCATTAAAAATGCACTCCAAATTAAGCAAACAGTAAGAAATGAAGCAAAGTTCAAAATTAAGCTACATTCATTCACCACAAAATATTCGCACAATATATTTTCATCGAATCAACAATAATTTTTAACGTGTGCAGAATGAGAGGTACAGAAATAATTTCTGATTGCGAGAAAATTATTTATTTATGTGTTTTTCCACTCGTATATTATTTGGTTTTTGCGTTTTTTCGTTTAATTTAATTTCGCGCCAGTTAAAGTCATATCACAGAAAAAGCTCAGAAAATGATTTTTTTAAAAAAGAATTTTTTTATTATAAATCAACCAACGATACGCGTTCGAAGGTAAAATAATTTGTATTGTTTGCAAGTCACTGCACTTTATGTTCACATTTTCATTATATAAATTAATTTTAATGAATTCAAAAAAAAATCCTCTCCTTTAAAATATACTCACGATTTACTCAATTCATCAACATGTTCATGATGTTAATGCAATGCAAAAATGTCGTCTGAGTGGAAAATTTTTGTCGTAGCGTAGACGCGGAAAAAGTTGATGTTTGTATAAATGTTTTATTGAATTCAATTATATTCTTTATGTTGTTTTGTACTGCAAAATTTTCATTAATAATTTTTTTTTTCTCATTTATTTTACGAGCACAAATGAGTAGTCCACACAAGATCTCTAAAGAGCAAGGAAAGGGTAAAAAAAATAAAACACAAATACAGACAAAAATTTATTTCAACTTTTTTCATGCCAATTAAGCATCATGAAAATTGAAAATTGGTTTTTATTGATGTATATTGAACATTGCACTTTTTTTTTAATTGGATTTTTCAGTGCAACGCAGCTTCATAAAATTATGTCAGCATGAATGTATAAGTTTATTATGAAGAAAATTTTGATACATACTCACCAATTAATTGAAAAAAAAAATAATTGAAAACCACAATTACGTAATATCATGTCATCTACATTATTGTAGATGGAAAATTTACAAACAAAAAAAAACATCATCTGTAGTGAAAATAAAGATCTATAATTTTTAATTTAATTCTTCTTCCATTATTTTTCTTAAAAGCATAAGTAATAAAGAGAGATTAAAAAATCTTGAGCTTAAGAGAACTCTTAGCAATGAATAAAATCGTTGCCATAGTAAAAATTTATGATTCTAAGGGGTTCTTCAAAGTTTTCCTTTCCTCTATTTTCCTCATCTGTAGATTGATCTAATAAGACTTGTTTCATCACCTTGAGGATCATCAAACTAAAACTAATTTGATATTAATAGCTTTTACTTACAAACACTTAAGCGATGAAGAATAAAGCCATAATTTTGTGGACTTTCTGTCTGATGATTTCATAGAAACCATATTTATTGTGCTGAATATGTGAGAAAACAGCAGAAGCAACGATTCGAGGTGTTAGATATTTCAATAGAAATAAAAGTTTGTTTACTATTGTTTGAGGAATTCATTAAAGGAACCGAAGAATTTTTCGAATGGTGATAATTTTGTCACTGAAATGCAAGAAAGATACATGACAGTCAAAAGCTTATAAAACAGAAAAAAGTAAGAAAAAAAGAAGAAAGGATAAAGGATCCTTTCGATGCGGGAAACATGAAAGAGAGAATAGTTGAAAATGACAAATGAAATCATTTCTCTCTTTGATCTAGTAACTGCAAATAATTCCACATTCGTTTAATAAAGAAAAATGCTTTTCTCACCATTTAACAAAGAAAAAATATAGAGAGTGTATAAAACCAAAAGAATGCAATCAGAAGAGACTTAACCGAAAGAAAAATAGTGATATAAAAATCAAAAGAAATGAGACTGAAGCCAGATAAAAGGAGCGACATCGATGAATGAAAAGGTAGATTCTTGTAAAATTCCCATTTTTCATTATATTAGATGAATTACGACTTTTGCTTTTTCATCTCATTGAATTGTAGTTTTTGTCATTAATGTTTTTGCAAGAGATGTGAATTTTTCTTTAACAATTACTTACATATTTACCGCATCATTGTTATACACACATTCATTGTTATAAAGAGCATAAAATGTCGCATTGAGATAAAAAGAGATTTTGTGTTGTCTAATTACAATGTATCTATCAATTGTTCAACAAAGTGCCAATTTTTTCTACCTTCCTATATATTCTCTACCAACGGTTATTATTTACATCTTTGACTCATTTTAATATTGTTGTTTGTTTGTAAAATTGTTTCATTTCCGATCTTCGAAAATTCGTTTCGGTAAAGTTAAAAAAGGATCTTTTAATCCTGACAGTTTTGTATGCACAAAGGATCAATGCCACCCTCAATCTTCTGTACTGCTGTATCGATATTTTTTAATATGAACAAAAAATAAAATTGAGGATGAATTTTAGCAAAAACAAACAAATCAATTGAAAAAAAAACTCATTCAAACACAAACTCGAATACAACATATTTAAACTAGACTAATTTTTCTTATTTTATTTTTTCCTAATTTTAAAAAAAAGTTTTGCTTCTATGTAGTTATTTAATTATTTATATTTCTAATATTAGGTATTCAAAGATATGATTAAATTATTTGTATTTGAATAAATAGGAATAAATTTGAATCACGGACAAAATTAAGTAATTTAAATCTTTCTAATTAATTAATTTACTGAATACCCTTTGGCAATGTGTTGACGATATCGCCATGAATGCTGAAGGAAAAGTTTAATTTTCTTAAGTAAAATTGGGTGAAGAAAATAATTTCTTTATAATGATATGAGACTCAAATACAATAAGAACGAGAGGAAAGAACTGAGAAAGTGTATGAAATTGAGACAATTGTCGTTATTCAAACGACGCCTTGAAGCACAATTGTAAAATATTCTCCCTCTTTTCCTTTTCCAAATACATGTTCAATTTCAAATTGATAAAGGATGAAGACATCCAATTAGAAAGATTTTATATTGAAAACTTTATCATCATCAACAGTGTGCTCTATGACAATTTCTTCTTTCGAAGACTTCGAGATTTTAACAACAGTTCCAATAACAACTACAAAAACTTCTACTTAACACCACCATAGAATGATAGAAAGAATAAGTCTTTTGGTTCAATTGAAATGAAATATTGATATTGAAAATGCAATGTAATTAAATGAGATTTTTCACAATTGGGATTTAAAAAAAGAAAATGATGAGGGAAATCTCTTCATTCCTTTATTTTCTAAATCTTTAAAATCCATGAGGGAATATTTTCTTCAAGACTTTAGTTAGTTCTCTTAATTGGATAGCAATTTTGCTTCATTGAACTTATTCAATCGCTTTTGGCAGATGAGATATAAAGTATTTGAGGATAAAGCTGGCATATATATGAAGGAGCTTCTTATAGTGTAGATTTCAAAAATAAGTTTGTATGGATTAAAAGTTTCAAGCATTTTCCTCACTTAGATCAGTAATGTCATATTCAAGGCATCTCTGAACCAAAAACAGTGATCCAGTTGAATATAAGTCATGTCTAGAAATAAAAACAAAAATTCATGTCCGAAACCAAAAAACAAGCTCTAAGGGTAAAGTCAACTCCGGAACTTCAAATTAAGATCAAGTAGAGTTAAAGGCACAAATCAAATAATCGAAATAAAAAAAATTACATGTTCAAGTTTTTTGAGATTCCAATGTTAAAGGTTTTTTTAAATTTAAATTAATTGGCCAATCCAACATCAATTAAATGCACCACTTAAAGCAAATATATGGATGACATTTTCATATTTCAGGACCCATTGGAATTAAAATTGTATCATTTTATCGTAAAAAACGTAAAAAAAAATTTCTGCAAAATTTTAAGAATTATAATTTTTACTAAAATGTATGCTTAATTCACACAAAATGGAACAGTTGAAATATCGCTAGAAAAAATTTAATTGAATGAAATATTTTCGCCGTTCAAAGCACTATTCTGTGTGACAAGGATTTGAGTTCAATTTTTTTTATTCTATTGTTAAATAAAAATTGAGAGATTGGATCCCGAAGAGATTCAGTTCTTTTAAGATGTCTTTCATTTATTTCAACTTTTGTTAAATTGGGAAAAATGAAGAAATAAAATTGGAAACAGTTGAGATGAGAAAAAAACAAGTTTGATTGATCGCCCTCATTATAAAGCACTTATTGTTTCGCACCCCCTTAAATATGTATCTCAGCTATCCATTTATATAATGCCTTTTAATTTCATTCGAAATTTCATGAACGATTGAATCGTTTTGATTACCGTTTAAGATATTACAAGTCTTAAAATAAAAAAAAAAAACTTTTTTCTTTCATTTCTTTTTTTTTCGATCTTGTAATACAAAAGATATAGGAGAAATGTGTGCGAGCTGAGCTCTGAAAGCTTCAACATCAATCAATGTCATTTATTACTCAACCTATAAATACACATTATACACATTATACACTTCTTTCACTCAATGAATTGTAAGTAAGAATCTATAGATCTAGGTTTTAAATGTGACATTGACGTCAATTCAATATATTATTGATTCCTCAATCTCTAATAACTCTAATTTGATTAAAGCCTCTTTCTTTAGCTTTTGAATGTCATTGGTATATCGAATGGGATAAATTAGGAACATACTCTTTTAATCCACATACTCATTTTATGTTTTACAATCTTCAGTGCTCTTGGTTTTGCTTGTAATCTCATAATTTCTCATCAATATTATTATTTTATGTTTCCTTCTGAAAACATTTTATGTACTCCGTATCTTCTTTTTATGTGCATCATTGATTGCCTTCTGTTCTTTGCTTTCTCTAAAACAAATTTATAGAAAAAAATACTTATGTAGTATATTTTTATCCTTTTATAAAATATATATATTTTTTTTTCACAAGATTTTTATTCTATTTATGACTTGAATACGATTATAATAACAATGTACAAGAAAAGGAATAAGGAATCATATACAAAAGAAGCAGTAACCTTTCAGTAATAGTCATAAAAATTGAAAGCGTGTAAAGAAAAAATAAAGATGTAGATAGACCGCAACAAAATAGTCGAATAGAATAAAATCCTTAAAACATAAAAGAAATTGACACTGTAATAAAAAGAAAACTGAAGAAAACGAAAACCATTGTACAATAAAACTCAATATGTATAATAATTCTTATTACATTTTGAAATATTCATTTATCCTTTATTTAATGAAGAATAAATTTTTAGGAATTTTAACAAAACTACAGAACATCTTTTACGAAATTAAACTGCATGTTCCTATAAACAATTTCAAATTATAGCTGTATTAGACATTTTTTTGAAAATAAGATAATGGAAGTCCTGAATAGAGACGAGGAATTTAATTATATGTTATTGTAACAAAATGCAATTAATATAACTTGCGTTGTTAAATTAGAATGCATTTTTATACCATTAATAAATAGCTCAGTTAATTTGCGGATATAAGAAGTAAAACAAGCAAAAATTAATTTTGAAATTATCCTTGTTCATATGTAGCTCTTAGATACTTAAGTTTCATTATCTGTATTCATGAATTTATGGATTAGATCATTTATTATTATTATTATTATTATTAATTTTTGTTTTAATAAGCATTTATGGCATGCTTATTACATTATTAAAACGCATAAATTTTGGATCATCAAACATACAACTTCTTCAGGTAGCAGAATTATGATTAGGCAGATGCTTTTGCATTTTACAATACGTTCTCTACTCTATGGCCATTATTTCGGAAAAACTTCAAGCTCATAAAACATCATAAAATAAATGGGATTAATACGTATTATGACTCCTCAGATATTTGAAAGTCATTCAATGTTATTATATTTTACAGCAGAAAGCAACAATATCAGGAAAACTCCTTCATAAAAATTGTAAAACTCAAATCTCCAATATGTTTATAAAAAATTTATAAAGTCATCTTAAATGGACTTTATTTTGCCTGCTTACTCCTTTTTTATGGCTCAATTGGGATGATATAAAATAAAATTATGAAATAAATTTTTAACAGCAACAACCAGGACCAGAATACAAATTTAATAAATTGTGTACTTCATACATTTTAACATGTCTTTATGAGCATGGCACTAATCAAAAATGTAAGGGAATTAAAAATAAACCATTCGAGATCGGCACACAATAAAACTCACTGAAATGTTTGCCATACGATAGCCAGGAATAGCTTGTGGACAAATATCACTTTCATATTTTTAAGGTAGTAATCTACAATTAGTGTAAAATAGATAATTGATAGTGTTTTTCAAACAATAAAACGAGATTCCAAGAAAGTCTAGAATGAAATATAATGTGATTATTAATTTAAGGATTCGACTCTCAATGAAATCCAAAAGCGGAGAATGAGTGGCAATTACTTCAAACAGTCAGTCACAAAATGTTATCGAACAGAAACAAGCATACAATTTATCTTGTAAGCATATCAAACAAACATAAAATTTTATTTCAGTCGAAAATTGCCTTTTTCAGGTCAAATTACATTTTTCCTTCCTCTTTTCGTGCCTTCAAAGTCTTTGAATTTCATAACAAGAGCTAACTCTTTCACTTTTTCCAATATTATTTTCTTGAAAAATTGCAATTTACCATTTATGGTAGAGTCAAAAGTAGCAAAGAGAAACAAACAAGCAATAAAATCATATTAAAGATTTGTTGGCAAATAAATACGAAAATTTGTATGTTTTTGATTATGTTTGAATACTGCATTTGCACAAGTGCTTTTATAGCATAATATAACTTGTTATTGTTGTTTCCAATATATAAAGAAAGCAAAATTTCAATTGAAAATCTTTATTCATGCAATAAATCATGCATGATTTGTATATGTACATATAATGGCACACAAAAAAGACAAGCAAGAGAAGTAGAAAATTTGCCAATTTCTTCTGCATATATTTTATTACAAAATCTTATTCATACATACGTTTAAAAATGTTATAGACATCTTGTTCAAATGTTTTAATTAAATTGTTCGACACATTTTTGAGTGCTTCTAAAAAATTCTTATAAATTGAACTTTTAAAGAAGAAAGTTACTATTAAACTGTACTTCGCGCAGTCTAACAGACAATGAAAATATTATTATATAAAATTAATGCTGTAAAAATAAATTCAGATGCATACATTTAACATCATTTTGTTTTAAAACTATTCAAGTTACATTCTTTTGTGAGTTGTTCTTTTTTAATATGATCTTAATAAATTGCGTTGTTATTTTTACTATATTAATTCAAAATAAATTTTAAGTATGTTTGGATTTTTATAATCATTATTATATTGAACCTTAAAAATGAATCCTTATATTTGAATATGAACTTTATACTAATTATTATAAATTAAAATTGATATCAAAAAATACAAATGGAATATCTCACATATTTAAAATATTTATGGTCAGCCCAATATCTAATATATCATCAGTTCAGTCAGTTAGTAAATTCAGTCATGTCATTCACTTTATTCACGTTATTTAGCTAGTTCAGTGTTGTCCAAACTTTTTTGAGAAACGGCACACTTATAAATATATTTTTCTATAATAACTGTTATTTTTGGGAATATTTTTGGTAAATTTGGTAATTTTTTTGGTTTTTTCGGAGTTTCAATTTTTTTTTCTCGGAATATCTAAGAATATTCTATGGCACACAGTTTGGACAACACTGCGCTAGTTTGTGAATAAATTGTGAGTCTGAGTTATAGAAAATCGAATGATATGTTTTAAATTTTGTTTTAAATATAAAGCATAAAGCATAATAGAAGAATTAAATAGAAATATCAAGAGAGCACTAAAAGGTATATAATAGAGTTTCTATATTTTTTGTCTGCTTTGAATTCCAGTCTCCATTTAGATTTGACGATAAAATCAATTTAGATGAAAGTAATTGAATAATTAAATTTGAATATGCTCACAAATTGTCATAAAAATTCTTTCAATCTTCCGAGTCTGAACAACTATGATGAATGATGGATGTGCTCTTAATATAATATTTTCTTCTCTTTTTTAATTTTTTATTTTTTCGTTCTTCTTGACTTTATTAAAATGTGTTGAAAATTAGGCTTTAACATCATAAAAAGAGTAGTGAAGAAGTCGTTAATAAATTAATTTTTTACTACTAGAATAAAAGCCTAATTATCTCACGATTTTCATTCGGCTACCATCAGTGAATATCAGTAAGACTGAAATTTAATTTATTAATTTAAAAATTTTCATTTAAATTTTTATTCCTTGAAAAATTTGTGACATCAGCCATTGCTGTAGAAAAAACCAAACTAAAATTTCCCACAAATTTATTTTTTTCCATCATAGTTTCACATCGTCAATAACGAAGAATTAAAACGTAATTACCTAATTAGTTTTCGAGAATAAAATCATCTTACCTATGAGTTTCGCCCAGCCATTGATATCCATCAAGAAATAATCTTAGGTATGTAAAATAAATTCAACATATTTGTATTTAATACATGATTTGTTGAAGATGATTATTCTTGATTTAGAGATTATATGAATCTGATTTTATTTCGTGAATTACATTATTTGTACAAATATTTAGAACTTAAACATAAAATAAATTGTATTTTGGTAATCTAAAATCTTATTATAATCTCATCAGTGCTGCATTCTGGCCATTTGTCTGAATCAGATAAATTCTGAGACAGAAAATTTCTTTATAAAGATCGATATTACATGTGGATAGAAAATCTAATCTACACAAAGATTATTTCTAGATATATATCCAGGTCTACATCAGAGAAGAATGTAGAATTGTAGACATCTACATTAAATCTACATGTAGACAGAATCTATATCTAGAAATAATCTTTGTGTAGATTAGATTTTCTTTCTACATGTAATATCGATCTTTATGAAGAAAGTTTCTTAGCTAGACAAAAACTATTGAAGAATCTACATTCTTCATCTAGTGTAGACATCTACATTTGCAACATTGAATCTCATAATTCCAAACTCATAATGAAGTTTTATCTACATTATTTACCTTAGCCTAAGAAAAAAATTTCACAACACTAATTAAAACTTTCCCCTATTTCACATTCCGGTCCAGCATGTGTTTTTATTTTCCACAAATATTCTGTCTCCTCCACATTTTAATTTATATTTTGTTTATTTTCATCATGCTGACTTCGTTTTAGATCAACTAAATGAGGAAAAAACTCAATTATGAGTTAATTTGATTATTTAATTTTTGCATAGACATAAAAGTTGATGATGGAACGATGTGTTAATGAAAAGGTATTTTTTTTTTTCTAAATGTAACGGTTTTATACAAATGCCCACTTAGTGTATGACTCTGTTCATCATGTCAAATTATGCATGCTGCATACTATCTTACATATTTATCTTCTGAATTTCATAAAAACCAGACTTTGAGAATTTTAAATTTTGTTATCTGAATTGTGAAAAATTGAAACCAATTTTTTGCTCGTAAACAAACAATTATGGGATAGAAGGAGGAGTTTTTCTTTAAAAAATATGTGAGGACAATTTTATATATATATATATATATATATCCAAAATTATTGCCTTTCAACATGTGTGCATAACATTAATGATTAATGAATGCATCAATTGGAAAAAAAATGTTGGTTCATTAAAAAACTTGAATTCTTTGTAGTGGGACAGTTATTTACGAAATTAACATAATAAAAATATAAAAAAATCATATTTTAAAAGCTATAATTTACAAAAAATACTAAAAGCAATCAGCGCTCCTTAACTCTAGATTTTATTGTCTTCTGTTTAAAATTGCATTTTGCAATAATCGTTTTTTTTTTTTAAATTTTAATTACTGAATTCTCTTTTATTGTCTCCGTGTAAATCGCCTGAGATGGGTTGGACATGTGTTTAGGCGTCCACAAGATGCCTCAGTACATAGAGTATACAGACCAAAGAATATCTGAATTGGATGTGTTGATAAGGAGGCTAGAGTCTCGAAGGATAAGGCTGTCTTTAGACGATCTCTGTACGCGGCAATGGGTCCACGTGCGACCCAGCCAAGGAAGTAGTAAGTAAGTATTACTGATTTAGAAAATGTTCTTATTTAATGAGTAAGTGAGAGGAAACGTCTGTAAAATTGTGGCATTTCATTTGGAAAATATGATGAATGCCATGTAATTAAATTAAAGATTTTTCACCCATATGATGACAATTTAAACCTTCTCGGTTCTCATTTTTCTTTTTCCGTTCTAAAGTGATTTCTCAAATATGCCTAAACGAAAGCAATGTCATGTCATTAAAATGTGATTCCATTTTTCATCATATATATGATACTGCACTGTGTTAAAACGTATGAGCCTGTGTACAATTCATTCATTCATTCTATCAATTGCAGTCGCTATGTGTAGGAACACAATTCACATCATTAGAGATTGCTTGTGGGCTGAAAAGGAATTTTTTAAAATTTTTTGTTTTTGAATGGAAAGTTTTGTGAAAAATGTTTTTGATGTGCAATCGAGTTTGAAAATTTTCTTCTCTTGTTTTCAATTTGATTTGATTTTAAGGGAAATTTTAGTCGGAATTTTGCGGGAGGAAATTTTCAGTATTCTCTAAAGTATTTTCTGCCTAAAGCAATAAATCAATGAAAACGACTCTGAAATCCTTTAAATTTCGATAGTTCATCCACGTCTATATTTCATTTGCATGTACATAGGAAAGAACAAAAGACATTTATTTTGTTATTTTCTCAGTGAATAGGTCTATCAATGGATCGGAAATAGTAAAAGGATTTAAAGGATGATACTTATTTAATTTAATACTTTGTTTTGATTTACGTGTGAAATTTTTTGGTTGTAGTTTAAAAAACATCTTCTGACTTAAAAAAATTTTTCAAACGAAAAATAGCTCGATAGAATTTTTTTTGACTGATAATTTGAGCGATATTACTTCTAATGTGCTGTTCATGATGATTTCTACATGAAAAAGGATCTTCAAATAGGCATGCAACAATTAATTGTTCAATATAACCAGTTTTTCAATAAAGAAAATCGCAAAAAGCAAATAAATCAAATGAGAACAAAATCTGACAGCAAAAATATTTATAAATTTCCGCTAGAGTTAATCGTTTAGGTGATTTGATGTTACATGAACAGAATATTTTTCTTGCTAAACTTTACCATTGTGCGTGTTTATATATATTTTTGCTTCCATGAAAATAAAAAGGAAACGGCGTTCAAAAAAGCTTGCAGCGCTGTAGATAGCCCATTTCGAACATCAGACATGCCATACAGTAAACCAATTTTCTTTGCTATTTTTCCTTTTTATTTCATTTTGAAAGAAAAGATGCTTCTTTTCTCAAAATCTTTCCATGAAAGAAATTTTTTTCACATAAAAAGGCAGAAAAAGTTTCATTTTTTGTGCTTACAAATACGAAAAGAAAATGAAAAAATTCCTCTAGAGATCAATAAATTTCT
Source organism: Chironomus riparius (assembly GCA_917627325.4). Taxonomy (NCBI): domain Eukaryota; kingdom Metazoa; phylum Arthropoda; class Insecta; order Diptera; family Chironomidae; genus Chironomus; species Chironomus riparius. Next base: position 35,076,579 of record OU895878.1, on the reverse strand, counting down.
TTGCATTTTTTTCAACTTTTATATTCGGAAAAAGGTTTACCTCTGCCTGGAGAAATTAATGTAAAAAAAAATACTGTATGTGGTAAGCGGTGTTTCCTGTGGGAAGTTTATGTGCAGAAAGTAATTTGTTTTTTTTTATTCCATAAATCCTATTCCCAGTTAAGAATAAAAAAAAATATATGACGAAAGATCAGTTTTCAAACTTTTTGAAAGTGTGCTTCAATGAAAAAAAATTCTTATTGGGTATTCCAGCAAAGCATACACTACAATTGATAATGAAAACAATTTTCAAGTACCTCATGCTTTTTAAATTTTATTTATATCCCTTTAAACAGCATTAGTTAATTTTGATTGATTTCTTTTTTTATTGAAAAGCTTACCTGAGTTGACATATTATGTAAAGTACATCATTTTGACTTTTGGTTGAATTACAAATTATCTTGTTACTGATTACAGCTGATTGCATAATATCACTTGATTCATAAAGATTTATTATAATGCGATTGAAATATGTGTAATTTGTGGTATAGATAACTAGAATATAATATTCAAATGATGATCTATATTCCATAGACGTGAAGATAGGTAAAAAGTATGAAAGAAATGATAAAGGTTCTTAAACAAAAATTTTTTTATTATTACATCTTCACAATAGCACCCGATTCAATTATTATGCTTAGATGTTTCTTTCCTAAAAACCTTATCTTTAGAGCATGCACAGAAGAAGTTTTTCAAGTGTATAATTCCTGTTTTCTAATAATATCCATTCTGTGTTACTTGTTATGCTGCACAAAATTGTTAAAACGTTGCAGAACAGAAAAATGTGGTTATTGATGTTATGCGATGCGTGTGCGTGTTTTCATGCACATTATAGTAATTTCCTATAATTAAATTGCCTTTCACTCCATTAGTTCCATATATATTATATGTTTGGGATATTGATCAATGTGGATAAAATTCACATATGTGCAATATGGGTTTAGGCATACACAATTTGTACTCGGATTCATCTAAATCAAATGGAATTTTAATTCACAGACATATTTTTGTTAATGTTTATTGCTTCAAATTCTTAAATAAGTAAATTGAGAATATGCGACAAGAGAGGAAGTTTTGCGTTCCTCTCCTTTAAAAAAAGTAATGTTGTAATTCATCCTTGCCGAAAAGGAAATATGTGTATGGAGATAAATGAACAATTGGGATGAAAAGAGTGAGTGTGTCAAAAAATGTAAATTTATTTCTCTTTTACTGGCATTTAATTTAAATCAAACCGCAAAACCACATGCTCAAAATGCCATATAAACCCTATGGTAGAATAAATTTCCGATTTTTTTCTACTCTCTTTCTCTATTCTTTCCACAAATTCTGTTCATTTAGATTTACGGGATTTGTTTCAAAGACGGACGACAATGTCGATTGAATTCATTATATTGTTAAATAACAATCACAAGTCTATTTATTATGTGGTGTCAATAACACATTTTTTTCACTCAATATTCATTCAATCTCTGCTCTCCTTATTTATTTTTCTTATTTTCTTACATTTTACTCTCCCATTCTATTTTATCTCCAACTTTTTTCTATTTGTGTTTAACCGCATTTGCACTTAAATGAACATGAAACGATAAATTTTCAATTCTTTTCCGTTCTTTATTTTCTGTGGTGTAAAAATTTTTGTGACAACACCTAAAAAAATTCTGTTGTTGTTTTTCTTCTCATTTCCTTTTATTCATATCAAGTCAGGCGAGAGGCCGGCTGTCATCGCTCAAATTTGATGCCTTATAATTGAAATGTTCATTTTACAAAAAAAAAGAACACGTAGAAAGGAAGCGATGGCATCGCCTTGATTTTTTATGACTTCAGTATTAGGAAGGACAAAGAAGCATTTCTTGTGCATCTCCTCCTACAAAAATGTATATGTCGATAAATTATGTATTTAATTAAATTTTATTTCTGAAGATTTTGGCTCATGTATCATTGCAGATGTTTCATTTCTATTCTCTAACTTTTCATCTCTTTTTCTGTTTCTCATTCTACTTGAATGATTATTATGTAACACACTGAGCGTCGTCTTGCCTTTTTCATTCTTCATCTATTTTTTTTTTTCTTTATCTTTATTAACAATCGTTTAATGATCTTTTTTTTATATCAATCTTGTTAAAAAGTTACAAGAAAAAGAGTTTTTTGTTTGAAAACTATTTAAAGATTTTTTTTATTCAGTACAGTTTTAAATATCAGCGACATATTTATGTTGTGATGCTCAAATTTATGACTTAATTTCAAACCACGAAAAATGTGTTAACTGTAATAGAATGAGAAGAAATAATACCAAAAAGGGGTTGGATAAAATTTGATTTAAGTTATGAGATCGTTATCACATTACGATAATTGCTCACAGTTATTTACAAACTTTTTCTTTATTACTGTTTATGATGGTTTAGAGTTACACTATTAAATTGTTATCATGACGATATAATTCTGCTCTATCGAATTACGCGAGTGATAATTATTAAGATCTAAAAAACCAAAGGTTTGAGGTTTCTTTGAAGATCAATATCAAGCAAATGTTGAAGAAAATGGTTTAAATTAAACATTATAATAAATTATAATATAAAATTAAAATTTAAAAATTTGCAGTGAATCTTTGAGGCACGAATGAAAATAGTCATTAAATAACACACAAGAATACTTTCAAGGTGTTTCTACTTTCGACATCCACGCATAAGAGTATTAACATGTTTCATAAAAAATTCTCAGCCCATAATAAAATTAATTAATAGCTTATGTCGAATTTGCTAATTTTATAAACTCATATTTCTCTTAATTAATCCTTTATATGTACATAAAACTATAAATTAGTATTTTGGTACATCAAATTATATATTCAGTTAGGATATTTATGAGGATAATCCATAAAAGTAGGAATTTTTTAAAAATATTTCAATGACTGTTAATTAACGTCCAATGATGGTCTTTTTAATTTAATGAGCTCTAGCTTCATACCACAGCATTATTATTACAACTATAAATTTTTTGCTTACTCTCTTACTCTCTTACCATCCCAAAATTGATGAATAGTTAATGATATTAATTTTCAAATATTCCTACAATGATGCGATGTGAAACGCTCACGCTTTAGTAATCTATTTTTCTCCCCGCATATAATTTATAATCACATTTGACAATTTAATTTATATCACTTTTCGTTGCTGAAAAGTACCAAAGTATTTAATTAAAAAATATACATTTTCATGTTGTGTTGTCGGTGATGCTGATGCTATGGTACTATTTTGTGCTTGAATAAATTAGATAATGTTTATAAAAGAGGAATGAAGGTAAAATTACGCATAGTAGAATTATTTCCACCTCGCTTTCTTCTTTCTACGGCTTCTTCCAAAAAAACAAAAAAAAAAAGCATTCAGTTTTACTCTCAATAATTTTATCAGTATGAAAATGTAATTAGGTTTCTTCGCGAATGCTAATGAAAATTTATAAGAATGAGTTCACTTACTTACTTTGCTCATTCACTCGGTTGCGTATTTATTTATTTTTAACCTTTCAAAGCTAAGTTTATAATGTGTAAGGGAATCAACAACATCATAAAAAATTCTTTATTAAGTCGTGGATTTCTTTATTTCTACCTCCCTTTTTTTGTAGTGCTTTAATGAAAATCTTATTCAAATAAAGAATCAATGCCTTTTTAATTATTCTTACAATCGCTGCGTGAACTTAATCATAGCACGAATTTATTTTAATTTTTTAAAAAATTAAATTTCAAGCTAAAGATAGTTTCCAAAAAAAATTTCAGGGGAATTCATTAAAAAAAGCAATGAGCCAGAAAATTTCTGATAGAATTTTCCTGAAATGTTATTAAATATGGTATATTTTTTTTTCATATATCAATATTGATGACTAGTTTGTCATTTGTATTGAAAAGGCTGAAATATTATTATCACTATTTACATTTGTTCTGGATGTTTTTATTTATTTTTTCTCTCTCTCTCTTACTAAGGAAAATGCCCTCTTAATTACAAAGGACGTGAAAAACCTTCGCTGTTTCTGAGAATATTACATAAAATCTAATTAGGAAAAACCATTACATTCAAATTTCATGAGTTAAGCTCAGTTCTGCTCATTTTTCCGTTATGAAAAAGTCCAAAACAAAAGTCCTCGTGTTATTGATTGAGGGACCTCAGTACTTTTTTGTCGCAGGTTATTTTTTGTATTAGGTACGAAAAAGATTAAAATAAGATTATTTGAATTATGTATGTTGTCAATAATTTTGTAAAGGTTACACTCGTCCGTTTATGGGCAAATCTACGAATAAACGGTACTGAAAAATTTTGATATAAAAATGTGAACAAATTCTTAAATCAATATTTTTAAAATGTTGATTAATTTAAAGTTTGATTTTAACACTTATTGTATTCTATTCTTTAATCCTTTATAAACTTTCAACATCATTTATTAGCAGAATATGCTAGTTTTTAAAGGATTTTAAATAAGTTCTTTTTCGGAAGTTTAGATACTTCGACTAATTAGAAAAAATGATAACTTTAAAAATTCAGTTTTGATAAAATTGACAGTGCAAATCTATTTTAAAGAGAAAAACTCATTTATTGAGTGACATCGAAAGTTCCTTATAGCTTTAAATGGTCATACTTAGAAAAATGAATTACAGATATGAAAGCAAGTTAAGAACTTGAGAAAAACGTGGTGAAGTGGTAAAATACAAAACAAAAACTTACGACAAACTTACGATGATGGAACAGACATAATTTTGTGGATAGCAGCAAAAAACTATTAATTTTTACAAGACTCAAATTTTGAAGATGAAAATGTGTTCATTTTTTCTGCACACTTAGAAAGAGAAATAGAAGAGAGCTATCCACGCCAGATTATTATTGCGCGATTGACGATGAGTAGATGAGATGAGATTATAAAGTGAGTAGCCCAAATAGTGAAGAAAAAAGAATAAGAAAATCTTCTTGTTAAATGTCGAATCGCTTTTCTTCACTCTATGACGCATCTCCAAAATGATTAGTAACCAACTAACATTGAACATGAGAGAATTTCTTATATTCACACCGTTTTCACGTGTGAATCTATTGGTTTTGTTCAGATTGAAAATCAGTTTTTCGAAATTTGCGAGTAAAAGGAGCAAGATAGCTTAACATGTTCCAACATGAAAAGTTTGTGCCTGAAATTTCACATCTTCTGCAAAAAACAGATTTCAAATTGGTTGAGGCATTATTGAGCAAACAAGCAAGCAAGCAAGTTAATCAGCAAGAAATCTCAATAACGAGACATCGTAGAGACTTCTAGTTTTTTACATTTGATCCGTGCTGCTCTATAAACTTTGGATGAAAAAAATGTTTAAAAAACTTTTAAAGAATGTTCGTTAAGCTTCAAACCTTCAAACGTATGCTGAGCGAAGCTTTATACCTCAAACATATGCTGAGCGAAGCTCAGCTGATTCGCTAGCTTTACACCTTCAAACTTATGCTGAGCAAATCTTGGTCTATCCATAATACTTTTGATGGTATGGTGTGAATATATCCGCATTGGGTTTATACCCGATACACTAGTTTTCTTACTTTATAATCGGGCGCCGAGTTATAGCATCTAGTAAATTATCGTTCTTTACTCTTTTGTATGAAGATTGTGATGCCTTTTTTGTGTTATTTTTTCGATGTTAATCATCACCGTCGTAGGTTGTAATTTACCAATGATGTTTGTCTCGCACGCTCGCTAGGTGAAGATTATAAAAAAGACGAAAGGAATGAAAAAAAAAAATAACACATCACAATGTAAGAAGAAACATCATTTTGACAGTTTTATGAGTATCGTCGCTGCCTTGTTGTCACTATTTATTCATCTTGAATTTATTATGTTTTACGATATAGAATACTAAATGAAACTTATTGATGATTAGACTTAGCAGACTCAGGCTCATAAATGAAAATTAATTTTTATTGATTCCAAATCCAATCAACAAAAGTCATAAATTGATGAATATTCAATATCATGGTAAATTGCTTACGAAATGCATTCTAATTGTGGACAATTGATTTATCAAAATACATTATGAATATTCCAATATTTTTTTTTTTTTTTTGGGTCAGAATACTGACGATAATATTTTATGCATATTTTCTCAGGGGTTGATATATTGAAAGATGAGCTATTACCACATTGAGTAATTGAACGAGAACATCGTCGTAGAATAATTCCTTGTAAAGTGAGAATCCATAAAAATTTACATGTCTTTTAATGTATTTTCTTAGAATGACAAGGAATCGAATGTTGTTGAAAGAAGAAATGAGAAGGAATAAATTATAAATTTATTTGGGAACATGTGAAATTCAATCTTTGTTCTTTAAGAAGGAAGAAGTTAGAAGTGACAATTGTTTGCTGGTGTCAGGAAGTTCTTCACATTTCTAAATATCATATGTTCGTCTATTATTATTATGTCCTGCTTGTAATTTTTTACAATGGAATAATAAGAATAAGCCAAATGGGGTGAAAAAATGTTTTAATACTGATGTCCAATATCAACAAATTACTTTAAGTCCAACATATGACACATTTAAAAGTGAACCCATAAATTCCACATAAACTACTTAGCACCATATTATGGTTTCTTTGGCAAAACACATTTCAATATTGTATTACATAAAAAAATTCAACTGAAATGAATTCATCAACTTTACATATGGCTCATGCTGTTAACAATGTGGACATGAAAATTTATACGTATAGTCATATATGTTTGTTTAGGGCATTACATGTCAATACCACAAGTAGATACAGTTAAGATTGTTCAGATCTTATACAAACGCAATGAATGTTGATACTTTGACACCATAATTCCTGGTATTTTGGCTCATATCTCATTAATAATAATCATATCTCATACTTTCTCATTAACTTTTTGAGATCTCATCGACTATTTCGGTGAGAATAAAAGGAGGAGATGAAGGAATAACTATCCACCATATCACTTTCTACAATTATCTTATGTTTGTGTCAACAGTTTTTTGAGTCTTCCCTTCCATTATTGAGATAAAAATAAAATGTGAATTTCAACTGAAAGAGAGAGAGAGAGAGCTGAATTGTATTGTGAATATTTTTAATGTATAAAGCATCCCAAAAACCCGGGTTCCAAAATGAAATGTCTCATAAAGTAATAATGTATCACTGCAAGTGTATGAATTGATAGAATAAAAAACAAGAAAAGGAACAAAAAAACATTTTGGATTCTGTTGAGAATTCACTTGAATTTTTTTTGTGCATGTTAATTTATTTGCTACAGTGGAAAAAAGTTCGAATTTATAAATTGTTATAGCCAGGTTTTTGTCATGACCAAGTTGTGACCATGAATTATATTTGAGTGCATATGATGATGACCTTGCAATAATACCCTTATTGTAAACGACCAGTAACAGAACCCAAAAAGAGAAGTAAAGAGTAAGATTTCTTATCGTGAAAAGTTTTTTTTTGCATTTTTTTCAACTTTGTTCCATTCTTTAGCACTTTCAATTTTTTCTGTCTTTTCTTTTCTTTTCTTTTCTTTTCCTTTGTCATGGTCACGAATTGAATATTTTTACTGGAATTTTAACCACTGCTGCTTACCTCCCGCAATTCGTTGCAGAGTTAAGTTGTTTTATAATTTGTCATGGTGATAAATCTTCAGAATGCATTTTTTATCCATTTTTTAACAGTTTTTTAGAATAAAGATATTTTGAGTTCTTGCTTTCTGTTACAAATATGTATATGTATATAATGAGCCATTCAATTGATACTTAGAGAACCATTTAATTTTTTAATTTTATAGCCTTAAATATTTTTAAACGATGTTCAATGTGTGGATGATTCTTAGCAGTTTTGGTCGCAAGTCAGTTGACGACATTGAATGAACTATAGCCAATTTATGGTCCAAATTAGGTATAACAAAGTATATATTGCTGGAAAGGCCTTTATATCGCTATTCGATTCCTCCAATTTCGGAATTTTACAAACGGTTCTATCGGTTTGGTATCGGTTTAAAGTTAATGTAAAATGAAATGCTCATAACTTTTGATCAGAACGATAGAAATTAAAAATTCTTTTTGGTATTAAGAGCCTGTAAAAATCAACAGAGCTTTTAAAGGTTTTCAATTTTTTCCCATGAGTGTTACATCATTTTTAATGGACCAAAACTTTAAACTAACTCGAGAACTATAAAAGATACGAATATGAAACTTCTGCTGATTGATTCACTTTTTTATGTAGTTTAATTAAAAAGTACTGAATTTGAGGTAAATTTATAATCATATATTATATGAAATACTTTTGGACATTTAATTAGAAAAAAAAAATATTAAAAATCTCTTCCAAAAAATTGAAAAGTGAAAAAACGTTTCTCATTTTGCCACCTGTAAGAAATAAAAAATGGTAATTCCAATTAATGGATGAAACAATAAACATTTTTAACTCACTTTTAAGCTACAAGCGAAATGACGGAGTTTTGTGCACTGTTATTTTATTCATCCACTTGAACAACACGCTTTTTCAAGAGTTTTATACATCACAATAAATGCATTTTGCATTCTCTCAGTCGCTATTGCACCAATTTGTGTTGAGATATTGTGCTTTTGAAAAAAGAAATGAACAACATAATTAGTCTCAATTTCATAATGTCTGGTGCTATCACAAATATAAACTAAGTTATTATAAACAGCAGCTGTTATGGATTGGATCAATTTCCTTTTTAGTTCTTTCTAAGCATAAATTTTCTTTTGTATAAAGGCCCTGATAAAATTACTGAAAATTAGTATTATTAAAAAATTATTATGATTATAATGTGCATCAATTTTTTTGAAGAAAATGCACATGTAGTCAAAAAGTGTTCAAAAATTGTTTAACTTCACGGCATTTGAAAGATTTTTGTTGTCGTTTAGTTGAAATAATAAAGATATTATTTTAACATGTTGATGGCTGTCTTATTTATGTTCAACAAAATATTTTTTCTTTTTTAAGGCATGCAATTATATTAATAATATGCAAATTTCATGCCTCGTTTCTTACTTCATATTATGGAAAGGTAAAATAAAGACATTAATGTATATAATATGGTATACAACACCTGTTTTTTCACTCTCTTGTTCTTCATTCACCCATCATCATCAAAAAGGTTCTGAAAAAAAAAAGGAATTGATGGCGATTCAGGTCTGAGGCAATATTTTTGTTTTTCACTTAAGACACATGATCATTATTACCTCCAATTATTTTTTTGAAACTCAATATAAATTCTTAGCATTGGCAGGTTGTTGTTAAGATTAATCTCGATTGCTCTTTTATGTATCTAAAATTTCTTAAATTCATGAAAATTTTAAAATTTAAATTTTCGTAGTACATTTTGAAAACAAAAATTAATTTATGCACAATTTCTTTAATTATACGTTTTTGAACCCAATTGCACATTTGACACTTGAATAAAAATGAACTGTTTAAACAGTATCATTAATGTCTTTATTTATGAATAACAAGGGATGTAAATCCATCAAAGACAAATAATAAATGATAAATACTGAAATCAATCCAGATTTAACTTTCTCATAAATTTTAATTTTAATTTTCAATCCATTATCCGCTTTACAAATTATTTGCATTTGCAAACATTTTCACATATTTTATATCTCTTATATTATTATGAAACAAAATGTGTCATCGTCTTCTGTTGTCCATAATATTTACATGCGATCGAGTGAGTAAAAATACACACAAAAAATATTCACTTTGCATTGAAAGTACTCTTATGGGACTCATTTTTGATCCGATTTCGTGAATAGAATCATAATTACTCTCGACTGCCATACATACAATACAACCATATAATGTTAGTTTATGCTGATGACAACATGAGTATATTGTAGAATTGAAAGATGAATGTGGAAAACGTAAAACATTTTTTCCCATTTGTTTGTTGTTTCTGTTGATTGCGTATTGTTGACGATCCCAAATGGTCTATATGTGAATTTTAAGAGATGCAGTATATGCAAATTAAGTTACTTAACTCTAACGTACGCTTCTATTGATGGAGAATAAAGTATTATTGATATGAAATTTACATATGAGACAGAAATAGCATAATGTTTTTCCGGTCTGATCGTCTGATTGCAGTGCATAGAAACATTGAGTGCGAAATGAAAAAAAGTATTTTTTTCGTCTGTAAAATTCATAACACCATAATCATCGTCGTCATGCATAGATAGTATCTAAATCATAAAAAACCATTACCATTTATGGATAAATAGAGAGAAATCTAAATGACTAAATGGTCATTTATCATTTTTTTGTTTCTTCCTTTATGATCACTCTGTATGATAAACATATATATGTCTAAAGTGAATTAGTATGAGCTTATAAATAGTCATAGGGCATTACACAAAATGCCAAAAATTCATCATTACACTTCGTTCTGGTTTTTTCTTCTCTTTTATGTTCGTGTATTTTGCACATATATTTTTTCATATTTTTTTTTTGTTCTAAAAGTTTGAATATAAGGGTTTTGACATTCTGTTCTATTGTTTATACTGTCAGCATTCTTTTTATTTTACTCAATTAGTACATGCTTGTAACTAATAAAAAAGACAAAATTATTTTCTTGTTGGTTCAAAATTGTCATCACTGTTTGGCACTTTAATTTTTTCATCTCTTTTTCTCTTAGTTCCTAAAAAATGTAATGAAATATTTCAATATTAAAATATGAGCTGTAACGATAATTTTATGACCTAAAATGCAATTATGAAATTTACTTCTAGTGAACGAAGGGATGTTGTATAGCAATAAAGTTTTATAAAATTACTGTTTATGTTATTATTGCATTTTAAACCATTGAACATAAAAAGATGCAGTGTGAGTGAGTGAGCGAGTAAACGAATAAGTGAAACCCCTCGAACGTTAACAACATAATTAAATTTTTGCTAATTTTTCTGAAGTTCTTTTGGTACAATTGTTAGTGTAAAAGCGTTGAGCTTTTTACTTTACTTATACACGCTCGTTAAAAGCCATATAATCCAAACAGAAAATTTAATTTTCCATAATGCATTTTACGTAGTTATAATGCTGCGAGTTTTGTATGAGTTGTAAATATTTGCAGTGAAAATTTGGAAACATTACCAAAAAGTTGAATTAAGTAGAAGAACTCATAAAATAAGTACTCATTTTCACGTGTAAAACTTTTTCGATGACCGTTCAAAACACCTAAAGTTTTTTACCTCTAAACATTTCAAATTTATAAAACCTAAATTTTCTGCATCTAGAGTTTTTAATCTCTATATACATTTGTATATAGGTGTTAAAAACTGCACGTGCAGTTTTTTACTTCTAATGATTTTTCCATTAGAAGTAAAAAACTACACGTGTAGTTTATAACTTCTATATACATTTATATATAGAGATTATAAACTGCATGTGCAGTTTTTAATTCCTAATGAAAAAATCATTAGAAGTAAAAAACTGCACGTGCAGTTTTTAAAACCTATATACTAATGTATATAGAGATTAAAAACTCGAATTGCAGAAAATTAATCCTCGGATTTAACTTTAAGCTTTTTGCTGAATTAACCAATTTTGATCATTTAAACGGTTTTGAGTATGTTATTGACAAGACTAATAACACAAATGGACAATTCTATCGATTGACGTTTTCAAAAAATTCGTCAATGAAACATTATTTATCTTTATTAAGCTATCTAGTCGTTCTTAACACCAAATATATTTATGTATGGTGATTAAATTATATCCTTTTGTTGCAGTTGGTTCCTTCTACATGCTTTAAATTACAAAATATTTGACTTTTTGTAAGCGTTGCACTTGTACTGAATGCAAAATTTTGAACTTTTACGAAAGGTTTTCTCTTTTCTAAAGTCTAGACAACTTCAAACTATTGATTTACATTTCGTTACATATATGTTGTTTTATTATTGTGCATACTTAAATTACCTTATAAAGCACATATTGAGTACAAAAAAAAATGAAGAACTTTAATTCAATTTCTGTACAAGTGCAACGCAAAAGCGTGTATTTTCCTAATCCGTTAAAAAATGATTTTAAAAAAATAAAATTTTACTTAAATTAACAACATATTTTTTGATTAGAATGTTGTTTATGAAAAAATAATAGTAAATGAATATGTTAAGCTGGTTTTCGTAAAGTGTAAGTTTAGTTAAATTAAAGTATTCAAAAATTTTATAATTTCAAGTTCGATAAGAATTAGAACTCATTTTTACTATATGTAGAGGTCATATCTTGCGATCGAGTTTTCGACCACTTCTACTTCTCCAATACAATATTAATATAATAAATGAAATTGAAGCTCTCAAATATTGCGACATATTTTATGAATGCGCCCATTTTTTGAGATGTAGATTTTTATATATTTTGTAATTTAAAGCATGTAGAAGGAACCAACTGCAACAAAAGGATATAATTTAATCACCATACATAAATATATTTGGTGTTAAGAACGACTAGATAGCTTAATAAAGATAAATAATGTTTCATTGACGAATTTTTTGAAAACGTCAATCGATAGAATTGTCCATTTGTGTTATTAGTCTTGTCAATAACATACTCAAAACCGTTTAAATGATCAAAATTGGTTAATTCAGCAAAAAGCTTAAAGTTAAATCCGAGGATTAATTTTCTGCAATTCGAGTTTTTAATCTCTATATACATTAGTATATAGGTTTTAAAAACTGCACGTGCAGTTTTTTACTTCTAATGATTTTTTCATTAGGAATTAAAAACTGCACATGCAGTTTATAATCTCTATATATAAATGTATATAGAAGTTATAAACTACACGTGTAGTTTTTTACTTCTAATGGAAAAATCATTAGAAGTAAAAAACTGCACGTGCAGTTTTTAACACCTATATACAAATGTATATAGAGATTAAAAACTCTAGATGCAGAAAATTTAGGTTTTATAAATTTGAAATGTTTAGAGGTAAAAAACTTTAGGTGTTTTGAACGGTCATCACTTTTTCTTACACATGCACGAAAGAGGACATAACAGTGCCATAAAAAAACGTTACTAACCTAACAAGTATATAAAATGCATAAGCGCATTACTTAAAATTTTTGATTTTACTGGTAAATAATTTCGAAAAAGAGAAAAAAGACAAAATGCGTTTAATATTATTCTTCATTAAGAACTAAATGCTATAGAAAGAACATCATACTACGTTTCATCCCTTTTTGTTGAAAAGTGGCTTGCCATTTTTCTCATTCTTTCTGCATATTCCCTGCTTTAGGTTATCAAATTTATGTCATTTTACAAATTATTCTCCGGAATGGTCATAAAAAGTAAACTCCAAACAATGACACAAATTACATTTCAGGGCAGTTTTTTTTACGATGGTGCTGAAACGAGCACATTTTGATGAGCACACGACACAAAAAAAAGTTTCCTTTCTCTTTTTTTATATTTTATTTTGTCGAAGGAAAACTGTACAAAATTGTGATGCAAAATACTTGCTAAAAAAATTGAATTCATAAATAATGTTAAAAAAATTTATTTGAAATAAAAACAAAAGCACATATAAATGAATGATGAAGACAAGGGAGAAAATATGTTTCGTATTCTCGCTTTGAAGTGATGAAATGAAAATTGGAATTCTAAAGCCTTCATTAAATCATAATCATGAAAATGGAATTAAATGAAAGTCCCCAATCAGCTTATATATGCAGTGGTTATCTCTTCAAATTACTGTGTTTCAGATAAACTCATTATGTGGAAATTATATTTCCATTCTTTTTGATGGCTCATTTGTTCAGAATTATTAGCGTATTATGATATTTAAAAGCATTCAGTACTTTAAAAAATACTTTAAAATCAACAAAAAAAAAAACACTTACAATCGCGATTTTTGACAATCATGATATACTTTTGAAGATAAAAGCATACAATTTGGTTGAAATCTTCATAAACTCATTTACAAGTTGATTTTTATGATAAATGTAAGGACTCAAAACAAATTTTTCTAATGCAGATACTCAAAACATCAAAAACACCAATAATTTTGAAATTAACATGAAAAAATCTTTATATTCAATAAATAACAGTAAAACTATAATTGTAAGTTATACGGTTATTGTTAAAGGAATAAAAACTAATGATTCATAATCGCATTCCTAGTTATTCTTTACATTACAGAAACTCTTTTATTTACAACCCAAAAAATGCACAATTTTTGTATTATACTTAATCCTCTTTAAAAGTGTCTTTAATTACTGAAGCCTTTCTGTATTTCCTTTTTATCCTTCTATATTCTTCCATTTTTTTTTACTAATTTCTTCTTATGAAATGTTTATGTTCGCAACATGAAAAAAAAGTTATGGGTTAAAAAATATTTTGTATATGTTGTGTTTACAAGTAGGGATTATAATAAAAAGCGTTGAGGCTACATTTAATGTTGGAAGGCTTAAAAAGGATTACTACTTATAGCTGCAGAAAATGTTTCTCATCCTTTAACTTCATAACTTTTTTTCATACGTTTTTATGAGTAATTTGTTCCTAGTTCATTTCGTCAATGTGTGCTTTTAGTGATTTTAATCATAGTTTGTTTAACTAAATTGTAGAAAGACAAATGAGACATATAATAACGATAAATTCCTTAAAATACTTTTATTAACAACTGAAATCTTAAAACTTTTTAAAAAACATGCTCAAATAATGTTAATTTATCTTTCCTTTATTAAAAGACAAAATTTTGTGATCACTGTTGACATTCATACTTCACTTTTACATACTTACTCATTTGTCTAATTTGATTTAGTAAATAGTTCTGCTCCATAAAACTGCACAAAACAAATTTTTTTCTTCATTAAAAGCATTATTTTTAAACACCTTCTCATTAATTTGTATTATAAATTTATAACATTTTTCTAATGTCAAGTTCAAGTCACATTAGAAAAGCGATCAAATTAAGCAAACAAAAATGTAACTTGATTTTTTTTGTTCCAATTGTTTAAAATATAATAAAAATTTTCTTTTTTTTGTTATATTTTCTCTATTTATTGTCCTTTTTATTCACAAAATAGAGAGAATTTTAATACACAAACAAACCACATATTATCTGTTAAAGTAGCTGAATTGTGTAAAAAAACTTTTCATCTCTCCATACATATTTCTAGTATGGAAAACTTTTACAATTTCACATTTATGTTTATCAATTTTCATTGCAATGCAGACAGAATGAATATTTTTCATTGCAAACACACAAGAGAGTGAGAAAGTGGAAAATTTTGTTATCAGTTGCATAAACTTTTCCATAGCTTTTTTATTTGAGTTATTTAAACAAAAATCTAGAAGTAAAAACTTAAAATTTAAAGTACATGAGGCGCATTCTCTTACATTATAGTGTGCGCACAGCTAATGACTTTTTATAAGCAAAATAATACCAAGTAATAATTTTTTAAATTCTTAATATAAAAATACAAAAAGATGTTGAAAGAAATCAGACAATGTGTGATCAAATAAATTAAAAATCAGTATGTTTTTTGTGGACTTGTTTGCTATTGAGAATTTTCACAAAAACAAATAAAATAAAATGCATTTTTCGCACTACTCTAATGAAGAGTCAACATGGCAATTTTAAAACTCTATAAATACAAAAATTTGCATAATAATCACAATAAACAAACAGTTACCACTCAATAGTGTGCAACTGGAAATGATAATGATTTTTGTGGATACGTTTTTGCATCCGCATATAAGAGGATATTATATTTTTATTTAGTAAAATTCTATGGAATTTTTGTTTATTTTATCATTTTTGACGACATGAAATTAACATTTTTAATTTTTCATTTCCGCAAAATGACACAAAAAATTGGTTTTATGATTTCGATGAATTTTCAATTTGATACTTTATAGTTTCGTCTGGTATATTTTAACGTTATGTTATTTTGAAATGCTCAAATTATAAAAATAAAATGTTTAATTTAAACAACACATTTCAATTTCCTCACTTCAACACAATTTCAAACCATCAGTTAATTCCATACTGTGCCGATAACAGAAACTGATTAACATCCATTAAAATTGTACAGAAAATTTTCAGCTTTACATTAACTGCTTTGAAAGAGAATGAATTACAGTGTCTAATTGCATATTCAGTTGGCTCAATCATTCAATATATAATAAGTACGGCATGCCTTACAATATGGCATTAAATAAGTATGAAATTAATTTTTAATAACTGATTCTTATCGGTACAGTATGAAAAAGGAAAAAGAAATGAAAGAATTGGAAAACTTATGACTGTATTAGCTATAAACATTTAGCTCGTAAAACACATTTTAATTTTACAATAATTAAATATTATTACTGGAAAAAATAGATTAAAGTAATTCATAAAAAATGTAAAATAAAAAATCTGTCGATAAACTTGTATACTCATAAAAAATATCTAATATTCATCATTCACTTTATATGAAGGAATCTAATTAAGAATGTTGGATTTTACGTTTTTATATTCGTTTTAAATGTTACAGTCATGGTTCCCGCAGGTTATAATATTTTAAAACAAATTTTATAATCTTTGTATGAAGATTATTAAAGAATATAATATTTGTATGCATATTGTAATCATCAAAACTGAAAAGATTATAATCTTTAATAATTTTTCATACGAAATGTTAATTTTAAAATGAGACCATCCAAGTTGATGATGTCAAGCTTTATTAAAACATAATTTAAAAGATAAACATTGCAGCAACATCCGATTATTTCTATGAATAAAGTCATGTAGTTTATTTTTCTGTGGTGATCGAATGTTGCTTCTCCTGTTTTTTCATCATAAAGCTTGTTATTATTTTTTAATATTTAGTACTGTTTTCACTTTACCCACTGATATGAAATTGACGGCATTTACTTTCTGTTTTTTATGCTATAAGTAACATACTCATTCGGTGAGTGTACAACTAGTTAAAGCTGCGATTCCATTGAATGTGAACGCGTGTGACGATTTTTTTCGGATATTATTTTTAAAATATATGAGACTGAAAAAATTTTAAAGTGACCATGAAATTAATAATAATTATGATGTTTGGAATATTTTTCAAATGTTGTTATCTCCAGCGTAGGATATTTAATGGATTTGATGCAAAACCATTACAGTTTCCATATATTGTGAGTGTTCGAGGAATATTTTATACATGTGGTGGTGCTCTTTTATCAGAAAGGTAAGTAATTTATAAGTAAAAATAAAAAACAGAAAAAAGTTATAAAATCAATATCCTTTTTTTCAAATTTATTTTCGATTAGATATGTTTTAACTGGTGAGTGATAATCAAAATTTTACGAATCTTAAATTATGCAAAATAATTACAGCTGGACATTGTTTGATGGATATTGATAAGGATGAAGATGTGACAGTTATTTTAGGAGCGTATAATTACTATAACAACAAGGAGTCTGGAAGGCTTCAAATACGATCCCACAATCATTGGGTTCATGAAAATTTTTCAATGCCTTTTGCTGAAAATGATCTCGGTATCGTTGAGCTTCCATATGCTGTCAATTTCAGTGATCAAATTCGCCCCATAAAGCTATCAGTTGACAAAAGTATAGACGCACGAATAAGCCGTGATGATAAAGAGATAATTGCTGTATTGAGTGGTTGGGGATATCAGAGTGCAGATTATGAACCTGCGGAAATATTGCAAACTGCACGTATGAAACTCATATCATATGAGGATTGCATAAAATTTCAAAGTCACTTTGTTGAAAAACTTACTAGAAATCATATATGCGCAATAGGACGAGACAATCGACCGGGACATGCAGTTCTACCATGCGATGGTGATTCCGGATCTCCACTTATACTTGATGAAACTCAAGAGCTTATAGGGATTACGAGTTACGTAAAGGATGCAGAAAATGGTATTGCATTGCATTACAATGACTGTAGAACGGATATTGCGCCAGCAGTTTTTGTTCGCATACCAGCATACTTGAATTGGATCAGTGAAAAAACTGGCATGAAATTTGAATAGCGTTTGTTTATGCTGTCTGTTGATAACAGACAATAGATTTTTGTAGCTTTTGTCATTTCGTTTCTATGATTCACAGCAATTTTGAATTTTGCCACTTCTCATGGTCATCCGTACATTTTTATTGCTGGAACCGTTATTTTAGTTTGAGCTTAAAAGGTTTTTTTTTGTGAAAAAGATTGATAAGTAAAAAACCAGAAACATTAGCTTTAGCTTTCTTTTTTGTAAAAAAAGTATATTTTTGGGATGAATTTTAATTTAAACTATAAATAGTAATTAGTATAAACAAAGTTATGTTACCGTATCGCATTGAAAAAAGTGTATACCATTGAGTGTAAAACTTTTTTTCAAATACATGTATTCTATGGAAAACCATGTTATTATCAAAACTATCTATTTTCAATCTATTCTCTTAGAAAATCACTCGAAATTCAATTTAGTGTGAAACCTTCTTTATATAAAATTATATTTGAACACAAAAAATGGATCGTAATGCCATTTTATATCCATTTTTTTATAAAAGGTTCGCCTATCATTGAACATATTCATTTATATATATTAATATTTTGAGCTTACGTTCAATATTTTTTGTAATTCTCAAATATTCAAGCGAATGTAATCCCACGTATATGTGTGCATATCAAAGTCATCTGTACGAAACGTGAAAGCTTCACTTTTGGGGATTACGTATTGTGTATCTTTGTAGCTATCTATAGATCTATTTATATAGCTCCTGATATCACAATTCTGTATCAAATGACTAAGTCATTTATGTTAGTAAAATTTGATACAAAGAGTGCCAGACGACAACCAACCTTTTTCATTTTACCGAAAGGAAAGAAATGAATAAAAGAAAATAAGCAGTTTCTTGACTTCTTCCGAATGAAAACAGAAGTGATTTAAAAAAGGAAGAAAGAAATTTTGAAAATTTATCCATATTCTTTATGAGCCATAAAAAGGATTTCTTCAATCTCAATTTATAATGATTGTGTGCATGAAAGTGAAACCGCAAAACAGAATGAAGGAGAAAAAAAAACTCTTCACGTTGAATTTATTTTCACAATATCAGATTTAAATAGCAAAAAAAGACACTGACATTCAATTTGATTGATACAAAACGAATGTCAATCATTCTCTTCGACATTCAATTTATTTATTTTACATCGTTCGTTCTTCTTTTATAGATTCTAAAGCATATATAAAGAAAAAATATCATTGTCATCTGATTAAAATACATCCATATATGCACGTATTACGTAATGTGTAAATATGTTTGCAACGAATAACAAAAAGACAAAAATTAGTTCAAAATATATAAGAAAATATCAGTACGAAAACCCATCGTTTGTATTGTCAAAAAATCTTTTGATGAAAAAACTGCATTACATTCGTGTCAGAGTTTATTTCCTTCATTTATTTTCATCAACATATACAATGTGAGTCGTGTGATAAAAATTACTCTTTTAGGTACAAAGTAATTTTCTCCTAAAAAGAAATATAACGCTGTAAGTTCGCGTCGCAAAAAATACAAAACATAAGTAAATCAATATGTGCAGGCACAAAAAATTCATTTTTTTTTGTCTGCTTCATTTGCATTGATGATGATGGGAAAAAAGTCAAATGGTGAAAAAATCATAAATAAATAAAACGTATGCATACAGATGAAAAGTAAGTGTTTTTTGCATTCACACAGTACATGTCAATTGCATTTTTACTGGTTTTCATTTGTTTTTTTTTGCAAAAAAATGAATCAAATTTTATGCATTTGTGAAATAAATTTTTTCACTACACACTTCATGCTCTGTACTGCTTTGTACAAAGTATCATGTGAAATAGAACGTTTGTTAAAAATTGTGTCCAAAACTAAGGGATACAGCATAATAAAGAATAAGTGAAATATTCAATAATTTATTATTTGAGATACATTATTAATGCAAGTGGTGTTGAGGAGAGTCAAGTGGTGCATAATTTAATTTTATAATAATTTGCTAATCCAAATAAAAATTAAGAAAAATTATTTAAAAACAGATTGATTCATTTTTGTAAATATAAAATCGCAATTATCCCTATGAGGCATTTCACTAGTCACAAGATCTTGATAAGAAGTGAATATACAACAATCTAATTCACTGTAGCTTTTCAAATTAAGACTTAGACAACAAAAACAACTTAAATCATTACATTAACATGTAATTCAATTTGAATTCTGACAGCGAAATGTGAATGTGATGTGAGAATAGTTGGTTGCAAATTAGATCCAGATTTCTAGATTGTCGAAGTGTCAGTTAGACTTTCCACTTTCCTTCTTTAACTTCATTCGTCCATCATGTGAGAGTATTGCCTATAAAAATCCATAATAAAGAACATTATTACAATAGGGATGAACAACAAAAATTATGCTACAAGTTTTTTGCATTATCACCAACAAGCACTTTATTCCCACATTGTATACGATATTGTGATAGGAGAATTTGTTTTTTCTTTAATATTATTTCACATTTGATTGTGTTTCGTGCTTTTTTCATTCTCGTTTGACTAGTGGAAAATTGGAAAACTTTATTCAACACATATTTTTGCTGCCATACTTTGTTTGACGTGAATAAAAAAAGTACAAAATCTCTTCAACCACTCATTAAATCAAGTAAAATATCAGCAATCTAGCATTGGCATCCGACAAAGTGACATAATTTTTAAAGCATATATATAAAAAAAAGCTAAATTGTTTTTTATTTATTGGCTGCCACTAGAAACAACATCGATGAAATGTTCTCGCATCATTTTTTTAAAGCACATAGATCGCCCGAACAAATTTTCCTTGCAGCTTCACCAAAACATCGTATGTACATTGGTAACTTTTATAAAAGGTGAAATGTATATCTATTTATTTTTGTGTTATACTCAGAAGTGAAAGAAGCATGCGGCACAAGAGGGAGAAAAATTATTTTTATTTTTTTTTTTTAGTGGAAAAACTTTTCAAATTTCAGAAACTTGTTCCACATCAAACTTAATTAAAAAATTTTTCCTCTTTCGAAATCAACTTTATTTTTTCAAATACCGAAAAAAATTTTCATTCTTTTTTTGAGAAATAAAAGTTCAGTTCTATACTCTATTGATGATGTTTATTTTGTTGTTGAACAGAAAAAAAAACTTTTTTATTTTCCATCCGAATAAGAAGAAAGATTTTTTTTTCCTATAATACGCTAGAATGAACATGAAATGAATCAATAATTTTATTTATTGGGCGATGCTGTTGACAGCTTGAGAAGAATAAATGAATGTGCCCATAAACACCCAAGTCAATTTTTTATATTATTCTGCTTCATCGTGCTTATTCATTTCTTTCCATATTATATTTATGGCAAAATATCACATTATTACTCTTAAACCTCATCATTACTGAACACGTGTAAAAACTTTACTTTTTAAAAATCAACGCTATTTAGCGCATTTTTGGCAAAAATGGGTAATGACTGGGGTGAATCGGTTTAAAAACTCAATGTGGATATATTCACACCGTTTCATCGAAAGTCTTGCTAAAAGACAGGCTTTTTGTTTAAAAGATTACAAAACGACTTACGTAGAGTGCCCAGAACTTTAAGCTTGGTATTAACAGATCAGACAAACTACAACTCAAAGTATCAGTAAATTATAGTTTCCTTCGAGTTTTGAACGGAAATGAAAGTTTTTTGCTTTTTATGAAGCAACGGCTGTTTCTAGCTAGCCCAAAAACAAGATAGCTCTTCTATAAGCCAGCGTAGAGCAAATGTAAAAAAACCAGAAGTCTCTAAGAAGTCAAGTAATTGAAACTCATTAAGTTGCGTGTTTGCTTACAGAAAATTGTTTTTTGCAATCTTCTCAGCAAAGCCACAATAATTTTGGATATATTCTCAACCCTGCAAGGCCCTGTTTTTATGAGAAAAAAAACTTAAACAATGTGCAACTATTTTATAATACGAAGATAAGGAATAATAGAGAATTATAGACGAGTATAAGATAGAAATTAATGACTAAGGTGCTCATTTGAGATGTTACACTAAATCAAAAAAGAACAAGTGTATCGGGTAGAAACCCAATGCGGATTATATTCACACCGTCAAATCAAAAGTCTTATGGATAGACCAAGATTTGCCCAGCATAAGTATGAAGAAAGTAGGAGATATTTTTTGTTTTAACTTTTGCTTTAAAAAATTCGTAGGAAAGGAAAGTTTTTTGCTTTTTCTGAAGCAACGGCTGTTCCTACCTTGCCCAAAAACAATACAGCTCTTCTATAGAGCAGCACAGATTAAATGTAAAAAACTAGAAGTCTCTACGATGTCTCGATATTAAGATTTTTGCCGATTAACTTGCTTACTTGTTTGCTTACAGAAAGCGTTTTTTGCGATTTTCTTAGCAATGCCGCAACCAATTTGAAATCTGTTTTTTGAAAATGATGTAAAATTTTAGGCACAAACTTTTCTTCTGGGACCTTTTATAACCAATTTTGCTTCGTTTTCTCACAAAATGCGAAAAACTGATTTTTCAATCTGAACAAAACCAATAGATTCACACGTGAAAACGGTGTGAATATAAAAATTATTAAAATAACTTCATTACTCAAATGGTCCTACTCAAATGCTAAAAATTTAAATTAGTTATTCCTTATAAGAGATGATGAAGATAGTAACGTGATATTTGTGATCACAATTAAGTTTTCAATATCTCCTCCCATCTCTTTTGTCTTTGAAAATTTATAGGAACACACAAGAATGCAGATGTCTAACATATGAACTGTTTAAAACGGATGGCATTTAAGCACAAAAGATTTCCAGAATTTTTAAGGTAGAAATGATCAGTGAACTTCCCCGAAGCAAGACACACACCGGCACTTGAGAAAAAAGAAAAGTGAATTTTTGAACAAGAAAAAAAAGTTATAAATTCCACAATATTTTCAGGCATGAAGCAATCTTATAATATTCAGATGATTCAGACCGTAATCTTAATGAATTACCGATATCTTAAATTTATTATTTGTTTGCACCAGATTTAATTACTGTTTTTATTATTTATGTACATTTTGAACTGTTTCGAATAGTTTTTAATATTAAGGATATTTCATGTTTTTTAAGAATTTTTTATTTGGAAAAGTTTTATCTTGAAACATTTTGATTCGCCTGTTTCATACAAAACTCTGATTAATTATTGAAATTTTGACTGACACAATGTGACATGGCGCCATCGCAGGTGTATTACATGCAATCAAGTTTCTGTCGACACTGACTTATACTGACAGCTAAGCATTTTAAATGTTTATTATAATGAAAGCTATAGAATCAAGTTAGTAAACGTTTAATGGGGTTTGAATATAAAACATACATCGCTTCCAAACATCAAATCAGACACTATCAAGTTAATGAATTAATTATCAGATATTTTGGGCAAACATGAATTTTTTTCATAAGAAATAAAAACTGCAGATAAATATGAGGTTAATTTTATATAAACACACGCGTCCACCTGCTTTTATAATGTCTCAATTTTTTAAAATGTCGAAACCGATTTAATGTTCAAAAGGTCTCCTCTGGCGCTCTAAATTTAACACAGAAGAAGCAATTTTCTTACCTTGCTAATACTGCCAGCAAACAACCAACGAAACAGTCAGCAAACCAAAAAAAAAAAAACTAAATGACTGCATGCTCTCTTAATAAATATTTATTAATTATATTGAAATAAAAAGCGAAACGAGGAGATGTGGAGATGTATAAAAATTAAATTAATTATAGTGGAGTGTAATGCTATATATAAAAGCTATGGCAACTAATTAGCAAAGCAGCAAACGTTGTTCCTTAAACTTATTGCTTTACAAGAGATTTCCTTTAATCTCTTGACATTTTTGTGCGATTTATAATTCTTTCCTCTTGTTATTCATTTCTTTTATGTATTTCATGTCACAATAAATGTTCTTATTTCTTAATTTTATTTAATTTAATCGTAATTCTGCTGTGTACACATTAATGAAAAATATAATCTGCTTTTTTATGTATGATGAATGCGGTGTTGTAAATTTTTCATTTTTCTTCTTTGCTGCAATAATTAGCCAAACGAAATAAATGAAGATGAAATCAAATGTGGAATTTGTTCTGACAGATCATTGCCTTTTATAAAAATTCTTTGTGGTTTTGCGACGATGCATAATAATTATAGCGACGATGTTCATGAATGTGCAGACTAAATAATCACTGTCATAATGCATTAAATCTGACTTCTTTTGATTTGTGAAGTAGACAATAATGGCGTAAAATTTTGCCAAGAAGTAAAGTGACTTCAACAGTACTTTTTTGTGTTTTAATAAAATTAAAGTGGAAATTTTTTAACAACAAAATAATTCAAATTATTTTAGACATTCAAAATTGGAAGACTTTAAAATAGGCTTGAAAATTGATTATGATGCAAGACGACTTCCTGATGCTTTGATGCTCTTTTGTTTCTAAAAAATATCTAGAAAAAAATACCTCAAAGGGATAATATTGAAATAACACAAAAATCAGCGTGACTCCAATCACCATCCAATTAACAAACGACCACATTCGATTATCGTCCTTCCACTTATTTCTTCCCATTTTTCATCTTTTGTTTCTTTTTCTTGGAGCCTAGAAGGAACGATTTCAGGTATAATATGCACATACACATCATCATTATTTATATTGCTGTTGTTGTTTTTTATTTCAACATTCATCACTGTGTTCAGTTATATAGCATGCAGTAAAACACTATGATATACTATGGATATCATCAACAGCGAAATGTATATATTTTGGCAGGTGAATCTCTTCACAATTTATAACATTATGTGTTTTTTTCTTCTCATTCATTCTACATGATTGTCGGTGAAACATAAAAAAAACACATCATGATCGCATCTCACATCAGTCTCCAATTTTTTATTATTATGTTGTTATTTATATAGATGAGAAAATAAGGAGGTGGAAGAATGTCTTAATCATGTTACAGGAATCTCAATTGACTTCATGGAAAAGCAAAAAAAAAAACAAGGCAACAAGGTGATGCATCATGATATTGTGCAACCATAAATAAATGAAGCATCTTTATATA
The DNA here is from genome assembly GCA_917627325.4 of Chironomus riparius. Taxonomy (NCBI): domain Eukaryota; kingdom Metazoa; phylum Arthropoda; class Insecta; order Diptera; family Chironomidae; genus Chironomus; species Chironomus riparius. The sequence continues at coordinate 35,051,443 of OU895878.1, read as the reverse complement.
TTCTTATTAATTTATTATATGAGACTTGAAAAAATAGCCGTCGCTGTGTGAAATTTTGGTTTTCTAATTTTCAGTGAAAAATGTCGAAGGTGATGATTTGGATTTGATACCAAGAATATATTGGTTTCGGGTTAAAAGAAACAAACCTATGCACATTTTCAATGAATAAAGATGACGATATTTTAGCATCTGGTTTAAAGTATTATTTTAATTCTTTGAGTTTTTTGTTTAAAACAGCTTAAGTCATGATTTGCGTATGGGGTCTTTCACTTATGACGCCCCCCCCCCCCCCTTGGACGTCATAAGTGAACGGCTATGTTGTTTTTTGTGTAATGATTTTTGCTTTATAAAGCTTAAGCTAAATCTTCAAGTATCAACAACAAGTGCGCATTTTTTACCACATTTATTATGATACAATTGAGATACATTTAATTACATCTTTTATACTGCAACATAATTTAAACAGGACACATTTATTTAATTATGACTTGACCAAATGTTGATTACAATTTTACAAAATGATACAAAAAGTGAAACAAAAATAAATTTTCAACATCACCGAATAGATTTTTTTAAATATAGAACATCTGCTGAAATTCTCACGAGGAAGATAGAAAAAAATAAGCTGAATTTTTTGTGTCGCAATTCTCTCTTTCAATGTTGCTTTTTAAGTCCTTACTGAATGTGAAAGTTGTTTGCCACCATCATGATTTCATTTTATGATCAATGGCGAAAACAATTTTATTTTCAAATACAGTAAAATGATTTATTTTATTCTTCTTACATTTAATTTTCTTTTTTCTTTCTTTGGACTTTTAGATAAGACCTTTCCGTTGCTGTATTATCATCGTTACACAAGTACCGTCAGCGTGAATATAAGAATTAAATGGAATGATTATAGCATGGTCGCCGCCAAATGTTGCAAATTGAATTAAGTTATAGAAGATGAAAAATCTCCCCAAACATGTCGCGTTTAAAAGTTAATTTAAATATTTTCAATTAAGTTTTTAATACACAGCTTTGCACTCGACTCTTTGCATTTAGTTTTATATGCATGAAAATCTTTAAGGATTATTTTCTTTCGATTTATGGATTTATTTAGCTTTTCTGCTACCAATTTTACGCTACATGATGGATTATATTTTCCAATTTTCAGGATTGAAAATATGCAATCAGAAAACAGATGCAGAGTACTATTCTTGTGATTTTGCAAATTGAAAAATTTAAGTGATTGAAAATGGAAATGAAAATATAAAGTGATTATATTTTTTATATTCACACCGTTTTCACGTGTGAATGTTTTGTTTTTGTTCAGATTGAAAAATCAGTTTTTTGGGTTTTGTGAGTTAACGAAGCATTTTAGCTATTAATGTATAAAGAAGAAAAGTTTGTGCCTGAAATTTTACATCTTATGCAAAAAACAGATTTCAAATTGGTTGCGGCGTTGCTGAGAAAATCAAAAAATACGCTTTCTGAAAGCAAGCAAGCAAGTCAATCGGCAGAAAATCTCAATAACGAGACATTGTAGAGACTTCTAGTTTTTTACATTTGATCCGTGCTGCTCTATAGAAGAGCGGTATTGTTTTTGGGCAAGGTAGGAACAGTCGTTGCTTCAAAAAAAGCAAAAAACCTTCTTTTTTTTCGAACTTTTCAAATTAAAAGTTCTTTGTGATTTTTTTTAAATTAAACTTTGGATGAAAAAAATTTTTTTGAGCAAAGAACCAAGTAGGAAATACATTTTCAATTTTGGACTAGGGGCGAACCTAGTCAAAATCAATTTTGTCACTGTTGTCTTCGAGGGTTTATCCAAATGGATTGAAACTTTGCATAAATATTCTAGTGCTAAAAACAAATACAAATAAAATATCCTAAAATTTTTTTGAGCAAAGAACCAAGTAGGAAATACATTTTCAATTTTTGACTAGGGGCGACCCTAGTCAAAATCAATTTTCTCACTTTTTTCTTCGAGGGTTTATCCAAATAGATTGAAACTTTGCATTTATATTCTAGTGCTTAAAACAAATACAAATAAAACATCTTAAAATTTTTTTGAGCAAAAAACCAAGTAGGAAATACATTTTCAATTTTTGACTAGGGGCGACCCTAGTCAAAATCAATTTTCTCACTTTTTTCTTCGAGGGTTTATCCAAATGGATTTAAACTCTGCATAAATATTTTTGTGCTTAAAACAAATACAAATAAAACATCTCAAAATTTTTTTGAGCAAAAAACCAAGTAGGAAATAAATTTTCAATTTTGGACTAGGGGCGACCCTAGTAAAAATCAATTTTGTCACTTTTTTCTTCGAGGGTTTATACAAATGGATTGAAACTTTGCATAAAAATTCTAGTGCTTAAAACAAATACAAATAAAACATCTTAAAATGTTTTTGAGGAAAGAAACAGGTAGATAATACATTTTCAATTTTGGACTAGGGGCGACCCTATTCAAAATCAATTTTGTCACTTTTTTCTTCGAGGGTTTATCCAAATGGATTGAAACTTTGCATTTATATTCTAGTGCTTAAAAAAAATAAAACATCTTAAAATTTTTTTGAACAAAGAACCAAGTAGGAAATACATTTTCAATTTTTGACTAGGGGCGACCCTAGTCAAAATCAATTTTCTCAATTTTTTCTTTGAAAGTTTATCCAAATGGATTGAAACTTTGCATTTATATTTTAGTGCTTAAAACAAATACAAATAAAACATCCTAAAATTTTTTTGAGCAAAGAACCAAGAAAGAAATACATTTTAAATTTTGGACTAGGGGTGACCCTAGTCAAAATCAATTTTGTCACTTTTTTCTTCGAGGGTTTATCCAAATGGATTGAAACTTTGCATAAATATTCTGGTGCTAAAAAAATTACAAATAAAACATCTTAAAATTTTTTTGAACAAAGAACCAAGTAGGAAATACATTTTCAATTTTGGACTAGGGACGACCCTAGTCAAAATCAATTTTCTCACTTTTTTCTTCGAGGGTTTATCCAAATGGATTGAAACTTTGCATAAATATTCTAGTGCTTAAAACAAATACAAATAAAACATCTTAAAATTTTTTTGAACAAAGAACCAAGTAGGAAATACATTTTCAATTTTGGACTAGGGGCGACCCTAGTCAAAATCAATTTTGTCACTTTTTTCTTCGAGGGTTTATCCAAATGGATTGAAACTCTGCATAAATAATCTTGTGTTTAAAACAAATACAAATAAAACATCTTAAAATTTTTTTGAACAAAGAACCAAGTAGGAAATACATTTTCAATTTTGGACTAGGGGCGACCCTAGTCAAAATCAATTTTGTCACTTTTTTCTTCGAGGGTTTATCCTAATGGATTGAAACTTTGCATAAATATTTTAGTGCTTTAAGCAAATACAAATAAAATATTCTAAAATTTTTTTCAATTTTTTTCAATTTTCTCACTTTTTTCTTCGAGGGTTTATCCAAATGGATTGAAACTTTGCATAAATATTCTAGTGCTTAAAAAAATACAAATAAAACATCATAAAATTTTTTTGAGCAAAGAACCAAGTATTTCCTACCAAGTATTTCCTACGTTTTTAATTTTGGACTAGGGGCGACCCTAGTCAAAATCAATTTTCTCACTTTTTTCTTCGAGGGTTTATCCAAATGGATTGAAACTCTGCATAAATATTCTGGTGCTTAAAACAAATACAAATAAAACATCTTAAAATTTTTTGAGCAAGGAACCAAGTAGGAAATACATTTTCAATTTTTGACTAGGTGCGACCGTAGTCAAAATCAATTTTCTCACTTTTTTCTTCGAGGGTTTATCCAAATGGATTGAAACTTTGCATAAATATTCTAGTGCTTTAAGCAATTACAAATAAAACATCATAAATTTTTTTTGAGCAAAGAACCAAGTAGGAAATAAATTTTCAATTTTGGACCAGGGGCGACCCTAGTCAAAATCAATTTTGTCACTTTTTTCTTCGAGAGTTTATACAAATGGATTGACACTTTGCATAAATATTCTAGTGCTTAAAAAAAATAAAAATAAAACATCTTAAAATTTTTTTGAACAAAGAACCAAGTAGGAAATACATTTTCAATTATGAACTTGGGACAGGTCTAGTCAAAATCTAGTTTTTCACTTTTTTTTTTCGAAGATTCATCCAATTACAGTGAAACTTTGAGTGAGTTTACTAATATTTATACAAAACAGTTTTAAATATCTAAAAGAAGAAATGTATTCTATATGTCGTCAGACCCAAATTTTATAAATTTGGTTTTCATTCAAAAACAACGTGACTTAAAATTTTGTCCAAAAAAATGATTTTTATTAATTCAGAAATGTGTGACCTGAGGATTAGAATGTTCATACAAAGTTTTACTGTATTTGGATTTATCTTCGAAGAAAAATAAGTGAAAAACTAGATTTTGACTAGACCTGTCCCAAGTCCAAAATTTAAAATGTATTTCCTACTTGGTTTTTTGCTCAAAAAAAAATTAGGATATTTTATTTGTATTTGTTTTAAGCACTAGAATATTTATGCAGAGTTTCAATTCATTTGGATAAACCCTCGAAGAAAAAAGTGAGTCTAGTCCAAAATTGAAAATGTATTTCCTACTTGGTTCTTTGCTCAAAAAAATTTTAAGATGTTTCATATGAATTAACATAATTCTGACATTAATCACATACCAATATTATTTTTTTTCAATGCATAGCTTAAAAAAAATCGAAATCTAAAATTTCGACTACCCCATCTGAATTTTGTACATACTCTTCACTGTGGAAACCAAAAAACAAATTCTTTATTTTTATCTTAAAACACTTGACAAAATAGCGACATAATTCAGGATTAATTACTTTTTAATAATATTTTAACATTTACGAGAAAATGTGGTTCAAATAAGTGTGAAGTATGGCCGAGATTTGGACCAAAATCAGCTATTCTGGTTCATAGTGTTCCCGAGGGTGACAAAATTCAAACTAAATGTTTTTGTAGCTGACATAATTATAACATAAATTAGGTATAACTTTTGAACTGTGTCGATATGGGTCTCGGCCGTACTTCAAACTTATGCTGAGCAAATCTTGGTCTATACATAAGACCGTATCATCACGGTGTGAATATATCCGCATTGGGTTTCTACCCGATACACTAGTTCTTATGATATTTTTAAAACCACTGACTCAATATTTCTTTGTTGAACTTAAAACGATGCCACTTAGCAGCTAATTTTGATGTTATTAACAGTCACATGATACCACATGATACAGTCACGCCTACAATAAATCTAGACGAGATCAATAAAAGTAAAGAATTACAGCCGATGTGAATATAATTTTAAAATATATTTTTTGAGAAATCAGAAGTACTGTCAAAATAAAATTATGAAGAAAAAGACCCCCACTCCCTCTAAAAGCGTTACATAATAAGTGACCGGCCCCATACCATTTTGGTTTTTTCAGAGTTAAACATTGTTGAAAAAATGTAGGAAAATAAGAACATTTGCAAACTTTTACATATTGTGCAAATTTTACTGCTACCATAACAAAATTCATAAAAAAATACTCGAAACACAATTCAGCCATAATTTTTTTTTCAAAATGTATATTCTACATCATGGATGAAAGAAACGCAAGCATAACCAAATGACGATAATTGTAGCTTTATATTTCAAGCAAACAATTAAGAAACATGGAAAGCGGAAGGCGAAAAACAATAGCTGGTCGGATTTTTATTTTCATTTTTACTTTAACTAGTTAAGTTCTATTCATGTCTCATGCTTGCTGTTTTTATAGTAAAACAACAAACAAGAAGGTTCTGAACTGCTATATATACTTAGAATAAAAAATAAAAGCGACAAAAGAGAATTAATGAAGGCAGCCGAGTGTGACATTATGAATTTTAGAATATGAAGTGGAATGATGATGATGGAATAGCGAGAGATCGTGATGAGATAAAGTGCAATTATAGTATATAAAAGATCCTCATCGACTCTTCTCGCTTACATAATAATTACCCCACATGTTACACTTCTTCTTTCATCTTTTCCTTCAATTATTATTTTTTTCTCTTTTATTTCTCCATTGGCTAGTCAAGAGAACCCGCGATGGAATTGAATGATATATGAGTGAAGCTTGTAATTAAGTGCCGAAAAGTATCCGGTGTTGCTCTAGTTTTCTTGCGTTATGTCTTCATTATTGCTCTCATCAAATTGGACAGCTTAATTAAAATATTAAAGGCGGCAATTCCATGAAGAAAAAAATATATCTTCATTTGTATCCTATAATTATGAGCATATACAGGCATATAAAATTCTAGAAAATGTCAAGAAAAGAATGAAAAAATTCAAATTGGAGATGATAATCAACATGTTGAACTATTTACCATTTATTTTGGCATCAAATTATTCTTTGCTTAATTTAGACTAAAGTTTTCTTCGTATCATTTTTTTTCCACAAATAAAAAAAGTGCTTCAATTCGTACATCTTTTATGATGAAGAATTTTCTGCTTATTGTGCATAAAATTGGCTTAACCTAATGGATTTCCATGTGAATGAAAAATATAAGGAGGTGGAAGAAAAAGCATGGCAAAATTTTTTCAAAGAAATTATTTGTTATAAATTTTATTTTTACAAACAAACAATCAGTGCAAATAGAAGGAACAAGAATACTTTCAAATGTAAATTTGAATTTTATTTCTTCCTTTTTTAATTTAAATTCATTTTTTTAAAATAAATTTAAATAAAATTAATTAATCTTCAAGGACTTCCAATAATGCAATGTCAAATTAAGAGTTTTCCGTTTTTTCGAGTCAACTTCGCCATACAAAATCGATGAAAATCTCGAGCCGACTTTGAGCTCTGCTATCATTAATGACTATTTTTATTTTATATAAAAAACACTTGAGTGCATTCAAAAATTTGAATTTTTTTCAACCGATATAAAAACTGTTCCGGGTATGTTAAGAAATTCAGATTTATTCCTATTGTTTTAAGATTTGAATTTCAAAAAAACCGTTAAATGAGAAATCCTTTGAAATTCGATATATTTGCCAGATTTTAATTGATTGAGATCTTTTTAAATTGTTTTCTTCAAGCTTAAGAAAATTCAGCAAAATATGTATATTAGTTTCCTTGTTGGATTCTTTTTAATATTTTAATATTTTTTAAATTTTTATCTCACCTTTGATTTTTTTATGCGACTCTTTAAACTTTTTGCGATAAAAATGCAATACCGTCATCACATTGTAGAATGTCGCGAAGCATAACTGGTGTTATCATGTTTTGATTCATAATCCAGTGAAACAAGAAATTTTTAAAATAAAATTTAACAAAAATTACACGGTCATATGTACTAATTGCGTTAAGATATTCTGCATGAAATATCTTGGTTCGTAATAGCCAATAATTTAGAAATTACGGAAATTACCGTGACACAGAGGAGTTCGAAAAACGACTTTTTTAAAAACGGATATGTGTAATAATGCATTTCATTTCAGCACCAGAAATGGCATCAGAATCAGCTTTTTCTCGACACTTTTTTTTATTCATTTTGTGGTATGCTAGAAAAATGCATTTTACAAAGTGAGAAAAAATGCTTTACAAATGGATTCTGGCACGTTAAATTTTATCGCATTTGGCAGTTTTCCATTTTTTATCATTCTGCTTGATGTTTTTACTCTTTCGTTATGTGGTACTATTTGTTGGTCTATGTATATCTACAAAAAATTAGCTGATGAAGAAGAAATTTGAACATGAAAAGTTGCAAATGAAATTTTTTGAAGTGCCAAGCGAAATGTAATTGAAAGAAAATAAGAAAAAAGTCACAAATTTATTCAAAAAAAAAATTTACTTGTTAAAATGTCTTCTTAAGAGTCATTTGTTCTGAACAGTTCTGAAAAGATGTATCTGTATGTGAGCGATGTGGTACTTTTAACACTTGAAAATGTTTATTTCACTTCTATAGAACATGTGCGAAAAAAACGAAAATTTGTAAAGAAATAAGGGACTTATCTCTGTTTTCCCATGAATTCACATTTCACAATCATAGCACAAAAAGAATCATGGTAAAGTATAATCAGTAGAAGAAAGGGGAAGAAAAATTGGTTTTTGAATTATGTGTTATTTTAGTGGCTTTACTTGCAGCAGTTTATCAATGTATCTATTGAGTAATAAATGTGTTTTAAGCTTCAATTCACTGTCAAATAATGTCGATAACCAAATTAAGCTAAACTTAATATTGTTAATTATTTTTTCAACGAATTTTATTGCAAAATTCAGCATCGTCATTAGGCAATTCATACATACATATTGGATAATTCGAGATTTTTTTAAAGACTTTATTCCCTAATATTATGAGGAATTTTAATACTAAACCATTGAGTGTAAAGTTAACTCATTGCCTTTTATCATCTCATAGGCGTTATATATATATATAAAGTCATCATAGCTACTGTCGTTGTCGTCGTTTCACTACTGATAGGGGAAAGGATAAAAGGAAAATATTTATTTATGAGAGGCTTAAGGAGCTATTCAGTTGAGAATCATCATCTTATCCCTCCTCTATTTGTGTGTGGAAAGAAAATCACTCTTAGCAACAATCTGTCAATACTTTTTTTATACTTCATCCTTATTATTTTTGAGATTTTTCAAATCACTGTGTTTATGTGCCAATCTACTTGAGACATTCGAGTGGAAAATCGACGATTTTTTGTATACATTTTTTTGCAAAATTATTTACAATAAATTCATTCATGGAGGGGTGACTACAGATTTTTCAGCATTGATATATTCCTTTTTGCTTTTATTGCCTATCTTTTGATTAGCATTTTCCTTATCAAATTTCACATCATTTTTTATTCTTCATTGAATAATGATTTAAATTGAACTTTTTTATTCCACTCTATGCTGCATATTCCAAATAACTGATGTAAAATATATATACTTTGTCTGTTTGTACTGAAATAAGTTTTTCTTTTGCGTCTTTAGCCTTATCCATCTATAGATTTATTTACAATCTTTCTGCCTCGTTTTTTTTTTATCATAACAGAAGAAATTTAATTTACGTATAAAAATATTTACACAACGACTTAAACGACTTTTCTTCTGTAATAATAACAAACATAAGTAACATAACAAAGTAGATGAGGGATGTTGAAAGAATGGTAAGGCAGAAAAAAATTGTTTACGAATGTGGTGATTTCATTTGGGAATATAAGAATGAGCACATGCATATCTTTCATACTTAACATTAAAATTTTGATTATGATGATGAGTTTGATTATGAAATTTTGTAAGACACTTTAATGGAAGTATTTTTAACTAGGGTAACTTTTCTTTTTTTTGTTACAATGATGTTAAATGATTAACTTTTGCAGCAATATTTGCATTATAAATTACATTAAAAAAATAAAGAATGTAGGAAGATTCTTTAACTTTACGTTTTTGGTGAATAAACCGCAATATATACTGGGGGTCCTCGATTTGAGTAGTTGTTTTGTTCCAAAAAATTTCTACTCAAATCGAATCTATTCAAATCGAGGCTAAGAATCCATACAAAATTACATGTTTTGTTCCAGAGTCCAAAAAATGAATCAAAACAATGAAAATCTTGATCATTTTTTGCACATTTTACCTCGTTTCTTAACTTTTCCTTTGTGTTTTAGATAAATTAATTTATTTCAACGCATATTCATATTGTTTTTAAACGGAAATTCACAAAAAATATGTTTTTGAAACAAAACAAAAATATGAGAACCTTGCAAATGTTATTTCACTGAACAATTTGTAAGGTTTTTGAATTTGAACTTTTTAAAATCGTTGATTTTATATCGATTTTTTAAATTTTTACTTTAATTTTGTAACTTTAGTATTGATTTTTCTATCAATATGATAAGTTCACGCTTATCGCAGTAAAATTTATATTTTAAAATTATTTTCTGAAATGTTTTTATCAAAAATATTTGTTTTGTAAACAATTCAAATCGAAGAAAACAGGAAAAAATCTACTCAAATCGAATATTTTGGTGGGTAATAAATTTTCTGTTCAAATCGAATCTACTCAAATAGAATCTACTCAAATCGAGGACCCCCAGAATTTATATTTATCTAATTATAAGTTTTAAAAGAAATTCCTTTCAGTAATTTTAAAAAATAAAGTTCAATTATCAAAGCACCTACCTATTTACCTTAAAGACCAATTTCTCTTCCTAACCACGCTTTTCTTTAATAATGTGTTTTGTGGTTTATTTATCGAAAAACCACAGAAAATAAAAAGACATTAAATGATGTTAAATAATCAAAATAAATGAGTGGAAGAAAGATATACACTTGAATATTTCAGTAAAATATAATCTTTTATATCCCTCATTTGTGTCCATGACAGCAAGTTCCTTAGCCGTCATCAGGTATTTTCTCAATTTACAATTTCTTTCCCCCATTTCTCTGTGTAAATTATTGTAATATAAATGAATATGTCTGCTAATAATACAATAGAATTTAATGGAATAAAACAAAAAGTGGAAACGAAAAAGAAGAAGCAAAAGAAAGCGCAACGGCATAAACTAATAAAGAAAAAAAGGGAAGATGATATTGATTGTTAATTATTTGATTTTTCACGTTGATTATTTTCTAAACAAAGTAATAAAATTTGATGACTAAACAAGAAATTTCATTTTAAGCTAATTTTCAAACCATGCATGTGCAGTATATTATATTTCAACCTTACAGAGAAATATAAAAGATAGCTCCCTTTCTATTGTTTAATTTTCATTAAATTAGGTGGGATGTAAAATTTCTAAAATGTTACTAATTTACGGTGTGTGTGTTGAAAACAAAAAATAACTTAATGCATTTATTCAGCCACAATATGTGCTCCCTTCTCTTATTTTGAATTATTTTTAAATGTGATGCATGATGTATATAGTTAGTGTTATGCCTACCCTTATATATTTTTTTTATATTTTTACAATTTCTTCCTGTGTATCCGTACATTGTTGTCTGTTTATCTTCAGCAGATTAATTTGTTAACGTCTACCGATCAAACAAAATGCAAAATAACTCTAAAAAATTAATACAACTATTGTTTGAAAATACAAACTGCTGATTTCCAAAAAAAAAACTTCCGATGAATATAAATCTATGGTTTTGTTTGCTCGATTTCTCAAAAAAAAAATCATATTCATTATTATTTGATTTTCAAAGAACAAATCGTCATGTCTATGAGTCTCACAAATACGTAAAAACGATTTTCTGATTTTGCACACCAAACGGCTTAATAACATCATATAAATTGCGTTCATACATTTTAAAGTGCTTCTCATTCCCTTCGCAGCTCAACTTTAACCGCGTTACAAAACGAGATAGACGGAGAGGAATTTATTTGATGGGATGTGCAGCATTTAAAAATATAAATTTGCGTGTGCAAACAGCAAAACGAACGAACGAATTGAAAAAAAAATATAAGTCGAATTTAATTTTAAAATGTAAATTGCCATTGATTTTCTTCTTCACGTTGCTGAAAAACTTTCATGGGTTGTGTAGGATGATTGTTATTGATGTCTTTAACTCTTATTGCGTTTGGCATTTCAATTATTTATATTTTTGTTTGCTTCCCTTACTTTGATTTTAATATTTTTTGGAATAAGATTCCTTTCATGACTTTTCTTTTTTGATATCTTTACAGTTTTGTGTGAATTTATTATCGGCTTCACAGTGTGACTCAAAGTTTGAGTATTGAGAATTTAAATTTCTCATGTATTTTCAGTCAAATAAGACAAATAATAGTAATGTTTAGCAAAGTTAAAAAAAATAATAATTTTTTTTATTTCAAAATCTTTGCAAAGTTTTTATATCATAAAGTTCATCTATACCTTGTCTATACCATCCCTTAAACAATGTACATAATAAAGAACACAAAATAAAATTCAAGCAAGTGTGCTAATGTAAAATATCATTTCTGTGGATATTTGATTAATTCTTGATTTCCCCTCAAACTATAATGTGTCTTCTGTACCATACACATGCCAAAAATTTCATTCTGTCGCCTTTTCTCAATCAATTCGATTCATAAAAAATCAAATTTTCCTTCCAAATGGCAACATTTTTTATAATACATAAATTTTTCATATTCGGTAGATGAATTAAAGGAATTTATGTCTCTCCCTCATGGTTGTTTTGTTCACCCCTTTTAAGTTCCTTTTATTTCCAATTCTTGGTCTGTTAGTTTCGTATTTATAACTATATATTAAATTTTGTTGCAAGTGACATTATTTGCAATGACAACAATGCGCAGTTTAAATAGAAAAAAATCAAGTTGCATTATGCTGAATTTTATAAAATATAAAACCAACTGGAATTACATTTACAGACATTATTAAAACTATTATTTTTCATCTTCTTTTTTTAATAAATTGACCTCACATTAAAAGCCGCTGAGAAAGTGAAGTACGCGGGAAAGATACCCAAAACCTTGTAAGGGGTATAACCAGTTATAGGAAGGACGACGAAATATTTAAATGCGTAGGACGTAAGTGGACGTAAAACTGACGTAATTCAGGCTAAGTTTCATCACTCCTTGACAACTTGCTCCCGCGTATTTCACAGACACAAAAGCACTTGTTCAAGATAAAAAAGAGCATCCATTTTAGTCCCTTTGTTTATAGTTTTGCGAACATCAAACTGGTATTTTATCAAACAGTTAAATTTTAATTAAAATTTGAATTATGTTTGTTGTACATTCACTAAGTTTATGTATCAATACTATATAAAACGTGATTCATTAATAATTATCGTATTAAATTAAATATTTCCTATAGAAACTTATTGAGACCTCATATCTTCTTAAGAACTACTTAAAAATTGAAAAATAATTAAATAAGTTGAGCAAATAAGACTTTATTGCCAAAATATTCATAATTGAGACATTATAAGAAAGTACTTAAATTTAATACATGAGTAAACATCCTTAAGCTCTTTAAAAGTATATTCCCGATAATTGGGAAATTTTTCTTCTTTATTTTGCGTATTTTACTTTAATAATTTCATCTTTTTCTTCTCACCAAATAAATAAAATGAAATTGAAATTGAAAAAAAAGAGAGGAAAAATATTGCGATCATGAATCAAATTGAAGGCGGCACAAATGTGTATAGATACGAGCATATAGGCACATTGGATTTGAAGCAAAATGAAAAATTGAGAAATAAATACAAAAAAACGCAAATAATTGAAAATAATAAGAGGAAGAAGTCTACAGAAATTGAATAAAGATGTTTCAAGACTGATTTTAAAGAAACTTTTGCTGTGTAGAAAACATAATTTTCTTATTTTTTCAATTGAGTTTTTTGGGTAAAGAAATTTTCTTCTGCTTTTTGTAAATACACAAAGTTTATATTTGTTTGTTATTTAATGTCATATAAGAGTAAAGATTCGTTGACATCATTAAAAGTTTTTCTTTCAATTTGAGTTTTAAATTAATTTAATAATTACTTTTCCTGCAGCATCGTTATTTTCATTCATTTTAATTTTATGCTGCTTATTTGCATTAAATCAATTTTTATATTTTTTGATAATATTACTTTTACAATATTCAATAAGTTCAAAGATTCGTTTCCACGAAGTGTCGAAATTGGTTCTAGTAAATTCTTAAATTAAATGAAAACGTTTTCCTTTGTCTTATTCTTATAACAATATTAAAATATTTTTTCTACACATTTCTCATTCCTTTTACTTACTTGCTTACAAAATTTTTAAGTACAATAAACATGTGAAAAAAAAAATTAAATTCTTCATTTCTTTCTGCCCTTTTGTTATCGTCTTAATTGCCTTTGGTTGCATCCAATTATTTTTTAATAAAATCAAATTCAAACATATCGATTATTTTTTGGAGGCAGTGCAATACACAAAAGTCTTTCTTTTAGATATGGAAACAAACAAACAAATAAGACCAATAAAAAATTAAGTATTGAGTAATAATTTATTATTGAAATGCAATAATTTTGTACGATTTTATAAACATTCAGTGAAATGATGATTTTCATTTAAATATCAAACGGGTCCGTTTAGGCCTCAAGAGATTCATTACATTTGATAAACAATTTAAATTATCGATATTTTAACAAACATACCAAATACCAGGTTGATTTTGTTTATTTATTTTTGTGCATATTTATATATATTTCAGTGGAGAATAATTGTGCTGAATTGAATGTAATATGTGCATTTTCTGAATAATTCAACATCATTCGCATAATAATGAGAAATTGGAAAGCGTGAGGTTTATTTAATCGAACAAAACAACGGCAATAACAGCACCAAATAACGAACACAATTATTATTAAACATACAGGCGTAAAGGTGCATTTATAACAAATCAATCTTCAATCTGTATCTCTCCACCCCAATCGTCGTCATTTTATGGGCGCTAAAGAAACATTTTTTATAATCAGACAATTCTTCTGGCAATTTTGTGTTTCATTTTCAAATTAAATTGAAATATTCTCTTATTTTGTTCTTCTTCATGTAAGCATAAATGCACACTTTCAGGGCAATGAGATTAAACGATTGAAAAATATTCAACAATTAACTCGTAAAACGAATTGCAATTGAAATGTCTGTATAAATGTTATTATTATTTTAATCTTACAATTATTTTTACCAAAAAATTCATGTGAAGCAATAATCGTAATAAAAACTTTTCTTTAAATTTATTACATCTTAATGTGGCCTCAACATGATGCCTTATTGGTGATAAAAAATTTTGCAATCATATGATGATGCTTAAGGACACAATGTTGAATAAATAATAATAAGACTAAATATTTTAGAAATCAAGAATTTGTAAGCTGAAAATAACTTTGAGACGTAAACTAATGATTGTAACGATCAAAATTTATCGATTTTTTGCACAGCATGTTTATTTGTCTTTTTCATCTCTTTGCTTAAAAAAAGTAAGAGAAAAGAAAACAGCTTTAAACTTCATGGATGTTATCCATCAAAAAATTATATTCATAAAAGAGACTAAAATATGCAAATATATTTAATATACAACTATGTAAATGTGATTATTATTATTGATGTAAGCTAGTTGAGATAGAATTTTTAAATTAATACAATCTCGTTAATCCCTATTAATGTACTTTTAGAGTGCAATTAACATTTTCATTAAATTAGAAAAGTTGAGTTTAACTTTAGTTTTAATAAT
Organism: Chironomus riparius; assembly: GCA_917627325.4. NCBI lineage: Eukaryota > Metazoa > Arthropoda > Insecta > Diptera > Chironomidae > Chironomus > Chironomus riparius. The sequence goes on along the minus strand of OU895878.1, from coordinate 35,036,266 downwards.
TTAACGCATCTTAGAAGAATTAGCAAACTTAACTAGTTTCAATATTAATTTCATCAGCATTTAAAATTCTTTGATATAATAAATAAATAAATAAATTTGCTTATTACAAATATAATTTTATAATTTAAAATAAAAATTTGACAGATTAAACTGGATTAAACTATAAAGAATGAATAAATAAAACATATACCAAGAGCATTATTTTTTTTTTGCTGCTGTTGTTTGTTCATTTTCGGAATTAAAATCGATTTCATTTAATTCAAATGTAGTTTCATATGTTTATATGATGGCTTAAACAAAAAAAAGAATTCCTCACAATGCCACTTTCAATAATTTCGTTTGGAACTGGGCGAAGAAGAATTGAAGATGATTTAAATTTGATAATATTTTAACAATTTTTGTCATCTCTTCTTTTTTTCCAACTGTGCAGAGTTAAAATAAATGAAAAAGTTTGAAAAGTTTTGATGATTGCTAAAAACGCATATTGTTTATTTAAATAGTTTCTGAAAAGATTGTTGCTAGTAATGATTGGCACAAAAATATGAGAAGAATCTAATGCTGTCAACAAAAATTTAAAATGAGTAAACTAGTATTTTCAACATTTTTAAAATCAGTTCAGAAATTACAAAAAAGAAAAATTAAAAACGAAAAAGAACTCAGTTACAGTTTTGAGCTTTATCTTTACATTTGGTGTTTTCCTTGTTTATTTCTTCAATTGCATTTTTGGTTGTTGTTTAAAAAAAAATAAAGAAAAAATGTACATTTCGTGAATATCGTTGGAGCTCTCTTGCTGGGAGATGTTTTCGTGCAATTTTAATTGAGAAGAAAACAAAATGCAGGCAGCAGCACAAATTAAATGAAAACATTAATGTCTTAGCATTTTCCTGCTTTTTTAACTGCTGTCGCTCACATATTGGTAAACATAAGTTTAAAAATTTAACATATAAATCCAAACGTTAACACATACACATTTACAAAACAATTTGATTTAAACGAAAAGATATTTAATTAAAGATATAAATTTATTTAAAAATGCAAACATATCGAAAAGCACTCCTCTTTAAATTGCTTCACGAGAAGCCACAAAATCATGCTATTGCTGTTTTTGATAAGACTGAAAAATAATTGAATGAACATTTTCTCTCGTTTATTTTATTTCATTTTAAACATTTTTTTTATTAAATGGTTATACATTAAAATATATTCATTGTGAGATTCTCGCGTAAGCAAGATAAGAGAGATATATAAATATATACATATTTTTTATTTTTTCGCCTCAGACATTTTTTACGTGTCGACATTTGCCAGAAATTACTTTAGCTTCTGCTGCCGATGAGAAATTAAAAAAGAAGGAATTTTTTGTCAGCAATTATTACTGCCCACTTGCTGAATATTTTTCTTAACTTTTTGCTTTGTTTTGTGAATGACGATGAAAAAAAAATTTAATTTATCACATCAATGATGCTGGTGCTACTGTTGTCGTGTCACGAAATTGAATGTTTTCTGCTTATTCGCATGAAGATGAGCAAAAGTTTTAAATCAGAAGCATGGAGAAATATCTCGAGATATTTTTTTTTTGTATTTGTGCATTGATTTTTCAGAAATATGAATATGAAATTTAATTTATTGTTTTTTAAAACAAATAAATTACATCAGCAGCATCGTCAGCAAAACATTTATACCATCTTCCTCGTCCTTGTCTCACACACTTATGTTGCAATAACTCACGTTGTCAAGAGTTCATTTTTACAAATTAGATGCAAATTTGTTCCATTGTACATTTATCAAGTTGATTCATTTCCTTAATAAAGCTTAAAAAGTTATTTTGGAATGCGTTTGTTGTTTTAAGTTTTAGTTTACTTTTGTAGAGTTGTACTACTAAAATATGATTTTTAGCACATTAACATGTCATCTATTAATGCATTAACAAAACTTACAACGCAAATCACTTTAATGTTCGTATGAGAAGCAAAATAAATGAAACGAAAATATATTTTTCTCCCATTATCACTTCAAATTCATTAAACACAATGTATTTTTGAACAGAGAGAATGTATGCATAATCGTAACGTATGCAATATCAATTCCATAATCGTATTTGCACTAGCTTCATATTCAATTTTGAAATGTCTTTACCACAATTATAATTGCAATAATGAAAATCATCATTTTTCAATACCGAACGCACATTATTTCATTTTCATAATTCCAATATATTGTGTGAGATAAGCTGGTTCGAATACAAAAAGTTCATTTCTATTCTTTTACAGATATATGTATATACGCAAGAACTCATGTATATAAAAATGAGTTATTGATTTGATTCAATGCTTTTATTATGCATTGAAAATTTTTTTTTACTCATACATATTCTCATATCATTTCCTCATCTTTTATACTTTTTCTCTCAACCAAGTTGATTCACTGATTATAATGCAAAAACGAAAATGCAATGAACATTAAGTTATAAATGGATAGCTTGCAGGGATTCATCCATTTTTCTTACTCATTGTAAAGATTAAAATATTGAGAGAAATTTTATTTTTCTGAGGAAAACTCCTTCTATTTTATTTATGCATGTGGATTCGGGCTAGGCACTAGGCTTTCCCGATTTCCCGGTCCCGGGTTTTTCGGGACCAAGATCAAAAGGTTTTAATGCTCGTATTTTAAACGGTTGAAAATTTTTGCAAAGAAAATTTAATTTTAAATTGTTTATCATTAAGGTTCTCATCATTAAAACACAAAAAAAAATTAAAAATCTTTCATTCGCACATGGTCTTGGAAATTTTGCAAAAACGGGAACATGCAAGATAATTTCTACTTATTTTTACATGCGATAAAAATACAATAAAAATTTTCAGACATTTTCTATAACAACTGTTCACTGGTCATAATTCATTCATAAATTTTCAATAAGAATATCATTCTCTTATTCTTATACAAATCTACAAAAAAAAAGATAATGAGATGACGATGAAGAAAAAAAAAATCAAATTTATGCCATCGTAATATTTTTTCCGAGCTCATTAAGAAAAAAACATCTAAAACCTGAGAGTACGGCGAAAGATGGATTATATTCTTCTTTCACCACAATCATTGAGAAGGCATAAATCAAATCAATGGACATGAATTTTCGCCTCATATATAACAACAAGAACACAATTTATTCTCTTAATTTGCATAAAAATTTTTAGTATTTATTTTGTTCTGCTTAGTAAATATCAAGCAACTTCACATTAAATTTTGAACGAAAAATATGGGAAAAATATAATTTTTATGCATATCGTGGGGCAGTAAGAAAGTTAAATTAATTAAGCACTTTTTATGGACATTCTTGTCAGTTTTACGAGGTATGTTCATGCTCATCTGTAAAAATGTTTGAGTTCACATAACAACTTAAAAAAACTATTCAGATTTTTATGGCTTTAGCTTTAGATGTTATTCACAGCTTTTCTTGCAAGGGCACACTTGAAAATTCTTAAACTTTTATTGTATTTCCACTTTTTGTTATTTTTTACGACCTCGGGTAATTTAAACTAATAAAATGAACATTAACGGACATACTAATTTGCTATGTTATAAATTATATGCTCCGTTTACGAAGTTCTTTCAAATGAATTTGATAGATTTTGATGATTATAATTAATAATTATCATATTGATTTTTACATTTGATTTTTTTACTAAATAGAAAATTTTCAACTGATTAATTTTACTTCATATTCCCAAATTTACAAAAATTCATTATCCACCACAATATTCCCACATCTACATCCTTATTTTAAATCTGAAACTACAAAATCTTAAAATATACATAGTAATTCGAGTGATGGAGCTACATATTGTTTCACATACCATAATCTCAACATATATGTATGACGGTAAGTTATAATTTTTAGTCAATGAGTAGTAGTAGTAACTTGGTAGTAACTAATGTCTATTTTATATTTCATTTCATTTTAATTTGTCTATTCAAAAAAAATAATTAGAAGACACTGCATTGCAGCTACGAGAATTTAAAATTTTAGAAGATATAATATAAGCTCATTGTGAAAATATATAATAATAGTAGCAAATCAAAATATTGAGTAAAATTAATTTAATATGAGTAAAGTGTTGTAAAATATAAAAAAGTGTAGCAAAGTATACTAAAGGTAAAGTGTTGTAAAAATATAGTCGGTAGTCAAAAACCAAAATGTTAAAAGTTGATGTGTTTTAATTTTAAACTGAATCTTTTCTCATATAAAAAATTAAACTATTAAACTAAATTCAAATATTTCAACATTAAAGTTGTCTTTCAAATTTCGAAGAACAATAACGAGTCAGTTTTTTAAGTAAGATTTCACGATTGAGAGAGTCAAATGCAGCTGTAAGGTCCATAAAAACGACAACCACGAAATCACCACCGTCTAAGTATTTTGAAATATCATGAGAGAATTTTAATATTGCTTCATTGGTCCCAATTTGCTTTTTATATCCAATTTGCTCTGGATCATTTATGTTTATTGAACTCAAAAAATTTTGAATTCTATTATAAATAACCTTTTCAAATATTTTGTTGATAATTGGTAGTAAGGCAATAGGTCTATAGTTAAATGGGTCATTTTTATCACCTTTTTCGTGCAATGGCTTGATGGTTGCATATTTCAATGATTCTGGAAAGTTACTTTCGTTCACAATTTTGTTCATTAAAATTGTTAAAGGCACAACTTGACACTCTCTAGTTTCTTTAATAATTTTGCACGGAATTTCATCACTTCCTGCAGCTTTTCTTGGATCAAATTCATTAATTATTTTGAAGATTTCATCATATCTTACTTCATGAAAATACATACTTTCTGACAACGTTGGACCATTATATAAAAATAAGTTTGACGCAGATGAGTTTATCGATATTTTAGCTATTTCTTTTGAATCGTCAATAATATCACTGCCAACAGTAATATTAATTTTTGGTGAAGATTTACTTTTTCCTAGTATTGTGTCTATCACAGTCCATGAATTAACTCCATTATTTATTATCTGACAGTAGAATCTCTTAGAAATCACTTTGGAATGCATGTCTATGGTACCTTTCAGGAGATTTAATTTTGTTCTCAGTAAATGATTTTCTAATCGATTTTTTTCATTTGTAGATTTGATGCTTTTTTGCTCAGCAAGTGGTATTTAAAATCTGCCCACGGTGGCGCTGAATCGTTACTAGACAGTCTAATTGATTTGAGAGTAGTGCAAGCAGTCATAGCATCCCGAATTGTGTTCGATAAGTAGTTACAGCACTCATTAGCAGAAAGTGTAGATATATTACTCTCATCATATTCAAAAACTTCTTTCAGGTGATTATAGTTGCATTTACTGCAAACTACTGTTTTTGTCTCTTTTTTAGGTATGGACACATCTATTAATGAAAGTAACAAATTATGATCAGATGAAAGTAATTGACTTGAAGTAAGTGTCTCTGTCGACACATTACATGGAAAGTTTTTAATGATAAAAAATTTCTTGTGACTGCTTCCTTAGTGATAGTGGCTCCAGAAGTACTCAAAACATCCAAATACTGGGTAGATGTCACCAGCTATGATCAGCTGTTCATTGCTATCCACTAATTCTTCTGCTTTCTTAATTAATTTTTTTTTTATCATTTCCATTATAAGACGTTCGGAAAATAAAGGACAGGTTAAAATAAATAAAAAAGTACTTTGTGTACTTGTTAATGTTATTTATTTTCTTCAATCCCGTCAGAACAATAGCTTTAGTGATGTATGCACGATCTAATGATAATCCCAAATTTCTAATGATCTTTTCTGCCACTGGTATATAGTTTCTCTCTCCTGATTTAAAGATGTCATCATTTTTCAGGTAAACAATCATTTGAGACTTGTAGTATCGAATATCTGTTTTTATTTTGAGTTGTTGCTTATCGTCCTTATTGGAGTTAACATATTCATTGTGCTTATGCGAAAGTTTCTCAAGATTGTCATTTAATTGTTCAGTTATGCCGAGGAAAGTATCATTATTTTCTACAACCGATTGAGCTATTTTACTGCAATTAGTGAAGTTTGTATCAACCGAGAAAACATCGTTCGTTGATGATCCTTTTTTTGTTTCCATTATTTATGTCCTTCTTTGGCTTGTTTTCACGTCTCGGCACACGTTTTCGTGGTCTCTGAGTGGAGTGAGTGTGAGAGAAGAGAGAAGAAAATTAAGATATCAAGCACTAACAGCAGCATCAGAAACTGGTTAAATTTTTTACATTCGAGCAAATTAAAAGGAACAACAGCAAAAAAAGAATGCTTCAACACATATATCGGTGCCTGAAAGAAGAATAAAATCTTTAATAATGAAGAAATTGGCAGCAAAAAGCATAACAATCATAATGAAGACGTTAACAACGATATGATTCATATGACTGTTATTTTTCCTCTCATGCTACTTGAAGTGTTGTTGTTGCCATTGCCTTTTGTGATGGTGATGATGATGAAGAGTTTTTTTGAGGTCATATGAAATTAATGCTCTTTATAACAGCGACATACATTTTCTTGAATACATTTCATTTTTCGTTTCTTTATTTTGAGTTTTTGAGTTTGAGAGGTACATGGCTCATGTAATTACATTGTCAGCCTTAAAAATGCGATCATAAATTCTTATTTCATATTCGCATCATATTTTTTTTATCTTTAAAATTTATAATTTAATGTTCCATTTAAATTGCATCTTATTTCATTCCTCGATGCGCTTTATTTACTCATCTTTTACAATGTATTCGACTAAAGCATATACCTTAATGCATTTTTCAATTGTTTAATGGATATAAAATATTCTGAGTTATTGCGCAGTGTACTCAAATTTAAAATTTAACAACTAGTCTAGATAATAACTCCTTAAATTATGTTGTTGAACTTTTTTTAACAAAAAATCAAGACTAAACGTTCAAAATGATTCATTCATTAAATTCTATTAATATTGTAATATAACTTAGATTTATTACGTCTGAATGTGATTCCCATAAAATTTGTTCCTTAAACCGGTAGTTATGATCATTTTAACTTGTCACAATTTCCAATCATTTGATGTATTAATTCACATCTTGTGCTCACCCGTTAGCTATTATTGATCAAAACGAAGAAAAAAATTAATAAAAGAGAATTATTGAACGAATGATTGATGTGAACTCGTTCTTAAAGGACGCATTTCGTAATTCTTCGATTATATTTAGTTCTTCTCATTTCAGCATTGACTTTTGATTAGTATCATGCTGTGCGTTGGAGACGTCGACATCAATGTTGTCATCCAATTCACTGAATATATTCGATATAGTGGAGCAGCATGAAATAAATACAGTCATTTAGAGGTCGTGAGTATTATAAAGCGTAAAGTTTTCATCCAAAATCTAAATTTTATCCCAATAAATATGTAATTAGGGAAAAAGAGGAGACGAATAAGAAGTGTGTCTAAAAGGCATAAAAATGCTATGTAGAGCTTTATTAACATAATAAATTTATATTTATTGATTTTGTATTCAAATTATTTTCGTTCTTTTTCTTTTCACAGTGTTTAGAGAATTTAGATCCAGAGCTGACTTTCGAAAGGTCCTTTAATTTTAATTCGGAAATGCATATAGCGCTTCCGCATTAACGCATTTGATAAGTGAGCACCATCGAGACAGATGGTGATGATGGGTTCCTATTGCTCCACTATGAAGCGTAGGGCGTCCACAAAGCATTTGAATCGCACTCGATTCTGGGCCAAAGCTGCTATTTCCTGCAGCTTCTTGTTCTGTTGTTCCGCCTCCCGTTCAACAGTTGTACGCCAAGTAATTCTCCGTCGGCCCCTAGTTCTATTTCCTTGGACATTCCAGAAAATCGCTTGTCTCGCGATGTCTGTATGGTCTTTCCTTAATGTATCGCCAATCCAGTTCATTTCCTTTTCCCAACTTCGTCTGCAATAATTTGTTGTTTAGTCATTGCATACAGCTCTGTGTTTCTTATTGTTTGAGAATAGTAGATGCCACATATTGCTCTCAGACATTTGTTGACGAAAACTTGGATGCGTTGTGTAAGAGCTTTTGTAACTTTCCAAGTCTCGCATGCGTAAAGAAGTACAGGCTTGACGTTCGAGTTGAAGATCTTCAGCTTCAGTCGTCTCGAAAGAAGAGACAGATGGAAGTGATATTTATTTAAGACTTTTTCTTGATTAGAAACAGATCATTTTCATAATGCATGCGTTTAGATTCAATAAATAATATAAATCCAGCATACTTATTTAATGTGAATCTTTATGACTCTCCACCTATTTCATCACAGAGGATTAAATTTGCCAATGACAATGTTATCTATAAAAAATGCAAAAAAAATGAGATTGTCGTTACAATGAATGAAATGATTGTTGATGTTCACTTAATGGCAAGACATTTTGAAAGCAGTGGATTGAAGCTCAACTACTCAAAAACAAATTTTATGGTGATAGGAGCTCCTGGCAACTCAACGATTCCTTTATCACTGCCAATTAGTGGAAGCATCAATATTCAAAGAGTAACAAGTAGCAAGTTTCTTGGAGTGACATTTGATGAGGATTTTAATTTCAAAGAGCATCATTCCAACTTAATGGATAAATTGACGCAGTCTTGTACAGTTTTTCAACGGGCACATAATGTCTCACCTGTATTTCTGTTCTTTTATCTTTGCCAAATTCACTCAAGAAGAAATCGCGAGATTACAAAGAATCCAAAATCGCTGCATCAAATTAATCTTTGGACTGGATGCATGCCATTCAACTTTAGATCTATTTAAGACATACGTAACAAATACACTTCCCGTCATTGGTATTATATACGCTTCACTCATCACAAACATCCACAAATCACTAGTTCTGAACAAGGACGAATTAATTAAATTTAATGTGTCAAATAGCAACAGACGATCTTCTGAAGACTTGATAGCATCGAGATTCAGGAAGAAGCAATAACTAGGCACAGATATCACATATCTCGGTGTTATTCTGTACAATCAGTTGTCAAAGAAACTGAAAGAAATTAAAAACTTAATTAAATTTAAATTAGAAGTGAAAAAATACTTAATTGGCAAGATAGACCTGCTTTTTGCTGCTGATCAATTCCATAATCGTCGTATTTCTTGATGGCTTCTAGGTCACAGTCAATCATTTAGTAATTATTCTTATTCAGGCTTAATTAATGTTTTTAGTCATTTAACAGTTAAAATTCTCAAACTATCACATGTTATTCTGTGTACTAAAAATTTAGAACTGTAATTAGTTCAAAATTTCTTAGACCGTTAAAATTCAAATAATTTAAATCGTTATTATTCTTCGAATAGTTTCTTATTCGATTGTCATACTCAAATTAATGTATTCGTTTCATATTATCTAAGTCTTGTATTGTTATTTCATCCAACTGTATAGCAGTGTCATATCTCTTAAGAGTCTGACAAATAATAAACATAAACATACATGCGTCCATTATAGTGCATGAAAATTTTTCATGCACAGTTTTGAAGAAAATATTTGCGAAGAAAATCAAAGTTAGCATTGACATTGATAATTAACAAAATCTCATTAAATTTTTTTCGTTCAAGGTGATAACATTGAAATAAGTTTTCGTGAAAAAAAAATTGCTATTTCTAGCAAAAGGATATCCAAAGGATCCAAATAAATAAAATACTGTGAAAAAGACTGTAAAAAACAATAAATAAAAAAAAAATTTTTGTGAAAAAAAATTGACTGTTCCTGGCAAAAGGATATCCAAAGGATCCATTTATATACAAGCCTTTGAAAAAGAACAATAAGGTAAAGTGGATTGAATTTATGAAAAAACTAGAAACTCGACGATCTTTTTAAGATTTTTGCTCAACGTAAAAATTAATTTTTAATTTTAGACTAGGGTAAAAGTAGGGTGACCATCTGCGTAGTTTTACAACGGACAGTCCTGTATTTCAAAACCCTGTCCTGTATAAATTTGAAAATTTTGTTCTAGGTCCTGTATTTTTTTCACGAAAATTTCCGTTAATTTTCAAATTTTCCTTTGTGTACTGTATTTTTTAGGAAATTTATCAAATGTCCTGTATTTTCATAAAAATTAGATGGTTACCCTAGGTAAAAGATATGTAAATTAATGCATAAGGGCAAATCCGCGGGCAATAAAACGCTTCAAAATTTTGTTTTTCTCAAATTTCTCTCCTATTTGACTTTTAAAGTAATGTTTTAATACCAAATCATGCGTAATTTTGAAAAATGAACAACTTTTGATACTTAGCACAAGATTAAAACATTTAATTAAAGAGATATTTTGAATTTAATAGCGTTAATCGATCCTGCGCACGAAAATTTAATTTTGAAAAATCCAAAAAAAAATACATGTTTAATGAGTTAGACAATATGGCTTGCAAGTTATTGCATTGGAAATGCAATTTTGTATCATAAATTAACATCATTTCTTAAATATACGTACTCAATTTAAAGTAATTAACAAAAAATAGAGTTAATCGATCCTGCAGAACGTTTTATTGCGAAACTCAAGATAATGCATTGTTGCAAAACACAATAATATTTAAAGTTAAAATTATTATTTCATTTTAACTTACTATTAGGGCATCTATCCACATATATTAAATATTAATTATAAAATTTTCTGCAATAATTTATTGTTAAAAACCATCCAAAATAATTTAAGCAACAGAAAAATAATTTTTTATGAAGAAATTTTAACGTTTTTTATTTTTTTGAATTCAAACAAGAAGAAAAATATTACAACTCGCTTTTTCCCAGTTCACAATGATTCAGAATCGAAAAAAATGTTCAAAAATTCAAAAATTTCATGTTAATTAAACTATGTCCTTTAAATGCCAGATTAAAGATCTTAACTTGAGGCATATCCTATGAAAATATCTCGTCCCAATTTGATGTCTAACTCCAGAAATCATTAATTTAATCTCACCCAAAATTTGTTTACAATTTGTGTATGAAAAAAAAAAATATGATTTTTTCTACTTTAAGTTGTTATTTGGATGTCTTGGAAGCAGTTACTAGCTAATTTAAGCTTAGCTTTACATACTAAAACAACCAACTCAATAGAAATCTGCGTACTGGGGGTCCTCGATTTGAGTAGTTGTTTTGTTCCAAAAAATTTCTACTCAAATCGAATCTATTCAAATCGAGGCAAAGAATCAATACAAAATTACATGTTTTGTTCCAGAGTACAAAAAATATGTCAAAACAATGAAATTTTTGATCATTTTTTGCACATTTTACCTCGTTGCTTAACTTTTCCTATGTGTTTTAGATAACTTAATTTATTTCAAGGCATATTCATATTGTTTTTACACAGAAATTCACAAAAAATATGTTTTTGAAACAAAACAAAAATATGAGAACCTTGCAAATGTTAATTCACTGAACAATTTGTAAGGTTTTTGAATTTGAACTTTTAATTTTATAGCGATTTTTTAAATTTTTACTTTAATTTTGTAACTTTAGTATTGATTTTTCTATCAATATGATAAGTTCACGCTTATTGCAGTAAAATTTATGTTTTAAAAATATTTTCTGAAATGTTTTTATCAAAAATATTTGTTTTGTAAACAGTTCAAATCGAAGAAAACAGGAAGAAATCTACTCAAATCGAATATTTTGGTGGGTAAAAATTTTTCTGTTCAAATCGAATCTACTCAAATAGAATCTACTCAAATCGAGGACCCCCAGTATTAAGCCTTAAAAATGGAATTGAAATCTGAGTATTTTTACACTACTTAAACTATTCATAAGTTAAAAAGTCTTCCAAAGACCTCTCTGAAACCTATATAAATCCATTAATTAAGTTAAAATCTATCTCCCATATTACTGAGGACATGCCGTTTGATGCCGTTTTCGAGATATTTGCGATCAAAGTTTACATAAATTTTCATACAAAATTTGATCATGCACAATATTTTTTGATAAACTTTTACAAACTTTTGGTAAAAAATCATGTTTATCCTTTATATTAGGGACTAATTTTTTGAGCAATGAACGAAAACATTATGTAGATGATGCTAAAAGATTCAAATCAAGAGAAATTAACAAAAACTTTCAATTTTCTAATGTGTTGGAAAAATATTGTGCACAAGGAATTTTTGAACATTTTTTCCAAATCTGAATCATTGTGCAGTTCATGCTTTCTGCGGATTTGCCCATAAGGGCAATTCTATTGATTAATTTTTTCTAAAATATTCATTTCTGAATCGAATGTTTCCTTCATTAGAGAACTTTGCAGCTGCAATTTTCACAATTTTTGTACGAATTTTGAGAATTAAATTTTTAACTTCAATTTTTTAACTTAGCTAACAACGGCTAGCAGAATATCGAAATAACAACTTTAAGTAGAGAAAATCATAGATTTTTTTTTCATACACAAATTGTAAACAAATTTTTGGTGAGAAAAAATTAAACATGAAATACAGCATTTAAGAAGCCAAAGACAAATTGTTAGATGTAGTTGAGTGACTTACGATCAGTTTATTCAGTATCCATTGGGATTGTAGATTTCAGGAATTTCAGTTGCTCTACTGAGTCAATTCTAATAAACTTCTCTTGATTTCTCAAGTCGATATGGAAGCTTCCTCTCATTAGCCAGTATCGTTCAATGGATTTTGAATTTTTCTTTATCTTTTTTACATGATCAATAATTCCACGATTTAAGGAAGTCAACGGTGTTTGGAAGTATATAATGTTTGTTCTGTCTGGATCATCTTCTCTCATTTCAATAATTTGCTCACACAAAATCGGTATAGGTTTCTTATATTGGTATTTTTGCTGTTGCTTAACATGATTCATAATTTTGTCCTTGTCTCCTTGATTTTGAAAGTGAACAAATGCTGTTTTTGATTCCTTATATGTATTAAAGATGATGGAGTTGATTTTTGATAGCTGTGTCAGACCATTTAAGCAGCGATTCCATAAGGGGCCGTTCACTTATTACGTAAAAAACTCCTTTTACACCCCCCCCCCCCCCTCGTAACAAAATTTGTATGAAAAATTTCTTTTGTTTGAACCGTAACAAAATCTTAGACCCCCCTCCCCCCTAAAAGCGTTACGTAATAAGTGAACGGCCCCTAAAGTTTTCAGTGTTCAGTGTTTTTGGAAAATTGGATAACATTAATTGAGTGTCAAGACTTTTCTGGTCAATAATTTGTAATTTTAACATCTGCGTGATTAAATATCATGCATCAAATAGAAAGTTATGGCCCTTTAAACTTTTCGTCTCCATTTCGCTATAATTTCGCATAACACTATAAAATTCCTTTAATTAAATTACTTTAAAAATTTATGAAATATCACTTTAGCGTCACTTACGAATATTTACGAAATTTCACTTTAGCGTCACTTACGAATAATTGCTTTGTGATGGGGCCGTTAATAAATTGATATAAATTGTTTTTTTTTGCATTCATTTTCAGAAAAATGGTTGGAAAAACCCAGCATAAATTTCTAACAATTGTAAAGAAGAAATATCTTCAATGTTTTGATGTCCGAGGCGATATTTTAATGGATAAGGAAGAAGATTTTATTAAAAAAATAATGCGATGCATAAACAAACGCGACGAAAAGAAATATGTGTTTCGGTACACCATTAGAAAATTTTTATGCAATGAAAAATTGAAGTTTGCAATAAAAGAATTTAAGCAACAGTCATTACGTAAGTACAATGATTGTCATTTACATGCATAATATTTTTAAAACTATTATTTTGTTACATAGCTGAATATCGGTCTTCGACAGACAATCAGCCATTAGGAGCAGAACACTCCAATGTTCTTTCACGTTCTCTATTGTCTCCTGCACATGCTCATAATGCTCTGGATTTAATTGCTATTAATTATGATAATATTGATGGCGAAAGTTTCATGGAGGATGAAACACCATCAACACAGTTGCCGCCTGAAATTATGAACATCAGCGAATCCATTGATTTTGGCGAGTCCTTTAATTTAGATGACTTAAGGAAGACAGATAAGGAAGTTGCTGAGCAAGTTGATGATACAGTCATTGGAGGATTTTCAAAAATATCGTTCAATTATAGTAATCGTTTTATTGCACGATATGAACATTGTCATTCACACGAGACATTTGATGGAACTATAGTAGATGAAGAATGAAAAATAAATTATTATTTATGATATTATATTTTGTAGATGAGAAGCATGGATATGAATAAGAATATTGTAAAGAAAAGTTAAAGATCCAAACGGCACGAAAGCAATTTATCTACCAATTTTTTATACTACACGGATGAAGTTTACTTACTTCTCTTAATCATATAAATAATCAAAGATGCGGATCAATCTTATTTTGTAAATTTTTCAATTCAGCACTCATTCTGTAAATAATAATGTTTTGTAGCAAACTCTTTTTTTAAAAATGGATTTTTTTTTGTTTTTACACTATGAATATGCGTTCCATTATTTCATATTTTTTTTACAGTTTATAAAAATCTAATCAAAATAGCTTCTTTTCTTAATTTAAGAGTAAGTTAATTGTTAGAACAATTATTGTTCCTGCCGATTTTTTATTTACTACGTTTTTCTTAACTTGCTTTCTTATCTGTCTGTTTATCTGTCGAGGTCAAATCTTGTAATCAATTTTTCGACCAATTCTACTGCTCCAATAGAGCTCAAATTTTTAATGCACACGTATTCCCGGTGACAATACAATATTTTAACACATTGGAACCACAAAAATGCTTAATTATAGTACAATTTTAATAAAACTTTTTTATTTGGGAGGAAAATCCAATGTCAATGATATGAAATTTTGATTTGTTTAAAATATTATAATTGTGATGCTCTAAAGTCATTTATATGATTCATTATAGTTTAATTAATATTACTAATTATTAATTATACCATAAATTTGAGCAGCTAAAGATATTCTGGTAAGACAAAAAAATTGACATGTAATTTTTTCATGAATATTCGTAAGTGAAAATTTGAATTTTCAAAAAAACCGTTAAGCACAAGTCCGTTACGAATTTATGCAAAATAACTATTAATATGCGATGTGTATTTAGCACACATTGATTGAGCATAAATTTATGCTGTTTTAAATGTATTGCATTATTTATAACACTTCACCAACTTAATTAAATTGACTTTTCTTTTTATTAACGGCTTGACGTATTTTTGCATAACATATGAATGATATTCATTGAATTTAAATTTGAAAATCCGTTACATATAGATTTGATTTGCATCTTTATGTTAAGAATTCACACGTTATGTAGTAGGAATGGTTCGGATAAACACAAAATCTTTACGAGTGATTTTTAATGTACTTTACTAATGAATGCTTTAAAAAAATTAAATTTTATAAAACGAATGAAAAATTTTGAAAGTCGTTACTAATTTCCCATTGAAAACTGGTAATTTATAAACAGTTGAACGTAACGGAGTGAAACGAAGTGGAGTTCAACACACCAGTAACCTATGAACCTACTGTAATCTATAAACAGTTGAACGTAACGAAGTGCAACGAAGTGGAGTTCAACACACCAGTAACCTATGAACCTACTGTAATCTATAAACAGTTGAACGTAACGAAGTGCAACGAAGTGGAGTTCAACACACCTGTAACCTATAAACCCACTGTAATCTTTAAACAGTTGAACGTAACGAAGTGCAACGAAGTGAAGTTCAACACACCTGTAACCTATAAACCCACTGTAATCTATAAACAGTTGAACGTAACGAAATGCAACGAAGTGGAGTTCAACACACCAGTAACCCATGAACCTACTGTAATCTATAAACAGTTGAACGTAACGAAATGCAACGAAGTGTAGTTCAACACACCTGTAACCTATAAACCCACTGTAATCTTTAAACAGTTGAACGTAACGAAGTGCAACGAAGTGAAGTTCAACACACCTGTAACCTATAAACCTACTGCAATCTATAAACAGTTGAACGTAACGAAGTGCAACGAAGTGAAGTTCAACACACCTGTAACCTATAAACCCACTGTAATCTTTAAACAGTTGAACGTAACGAAGTGCAACGAAGTGAAGTTCAACACACCTGTAACCTATAAACCTACTGCAATCTTTAAACAGTTGAACGTAACGAAGTGCAACGAAGTGAAGTTCAACACACCTGTAACCTATAAACCCACTGTAATCTATAAACAGTTGAACGTAACGAAGTGCAACGAAGTGGAGTTCAACACACCTGTAACCTATAAACCCACTGTAATCTTTAAACAGTTGAACGTAACGAAGTGCAACGAAGTGAAGTTCAACACACCTGTAACCTATAAACCCACTGTAATCTATAAACAGTTGAACGTAACGAAATGCAACGAAGTGGAGTTCAACACACCAGTAACCCATGAACCTACTGAAATCTATAAACAGTTGAACGTAACGAAGTGCAACGAAGTGGAGTTCAACACACCTGTAACCTATAAACCCACTGTAATCTATAAACAGTTGAACGTAACGAAATGCAACGAAGTGGAGTTCAACACACCAGTAACCCATGAACCTACTGTAATCTATAAACAGTTGAACGTAACGAAGTGCAACGAAGTGGAGTTCAACACACCTGTAACCTATAAACCCACTGTAATCTTTAAACAGTTGAACGTAACGAAGTGCAACGAAGTGGAGTTCAACACACCAGTAACCCATGAACCTACTGTAATCTATAAACAGTTGAACGTAACGAAGTGCAACGAAGTGGAGTTCAACACACCTGTAACCTATAAACCCACTGTAATCTTTAAACAGTTGAACGTAACGAAGTGCAACGAAGTGAAGTTCAACACACCTGTAACCTATAAACCTACTGCAATCTATAAACAGTTGAACGTAACGAAGTGCAACGAAGTGAAGTTCAACACACCTGTAACCTATGAACCTACTGTAATCTTTAAACAGTTGAACGTAACGAAGTGCAACGAAGTGGAGTTCAACACACCTGTAACCTATAAACCCACTGTAATCTTTAAACAGTTGAACGTAACGAAGTGCAACGAAGTGGAGTTCAACACACCAGTAACCCATGAACCTACTGTAATCTATAAACAGTTGAACGTAACGAAGTGCAACGAAGTGGAGTTCAACACACCTGTAACCTATAAACCCACTGTAATCTTTAAACAGTTGAACGTAACGAAGTGCAACGAAGTGAAGTTCAACACACCTGTAACCTATAAACCTACTGCAATCTATAAACAGTTGAACGTAACGAAGTGCAACGAAGTGAAGTTCAACACACCTGTAACCTATAAACCCACTGTAATCTTTAAACAGTTGAACGTAACGAAGTGCAACGAAGTGAAGTTCAACACACCTGTAACCTATAAACCTACTGCAATCTTTAAACAGTTGAACGTAACGAAGTGCAACGAAGTGAAGTTCAACACACCTGTAACCTATAAACCCACTGTAATCTATAAACAGTTGAACGTAACGAAATGCAACGAAGTGGAGTTCAACACACCAGTAACCCATGAACCTACTGTAATCTATAAACAGTTGAACGTAACGAAGTGCAACGAAGTGGAGTTCAACACACCTGTAACCTATAAACCCACTGTAATCTTTAAACAGTTGAACGTAACGAAGTGCAACGAAGTGAAGTTCAACACACCTGTAACCTATAAACCTACTGTAATCTATAAACAGTTGAACGTAACGAAGTGCAACGAAGTGAAGTTCAACACACCTGTAACCTATAAACCTACTGTAATCTATAAACAGTTGAACGTAACGAAGTGAAGTTCAACACACCTGTAACCTATAAACCCCCTATAATCTTTATTTCTCTATTTCATTAGAATAAGACTAAAATGTAGAAAATAAAATACTTTATAAAAAAAACTTTTTAAAAAAACTACGTTTTTCGCGTAGACTAAAAAGTAGAAAATAACTTTTATTCTTGGTTGTAAAGAATTTGGTTTTAAATTTTCAGATTATATTTAATAAATTTTTATATCCTAGTCAATATTGTTTACAAAGTTTCGAATAAGTGCACTTTGATCTTATCGTATAACTCAACAACTTAAAAACGTGGGCGCATTATAAGAGGAGAAATAAGTTTATGTGAAATCAATACTTTATGATAAACTTAAATTAATGCGCCCACGTTTTTAAGTTGTTGAGTTATACGATAAGATCAAAGTGCACTTATTCGAAACTTTGTAAACAATATTGACTAGGATATAAAAATTTATTAAATATAATCTGAAAATTTAAAACCAAATTCTTTACAACCAAGAATAAAAGTTATTTTCTACTTTTTAGTCTACGCGAAAAACGTAGTTTTTTTAAAAAGTTTTTTTTATAAAGTATTTTTACTTTTGCCTTATTGAACATAGCATGACATGAATAGCGATTTGTGTAATCTTTTCTCATGTCGTGATTTTTCGCTAAGTGCTTTGTGTTTACATTTAGTTTTTTGTGTGCGATACAAATCTATCGGATCGATCTTGTCTATCCATCTTTTGAAAGCGATTTATTCTTTTTCTGTGATTTTAGTTCACACAATATTTGTTGATTTTGATTTTAAAAAGCAGAAAGCAATACAGACACACGAACAGACAAGTAAAAGCAAAAAATGAAAAATCATTCTTATATCAACAAAAGCTTCAATTTCAATCTTCACTGTCTCTCTTGTTTCTACATTATATCGCTCAGTAGCTTCCATTGTCCCAGCGGGACATCAACAATCATTAATTTGATTTTCATTGCATGCCATTTCACTTACCAAATGTGTATGTATGAGTACTTAGCTCAGAAATATAATTCATTTCGATAAAGCTCACTTTTTCAGAGCTCAGAAAATAGCATTTGAGTACTAACATTAAAATGAGCATACGGAAGCAAAAAGTAAAGCGAAAAAAGGAATTGCAATTTGAAACTGCTGTGAACTCTGTGCTGTGCGCAAACAAAAATAAGAGGAATATCAAGACACATCACATGCAAAGTATATATACTGTGTGTTCAACTGTTTGGACAGTAAATAAGATAAATTGTTTGAGAAATCAATCGACACATTCATGAAGATAAAGAGGTATAGTGAGTGTATTGAGTATACGTGAATAAATGAATCGATGGATGGATCAGACCAAGGAAGATGAAGTTAAACGATATTCGATTTAGCAGTGACAGCAATTGATTTGATTCCCAAAGTCTATTTAATGTGTATCTTCTCCTCTTTTATGTGGCTTTACATGCACTTCATTTTCATTTGCTTGTTAGTCGGTTTTAATGCATTCTATAGAGGATTCAGAAACGTAAGATATATTCTCATAATGGATATATGTAATTCTGCGATTCTTACAAATTTATTTGATGATAGCCGACATGAAATTTTCTCACTTGTTAGTTAATGATGATGTCGATTGTTCATTCAATGAAACATGGTGAAACATATTTAATGAGAATAAGAAAGTATATCAAAGATGGAGATGAACACAATATTTTGTCTGGAGCATAATCCATATTTCTTTCTCTTAATTTTCTTTAATTTTATCAATCGATTTATTATTGAACTTGACTTGATTTTTCTCCACTCTTTCATTCTTACAATCTTTTCTTTTGTGTAACAAATATCCAAAATCAGAATTGAAAAAGGAACAAAAATAGAATGAAATATGTATGAAATGTAATTAAGATCCATTATTTCATAATTAATCGTTAATTGTTGTTACATTTTCTTGATTCATTCGCTAGTCAGTCAGCAAGCCGAGAATTTTTTTTTTTGATAGAGTCATGCTGATTTTTACAATTCATAAATTGTATTGAAACTATAAGTCCATTATAATCAGGAAAAATTTTCAAGAGAAAGAACGCTCTAAATTCAGTGAGAATTTTTTGACTAACCAACAAATCTCAATGTTTCTGTATGTGAGACGATATACAAGAGAGCCTTTCAATCAACATGCTGACTCTTAAAAATTTTCATTACCTTCATCGGAGATTATGTATTGTAATATTCATTATAAAATTGAACTTCAAGTCAGTTGGTATGTAACGAAAGAGAGAACGATAAAAAATGTGTTTAGTAGATGATTATGAAATGTTTTTGAAACTTGAAGATCAAGAAGAATGATGATTGTTGTTAAGAAATTAGCTGATCAAAATGGAAGTGAAGAAGAAAAAAACTTGCGAGCCTTGATTAGAGTAGAATCTGACCTTGATGAATTGAGAGCCGATACCCTATATATCGACAAATTTAAAACTTTTTGAAAAAATTTCTTTACAGGTTGTTTTTAAATATTGTTTGTCATTGAAAATACCAAAAAACTTTTTTTTTTAATTATTGTTTTGTTTTATTTATAAGAAATTTTCGTTTTCCAAAAACACCTCATTTCCTTTTTTTTTTTAAAATTAGACCAGTGTGCATTGTTCAACATTTTGTTTGGTCTCAATTATACAACCGTGTATGGTTTTCAATAAAATTGAAGAAGAATGATGATTGTTGTTATTACTTGTTATTACAATATTATGAACTTATTTAAAACTTTATAAGGTCCAGCAACTCATGTTAATTTAATGTTTAAATGTTAAAATACTATGTAATATTTTGGATAAAGCATTTAAACGTTAAATCTTAATTGCTTTATCATTCAATTAAATTTAAAGATAATTCGTGGAGTTAAATTTTCCTACTATGTTAAGTTTAATATCCCTTGAATGTAAAACATTATTATCTAATAATAGCAATAAAATAATAAACTTTGAGAAGAGATTTATTGATCTACAACTCTAAGATTTAAAATTCTTTGGAAAATAAAAGCAAAAACTGAGAATAACTAGAAATTAACTAAAAACCTGGAAGAGGTAAAAATGTGCAATGTAATTCTATGCTCATTAAAATATGATTGAATTTATTGATGAGTTGGAATTTGAACATACGGAGATGAAATCTGTAGCATCAAATCGATTCATACAAAAACTCGTATGTGAATGTTGAAGATATGGAAATGAATTTGAAGTTAATACCCAGGAAATATCAGAGCATGATCTGACATCTAGAAAATTTTTAAGTCGTTACATTTACTAGATTTATTACCAATCATGATAAAATCTTTAATATAATAAATTCGTTGCTTATCCTATATTTGTGGAAACCCGTGGAAACCTTTCCATTTTTTAAACTTTCAAAAAAAAATCTTTTTAGTTTTGAGTTTCTTCGTAAAAATCGCGTTTACTGACTTCCTTACTGAACTCGCATACATATTGTTAAAATGTTTTATTATTAATTTTACATATGAGATAGTGAAAAGAAAGAAAATAAAAAACAATGCATAAAGAATGTTAAACATGAAATTTTTGTTCTGCTGCAGTTTTATATCAATTTCGAAAAAGACGAAGAATAAAAAAGTCTAATGCATGCAATGAGAAAAGTTTCCATTTTGGATAGGTTGAAAAATATTCTATTAATATTCACAAGTATGCATAAGAATAAGTTATGTTGAGATCGAGAACTAAAACAGCAGAAGCAAAAGCAAAAGAAAGAAGTGATACCATATTCATAGAGTATCGCCTCTATATTTGTACATTCATCGTCATCTTCGGTCGTTTGTTGTCTATAAGTAGCTTTCAAAAAGAACAGTGCAGCAATTTGTATCTATCAAAACGAAAAGTATTTATAAATAAATAAATATCTAGTTGTAAGGTACATTTTTGCAGTAAAAAAATGTTCATATGAAAATGAATGAAAGCAAGATGATAAAAAACAGCAACAATAACAATAAAATTATTTCGTATCTCTTTACCTTTATCTGTTGCCTTTCAAGTTTTCTTTTGTTTGCCTTTGACTAGGCAGCAACAAATGCAGAGTTTGAATTTTGCAAGAATCAGTAGTATACTGCAAAAGATTTTTTGTGTCTTTTATTTGAAAAGAATATGAAAAAATAAGACTGATAAGTTTCATAGTAATGCACTTGAAAATGGAAGGTGAATAATTGAATTCTTTTTATCAACTATTTTATTGTTCTGAAATATCTTTTTTCTTTTATGTCGTTTGATATGCAAATTCACGTCTCTTCAAAAATATATATATTTTTGCATATATTTTCTCAAGAGATAGATAGAATAGTATCTCGATACAACTTATGCATTCATTTTATTTTATTATTGTGAGGGTATAGAAAAAATAATGATGAAAAACTTTTGAATTAAAATGAATTTCATTGTTTTTCAAAATTGGATATCTCTGTGTTTATCACAATATTCATTCTACTTCCCTCATCGTCTCTCATCTATCGTTGCTACTGTCTGTAATTTTCGTACAAGGAAATGCATTATTTTATTCTTTTTGACCTACACAACAAAGCAGAAAATTATTTTCTAATATTGTTTTTGTTGAAGAAAATTATTCCTTAAGATAAACTTTTTTTGATAATTTTAAGCCGAGAAAAATGTTTCAAGTTAAAATTTATGCCGCTGTATACAATTATTATTATGTAGATTTATTTATTCATGAAAATTTGTATTTGCTACAAATTTGTTTTACTCTTTCTCCATTTCTGCTTGCTATCTTTCTCAAATTAGAAATAATTGTTCAACATTAAAATTTATTGCTTTCTTGGAGGAAAATATTTTTTATTCGTAGATGAGACGCTGTATCTACTCCGAATTGATAGAATGGGACAGTTTTGTTAGTTTTGATATAATTAAAATGTATTCCTTTTATCAGAGCTTTAAACTTATTCGATAATTGATTTAGGGTTTTTTACTGGTATTCAAAAATTTTAAGTCTTCAGTTTAGCCGTCTTTAATCTGAGCATTATAGCCACTATCCATTCCTAAGCCAGAACTTTGCTTTAGAAATTTGCGAATCGTCACAAAATGAAGAATAAAGTGCATTATTAACAAATCATTAAGAAAACAAATTTTCAAAAATGCCCTATAATTTTAGAATTTGATTCAGCATTGTGTGCTTAAAGCACTCTAATAAACCCCTAAATTCAAAAAAAATTCGTTTTTTTCTGACATTTTTCAAAATATGTTTTAATAATTATTAAAAATATCACTACATGCATATTATAAATCATAGAGAAATTGAAAAAAAAACAACAAATTTCACTTAAGTATAGTGCAGAAAATCAAATCTAAAAGTATTAAAAAAGCAATTTGATCTCAATTTCAAAATAATTTTAGCTATTTTGTATTCACAACATATTTTCTGTATTTAAGTTTTATCCTATCTCTTAGTCGACTTATGAAAATGAATAAAAAATTAAGGATAGAAAACTTTCAATTTCTTTGTGCAAAAATTCAGTTCGTTTCAAGACGAGAAAAATTGTCTATTAGAAATTCAATTAGAAAATTTCAACTTCTTGCTCTATGCAATAGAAGAAAAATATTTTGAAATAGCAATAATTGCATAAGTTTTATTCAGCTGAAAAAACGAAAAGTATGGAAAATTTTAAATTACTTTAGTTCTAATGTTTCTCGTAGATGGGAAATAAAAAGTATCAAGTTTTAATTTTCTAACATAACTCAAGTTGATTTTTTTTTTATTAATCCCAAAATTGCAATTTGACTTCTACTGAGGTGATAAATTTCCCATACCTTCATGCTGTTTGCTCTACAAATATTTTTATTTTTTTTTTCATTTTTTTTTATTTTTATTTTTATTTTTTGTGGAAACTAAGACGCGCCAAGACTCTTTAAATGTACAATGTTTTGAGATGGCAATATAATTTTTAAATTTATTGCCTTATCCGCTATAAGTTTTTTTGGAGACAAAATTTTGTTTAACCCCAATATAAAAGAAAAAATACGTATATGTAATGCAATGATGAAGATTTTTGGTTTCTCTTCACACCATGGAATCTCCTTTTAATTTCTTAACGTGCATTTATTTTATAAAAAATTATAATATTTTTGAATGACAAATGCAATGTGAATATTTGTTTTTGAGACTTACGAAAATAGAAAAAAAAATTTATGACAGTGAGAGAAAAAAAAAAATTACGACGAAAAATTTATTTAATCTAATTTATTCGAGGAAAAATTATGTTCACATTTTTTTTTATATTCACACCGTATTCACGTGTGATACTATTGGTTTTGTTCAGATTGAAAAATCAGTTTTTCGAATTTTGCGAGGAAATGGAGCAAGATAGCTTAACGTGTTCTAAGATGAAAGTGCCTGAAATTTCACATCATCTGCAAAAAACAGATTTCAGCAATGCTGAAAAAATCGCAAAATACGCTTTCTGTAAGCAAGCAAACAAGCAAAAAAGTAAGTTAATCAGCAAGAAATCTCAATAACGAGACATCGTAGAGACTTCGAGTTTTTTAAATTTGATCCGTGCTGCTCTATAGAAGAGCTGTATTGTTTTTGGGCAAGGTAGGAACAGCCGTTGCTTCAGAAAAAGCAAAAAAACTTTCCTTCCTTACGAATTTTTCAAAAAAAAAAATTTTCTATGTTTATCCCAGAGATCGAAGCCGATTTTTTCGGCTTAACTCAATTTTTGATTTTTTTGATAGAAAAAAGCCATTTAACACCCATTTTAAGTATTTAAATTGAACTTAACATGCTTTACTATGATTCTGTGAAATATTTTTTCAGCATGTAGCTATAGTAAGCTCTGAATTTCAATTTAGCCGATTTTAAGCCGATCGGCTTAAATTTCGGCTTAACATTCTTTAACTTGAAATTCTGAATTTAATTGAATCTCAATTTAAATACTTAAAATGGGTGTTAAATGGCTTTTTTATATCAAAAAAATCAAAAATTGAGTTAAGCCGAAAAAATCGGCTTCGATCTCTGGTTTATCCATAATACTTTTGATGGTACGGTGTGAATATATCCGCATTGGGTTTCTATCCGATACACTAGTTAAAAATTATTGTTTGTTTTCAAATGGATCGTTTTGTATGTGTTAATCTAACTGGATGATTATTAATAATGTGTGCTATGGGAAATTAAGAATTCAAAGTAATTTAATTTTTATTAATTTTAGGGTAGAATGTTTTTTTTGGTAAAATTGAGTTTTGTTATTTTATTAAGGCTTTGATGTGATTCTGTTGTTTTAAAATTAAATTTTAATTATTTAACAATGCTGAACTTCATAACAACTACAAATTGCTTGCAACAATTTAATAATCGTTTATTAAAGGGTTGCATCGTGCAATCATTTTCGCATTCACTATAATATATTTTCAGCTTTTTCTTTTTCTTTTCCTATTTTTCTTTTTGAAAAAAATCAATTGCTGTCTGTGTACACAAAAATCATCAAGTATTATCGCATCATAAATTACTTATGTCTCTAACGCTAAATGCTTTTTTGCCTAAAAAGCAAAATGAAAAACTCGAGAAAAACCAAAAACTCAAATAAAGAGAAGAAAGTCGGGAAACAACAGACGACATAAATGAGTTTTTAAATTAATTCGCTCAATTAAGATATCTCCTAATTACCAGCATGAATAATTAGTCTCATCTCTATGGAGAATTGAAAGACGAAATGTAAAAATGAAAATGCTTTTGCAACTGTTGAAAAAAAATGTTTATTTTGAAATTTACAAAACAAAAACGACATCAAGGAAATAAAAAAACCATGAAGGTTGCAGTAAATCTAGAACGTTGTTTGATGGCATTTTGTGTCAATAAATTAATTATAAACATTTGTCTTTACTTTTTTTGTGAATCAGGGGATTCAATTTTCTGTGAAAACAAATAGTAAAGTACCTTAAGTAATTCCTTTTTATGATTTTCAGCAGAACAAGATTAGTTTGCCTAAAATGCAAATTAAGTTGTGACAATTTAACATTCATGCTAGACATTTCAATAACTTTTAACATTAGTGCAAAAAGTGACGATTTGATTAAATGCTTTAAAACCCCTAATTATCAGAGAAAAAAAATGAATGTGAGGAATGGTAACAAAAGTATACACATGATAATTGCTTAATTTTATAAAAGCCCCAAAACCCGCATCTCTGTTTTGTTTTTTTTTTTTTGGTATATTTTTCTTTTCTTCCCTTCTTTCATTTATTCGTGTATTTCTGTCTTCTTTATTCTCTTTCTCACTCTCTCATATACAAAACAAAAAAAATAAAAATTACAAAAAACACGGTAAGAAGAGAATAAAATATATAGCAAAAGGCATGGCAAGGCAAAACGATATACACGTTCTAGTGAAGCCCAATACGAAAATTAAGTCATTAAATAAAGAACTGATGCGAAACAAGTTTTTGTGTTGTTTCTCTCTACTGTGAATATTTTTCATATTTCTTCTCTCTTTCTGCCTCTTATTTGCTTCTTTATCGTGCCAAATAAAATGTTTTTTTAAATATTTTATTTCTATAGAATTTTAGATTTTTTTTTGTTTGAAACGGATACTTTGCGGTAAAGACTCGATGCTGCTGAAAAAGTATTTTTTATTGTGTTACGATGAATAAAAAAATTTAATTTATGTTCTTATTGGAAACGGAAATATGATGACATTTTAAAAAAATTCTTTCCCAGAAAATCATTCATACATACACAAATTGTGTCAATTTTTTTAGAAATAATCAGATTAAATTCGGAGCTAATTTATTCGTCAATTAGCATGCAATTATGTGGAAGAGTCTATGTATGTCTGCAATAGAATTTAAAACTCAATGCATTTGAATGTTGAGCAAACAGTTGAAAGACTAGTGTATCGGGGAGAAACCCAATGCGGATATATTCACACCGTACCATCAAAAGGATTATGGATGAACACAGAAATTTTTTTTTTGAAAAATTCGTAAGGAAGGAAAGTTTTTTGCTTTTTCTGAAGCAACGGCTGTTCCTCCCTTGCCAAAAAACAATACAGCTCTTCTATAGAGCAACACGGTTCAAATGTAAAAAACTCGAAGTCTCTACGATGTCTCGTTATTGAGATTTATTGTTGATTATCTTGCGATTTTCTCAATGCCACAACTAATTTGAAATCTGTTTTTTGCAGAAGATGTGAAGTTTCAGGCACACACTTTTCATCTTTGAACATGTTAAGCTTTCTTGATTCATTTCCACGCAAAATTCGAAAAACTGATTTTTCAATCTGAACAAAAACCAATAGATTCACACGTGAAAACAGTGTGAATTTAAAAATTCAATTTAAAAGTAATTTAAAACAATAACAAATGTGTATATATCTGAAAAACACTAAAAGTACAAATAATAACTAATGAAAATAATTTTTTAATATTTGGTCTTTTATTTAGCATATAATACTCATTATAGTATGTTGGGAATGTGTAGTGGCTTTTACTGCAGGGTAAATTAATAAACAAAACAAACATTAAAGAGCGACCTTTTTATTATTCAATTTACTATATTAGCTGAATGCTATGCATCTTGCTATGCATGATGGATGAATAGTGGTTTAAATTATGAGAAATTGACAAATGTGAGACAACATGCGAAACAACTCATAACAAGCAGCATGCTGTTCATAATTAGAAAATATAATATGAGGAAGGCACATGATAAGAAACAATTGTGATTCATTTATAAGCAATTTTTCATGTGATTATTCATTGCGTGCAGTTCGACAGAAAAAGAGACAAGCACACGCTACTGTGACAGTATGAGCTATATACTCTCAATAATAATTTTTTGTAATAGCCTTCTGGTTTTTCTTTCATTTATTTTTGACTTTCAAACACAAAAAACAGTTACCAGATATGATTATTATTAATTGTGCACATGTATCATCCATGGAAATAGGTTTTAGGACAAAGTTGCACATAAATTAGATAACACAAAATATGCTTCCCCTTTTTACTTTCTAGCTGACAATTTTCAGCTTATGTTCGTGCTTCTGGTACATTAACAGAACAAAAAGCAAAAACAAATAATTTTTTATTAACTTTCGACAATAATTTTTGAATTTTTTTCGGTGTGTTAAAAGGAAACGACGAAAATTATAAAATACTGAAACCCCTCAATAGTTTTATTTTACATTATATTTACTATCCCTCTAAAATATACTTTTATTATGATGAAGTAATAAATGATTAAAGCTAACGCAAAAAATCAATAAAAGATTAATAACAATAAAAATTAATTTCTAAGCCCTTTAAAGGCAATAACATTGAATGGGAAATAATGTGTTGACTTGTAGATTTTGTGATTATCGTAAGAAAGCATTTTATTTGAAACATTTAATTCAACTCTAAAATTTTTCGTTTAAACAACTTTTTGCTTACAAAATTTGTTCCAAGTTAACAATTTTAATATGTAAAAATAATTTATTTCATTTTCGTGCAGATTAAATTGAAAATCAAACTTTTTCTGGCATTAATAAAATTTTTAAATTCTTTTATTTTAATTAATTTCGCAAACTTGTAAATGGTCATTCTTAACTCAGTTGCGTTTTTTTATTGTTATTTTCGCTTCATTTTGCTAGATCCAATTGGATAATACTCTCATGTGAACGCAAAATCACGATTGAAATTAAATTACAATAAAATATCACTTTTCTTATATTATAAATACTTATTAATTCTAAACCAAAGTTTATTTTTCATGCATGCTTCTCTTACAAAATGAAGAATAAAGAGAGTATGAAAAATTGACAAAAGATACCGTCCATGATACAAAGTTATTATTCATCTTTCAAATATCAAAATGTATCATATATTATATTTGAAAGAAAGACCTGCAAAAAGGATCCTTTACATTTATAATAAAATAATATCATATTTTTTTCCTATTATTTTCTGTAGAGTCACAATTCTTCTGATAGACACAAATGTGCGTATACATGTGAATTTTACCTCTGTTTGGAAGAACGTGTATGTGTCATGAATCTTAGTCTTTTTATCTCCAGTTTTTTATATTTTTTGAGGATCTTATTCAATTCATGCTTATGTGTCTAACTAGAACTTGAACAAATATTATACGTTCATACTGAAGAAAAAGAATAGATAATATGTGGGTGAAGTAAGGCAAAAAAGAAGATGATGCCCATGTCATGAGAATCACATATAAGCATATAATATATACAGCCGAAAGGTCATCGTCATATTTTTTCCATTTATCATGCGTTATGAGCACTGACATTTTTCAAATTTCATGTAATTTTTTTCCTCTTCTTTTTTCCTCTTTATCATACAAAAAGAATCATATTTTTTTTTTCGTTTTCTTGAAAGTCAAAATGATACATCATTCATATTTTTTAATACATTTTTATGTACCTTTAAAATATTTATTTTTTATTATTAATATATATATATATGTATACATTCTATGTATACTGAAATTAGAACCTGCACGATCTTTTTCATAAATAAACATTAAATATGAATAAAAAGAAGAGTTGAAAAAGGAGACGGAAAAAATTACATTTAAATAAATATGAAAATGAAAGGATAATGTTTGTTGTGTATGCAAGCTTATAAGTTACAACAATTATCGTCATAATCTTCTTTTTCTCATTATGAATGCACTTTCAGATGAAGCAACGAAAATGAATGAAATATGTCTAAATATTTCTAAACTCAATTTTCGAGAGTAATTTGAACATCACTAATGAATAATAAACACATCCACTTGTGGCTTTCGGGATCTCTTCTTTTAAGTCTCCTCTAATTTTCACTTCTAAGTGTTTTTTTGAAAACTTTTCTGTTTGGTTTATCGTTTTTTGTTGAAACAAAATAATAAATATAAACGATAAACGAATCCACATGATAAAAAATATTTTGATTTATTTTAGAACTGTCCTGAGCTTGTTGCGGCTATAGTTCTTTAAACCTTTACATTTTGTCTGCTTTTTATAAAATTAAATTTAATTATACAAAAATATATAAGAATGAAATGCATTTTAACAATTTCATTAAAAAAGTTCCATTAGAGTTGGAATTATAAGTTTCAAATCAAATTTAATAAATTTAACAAGCAAAAAATAGAAACCACTTCAAATGCGTTACATACTTTTTGATGTGATTTCTTAACTTTGTTTTACTTTGTTTCTACTTTGAGCCTTTATAATGATCAACCTTTCGTTTTTTTCTATGTATTTATATTTTCATCTTTATCCAATGATGCATGTCAAACAGAAAAGAAACTCACCTAACGAGCGAACATCCACACACAATCAGTCAGGCTATAATGAGTGAAGAAGCACAGATGAGATTATTTCTGTTTTGGTTAAAAAAATAAAGAAGAACAAATCACTAAATTAACACATGATGAAATAAATGAGCTTTGAATATATCTCAATCTATTTTTTCTTGGGTCTCGAATTTTCTGCAGTTCATCATCAATTTAAAGTTTTTTTGTTTAGAAAAAATTAAAAGCAGAAGCTTTGCACAGTAAAATTTTTTTTTAAAAAAAAATATAATAATAAGATCATTAAAATCTAATATATGTAAAAAAAGGCAGAAGCAGGAGCAGGCAGTTTGAAGAGAAAGGAATGATTCATTAAGTGGTAACATATGTTGTTGATTTTTTAAGTGAAGCAGAAGCACCATACGATATCCATAGTAAGATATCATGAGATTTTGTTATATTTACAAATACACAAAACTCATTATGGCATAGCGCATTGCAGCAACAGAAAAGAACTTGATCCTTTATTTTTTTTTTGAATTTTGCTGCTGCTGTTTTCTTTTCAAATGAATCTCTTTTTTCTTTCTTTACTGGATTTTTTCAAACGAAAACTGCTTATTGAATTCAGTTTTCTATTGAACCGAAATTTCCTGTTTTAAACTATTATGTTCTTGGGTCATGTATAAATTAGAAATGAATTGATATTGAATTCAAAGGATAATGGACGGCTTTACAAAAAATATTGTATTCAAATGAAGAGAAAATTTAGATAACCTTAATAATCTTCAATTGCTAAGTTTTAAGAAATTAAAAAAAAATAAACTTATAACAGAAAATAAATTAAACCTTAAACCTTAAACCTAGAACTTTATTTTTAATATTGATGATATATTTTTACTCTAATGTGAAGTGTTAATCAGATCCTTTGTTAAAACATATTAAATTATATTTAAATTTTTTTTTCCTATTTTGGAAATAGCACGAAAAAAATTAAATATCGTCAGAACACAACAAAATAGTAAACGTGTAAACCCAACAAAAGTTGAAACTCTCAAAAACCATCATCATTTTTTATCATCACTCTCATTATTTTTCTTCTACTGTCGTTTCTTTACTCTTACTTTAAAAATTCTCTCCTCCAAAATTTTCTCAGAGAATAATTGTCCACAATGTGAAATGATTTCTCTCATATTTTTTACCTCCCGAATTCTCATTTCAACGTAAAATCAGAAAATGAAGTCATTAAATAATATACGTTTTTGTTTCACTTTTATGTGAAGAATCAAACATTTGAAACAGCAGGCTATTATCACAGAGAGAATATCACTAGAATGAGCAGATCAATGTCCTATTAATTATAAATATATTTGAATATTATCTGGTATATGATATGACTATGAAATTCTACTCTTTCGATAATTAATTTTGGTAGAGCTGTTAAGTCTTATCTATCGAAAGACATTTATTTTTTTTTTCTTAAAAGAACATAAGACGATTTGAGTAATGAATTTTGACATATGGAAAGTTTTTATCAGTAATGAATTAGTTTTGAAATTTAAATATTTTTGAAAGTAGACACTGATACTAATTGAATTTGTGATATTAAATGAATAATCAACAAAAGAAATTTAGACAGTGTAACACTTTTAAAAACTCAAATCCTTAAATTTTAATCTTAATCTTTGGTGAAGAACAGGAAATTTGTAAGCATTCTATAAAATATTTTAATAAAAAAAAAATATGTTTTTTGTCAACTATAAAATCTTTTTCACATTTAATGTAAAACTCATAAAGCAGCCAAACAAACCCATTTCTCAGAAAATAAATTTCCAATTTTAATTAAGCAACAACAAATTCCCAAATAACATGCATATATTTAAGACACGAAAAAATAAAAATATAAAAATTAAATCCGATGATGGGAAAACAGAAAATCTTTCTGAAATCAGATTTCTCATAATTTAATTCAATATATTTTCAAAGATTTACAAATTAATACCACATGATATATGCATAGAATTATCTTGCTCGACTATGGTTATTTCATGCTGTGCTAGGAAATGCGTTTATGAGTTGTACAAAAACAAGTTGAGAGGAATCGAAAATTCTCTCTCATCTCTCACCTAATGACCTTTTGACTCTCAACATAAAAAATTTCTTCATGCTCATATGTTGAAAAAAATTTATGCTCACTTCGCTCAAATCGTCGCTCATTTACAATTTTTTTCATTCCGCCGGGATGTGAGCATACAAATTTTAGATTACTCTAAGACTTCAAAGCGAACAGACGTAATATTCAATTTTCGGTGACCTCATAACGTGGATTATTGAATGAATAGTAGCAAAAAATGCTTAGTGAAATTAAAGAAGATTTTGTAAATTCATTAAAAAATTATTTCAAAACGTCTTACACTTATAGAATAAAAAATTGATTTGAAAAAACGACTGCAAAAGTGAGAAAATAAATAAATAAGAAAAAATTTGTCTGAAAAAGCAGAGAAAAAAATCTAGGCAGAGATAAAATAAAATTTATTTGAGCAGAGAAAGAAAGAAAAAAAAGAGAAAATCGATTTTGGATAACTTTTAGAGTGAAATTTATACACAGAATACTAAAAAAATCATCATAAAAATGAATGTAAGTGGTTTTGTTATAAAAAAAGATGGCAAAAAATATGAAAACAATAATCATAGAAAATGAAAACAAAACGGAATTCTCCATAAAATAAAGACAATCCATTTATAAAGAAGAACAAATTCAATGCAATTTCCGGCGATGCTAAGAAGAAATTTTTACATTTCATTAGTCTGTAGTGCTTTTAATTAAATCAAAAATGCTACGTCTTTTTTTCCGTTCCTTACAAAATACATTTGTCAGAGAAAATAACCAAGTATAGACTTTTAGTTTGAAAAATATAAATATCGCGCAAAAGTCATTTTCTATAAATTATTTAATAATCTCGAGAGAACCGATAAGCACATTTAATATTACGGTATTTAACTTTTTTGCTGAAATGTTCATTATCAAAATTGGGACCAAGAGGTTTATAATAAGAGATCTGTAAAATATTCATATTAAAAGAATTTATTGCGAAATTTATAAAGTAAGAAATTTCCAAGCAACACAAAAATTTCTAAATGCTAAACGAATTGTTTCTAAGACAACAAAAAATTTCTACGTTTATGAATTTAATTGGATGAAGTCGTTTCTATTACTGGCTCCAAAAACGAAATAATTAACTTAAAGGTTCAAAAATCACATTTCTTAGAAAAATTTCTTTTCTACCTTCGGGATAGTCTCATAAATTAGATACAAGAGGCATATACTATGTTGTTTTTCTTTGTTGCTGTATTGTTGGGACTTTTTGATTAGATCAAAAGAGAAAGATAGGAGAAAATAAAAAAAAAATAAAGAATGGTAACAAGACATTTGAGCATTTATTGAAGTGAAAAATTAAATAAAAAAAAATATCACATGGTGAAAAAATATTAAAAAAACAGTTAAGCAAATGATTGTGAAATAATTGAATTGCTGACCATTAAAAATTAGCAAAAACATTATTATTTGAAACAAAAAATTTTAGTGACGATTTGAAAATTCGCAGCTGGAAAAATAAAATAATTTGTGTGTCAGTGACAGTTTATTAAAAATCCGTGTGATCATATGACAAATCAGTTAAATTTTCAAAGAACTATAAAATAATGAAAACTGTGAACTTAAAGTATAAATTTCTAAATTTTTGATAAGTTTCAAATGTGAATTTTTAAAAAAAATTAAAATTTATGATTTTAAAATCATTTTAATAATTTTTATTGAATTGTTGTAATTTCAATTAAGTTTTTAATTTCTAATTTGGTCGACATTTTGCCTCCAAAATAAATTAAATTTGTAAAAAAGAACTTTTTTGAATAATTGATGATGTTAATGTGGTTTTATTTTGGACCGTAAAGTCTAAATTAATGTTTGCATCTGTACATAAAAAACCTGCCCATTAATTTTCACAAAAATATGTGAATCATTTATTAAACTTGTGTCCCGATGATTTATTTACATAAAAAATTATGACTTTTTCCATATTCATAATTAAAATTGTTGAGTAAATTTTTCAAAAAACAAAAACAGAAAGACTATAAGTAAACTAAATGAAAAAAAAAAGTTTTACGGAGAATTTCAATTTGTGCCAAAAGACGAATATATAAAATTTTATTTTATGTGACATTTTTTCGTTTCAATTCTTCAACTAATTGTGTTTCTGTTCTTTTCAAAAATTCCCTTTTTACAGAACTACAAAGATTCAAAATTAAAGTGACAAAAGACTATAAAAAGAAGAAAGAAGAGATTTATTTTGGACAAGGCCTGAAATTTTTTGCCTAAAATCATACAAGAGAGGAGGCAAAAAAAGAAAGAATAAAATTCTGAAAAATAAATAAATTTGTGTGATGTGGAAGAAATTCGACATGGATTTCAAGATGGAATGTGACATGGAATGTGGATTTTCTTCGCCGCCAGAATTTAATTTACCTCCTCCACCACTTCCGCCTTTTTTAAAAGAGCTTCCGAAGTGTTCTGAAGCATCATCTAGTGATTATGAAATGTGTAGTTTAATTCCGGTAAGTTATATATTTTTTATTTTAATAATATCACAATATATCTACTGCTGCTGATGTTGCTGAAATTTCTGATGAAAAAGGCAAAAATAGATACGAAAATTTGATTCTTTCTTGCTTAACATATTTGAGAGTTAAAATTCTCTCTATGAGCATATTTTCAACAAGATTTTATTCCTATTCAAGAGTATGAAAATAATACTCGCATGCTCACAAGAGCATAATATCCAGCATCTCAATATGCTGTCGAGAAGACCGACACACAAAAAACATACAAAAAAGAGAATAAAAGAGGAAAATCATAATAATTTTTATGCTCATCCACTTTCATCATCATCCTAAGCACTTTTATTGTAGCAATCAATGTATTTTCTCCATCTTACATAAGTAAGAATATACGTACATATATAATATATGTATCCGAATAAGCTTGGAGTATGGGGGAGGCTGAGAGATGCTAAAAGGAAGAAAGAAGCTTACATTACAATATTTATTCTTGATGTTATCATAAAAATTGCTTCACACGCAGAAGAGACGATATGTATAGCTATAGTATTCGTGTATAATGTCGAATGGTTGGCTGTTAAAGACTTTAAGTCGTTGTTTACGCAAATGTAAACATGTGATATTGACAAGAAGAGCTTTTTCTTCTTCTTTTTGATATCCGAAAAAATTCCTATTTTTCTCACTTTTATGTAGGATGTTAAAAAAAATCTTTTCGATTCTTTCAAGTGTTTACTTGCTCCTTCATACTTCTTGAAAATACATGAGAGCAAAAAGTAAAAAAGATTTTCATCAAACCATTCACTCATAGAAATAATAAAAATGTTTTTCTTTCTTGAAAAGATTTGATTTCTAAAGTAAACTTTTCACATTTTTCTACCTTTTCATTTTGCTTGTTTACCCATCATCCTTGATTTCTTTTCGTTTTATCAAATTAATGTTCCATTCAAAAGAATTCTTCTTTATAGTATGTCCGACAAATTCCAAACTAAGGAATTTAATTAAATGCTAATGAAATTAATAACAAAATATTTTCCCTTTTTATTCTCGTTGGAATGTAATTTTAAAAATCTTGTTTATCAATATTTTTTTTTAAAAGTCCACATAAAACTATTTTTTTTTGCATCTTCAACATTAGTCAACATAAATCCTATTCGAAAATTTAAAAATTGAAGGCTCAAAAATTCTTTACTCAATCAAAAATTTGTTCAAAACCATCTGATGCGTGTCGTTCTATATAATTTTCAACACTCCAATAAGTTTTCATGGTTTTTAAGTGCGGAACGATGATGCTTCCTATTTGTAGTACATTAATTTTCTACGTCATATTGTACCTTATAGCTAGTATATATTTTGTAAAAACTTGATGAATTCATAATCCATTATCAGAAAGAACTTAACTTGTTTGCATATTTTATCATTAAATCTATGCATCCTGCAAAGTTTGCAAAGCAATAATTGTTTGAAACTTATTATATTAGCAATAACTTGTATTTTAATAAACAATTTTTTTCATTTATTTTCAGTATGTAGACTTCGATTACAATAATTCATCAATGCAAGCATCAGCCATGATATTGTTGTGTTCAGTTTTAATTTTAATATTTATTTTCGTGTCATCAATATTTATTTGGAAGTGAGTATTAAAATGAATTTGAATCATTATATGAAAACATTCTAAATTTTGTTTAATTTTTTTTTATTGACAGACATAAAAGAAAATCAAAAGATTCGGTACCATATAAAGCATCAAGTTCGACTGGAAGTCCAATGGATCCATCAATAGTTTTCAATGGTTATGAAAATCCCGACGCTTTTATGATTCGATATAAGACACTTGAAAGACAGCAGCAACATTTTAACGTAAGTTTTTAAATTCTAAGTTAGATAATATAAATTGAAAGCGTTACAATCAATTTCCGCTAAGAAAATAGATTATTTCTCTACTTAAAAAATGAAATTTTATGACATTCCCGCAAAATTAAAATCCTCCTCTCTCCATCCTATACAGATGTTGCAACCAAAGACTGTTCATTATCCAAGTGGCTTTCCTATGCCACAAACACCGCCTGTTTTCATATGCTCATCGCCAGGGCCAGATCCATATGAGTCAAATGATAATCTGTATGAAGAATTAGACCAACCCGATTCACAATCAGATATGAGTCACAATGATAGTCATAGAACTATACCACATACAGTACCAGCTGACAGAATGTCGGATAATTTAAATTCATCTGCAGATACTGCATCCGTGACAGATGAAATTGCAAACAATAATGAAATAGCGACATCATCATCCAATACTAACACAACGAATAGTCTGTGCAATAGAAATATGACTGTAGCAGTAGCGTCGGGTGTAAATGAGAATGAGGTTGAGCGACGTAACCACATAAATGTTCAAATGTCTAATACAGCATTTAGTGTGGCTACAATATTCCGAGATCGTAATAATATGCGTTTTGGTCGACAACATCAACAACATCATCAACATCCCGCAACAACAACGAGGGCAAACGCTAATTATTATGCACCATCACATAATATGACAATGAATATTAATGGTGTGAGTAGTAACCGTGTGAATATTAGCGACAGTAACTGTCAATTTTTAACAAATCCACGTGCAATGCATTGTTGGGGAAATACGGCTCAATACGAGCCAGTACTCCCGTCAGTTTATAATTCACAATGCCTAGCATCAAACAATTATCATCATCATCAAAATGGCAGTAATGAGACGCAGCATTTTGCCACAACAAGAAGTTTTAATAGTTTAAGGAGTCCACATCATATCAATCAGAATACGATAAGTTCAACAAAAAATTTATGGAGCTGGTTTAGACGAGTAAGAACGTAAATTTAATATTTCGTTTCCATTTTCAAAATTGTAAAAAAAATTAATCCTAGACTAATTAATTCATTTAGTTGAGTAATAATAATAATAATTATTCTCCCAAAAATATATAATTGTGATATTGCCAAATAATTATTAAATAATTTTGAATAAGTAAACAACAAGAAGAAAGAAAAAACTTCTTGAGAAAAGGCTGTAAAGTGGGGATTAAAATGGCAACATTAATTAATTATAATTGAGATTTTTAAAAGTGAATTTGTAGTTTTTGTTAAACTAATCAAAAAGACTGAGTGCCATGTCAGGCAGATTTTTTTATTTTCTTTTCATTATTTTCTCTTTTTTTCCTTCCTTATTTAACTACCGATCGATAGTTTTTCTTTAATTTTTTTTAATGATATACATTTGAAAACAGTGAAAATCCATTCAAATTCTTAAACAATTTCCTTACTTACAAAAAAAAAGCTTTTGGCGACAAAATTTTTGAAAAAAGATGATAAAAAATGAAAAGATTAAAAAATACAAAGAAAAAAATAAATTGTTCCATCAAAATGTAGAATATGTCTTTTATTATCTATTGATAAAATTATTTTCCAGGTTCTGAAAAATCTAACAACACTTTTCACCCTTTAAAATCTTTATAATACTTTTGTATATTCTTAAACAAACCTTTCTTGAATTTTAAGTTGCAGTAAAAATTAAATTCTATTCAAAAACTCTTTCTCCCCTATAATTTTCTTCATTTACATCCTCTACCTCGGCTGATTCCTTCTTCTTATCGGAAGGAAAAAAAAATTTCACAGATTTTCATTTTTCATCTCATCTTGCAGAATCAGCAAATAGTTTTTTTCTTACTTATAGAATAGCTTTAATTCCCATGAAAAAGCAAAGCAACGAAACTGGGAGCGAAAAATGAACAGAAGTACTTGCAAATAATTTAGTTTAGTAAATTACTCTCTACGCTCACCTCATAAAAGGTAATACCACATACTTATTTGCTCATTTAATGCTATAGTAACAAAAATTTTTTACTAGACAAGAAAAAAGCTAAAGAGACAGCGAAATGAGGAATAAAAGTAGCAATAATAGTATTAAAAGATAGCAAATTATGCAAAGTCACATACACTGTATAAGTGAATGAAAAAACAAGAGGAAAAAGCACCAAAACGGTGAGAAGAAGAAGAAAAAGAGGATAAAGCTAAATGAGAATTTGAAAGGCAATTAGAATTTCCGTATTTGTATGAGCGACTCAATTCCCTAATAAGTTAGGAAGCAAGAAAGTTAAGAGGAGGCAATTATCGGCTTTAAAAAGCTTTTTCTGTCTTTATAAGGGAACCAAGCATACACAAAATTGACTCGATACTCAATTCATTTTATTCATTTTTGTTCTCTCATTATTCGTGAGCAATAGATGAAAATTATATTATTGATTCCCTTTCTGATAATGAGTCTCAAATCTCTGCTATTTATATCTCTCCATTTCGCTTTCTCGCTTCTTCATTCAATCAATTATTCATTCATCGTTTCACTAGTTTTTTTTTCCTTCCTCTTCTGTACAACTACCGTGTTATATATTGGAGTTATAGTGTACATACAATTTAATATGATGATGATGATGAGCCTCTAATTGCACACAAGAACGAACAATTTCAAGTGAACAGGAAATGATTCGATAATTTGAAGCCCAAAGTTATCTCATTTTCAATACATCTATCGAATTTGAGTATCTAATCATGATTCAAAATGCTTTACGTCTTTTATTTATAGGCCTAATACATCGAGTGAATGGCAATTAATTTATTATTTGAATTAGATAGCTTCTTGTGCACTTTAATGGAACTGGAAAATTGATTGCACTGTTTAGATAAGTGATCACCATCAAGATGCATATTTCTTGTTTCATTTAATCCAGAAATTTCTTGCTACCGAAACTCATTTGGTTGGAGTATTAAAAAAAATTTATAGAATTTTAAAATCAAAGCTGGAGTTTTATGTAAATATAATTATTTTTTATGTTTAAAATAATAATAAAAATTTGTACGTAAAGGACTAAATGAAGCTGTATAATTTTCAGTTTTTAATCTTAATGCAGTAATTTTTGATCAAAAATTGACTAAAACGCCCGTTAAAATTTCAAAATTCTCATCAGATCCGACAATGGGCAATAACAGTAATTCAAACTTTACAAGAAGGTTGCCATTAATAAGCGAACAAAGCAATAAAAAGCGGTAAAATGAGAAGCAGAGATGGCCGAGGTAACGAAAAATAGACTTCATGACAAAGCAACAATGAGTTATGTTGGAATGGGCAGAATAGGAAAAGAGCAAAAGTAAGGTAGATAAGGAGTTGTGCTTCAGAAATTTTCTCTTTTTCGTCTTCCTTCCTCTTTATTTTACTTTATATTAAGTTCCACAAAGAAATCTTTTTTGCATTTCCATTGTTGTGTTTTTATGGAAATTATTTCCTTTTTTGTGTGGCTCAGCTAACTCCAATTCACCTCTACTATGCTGTATACCATGATATAGCATGAAAAAGTATCATGAATAATCCTCACAAATTTGTTATCTTTGCTCTTTAACCGGGGTCTCTTCACAATGGAAAAATTGGATGTATATAAGGAAAAAAATTCCTTTTTATTGTACAAGAAAACTCACTTCTACATGCATATTTATTCTTTTGTTTTATTTTATTATATTATTTTTTCATTTTTATTCCTTGAGTCTCAATATCTCCTGTAAAGACAAGAAAATATTTTATAGGTTTTATAAATTTATTGCAATAAAGCAAAAATAAAGGCAAGCACAATGTAAGTAAGATGTCGGTGTATTATATTCTACTTCAAATAAATTCAATTGTTAATTGAGATAATTTTTTTTAAACATACTTTAAATCTCACTAAAGCTTAAAATACATTATATTAAAGATAAAATTGGTAATAACAATTGTAAACTAATTTAAGTCAAGATGAGATACAAATTTCATACATATATCTATAAAAACTTGCTAAAATTTTTATGCGCTTTAAAATGAAATGAAATCTTTATCAACAATGAAAACAAGAATCAAATAGATGGAATACAAAGGAAATAAGCAAAGGGGTATGCGGAAAGGTATGAAATGTTATTTCATTTATCTTGCTTGGATAAACAAAACAAATAAATTTATGAGCGACTGAGTAAAAGAAAGTGATGAATTTAATAAAGATTCTTGTTTACATTATTAAATAAAGCTACTTTTTTTTGCTAAAATCTTATTATTTTGGTTTTGTTTTGCATATAAACCACCTTATAACTCCCCTCCCCATTCCCTCCCGTCATCAAGAAATGATTTGGAAAATCCAGGAAAATTTGAATTGTAAGGAACTTCATGAAGCATTCTTAGAGAGCCAATAGAACAATCGCTACAGAAAACAATAATGCATTTTTAATATGAAACCGATTTCAGCAACTAATGTTTTCTTCATTACAAACTCACGAGAAAAAAGTGCATGATACTCGAAACTTTTAATTAGAAAATAAAAGGAGAAGAAAATATGAATAAACTTTTAATAATTTTCACCCACAGCAAAAGCATCATCCATTTCATTATAATTTCCTGAGAAATTATTCATATAAGATAATGAAAAATTCATTTTATTTTGCACTTTCATATTGCAAAGCTAATAAAAGTATGAATGAATCGTTCTTTTATCCAATCTATCTCACTTAATTCACGAAATTAATTATTCATAAGAGTCTGTCTGTCTAGTGTCTGGATGAATTTTTTTTAATCCAATTAATCTGTATTTTTACGTGAATTGTATCAATAGAATTCAATGCCAGCTTTTTGTGTCTGGCTTTACTTTCATTTACTCTTAATTCATTCGTTTTCTTCTCAATTCATTTAAGGCCTCAAAACACCCATGAGAACAATAAATTCCTCTACTTTTATAATTAAATTTAACGAAAAAAAAGTGGAAAAATTTGCTGTTTTGTTAAGTTTGCTATGGCAACAGAAGCAGTTTGAATAACAAAAAAAATAAAATAGTGAATTAAAAAAGGAGCGAATACAAAAGTTTTATGGAAAAGAGGCAGACCTCAAGGGAAATTAGTTTTATTTGAAATAAAAGTGTGAATGAAGGAATATGAAAATATTCGAGAGGGCTGTTGAAAATTTTTATTTTGTTGTATTTGTGTTTTAATTTTGGCAAAAGTAATTTGGTGCTGTTGTAAATTTGGAATTTTTTGTAAGATATATCAATAGGGGGAAGGATTGAAATTTGTTCAAAGCATTCTGATAAAATCACTTAATATCCTAAATTCAAAGCAACTATGAGTTTGTTTCTAAAACAATAGAATTAACATATTCAATCTATTACATTAATTTTTTTCTTTTCAAATAAAATTATAGTCTCATTTACATTTTTATGAAATATGTCCCACAATTTAATTTTAAACATTTCTTTCCTGTTTGCGTCAAATAAAAGAATGAGAGAGCTCTTAAAACTTCCACTTAAATATATATATATATATATATATATATATATATATATATATATGTATATATTTTTACAATTTCAGAAAATGACTTAATTATTGTATAAATTTTATATTAAGTACACGACAAGACGAACAGAAGAGATAGTAGTAATGTAATATTGTTATTGTAATTTTTCTCTTACCGCTACTCTTCTCTTCTTCATGATATGAAACTAAAATTTTAATTTTTTAATGGCCATATTATTATTCGCTTCATGAAATTTACTAACGCAACATATAAAACAGAACATAAATTGTATCATAACAAATAATATTTTAGAATTAAGAAACTTT
This sequence comes from Chironomus riparius, assembly GCA_917627325.4. Taxonomy (NCBI): domain Eukaryota; kingdom Metazoa; phylum Arthropoda; class Insecta; order Diptera; family Chironomidae; genus Chironomus; species Chironomus riparius. Next base: position 34,993,966 of record OU895878.1, on the reverse strand, counting down.
TTATAACAAATAGCAACAAAATGAGGGAATGGGGCAAGTGAAGCGATGAGAACACAAAAATAACTTATTGTTTCATGAGGGAAAATTTTTGAGATTATAAAAATGAGAATGATGAATGTCCGCCATTGCTTAAACAATTTTTTTTTGCTTTTATCTTTCATTCTTTTATTTTCATATTTTTGCGGTGTATTTGTATTTTAAAAATCATATTTGGTAGCTAGTATGATGTATGACTATGGCTGCAAAACAAGAACACAATTTCCTGCCTTTTAGTGTTATTTAGCCTGGGCTTTTTCGTTTTAGAAATGTTGTGAGCCGCACATAATAAACTATACAAGAACCGCCTTTAAATTCACACATTTTTAATTACAACTCTTTTTGTATACTCTTTTTATTATACAGCGCGGTTGTGCGTTTATTATTTTTAAAGGAAACAAAATTATTCGACACATTGTTTCACAAAAAAAAAAAGTTTTCAAGTCATGTTAAATTGAATAGAATGAAAAGTGATAATAAAATGAAAATTCAAGAATTTAATTTAACGGAAATTCTATAAATTTCTCTGCGATTTAAGCTATGTAAATGGTTAATGCAGTGTCATAGTCAATAGTGCTCATGTTTTATAAATTTAAAATAATATATTTGAGCAACATTAGTATTTTATATTAAGTTTAATTAAACATTAAATAATTAAGTGACTTCTTTGTTTCTTTTGAAAAATTCAATGTGTACGTCAAAATGGAATAAATACAAAAATAATTAAAATATCACGGTAATTTATAAAACTTCTTGTTCTTCTGTTCGAAGTCAATGAAACAATCTCAGACGAAAATAATTCACAGATACCGGAAAAAACCGATTGAAAGTCAATTTTGATGTCTATTTATATTAAATTTAAATTAAATAACAAAGAATACCTCCGGGCAATATAATTGATGAGTATTTTTTAAAGAAATAAAAATAAGATTAGAGGAAGTTTGGAGAGTTTTTGAAAAACTATCAATAGCTCTAATTATTTTATTTCCTCATGATGAGCACAGATGAGCACTCAACAATAACAAAACAATATATTTTGATGACTTGGCAGAAATGAAGAATATTTATGTCTTAATTTTATCTTTGCTTCCATGAAAAGTAAAAATTAACCATGACATTGCTAGTATAATATGTTCATATTACGTTTTTTCATGGAGTTTCTTATTTTACCTTTATTCGTGTCATCTCAACACTGAAGTTTCATATATGAATTTGAAGTCGCTTTGTATAACTTATATTTTTTTTCCTACGTTGATCAATCACAATGAGTGATGAGAGCTTCAATGCTTTTTTCTTATTAATCTGTTTAATGCTAAAAACTTTTGATATATTTAAAAAAAAAATACCTATTCAGATCAACTGTTTTCCAGAGGTGGACTAGGTCGTTTCGCAACTAATGAGAGTTTAACGAGTGAGGATGCGCCAAACCATTGCACTCAAACCTACACATACAATGTAAAGTGGGATCCGAACCACTCCTTTGATGACATTTCTGCCTGAAGCCTAAAAAAGAAGGCTGTGAGCTTCATTTCCAGTACATATGATTCGAAAAAGGACAAGTGAAAAATTTCCCATACTCAGTCTCGAGCCCATGATCGCTGTTTTTTGCAATAATCAAGTAACCAAGTACTAAACCATTCTGACACCGAGCCACTTCAGCTCACGATATATTTCAAGTAAGATAAATGAAGCAAAGTTATTAAAAATAATTTGCATTTTTTGAAACTTCTTAATATACTTCTTAATATAAAAAAAGGAAATCGTTTATACAAAATTTGTAATAAAAAAAGTTTTACAACAAAATGTGAATACCTTTTTTATCTTACATTTATGCACCAAATTTCTGCAAGTATGCGTAATGCTATAGTAATATTTTCACACTGACATTGATTTATTTGTGTTGTGAAAGGTGATGGAAAAAATGTATGTATTAAAAGTATTGGAGAGAAAAACAATTTTTTCGTTTCTTAATTAAGCCATCAAGGACTCATGCCCATCAAAATAAACTTACAACTCTTCACATCTCAAAAATTTACATCACGATAAAGCCAAAAGGTATGCGATGCTATTGCAATGAAATGAACAACATAAAAGAGTGATTTTATTATCTTTATTTAACTGAACATGAAGAATGAACAAAAAAGAGAGGAAAAATTTTAACATTAATTTTTCACATATAATTCATCATAATCTTTTACGAATAATCACCTCTTTTCATACATGTGAAATCTTTAGATGCAGTGCTTTACAAGGCATTGAGACTCTTTTTTGTATTATTGCAATCTGTGATATTTTCAAGCCTTTAAAATACATGATGTGTATTGAGGTAGCTAAAGCATGACATAATTTGTAATTAACAATTAAAAATTAAGACAGAACCATAAATGAATTTATTCCATTTCTCCTGACAATATCAAGAACAAAATGAGAAGCATAAGGTGTGCGATTGAATTCAAGTTCATTAAAATATGATCGGCACTATAGTTGAGTTGAGAGGAGGAGATGAAATAACAACAACAATTAAGTTTAGTTTAAAGCATAAAAAGAAGATGAAATCAGAGCTGTAAACATTGCCTTGCTGATGCTGTTAAAGATTTTCATAAAAAGTACGGAATTTAAAATTTCCAGAACATTTTCTTGTTGATTGCTTGATTCTCAGATTTTGTCAATTATCACATCGGTAATTTACACATGGCTAAGAGCAACATGAAATGTATAAAAAAATATTTTTTTTCATTTTATTTCGACTTTAAAATAGACATTCCCAATGTGATTAGTAGCATGTTATGCTTCTATCTAATAGTAATGATTATGACGATAATTGATGTTGAATTTAATGGTAGTTGATGATGAGCATTTGGATAAGAACTGTGGAGGTCGGTTCGTGTTACTTCTCACATTTTATTGATTTGTTGACAGGAAAACCGACTTGGGTGATCGAAAAAACTTCTGTCGATTCCATATGAGTTCACATTTTAATACCAAAAATGTTCCTTCAATTCAAACCATTTAGTCGCCTGAAAAAGAATATGAAAAATTGAAAAACCCACAAAAAAAGCTGAAGAATCGTTTTTCCCATTATTATCCAACAGTTTTAAAATTTCCATTTGTCTCAATCATGCTGCTTTTTATGTTTGAATTTTTTTTCTAACATAGATCAAAATTTTATTTTTTGAGAATGATAATAATTAATAGTTGTTGGTGTGTATGAGCGAAAGAAATCTTCTTACAATTTACTGAAATGATTGATTGCTTTCAGTGGTTATGTTGATCATCAAACTATAATTTTCTTTTATAAATCTTAAAAAGAATTATTTTTTAATGTCTACTCGTACTGCTTCATTGTTTGTGCTTGTTCAATATCACTTCCATCAATTTTCTTGTTTTTGTCTTGTTTAGTAGATTTTGAGATCTTTCTCTTTATTTTTGATCAATTTAAAATGCGCCTTTGGCTTTCAAAATAGCACAAGAAGATAAAGAAATGAGAACATTAAATTCAAATTTTCTATATTTATTTGCCATTTGTAAGCTTCTTCATTTCTCATTGCTATATCGACATGTTTGTGGCATAATTTTTATCGATTATTATTACTTAACATTTATCGAACTCATAGCATTTGAGGAGAAAAATAGGAAGAGACGTAGTATTGGCTGGTATTATTGCCATAAAATATTAAAATTTGAATAAAATATAGATTAATGCTTTAGAAAACAGACAAAATAGAGGATGAATAGAATGAAAATTGATAGAATTGAATTGAAATTGATTATGATTACAATGGCACTTCTGTAAATGCATGCAAACGAATGCTTAATGATGCTTATTTTTTATTTCATGAACCGAATGAACTTTGAAAATAGAAAAGTGTAGGAATATGCAAAAATACAAACTATAATTGAAATGGAAATAATGAATCATCATTCCAGATATTTATTATCAATCGTTATATTAGGTTGTTTATTAATTAAATATAGCTAGGAATTGAGCAAATATATGCAAAATAGAATTTTATTATTTTTAACCTTTTGTGTGCATGAATATTCCCTGCAACTATTTGAATTGTTTTTAAAGTGGGATGTAAATACATCAAGTCTAATAAGTTCATCAAAGAGATCTCTTTGTTCAATTAATAAACAGTTGATTGAATAAAGGTGAATAGAGATCATAAGCATCAGACATTTTTCAACAATCCCATTTGATTCAACTATTTCCTATAACATCAAATACATCTACATATTTGTAATTGTACTTGCATCATATAATTCTTCTATGATTTTCTCTTGAAATATGTATTGATAGATATGATACACATGCCACACTACATCAGTATCAAATTTCCATCAGATCCACTTCTATCTAGTTGCTTTTTAAAATAATCAATAAAGCCAAGTCATAATACCAAATTTGTTTCTTTTACATACAGTTACATACGTTGAAAAAATCTCAAAGTTAAAAATACAGTAAAGTAAGGTCAGATTTCATATCATAAATATTTCACGAACATATAAAAAAGATATATGGAAATAATTTGAAGTATCTTATATTGTTAATTGTTGTTGGTCTCATGGTTAAGTTCAAGTTAACTCGTCCAAATTAAATAAAAATATATCTCCTTCATGAAGTTATTGATGTTAGAAATGAATGAGAATCGAATATCTATCATTAATCATTTAGATCTCATATTCTCTTAACGGAATTTTCAACTCATTCAAATACATTTATTTGTTGTTTACTCATAGGAACTTCAGTTCATCTATCTTTTGCAAACTGTATAAAGCAACGATTAGACATTTTCAGATTTCGAATAAGCAGCAGCGATTCACGCGCGTTAAAAATTTTCTACAAAAATAGTGTTCAATAACATTTTATTTTCAAGCAGCATTGAAAACTCTTTTCTTAGTTTAGAAAACGACGTAGCATGTAAGAAAAATTTGACGATTGAAAAATGATTTGGCATCGAGTCGTGAACTGATCTGACAAGAAACAGGCTTTCTCTCACTTAAAGTGCTTGTTTTTTCTTTCCTTTCCTCCTCATCTCATCTCATCTCATCTCATTGTATGTATCTTTCTTTCTGAATGACGAATGAATGAACAATCTTTTATCACCTCGAAGGCAAAAAGTTCTGTTTTGTCGGTGCGTTCGAATATAACATGAAAATATGAAGCGATGAATATTTTTTGATGTCGCGTCATTTACAAAATTGCTTTGTCAGTTAATGGAAATTTTTAAAACGTTAATAAGCTTTGAATTTTCACAACTTTATAAGTAACAGGAAAAATCATAACTTTATAATTAATCATAAAAAGAAGTTGTGATTGATAGAATGAGACACATAAGAAATTTTTAACTTTTTTACCCCTTTAAACCTGGAAAACTTTTTGAGTTTTAATTTGTTATGGAGACTTTGTGTATGAAACATTTGTATAAATAAAATGTAAAGAATAATTAAAACTTTGATAATTCTTTTATATAATATAGCGTTTTTTTTTCAAATTTTTTGACATTTTTTATTTGTGTTGTAAGTCAAGAAATGTTTGAATTTTATATTCTTAATGAACATTTCATTTCCTGAAAGTTATTACATCATTTGAGGTTATAGAAACTGGATTTTCATATTCTCAGAAACTTATTGGAATCATATTAATCTTTAATATTTTCTTAAGCATGTAAAAAATAAACTTCAAAACTTAATATAAATTCTAAACCCTCAAAAAATTATAGCTATCATCGTAATCATATTCATAGAGCATATAATGGCAGATCACAATCATTTCTAGAAACAATTTCTAAAGAAACTTTTATATATTGTGAAAATATGTTTCATATCACGAGAAGGAAACAACTTTTCCTCTTTAGAAATATTTCATTTCAAAAGGCAATGTGTACAACTGTTAAGGATTTAAAAAAAAAATATTTTAATTTCCAACATTCTTGATGTGGAACTTAAACATTTTTTTTGCAAAATTTTTTTTCTTGTTCTGCTTCTGTTTCATTTTGTTTTCTTATCTCCTTTTCCCTAGAGGATTAGTATGTATGTATGAGCCTGATAGTAGGAATGATAAAATAGGGTGAGAATAAAATTTGTGCCCTGAAGAAGAAAATAGGAGTTTTTCTCAGTTTTTTTTAAACACGATTTCTTGTCAAAGAAACAAAAGCAGGAAAATATATATATATTCTTCATAAAAAAAAACAGATTCATCCCAAACTTCAATTTCACTCTGAGCTTCATTCGCATTACCGCAACAAATTTGAAATTTCCATATTAAAAACAGTAACAATATTCATCATTCTTTGTCGATCTCACTTTCCTGCTCATAATACGAAATATTCAAATTAAAATCATAAATTTGTGCATTTATTAAAATTTTCTTTCCCTTCTTGCTGCCTCATTCCATAGTTTTACTCTAACATCTTATATCTCCTTAAATTCGTTCCGTAAGATACTTTAAATGAATTTTCATTTTCATATTTTTCTCCATCCTTGTCGCAATCCCTAATCTTTGTATTGTGTAAAAAAATGCTGTCGCTGTTTCTGCTAATAAAGAATATAAAAAAAGTTATTGGATAAACTTTGTTTTGCATAAATTTTTATCACGACAGAAAAAAAAGCGGACACGAAGTATGTTTAATGGGACCAATAAGGGAGAAGAATAAAGAAATTTAATGAAGTGGTGAAATTTTTAATTGATGATTTCAATTGAATTAGCAATTTTCCTTTGATGATCGATAATTATAAGGAGATTTAATTTTTACATTTTTGATAAGGGTTTGATATTAATATTTTCTGATGTAGAATATGCATATCAATATTAAAATAGACTTTTAATTTTTCACATTTTTAAATTTTATTAAAAAATATATTTCTATCCACAAATAATAACAAAAAGCAATCATGCAAAAATATCAATTAGCACAAGAATATTAACAACTTCAGAATAATCTCAATCACTTCACTTTTAAATGTGAGTCATTGAAAATCATTATAATCATAATATGCGTGATTATATTCTGGATGCATTTATCATCAACCTATAATTTCCTTTTTACAATAATATATCGATCATAAAAGTCATGTCATCAGTCATTCATAAAGAAAATGATGTATCATCGAGCGCTGAAGTGAGCTGCATTGATGGCGGCAGTACAGACAAAAAGAGCGAGAGTGAAAAAGAGAAGATTAATTGATGATTTTCTTAATGCATGTCAACACAATTGGCGAATGAATGTTCACTGTTGATATACAGCGACATGACATGACCGACAGAGTCAGTCTCTGTCGTTCCTCTTCCTTAGGATCGATGTAGAAAAATTATTAAATAAAAATTAATTTGCAGTCCAACAATGAATCAGTACTGAAAATGTTGTAAAATCATCATTTACATCCTCACTAAGTTGACATTTCGCTGTCGGATCATTTTTTCCCACTCTCATGATTCTTCGTTTTGCTTGTTTGCTTTTTCATATCGTCTCATTATACTCTCATAAGCATAAGCACAGTATTTACCGGTGAAATTTAAATTTATATTTTTTTTACACTGTGAAAAAATAAATCTTTGACTTAAAGACATTATGATGCGGGTGTATAATCACTAGCAAATGAGATTTTGAGTCAAGTGCTGTTTCTGCGAAAAACATGAAATTTTTATAATTTTTTGTTCAATTTTTCGCACAATTCTTTTTCATCTCATGTACACTTTTAAAAATATTCTCCTTTGAAAATAAACGTCAGTTCTAGTTAATCCAATATTTTCACAAGTGCAAAAAACGTTGAAAATTAATGACTGAGGAAGCTAAGCTTCTCAAATTGTTGAATGTGTTATTAACACTTTGTTTCGACATTAACATCCCACAAAGAATTAAAAACTGTCATTGGATGATTTTCACATTTTATTCACAAAATAGAATCTGTAACCACATTTTTTTTCTCATTTGAATAAAGAAGAAGGAACATAAAATTAGCATTAAATCTTCAGATTCGAAGTTTTTAGCAACGCATTTCTTTTAGTAATTATCAATTTAAAGTTTAAATTTTAACCTTAATTGAAGTAAATGAGAATAAATACTTCGACTATCGACAAACTGTGAGTGGATTATCTAAAATATTTTTTCAAAAATTTGCTCAATGTTTTTTTTTAATCTAAACAAGCAGCAGCGACAGCAAAAAGATTTATCCACTATGGAATGTGTCGAGAATTTCCATAAGTCTTCTCTCTATAAGTATAAAGTGTCTATAGGATTATGTTAATTGATGATAGAGATTTTATTTTAATGCCTCTCCATGTCTAGATTCGTTTTTGGTTTTTAATTTACTTAAACAAAAAGAAATTTTTCGACGCTTTAAATTAGAGATTTTGAATATTTTTCTGTTTCGATGTATGTGACAATCTTCTTATTAATTTCATTCTTATGCCTTTTAGTCATACATAAACACATCAACACTAGCGATAGATGTTTTGCCGCATTATGAGGAGAAAAGAAAAAAAAAATTATTATTGTGAAAAATGGAATGCAGATAATTATGGAAATGTAGTGGATTAACAGAAAAACAGTTTTCCGTAGCTTTGCTTGCGACTTCTTTATCAAATATTGTGGGGCTGTTGTTTCCCTTTGGTATACGAATAGGTTCATTTCAAACGTGAACAATTCATTTGCATTCTTTTTTTTTGCCTCTCGGCAAGTGCAAATTGAAAAGTGCACACACAAAGGATGTTCATATTGCGGATGAAAATTTATTATGTTTATGAGTGATATTGCCGCAACAATTGCATTTTGCTTATGCAATATGAATGACAGTTTATTGTCGCACATTTAAATATTTTTATGTTCTTTTACGAATTACAATAGAAAAAGTTTTGTTTTAACCACTCAACCCTCCATTTTATTGTTACTGCTTTTCTTCAAACTAAGCTGCTCATTATTATTATTATTATACGATGTTCTTTGATTGTCATTTTTAATATTGTTATAATTTTCATAATATTAAATTAAATCATTTCATTTATCTCAAAATATTTGAAACTACACGCATAATCTTAGAGAAAGGCCTTAGAACTAGTTGACTTCAACATAGATAAAAACACATCTAAAATGTATGTTACCATTAAAAAACAGCAGAGAAGTTCAAAATTCAGCATTATTCTTAATCTCTTCTTTATTAAAACAAAATATTAAATGTACGTTCATTATTAAAGAATTCTTTCATGTTACATGAAAGTGTTACATGATTCATGTATCTGTTATTCTTGGTAATAATCGCTTGCGTAATAATCTTGGTCTTTAATATTTTAATGTGCATTCCGTTTCAAACCCCTAAATGCAATAAATTCTATAAGTGTAATTTTATGAGAATAAAAAAAGCCATCTGAATATAAAGTTAATAATATGAACAGAGAATGACAATAACATTTCCATATTGTTTTTTCTACTCCACTTCTGTCATCATCCCTCCTGTGTCTTTATAATAGATTTATTTTTTAAACTAAAATAAAGTTTCTAAGTAAGTAATTTATGGCGAAAGTATTGCCATTGCCTGCCTACGTGAATTATTGCAAATGCTTTTTTATTATTTCTATTTCTGTATTTAAAAAATAGAAGTTCATTCATTTTATGTCATTTTAATTTCAAATAATAAAATCTCGATGGAATAACAACATAACGTTTGAGTTGAAGTGTCATTTTACATTCTAACAGGAGAAATATTCAAAGCATGTAAAATGAAGAGGAAGAAATGTGTTTTGAGCTGAGCAAGTGTAAGGGCGATGAGCGAGAAAGTATATCGCGATGTTTATCATTAAAATGTGAAAAAGGGAATATATGGAATGAAATGAATGTTGTGTAAAAGGAAAATTAAGGTCGATAATTTAACGTTCAAGGGGTTGATGCGACATAAATAAACTCATTGTGGATTTCCCCCTTACATCATTGAATGAATATGAATGAATTTATATCCATGCCGGGTATCTCAATATCTCTCATTCCTTTAGCGCTCTTATCATTTTCCATTGCTTTTAATTAACATTTTTACATAATTTATTTCGACATGAAACAACGTCAGGTTCGGTGCCTGAGTAGAGCAAGAATGAGAAAATATATGCGATTTTATAAAGTGCTTCATTCCCTTTCTTCTTTTCCGGTTAGTCATATCATTCGACTTTAATTGAAATTTGTCCCAAAAATTTAATTTCGTGTGTAATTTCATTTTTCATTTTACCCCAAAGAGGAAAAAGTCCTTTTGAACGAACCTAAATGGTTTTCTACAAATGAATATACGTTGGGTCATGTATCAGGTAATTTTAGATATGAATACTGCTTATAGATGAGAGAATTAATGACATTAAATGAGGATACAAGATGATGATGATCATTTTATATCCTTTTTCATAAGAGCAAATTCTCATAAGACTGAAAGTAAGAGCAGTATTTGTAAACAGGTATAGAAATCAATACCTTTTCAAAATTATTCTTTTTCATATTATTCACATGCTGGGCTATCTCATATACGCACAAGTGAAATGACTTTATTAAGAATTTATGTGCTCCTCATTTCATCGAAATTGTTTTAAACATCAATCTTCTTGGCGGAGTGAAAAATATTCTTTTTAGCCTTGATGATGTTTGGGAAATGTTCAATATAAAGATGTTAAAAGAAAAATAGAATATGGCAAATGTTTAAGGGTTCCAGATACGATTTAATTCAATTGGTTATTTTGAGATGTTTTGCTAAAATATTGCTTTATTAAATGTTTTTTATGCTGAATGAATTAAAGAATAGCACGACTAAACTTTTGAACTATTATATATTAAACTAGGCTATCCGGAGGCGCCCGTGCCACTATGGGCCAGAAATGGAAAATTTTTCCAAAAATTATTTCTACAGCTTATATGATAGTTCTTATTCTGCCCTACATTTACGTCCTTAAAACTTTGCCCAAGTCGACAGCATGTCCGAGATATGGCACTTCAAAGTTGGTCAGACGACCATTTTCACGTTACATTGAAAATGCTCTCACCAGATACTGGATGGATGAATCTGCTTCAAATTTTTTTTGTTAATAGCTTTAAATTGTTACTTTATTTTAAAATATAAACAATTGCAAATAACTTTGGAAAATTTTGTGAAAAACTTGATTTTTCTCAAAAACCACGTGTTCGTCATACTTTCGTTTGTGTAGGTCATCACAAGCACAACCAAAGTTACTAATTTCTTTTTTATATTAAAGACTACATCAAAAGCTATAACTTTTGCATACATGTCGTATAATTTTAACAAAGTTTTTATAGTGAAAAAAAATTTTTTTGTAAAAAAAACACCAATTTTTTGACAAACATCGCTGTAGTGCTTCAGGGATACCCATGGTAGTGGAATTTTATTTCACATTTAAAAAGTTCTCTAGATATACTATCAATTAATGCAATAAAATGAACAAGTGTTCTCTTGGCAAAGAGCACTTTTTTGACTCTGAAAGTCGTATGTCGAGCAAGGTCAAAAAAGAAAAATAATCATAAAAATTTCAGTTTTAAATAAAATTTAATTTTTTTAAATTAGATTGATAGATCTTTTCAAAACGCGTCTTTTGAGTATAAATATGTCATAGTTTTGTCAAGTTTCATGATCATTTTTTTAAAAAAATAGTTTTTTTCAAAAAAAAATTGAAAAATAAAGTATTTGACTTTAGAATTTCATAAAATGCATTCTTTTTCTCATTTTTTTCACTACTTTGTCTAGTTTTGCTCCTAGTTTTTTTCCTAAACATAAATCAATAAGAACTTAACATAATTGAAGCCATTTGGAGGTTAAATTGAGTTAAAAATCGTTTAAAATTTTTGTATTTCTCAAATAGTTCTTTACACAAGTATCTAAGATATAAAGTGTTGCATAGTTTTGAAAAGGTATTAAAATTTCCAATATGTTAACATGAAGAGTTTTGGAAAATTTTCAAGTAATATAGTCAATTTGGGTAAAAAAAGCATTTTTTATATGCTAGTTTTTAATGTTTTTCGTTTTTCTCAGCAAAGACTTTATGAAAAACTCTCAAAGTTTGCACACTTATTTGTTATATAAATGTAAATGACTCGTATAAGTTTTGGAATTTTCCATTGAGTTTTTCATGAGTTCTCCAAATCTGAAATTTTCAATATTAAAAATTCATTTTTCTCAATAATTGCGATTTTTTATTTATAAAAAAATATCTTATTTTGTTTCATTTTTCAATATTTTTTCATTGTTATATAACAATCTACGAAAAAATTAAGACTAAAGAGAAATCAATAAAAAAGTGTCAAAAATGTTTGAAAATTCTACGCTATTTTAATTTTTTAAGCCTTTTCTGGTCAATTGCTAAGTTTTATAAGAGTGTTATACCTTTTTGGAATTATATAACTTAATACTTTCATCCACTAAAATTCTTATGAGTCTACGATAAGCACAACTGAAGTTAAATAAGCTTCACGTTGGTGACAACCAAAAATTTTGAATTTTTTAAAATCAAATTATTTAAAAGCTTTAAATTATATCTTCAGGCTGCTATTAAATACATGAAACATTTATAACAAAACTAGATGAAAAAGCTTAATATTATAGCTCAAATAGCAATAAAATTAATATCTGGTTTTCTTCATATGGAACTGTCTTTTGTCGCCAACGTGAAGCTTATTTAACTTCAGTTGTGCTTATCGTAGACTCATAAGAATTATAGTGGATGAAAGTATTAAGTTATATAATTCCAAAAAGGTATAACACTCTTATAAAACTTAGCAATTGACCAGAAAAGGCTGAAAATTAAAATAGCGTAGAATTTTCAAACATTTTTGACACTTTTTTATTGATTTCTCTTTAGTCTTAATTTTTTCGTAGATTGTTATATAACAAAGATATTGAAAAATGAAACAAAATAAGATATTTTTTAATAAATAAAAAATTGCAATTATTGAGAAAAATGAATTTTTAATATTGAAAATTTCAGATTTGGAGAACTCATGAAAAACTCAATGGAAAATTCCAAAACTTATACGAGTCATTTACATTTATATAACAAATAAGTACGAAACTTTGAGAGTTTTTCATAAAGTCTTTGCTGAGAAAAACAAAAAACATTAAAAACTAGCAAATAAAAAATGCGTTTTTTACCCAAATTGACTATATTACTTGAAAATTTTCCAAAACTCTTCATGTTAACATATTGGAAATTTTAATACCTTTTCAAAACTATGCAACACTTTATATCTTAGATACTTGTGTAAAGAACTATTTGAGAAATACAAAAATTTTAAACGATTTTTAACTCAATTTAACCTCCAAATGGCTTCAATTATGTTAAGTTCTTATTGATTTATGTTTAGGAAAAAAACTAGGAGCAAAACTAGACAAAGTAGTGAAAAAAATGAGAAAAAGAATGCATTTTATGAAATTCTAAAGTCAAATACTTTATTTTTCAATTTTTTTTTGAAAAAAAACTATTTTTTTAAAAAAATGATCATGAAACTTGACAAAACTATGACATATTTATACTCAAAAGACGCGTTTTGAAAAGATCTATCAATCTAACTTAAAAAAATTAAATTTTATTTAAAACTGAAATTTTTATGATTATTTTTCTTTTTTGACCTTGCTCGACATACGACTTTCAGAGTCAAAAAAGTGCTCTTTGCCAAGAGAACACTTGTTCATTTTATTGCATTAATTGATAGTATATCTAGAGAACTTTTTAAATGTGAAATAAAATTCCACTACCATGGGTATCCCTGAAGCACTACAGCGATGTTTGTCAAAAAATTGGTGTTTTTTTTACAAAAAAATTTTTTTTCACTATAAAAACTTTGTTAAAATTATACGACATGTATGCAAAAGTTATAGCTTTTGATGTAGTCTTTAATATAAAAAAGAAATTAGTAACTTTGGTTGTGCTTGTGAAGACCTACACAAACGAAAGTATGACGAACACGTGGTTTTTGAGAAAAATCAAGTTTTTCACAAAATTTTCCAAAGTTATTTGCAATTGTTTATATTTTAAAATAAAGTAACAATTTAAAGCTATTAACAAAAAAAATTTGAAGGAGATTCATCCATCCAGTATCTGGTGAGAGCATTTTCAATGTAACGTGAAAATGGTCGTCTGACCAACTTTGAAGTGCCATATCTCGGACATGCTGTCGACTTGGGCAAAGTTTTAAGGACGTAAATGTAGGGCAGAATAAGAACTATCATATAAGTTGTAGAAATAATTTTTGGAAAAATTTTCCATTTCTGGCCCATAGTGCCGTGGCGCCTCTTATCAGGGTTAAAATTTGATTACTATTATGTAAATAACTGTAAGACTTAAATAACCATAATGTTTTTAAGGTCAATCCTACCACAAAACTTCACATGGCCACAAAACTTCACAGGGGGCCTCACAACCCCCTTAAACTCGGATTTCCTTAATCCCACAAAAACTATATAAATGGCTTCACAAAACTTCACATGGCTTCACAAACCCCCTCGAACTCGAACCCTCTTAATCCCACTAAAACTTTATGAATGGCTTCACAAAACTTCACAGGACTTCACAAACCCCCTTAAACTCCAACCCTCTTAATCCCACTAAAACTTTATAAATGGCTTCACAAACTCCTTCAAACTCGGACTTCCTTAATCCCGTAAAAACTTTATAAATAGCTTCACAAAACTTCACATGGCTTCACAAACCTCCTCAAACTCGGACTTAACCTCACAAAAATTTTATAAATGTCTTCACCAAACCCCTCAAACTCGGACCCCCTTAATCCCACTAAAACTCTAATCCCCCGAAACCCACCATGTCTTTTCACAAAGCTTCGCATGGCTTCACAAAACTTCACATGGCTTCACAAAATTTTATATGGCTTGACAAAATTTTATATTGCTTCACAAAATATTCCTGACACCAAACTTTTCCCACAAACCCCCTCAAATTCGGATCCAACCCCCCCCCCCCCCCCAGCACTCCTCAAATCATTGGCTTCACAAAATATACCTGACACCCCCCTTGGCCCCAATCCCCACCTGACACCGACCTTTCACCTGACACCCACTTTGCCCCCCCCCCCCCATCTCCCACACAACTGACACCCACCTTGTCAGCACCCCTAAAATTATTGGCTTTACAAAATATACCTGACACCCCCCCCCCCCCCCCCCCCCCCCCTACCCCTCCCATCCCCACCTGACACCCACTTTGCCCCCGTCCCCCCACACAACTGACACCCATCTTGTCAGCATCCCTCAAATCATTGGGTTCACAAAATAAATCGACACCCACCTTGTCCTCATCCCCCACCTGACACCCACCCCCCACCTGACACTCACCCCCTCACCTGACACCCACCCCACACCTGACACCCACACCCACCTGACAACCACCTTGTCAACACTCCTTAAATTTTTGTCTTCACACGGCTTCACAAATGTCTTCACATTGCTTCCGTTCCAGAGTCAGTGAATCAGTGAGTTGGGCTTTTATATATTAGATGACAATTGAATTTAAAAGCATTCACTGAAGATTGTAGCTATTATTGACCCTTTAGACCAGTGTTGTACAAAATGTTTGCTGTGCTAAGTATGCTTATCGAAAAAAATTGGTCCTATTTACAGGTGTGCCGTGAAAGATTTTCTAGAGTCAAAGTATACCGTGCCTACAAAAATTTGTACAACACTGCTTTACACCAAAAAACATATTTCAATAGGTATCATCAATAAAACCATTGAATCTTTGAAAAACAATTATTTTGATCCTTTTGAAAATATCATCCACTTGGGGTGAGTAAAAAACCATAGGTTAAGAAACAAATACTCGAACGTATAAAAAGAAATTGAGCTGAAATAAAAATAATTATAAGGAATCGATCACTCAGAGAAGACATTTGGACCTTTTCATCATCATCAATTCGTCGTCAGTTGACTCTTGTCGACAATCTAGGAAAATAGATATAGAAAAAAAGGAAAGAAAAGAAAAGAAAAAGTTTTGAGGAATCTCCAAAACACAAGTGTCGGCAAAAAATAATAATATCGAAAGGTATTTTGTGGAAAAAAATTAAAGACTTTATTGTATTGAAAGAAATAACAGGTATAAGTTTCGATAAGTTTCCAATTACAGCAGAAGTTGATGGTAAAAAATTCAAAGTTTTTAAGTTGAAACATGAATATAGAATTTGACCGACATTTTTGTATCTCTTATTCCAGTTCAACTTAACATCTTTATACCATTTCATGTACTGATGAAAGAGACAAAATAAAATCATTAAAGTTAAACATCTGAAATAACAGACGGTCAACGGTTTTTTATGTCTTATGATGTCTTTATGTCCTCTCTAAATCTATCCTATCTTTTTTTTGTTTTCAAGCTGACAGCAAGTATCATTTGCAGGATATGTTACATTTTTTTCTTTCCTTTAAAATATATGACAACGAAGGATTATTTATCTCTTCGCTATGCTCAAAATTGTTTCTCTGTTTATATAAACACAGCAATATGGCATAAAGGAGATATTTTGCCGCTATAAGAAGATAAAAAAAACTTTTGCGATAAAGTCGTAACAGATTGTGCTTGACATTTTCTTTTCTCAGAACTTCAAAAAATAAATTTCTTTATCTTTTTGTATTACCTTCTTTTGCTGTTAATATTTTTTTCCTGAGTCGCTAAAAACATCTCTGGATGTGGGTATTTAGAAAACAAACAAATGTTCATTAATATGAAATGGGTTTTTGGTGAGAGATAATAATTAGGAGCATCACGTGTTATTGTGGTAAATGGAAAAGAAAAACTTTACTTGATTAAACAATTGGTGAAAATTTTAAATGCATGAAGGCAGGGAGTAGAAATAAAAATAGTGAGAATTATATTGAAGGAGAAAGTTTTATAAGTTGAAAAAACTTAGGCATATTAACTCGAATTAAATTGAAATTTTTGAGTTTCTGTCAGAGCTCGAAGTTGACTCGAGTCGACTCGAACCCTATCGACTTCGAGCTCTGGTTTCTGTTTTTCAACAAATAATTTTCCAAAGTGATGTTAAATATGTATCTTACATATCTTAGTTGTTAAGATTCCATCGGCTTTTTATAAAGAATAATCATAAAGAAACGTTATTCAGAATTTATATAGAGCGGCCTCGCCTTGCACTTTTTCATTTACTTTTCTTTAGTTTTATTTATCTTATTCATTAATCACCCATGTTATCTGTATTACATTACTCTACTTTTTCTACCTCTCATCTTATTTCCCTTCTCGGTATCAACCCATTCCATTAAAGTTATTTCTCATTTCGTTATTAAATTCTAGTCAGGTTTGTTTTTTTTTTAAAAATAATTGTACTTTTTCCTTCATTATTTTATTCACTTTTATGCAATATTCTAAATTACTTGGTTTAATAATGTAATAGTAATAGTTCCTTGTCTAATATTAATAATATCACTACTATGGTTGGTAAACTTCAATTTTAGATTACTTATGGCATGCGTACCATAAAAGTTTATTATTTGGTTTATTAGTTTTTTTTTATTTAAGAGGGTAGGAAGAGGATTACATGCACGTTTATGAATTTTTGCAAAACGATTTTATTTTTGCACAACATATTTATATAGATCTGTAAATAATTAAAACAAAAATATGTGGGTAAGATAAAATGTATTATGATAAGTTCTGCATTATTGTGTCAAGCCAAAAGATTTTCATCAAGCTAGGATTAACATTGAGAAAAAAATTAAATTCAAAAATTAAAAAAAAAAATATTTACAAATATATTTTAAAAGCTTATTAATTGAATTCCATTTACAATATTAGAACAGATAGTAGTTTTCGATTAAAATGCAACGGAATCTAATTTTGTGTATAATGTTTCTGTAAATTTGGTTATGCTAATAAAATCCAATAAGAATTCATTACTGTTCACTTATTACATTTAATTATACTGAATATTCATGAATTTTTGATTTTCATTCAAGATCTGATACTCAATAATAGCACCGATGTGGAATAACTTCACTTATAGTTAGACTTTATAGGTGAAGTTATTACCGCCTGATGCAAAATATAATTTCGACCTTATTACCGCCTCCCGAGTTTTGATGTTATTCCACGTTGGTGCTATTACTGGGCATCCAAAATCTGCCGATATTAAATTTTGGAATCAATTGAAGGCACTAATCGATTAGTTGACTGTTGTTGACATATTAATTTTGTGTGTGTGAAGCTGGCGGGAACAGGTTCTCAGATCAAGTTGAAACTTTGTCAGAATTACGTCCATATTACGTCCATTTACGTCCCGTAATTAAATATTTTCGTCCTACTTCCTACGACTGGATATACCACTTTCAATATTTGGGTATCTTTACAAAATAAACATACATCAAGACTTTCTAAAAGGTTGTTGTTCATAACAAAATTTAACGCCATTGATTTTCTGAGTAACTTTTAAATTAATAAACACCCTTCCTTGTATTACTGATAATAGTTGTAAAAAGTAACTTTCTTTCTTCAATCATCCAGTATCCAAGATACAAAATGGAATGTGAACTCTTATTTTTTCGAATTGGTAATATATGTAATAATAAACCATTAGAATTAGAATTAGAAAAATCTAATTTTCATATCTTATATGCTGATTCTTAAATTAATTACTATGCTTTAGTTTTTTTAAATGTTATATAAAAGCTCGACATGAATAATTCTTTTGTTTTTGGAGGGTTAAATTGAGATATTATTCAAACTGCTGAAAAACATTTTTTGAGGAAGAAATTTTTCAAAAGTGTTGAAATTTAATTTTTCCTCGCTTCACTTAATTTTTGTTTAACTTTGTTTCGCCGTAAATAAAACAGAGTGAAATTAATGACATTAAATTTTTTATTTTTCGATAACATAAAAAGGAAACAAAAAAATAAACAATGCTTGATGCGAGACAAATTTCTTTTAAACAATATCTTCAAATTATCCATTTGTTTTAGGGACACGTTGTTTAGTGTGTCGATATCTTAATTACCAACATCCTTTTCCGATACATTCATAATGTTGCTCTAAATAAATACAAGATACAAAACTTCTTATTTATACAGGTACAAGTCAGACTTATAACACCATTATCATAGTCATCATCACCGTGAATGTTTCCCTTAGCTTGGGAGGAACAAATAAAAATACATGTTTCAAATAGAAACCCTCAGAAAGGGTACAAAAAAGCAAGAAGCATCAAGAAGTAAATTTATTATGCACATAATTTTTATTTAAAAATTATCATCGACATTTTCCTTCTTTTGTCTAATAAAAAATACATTGTTGTTGGTTTGAATCAATAAAAATAAAAAATAAAGTTTCAATTTCATTGAGCAAAGAGTAAAAGACAAAAAAAGGTTGATTAAAGACTATATAGTTTTTGATATTTTAATTCAGAGGTTATACACACAATAAATTGTGAGTGAAAAGAAACTACCATAGCGATAATATTTTATCTTTTTAAAGAAGAACTTCGGATTGAAAAAAAAATTAGATTGAGTTTAGAAAACACATAAAAATAATAGAAATATGGCCAGCAAAGTGTTTTTATTAATCTCTATGTCGAAACAAAAAAAATACTCAGGTAGACAACAGAAAAGGTTGTTAGGGGCACAATATCTGTAGACAACCAGTAAATAAAAAATAAAATATTAACAGAGATAAAAAAGAATAAGAACCCATCAGAGGGATAACATAAAAATTGAACATCTTTATTGTATATATTGTTACTGTTGTATTGAAAATAAATTATTTAATTTTTTCTTCATCTTTCTCATTTCGAAGCAATCTAACTTCTTCACGTTAAAAAAAGTGTCTAAGTTGTTTTTAAAGATCAAAAATATCTTTAAGTTAAGAGTTAAAGTTTTTCTAAATGTAACATTTAAACGCATTTATGATTTTCTAAAATGACATTTTTAATAAATTTGGAAAAGTTGACAATGTTTTTTTTTTAAAAAAACCTAACACTTATACAAAGTTGTAATCAAGAACTCTTCAATTTATTTAAAATATTTTGCTTTTTATAAAATGTACTCAAATATTAATAACGACTTTAGAAAAGTTAGAATCCCTTAAGATAAAAAGTTTTGAACTCTTTCAACAATCGTAATTGTTTTAAAGTAAAAACTTTTCAGCTGACAGCTTTACCCAAAGTGTTTAAGTAACAATCGAAGATCTTGGTTATCAAAGAAATCTATAGAAGGATTGAATCAAATAAGAAAAAAAAAGAAAAATAAAATCTTATAAAAAGAAATAACTTTTTCTATCTCTTTTTCTTACTCATAGAACAGAAAACAAAAGGTCGAAGAAAAAAGTTTAAAACAACTTCATTAACTCATCGTATCTCGTTTTATATAAATTTCTTGTCTTGTATTGTTTTGCTTCGACAGATCCTCACTTCATAAAGATTTATGAAAAGCTAAATGAAGAAGTCAAAAGGGGAAGCAAAAAGGAAAACAAATATTGCAGTTGAATATTATGAAAGCTAAGTTTAAAAAATAGTTTTACATTTTATTTTGGTTTTTGGCGTTTGTAGTTTTTGTATCAAATTTTGTGGTAAAGTTTAAAAAATTGAGTTGTAGCAGTTTGAATGTAAGCGATCAATAGATTTTTAATTTTAATAATATTTGAATGTATGTATAAAGAACGAAAATAATCTGATGAAAGATTAAAAGGATCACTTTTCATGCATGTAGTTAACATGAACTGTTAGATGAAAGAATTTTGCAACCCTTGAAACACAAAAGTATCAGTTACATACGAATTTGTCTTATGCAACCTGATCGTATCTTTCTACGATTTAAAAAGTTCTTGCTGGAATCTTGTATTCTCAATTAGTTAAAAATCATCTCATTAATTCTACTTCATGGTTTTTTTTAATCTTTTTCTAGTGCTTTCATGTACCATCAACCGATGATTAATTAATCTTGATCAACCTGTTGGTGCTTATTTCAGTAGCAATTTAAGTGGTTCTTATACTTTTGACTCTTTTCAAAATTAAAATAAGAAATGAGACAAATTAAAGAATGATGAAAAATTTCTTGTTTCATTCACTGAACTTTTCTGCCTACACAAACACACAATTCATCTTGATCGGAGCGAATGAGATATCAAGTGCATCCCACATGAGATAATCATGCAATGAACAATTCAGCTACTCTTTTATTTTCAATTAAGTATAAAGTAAGATAAATATATCATTTGAAT
Source organism: Chironomus riparius (assembly GCA_917627325.4). Taxonomy (NCBI): domain Eukaryota; kingdom Metazoa; phylum Arthropoda; class Insecta; order Diptera; family Chironomidae; genus Chironomus; species Chironomus riparius. The sequence continues at coordinate 34,972,725 of OU895878.1, read as the reverse complement.
CATTCGAGAATTTACAATAAAGTGATTGTGAGATTAAAACTGTGACATAACATGCAATCGACTCCTACCCGAAATAAAATTTCATACTCCATTACCACTATACATGATACAACATACTTTTTTGATTTAAAGAGTAAAAGAAGTAGCAACAGATAACAGAGAAGAAAAAAAACAAATTAATATGCGATGAGTACGAAAGAACAAAAAAAAAGGGAGCAACAAAGATTGATGCAGCAATGAATTGATTTTAAAAGAAATACCACTCAATCGTTCAAGTGTATGAAAATACAATAATCGATGCAGTGATACAATAAGACAAAATCTTACATAAGAAACAAAAAAAATGAACAAAAATCAAACCAAACAGGTAGCTTTAGTTGAATTTTTGTTATGTTACTTGATGAATTTTTTTTATTTTATTCCTGTAATTTTTTTAACTTTTTAAATTTCAAATTCTCTTTGTCTTGCTTTATATATGTCAATGAACGCACAAATACTCAACAGGAAGAGAAATTGCTGAATATCTATAACATTTGAGCAAATGTTTCTTAAATGAAATTTAAAGATCGAAAAATTATTGGAACATTTCAAATCGTAAAGTCGGTGCTTATGTCAGGCTATGTAAATTTGAGAATTTAAAAAATAAGTTTTACGAAAAACTTTGCATTATTTTATTAATTTATAATTTACATTATATTATTTTAAAAGTTTTTATTACTTTTTTAAAATTATAAGCTTTCAAATTCATAGTAATCGAATAACATTTGAAAATCAAAATTGATCGTAAAAAATCTAAATACGTTATTGAATCAACAAATTTACCATTAAATTAAATTTGAATTCCTATTCTTGTAGAAAGAGCTTTCAGCTTCCATAAGTGTCCAAAGATGTCTATAAACTAGTTCTGCATTAATACAAACAAACTATCCCGCGCGATGATGTGAAGACACTTAAATTTGATAATAAAATTTTCTTTTTTTGATTGCATCATTAATAAGCGTGATTAACATAATATAGTTGAAAGAAGAAAAAAAAGAAGACAAGAACGAGATCGTCAAACAGGCAGCATTTAAATAATGTCATTTGAAATGATCGAAATTATATGCCTTGCTGTTTTATGGGTTGAAATATTTTATTTCATCTCACACAATTATTTTTTTGATTTCTGATATTTTACTGAGTTGGAAATGCCTCCAATAAAAGGCAATTTAATGAGGTTTCAATAAAAAAAATATATAATAAAATAATTATTTAAAAATTATTCGTCAGCTTAAATGAATTTTTGGCATTTTACATTCAGGATGTTAGAAAAAAACTTAATTTATACTATTCTGATTCACTCTCGATCAAAATGTTCTTTTATAATTATATGCACCTTTGCACTGAATTTTTATTACAATTTCTCCATGACAGAAAACGATTTTTTGCTAAAAAAAATTACAAAAGTCCTCGTGTTATTTATCGAGAGACTACAGCGCATTTTTGACGCAGCAATCACCCGAATAGACAAAGAGCACGCTATGAGCGCGCTCAAATTTAGTGCTGAGCATGCTCGCGTGAGCGTGCTCTTTCATACGAAAAGTGATGCCACTACTTTACGCTAATGAGCACGTTTTTTGAGCATGCTCTGAGCACGTTATTTTAACAAATTTTGAGCATGCTCAAATTGTTGTGTAACATGCAACATTTTTTATGTCATATGATGTGACATTTGAGTACACTCAGTGAGTGTGCTCGTGAGTGTACTCTGAGCATGCTCACTGAGTATACTCGCATTATTTTATAATTTTCAAAAAAATTAAATTTTGAAATTATTTTTTTTTTGATATATTTTACTGTTGTAGAGTTTATTAATGTTCTAGAATAAATTTTGTTCATTGATAAACAGAAAAAGACACTTTAGAAAATTTTGGATTTTACCTGTATTCGAACTTACGACCGCTCTGTTGCTAAGACCATTACCATAACCATTACACCACTGCTTCAATTTACCTTAATAATTTATAATGGCAAAAACTCATATATAAACTATAACAAAGTTAAATACTTCGAAATTGATCTCAAAATGTTTTTAAACAATGTTTATAGTTAAAAAGTAGATAACTATATATAATTCTAGAAACTTTGACTTGTGAAGTATATACAAAATCATGAGCATACTCAGAGTATGCTCAATATATGTGCTCTTGAGCACGCTCAATAATATGTGAAATCTTAAAAAAAAATGTTTTTTTAGAGCACATTCACAATGTGCTCACGAGTATGCTTAAGAGTGAGCATGCTTAAATTTGAGAATTGAGTATGCTCATGAGAATGCTCAATAAAATGTGAAATATTATAAAAATTGTTTTTTTTGTGAGCATATTCACAATGTGCTCACGAGTATGCTTAAGAGTGTACTCAAGTGAGCATGTTTAAGTTTGGTAATTGAGTATGCTCATGAGCATGCTCTCGAGAATGAGTATGCTCTCGAGCATGCTCAATAAAATGAAAAATTTTAAAAAATTGTTTTTTTTGTGAGCATATTCACAATGTGCTCACGAGTATGCTTAAGAGTGTACTCAAGTGAGCATGCTTAGATTTAGGAATTGAGTATGCTCTCGAGCATGCTCAATAAAATAAAAAATTTCAAAAAATTTGTTTTTTTGTGAGCATATTCACAATGTGCTCACAAGCATGTTCAACTGAGTGTGCTCAGGTGAGCACGTTAAATGATGATTTTGAGCATGCTCATTAACGTGCTCACAAAAGTGAGCACGCTCTTTGTCTATTCGGGTCAGTATTTGATAAGCATCAAAATGCAAATCAATAAGCAAACATTCGTTGTATTTTAAAAATATTAAACACTAGGTACAGCAAAAAGTTTTTTGTCCTTTAACGGTTTTTAACAATTCTTTTTTAACCAAATAAATTAATTTCCACAACAAAAAAACTCTTGAATTCAACAGGATTTGTCATTTAACCATTTTCTTGAATTCAAAAGAAGATTTTTCAGATTCAAATATTTTAACGGTAGGAATAAATTTGAATTTCTGAACATACCCTGAACAATTTTTAAAGCGGTAGAAAAAAATTCAAATTTTTAAACGTCTTCCCCATCCATCATGTGGTTTTGTTTATGAAATAAAAAATCATTAATTATAGCACAAAACATCAGAGATCGAAGCCGATTTTTTTGGCTTAACTCAACTTTTGATTTTTTTGATAGAAAAAAGCTATTTAACACACATTTCAAGTATTTATATTGTACTTTACATGCTTTACTATGATTTTGTGTAATATTTTGTCAGCATGTAGCTATAGTAAGCTCAGAATTTCAAGTTAAACGATTTTAAGCCGAAATTTAAGCCGATCGGCTTATTATCGACTAAATTGAAATTCTGAGCTTACTATAGCTACATGCTGACAAAATATTACACAGAATCATAGTAAAGCATGTAAAGTTCAATTTAAATACTTGAAATGGGTGTCAAATGGCTTTTTTCTATCAAAAAAATCAAAAATTGAGTTAGGCCGAAAAAATCGGCTTCGATCTCTGCAAAACATAGTTTGAAGAATTTTAACCATTCGATGGGTCGATAAATCGATAGTAACGGAGCTAATAAAACAAACCCCAGCTTTCTACAATTTCTGGTTAAAATGTTTTTCTGGAGACGAACGAACGAATGAACTATTATTAAGCTACCTTTTCGAAACAAGTTTCGAAAGATGCGCTAAAAACCATATTAAGAAAAATATTCAAAAAAGATTAAAACTAGTGTATCGGGTGGATATATTCACAACGTACAATCAAAAATTTTGTGGATAGACTTTGCTCAGAATTAGTTTTAAAATTTAAAGTTTAACGGATATGATAAGCGGAAATTTGAAGGTTCAAAGCTAGTCGGGTTAGCTAGCACACGTGAATACAGTGTGAATATAATAAAATTAAGTTTTATCTGTGTAATTTAATATTCAAAGAATATTTCTTCGATTTTATAAAAGTAAAAATAGAACATTGAAAACCAAGATTAAAATTTAATGCTATGCATTTTCAAAATGATTTTAATTTTAAACGTTAAAAATTACATATTATTATTTTAAATTGGTAATATTTTTATTGAGTAAACTCTTGAAATATCGAGAGATTATCAATTTACTGAAACTTGACTTCATAACTTGACAAATTTACAATACAATATTTCAAAAAATAACGAAAAATTGTTAAATGGAATCTAAGTTAAAAAGCAAAGACGAATATTGAAAAGTAGAGATTTCTAAAATCTTTTTTTTGACTTAAACGATTGATTGAGTTATAATAATCATGAAAACAAAAAACAGGCATTAGCAATGGTATTGAGGAATTAAATAACTTCTTTAACTAATTTAAATTGCTTCTTAAAAGAACTTTATTTGCCAAAATACTCAATTGAGTGTCCATTTAAACAGGTTTATATTCATTCTTGAACATTTTTCTTCTTCTTTTACTTACGAATCTTCGAGTTTTTGATTACAATTTTTTGATATGACAAATTAAAAAAATGAGGCAGCCACACATTAAGAATTTTTATTTAAGCAATTTCTCAACACTCATTTTAGGTGGAAATATGCGAGCGAGATGTTTAAAAGCAAGCAAGAATTGATATTTAAGGTGAGATAAGTCTAATACATAAGAATAAGTTTTAAAGATCTACGGATCATTACAACAGAGAAAAAATGAAATAAGATGTTGATGAAGAAACTACCAACGAAAAAAAAAAAAAAAATGTATTTAAGTATATGGACACTTAAATTTCTAAAAAGCACGTATATAAGCTGAGTGTTGAAAAATCTAATAAAATATAATTTATGGTTGATTATTTATCAACTGTCAATAGAAATGAAGAAAGAAAACGCAAAAACTGGCTAGTTGGATTGCTGACTATAACCTGACTCGGTAGATAATTATATAAAGAAAATCTTATTGCCAGATGCTACATAGTGCTTATAAATGTTAATTTGGAATAAAAGAGATGATATATCTAACCTCATACATGAATATGTTAACAGTTGATGATGATGACTTTTCTGAGGTTAATATCGAACAATAAAGTGTGTGGCTTGTTATGACTGCATTATTATAATGATAAAAGCATTTGCTCCTCTCAACATTGTCAAAAGAATTAAATGAATAAGAAGAAAGCATCGATCACCGTATAGTAAAATAAATGCCATCCATTCATTCTTTTGATTAAACTGCTTTTTAAATTCCTTTTTCGAATAGTTGCAACAGAAATGCATTTTTTATTTTCACGTGTGAATCTATTGGTTTTGTTCAGATTCAAAAATCAGTTTTTCGCATTTTGTGAGAAAACGAAGCGAAATTGGTTATAGAAGGTCGCAGAAGAAAAGTTTGTGCCTGAAATTTTACATCATTTTCAAAAACAGATTTCAAATTGGTTGGGGCATTGCTGAAAAAATCGCAAAATACGCTTTCTGTAAGCAAACAATTATTTGTATTATTATTATTATTATTATTATTATTAAAGCAAGCAAGCAAGTTAATCAGCAAGAAATCTCAATAACGAGACATCGTAGGGACTTCTGGTTTTTTACATTTAATCCGTGCTGTTCTATAGAAGAGCTGTATTGTTTTTGGGTAAGGTAGAAACAGCCGTTGCTTCAGAAAAAGCAAAAAACTTTCCTTTCTTACGAATTTTTCAAAACAAAAGTTCACTGTGATTTTTATATAATTAAACTTTGGATAAAAAAAATTTTTAAAAAACTTTTAGAGAATGTACGTTAAGCTTTAAATCTTCAAACATATGCTGAGCGAAGCTGAGCTGACTCGCTAGCTTTACACCTTCAAACTTATGATGAGCAAATCTTGGTCTATCTATAAGACTTTTGATGGTACGGTGTGAATATAATCTGCATTGGGTTTCTACCCGATACACTAGTTTAACATTTAAATTTTACAATTGATGACTGAACGAAATTTTAAATATATGAGTTTTAAGTTTATATTTAAATTATTTATGTATTTTTGTTCCAAAATGTTTCAGAAACAAAACATCTTCAACCTTAATTCCTATTCAAAAAAAAAATAATATTAGTCGTGAGGAGTGGAAACTCTCGTGATTTTCTTGATTTGATGATTGTAAACAATCATGATTTTTTTTAAATAATACGTAAATCTTTACTTGGGATTTTTGTACGCAAGCAAAATCCTACGTAAAGATTATGCTTACGTAAATCGTTTTCCATACAAAAATTTAAATTCTAAAAAAATGATGAAAATGATTTTGCGCTAGCAAAATCTCAAGTAAAGATTTACATAGGATTTGAAAAATCCTAATTTTTTTCCAATCAAAATAAAAAATGAAAGTTTCAACTCCTCACGAACCCTGGTTTATATTTTAACAATTTTTTATAGACATTTCATGTTCATATTTTTTTAATGTTTACAATACCTTTGAATGTGCATGTAAAAGTGATATATTATATCGCATCCATAAAATTCAATAGTCTTCTAGGACTATATTTTCCATAAAACATATAAGCATACATTTATTATTTAAACTGTTACAATATATTTATTATGTTAAACCTTTTTTGAATCTAAGTACGTTCATATCAAAGAGCAACAGCACAAAATATATTAATGTGAAATCTATCATTTTTTCGAAAAAGTTGGAGAAAAAAAATTGAATTGGAGATGAATTACAAAAGTGTGATGAAAAATCAAGTCTTAAATAAGTAAACTTAAAATTTAAACAAATAAATTGCAGCACAAATCTAAGTATACTATTAGATCGGAAAAAACTAATGGATTGAGGTTGACTAAAAAGGTGATAATGGATGTCAAAGAAATTTTCATAAAGTTTAAAATAAAATGAAAAGAGACTGATCTAATCGAATATTCATGACTGCAGAAATATTATAAATCATTTAAATATCTAACAAAAAATCCAGTTTCTTATATTTTCTCGATTAATGATTGTTAATATTTTATACTAAAGCAAAAATGATAAAAGAGATGTAAAGAATGAGGAAAGTCTGATTATAGAAAACCTGAACGTTATTAAGATAATAATAACATCAACAAAAATCGAATCGTAAAATAATATACGCGTTATGATGATGCTGTTGATGATGATTTTGATGAAGAAAAGAATGAAAAAATGTTGAAGGAATAACAGAGAAGTATGGACGAACTTTAATCCATATATTCACATTATATTGAGTTATTATTCCTTATTCATCATCTCATTTTCATTTGTAATGCACTTTTTAAACTTGTTTCGACACTTTGGCCGTGTTCGGCTGAGTACTGAGATCTCCATAATCAGAAATCGTATAGAGCTCGGGTTTGTTTTAATAGCTCCGTTATTATTAATTTATCAATCCATCAAATAGTTTGAAATCTTGAAATAGTGTATTCCTAATACCCTATTTTTACGTTAGAAGCCACTACTTGTTACTAAGACAGTAGCTGAGTAAATAAAATTGGTTCTGTAATTTTAATCTTTATATTTTTTTTAATCTTTTTAATTAAACTATATAAAAGATTTTATAAATTTTTTAATGATAGAATAATTTCAAGATAGTTTGGACTAGAAATATTTAAGATTTTAATGAAAATTGATAATTTTTCATGTTTGTTGGCATTTTTTCAACAAGCCAATACTCGTTATTAAGCATTTTTATATTCACACCGTTTTCACGTGTGAATGTTTTGTTTTTGTTCAGATTGAAAAATCAGTTTTTTGCATTTTGTGAGTTAACGAAGCATTTTAACTTTAAATGTATAAAGAATAAAAGTTTGTGCCTGAAATTTTACATCTTATGCAAAAAAACAGATCTCAAATTAGTTGCGGCGTTGCTGAGAAAATGGAAAAATACACTTTCTGAAAGCAAGCAAGCAAGTTAATCGGCAGAAAATCTCAATAACGAGACATCGTAGAGACTTCTAGTTTTTTGCATTTGATTCGTGCTACTCTATAGAAGAGCTGTATCGTTTTTAGGCAAAATAGGAACAGCCGTTGCTTCAGAAAAAGCAATATACTTTCCTTTCTTACGAATTTTTCAAATTAAAAGTTCATTGTGATTTTTTTAAAATTATTAATTGGAAAAAAAAACGATTTTTAGAGCAAAGAACCAAGTAGGAAATACATTTTTAATTTTGGACTAGGGGCGACCCTAGTCAAAATCAATTTTGTCACTTTTTTCTTCGAGGGTTTATCCAAATGGATTGAAACTTTGCATAAATATTCTAGTGCTTAAAACAAATACAAATAAAACATCTTAAAATTTTTTTGAGCAAAGAACCAAGTAGGAAATACATTTTCAATTTTGGACCAGGGGCGACCCTAGTCAAAAACAATTTTCTCACTTTTTTCTTCGAGGGTTTATCCAAATGGATTGAAACTTTGCATAAATATTCTAGTGCTTAAAAAAAAAACAAATAAAACATCTTAAAATTTTTTTGAGCAAAGAACCAAGAAGGAAATACATTTTCAATTTTGGACTAGGGGCGACCCTAGTCAAAATCAATTTTGTCACTTTTTTCTTCGAGGGTTTATCCAAATGGATTGAAACTTTGCATAAATATTAAGTGCTTAAAACAAAAACAAATAAAACATCTTAAAATTTTTTTGAGCAAAGAACCAAGAAGGAAATACATTTTCAATTTTGGACTAGGGGCGACCCTAGTCAAAATCAATTTTGTCACTTTTTTCTTCGAGGGTTTATCCAAATGGATTGAAACTTTGCATAAATATTCTAGTGCTTAAAACAAATACAAATAAAACATCTTAAAATTTTTTTGAGCAAAGAACCAAGAAGGAAATACATTTTCAATTTTGGACTACGGGCGACCCTAGTCAAAAACAATTTTGTCACTTTTTTCTTCGAGGATTTATCCAAATGGATTGAAACTTTGCATAAATATTTAAGTGCTTAAAACAAATACAAATATAACATCTTAAAATTTTTTTGAGCAAAGAACCAAGAAAGATATACATTTTCAATTTTGGACTAGGGGCGACCCTAGTCAAAATCAATTTTCTCACTTTTTGTCGAGGGTTTTTCCAAATGGATTAAAACTTTGTATAAATATTCTAGTGCTTAAAACAAATACAAATAAAACATCTTAAAAATTTTTTGAGCAAAGAACCAAGTAGGAAATACATTTTCAATTTTGGACTAGGAGCGACCATAGTCAAAATCAATTTTCTCACTTTTTGTCGAGGGTTTATCCAAATGGATTGAAACTTTGCATAAATATTTCAGTGCTTAACGCAAATACAAATAAAACATCCTAAAATTTTTATGAGCAAAGAACCAAGGAGGAAATACATTTTCAATTTTGAACTAGGGGCGACCCTAGTCAAAATCAATTTTCTCACTTTTTGTCGAGGGTTTATACAAATGGATTGAAACTTTGCATAAATATTTTAGTGCTTAAAACAAAAACAAATAAAACATCCGAAAATTTTTTGAGGTAAGAACCAAGTAGGAAATACATTTTCAATTATGAACTTGGGACAGGTCTAGTCAAAATCTAGTTTTTCACTTTTTTTCACGTACATTTACGAGAAAATGTGGTTCAAATAAGTGTGAAGTATATCCGAGATTTAGACCAAAATCAGCTATACTGGTTCATAGTGTTCCCGAGGGTTACGAACTTCAAACTAAGTGTTTTTGTAGCTGACATAATTATAACATAAATTAGGTATAACTTTTGAACTGTGTCGATATGGGTCTCGGCCCTTTAAACTTGTGCTGAGCAAATCTTGGTCTATCCATAAGACTTTTGATGGTACGGTGTGAATATATCCGCATTGGGTTTCTACCCGATACACTAGTTTTTCAGGATTTTGAAAACTTTTTTCATCCCATAAGCCACTGGCTAATAACGTGAAAATAAAGTATCTTAAAGGTTTTTTTTTATATGAAAATTTAAACTTTTAAAAAACTGTTAAAAATAATCGTTTTTACGAAATTTTGTTTAATAATCTAGTTAATTAACGTAACAAGTACTTTCAACAGTACAAGTAAACATTTCGCAGAAATTATATTTTTGTAATTAAATTAATTAGGCCTTATGGGACTGTTCACTTATTACGTAACGCGAAAAAATGACTTCTTAGACCCCCCCCCCCCCCCCCCCCTCGTAACAAAATTTGTATGAAAAAAAAATTTCCTTGTTTGAACCGTAACAAAATCTTAGACCCCCCCCTCCCCCTAAAAGCGTTACGTAATAAGTGAATGGCCCCTATATCCTAAAATTAAAAACTGATCCCTGCATCAAAAATGCGCTGAAGTCTCTATATCAAGAACACGTGGACTTTTGTAATTTTTTATTCATATATATCTTCATTATTATTTTTATTGTTATTATATCTTCAGAAGGGGTTACAAGTTCTTCTTTTACCTTTATTTTCTTCTCATGCACTCACTAATTCAGTTAATATCATATTATATATGCTCATATACTGAACGATATATCATGAGTTTATTTATTGTAATTCGGTTTATTATACGACGTACTTAAAATATTGAATTGGATCAATCGATTCAGGTGAGGGTTAAAAGCACTAGATTGATTGTTTATTGCATACTTATTCGATAAAATAAATTGCTAACTAGTTGTCGGAATACCAATATAATATTTTTTATCTGCGGATTTGCTTAAAACTGGATTGAAACACAAATAAGAAGACCTCCTTTCCATATTTTACAATTTGTTTACGCAAAAAGATTAACAAAATAACAAAGTTTTTTGGTTAAATATTGACTAAAATCCTTGACTAGAATCAGATATTATATAAATTGATTCTTTTACTGATTCCTCTTACTACTGTTAAATCTTTAAAAAACTGAAACAAAAGAAAAAAAACTTTATGAACAAATTTTAAGAAACATGAGGTGAATAAGTGGAGAAGAAGATTCATTTTCAATAACAAGCATATCGTCTCAACATAACATAACATACCATGGAGGGTATGAATCAAGAAATTAGCACATACATTTATCGAGATAGGTTTCAAAAAAAAGAGAGAGAAATAAATATCAGAAATAAGTTAGCAAAGAAGCAGCAAGTACAAAGGAAACATCTCAATTTATATACATCGGTTATGCATTTCATTTCCATGTTCCTTTCTCATCAACGCTCCTCTTCTTTCTTCATGGTTTTTTTTCCACTTTGAACATTGTATTAAAAACTAATCATTAAGTTGTAACATATGATGATGTTAAAGATTGAGGATTCTTTTGTTTGATAGAAAATGTAGAAAGAAAAGCATAAGCAATAATGAGTCTTTAAACGCATAACATAAAAAAATGTGTGTGGATCAGAACAAAAAGATTCAAGGGCAACTGAAATTTCATTCTTTCTGCACATAATTTTTCCCATTTGTTAACTTTTGGTTCATAAGAATAGACTTAAAAAAAAAGAAGGAAAAAAATAAAGGCATACAAAAACTTTTGTGAAACATGGCACATGCAGTTATTTTTGTTGAAGTCAATAAAACATTTGGTAATAAATGTTCCTAAAAATATTTCTAATCACTCATAAATATGTAGGCATGCGCATATCCTCATGATAATCCTCACATGTAAGACATCCATAAGTCATTCCCAAAACTCATTAAGCATAGCTACACTTTCTTATCGCCTGTTTGTTACTTGCCACAAGATTTTTTCACTTTGATGGACAGACGCTTCACATAGTAATTAGTTCTCTTAATATAATACAAATAATTAATGGAACATTCGAATATTTGAGATGTGAAGTTTAGTAGAACTAAATGAAGAAGAAATCAAGTAGCTGATAATGGAAAGTTAATAGGTTCTTTATCGAATGATTATTCTCTATGACATAAAAGATGAACTTTGATTGATACACTTCTTAATTCTTTAATCATTAAACTAGTGACTGTAATTAAAATAAAATATTTAAATAAAACTTTCTCTAGCTCTAAAAGTTTAAACTTGACTTTAACTTTTCCAATTTAAAAATATTTTCTTTTAATATTTCTTAGAAATAGAAGTTTTTAATCTTTTAAAAATGTTCAAAGGTCTTAAATGTTTTGTGAATATTTACCGTTTGAGTTTGTATCTATCAAAAGTTTTGACAAAATAGTCTGTAAGGTAAAAAACACTTTCCTAAAAAATATATCAAAAATACCTTTTCAATATTTGAATTATATGAAGAAACTTGTTTTGCGAAATTTCTTTATATCAATTTCTTTTGATCTTTTTCAAGATGACAAACTCAATTTGTAAAAGTTGCTGACCTAATAATTTTTTTATTGAAAATAATTTTTCAATATTTTGTTACATAGAATGATCATGCTAAATTAATTTTGATATTATAAATCATAGCTAAAGCTTGTCTTGTTAGTAAATATGAATTTATTGTAAAGGTTTTACTTTTACGTGGTTAAAAATTTTTTGATATTTTTTGATAAATGCCTAAACTTAGATAAGTATTAAACATGGGAAAAATCCTTTAAAAGTCTGAAAGAAATCAATACTGTTGTTCATTCTTAATTTAAAGAACAATTCATAAAAGTGAGATCTGGTTCTTTTTGTTCTTTTTAAATAAGAATAAAATGAGAAGTGGAAGAATGGATAATTTCTTCATCATCTCATTTTTGCTTCTTCCTTTATTCTAACACAATCTCTTCTCTTCAATTTTCAGTTCTTTTCTATTCTTATTTAAAAAGAATTATGATTATATTCATTTTATTCTGAAGAGGCTACTTTTATACAATTTTTTGGTGTGAGAAAGTCGTCCATGCAGCACTCGTAAAATAAAGAATAAGAAAATTGAACTAAACAAAAAAAAATCAACGGATTTGAACACAAAAAATACTCTTGAAAACTTTACAATAACAATAAAAAGAAGGTAGCAGCAACAAAAAACAGCAAAGGCACGACAAAGAAAAGGAAAATAATAAAAATGACACGATCAAAATGGTGCTATAACTTATGATCACTGCTATGATATCATTTTCATGAAATTTATTTCTCTTCGTAGGATACAAGACACAAAAAATTATCTCTCAATGTCTTCCTTTTATTCTCTCTCTTTTCTGTTTGTTGTATATTTTTTTATTTATACCTTATGATACTACATATAACACAAAAAACAGCAACAGACACTGTAAAACACATTAAAATACTTTTAAAAAGAAATTGATTTTTGTTGTATCTTAACGAGCCTAAAAACGAAGAACTCAAAGAAATGAAGGAAAAAGTTGTTTAGTGGTGATTTGAAATTTTCAGCAACAATCGATTGAATAGAACGAGACGAGAAAGACATAAAGAACGATACAGAACTTAATTTGTACTCTCTAATAATAATAATGCCATATGGCCGATATGAGTTTGCTTCAATTTACTTCATTCTTGGATTTACTTTTGTTACTTTCTGCTGTGTGAGAAACTAGTTATCAAAATTTCTTTGAACTGAATTCAAAATTTCAAAAAATAATTTTAATGTCTTTATTTTTAATTAAAATCAAATTTCACTGAAAACTCCTAATATTCACAATTCTTCGATGTTTTTAAATAATATTGTACGTACTTGTATGCCGAATAGGAATTTCAATCCCGGGATTAGAAAAGCTTCAATCCCGAGATTACGGGATGAAGATATCCTTAGAATTTCTCACATTTCTTGTTAATCTTAAAGAGTAAAATAATAATAACCAGCAATTTTTTATCAAATAATTTAAGAATTCTTTTTAACTTACAGTTTTCTTTTCAAAATTTTTTTAAAATGTTAGAAATAAGTGTTGTCGAATGCCCATTGAAATTTTTAAAAAATTTGAAAAATTTTGAATTTTAAATAGATTTTATGATCATTTGAATGCATCTCTAATAAAGCTGCGATAAAATCTATTATTTGAATTAACACACATTACAAAAGAATAATCAAATTTTTACATAAAATTTTAAATCATTTTTGGTATTAAAAGCTAAAAGATAATCTTTGTAATAATTAACAAAAGCTTTAATTGTAAAGTTAAAAAATACAGACAAGACAGACAAGAAAAGAAAATATTGATACATTTGGAAAAACTTTAACTTTCTGGCTTAGTTTTCAATTCAAAAATTATTTTTAATGACTAATACACCTGATTGGAATTGAAATCTCTTTTTTTGAACATGTTAAACGCAATTTTATAACGTAGTTTCTGAACCGAATCTTACTTTGAATTACGTTTGAATTACGGTATTGGAAATTGTTGATCCCGGGATCCCGGGATTGAAAATTTTAAGAATCTAATTGGACTTAGAATTAAATGCTTATAAGATATTTTAAGGTTTTTTGTAAATCTCATTTAACATACTATGCTCAATATCTTATATGAATCCGCTAAAATCAAACAATTTAGATGATCTAAAGACAGTGTATGTATGTATGTATGTATATAGAGCCAATTTTTTTTAAAATATTTATGTATTTTTATGCATAAATCTAAGCCAATAATTTGTAATCTCAGCTTTAAATAATACAAAACGAAAGAAAAAATAATAATATTAAGAAAAATGAGAGAAAATTTAAAAAACACTTTGAAGGCATAACGGAAAGAGTAAAGGGAAATAAAAAGAGTGAAATATTATGATCACATTTTGGTGAAAACATTAAAGTCGAATAAAGGCACTCTTATGAGATTTAATGAAGATGTTGAGTAATAAATTGCCAAAATGTTTCGTTTTCTCTTTCTTTTTTCCAAACTTCTTCTTCCTTCAATTCTTAAAACCATTTTTGGGATGAAACGAATTTAATTTCTTTTCTTTCATTATTATTATTTTTATTTTTTGTTTCTTACTCCCTTCCTTAACTCTAATGCCTTCTGTGTTCTTAATTTTACTTTTCACTCGAGCGCGAAGAGAATCGAATTTTTAATTCATTAAATTTTATTTTTGTTGCCATTTTTCTCAGCCGCAAAATTGTCAATTTTTAATTTTTCTCCTTCTTTGTTTGCAATCTTCGTGCGATTATTTAGCTTGGATGGAAAATAATTTTTCTTTCTACGGAAGTTAATTGATTCATGGACTAATATTGCAATCATGTTTACCTAATAGATTTTATGCAAAACCATATCCGATATTTTTTATTTTTAAATAGAACTTTTATAGATTGTTTTCAACTGATTTTTTAACATTTTTTCTTTAAATCGAAAAGTTAAAATTTTAAGCATAAATAAAATAAGATAACGTTGGCACCATATATGAATTGAGAATGAAATTCTTTCACCAGAAATTGTCAGAACAGACACAAATAAAATGTAAAGAACATTTTCATGCCGCGAAAACAAAAGTTTCGAGAATATAAGAAATTTCCAAAACCAGAAATAAAAAAAATAAGAGAATTTTAAAGTTAAGGGCCATAAAGGGAGCAATTCAAATTTCAAAGAAGAAATACAATGAATTGATGTTCTGTAATGACCAATTCAATTGGATTTTACTGTTTATTCAACATCGACAATGTCGACTGAAAAGTACTGAGACCAGAAATTTAAGTAATATTATATTGTCACGAATTTTACACTTTAATTGTTCCACCTTTCCATACTAAATTCAGCAACAGCAGCTACAATAATGATACTGGACTTATGGCAATATCCATTCAATGAGGCATTGAGGGTCGTCAGCGAAGCGAGCAGCGAGTGTTTGTTGTTTGAAATAATGACAAATCAGATTTTTTTTCTCTTCTCTCGTTCTTTACTCTTCGATCCTTCGTATGTACATTTTAAACTTCTTTTTTTCAATCGCTACTCACGATTGAAATTCCATAGAAAAATTTATTTTTGATCTCTGTGTGGTCATTCTTCATTGCTTTCAGCAATTGGTGTACAAAAAAGTATTCATTGTTTTATGTGAATTCAAAAACTGAATTCATAGTTTTAAGGATTAAAAGTTTCTATTAGATTCACTTTTTGATTCGAAATGATGATTTAATAAAATAATCCTCGTACCAAAAATCACAAACTTCATATTCCTTTGTAAATTGCACACACAATAAATCATTTTCTAACACATTTTATTCCCTTCTGTAATAATTTTCTCAAAATTAAATTATAATTTAAGAAGGAATCCACAAAAAATATAATAAAAGAAATATAAAAGAAAAATTAAGATAACAAAATATTTCACAATAGATGTTAAAAAGTTGACACTATAGTTAATAGAATAGTGCCTAAATACATGAGACACAATTTAAAAAGAATGCTTCAATTGCAAACCCCTCAATAAAGTACATAATTTATACTTCTATAGAAAAATTGGAAAAGGAAACTCCCTATCCACTTTAATTTTTTTCTCAAAAATTGAAAAGAATTTTTGATTTTAAAAATTGTGCACATAATTTGATTAAATTTCCTCTTGCTTTCTTATAATAATATATTTCATGCTCGTACTTTTAAACAATTATTTATCATATACATAAACGATTCCCCTTCATCTAACTGAATGTCAACTTTCAGAAAAAAAAGAAATCTTTTACAATGACATGATGAGAAGAAGAAAGTGAACGAAAAAGAGCTTAAGAATTATTTTCGTAAATGGCACTTGAAGTATCTTGAGATGATAAACGTACTTGAAATTTGAATTTAATATTAGAATTTTCTATCATCATTATTGTAATGTAGGTAAGAAATTCCACGTACGAGATACTCGAGACATTCCAGTCATAAATGAAATATTTTTCTTGTTAATCTTCATGATTTATGAGCGTGTTTGTGATTGCATGAATATCTTTATATTTCAAGTAGAAATGATGATTTTGTCGTAATTATTTATTTAATTAACCATTCGTCAAGTGTCTAATGCCTTCATCTCAAATAAAATTAAATTTCTAAAAAAGTGTTCATGCCCTTTAGAATGATTAAAGTCTTCAGCAACTGCGATGTCAAATTCAATGACATTCAAAATGTTAATTGCATGAAAAAAATCTCGTGTACATGCTTGAATTTCTCTCAATTGAAATGAATTAAAACGGATGAATTTAATGAAAAGTTCAAATACGAGAGGAATTCATGTGCACATTTAATTTTATCCATACACACACAAAAAAAACTTCATATATTAATGTTAAATTGCCGGATGGCAGAAAAATAATGAAGAAGAGAGGAGATTAAAATGCTCTCTCTTGCTGTTGATGCTTGCAACCGCTATGTATGATGCCATGCATTATGCGACAATAATTGCTCTTCTATTCAAAATTTGTCATCTAGAAAAGAATAATAATTTTGCCATCCATTCATTATGATGATTATTGTGCTGAATGTTTACAAATATTCTTTATGCACTCTAAAATAATCATCATCATGTGGATGTATGCATGTTTTTCATGAAAAGGCAACAAAAACAAACAAAACTTTTCAATGGCACAAATAAATGAATATACAGGATGAAAGAAATTTTCATTTATTCAAATTCAAGTGGTCGGATGGCAAAGTGCGAAAATTGTGTCTGATAAATCTTGTAGGCTTTTTGTTGGCTTAACTCTGTTGAATTGAAAGGTTTTAATCAGTTTTGAATGAATAGATTTAAATGCGAGTAATATGTTTTTGGTACTTAATCACGATTAATTTCAATTATTTTTAACTACTATCCATCATCGGCTCAATTAAATTTAAAACAATTTTTTCCACAAATAACTGTTTTCATTTAATTAAATTTTATAAAACGTGTAAATATCGCATCTTAACTTTTATGTTGTCGCTCCTGAACATTTTGACTTGTAATCTTCATATTAATTTACAGTACTAATAAATTTTCAACCCTTGCTTATTCTATTAATTTATCATCCATAAATTTTATGTTTTCAGTTTTTAATGCACGTTCCTAATTCCACACAATTATTAAACCATAAAAGAGCATAAACATTCATGTCAAACAAAACATATGGCATTGAAAACATTTTTCTATTTATCGATGAAAATTACTTTTTTTAAAAACCAATAAATTCATTGTCAAATTCATTTTTTTCAATTCATGTGTATTCTTCTATTAAATGAAACAAAAAACCAATATCAATGATTTGCTATCAAAATGATTTATGTGCGTGAATGCATACATTCGAAAATCACCATTTCAAAAAAGCATTATCATCTGTTCATGTTCATTCAGAGATCAAAGATAAAAATTTAATAAATTTTGATGTTAAAATGCTTTTTTCATTCCAAATTTTAGATGCATGTGTGTCCATTTGCCACTTGTATGTCGTATAATCCTTTTATTGTTGAAAACTAGAGAGTGAAACAAAAATTTTTAGGAATTGAGAAAGGATTGATAGGCACTTGAAACGAAATACATGTAATCTTCTGATTAAGAAGTTTTTAGATATGTTAATCCATTTAAACATAATTCAAAGGTTTTTTTTTCTTTTTAATAAGAATAATTGTTTTAATATTTGCATTTTTGTCAAAAATTAACCATTTTTTTATTTTTTGAAAATATAAAATGAGATTAAAAATGCATAAAACCTAAAAGGATTTAGACAAATATTTATCTAACTTAATTATTCAAATTTCTAATTTTAAATTCAAATCCTTTTTCAATTCTTTTTTCATCTCCAACTACGAATATTTGATCACCGCAAATAACACATAATGTTTTATAGTCACAGTAGCATGTACAAAAAATAAATAAAATCCAATCAATGTGTGAATAAATTTCATCAACTAACATATAAATTTTTAATTCCTTTATTTCCACATGCACAGTACGTGGCATACTGAAAAAAAAGACACCATAAGGACATTATCTCGCTCTCCTTTTTTGTTCGTAAAGAAACAATTTTGTTTGGTTCCATTGTATTCACCATTAATTCAACCAACATTGCTAACAGGATAGGCAACGATGAGCAATTTTTATTATTTTTGTGAGATAGGGGGAAATGTGTAAGGTTGAAAGTCTATGGTTGCATGACTCTATGATGAACATTTTGTCATATTTATTTTTCAGACAAAAGTGCTGCATTGAATAATAATAAAATGAAAAAAAAAACGCAATAAACTCAAAAAGTTTTTTAAAATTTATATGTGTATTTTATTTTTTAAAATAATACAAAAATGCCTGAGATCAAAAATATCCAGCCATGCTGGCTGAATAAAGAGGAAATATATAAAAAATAAGTATTTATATTTTCTCGCATGCCAAAGTGAGAGCAGTGACAAAATATGGTACGGTTATAGTAACTTTTTATTGGAATAATCCTATTATCAGCGACACTATACAAAATTTATATATATTTGCCATATAATGCATTTTTTTCATCACATTTCTTCTTTATTCATTTCACTGCTGTTGCGGCTGTTGATGGTGGTAAAAATGTATCTTTCGTAATATATCTGAATTTTTAACGCGATTCTCCATGCCAATTTTTCCAAAAACTTATTTCAACATTTTATGCATACATCCATAGCTGAATTTTAGATATAAGAATAAACCTTGTTACGCGTGACATTATCAAATGATTAAAATACATATTGGTTGTATTTTTTTGTTTTTATGTTTATTAATAGAAAGACTTAGATGAAAAAATAGGATATCAATAACTTAACTTATTCTGTATTCATAACGTAATAAGTTTTCCTTACAGTAAAATATTACCCTTTAAACTCATTAAAGCTTTGTATGAAAAATTTGACCTTATAAAATTTGTTGAAGTTTAAAAATTGAGTGGAGATTTGATTTCTAACTTCTCCATCATGCTTAAAATCCTGTTTTCTAGTTACCATCTGTCCGAAGAATATTAATTTTCTTGCATGTAAAATATTTCATTTATTTTCCTGATGATACCACATGAAAGTATAATATAAAACCACAGCTCCCTACCCTCCATCTAGATTGCTTTCATCAAACATACATCTATTTAACTCTTTAAAGCTATTAAGAGAAAAAAGTTGAATCTAATTCTTCATGGTTTGAGAATTTTTGCCATTTAATAATAAAATCGTTTTTCTTGAATGAAAATGAAACCGTATCATTTCGTATAAAAATGAGATTATTCATAAATTTTTTATACATACATAAGCATCATTAAAATTCTTGTAAGCATTCACCCAAGATGTGGCATTTGCCAAATGACGTTTTACTTTTTTTATAAGTTTTGTTGGACAAAATATATATACTTGAGCAACTTACAACCCTTTGATTTAATTTTTTACACTCAAATATTTTGTAATGTTAAATATTGAGTTGCTTTTATATAAAATATGAGAACAATTAAAAAGTCAAAAAATATATTTCTAAGATACAATAAACGACTTACGCTGAAAACAACGAACTACCATGACTCTTTTTGATAGATTGCAGTACTCTAAGCCATTCAACTGCTTCTCCCTAATCCATACGTTTATATACGCGTTTTGTTGGCTTAAAATCAGGGTTCAATCAACAAAAGTTGCTTATGATAATCACATTGGAATATTGAGACAAATTTGTTACAGGAGTTTGAACTTATCGCCACAAAAGAGGAGTGCTAAGGAACAGCAAATAACAAATGATTTACAAAAATAAAGTCAACAAATTGATAGTAGAGAATTAAGCAAAAATCAATTATTAAATCAAAAAGAACAGCTTCAACTCATACAACTCATGAACAAGCTTTTGCAGAAATTGATGAAACGGAAGGTCAATTTAGTCAACAGCCACAAAGAATGAATCTGAAAAGATAACAGCACAAAAAAGGTTTAAGGAAAGCATAAGATCAAATCCTTGACTTCCAAGATAAATTTGTAAGCCTTAAAGATAATTTTCATTCATGTTCACTCTGATTTAAAACGTGAATTATCATGGTTGGAGCAACAAAATGACAATTATTTACAAGACCGCCTGAACAGGAACGTCAAAAACTGTTTTCATTTAAAGCTTAATTGCCTTTTATGAGCTAATTTTTTTCGATAAGCATTTCTTTTAAATTTGACATTTTCATTTTGCATCAAACTTGATCGTCAGTTTGATTCTGACTTACTTGTAAGATCAAAACTTCCTGACCATCATGATTTGGTGTTATATTTCATCTTGCATTAATTTTATTCTTAACTTCTTGTTGTGATAGTGCAAATTAATCGAAACAGTCGTTGAAAAACATATTCACTTTAGAAACACAACATTGCACATAAATGCAACATATAAAGTTTATAAATAAACATTGGATATAAACACATAAATAGTCAGTCATTACGTGGAGAATGGCAACGATTCAAAAGAGAAGTAGAGTGTTATCTCAATATGAACAAATTAGAGAAGGAGAGTATGCAGATTTAATTGATGAGCAAGAACTGTATGAAGCATATAAGAAAATCATGGAGAATAAATTGAAGCTTATGATCAAAATTTTATTTCTATTTCTGCATTCAACGTATGATATTTATCAGCGAAAGCAAAACGATGAGGAGTCATTTGATGAGTTTCTGTCAACTGTTCGTGAATTAGCCTCAATACAACAATATAACAAAGCTGTCAATTTTCAAGCTTTTTATGATCCATTCTCGAATCTGTCAGTAGCTCCATCGAGTAATTAATTATAACCAAGAAATAGACGAAAGCATGCAAATGATGTACTTAATAAATTGAGAGAATCACAACTGATGACAAATATGAAGTTAGAAATGCAGTCTGGAAAGATTCTAGACTAATGCCGAGATAGAATCAGACAGTTAAAAACAAAAAGATGACATCGAAAGAACAGATATAAATAATAATGAAAAAAGCGTGTGATTAAGAAGGAAATGAGTGCTTAAGAAATCATTTCACTCAATCTTTACCGTCAACAGCTGATGACAAGTTCCAGATTCTACAAAGTGAGCTAAAGTTGAAAGAATATCAACAGAAAATTAAAAACCTGGAAGCTGCAACATGTGGATCATCTATAGAAAAAAATGACGTGGACCTAGATATACAAGAGGAATTGCATTGAAAAGTTCAGAAGCTAGAAGCTAAATTAAATCAAGGATATCCACATTGACCACAAGTTTGAATCTAAAAGTAAGTTATCGATTCCTCAATTTTTTTATATTTCAGATGGATGAATTAAAATCAGCTGCAGTACAATTAAAAGATATATTACCAGATAAAAAGAAAGAAACAGAAGTTTTATCAATAGAACTTGCCAATATGTAAGAATCATCTAAAAGTCAAACACTTAAGAACTTGAAGAATGAAACAATGCAAGATTAGAGGAAGCAGCTGCATCGATTGACGCCGAAAAAGTCATGATTATTAATCATTGATGAAAGAAAAGGTAAGTGAACTTAAATGCATTCTTAAATGCAACATTCTCGTTGCTTCTGTAAATATGAACAATATACTTTCGTGAACGAATTGAAACAACTTTCAATTAAAATCCAGATCAGCAATGGAATGGTCAAAAGCAGAAAGAGCCATCTTCCTAGAATACAAGCTGGAAACACACCTTTAGTGAAAGTAACACAAGAACTGTTGATTCTATTAATCCTTAACACCTGCTGAATGTTCGTTAAAGAGTGTTCAACAAGCTACAGAGCTGGTCTTCTCATCATCTCCATAACCTAAGGTGAGACGGATCTTCTTTTTCTGTATCCATATGAATACTTGTAAATAATATTTAAATATCCATCCATGAAACTTGTTGGTCGATTTTCTTCATGTCTTATTAATCGGTGTAACAATTTCTGTCTTAAATGCTTCAGGAAAACTCCCTCTTTTCATCATTTGATTTATAAGATGAACCAGATAGGAAAAAATTTCATTTCTCATTACTTCTACATAAATTGACTTGACTTGATTAAAAGTGATTTCTTAAAATCTAAAAGTATGTCAAGAGGAACCAAGGACACATTTTATAAAACGCTTGTTCAAGTTATTGTATTGTGTGTATGAAACCTGGAATTCAAATGTTGATTCTTTGTCGATCGTTTTTATCAAAATGGATCCTTGATGCCGAATGTTTAGTTCAAATACTGACGGACTTTTTAAAGACACGTTTGCATTCTTTAAATTTCATTGCTTGGCTCCTTCGTCCTTTTGGATCTTTATTGGGCTCCCATTATTTATATCTTTTTGTTTCCTTCTAGCTTTCAAAAGATTCAAGTGAATGATTTTAACATGCAAATTGATTGTTCTTACGTAGACTTTCTGCATGAAAGTTTGTTGTAGTAATTTTTTTTTAAAAAAATTCACAAGGGATCATTTTAACCCACAAGATGGAAGTGAGACTTCAAGAGAAAAGAGACATTTTTGAGAAGCTTGCAAGTAGGAAAAGACAGGACTAAATGATAGATTACACAAACTTTAAGAAAACGATGAAAAAATTGAAAGAATATAAACAAAAAATTAAGGAACTGGAAGCTGCAAGACGTGACGCTAAATAAATTAAGGATATGCAAGTCGATTATGATGAGGTTCCAGCAAGCTCCAAAATTAATTCAAATTCAGCTCTCAATTTTAAAATCTTAAAGTAAGTTACTAATTTTTCAAATTTTTCATTGCAGATAAAAAAATTAAAATCAGCTGCAGTGCAATTAAAAGATATATTACCAGATAAGAAGAAAAAAAGAGAATGATTTATCAACAGAACTTGCCAATTTGTAAGAACATCAAAAAGTCAAACACTCAAGAAGTTGAAGAATCGTTATGATAATGCCATTGAAAAGTGTGACAAAAAGGCGAGGAACTTCAGTCATACCTTAGCAGAAATTTACTAGTAATTTCCTAGTAATTTACTGGATAACTTTCCATTTGCTACTTGCTATTTACTAGTCAAAATCCAAGTTCAAATCTTCGCCAAAGACCCGCATTTTCACTGCTAATTGACTAGTCAATTAGCCAAATTTAAAACAAAATTTTTTATGACGCAAAAAATTCTTTTTTTTGATGATTTTTCGTAAGATTCGAACTTAAGCAGATTTGATCAAACATTTAACATGGTAATTTGCTAGTAATTTGCAATTAAATAGCAAGTGTAATTTACTAACAGTAAGATTTTTTAATATTAACTAGTAAATTGCAAGTTGTAGAATAGAAATAGCAATTTGCTAGTTAGTCTCGCTAGGAATAAAAGCAAATGCTTATGAATGAAAAACAATGAATATTAAAGGAAGAAGCTGCATAAGATGAAGCCCAAAAGAAACTTACAATAGGATAACATTATTTGCAAGATATTGCGTGAAACGAAACCAGATAATTGTAATCGGAACCAGACTGTGCATTTTGATCGGAAAAGTGAAAAGCTTGTCTAAAATTCAGATAATATGCTTATTTTGTAGACATTGGGCCTAAGACATTACGTGTCTGTTTATTGCTTTAAGATTCAAGAAATTTATCCACCAAAACTTTATGAGTACGCATACATCACAGACGGAGCATGTTCCGAAGAATACAAGCACTAGCAAATTCTTAATAAAGTGATGTGACTTGAAAAGAATCAAAGGCATTACCATTTCTAAATTCATCAAAATATGTGAATTCGTTTAATTATCCACAATTTACAAATACTGCTTTCGATAGGATGGCACAGCTGATTGATAATGGCAATACAAACTTTTCATATTCAATAATTGCAGGAGATGCAGTAAGTCATGTGTTTAATAAAATTTTTGAATAACTAAACTTATAAAATTATTAATAAAGATCCATCTCAAATCATTCAAACACATTCCAAGAAGCATCTAAAGAACCTGAGAGGAATATAAAAGAAGCTGAAGAATTTGACATGGAAGTGCAAAATGAGAGCGAGGAATCGAACTTGAATTCTCTGGGAAGAGATCAAGTTTTATCCGGTTGAAACAGCAACTAGAAAGAAGAGCATGATGTAGTTCCACAAGCTGATGGCAGCTGATATGGGTGGTTATTTTTTTTTGGGAGGTTAATCAGAAATAAAGAAATTATAAATTAATTGAGCTAATCTTATGTTCAAATTTAATTTAATTTAATTTAAGAAGCATCTGAAGACCCTGAAATTAATCAAGAAGAAGCTGCAGAATTGGACATCAAAGTGGAAAAAGAGAGCAAGGAACCAAACGCTAGCAGTCTCTGGAGAGATTGGATCGCATCAGACAGTCATTATGGAAGCTAGGAAAGCCACGACGAAGATCTTTGATAAAAAGTAAGAGCAACAAAAATAGTTTATTGAACGTGATATAATAAATATAAAAAATCAATTAATGCAGCAACTACCCTAGTTGTGGAAGTAGAGAATCAAATTAAGATAATGGAAGTAGAAGCAATTGAGCAGAGAAACATTTAGCAAAATCTTCAGCAACCACAAAATGCAGCTCATCTATTTGAGAGTAGCCAACAAGGAGGTATTTTATCTCTAGAAATCAAAGATGGTTGGGAATTAAACAGCGATAATGTGTTTATGTGAAAATTGATGTGAATTAATGTAAATATGTTATCCCGCCGAGAATGAAGGTAAAACTTTTTGACTGCTTTAAATTAATTCTCATACATATGATAAGAGAAAACACCCCACCGTCCTGCTCGATTTTTTTTCGGCACTAGGAGTACTTATATTTTGCTGAATAAATACAGCTAAGAAAGTGTTTTGTTTTACTTTGACGACAATAGCACAATTAGCAAAATGGATGGAGTCATACTTTCAAATGTTTGAAGGAGAAGCTGAAGATAATCAAATTTTATTACTTGAATAAAGTGAACTAGAACAAATTTGCCCAAATCATCCAAACACATTCCACAAGCTTGGAGCTCTGAAGTGAGCAATTAGAAGCAACTGCTACAATCGTCGGGATCTTTTCTCAACTTGATTTGACTACGATATAACCTCTCATTACAGTTTCCAGAATCAAGCGTCATTAGATGACGAAAAATTCACAACACAAGCAATCAACGATAAAACATATACAATCTCAACGAGCGATGTAATGAAAGAGTAGGGTAGATGCTCAAAGTCGATCGCTGACAGTCAACGTGAGTAATGAACATTTCTAGTTCTAAGAGTTATAGTTATCATCAATTTGTTGAAACATCTACAGCCAATAACGACATTATATTTTAAAACAAAAGATGATGAGAAAGTTCCATGTTATGTGATGCCTTCAAGTGAGCAACGTGTGTGTCTATTGCCAATACTTCCATGGATCAAGCTATATGCCATGCTACGGACATTTCAGAGTCGAATATTTTCGACATGTTTGAATTTAGTCGACCTAGTGTTTGAATATTTTAAAACCGTTAAAAGTTTGTCAATTTTAAGATTTTGAGCATTAATATTTAATTTCTAGTATTTTTCTTGGATGATTTTAGCTAAACTTAACTAAACATGAAGCTAAGAATAAGAATCGTTTGCCCAAGCCTTGGTTTTGCCAGTGTTTGCAAGAAATATTCATGGAAATTAAACGGTTTTTTGAAATTCAAAGCAAAAAATAACGGATTTTTCGACGTGTCCGTAGCATGCTATATGCAATAGTATGGTACAACAGGATGAGAAGGTATCGCTGAGTCATGATGTGAACATGTTCAAAAATCAACTAGGACTTGAGTCAAGAATTAAATTAATTTTTTTTAGCTTAAAATTAATTTTCATAAATGCAAAAGTAGAAAATGCCCCACCGTCCTGCGCAATTTTTTTTCTGCATTTAGATTCCTTAAATTCCTCCAACATTTTTATAATTTCCAAATCTTCTGAACCACACCAATTTTTTATTTTTTTCTCATACTTCTTTTTACCTACTGTACCACACCCTTTAAACCTACAGTTTATAGTGGAATCTTGGGTTTCTGAAAAACGGCATTTTTAAAAAACGGCCGTTTCCGTTTTATTCCAAAAAACGGCCGTTAACGGGTCCGTTTTTTTAATTGTACCGAAATTGTGTTTTATGCACGGTTTTAGTCACATACTGTAATTTTTGTCAAAAACTGAACTTATTACAGTGTATTGTGTCTATAAAAACTATTCACACTCTGTTTTTTCGTTATAAGCTACTACTCGTTACTAAGCTACCAGCTTAGTAAAGTTTTTTTGAACTTAAATTTTTTTTGTAATCTTTACTAAGCTCCTACCAAAAATAAAGCTTAATTAATCTTTTTCAACTTTTTAAGTATCAGTCTCAATGCCTTATGACATTGTCAATGAAATAAAATCGAGAAGATAGCAAAATTTCTTTAATTAAGTTAAAAAATTCAAAATTTTAATTTAAGTTTAATTTCTTTACTAAGCTTCTACTCGTTACTAAGCTACTAGTGAGCCAAAAAATCACTTTTTTATTCTTCTAAGCTACTAGCTTATAACGAAAAAACAGGATACTTCAAACTTTAAAAATATTTAAACATCAATAGTCGTTACGAAACTTAACTACTTAAATTTAATGAGTATGAAAGAATTATTGGAGTTAATATTATTTTATTCTGAACCTAAAATTTTCACGAGCTAGAAAAGAAAAACGGAAAAAACGGCTAGAAAAAAACAGCCGTTTTACGTTTTTATTTTTCTCTGAAAAACAGCCGTTTTTCCGTTTCCGTTAACGGCTTCAGAAACCCTAGTGGAATCCGAACCACTTGCAAGCTCTGCACATTGCAAAATCACGAGTATGTCTAGACCTGATGACTTTCCTAGGCATCAAAATAGAAAAAAAAATTGTTTTTAACTTACATCCAAATATTGAGGTTAAAAACCTACTTAACCTCAGAATCCATTCCCCACATTTCACTGCTTGCCTGATGAAATTACACCAAAAACTTAATAATATGTACCTATGCTTCCTGAAGCTTCAGAGTTATGTACAAAATTTGATAATTTTTGATCTTGTATTTTTCGGATTCCATGTCTACATACTGGAACTGACCAAAAAAAATTAAAAACCATTCGATTCTCAAATTTATTTCCTATAAATATAATGCTTTTTATGGGGTAATAATGCTTACTCTTTTCAGAAACTGTAAAAACATGAAAAATTACTAAAACATAGAACTATTAACTTACACGCTTTACGTGGAAGTTAATAAAGTTATCAAAATTTTTTTCAATTGGAGCAACAAAATTTCAATAAAATGTTCACGAAAATAAAGTGATACCACAAGAAAAAGCAAGCAGTGAGTATAACGCAAAGCCATTTAATATATGAAAAGGGTTGCTAAACAAAAAGAAGTTTCCTTTTGGCTTCTTTTCTTCATACAAAATATGAACATTTGATGTAAATTAAAAAATAATTTTAAAGTCAGTCAGATGAACAACATTTGTCAACAAAAGTGTGTTATTTTTGAATTAGGTCTAGTTGATATTTTGAGATTCAGATATCGTTCAAAAAATGTATACTTGTTTCATTCTAATGCATTTAAAATTTTAGAATATTAAATGGATAATACTTTTAACTAAGTTGAAGAACTAAAAGACTGTTTTAAAGTTAAAAAATAGATCATGGTATTACTTATGTATTACTATACCAAAAAAAAAGTTTTTCGGTTCATTCACTAAAAGAACATTACTTTTTTGTCATGTAAAACTCAAGTTTTTTTAAACTCATTTTACTCACGTCTTTTCCTTTTAATTTCAACTCAAAATGAACAAAATTTGAGAAAAACGCAAGGAACACCTACATTTTTCCTTCTTGCTACTAAAAGCATTTTATGATATGTACATTATATTATATGCTGATGATGATGATGGGTGGAAAAAGTTTTCCAAATTTTTTTTTTCACTTTTAGCCTTTCTCACTTCCTGTATGTTATGGGGCCCGTCAAAAATAATAGGAATTTCAGTTTAACGGTTTAATAAAATTCAAAAATTTTACATATTTTCGAGCAAAATGACCAAAACTTTAATCAGCTGAAAATCTAATTAATACTCGTGAATTTGTAACTTTAGCTCTTTTAAAACACAAAATAGAACCTTAGAAACATACTACCGACATTTAAATATGAGCTGTATTACGTTTTAATTATGTTTTCAGCAATTTTCGAAAAAATAAAATTTTTTTGTTGACCAAAAACATACAAGAAAATTCAAAAAAATGATATTCGTTACAAGATTTTGAAACTTAAAGTGTTAATTTAAGTAACTTCCAATCATTGTATTGATAAAGATGATAATTTGAATGAACAAATAGAAGAAATAGCACAATTTGGTACAGAAAAACTAAAATTTAAGCTGGGAATAAAGAAGTTATTAAAGGTTGTTTACACTCAAAATACCCTTTCCCGAAAATTCTACGTCATTGGTGGGTATTCGAATGGCTCTACAGAAGGAACCAGACATGCTAGGAAAATGATAATGATTTCAAACTCTTCGTCTCGGCGAATTCTATAATACCAATAAAGAACAAAATACAGTTTCATGGAAAAAAATCACAAAAAATGACTAAAAGTGGTCTCCGATGACGTAGAATTCATTTTTGACGGGCCCCTTATGGTTTTCATTCCTATGTCAGAATTATGATGCTGTCAAAACTTTAATGTATGGTAAAAAAAATTATGCTTCACGGTTGTTGATTCCTTTTCACTCAAAATATACTTTTATTCAGAGTTGTGATCTATGAATGCATGAGCTGATAATAATGGAACAATGCTGCAAAAGGTTTTTTAGTGATTCCTAACATTCTTAACAATATTTAAAAATAAGCATCAAAAAAATGGACTATTTAGCTTCGGATTAATTATTTTAAAAATAATACTTTTGTTCAATTGATATCGATATAATACGTCTCTGTTCATTGTTTTTACTAGAAAATAAATTTTTTATTCAAGAACTTAATCGTACATACAGTAGAAAAGTTTTTAATTACAAAGACTGTGATGAAAAGTGTTACAAATTTATGTCATTTTAATTTTGCAGCGCATGGTAGACCAAAAATACATAATGTGAGCAAGAGTAAAAGCAAAATCACAAAGTAAACGAAAACATACAACTTCATTAGTGCAACATGAAAGGCTTGAATTTTATCTATACAGGCAAATATGAATGAGATATACATACAATTATTTTAGTGAAGGTATGGATTTTAGATTCATTTGGATGTCATTTATAAATATTACGTATAATGTTGTGTAGTGCTATGCATTCCCACATATATTCATTGTACCAAAGCTAAATTGCAAAACATTAGAAATAAATTTATTCAAATTAAATTTTGTCAAGAGCATTGCTTTTGAATTTTAGTGAAAATATCTAAATTGAGAATATGAGTTGAAATATAAAATTTTTAAATCCTTTCGGCATTTTCGAATAGTTTAGATCTATAACAAAATTTTCAAATACTTCAAAATTCATCATGAATAGGTATCCATATTCTCTTTCTGTTGCCAATTAAATGTGAATTCTAATGAAATCCTGAGGAAAAATATGCAAATATGGATTAAGCATCTAAACTTTTAAAGGATTCTGTGTTTTATCAACTGAGTCTTTTTACGACACTTTTGAAAGCTAGTTTATCAAAAATTTAATTTTATCAAACAAAGTTATTTTGATTATCAATGGATATCACGTATTCTCTTTATGCAATAAATACAGAAAGCTTTGATAATTTTGCAGAATATTTCTTTATGTAGCTTTGTCACTCTTAAAAATATTCCTTTCAATCAAAGCTTCAAACTTATTAATGCATTATGTGAACAAAAAAAAACTTTTTAATAAGTCAAATATAATATCATAATAAGATTATTGTGATCGAAGTGCAATCAAAAGCGTCTTGTCAACTTTTTTTTTCATATTTATTTCGACAAAGTCGTGTTTATTTAAAGAATTGTCTGGGTTTAACATAAGTGAGAAACAAATATTTATATAGGAAATAATTCATTGGTATACATTTGATATATAATTGAATTGTTTTTGCTCTAATTAAGAATTTTAAGACTTGAATAGACATATCAACTTATCGAATAGGATTATGTTAGGACCTTAGCGATTAAGGGAGTTTAATGAATTTATTCTATCAAAAAGTATGACACGTGCAATGATGTTACAGTCAATCATGTAGACAAATGAAGTTTAAAAAAATCAAACATAACCGAAGGTTCAATTTCTTAAAAAAAAGGCAAAAAAAGGTAAAGTTCCTGATGAAATTGAAAATGCTTACGCTAATATTAGCACTCCAAAGACAAAATACAAGAACATCATTCGCCACAAGGGTAAAAAGCCCCAGAACGGGTCAAATCAAGTCCATGACATACGTAAGTTCTTGCAAGAAGGCAATCGTAAATCCACTACCAGATATCATGAAACTCGTCAAATTCCTCCATCTCCAACCGACTCTCAGCAATATCAATCGAAATTTGATGAAAATTCTTCAGCTCTAAAAGATAAAAGCAATGAAATTACAATATTAACAAAGGAATATCAGGAACTCACCGGATCAGATCCATTTGATTTATCACTAATATTTAAAAAGACAAACGAACTAATCCATGCCATGAACGAACGTCACAATCTCCTCATTCAACAGTTCTCAACAAGTCAAAGCAAGCATACCGACTTTGTGACATCTGAAATCAATGCACTGAGATGTGAGATTAATCAAGTTAAATCAAGTCATCAAGAGGAAATCGAATCTCTTCAAATCATAGATTCATCTCGTAGTGACCTAAAAAAGCTATGGATTAGATTTAAATTCAGAGGAGAAGCACAAGAAATCCGAGGAAAAGGAAACTATCCAGCTGAAATTAAAAAAGTTCTTGATAAAATGGGAATAAACTTCAACCTTGGCATACTTCCTTTGGAATCAGCATTCTTCCAAGATAGGAAATTCGGTGGTAGTTCTATACCAGAAATTGCACTCTGCTGTAATTTTGTCAACTCCACAATAGCACGACGAGTCAAAATCGACATTGCAAACTTCAATAAAAGCTTGGAAGAAAAAGGTCAGCGGGATATGATTCGCTACTTCACAACAGTAAGCTGGTCTGAAAATGTCTGGAAAATATTAAGAATTTGCTTTGACATCAAGGGAAGCGGCATGCTTAAAAGCGCTTTTGTTACTAATGAAGGGATAAAGGTCCAATATGAGATCGATTCAGCACCCGACGATCCAAATGAAACTGTCGTTGATCCAAATTCCTCAAAAGTTATCACTGCTAAAATTAACAGCATGTCTGCTCTAGATGAATTACGCAAATCCATCGTCGATTTCAATTACCAATTGCCAGCAGTCCAAGTGTATAGCACTGAATACTTTAATCTGTCAATGGAACAAAGAAAAGAACTTCGAATGAATTATCAGCATGAAATACTTGAAGATGATGATAATCAAATGCTAATCGAATCAAATGAAAACTACTGACGGTATCCATTCTCACCTATAAGACACAGCAAGTCCAATAATTTTAAGAACATTGATAGTACAACATTTAACAACGAAAGAAAGGAAATAAATAGCTGTATGCTTAATCAAAGTGGAAATCATAGTTTAAATGAATTAAAAACGGAATTTGGATTAAATCTATTCAATACCACTTCTAAAAACGCATCACCGTTCTCAGCTATTTTATGGAACATTAATACTATCACTGACAATAAATACAACAAACTCAAATCAATTCTATCTGAATTATCATTGTCTAAGGTGAGAAGTAATAATTCAAACTTAGCCCATAATAAACTAATCGACCTTATTGTGCTGACTGAATTCGGGAAAAAATCTTCAAAGTTTAATTGTTTCAACATAAATAACTATAAATTGTACACTTCACTCAGAACTAATCGGAAAGGTGGCGGAATTGCTGCTTACGTTCATAAATCACATGCATCGATTATCAAACATTCAGAAATAACAATTAATTTTGAAATTATGTCAATCGAACTCACCCTATACGGAACTGATACCAAAGAATTCCTATTAATTTATCGTCCTCCTAATGGCAACATTGATGCATTCATCTCAATGCTAGAGGGTCGTTTATCATCAGCCAATGAGCATCTTATAATCTTAGGTGACATTAATATAAATGTACATCCAAAAATTTTAGAACAATCCAGCACATCAGTAGCTCTAAAATATAAAGAGTTAATTAATTCATACGGAATGTCTATAAAAAATAAGGCCATCACAAGATTCAATCACATAACTAATAATCATTCAATTATTGATCATGTGGTAGCCTCAACCACCAATACCTTAAAAGTGCTTACATCTAACAATATTATGATCGATGGATGTTCAGACCACAACCTTTTGCTTCTGATTTCTCCAGGAAGACAAATTCAAACTTCAGAACTCTCCAAAATTTCCATAAAGAGAACCAATAAAGCACGCGTAGTTAAAACGATCTGCAATAGTTTAGATAGCTTCACTTTTAGTGGTTGTAATGCCGAATCAAAGTCAACCCAACTACTCAAACTAGTCTGGAAAGCTCATGAAGAAAATACTACGTTATTTCACATTAAAACTCGAGATTCCGATGAAACGCTACCTCCATGGACTAACAACACGTATATCTCAATGTGTAAATCGATTCATAATCTGAATGAAAAAATTCACAAGCTTAATTCATGTAGACGCCCAACAAATATATTGGAAACTAAAAAGAACGAACTAGTAATATTTAAAAATGAATATGCTTCAGATCGTACGAAAGCCTTCAACTGTGATATTTCAGTCCTGGATATCAAATCAGGTTGGAAAATTCTGAACGAAAATACTGGACATGACCAAACTGGAAACAAAATAGTTCTTGAAACCACTAATAAGCGAATTACAAATGACGAAGTAATAGCAAATGAATTTCAAGAATATTTCTTATCAATTGTGAATACAAATGCTACAAATGTCCAACCCTGCTATCCTCAATCAGAGGTATCAACTGTATTTAGGTTTAATAGTGCCAGCATACTCACATTTCAAAATTGGCTCAAACAACTTAACATTGGTAAGGCATCAGGACTTGACAACATATCACCTTTCATCTGGAACAATTTGAACGAACCAATGGCTGCATTAGTCTTTGAAATATTCGCCGATATGGTTAAGGAATCGGTTTATCCAAAATTGCTTAAAAGGTCACTCGTTCATCCTATACACAAAAGTGGATCGACTATGAATGTTGAAAATTATCGACCTATATCTATACCGATTTCTCTGAGCAAGATCTTTGAATCTGAAATGACTGAACAAATCGATTATTATATGACAACTAATCAACATTGGGATCCTCATCAGTATGGGTTTAAAAAGAAGAAAGGATGTCAAGAAGTAATTGCTAAAGTAATCCACGAAACTTCCAAATTGCTTGACCGTAAATCGAATGTATTGCTTTTATCACTAGACTTATCAAAAGCTTTTGACTCGGTTGATCATCAGATACTTCTACAAAAATTAGCTAAACTAGGTTTTGCGTTGGAATCGCTTGAATTAATAAGAAGTTTTCTCTCAGACCGTATCCAAGTCGTTCAGATTAATAATTCTTATAGCAAGGAAGGAAAAGTATCTGGAGGAATTGCCCAAGGATCATGCAAAGGACCAACGCTATTTAATCTTTATTTAAATGATATGAAGGACCTCAAACTGTCATGCTTAAACTATCGATTTGCGGATGATTCAATATTAATTTGGGACATCGGAAGCGACATCAATCAGACTATTAAAAACATAAATTCTGATTTAAATCATATCGGGAACTACTATCAAGCAAACAAACTTAAATTAAATCTATCGAAATCGAAATATTTAATATTAGGCACCAATGAAACTCATCAAAACATCTTAGACCTACTTAAATCTAAAAATATGATATGTGTTGATAATTTAACTTACCTTGGAGTCCCAATAGATTCGCTCCTAAACTTTGGTGATTATAGTGAGCACATAAGAAAAAAGTTGTCACAAACAGTTGGAGCAATATCGATCCTGCGAAATCGACTCACAAAAGACTTGTTGATTAACTTCTTTCATGCGCATTTCCAGTCTCATCTGTCATATTGTGCGTTTCTACTATTGAGATCATCAGCACAAACAATAAAAAGCATTCAAGTGCTTCAGAATCGTAGCTTAAAGTTGATCTTTGGATTGCCATGGGATTTTTCAACGGCTGCGCTCTATAATCAAGTTGCAATTAATGTTCTGCCTGTTATGGGTCTTCTGTTCTACTCTTGCCTGACTGCTATTAAAAAATCATTACTGGCAAACGATGACACATTAGTGAGATTTGAAACATTAAAGTCTGATCGCCTAAAAAATTTAAAAATTCAAAATTACTCAACAAAATACATGAGAAATGACCTAACAACAATGGGATCCACAATCTACAATAGTTTACCAATAAATGTAAAGGCCATCAACAACATTGACACCTTTAAGATCAAAGTTAAGCAGTTCCTATTGACAAAAACCGTTACTCTAATTTCTCCACGACAGATGGCAGTAAGAAACAAAATTTTGTGATGTCAATAAAAAGTTAAATGTCCGTGAACTGCTGGATTCCTGGATGAGCCGACCATTGTAGTTCTAAGTCAATCAAATCCCTAAAAAGCAAATAACTGTTACTGAAAGGAAATTGGTTCAAAGAAAACGAATTTCTTATATTCTAATCAGAAATTAATACTCATCTAAACTTTACTCGCATATGTGGAGTGTTGAATCGTCATCAGATATCTTCTAGTCGACCGATTTGTCCTCTTTAATGGCCCGTTAATAATTTAATTAAGCACTCTTAATATTTAATGTCACTTATTTTACCACTTTGCAATATTTACATTTCTTTTTAGTACATTTTAGAACTTAACGTTTTCAAATATTTTTCAACCGTTACAAAAGCTCAAAAGCTCAAATATTTTTTGTAATCACTTATCAAAATGTTTATATTGTTAATTATGTTCAACCAGAATGGTAAATAAACATATATACAACTAGCTAGTCTATGAATACGTCTCTAGACTAGCTAGATTGGTATGTTTATTCTTTACAAATGAAAAAAAAAAACTCTTTTTGCGAAAAATAAACTTTTGAAATTTTTTCTCTTTAATTAATTATGACTAAGCAAAAACTTGAAAAAATCAAGACAGTAGAAAAGATTTCGAAAATGCAAATTTATTTACTAAAAAGTGCTGTAAGGAATGCATGTATGCATAAAACAGATGATTGGCCCCTTTTATGGATTAAAATATAAATCAAGTCAATAAACTTTTGTAAAAGGAAAGAAAAAACGGATACTTCAATGCAATTAAGAATACAAACTACATGCATGCCTCCATTTTTATGATATATAGTATCTCTTGAAATTGATACGTTATCAGTCACACACTCATAATTGAGGTTAATTTAATCACCATAAAATATATCTATGTACCAAGGCAATAAATAAATCATAGATAAGCGAAACATGAGCAATAAATGGAAAGTTCGCTCACCTGAAAATCACTTCTTGTTCGCTCCTCTCGCGGATTCAAAAGTTTTCTCTCGGGAAAAATTTCCGTCTCTCAATTAAAACTTTCTCTCTTCTCCAATTTTATTTCAAGCTCTCTTCAGTTTTCAATTCTCTGAGAAAATGTTTATCAAATCCAAAATTTTCTCTTATTATCGCAAAATAAAATACAACAAAAAAAATTTTCATTGAGCGCAAAAGACTCACTGATTATGCCAACCATCCAGCCAACACAGCATTGAAAAAGAACAGAAAAATTATTTTTTTTTTGCTTTGCTTGTGCTGCTTCAATGAGGGAATGAAAAGAAAAAAAATGCTTCGAAGCATGGAGAGCGCCGTATTTTCTGTTGAATAAATATTCAGATTGTAGAAACATTTCAACGAGAACGGACGTTACACGGTCAACGCTAAAAAACTCGAATGTCGTTCGTTAAAAATACGCGAAAAGATAAAATTGTTTTATTTTTGTGAAGAACAAAAAGTTTTTTTAATTTTTTTCTTCTCCTTTCTGTTTCTTCGTCATTTGGCATTATTATTTGTGGCCGTAATATGTAAATTCTTGATGTAGATATTTTAACATTTTTTATGCTGATTTCGGTTGGTTTTGGCAAATAAATTTTCTTGTCTTGTTCAAATGAAAGAGCTTTCTTACCATAAGAAGAGATATAATAAATTTAGTGTCAAGTGATAATTAAATTAATCAATAAAGTGATAATAAATTTTAAAAATCTTAATGAATAAAAATAATAATCATTAATCAATTCGAGTACGATTAATTGATTTAAAAAAATGTGAATTAAAATATTCAATTGAAAAAGTTTTATTTTTCACTTGCTTGAATAAAAAATTGATGGCCATTGCTCAAAATTTGTTGTGAAATAATAAGCCGGTTATATTAAAATATACAATTGTCAAAAGTGTAAATTTAGTGAATCGAATTGATTACCATTTTTACCGCGTTCAGTGACTTCTGTTAAAAAACATTTGAAGTTAAAATATTCAACAAGCAAATAAAATTCAAGTTGCGTTCATGAGCAGAGACTTTTGATTTGATATACTTGAAATTACAAGCACCTAATATACAAAATAAATATTTTAGAATTTATATGTTAAACCCACATCTCAATAGTTTTTTTGAAATAAAAATTAGAGCAGTAAAAAGTTCATACTTGAATTTATCAAAAAAAAAAAACACACGTGAACTTGAAAACCAAATTGGCACATATGAAAGCTCAACCTTGAAAAAATTTCTTTTAAAAGTAGATCGAAAAAGTGTGAAAACAAATAAAAAAGAAAAGGAAAAATTGTGGTTTTTATTCCACAACCGGCATAAAAATAAGAATAATAGAAAAAGGCTCAAAATATAATACATCAAGAGTGTAGTACACAAAGGCATGTGTGAGGGATAAAAGCGGAAACATACGCAGTATCACAACAAAATCGAAAGAAAGCCAAGAAAAAAAAGTTTTCGAGAGGAAGGAAGGATTTTTTTTTTCTGGTTCAGACCTTCGCATTAAATTTCTCTTTCTCTCCTACTCGCCCATGCAAAGAATAATGGAAATTCATTTTTTATAACTCTTAACAACAAGAGCAACAACAACATTGACGGCCTAAAGTAGGAAAAAGTCGACACAAAACAGAAAAAAATAAAAATTCATCGCCCGTCTGGAAGAGCAAAAAAAAAAAATATTTTTTTCGGCAATTTTAAAGCAAAATATAAAAAAAAGGCATTCAAATAAATTAATTACATGAGTAATATATAAATAAAAATAACAACACAAAACATAACAAACAGTGAAATAAATTAAAAGCAAAGGCAAAAGAGCTGAATAATCAAGCAAGTAAGAAAGAAAGAAGAGAGAAAACAGAAAAGATAAATAGATAGATGTAGATGGAGTAAAGTTAAAAAAAATTTAGGCAGAAAATGAAATAAATTGTGTGCGAGTTTGACTGTGCATGAGTTTAAAAAAAAATGCGGTGATTTGAGAAATGAAATAAAATTGAGTGCTTGATAGGTAAAAGCAAGAGAGACAACGAGAAAAGAATATTAGTGGATTTTAATTTCTTTTTAAATGCAATTCTTTCTCTCTTAACCAAAGTCGGTGTGATTTATGTGTGAGAAAAATAATTTTTTGTCTTTTTTTCAAAATTAAGTTAAATAAATTTGAAAAAAAGAAACTAAGGTAAACTTAATAGCATTATTTGCATTCTTCTGCAATCTTCAATCTTTGGTGCCAAATTGGAAGAAAAAGGAACATATAACAAAGACAGACAATTTAAAATTTTGCGGTGGGTCCACCAATTCAATAACAAAACTAAAACAATAGCAAAATTAACACAAAGCCACAAAAAATAATTTTTAATTAAGGAGAAATTTCTTTTACCACTAAGCACATGTGTTGATAAACATAAACAATTTAAAGACAAAGACAAAGACAGTACACTGTATTTTGCATAGATTGAAAATTATTCATCCCGTGAGAGACACGCAAATGAAATTACCTTGAGTTTAACCTCGTTTTTACCAATTTATTTATCTGATTGAACGAACAATAATCGCAAACGGAAATAAGAAGTACGATTATCAAAATTGAGCTCTCATTTGTAGTTAAAACTGCAACAAGGAAGGAAAGAAATAGCAAATAATAGAAAATGATGTAAGTAAAAATAGAAATAAGCATTAATAATAACCCAAATACAAATAAGCCTTTTAAAATTAAATCGATGTGATGTTGTGGAATTTCACGATGAAGCTTATTTGATTTTGGTGTGGTTCTTCAAATTATTCTTGATTTATCCCAAAATTTTATTTGGCTTTCCTACTTAATTATGTTTAAAATAACTTTTGAAGAATAAGTATCGAGTACCACTGTCATGCATAGTTAAGATAGAAGCTCAATGGTTACTCCAAAATCTTTCTCTGCAAATAAGAGCTAGTACTAAGAAATCTAATCAAAGTTAATGTAGGTCAATATGTTTCTAGCACAGTGATTTGATTAATTCTTATTTTTATAGTACATAGTAGTTTTTAAATTGAAAAAGACATTTGGATAATTCTTCAAGTCTAATGACTTAATCTTATTTGTTGAATGAAAATATTAACAGAAGAAAACCATTATGGTTCAAAAGTTTCTCATGTAATTTTAAAATGCTAAAATATAATCTATCAATCTTTAAAATATTCAAATCTGGTTTTATGTAATTTGCCATCAACAAGAACTTGTCATTTAAAATAATATTCACTTTCATTCATACTGAATTATATTGTCAACCTTTCATTCATCTTTCACTTGACTTTTATTTCTTGTTCAAAACAATAACTGCGAAAATATTCACATTTCCTACCGTTAAATTACCTTTCCACACAACGCTAACGTTAAAAGATGACATAGAAATAAAAATGAGATAAAATTAAAATTATCATAAACGATAAATTTAGTGTGTAAGTTGACATTTCTCAATTCGACTTCAAACTGGGAGCTTTCTAATATTTTCTCAAATTTCTTCATTGTATAAGCCGCTAAAGTCAAAGCAGTTATTGTTGACCAACAAAAAATATAATGAGGAATAATATCTCTTCGCTTCCACTTATGAACTTATTATGTCGGTATGATTTGATGAGTTGTTATATGAAACAGCAAACAAGCAACGCCAACAACAACATCAAATTTTTTTAAAACCCTGAAATCCGCTTCCAATTAGCACCTCTTATATAATAAGAATTTGTTTCTTTTTTGTTCTTTCGTTTGACATAACACAGACACATTCTTGTAGTAAAAAAAGCACGAAGAATATTGTAATGGCACTAATGCTATTGTCGTCGTTCTTATAATTTTAACAAAAAGTACACACCAAAAACATCACATGGATTTTTCATTCTTTCGCTTTCAGTTGTTATGCTGTGATTATTTACCATTAACATTACTCATATATGCTAATAAGACAGAAAATTTTCTGGAAAAAATGTGAAGAGAAATAAGAAACAACAACGCTACTAAATTGAATAAACTGTGATAATGATTCATAGATACAATGCATGGTATCGCCGAAACAACAAATTTTTATATGTATTAGGGATTATGATGTCTCGTAATTTTTTTTGTAAATCTTAATAAGTATACGTGAACATGAATGAATTTTACATATCAAGAATTTCTTAAGTATAGAAATAATGGAACTACATATTTGCCGTTGTGCCTGATAATCCAGTTTTAAAAGAACCTCTAAACACATGCTTTTTTCTCTGTTTCTCATGACATTAAGCAATTAGATTCAAATTGGATTTTGAAAAATGTGCCTAGAAGGCAATTTATGCAATACATCTGATGAAAATGGATGACACAGAGGCATTTAATGTTTACTGTTTGCTGCATTTTGTGTGTGCTTGTATCGTGCAGAATTCTTTTTTTTGCTATAAAAGAAATTCACGTTAATTTTTCTCTTTTATGTCGTCTCCAGTCGATTTATTTATTTTTTGTTTCCTTTTTTACGACAACGGATGGGTACAATGGGAGGAAAGAGAGCTCAGCTCTTTTATATTTTTTATTATTATGGAACATTCTGTTATTTTTTGCAGGTCTCGTTTAATTTTTTATGCCATTTCAATCCAAATGTGTATGCACATTTTTCCCCAAAAAACAGTTGTACACAACAAAAAATGATACAAAAGGTTGAATACAGAGTGAAATATTCTGAATATCAATGCTAATGCACGTTAGTTGACCGACCGTAAAAAAGTTATACCAATGGATCTTTTTTTTGTACAACGTGTATGTTCTCGATTATATTATTCTCATTTTTTTTTGTTTAAAATTCAGAATTCATTAAATTGCAAAATTTTTGTATACTCCAGAAATGATGCGATCAGAATATCAAAAACAAAAAAGTTGACATATAAGAGAAAAGAAAAGTTTTGAATTTATTTTTTCAACTAAATGCCGTGCATTTTTAGTGGTTGCAAGATTTTATGTGTTTTTCTTGTTGATGTAAATTTAAAGCTTAGCCAAGGAAATAATTTTTTACAAAATCGACAATTATTATAATATTTAGAACTTTTATACAAGGCTCGGAATGAATTAATCATTCATAAAAAAATACACTGTTAAGTATGTCAAATTTTAATTTTTTTTTTTTTTTTGAAAAGTTCATTTTTTTATTAAAGCTGCATTTTGCAAACTTTATTTCGGTTATCTCTTCCATTACAGATTTTTTATTGCAAACAATATCTCTTATAGATTGTCATTTGCAGGATGTATGAAAATAGCAGAAAAGATGACGGTGAAGCTTCTCACTGACAGAGATGTATGCGAAATGTTTGCATAAAAAACATGCAAGAGAAATCATCATCAAGAATATGCCAAAAAGCGATTTTTCATTTCAAAAATATTTCTACTGTTTGCATCGCGCTTTTTCAATCGATTGGATTTATACTATGTTCTTTGTTTGATAGAAAAGGAAAGAAACAATAAAAAAGCAATTTTTAAACTTCTTGTGTTTTTGTGGATCCAAATAATCATCATTGTCATGCATGAAAAATATTATAAAGTACACACATTTGATGGCAACTCGATGAGAATATTCACATTGCAATTTCCAAGATTTATATTTGTGCTCGTATATAAAAACTGTTAGGAAACACCTGTTAAGAACGAAGAAGAAGTATGTTATACTTTTACAAATGTTTCTTCCTATATATTAATTTCCGATTGAATAAATTAAAATGAACTGAGAAGAAAAGATTCAAACAAGAAATGAAAATAAAGACAAGAATTATGGGGAAGGCAAAAAATTTTTTTCTAATGGAATGACTCAAGTTTTAAAAAGCGGAAGTTAGTTTTTGGTGGAAAATGAAAATCAAAGATGAATTTACTAAATTGGTAAAACAAATACAAAAACATCTAATATTAAAATTTAAATTTTTTTGCACTCATTTAAAAAATGTAAAAGCTTTAAAGCACACACAATTAAAATCAAGGCTCACACAGATTATAATTTTTCAATAATCCCGTACAAAGATTATAATCTTCGTTTTTAAAAGATGAAGTCTTAATTTTTATTTCAAAATTTTGAGTGAACTATTTTTGCATCAACACGTGAAGATTCTAGATGAATTTCATTAATATCTGTATACACAAATAATCACAAGAAAATATTATCTTAAAGAAATTCAACATGTGTGCATAATAGAAGAAAGAAAATTATATTTGTTTGTGCAGAGCAGTGCAGAGGTGGAAGAAAGATGTTTAAAGAAAAATCAAATCAAATATTAATTTTTCATTTTTTCCCTTTCGAACTTTTTGTGTGCCTCTCAAACCAATCTAATGTTTCATAAAATTTGCAAAGTAAACGGAATAGAAGGAAATTAATTTTTATTATTGGGAAACATTATTGTTTATTTTTGGATAAATTCTTCACAAATTTATGATTCTTATGCAAATTTATGAGTAACGAATTGCTTCGTTTAACTAAGCGATTGTATCAAATTAATCTATTTATAAAATATACAAATGAATGTTATTTTATCGTATAGTATGACTCAATATTTATAGAATGAAAAAAAAAAGAAATTGCCGTTGTGTGGTTTGATTTGCCTTTAAGCGCATCTCATTCCATTCATTTAGATATTAAATTTAATCTTTTGTTTATAAAACAAGAATAAAAAGCCATTAGATGAAAAACATTCAATTGCTTTCTTTTCTTTGCTCTCTTTTTCACTTTCGTAAACCTGATATTATTTATTTTGGCATCGATGCTTAAATGAACTTTTATGCATCGAGCAAACATATTTTATACTGAGAATAAAATTTCATTCTAGTGTTACAAAATATTAATAAAATTTCTCTAAGAAAAAATTGAAGACTGAAAAAAAAGTAGAGCAATAGAATTAATTTTACCTTAAACATTGTTAAAGCTTATCTTACAAGCGTTCAAATGACAAAATTAAGAAAACAGAAAACCGATGAACCAAATAACGAAAATTGAATTTTCTACGAGATGCACAAATTTGCTCAATTTTTAACTGTATGGCATGCCTAACAGCCTTACTTGACTGAAATAATAAAAATTCTATTGAGGTCAGAATGACTTGATGACTTTTTTCAATTTTCTCATCTTCTCTTTCTGGTGCTGCCGTTGCTCGATTCGAATTTTTGATGAAGGCTAGACAGTTGTTGACAATAACAAAACGGCACACATATAAATTCAGTCATATATTTTTTTTTGTATCTCACTGTAGCTAAAAGTAAGCATTCTGTTCATTTGTATCGAAAGGGAAATTTTTGTTTTGAATTGTCATGGACTTTATTCAATTAAGAGAAAAAAATAAAGAAATGAGCGAAAACGACAACCATAACAAATTTATTCAATCTGCCTTCTTTTTCTTCATTTCTTCTTTTAGTTTCGCTTTTCATATTGAATAATATTGAATGCACATTACCTAAGAAAAATTGTATAAATCGTATCATGTCATAGGTATGAAATGAGAAAAAATGACAAAAAGTATTTCAAAAGAAACTTAGTAAGGCAGACACAGTGAAACGTTGATACGAGTCTTAAGAAACGATAAAAAAATGTGAGGGAAGAAATTAAACAATGAAAAACGTGAAATTGAAAAAAAAAGCTGAATTCATATCTAAATTGTTCAGTTCTTCAGTTTTATTATTGTGTATAAATGAAATGAAAAGTAACGACTAAAGTTAATCGATTTCTGGATAATTTTTACAGGTTCCTTTTTTTCAATATTCGTTTGTCTCAAGTTTTATTCTTTTTTTATCGGTAAAGATCATTCTTTATATGGTTCAATTTTGTCGTCATTTTTAATCATCGATGATGAATCATCTAAAAGCTTTTTAAGAATTGCATGTTCTGCAATTTGCCACCAAATTATTATATCTGTTAAAAAATTTGTTGTAATTTGATGCTGAATTGAAACAATTGAGCCATTAAACAAAGCTAGCTTTTAGACACGATATAATCAAGAAAGGTAATTTGGGTGCAAACATTTAGCACAAAAAGCACATACATAGTGTACATCACAAAATAAATTACCTTAAGAAATATGACAATGAACGGATTCGTAACGGAAATCGAGAAATGAAAAATTTGTTTTTCAGTGTGACAATTTATTTTTATGCTGATTACTGCTTTGTTGTTGGACCTCACACTTGACAACGGTTTTGTTCGCGCTTGGATTAGTGTTCGTTCTGGTATAAAATAATAATAATAAAAATAAGAAAAAAGCTTGTCATCCGCAGTTTGTGTCACATGAATTTTTCGGTTAATTACTCCTCTCTAGGTTCATTATTATTATTGCTATTGTGTTAGTTCTTCTTCTAGAGTAATTTAAAGAAATTTTTGTGCAAAAAATTCTCTGCTGTAGATAGTAGAACCACGATTTTTATGTTAAATTGTTTCATTTTACGGTCATTAAAGCCATCATTGTTTTCTGTTGATCTCCAGACATTTAACATTGTAAATTTTCTATACTTCTTCCACTGGACACT
The DNA here is from genome assembly GCA_917627325.4 of Chironomus riparius. Classification (NCBI taxonomy): domain Eukaryota; kingdom Metazoa; phylum Arthropoda; class Insecta; order Diptera; family Chironomidae; genus Chironomus; species Chironomus riparius. The sequence goes on along the minus strand of OU895878.1, from coordinate 34,927,954 downwards.
ATAATCGCAAGTGAAAAATCACAAGAAGAGCAAGAAACAGAAACAGAGACAGAAAAATTGTCTTCATTAGGACTTCTATTATTTCCCTGTAAATTAATTAACGATTTGTCTCGACAACCCTCGACTCTCTAGTTATACTCCTGTTTTCTGTTTTCTCTATTTAATTTTTTCTAAAAGAAAACAAGACAGTACAATTAAGAAGTGAGGACGAGAATTATAATTTATTTCTGATAATGACATAATTGCTGCTAAAAATGAAAATAACTTTTAAATGGTTCATAAACTTTCTGGAGAGACTGAAAGTTTTTATGCAAAAGATCAGAGCTGCGAAACAGGCACCTGTGACAGGTGAGAACCTTTCAATTCCTTGATAATTTGTATGGTTTTGTTAGAAAAACCTTATAAATTATCAAGGAATTGTAGGGTTCTCACCTGTCACAGGTGACCTGTTTCGCAACTCTGCAAAAGATCATCAAAATTAATTTAATTTTAAAGTTTTAATAAATTACTGGAGCAATTCAATTGGCGTCAAAAGTTATGTTTACTGTTTCCAGTTAAACTTGGTCATTCCTCACAATATTCCTAAAAGCGTATCACAAACTTGCGAGAAAACGTTTGATATAGTGTTACTTGTAATTTATCTATAGACAAAAATGTCCAATTTGAACAACAATGTTCTTTTGCTTGGTTTATTGTTTATGTCTCTCACAGTCTAGAATGCTATAACCATAACCTTTCATTTTATCGTTAAATTTTTTATATTCTTTGACTTCGTTGTTTTAATTTAAGTAAAAAAGCAGCACATGTAGATAGATGTATAAAAATTTATTGAGATTCTATTAAGGCATTGGTAAGGTAATAATCGTTAAAGAATGAAGAAAAAAATAATGTGCTGAGAGCATGACGGTGGTGGTTAATTATCACATTATAGATTTTTTTAAAGTTTCTTATTAATGAAATTTCATTTGTTAACTTCATCGACCCTGTCATCATCATCCAGAGAAGTAAAAAATAAATTTTCAATTGAGTATTTGAAAATGAATGGGAAGCAAACGACGCTGAGATTATTCGGACGGTAATTTCCATTTAACAACGCTAAATGAATACTTTAATTTATTCGAATAATTCTAATGATTACTTACAAGTTGAGAGACTATACAATACACAAAAATTTGCGCTTGTTCAAGATGCGAAACGAATTATTCGAGGTGGCAGCGGCAACAGCAGCTACGACAAAGTTGATGAAGATGGAAGACTTCACAAAACTGTGATGAAATTAAAAGTTTTTTTTTTTCCTGAGATGAATGGAATTAATTTTCTTCTCTTTCTATGACTTTTCCGTCACTTCTTATTTCACAATGCTGTTTGTACTACTTATATTGCCTCATTTTCATTTGCATTTTCGTTTTCATTTCTTTACTTTTGTCACAATTGCTCTCTTACTAAAAATATACTTTGCAGAATTTCACTTTCAAAAGCAATTTGAATGACAAAAGAGTTTAAAATTGCACGAGGTGAACAGAAATTAAAACTTTAAATAAGAACAATGTTTATTTAGGAAGAAACAGTGGATGAGTTTATCATTCAATGTTTTTTCATTAAGATTGAATGAATGAATAATTTATAGTGAAAATGGGAGATTGAAAGGATTGTAAAGATTGATGGTGATGATTGTTAAGCAAAACATTTCTTAGTGATTGAATTTCAATTCAAAAAAAAACTGTAGGCTAAAGATATTGATTTAGATTTATATTTAAATCGGAATTAAGTTTAAAAGTAAAATGTCGATTTTAGAAAATGAAAAAGCAAAAATCAAGTTTAGAAAAAGATTTTTTAATTAAGTTGTTTAAAAGTTTTTATTTTAAAAATGAACGAGATTAGTAACTTCGAAAATATGTGATTACATTTATTATTGGTACTGAATGAATTCAATAGCACAGTTTTCGATAGCATCAAAGTGGAAAATTTATTCAATAAAACGTTCCTTAATTCGTGACTTCAAAACATTTTATTTTTCCTTTTCTTTCTCATTTCTATTAATCCCCCTAGAAAACATCTTCATGAAACGATTTCGTTTTTCGCATATTCTTACTTAAGATTTCCGACATGAAAATATAAAAAATTAATTTTGCTCATTCCTTCTGTGTTTTCATTAGTATAATCTTATTTAACGGCAATGGATGCGTGTTGTTTTCCGGACATTTGTGTCATAGTAAGGAATTGCACATTGTTCAAAGTGATATTATCCAATGGTTATGTTTGTATTTTCAACCTTATTAGTTTCCATTTTCCAACCCCTAACCAAAACAGAGAACATCCAGATTGAGCAGGAATTGTCGTTTAGAAAACGGATGTACTTTAACCTCACACCATTTCAACACAATTTCTTTCTCATCTATCGTTAGTCCTCTCTTTGTGTATATTTTATAGTCGAAAGGAAACAATAATATCAAACTGTGGAGTAAAGCTTTTCGCACTCATTCACAAACATTAATGTACATACGAAAATCTATACACAAACACAGCATAAATTTTCATTACTGCCATTTTCGGCAATGCCTTGGTTGTTTTTTTTTACTCGCGCTTATTTGAAACATTTCTTACCATAGAAGCTGCATTGCCAACCAAAGAAGGGGGTAACATAGATATATTATAAGAACGACAATGGACTAGAAAACGACGAAAGTATCGTTAGTGAATACAACAGTGCCAATAAAAAGGCAATCTGAGACGAGACTAAAGAGAAATAGATAGAGGGTGGATGAACATGTGTTAAAATGTAAAATCAATATCAATGACACTGTACGATGCTAGTCGTACGAACATTGCTAACTACAATGAGTGAATCAGCAAGAATATCCGCATCGGAGTATGCTTGCTCAATGTATATGTGTATGGTGATTCCTTTTTCTGTGCTAACTATGAGCTTGTCTTATAGTCATTCAACTGTATGAACATAAAAATCACTCCATATATCCATCGAAATGTTGTTCCCTTCCATTCCTAAATGTCGTAATCCCCATAAGATTATGCGAGTGAGAAAACATATTTGTAGAAATATTTGGATTTTCACAATTACTGCTCTTTACTATATTGTTCTAGAGTTTCCAATCGGGTCTTTTGTGCAGAAGAACTTGTATTTTTTGTTCAATGTTTTTTTTTAAAAAAAAGCTTTGATACTAATTTGAGATGCATTGGAACCTGTCTGTCTTATTTGGATAAAATTCCATTTATGCATATCTTGTCACTTTAGAATCCCCAAGCACACGTCGAAGTCAAAGTGTGGTTTTTATTTTCATAACATTGTTTAGTTAATTATAAGCCTAGTGTACAAACAAATTGCCTTACACACTCTTTCATCTTCTTTGATGTTGCTGCAGCTATGTGCTAGGTACAGCACATTATAAACCAAAAAAACAACATAAAAAGAAAAATGGAATGAAAACATAATGAAAATAAAAAAAAACCGACTATAAATAACACCGACCGACCGGAATATGGATGAGGAGAAAAATGCAGTGGAATTTTATTGCAGCAAAGAAAATATCCATAAGAACCTGTTCGAAAAATATGTGTACATTTATGTAGCTATATGATGATCGCAAAGTCTTGAATGTGTGCGAAGAAGAAGATGAAAAGAGCATCAAATCATAAATATTCACCGCCATTCATTTACAAGACAGAATATTTTTATTTATTTTCATTTATCGACTTTTTACATTTGATTCTGGTTCTTCCTCTATGTAGATATCTTGCTTGCTGCTCCATGTTATAAGTATACTTAAAATATGTATGCTGATAATAATGCATGCAACGACGACAAAGACCAGCACTTTCTCAATAGAGATTGGAGAGACGCGCTGATTTATTTACATAATGCAAAAAATAACAAGCAGAGAAAATAAAGTGATAAGGCAATAATTTTTCTTGCTCTCTATATGAGTCATACCCATTTCATTTCATGAATACTTCTTGTGTTATAATAATAAGATATATGGGATTGTGTTGTTTTGAATAGATATGGAATATTATGAGCAAATAAATTGCATTTTATATGCATGTGCATCTGTAAATTACTAGCTTGTCACGACTTATCAGTCAGTAATATAACTTCTACAGTTTCTCTACGCTTTTCAAAATTGCTTGCTTTTGTAAAATATAAGTTATAAATATTCAAATTTTCAATTAATTTTTTTCTATTTCTAAAGATTTAAGTTTTGAAAGTTATTGAATTGAATTTCATAATAAATAAAGAACTATATCGAAGAAGCTCCATGACATAATTTTTTACTTAAAGTTCATAAAAACGAATAAGATTACTTCTTTCAACAGTTTTAATCATTATCCCTCCTACTCGATATTAAAGCTGCTTTAAGCTACATTTCCCATGAATCTATAAATATAATAATGAAAATTCTATCTTTTAAGTATCAGTCAGTCCATTCGGTACGTAAATTTTCTTTCCATCTACATCTACCTTATCTTCTTTCTCTTATTATGTTTAATACAACATGGAGTTAGAATCTTTATATTCATATAAGCGATATTTACTTTTAATATTTATATTTTAAAATTTTCTTCTGTTGCAAAATTAATGTGCATCCTTATTTACAGCAGTAGCATAATACAGTTTAATTTATAAAAGTGAATAAAAGTCCAAAGCAGTCTAAAGATGCAATGAATTTGTTTTGAAATCTAATTTAATCTTCTTTTGTTGAACTTTCCTTTCGTGAAGTTTATAATTTCACACAAATTACAGAATTTATCATTTTTTTACAGTTTTTGATTCCAATTAAATTTTTAATTACTCTGATAGATTTTATTGCTATTTCAAGCATACTTACTTACTTACTTCCTTTGATGGGCGCACGTGGACCTATTGCTGCGTTTAGGGATCGTCTAAAGATTGCTCTATCCTTTGAAACCTTCTGGCAGTTCGTGATTTTAAGGACTCATGCGTCCCAACCAGAGGTCGAAGCGAGCATAGCGAAGCGAGTTTTTAGCGAGCTCGCTTCGCTAAAAATTCAACTTGCTAAAGTTGACCTGTAGCGAGAATTTTTTTTTTCTTTTCGCCTTAGCGAACCATAGCGAACTCAATTTTATTTTTTTCGCTTTAGCGAACTATTAGCGAACTTAATTTTTCAAAGTTCGCTATAGCGAACTATTGGCGAACTAGAAAAATTTTTTTGGCTTCATATGAAGAGATGTCTGATTGCGTTTGTGAAGTATGTAATTTCATACAAAATTGCAAAAAATTATAGTTCGCCAATAGTTCGCTATAGCGAACTTTGAAAAATTAAGTTCGCTAATAGTTCGCTAAAGCGAAAAAAATAAAATTGAGTTCGCTATGGTTCGCTAAGGCGAATAGAAAATTTTTTTTCGCTTCAGTTCGACTTTGGCAAGTTGAATTTTTAGCGAAGCGAACTTGGCGAACCAAGTTCGCTTCGACCTCTGGTCCCAACACATCAAATCCAGTTTAAATATTGATATTGAGCGTAGAAAAAAATTGTAGGCTCCCCAACCCCTCTTAAATAGGTTTTGATAAATGTAGCCGCATGAATCGTGAAATTAAGTGTAAATTTCAATTAATGGGCGATTCCATAAGTGAAAAAGAAAATTTACCGATGGAAGTAAATGGTTCCTTAATTAAATTTGTCTCAAAACAAGGTTTTAGGTTGAAAATATTCTTTTTTGAAATTTAAGAAATTTTAATGCAATAATCTTTTTTAAGTTTTTTATTGTTGAGTTTGGAATAAATAAATGATGTGAGCATTTTTACATTTAAAATTCCATTAATGGAAATATTTGCTTTTAAAATGGATTTAAATTTGATTTCAGTGATTGGTATGTAATTTTCCTTCATGCATATATGCTGTAAAGCACCTAAATTTATGCAAAATAAAATACATATGAATTGACGGAGAAGATGACGGGAAGAAGAATAAAAATGTATGCTAAACGATTTCACATCTCTCACCTGTAACGTTATTCTACAAACCTGCTATTGAGTGTGAAATATATTTTCAATCTCACCCATATATCAAGTGTCAAGAACTTGAGGAAAACACTGTATAACAGATGAGATGGGATGAACATGAAGAGAAAAATATGTGTATGGAAGTGAGATGTGAAATACTAAATTACACACACGTTCATCGTTCACTTAGAGACTCAATCGAAATGATTTTTTATTTTCATGCATAATTTGTATAAACTTTTACCACCTTTTTTTTATTCTCAAAAACAAGGTGGGAACACATTCAACAGATTTTTTTTGTATTGAAAATTTTGAAAAGTTTAAATTTAAGTTGTATCTAATTTTGTTACAACAGCTTAAAAAAATAAATAAGATCTTAAAATTTGTCAATCCTTGTTTCCTCTTAAAATAGTAATCATTGGATGTGTCTCAAATGAATATCAGGTACTTCAACCACCATTTATCCATTTATGCATATAAAAAAAAACTTTTTCACTCTCACTTCATTCAAATATGGCATAAAGAATTGTTAAAGTCTTTTATTATGCATAATGTGAGCTTAAATTTAAATTTAATGAGAATTTTGTTCTATATATATGAATGGTATGCATAATTACATAAATATTGAATAAGAATAAAAACGAGAACTGCTATATCTCTGTGCTGTTGTTGTGTGTGCTTTTAATTTTTTAAATCTATAGAGATCTACATAAAATAGACTGTAGACTGTACTTGCAATTGCAGTTAAGTCTATATAGATACGTATACGAGCGAAAAAAAAGGATTTTGTGCATATTTTGCATTTTTCTCTTTGATGTTTCTCCTATAAAACAAAATATATATGCATAATAATTGATGTAAATTAAAGCTAATAGAGCCATCATTTAGCACTTGTGTGCTTTTTACACTCATGCCGCCGTCAAAGGCTCATTGTTTTTGATGAATAATCGGCGCTATAGGAGTATTGTGTTAATGCAAATAAACGATAAAAGTGACGGATTTTTGTGCTTTGTTTAAAGAACTTTTTTCAACCATGCCATGTAAAAATAACAACGGCGGTAAAATAAGGTCAAAGGCTTCATAATTGAATTAATTGTAGCATATAAACCTCGACATCATCTGCACAAACAACTGTTGTTGCTTACATATTTATTCTCCTCGTGTACACTGAAAAAAAAAACTTAAAAAAATTATGAAGACACAAGTTTTTGCATACCATTAAAAAGTACTTTAAACATTATTTTGTTTCTTCTTGCTATAAGATTTTACCACACCTTAGAACATCTTTCTGAAGCAGTTTTTTTTATATTAAAGGTTTTAATGAACTTTTTATTTTACTCAAAAATTTTTAAGATATTTTGTTCGTCAAAGAAATTTTCCATTTAAAATGTATTTGTCTGAAGTGAACTTTTGTAAACAATATATATGATAAAAAATCGTTTATCAATTCCTTCGAGGCAATTTCATCGAAATCTTCATATTTTCATCACAAAACAAAATTGTCAATATCTTTAATCTAAAATCGGTGAAATGGCATCAGTGACCTTCCGTGCCGAAGATCCTAAGTTTAATCCCAGGCCATGTCTAGGTATTCAAGGATATACCATCTGGATGACTTCATTACGGTATTTTGCGCACACGAATTGTGACTAGGTACATTGCAGGGTACATAAGGTCTTATGACGGACTCGTGTTTTTGCAATGTGCAGAGTTTGGAAGTGGTTCGGATCCCACTATAAAGTGTAGGTCTAAAGGGTGTGGTACAATAGATTCTTTTCTAATTTGAATCGCAGTGCCTCCAGCTGAAAGGCTCGGCCTTTCACACATTTTTATTATTATTATTACTTAATATTAGTTGTTTAAGAAGAAAACAGGCAACTTCAATTAGTTCTAGTCATCAAATTCATTTCAACATTTCAAATTGAATCATGAAATTTTCGTCATATGCAAATTGTTTAAACTTAGTAGCATGCAATCTCATTGAATAAATGAAGTTTTCACCCCATTCAAATGATAAAAATCCTTTCAATTTTCAACAAATTTGGATGTTTTATAACAAAAGTTTTATGAATGCAAAATCTTCATTGTTCAATTGTGAATGCAAAATAAACACATCAAGAATTTGAACAGAGAAACTTTTTTTTCCCTTATAACACCTACAAATTTTGAATATAATATTTTCCTTTCTCCATCCAATTCACACTTGAAATTGTATGAGATCCTTTCTGTTTGCTTATAATATGTTTATGTCTTCCTATACATAAACTTCATGTTCATTCTCTTTGTCATGTCAGAAAAGAAGTCTCTCATCCCCAACATTCACTCAAATCAACTTCAATTCATTTTAGTCGTCCATTTAAAAGCCTGTTCCGTATGAGCATATAAATACGGTTTGAACTGCAAGTGAAATAAAAATAACAACAAGTAAGAAATTAATAATTTATGAGAATACATTGATTGTAGCTTGATAATGGAGATACAAATATGTATACTTTTCATTTATAAATAATTTATTTTTTGAGACAGTGTTGAACATTTTAATAAATTTATGCTTATCGCGCATTTCGCAAAAAAATAATCGTTATTGTTTTCTTAAATTTATAATCGTTAAATTCTGTTTTTTAAAAAATATATTTTTAATATTAATTATTAAGCCAAGAGGACAAAAATATTATCCAAGGTTTTCGAAAATCGAGTTTTTATCATAATATTCATTCGCATCTCTCACTTGATGTTATTTCTACTTCATACACTTTACACACATATCAAGTTGTAGATTTACATACAAAAGGGATAGAATGATAAAAAGGAGGAGAAAAGATTCATAACATTTAAAAAAATATACTTTAAAAACACAAGAAACATGTATGTGGCATTCTTTCAATTGCTCTTTATGCTTCCTCGTTTTGTATTGCTGCTGCTGGATGTTTTTGTTGTTGTTAAAGCTTTTGTTGCTGATACTGTTTAAAGAATGGAAAACACAAGCAATTTAATAAAAGAGCAAAAAAAAGAAGTGATGAGAGAAATGCTTGTGAAAACCATTTATGTATGTAGATGATGCCTTTTTCATCACCGAAAAAGAGAACGAAAAATAAATAACATTTTCATAAAATAAATAAAAAAGGCAAAACGAAATTCATGAAAAGTTAAAGGAAGTAAAACAAGAAGCAACAAAAGATTTGATAAAGAACTGAAAATTTGCTGAATTTACATGAAAACAAAATCAAAATTGCTTTCATGTTTTTACTGCAAATCAGGTATGTAAAGTTGCTACTATTTCTCATGTTTTCAAGCTACGTCTCATGCTGCTTTGTTGACGAATTTAAAATAACAACAACAAGTAGGAATAACTTATTCCATATAAACCATTAAAAAATGAACCGTTTGCAAGCATATTTAATTTAAAGAAAATTGCAAAAATATATATTTTTTTCTTCTTCAAAATTAAAAACTAGTTCAGTTGTGGTCTTTTGTGACCGACAAAAGTGTAGTTGCCGTGCACAAAATTTGAAAAGAAAAGAAAATAAAAAATGAATCGTTGATATTTTTTCGCTTTTAAATATTTGAAATGTATCTTATCAAATTTATGTTTAAAAGTTCAAGAAGCAACTTTAATCAAACGCAGCTTGATGCGTTGCAATCATTGATTGATTTTTTACTTATAGACGATTGTGATTTTGCAATTTTGTACAATTGAATTACCCAGGGTATATCAATGCAAAGGACCTATCCACAATTTTTTAGTCGCGAATCACACAAACTGAGTTGCTTCCAAATCTGACTAGACATACCCTGGTATCGAACCATGGTCGTTTGGATTGGTTGACCAACACTCTTATCCAAAATTTTAAAAAATAACGCCAAAAAATGAAAATTAATATAAATTTTTCATTAGTGTAAAAGCCTCGACTTGTGATCTTCAATGAATTTATAACCACATGCGGCCATACATTTAATACAAAAATATTTTCTAAAAATGTTGAACTAAAACCAATTTGCTTATACGCATTTACATTAAAATATTACATGCAATTACGCACAAATATAAATTACTAGCACTCAACCTGTAACTATCAAAGCACCGCGAGAACATTGATGTGAGAAAAGCGTGACACAATTAAAATTAAAAATCCAAGTAATATTCAGCAGAAGGAGAAATATTACTTTAACAAGTCGAATAATAAATTATAATCTCATGCTGTAATGAATAATAATAAGAAGAGGATGATAGTAGGTAAAAAATTTCTGATGTTCGTCGTGAAATTCTCATGTTGATTAAACAGCCATTTACGGCTATTTACAACTGTACACTCATGAAGTATGTGTAAAATGAAATAAAAGGAGAAAAAGTATAAGTTAAAAGTCATAAAAACCTATCAATGTGCTCATGAGCAATGTTTAAATAATAATATTGATATACACTGTGTGGTGCGGTAATTTAAAATCTACCTGGGATGTCTTGAGTTCACTGTATTTATATTGAAGAGAATATCGTATTATAATCTAAAGAGTGGTTGCCGTCTTAGTAATATAATATCGAACGTTGAAACATGAAGAGCTGAAGAGTTGAGTATCTAAGCGAAAATACGAAAAAAACAGAGAAGAGAAAAGCGAACGAGAAGCATAAAGTAAATCAAGCAACAGCAAAATAAAATTAAAGTATCGAACGTAAAGGAATGGAGTACAGTGTATGATAGCTTTTTACGATATTAGGTATCACCTTCAGTCTAAGCGTAGTTTCGCAAAGGAATTGGAATTTATATGCACCAACAATATCTGATTACTTATCATCATCATCAATCATTGCATTTGCTTCGGAATTCTTTATATTTTCTCTCTGCACTCTCACTTGATCAATGAGATTTTTATTAGATGAATGAACATTGGTATGTGATAAAGTTTTTTGACATTTATCTACTGCTTGTTCAGTGATTTTGTAATTTACACAGACTATAGTTCAATTGGTTTTGAAAAACATCTTCGAATGGTGTTAAGTAAATGTTAAAAACTTAAATTATGTTATTAACTGAAATTACAAATATTATTAATGTTATTAATAATTAAATCACTCACCAAAATCTATGTACGTCCAATATTGCAGTTTAACATTCCAGCATAAGAAAAAACGAATTTAACATAAATGAAGTAAATTGAACAATGCTCCTCAAAAAGAACGCAAAAAAAAGTATAAGGGAAAAATTTCTAAAGGAGTCGACTGGACGTAACAATGCTATAGTGTACAGTCAAAAAGTTTATGCAAAAAGAAAATAACGAAGAACACCCAAAACACACAATTTATAATTTCTTAGGTCTTCTTTTGTGTTGTTTCCTTCCTTCATTGCACAGTTCCCTTCTATCAAAATATACACATCGACAATGATGTTGCTTAAATTCAACTTTCGCTCATTGACAGTTATAAGACGCGCGAAATAAACAAAATAAATCATTCTGAAATAAAAAATAGTATAGTTACTACGTACATAAGACGATGAAAATAAAATTAAAGGCTTTAAATTAAAAATGCATGGGAATTCTTACAGAATTATAAAGTAGAAGCATCAAGCCACCATTTCAACAATTCCTACTCAAGTGTAAGATTAGGATCAATTGTGTGTGTCCTCGGTGACCAAAAACACACATGCGATGCACATATAAAATGCTAACCGAGAAATGAAAAAGAAATTAAAATGAAATCGATTTGAAAAGGCGAAAACCTCGTCGTTCTCATTATAAACTCTCTTTGCTCTGCTCTTTTTTGTCGATATTTAATTGCCTACACGGCCAGAAATGGCAAAGCCGAAAACCAAAAATAATAATAATAAAAAATTGTGGTAGAAAAAATGCAAAAAGATGTGCACACACAAAGCAGTTTCTTCGGTGCTTATTTTTATGCATAAATAAATATCATTTCAAGATCGGTCGCATTTCTCGTTACAATTTTTAAACAGAAATGTAAAGGAAAATAAAAGAATGAAATTCTGAAGCTCATTTAATAGCACAGCAGCAATACAGAAAAATTTTAACGAGTAAAGAAGAATTTTATGCATTTTTTTTGCTGTTATTTCTTACTGATGTTGTTTTGTTGTGTGATGTTAATGTAAGGTCATACTTTGTATACTATGATAATGATTATGACGATGTACAGTGCATTTAAATAATTTTCTTTGCAATTAATTATTAACACGCTAAATGTTTTATTATTCAAAATAAAAGAAGTACGTTGGCTTTATTTTAAAGTATGTACAGGTATGTCTGGTTAATGTAAACTTGCACAACTGCTGCAACAACATAAAGTAATTATCATATTATTATGTTTATGCTTTAGTAATTAAGCTGGGGAGTTATCTTTAAAGAGTTTCAATAAAATAATATCAGCAGCGAATTTTGTTAAATGCTTATTGTTATGAATTTATTAATTTAAATGCTTTCCTAGTTCTTTTTATTTATTTTTAAAAAAGCATTTATGCATGTTTTGTAAAACATAAAGATCTTGTTTAAATAAATGTTCAGTAGAATTAAGAATGCACAATTGTAAAAACGTTAATTTTTGCAACATTTTGGTTTATAAACTAAAATGTTTTTAAGTGTTAAAAACGATTTCATAGAATTCGTCTAATTAAAAAAGTCTTACTTGATAGTCATTTGTTAACAGAACACCTCAGAAAAATTTTTTGGAGTGTTTTCAAAACTTGATGTTCAACATGGTCTGATACATGATTCATGCGAAATAATTTTTTTTGAATAATTTCTTGAGAAATAATTGTTTTTAAAGCGTTTTTTATCATGTCTTAAAACTTTGCCTTTTTTCATCTTGAAATTTTTTTTTTTAAATTTAACTCGATGTAAATCGCAATTTTTAATTCATTGGAATGGTTGAAATATGATTTGCATCTTTAAACAGAATTATATGAAAAAAGTCAGTGATCATCTTGAAGAAACAAATATTTAAATTCCTTTTTCATTCCTTCTAATGACTTAATTGATAAACTTCTACCCGTTTCAAACGAAATTAAATTTAAACGAAAATATTAAAATGCTAATAAGGCCATGTTTCAGATTTGATTCAAAAGATTTTATTTGAAACTTTAAGTGTGAAGAAATACAAAAAATAAACTCGTCTACTAATGGCGAAATAAAGACATTAGCATGGATATTTAAAAACTACGGTTATATTTATGGTTTACCAAAAATTTAAAAATGCCATTAAAATAGTTTCACAAAATTTTATTCGTTTTCGATGGCTTCATTGCTTTCATTTTTTGTGTTCTGATCAGTTCATAACAACTGGTTTGGTAATAATGGGAATCTACTTTCACAGTCTTTACATAATTCAGTTTTAATAAAATTTGAGAATTTAAACTTATTAAAATAAAACTAAAAACTATTGTTTATAAGATAAAGGCATGCATCAATTAAGGAACAAAGAGAAAAAAAATTTTTTTTCATAGAATTTATTTACCGTGCATTACGCAAAGCCGTTTCACAACAAACTGAACACATGAACACATTTCTATTGCAAAACTTTTTATAAATTTCTTTCCCTTCCCATAGTGTATTTGGATATGTGGATATGCATTCGAAGCAAGTACAGTACGAGAAGAGCAAACTTTTGTGTATTTATTTATTCAGATATCGTTGCATATTATTCAATAAATGTAGCTATGTATAAAACACACATTAAATTGCCAGAGAAGAATTTACATTTGGCTGGACAATGAGAGGTAACGAAAAGGAAAAAAGAATTTTCATTATGCATCATTTCATGTTCATGGGAACTTGCCTTTTTGATTTTCTTTTATTGTGGATTTTTTTCCTCGTTTTTCTATACTAGAACTATTCCATTTTTGCTTTTACATGTGCATATTCTTGTTCGAAACTTTATCATCAATTTTTTTTTTGTGGGAACAGCAAAAATGTTGTGAAACGACGACAACCGACGCGAGGATAGATTATAAAATATTCATACACACAATTTCAATTCTTTGAATTAATTTTTTTTTTCAATAAGAGCAAACAAAAATGGTTAAAATGATTGTGCTGACTTAACTTATGGAATGTTGCATACGTTTGCTAATTGCCTTTACGTGAGGAGAAATTTATTCTTGATGCTGTGATTTTGCACAGCTAAAATTGTTTACTGGTTTTTCCACTATTGTTTGCACTAGAAATTCCGCACATCTTAATGCTGCATAATATATTAATATGGGTGGGTGGCCATAATGAATAAATAAATAAAATTAAAATGATATAGCGAGGAATTGCAAGAAAATACCTTTTAAGCATCATTTTAATATGTAAACTTCTCTTCAAAGGCAGTTTATTCTTGCAGTGAGGCTTTAATTAAACAATTTAAAAGAAAGAGTAAGACATACGAAATGAGACATACATTCCGAGTATGATAATGACATTGTATAAAATATTGTTATTTTTTCCTTTATTTAACCAAGAATCAATTTGATGAGTAATAAAAGGCATTCAGATGAAAATGGATTTAGAGATTCCAAACTTATTATTTAATGATGTTCTGAATATAAAATGTAAGTTTGAGAAAATTTGCATATTTGAATCATTTTGGTTTTATTCATATGGATTAATACAATTGTAAAAGATTTGCATGCTAATTGATCAAATGGAACCCCTAGAAGTCAACTTTAATTTACTTTTGCTTGTGTCCATCAAGTAGAACGGTGACCTAACGAGTTGAATGATGTACTATATATGGGTTTTTTGTGCTATTTTGTGAAAGCAGAAAAACAACCTCTTTAAATTTTGTGAAGATTCCAGGTCCGAGATATGAGCATTTGAAAACGGAACTAGGTCCGATTTTTCACATTCTTACTTTTTCAACTTTATCTCAAGCAAGACTAAACGAAAATTGTTGAAACTTTGCCTGTTTTATGTGCAATTGACCCTTAATCAAATAAATTTAACAAAAATATTTTATGTCAAATAGTTGTAAAGATATAGCCATTTTGCGTTCCAGCCTAGTGCAAAACTAGCTTTTTTGTTTTTACATTTTCAACTGTAAATCCGGTAAATTTTGATAAAGAGTGTTTAAGCTTAGCCAGTAATTTTTGCAATTGACCCTTAATCAAATTAACTTCACAAAAATATTTTAGGTTCCATAGCTGTAAAGATATGGCAATTTTATGATTCAACCTAAGGCAAAATTAGCTACAATTTTACATTTTTGACTGTAAATCCGGTAAATTTTGATAAAGAGTGTTTGAACTTGGCCAGTAATTTGTGCAATTGACCCTTAATCAAATAAACTTCACCAAAATATTTTAGGTTCCATAGCTGTAAAGATATGGCAATTGTACGATGCAACCTACTACAAAATTAGCTAATACAAGCATAGTAGAATCGCCATATCTTTACAACTATAGAACCTAAAATATTTTTGTTAAGTTTATTTGATTAAGGTACTATTGCACAAATTACTGGCCAAGTTTATACACTCTTTATCAATACTTATGCGATTTACAGTCAAAAATGAAAAATTGTAGCTAATTTTGCCTTAGGTTGAATCGTAAAATTGCCATATCTTTACAGCTATGGAACCTAAAATATTTTTGTTAAGTTTATTTGATTAAGGGTCAATTGCACAAATTACTGGCCAAGTTTATACACTCTTTATCAAAACTTATACGATTTACAGTCAAAAATGTAAAATTGTAGTTAATTTTGCCTTAGGTTGAATCGTAAAATTGCCATATCTTTACAGCTATGGAACCTTAAAATATTTTTGTTAAGTTTATTTGATTAAGGGTCAATTGCACAAATTACTGGCTAACTTTAAACACTCTTTATCAAAATTTACCGGATTTACAGTTGAAAATGTAAAAACAAAAAAGCTAGTTTTGCACTAGGCTGGAACGCAAAATGGTTATATCTTTACAACTATATGACATAAAATTTTTTTGTTAAATTTATTTGATTGAGGAACACTTGCACAAATTACTGGCCAAGTTTATACACTCTTTATCAAAACTTATACGATTTACAGTCAAAAATGTAAAATTGTAGTTAATTTTGCCTTAGGTTGAATCGTAAAATTGCCATATCTTTACAGCTATGGAACCTTAAAATATTTTTGTTAAGTTTATTTGATTAAGGGTCAATTGCACAAATTACTGGCTAAGTTTAAACACTCTTTATCAAAATTTACCGGATTTACAGTTGAAAATGTAAAAACAAAAAAGCTAGTTTTGCACTAGGCTGGAACGCAAAATGGTTTTATCTTTACAACTATATGACATAAAATTTTTTTGTTAAATTTATTTGATTGAGGAACACTTGCACAAATTACTGGCCAAGTTTGATCACTCTTTATCAAGATTTACCTGATTTACAGTAAAAAATATAAAAAAATAGCTAATTTAGCACTAGGTTGCATTTTAGAATCGCCATATCTTTACAACTATGGAACCTAAAATATTTTTGTTAAATTTATTTGATTAAGGGTCAATTGCACATAAAACAGGCAAAGTTTCAACAATTTTCGTTTAGTCTTGCTTGAGATAAAGTTGAAAAAGTAAGAATGTGAAAAATCGGACCTAGTTCCGTTTTCAAATGCTCATATCTCGGACCTGGAATCTTCACAAAATTGAAAGAGGTTGTTTTTCTGCTTTCACAAAATAGCACAAAAAACCCATATATAGTACATCACTCAACTCGTTAGGTCACCGTTCTACTTGATGGACACCTTTTGCTTTACCAAGAATATAAATTAAACATTGCGATATTATAAACACACATGAGATGTAAAATGTGAAAATGAATCACAAGGGAAGAGCAAAAAGAAAGATTTTTGCTTTAAAATTGCGGTTTTGGATCACACATGGCGATGAATATTCTTTATAATGTTGCTATTCAGTGCTTTTTATTATTTATTTTATCTTCTTTTTTCGATGAATTATTTTTGCCTCGAATGTGCACATATTCATTCGTCTCTTCTTCCCTTCCTCTTCATTCGGTTCAATTTCTTTTGCTGATGATATGAAAACGCAGAAAATATTACAAAATCTATAAAAGAAAAGAAAGGAATTTATGACAAAGCTATATAAATTGCGATATACATAATCTCATAAAATAATAAAAACTTACTCAATTTAATTGTAATCATCTATTATGAAATAAAAAGAAATAAATTATTAAAATGAAATGAATGCATTATGTAATTGAAATAATCATCAGAATGCACTTCTCTGTGTGTATATATATACACAGTATGAAACGTAAGAATAATGCAAATAAAGGAAATATGAAAAGGAAGAAGAAAAAGTACTCTTAAAAATATTTGCATGATGAATTTATTTAATAATATAGAAAATTAAGTAGGTATTTAATAATTTAGTTCAAAAAGAGATAGGGGTTTTCAAAAGTAATTTCAAAAATGCATATTAATCAATTAAACTCCCTCAAAAATAGCACATTTTGCAAAATTTTAATCGTTTCAGTTCAGTTTTATCTGTCTTCTCTATCTTTCATCCTCTTCTTATTCGAAATTCACTTCCACTTCGTCTTCATCGTGTATCTTCTGCGACCGTATAGGTAATTGTGATATAAATCATTTACAATGCTCGTTTGCAAGAAATACGTCTTTTTCCTTTTTACTACGTTTTTCTTAACTTGCTTTCTTGTTTGTTTGTTTGTTTGTTTGTTTGTTTGTTTGCAAAAAATTTCAAATCTTGCGATCAATTTTTCGACCACTTCTACTGCTCCAATCGAGCTCAAATTTTTAATGCACATGTATTCCCGGTGACAATACAATATTTTAACACTTTGGAAACACAAAAATGCTTAATTATAGTACAATTTATGTAAAACTTTTTTATATGGGAAAAAATCCAATGTCAATGATAAAAAATTTTGATTTGTATTAAATATTATACTTGTGATGCTCTAAAGTCATTTATATGATTCATTATAGTTTAATTAATATTACTAATTATTAATTATACCATAAATTTGAGCAGCTAAAGATATTCTGGTAAGACAAAAAAATTGACATGTAATTTTTTCATGAATATTCGTAAGTTAAAATTTGAATTTTCAAAAAAACCGTTAAGCACAAGTCCGTTACGAATTAACCCGTTAATTACGGAATTTTTTTTGGACATTAGAGTGTATTTATTTGATGGATTGCAGTATAAAAATAAGTTTGACGAAGAGTTTGGCTCAATTTAATGAACAGATTTAATAAAATTAACAAAATTCGTCCGTAACATATATGTTACGCTAGGATTTTGCAAGCAAAAATTTTTTTCTTCCAAAAAATTTAATTCCTTTGTTTCTCCTTTTTCTTTAGCATATGTGAATAATAGCATAATTTATTATTAGTTTTATGCTGTTTTACTTCAAAAGAGGTCAAATTTGAATACTGTAATGCACCGATTAACGAAAAAACCTTAATTTATTTACGCTTTTATTTTATGTCATATCTTTCAAATGAATCATTTCTCAGCATTTGGACCTCACTTAGCTCCTTATATACACTCTATTTTATAAACTAATGCACTATGAATCACTCAAAATTACTCTAAATAATAAAAAAATCAATTTCAAATTTTCTCTTAATTTTTTGATGGTAATTTTTTCAAACATAAAAAAATCCTCTTTAAAGCACTCATTCTAATATTTTTTCCACTGAATCACTTATTTTTATCATAATTAATCAGTACACTTAATGATTTGACTTAATTCATAGCCAAATTAATTTAGTTAATTAAATTATATTTTAAATCCTAAACATTAAAATACTTGCAAAAAACTAGCGTTACACATATGTAACGGGCAATTTATATCAGATTTTCCTAGCGTTACATATATGTTACATTTACTATCGTCACAAAGTTAATGTATTTAACTATTCTTTTCCTTTATTAATGAGTTTTTAACTATAAGTATAGATGATTTACTTTATAAATCTGTCCAGTTCTGATCAAAAATGTGACAGAAAATGTCAAAATTTTGAGTTTCAAAATTACTAAAATTTCCATGTAAGAGAAAAGTTTAATTAATTTCTCCAATTTACATAAATTAGAAGCATAAAGTATTAGGGAAGGTACTTGATCTAGCTTTAAATGTAAATCATTAATCAGATTCAATGTAAAATCAATTACTGCAGAGAATTTTAAGAAAAAGTTGGCGTAACATATATGTTACGCTAGTAAAGAACGGGTTAATGCAAAATAACTATTAATATACGATGTGCATTTAGCACACATAGTTTGAGCATAAATTTATGCTGTTTTAAATGTATTGCATTATTTATAACACTTCACCAACTTAATTAAATTGACTTTTCTTTTTATTAACGGTTTGACGTATTTTTGCATAACATATAAATGATATTCATTGAATTTAAATTTGAAAATCCGTTATAAATACGTTACATATGTGATTTGCATCTTTATGTTAAGAATCCACACGTTATGAAGTAGAAATGGTACAGATAAACACAAAATCTTTACGAGTGATTTTTAATGTACTTTACTAATGAATGCTTTAAAAAAATTAAATTTTATAAAACGAATGAAAAATTTTGAAAGTCGTTACTAATTTCCCATTGAAAACTGGTAATTTATAAACAGTTGAACGCAACGAAGTGAAGTTCAACACACCTGTAACCTATAAACCTACTGTAATCTATAAACAGTTGAACGTAACGAAGTGCAACGAAGTGAAGTTCAACACACCTGTAACCTATAAACCTAATGTAATCTATAAACAGTTGAACGTAACGAAGTGCAACGAAGTGAAGTTCAACACACCTGTAACCTATAAACCTACTGTGATCTATAAACAGTTGAACGTAACGAAGTGCAACGAAGTGAAGTTCAACACACCTGTAACCTATAAACCTACTCTAATCTATAAACAGTTGAACGTAACGAAGTGCAACGAAATGGAGTTCAACACACCTGTAATCTATAAACCTACTGTAATCTATAAACAGTTGAACGTAACGAAGTGCAACGAAGTGAAGTTCAACACACCTGTAACCTATAAACCTACTGTAATCTATAAACAGTTGAACGTAACGAAGTGCAGCGAAGTGAAGTTCAACACACCTGTAACCTATAAACCTAATGTAATCTATAAACAGTTGAACGTAACGAAGTGCAACGAAGTGAAGTTCAACACACCTGTAACCTATAAACCTACTGTGATCTATAAACAGTTGAACGTAACGAAGTGCAACGAAGTGAAGTTCAACACACCTGTAACCTATAAACCTACTCTAATCTATAAACAGTTGAACGTAACGAAGTGCAACGAAGTGGAGTTCAACACACCTGTAACCTATGAACCTACTGTAATCTATAAACAGTTGAACGTAACGAAGTGCAACGAAGTGAAGTTCAACACACCTGTAACCTATAAACCTACTGTGATCTATAAACAGTTGAACGTAACGAAGTGCAACGAAGTGAAGTTCAACACACCTGTAACCTATAAACCTACTCTAATCTATAAACAGTTGAACGTAACGAAGTGCAACGAAGTGGAGTTCAACACACCTGTAACCTATGAACCTACTGTAATCTATAAACAGTTGAACGTAACGAAGTGCAACGAAGTGAAGTTCAACACACCTGTAATCTATAAACCTACTGTAATCTATAAACAGTTGAACGTAACGAAGTGCAACGAAGTGAAGTTCAACACACCTGTAACCTATAAACCTACTGTAATCTATAAACAGTTGAACGTAACGAAGTGCAGTGAAGTGAAGTTCAACACACCTGTAACCTATAAACCTAATGTAATCTATAAACAGTTGAACGTAACGAAGTGCAACGAAGTGAAGTTCAACACACCTGTAACCTATAAACCTACTGTGATCTATAAACAGTTGAACGTAACGAAGTGCAACGAAGTGAAGTTCAACACACCTGTAACCTATAAACCTACTCTAATCTATAAACAGTTGAACGTAACGAAGTGCAACGAAGTGGAGTTCAACACACCAGTAACCTATGAACCTACTGTAATCTATAAACAGTTGAACGTAACGAAGTGCAACGAAGTGAAGTTCAACACACCTGTAACCTATAAATCTACTGTGATCTATAAACAGTTGAACGTAACGAAGTGCAACGAAGTGAAGTTCAACACACCTGTAACCTATAAACCTACTGTAATCTATAAACAGTTGAACGTAACGAAGTGCAACGAAGTGAAGTTCAACACACCTGTAACCTATAAACCTACTGTGATCTATAAACAGTTGAACGTAACGAAGTGCAACGAAGTGGAGTTCAACACACCTGTAACCTATAAACCCCCTATAATCTTTATTTCTCTATTTCATTAGAATAAGACTAAAAAGTAGAAAATAAAATACTTTATAAAAAAAAACTTTTTAAAAAACTACGTTTTTCGCGTAGACTAAAAAGTAGAAAATAACTTTTATTCTTGGTTGTAAAGAATTTGGTTTTAAATTTTCAGATTATATTTAATAAATTTTTATATCCTAGTCAATATTGTTCACAAAGTTTCGAATAAGTGCACTTTGATCTTATCGTATAACTCAACAACTTAAAAACGTGGGCGCATTATAAGAGGAGAAATAAGTTTATGTGAAATCAATACTTTATGATAAACTTAAATTAATGCGCCCACGTTTTTAAGTTGTTGAGTTATACGATAAGATCAAAGTGCACTTATTCGAAACTTTGTGAACAATATTGACTGGGATATAAAAATTTATTAAATATAATCTGAAAATTTAAAACCAAATTCTTTACAACCAAGAATAAAAGTTATTTTCTACTTTTTAGTCTACGCGAAAAACGTAGTTTTTTAAAAAGTTTTTTTTATAAAGTATTTTTTTTCATCAATTCTCATTTTTTGCTTGCATTTTTTTATTCATTTCTTTTCATTGCAAATAAAAACGTCTCATAACTTTTATTCACATAAAAAAGATGAAAATAAAACGGACGGGAATGAAGTCTTTCATAAAAAAAGTGCATAAAGAAGTAAAAATGGATAATATTTAAAAATTTTGCTTACCTTAACCAAACTTAGTTCTTTTTGTATTTTTATGCCATCACTTAAATCATTATGTAATGATTACAATAATAATAAATAAATAAGAAAGTGTAGAAAAATTCCTGACATGCTAAATGATCTTAAAATTAAAAAAGACAAAATTCAATCGTTAATAATCTGCTTAGTAGAAGTAGCAACAACAGAATTAGATTTAAAATTTATGTCAAAATTATTTATCAACGTTTTAAAAGCACTTTTGAAATTATGTTAAAGCTTCACAAACTTGAACTGTACATACACTTATTGGATTTTGCACGTAAAACAATTAAGGTTCAATTTATTTATTTTACATAAAAACAGCAGCATGTGAATTCAAAGTAGGAATTTTTCTGAATTCATTTCTGTTCTGAATGAATGCATAATTAAACGAGCCACAGTCAACCGGAAAAAAGAAAATTTAAAAAAGCCAATAAATTGAGCAAAAGGTAAAGGCTCACAGGCAGACTGGGTCGAGAGAAAGAAAGATATAAAGATATAATGGTATAACGTTAAAAATTCGGAAATTTATGTTAATTTCCGTGTGTATCCAGAAATGGTAATAAAATTGAGCGAAAGCAAGTGAAAGATGTGGGCAACAAACAAACAAAAAAACAGGATAAAGGCACTAATAAAAGCGTAAATTGAGCCGATTCCCTTTACAGTTTAAATGTGCCAAACATTCATCCTGAGTAGAATCGGATGTAAACAATTGGTATATTTAAGGGCAATCATGCAAAGAACCTATAATTCAAATAAAGTTTCTATTCTTTTTTTTCTTAATTATTGTTTCAATACTGATACGTCAATCGATACCAAGTTTATAGAAAGATGCGATATTGAGAATTAAATTTGTACTTATATGTTAATCTTTGTTTATCATTTTTAAATAATTGACATTTGTCAAAAAGACTGCAAAAATATTGAAAAAGATTCATAATGTTCGACTTCATGCAAAAAAAAAATTCATGCACAATAACAATTAATAATACGTAACATATCAACTTCAATAATTAAAAATTCAATGAATATTTCGTCCGATCATTGTCACATGTAATGCAATCTTTATTTATTCTTTGCTTTATTTTTGTTGCTCTTATTTTAAATATTTTTCATTTTAAATGAATTTAATACTTGTGTTTTCTTAAAAACGGGGAGAATCAAGAATGAAAAATGAGACACAAACCTGCACCTTAACATTGCCGAATTCGGAGTGATCTTAAATTCTTTTTCAATGTTCTTGCATATGAAGCACAAACACACACACGCTTAACATATTGGGCGACATTATCAGGTTACAGTCACTTAATGAATTGCAATTTATAATCACGAAAAGTCGTTTTATTTTTATTTATTTGAACATTCACATTTTTATTTCATTCCAAACAAAGCTGTTCTGATTTTGTGCTTACCTTTACAGCACAATTAAAGCAGTTTTAAAAAAGTTGAAATGAAAAAGGAATGAGCAATGAGCAGCAAAAAAATAAGATGGTATTTTATATATGAATATGTTTACTGTAAAATTTATTGATTTCGTCAGAAGGACAAAAGCTTGATTAAAAAGAAGCGATATACATTGAAATTCAATACATTAATAGGTTCTGACTTCCACGTTGAAATCATTTGTGTATCAAAAAATTAAAATAATTCAAACTTTTTTTTACATTTTTTAATGGCAGATAGATACGTATTAGCTCATCAAAATTCTTTTCAAGTTAATAAAGTCTCTTTGTGTCTTGTCGTATTTTTTGCAGCAGCAATACTCATCAGATGATGATAACAACTTAAGAAATGGAAATAAAAAAATAAAAAAAGCTGATTTTTTTTTCAAACAGACGACGATGAAAGAAAAAAATTAAAACGGAATGAAATTTATGTTTTTTGATGTGGAAAAAATTTCTTTTTGATCTGAATAGTAAATTTATATAAATTTATTGAAATTGATTTTTTGATTCTTTTCAGTTCTCCCTTCTTCTCTTTTTTCATTTGGTTCCTCTCTCGTGTAGTTTTTAATATATTATTTATACATCAATTCAATAATATCATACCTGATATTATATGTTTTTATTAAGTAAGAAAAATCATCAAAAAACATTTAAAAGAATAAAGTTTATTCAAATATTTTTCAGCCGTATGTCCAGACCTCAATTGAAATTTCAGAAAAATTTTATTCAGCATCATCAATTTTCTGTTGAGAGGGAGAGGCGATGAAAAGAAAGAAAATCATTTAAAATAAAACAAACTTCAAAGAGTTATCATTATTGCAACATCACAAACCAAAAATGCATAAAAGATTTTTATAACTGTATGCTGCATTTGAAAACAAAAAAAAACTAAGAGAAAAACTTAAAAATCGTTTTCAATTTAAAACAAAAATATTAACGATAATTATTATTACTTCAAACAGACACGTTTCCCTTTCAGCTCTTTCTTTCTTATTTGTATTAAGCAATTCTCTTTTTTTTCGATGCAATTTTATTTAATGTCTTGTTTTTTTTTTGGAAGTAAAGAACATTTCTTCATTTTTCCACTATAGTCATTAAATTCATTTCATGATTAAAACAGGAGGATGAATCATTATTTAAAAACATTTTTGGTTTTCATTAGTCAGAATCAATTTATTTCTAAAATTAGAATATAATTATTTTATATCTCTTGTTTGACACTTACTGACGAAAATTGTGGAATTGAAAAATCAAAAACCGGAAAGAACAAAGAAAAATTAGATAAGACAAAATTATTTTAAAAACTTTTTACTGGTGTAAACCCAATATATTATTAGTTTTCTCAAACTAGAGAATTATAAATTTTTCTATAGTTTCGGTCTTGTCCAGTTGTGTCACAAATTTATTTTGAATATTTTTAATTTGAATTGCAACTACTCGCTGGATGTTATTGCATCAATAAAATGAACATTTATAGTTTTATGAACACCAATTCAGATAAAAAGGCTGCTTTTTTGCGATGATAAGGTTGTGGCTCACTTTCTTAGTTACTAAATAATAACAACGAGGAGAAGAAAGAAAAAAAAGATTTCACCTTTACCAGTTCAAGTATATGTAATTTCCCGAGTGGACAAAGTACTAGTTAAAAGCTTGCCATTGACTTGCCTTTTCACGGCGAGTAAGTATTCATTGACGTGTCTTTGCAACTAGACTTAGGGACGACTAATGACATATTTTGCGCTTTCCATTTAACTGGACATAGGAATTGCAAATATGTCTAGTTAATGTCCAGTTACAAAAAAATCGAAATAAAATAAATAACACGTGTCTTTTTCTCCATATTTTTTTCTTTTGTAAAATTTTATTACTGTATTAGTGTAATTATTTAATTAAAGTACACTATCACTTATGAAAAATCTCTAGTAAAAATTGAGTCTCGAACACTTGCGCGTGAAACAATTATATTTACTTAAAAGTTTCATACAAATTTTGGTAGACCTTATATAAGTGATTTCTGTAAGCGCTTGTGAAGTATATGGTCAAAAAAGTAAGGAAAATTATTTTTGAGTTTCGAACACTTGATTGATTAGCATAAATGTCCAGTTAAAGTCTAGTTAACGTATAGTTCTCTATGTCGTATATATTTTGACAAGTTAAAAGACTGTTAAATGATTGTCCAATAATGGACTTTAACTGGCTGTGTCCACCCGGGTTTAGTTTGAACAAGAAACTCAAATCCAGAAAGAATTTATTCAATGTGATATGATAATAACGTATTCAAGGCATTAATGAAGAAATCATCATTTTATACCTTCCTCTCAATCTCTCTTCGCTGTTGTATTTTTCGTTTTTTTTTTTAATTTCATTAGTTTTCATTTTTTGTACATATGTAGCAATATAAAGAAGAGGAAAGACTGAGATATCTTTTCGGAATTCTCAAAGCAGAAGCAAGTATAAGTTTGTGGCGGGAAGTATATAGAGAAAATATGTTAAAATTGATCGAACATGCTTGAAGCTGCAAGCAGCAGCAACTTAAAGAGAATGATGAGAAAGATGAATGTGAACTAATAATAATCGAAAAAAGAAACCAAAAGGAAAACTACAAAGAAGAAAGAAGAAAAAAAGACGTGAATATAAATTAACTCTAATAATAATGTGAAACTTTTTTATTCATCATCATCAAATATTTAAATTTTTTCATCTTAATATTATTTCCCTTAATAATAAAAACTATATTTGAAGATTGCGAAGCTTCATCGGTCAGAAATGAATTGTATTAGAATTTATATAAATACAAGGCAGAAAACTGCTGAAATGTATTAATGTCAAAAGTTCAAACCGATTTCACAAAGAAAGATTTTAAATTGAAAATTATTCACAGACAGAGAGATCAGCAGCTCCATTTATGGGATGGTATAAAGCATAGTTCCTTCATTACAATTTCGTGACACTGTTACGAAACTTTCAATTTCATTTTTTTCTATTTACATTGTTTTTTAATTTTGCATCCATTCAAATCAATTTTCAATGATCTTTGCTTAATTGAGAAGTCAAACTGCAGTCAAATTGCAATATTTGCATTATGTTTCATATAATTTTATGTAACAATATAATTTTGTAATTGTCTATATCTCTATTTAATTTTTCAATCAAATTATTCATTCACCTCTACGCTTTTGCTATTTCTTAGCCTATGCGGTGACTTAATAATTTTCTCTTAAAGCCAACACGTTTGTTTTATGAAAAAAGTTGAAATGTTATTTTACATGAGCTGCTGAAGTTATTAAGGCAATCAAGGGGTTTGACATCATACGACTATTTTATTAATGCTTGTTAGTTCCACTTTTTCTTGTGATGAAGGCTTTTCAATGCAAGATAAGATTTAAATTAACAGATCATCAAGTTTGATATTAATCATGACTTGAATTACATGTGATTATGTATATCAAAAATATTGATCACTTAATTAACAGTTCATTTATAAGTTACCATTCCTTCAATGCTAATCCATATTCTCCTACAAATAATAAAAGCTGTTTTAATTGAAATAAAACTTAATAGATTTTAACTCTTTTTACACATTCACCTAGTTGGTAAGACAGTTTTATTTTATTTTTCATGAGCATAAAAAGGTCTTGTTAATATTCTCACAGTATAGACCTCCTCAATCATAGACAGTAGAAACTTAAACTTTCACTTTTAAATTCACTAATATGCGAAATGCAATAAAATTTAAAATGTAGTTGTGGTCTTGTTTACAGTCTCCTGCTATTATTAAAATTCTTTCTTCTTGCTTTATCCATTTTTATTATGATGTCTATTGAGTCATAAATAAATTTGAATTGAAATCTCATTCAATGGTCGTTGTTAATATAATAAAGACACGAACGTATTAAGAGATATTTTAAAATTAATGAAAAACGACATATATGATTTATCATAAAAGTTTAAACTGTTGATAGATTTGTTGTATCAAACAAAAAACTTAATCTTGCATAATCGTCAGAAAACTTTTTTTTATTGTTATTGTAACATTTTATTCACTTTATCAAGTATATCAAATTTAATTTGCATTTTATTATTGAACTATGTAACATTGTGGTCTTTCATCAAGTTGGTCAAAAAAATTGTTAAAATCGTTTGCAAACTAATAAATTATATATTTTTACCTTACCTGACTGTTGCCAATATAAATATGTGAATGTTCACATCGACACAACTGACTCGACCGTGCCTATAAATTTTAAATAAAGTTATAAAGTTAATTGGCGGTTTCTTTCATTGAATATATATTTTTTTTCTCTTACTCTGTCTCTATGTCTTGATGGGATTGAGATATTAGTTAGGGGAGAAATATTTATAGACTTTGTCACTATTAACAGCTTGTCAAAAGTATTGCTTTTGCATCAAATCTTGCGAATATCTTATTTTTTGTTCAATTTTTTATCTTCTTGATTAACAAATAGAGAAAATAGGCTTGAGGCACTAACATGAGAAGTTTTTTATTTATTTTATCACGATTTGCAATCTTAATTAATTTTACGTCACTCAATCTCTAAAACACTCCCAATGTTCCTATAACTTATGACTGTATTAGTCTCAGTGAAGTATAAAATATGTCCAATACTAAATTGCATAAGAAATTGAAATATCATCAATGTTAATTAATACATCAAATTACTTACATTTTTTTTCTTACTCTTTTCATTTTAGGTTTAAAATAAGCAGTTTTGATATAAAAAATATCAACTACAACTCGAGTTGAGCATTAAAAAATCATAATGAGGAAATAAAAGACAAAAAAAAATTACTGAAAATTTATTTATTAAGAAACAGTCAGTAATTTTTTGTGAATGCTTATCGTCAATTCCAAGAGGTTTTTAATTTTAAAATATAAACAAAATTTCAAAGTTTGTTGAATGATTTGACTGTTAGGAAATGTACTACGAATCTGATTTTGAACTCGAATGTGATGAATGTGGCCCTGGACCACCACCAGTTTTTAACATTCCGCCACCACCACGACCGGATTTTCTACAGAATGAATTAGGTGCATCTACAACATGTTTGGAAAATTCACTCAGTGATTACGATATGTGTGAAGCAATACCGGTAAGTTCTTTCTATTTATTTCATATATTTACAAAAATAGCAACAAATCTGTCGAATCTTTATAAGAGAATTGTTTCCAGCTGATTCGACAAAATCTGAAACATTAAACAAATAATCTTTAAAAAGAACTTTCAATTCATCAACAAAAAAAAACCCCATTTTTTAATCAAAACTAGGCAACAATGTCGTCTTTAAAAATTTATGTCAACTCTATTATCTCATCCAATTCATTTATTTTTTTATCCAATTCATTTATTTTTTATGACAAAGTTCCCTCGAGCAATTGACTGACTTAAAATATTTAAGAAATAATGGTTTGTCATTTGTTTTTTTTTACTCCTAATTACTCTATAAAAGCAACTTTTTTGTGTTTTAAAAACTCGAGATTCACAAATCTTTAATTCGTACTGATTCTCTAGAGTAGATAATCTTCGATTTCGGATTATACACTTAAATTTTTTTTTGGAGACATCTCAAAAGTTATGATAGGTGTGGTATTTTTTATTTCAGTTTATAAAGTGGATTAAGAATGAAAATTCTGTGTACTTCAATTTCTTGTAATTTTCTATAAAGTTCGCATTAGTGGAGATAGAGATTCAAAAATTTTATTTCATTTGAGAACTCTCGCAAGACATCGAGAGATTCTGACTACACACCAAAGTGTCGCGACGCATGGTTTGGAATTCACTGATGTAAAAGATCTTAGAAAACTTTAAGTTAAAATTGAGAACTGACAAACACTCTTTGCTAATATCATGGTTGAAAAATTTATTAAATCATTCATCAATAATTATTTAACTTTAAAGAAGGTTGTAAAATTTAAGTTCTCTGCTATCAAACAAATAAAAATGTAAACATCTTAAAAAACGCTTCTGACATACTTGCTTACTTTAACCATGTTCCCATGTGGAGTTTGATTGATTGATTGATTGATTTTGAAGTAGTCATCTTTGATAGATAATCTTAATGGCTAATGACTTGGTTTAGGGACACAATTTTAAATTTATGGAACTTAAAAAAATTGGTGCTTTAAGTGTTTGTTAAAAAATATTACTGGCTCTGTCATCCGGTTCGTTTAAATTATTTGCTGTAATTTAAGATGACATTCTTTCATCACTGCTCTTCGCCATTAAACCTCTGAGTCAAACACTTCTCTGAGAACAGAAATCATTTCTTTAAACACATCAACAAGATTTTCAGAAGCACTTTAAAGACACATACAAATACATTTTTCAATTACAAAGCATGTTCAATTATAAAATTTATAATAAATATATTTACTGAGCCTTAACGAGTCACTTTCACAAGTCTGAAAATGTCTAAAAAGAAAAATGTTTTTTAACCCTACACATCGTTTACTTCCATCCAAATAGTGCATTTATATTCTATATTCTTGAACTCCTTTACACATCTACAAACATTTTTCTTCTTTATTTTATTTCACTTTCCCTTAAAAGCTCAAATAAATTTTTCACTGAATAAAGAATATATTTTACAATCACTCTCACAAAAAGGGCTCCTCTTTCATGCCACTCTCATTTTTATGCCTTTCAACATCATAAATATGTTAATATTCTATTCAAATTTGATATAAAGAATTTTTTTCTTCATTGAAGCATTTTGCGAATGGATGAATGCATGTTTTTAGCACATAAAAATAAAGATGAAAAAAGGAGGAGAGAAATTTTTAAGACATGCAGAAGAGAGCTTATGTGAAAATGTTTTATGCCTTAACATTTATCCCATTAATGCTATCAGATTTTTCATGAGAAAAGGAATTTTCATGTTATTTTGTTAAAATTATTTTTTACTCTCAAAATTGAATCAAGAAAAGAAGAAGGAAATTTTCTTTAAAGGTTTTGATTTTTTTTTCTCTCAAGGATGCTAAACAAAAATAAAAGCAAAAATGGGAAAGGCACTCGTGGGATGCTTTATACGGGGTTGAAAAAAAATCATAATAGAATTTTCTTTTCTTCACCCATCAGGCCATTATTCATCATTCATTCGTGTGTATGTTTACATCTCCGCCATATTACTACACATTTAATGGTTATTCATATATTTTTTTTTATTCTGCAAACACATTATCATCGAGTATATGTATAATGCTTCATATACATGAGCATCAAGAAAAATTGATGTGAACAAAAAACCAACAGTAAAAGTAATGTGAAGTAATGTATAGAACAAATTGAGAGGGATAAATACAAAAAAACAAAGCCGATTGCGCGCTTTCCTCTCAATTTACATCATTTCCATATTTCTCTTTCTCTTCTGTCTTTTATACTTTTTTTATATTTTATACATGAAAAGAAGGAAAATCTTATATAAACCTGTCATATTTCCTTACATACATGCATGCTTCATCAACACATTATCACACGAGATAATACATTCAATGATGAAAACTCACATGGATTTATTAGAGATATGAAAAGAAATTTGGTTTCATGATCTCACCACATATTATTCACACTTCTGCTTTACATAAAAATTCATTCTTTGTTCCCGGTATGGCAAATATCAACGAGATTTTAGAACCACTAAAATTCATGTGTATGCATACATAATAGATGTAAAAGCACATTATAATAACAAGGCTAAAAGAATGAAATAAAAGGAAAACACAAGATAAAGATGAAAAAAAAATCTCAGCAAAATTACTGGGTATAAGGGGAAACAGCAGTAACATGTAAAGTGATGCAAAGTGGATGTGATGTATGAGGGCTTAGTAATGGCAGAAAAGCATGGGTGAAACGACAAGTATGAATGGCTTTGTTCTCTTCATTGGTGGAAACAAATGAATGAAAAAGTGCATAAAAAATTTATATGGAATTTAATTGAAGGATTTAGAATATGTTCTTACCAGCACCTTTTGTGCTTTAAGAGCATACCAAAGTGGCAACTTCTTCTTAATTGTTTTAAGTGTCTGAAATTACAAGCGCGGAAAAAATAAAATCATTATTTCGATGTATATGCAAAATGCACATGTCGTTATAACTCTTATTAAATGCTTTACCTTCTTGTCCTTTAAGCATTTGAGGCGTGGTGAACATAAAACAAATATTTTTCAATACAATTCAAACCCCAGTTTTTTGTCCGCCATATTTTTTAAAAAAAAATCCTTTCGATCTTTGATGTAAAATATTTCAATTTTAATTTTCAATCTTAAATTCTTAAACTTCAAACATCATAACAAATTTTAAGTTTAATAAAAAATATGTTTTTGAAGCTCAAATCTTTAAATAAAAAAAGTAAAACAAAAAAATCATATTCTAAGTCCATTCATGACATCAAATTTAATCGACAGTGACTGTTATTGGTGAAGATTTCCCCCACATATTTGTTTTGATCCATTTTTATTTTTAAAAAATTAAGCCAACATGACAGCAATGCCACTCAAGAGGCAATAAAATGACAAAAATGAGAAAAATCGAATGAATGTAAAATTAAATTAATTTCTTCTCTTCATTCACTATTATGCTCTGCAAAATATTCAATTTTAACACCAAAAAGTGAATAATACAACTTTTTGCGACACAAAATTTGTTGTGAATGAATTTAGAAATTATCTGCAGTGTAATGAGATTTTTTAAGGAAAAGTTGAATTAAAATTTTATTTTTTTATTATTAACATGCTTAAGTCATTAACGATTAACAAATTTTATGTCAGAATGATTTAAAATTTCAGAAAAATTTTAAAAAACAAAATAATTGAAAATATTTCAAGAATGATATTCATAAATGTTCAATCTCCTGTCGCTGCAACAACAAAAAAAATATTTGTTTTGTTTCCTTCTTTTACCCTTCATCATCTTAAGTGTCCTACCTTTAAGCTATACATCAAGCTTTCTTCTTTCGTTTTGTTGACTTTATGTTACTTAAACTCTCAAAATTTGTTTTTATTAGCTCTTGAGGATTGAAATTTTCCTGTCCTGATTCCATAAATATAAAGGAAACTTTGAAGGAATGTAAAATTGTTTAGGTAAACTTTATCATAATATCAAAATTAATCGTATTAATAGAAAGGAACCGAAAACACTGGTATCCTAAAATAATTGATTATTAATAATTTTTGAAGTCATTAAAACTATTTAGTACCGTTACTATTGCAGGAAAACTGCAAACAGAGAACCATTTACAATACAAATTGATCAAAAATGTTACAACGTGAAGAAGAGGAAAAAAATGTCCAGTAACAATAATCATAAAGCACATTATAATGATTCCTCTACGAGGGCGATTTATGAAAAGATTTTAATTCTTTTGTGATTTCGCCCGAGCCACACCTTATCATTGTTATGCTCTGCGATTAAAAAAAGAGGAAAAAAATGATATAATAATCGCGAATATTAAGAAGAGCTCTTTTCTTATAAAATTGTTTATGTGCGACTTTTAACAATATGATTGGAGAGAAAAGAAAAGAATGAATGAAGGCAATATAATCAATTGTTTCTCTTCATTATCAAAGAAGATTCGCGCCAAGAAAATGTTCTTGATTGTTCGAAAACATTTTGCAAAAATTTCTTGAAAAAATTTCATCAGATTTCAAGAAAATTATCAAATTGACTAGTTATAATAATTTTTAAGCAAAAAAAAAATATTAAATTAGCTTAAAAGTATAATCTTTATGATTCATAAAAAAGTAATTTCGGACTGAAATAAACATAAGGGATAAGGGAAAATCATTGTGTGTGGATGTATGAAATAATGAAAAGAAATTTTATCGCCGTTATGCCTCACTCGACTCACGAATTATCAAGATATACTTCAATGAATGACCATTTAATTTCTTTACTGCTTTCCTTCTTTTTCTTTATCTTTATCATTATTCTTATTATTATCATCATTGTAGATTTTTATAAAAATGAAATTACTTGTACATACGTGCAAGCATTTGGGATAAAAATAAAGGAATGGAAATAAGAGGAGGAGAAGGTGGTAAAAGGCCATAATTTATTTCAAAAAAGAGAGATGGTAAATATAAAGAAAGAGAGAAAATTTCTATCCGCAGGTTATGAATACCCATCGCTCATTTTCATTTCTTTATCTCTTACTGATTGCAAAAAAGAAAGAAAGAATTACTCATGAACATTAAATACAGCACAACATTTAATAATAATGTAAAGTTGAAAGGAACAAGAGCAAGAGAAAAGAAAGGAAAACAAAAATGATGAAAGAAGTGCGATGATGAACAAAAACCAACAATTGTTTAATGTTAACTCAAGTTATTTCAGCATTCTTTCTAACTTTGATAACGGGGGTTTCTTTAAGTTAACAAAAATTGTTAAAGATCACATTTCGTCTTTTAAGTAATTATAATCGAATTCAAGGGGGTTCTATATGGATTACAGCATGAGAAAAGTTTTGAAAACAAAATATTAAAATTTTATCAAATGTTTAAAAATCTTGTAAAAATCATTCAAAAAAAGTTTTAAGTTTTATTTATGAATTCATCATTCACATGAAAAATTTATACTCTATAATGTCGACATGAACCATTAACTTTGTCTGAAGCAAAAAATTAAAATCGGCACTGATGAGAGTAAGAATGAGCAAAAAATTACAGAAGTCCTCGTGTAATTGATCGAGAGACTTAAGCGCATTTTTGTTTTAGCCATCAGTATTTGATTACCTAATTATTTTGCGATCACTTACAGATCATGAGAAGATTAGAAGATCATTAATTATATTTTGATTAACAAATAATGTTATTCAACTGTTTTTTGAAATTCAAATTTTCCAACGGTCAATAAATATTTGAAATTATAGAGGTAATGTTGAAATTATAGAGGTAAAATAAAATTAGGGCAGGTTACACTGGAACAAAAAAAATCATTAATCATAGCATAAATACATGGTTTGAAGATATTTAACCACTCGATGGGCCGATAAATTGATAGTAACGGAGCTAATAAAACAAACTCGAGCTCTCTACGATGTCTGGTTAATAAGTTTTTCTTCGCCCGAACAGCCGAACAAAGTGCATTATTTAGCTACCTTTTAGAAACAAGTTTCAAAAATGCGCTAAAAACATGCTACTTATTGCTTTGTTATTTACTAAAGTTGAGTGTTTTGTAAATTACTACATGCAAAATTTTCATAATTAAGTTTCTTACTTCGTTTTACTCTCATTCACAATCCCTTCTTCTTTAATATTCCAAGAATATCAGGTGATGAGTTTATTTGGTTGCTGATGGTTCTGATAATTACAATTACTTTTAAAATAAGCGAATAAACAAAAATTATATTTAAGTATGACGCATAATAATAACTCAACTACTTACTACAGTTTTTGAGTTATTGCTTCTGGAATTTGAAGACAAAAAAAAAGAAGTTCGAAATTTTCTTATGGGTTACTAATATTTTGCAAGCTTTTGATTTCTGTTAAACACTGATGAATGAAACACAAATGCATTAATGATTTATTTATGAAATGATACAATAAAAGTAAAATTTTGACTCGAAATAATTTAACACTCTTTATTTGATTAATCCATACACAACATCATGAAGATCGATATCAGACATATGACAACTTTCTGCCAACCGTATTAGCTTAAAATAAGTTGAAATTAACAGAACCGGCGACAGAATGTCAATCTAAAATAATCAAAATGTCGCAATCTAAATCGACTTAAAAACAAGTGTCTTTCATTTTGATTAGGATAAAGTTACATTCTATATATGTTTGCACTTGTTTATAAAGCTATGTATACATTATTTGCAAAAAAAGAGTCACAAAATTGACAAAGGTTGATTAAAAATACATTACTTGAAATCAGTTCATTTTATTGAACAAATTTCGAAATTATTGTAAGTTAATGCTTATAATTTTGTTTTATTTTTCAGCGCATAAAATATTTATATTTCGACAATTTTCTACCTACTTTCCATGAACTTCCTTCCCACACAGTGTAAATAAATAACAAAAGGACGGAGTGAGATCAATTTAAAAGAAATAAAAGGAACACACTAAATATAAACCGAGCTGAAGTTCATCTTATCTCTTGAATCTCACATGAGAACATTCAATAAATTATATAAACACACATATACGAATGGAACTTCCAAAAAAGTCTTATCATTGCGAAAAAAGAAAGAATGTATAGCGTGCGGCTTGCATGAAGAAAGGAAGAACAAACTTTTTTTTTTGTGAAAAGATATCCTGGGTTATTGTGCTTGTACAATGTTCCATCTTGTGCAAGCCAAAAGAAATATTTTTCTTATAATATAGAAATCGCAAAAGATATTAAATATGTGTGAGCAAAGATTCATGAATCGGACCATTAAATTTCAATTTGGAAGGAAGAAAAGTTTTTATTATAGTTTGACATCTAGCCATTTAAAAGGAACAGCAGCAAAGAATCATAAGAGCGACTTTTCTCAACTCATAAATTTTGTAAAATCTGAAAGATGCGAGCATTGCTCCTCCTTAATATCTTTATCGCTTTTCTTATTTTTATAGACATCATACTGATTGTAGCATTTCAAGTGTGAGCTTTTTTTGATTTCAACATATTGTCATTTTAATAAAAATAGCTTAAATAGAAAAATCCAAGATAAAACGCTAAATTCTTTAGCAAAGAATATAAGCTTGATTAAGGTATTTTAAAAATAAAAAAAACTCAATGTTTAAGGATTTTTTTATAAATGCGCATCTAATGGCCAACTACACAATAATTATACTTGGAAAATGCTCACAATTTTATCCAATCATGCCATACATAGAATTGATAAAAAAATGTCAAACAATGAGAAAAGTTAAGTAAATGGAATGGAATTTAGAGTCTCCCTACACATAATATTCGTATGATGTAGTGAGATATTTCGAAATAAATAACAATAAAAAATTTATAAACCAAAATGACTGAGACAACACATGAAAGTGATAATGGAAAAGGCCCAAATGAAAAATTATCTCTCATACATAGAACAATTTTTCTGGATTCGTAAATTTCAAACAAATATTTTTGAATGTAAGGTTTTCAGTTTTATTGGGTCAATGAATATTTTTCTAAAGTAGACCTTGACTTCCTTGAAGTATCAATTCTTTATAGTTTAATAATTTGAATGGAAACCATAAAAAATGAACAATTTTATTATTTTAAGTCTAGCTCAAAAAAATACTTTATAAAAAAAAACTTTTTAAAAAACTACGTTTTTCGCGTAGACTAAAAAGTAGAAAATAACTTTTATTCTTGGTTGTAAAGAATTTGGTTTTAAATTTTCAGATTATATTTAATAAATTTTTATATCCTAGTCAATATTGTTCACAAAGTTTCGAATAAGTGCACTTTGATCTTATCGTATAACTCAACAACTTAAAAACGTGGGCGCATTATAAGAGGAGAAATAAGTTTATGTGAAATCAATACTTTATGATAAACTTAAATTAATGCGCCCACGTTTTTAAGTTGTTGAGTTATACGATAAGATCAAAGTGCACTTATTCGAAACTTTGTGAACAATATTGACTAGGATATAAAAATTTATTAAATATAATCTGAAAATTTAAAACCAAATTCTTTACAACCAAGAATAAAAGTTATTTTCTACTTTTTAGTCTACGCGAAAAACGTAGTTTTTTTAAAAAGTTTTTTTTATAAAGTATTTTATTTTCTACTTTTTAGTCTTATTCTAATGAAATAGAGAAATAAAGATTATAGGGGGTTTATAGGTTACAGGTGTGTTGAACTTCACTTCGTTACGTTCAACTGTTTATAGATTACAGTAGGTTTATAGGTTACAGGTGTGTTGAACTTCACTTCGTTGCACTTCGTTACGTTCAACTGTTTATAGATTACAGTAGGTTTATAGGTTACAGGTGTGTTGAACTTCACTTCGTTGCACTTCGTTACGTTCAACTGTTTATAGATTACAGTAGGTTCATAGGTTACAGGTGTGTTGAACTTCACTTCGTTACGTTCAACTGTTTATAGATTACAGTAGGTTTATAGGTTACAGGTGTGTTGAACTTCACTTCGTTGCACTTCGTTACGTTCAACTGTTTATAGATTACAGTAGGTTCATAGGTTACAGGTGTGTTGAACTCCACTTCGTTGCGCTTCGTTACGTTCAACTGTTTATAGATTAGAGTAGGTTTATAGGTTACAGGTGTGTTGAACTTCACTTCGTTGCACTTCGTTACGTTCAACTGTTTATAGATTACAGTAGGTTCATAGGTTACAGGTGTGTTGAACTCCACTTCGTTGCACTTCGTTACGTTCAACTGTTTATAGATTAGAGTAGGTTTATAGGTTACAGGTGTGTTGAACTTCACTTCGTTGCACTTCGTTACGTTCAACTGTTTATAGATCACAGTAGGTTTATAGGTTACAGGTGTGTTGAACTTCACTTCGTTGCACTTCGTTACGTTCAACTGTTTATAGATTACATTAGGTTTATAGGTTACAGGTGTGTTGAACTTCACTTCGCTGCACTTCGTTACGTTCAACTGTTTATAGATTACAGTAGGTTTATAGGTTACAGGTGTGTTGAACTTCACTTAGTTACGTTCAACTGTTTATAGATTACAGTAGGTTCATAGGTTACAGGTGTGTTGAACTCCACTTCGTTGCACTTCGTTACGTTCAACTGTTTATAGATTAGAGTAGGTTTATAGGTTACAGGTGTGTTGAACTTCACTTCGTTGCACTTCGTTACGTTCAACTGTTTATAGATCACAGTAGGTTTATAGGTTACAGGTGTGTTGAACTTCACTTCGTTGCACTTCGTTACGTTCAACTGTTTATAGATTACATTAGGTTTATAGGTTACAGGTGTGTTGAACTTCACTTCGCTGCACTTCGTTACGTTCAACTGTTTATAGATTACAGTAGGTTTATAGGTTACAGGTGTGTTGAACTTCACTTCGTTGCACTTCGTTACGTTCAACTGTTTATAGATTACAGTAGGTTTATAGGTTACAGGTGTGTTGAACTTCACTTCGTTGCACTTCGTTACGTTCAACTGTTTATAGATTACAGTAGGTTCATAGGTTACAGGTGTGTTTAACTCCACTTCGTTGCACTTCGTTACGTTCAACTGTTTATAGATTAGAGTAGGTTTATAGGTTACAGGTGTGTTGAACTTCACTTCGTTGCACTTCTTTACGTTCAACTGTTTATAGATCACAGTAGGTTTATAGGTTACAGGTGTGTTGAACTTCACTTCGTTGCACTTCGTTACGTTCAACTGTTTATAGATTACATTAGGTTTATAGGTTACAGGTGTGTTGAACTTCACTTCGCTGCACTTCGTTACATTCAACTGTTTATAGATTACAGTAGGTTTATAGGTTACAGGTGTGTTGAACTTCACTTCGTTGCACTTCGTTACGTTTAACTGTTTATAGATTACAGTAGGTTTATAGGTTACAGGTGTGTTGAACTTCACTTCGTTGCGTTCAACTGTTTATAAATTACCAGTTTTCAATGGGAAATTAGTAACGACTTTCAAAATTTTTCATTCGTTTTATAAAATTTAATTTTTTTAAAGCATTCATTAGTAAAGTACATTAAAAATCACTCGTAAAGATTTTGTGTTTATCCGAACCATTCCTACTACATAAAGTGTGGATTCTTAACATAAAGATGCAAATCAAATCTATATGTAACGTATTTATAACGGATTTTCAAATTTAAATTCAATGAATATCATTCATATGTTATGCAAAAATACGTCAAGCCGTTAATAAAAAGAAAAGTCAATTTAATTAAGTTGGTGAAGTGTTATAAATAATGCAATACATTTAAAACAGCATAAATTTATGCTCAAACTATGTGTGCTAAATGCACATCGCATATTAATAGTTATTTTGCATTAATTCGTAACGGACTTGTGCTTAACGGTTTTTTTGAAAATTCAAATTTTCACTTACGAATATTCATGAAAAAATTACATGTCAATTTTTTTGTCTTACCAGAATATCTTTAGCTGCTCAAATTTATGGTATAATTAATAATTAGTAATATTAATTAAACTATAATGAATCATATAAATGACTTTAGAGCATCACAAGTATAATATTTAATACAAATCAAAATTTTATATCATTGACATTGGATTTTTTCCCATATAAAAAAGTTTTACATAAATTGTACTATAATTAAGCATTTTTGTGTTTCCAAAGTGTTAAAATATTGTATTGTCACCGGGAATACATGTGCATTAAAAATTTGAGCTCGATTGGAGCAGTAGAAGTGGTCGAAAAATTGATCGCAAGATTTGAAATTTTTTGCAAACAAACAAACAAACAAACAAACAAGAAAGCAAGTTAAGAAAAACGTAGTAATAGTAAAATGACAATTAAACTTTGACATAAGAGCTTCTGAAGTAATTTTTTACCACATTTGAAGTTCCTTTATCAAAATTCCCCATTCAACATTTTTATTGTGAAATATTGTCATCAATTCTTCATGTTTCATCGCCTGTGAATGAAATTTTTTCTACCATAAGAAAATATAAAGAAAATTTCCTACGTCTTTTGCTATCCTCTTCAATTTTCCTCTTCATTGTCCTTTTTATTACATTGCCTATAAATAAAAAGTGAAAAAATATACCGAAAAAGAATGAGGAATAATCAAATTTACACAAAATGTGTTACATAAAAAATGATAAGCAGTGGAAAAAAAAGAAAATGAATTTTTTATTAAATTAAATAAATCTTGAATGTGAAATAACCAAAATTTAAAAATGAGAGAATGTCATGCAACAGCGGAACATTAAAAATAAAAATTTATAAACGTTTGAAGTTGATCAAAAATCTAATATTTTTATATCATGCAAACAACTTTTTTTTGACAAAATTCAAATAAATAAGCATTAAAAGCAACTCATATTACACATCAGTTAACAATAGAGCGATGATGATGAAACATATGGAATACAGCAGTAAACAGAAAGCTTCAAAATATGCTGCCCTTCCGTATTTTTGTCTTGTATCTGCCTTTTTATATCACACATATGTATATTTTCACATCTTTTTTCATATTATGCAAAAAATATACTTACATTGATATAAATACATACTACAATGTAGTTGCCTTTAGGAGCAATGGCATTGAAGCAAGTATCATGTAATATCAAGAA
This sequence comes from Chironomus riparius, assembly GCA_917627325.4. Taxonomy (NCBI): domain Eukaryota; kingdom Metazoa; phylum Arthropoda; class Insecta; order Diptera; family Chironomidae; genus Chironomus; species Chironomus riparius. The sequence goes on along the minus strand of OU895878.1, from coordinate 34,887,289 downwards.
GAAGGCAAAATGATAGTAAAGTAGCTAATAAATTCTCAAGATTCAAGATATAAATGTCTCTCCACTTCGATGTGCTTCGCCTTTTTCTCTGTTCTATATGCCTTGTCTTGTAAAGGGAGACATGCTGCTGATTCCCTTAACATACATACGATTTCTGTGTGTGAAGCATTTCATTTCATTTCCTTACCGTTCATCGTCGTTTTTCTTCTTTCAAAATAAGCCTTAATGTACATAAATCAATCGTAAATGAAATCGAGTAGATATTTCTTCGTGTGGCTTTCCTTTTTATTATTTCACTGTAAAGTATCAGAACAGGAGGGAAAAAAATCATTTAACTTTTTCTGCCGTTTTTGTCAACATCATCAGCCGTTCGTGTCTCAAGACAGACAAACTATTGAATCAATTGAAAAGAAAAGACTTTTTTTTTTGAGAATCAGAAGGAAATGTTTAAGATTGAAATTAAAAGAAATACTGAAACACAAATAATAAGAAAACAGAATTGTAAGAACTCACAATTTGAAATATGGTGACAATATTAAACTCATTATTCCAGTAACGAAATCAAAAACATGAAAATATTTTTGCTCATTTCTTCTTTCCTTTCTCAGTTAAACATGAGAAATGTGTAAAGCGCGGCAATAAAGAAAATATTTCTTTCTCCTCTGTGTTACTTGCTCATTGCTTGTGCTGTTTTACTGCTTGCTTCCTTAAGCTTCCTTTTATTATTTTCATTCGAAAGAAGTGAAAAGAATTTTGTGTGTTTTTTTCAAGGGTCAGACACTCCAACAGAATTGTAAAAGATTGTACAATTCTTCACAATCCATATGGAAGGATTGTAAAGATTGTACAATCCTTACAATCCTTACAATCTTTATATGAGAAGGATTGTAGGGATTGTAATCCTTACAATCCTTATATGGAAAAGATTGTAGGGATTGTAATCCTTACAATCCTTTCCATATAAGGATTGTAGGGATGAAATAATTGTATGGAACACTTAAAAATGTTTTTCATAGGTTATTAAAGAAGAAATATTAACTTAATATTAAAAATCTATTTGTTTGAATTTAAAGAACGAAACAATGGAAATACAGGGTGGGTGATTTAAATCAAAAATCAAAACCTTTTTGCAATGATTTTTCAAAGGGATTTTTTTGGATTTTGATTTAAATCTCTTGTTTGAAAGATTTTATTGGGATTTTAAGATCACTCCATGCAAAATTTTTGTATTCAATTTCTCAAATTATTTTTCAAATCAACAGTTTTCAGTTGCAGTTCCTAATAAGTAAGAATGTAGTTGATACTTTTTTGGCCAGAATCTTGCAACTGGATCTTTTAGATTCAAACATTTCTTAAAGAAAGTTTACAGCAACCAATGGTTCCATGCTGTTTGACTTAAACGAAATCCTTTTCATGATTTTTAATCTTCTGTGCCTTGCTGCTTACACATAAATAACTGGACTTCATCAAGCATGCCTGGATCTTACTGCATATGAGGAACTACCTGCTTTCAATGCTTTTTAAAAGTAAAATATATTTTATTACAGTACCAAAGTAATCTACGTTAGTTTAATGAGTCATAAGCAAGAATAGGCACTTGAACTGCCTAGTTCCTTTACATCCACAAAAAATTTTTTTTTGTTGCTTTTTCATCAAGGAATCACCTCTTGAAGTCAAAATTTTTTGCGGAACTGGCCTGTTCCTTATGCAGCATCCTCATATGCAGTAAGATCCAGGCATGCTTGATGAAGTCCAGTTATTTATGTGTAAGCAGCAAGGCACAGAAGATTAAAAATCATGAAAAGGATTTCGTTTAAGTCAAACAGCATGGAACCATTGGTTGCTGTAAACTTTCTTTAAGAAATGTTTGAATCTAAAAGATCCAGTTGCAAGATTCTGGCCAAAAAAGTATCAACTACATTCTTACTTATTAGGAACTGCAACTGAAAACTGTTGATTTGAAAAATAATTTGAGAAATTGAATACAAAAATTTTGCATGGAGGGATTTTAAAATCCCAATAAAATCTTTCAAACAAGAGATTTAAATCAAAATCCAAAAAAACCCCCATACAAAACTGATTTAAATCAAAATCCCTTTTAAAATTCATTTCAAAAAGATTATGATTTTGATTTTTGATTCAAATCACCCATCCTGGTCACAGGTGTAAAAATTATACATTTTACAACTTTTTAATAAGTTAAAATGTATAAAAAATCATTCGAATTGATTCACAGTAAAGTATTGTGTGTTCCTATATATTGTGCAGGTATAAAATATAAGAATATATAGATATATACATCATAACAATATGTGACTCCATTAGCAACTCCGTAATTTTCAATATAATTTTTCTTAAAAAATTTCTGACTGTTTTTCTTCATTTTTCGTATTTTATTTTATTTTTTAAAAATAAATGAACATTATTTTTGTTTAGTAAGGATTTTACAATCTTTACAATCCTTATATAGAAAGATTGTAGGAATTGTACAATCCTTACAATCCATATATGAAAAGGATTGGGGGGATTGTAAGGATTGTACAATCCTTACAATTCGTATGGAAGGATTGTAAGGATTGTACAATCCTTACAATTCTGTTGGAGTGTCTGACCCTTGGTTTTTTTTTACTTTTGCGAAGAATGAAAAGTTTGTAACGATCAGCATTCACAAGATGAAATTATGTTTGTTATGGCAAGTTGAGCAAGTTTAAATTGAAATTGAAAATTATTGCTGTCCATTTGATAGCGCATGAAATATTTCAACAAGTTCTTTAGTATTATATTTAACGTGTCGATAATACTGAAGGAAATGTTGTTGTTGTTCTACTCTGCCTTTGAAACTTTTAATAAAAAAATCTAAAACTACATTCTCAGTAATTTTGAAATTCGAAAAATAAAAAAAAATTTGTGTTGTTTTTTACATTACAACCATTACATCTAAAAACATTTCAACGCGAAAACACTATTATTATGATTTTTAAGAAATTCTTATGAAAACAAGCAAGTAAGCATACGAGGAAGGAATAACTTTAACAACAACAAAAAATTTGTTTGCAAAGTTTGTAATTTTTTTCTGTAGTTTTTTAATCCCGAAAACACAAGAAGGAAAATATTTTCACTTGCATACCAAAATTGTTTGCACTTTCAGCAGAAAAGAAAGAAACAAGAGGAAAAAAATTCTTTGAAGCAAAAAACTTTTCCTTTCTTAATTCCTTATGTTTCCAGAATGTAATAACGAAAAAGTTTGAATAAGAGTAAGCGAGAGCAAACAAAAACTTTAAAGTAGAAAAGAGTAAGATTTAAGGTAAATCGCCTTTTCGGAAAGTTAAAGAACTGAGGTGTGGTACTGAAAAGAAAATTAGGAAAAGGAAACAATTCGACGAGAAAAATCCCCTAGTCGAGCGAGCATTGAGTATAAAAGAAAAAGTTTTTTAATTTCTTGATTGCTTTACAAAATAAAAGCGTGAAGAATTTTCATTGTGTTTTAAAATAAATTTATGAATCTAAGAGAGTTTCCTCTAAGATCTTGTACTTTTACGTATTTTCTACAGTAAACAGCGTTTTTTGATTAATTTAAATGCATTTTCTAATAAGTATCAATTTAAACTCTTAAATTCATAATCAAATTTCATTGAAAGCTTCAGCTAATTTTAATTTTCGTTATCTCATCAATATTCTCCTCGTGAACGTTGTATGATAGACAAAAATAAAATCTCTTAAACAACATAAAGCAATAAGAAAGGCACAGGAACTTAACAAAAATCAACAAAATGCCTTTACACTTGAGGTAAAAAATTGTGTTAACCAGCGTTAATAAAAAATGATTTATACTTTAACGTCGGAAGCTTAATGCTGATGCTTACAACCGACACGAATGAAAAAAAAAAAGCCATAAGTACAAAATATAGTGTAAGGATGACGTGAATCTTCTTCGGTTAGGGACAATTGTTAATTATTCAACATTGTGTTTTGGGTCCTCTACATAATTTTCTCATCTATTTGTAAGTATCAACCTGGTTTCATGCATAAAAGATTTCATCAACACAATTTTTCACATTTTTCGCAAGAATGAAAAGGCTGAGTTATGATATATTAGTGCATTTAAAGTTTGATGTTACTGCTGATGTTCATTATTAAATAACACAATGGGAGTTGTCTGAAAGTCACGTTTTTCTATCGCTTAAAAGTTTTCTTAAAAGTAAAAGAGTGGAAAAATTTTATTTCTGAATCAAAGTAAAATAAAAGAAGCTTAAAGGCAAAAAACGTGACTTACATTGAGAAACTTCCTTACAAACAATTTTTCTTTAATGAAATTTAAAACTAATTTTTATCCTCTTATTTTTTCTTTTCAGATCTTAGACGCTAGCTATCATAGCGGGCCCTCATTGCAAACATCAGCAATGATACTTTTATGCTCCGTATTGTTATTAATATTTATTTTTGTATCATCAATTCTCATATGGAAGTGAGTAGACAAAAATTCATTTAATTTTATTGTCAAAAAAGAGATTTTTAGTCATCAAGCTATGAATCATGTTGCCCCTTTTTTGGGGTTTTAATATGAAAGCATAAAAACATTCATCTCACATAAATCCTTTTCAAGTAATTTAAAACATTTAAAATGATCTTTTAGTTAAGCTCACTTAATGTGGATGAATCACATTAATTATCACAAATTATCCCCTCATAATCCTTACAGAGTTCTATGACAATTTGGAGATTTCTCGTGTCTTAAAATCAAATTAAACCTAAAAAATGCTTCTATCCATCTTTTTTTTTTTATCTGACAAAATCTTCTAAATCTGCGAAACACTTTTTATAATTCTCTTTTTTTCTGCTATAGCAACAATATTGTGACTTTGTAAAATTTATTTTCAACATTGAAATAAAATGATGATCCGCCTTTTAAATGCTACAAAAAAATAAAACAAGAGACAAAAATAAAATATGAACTCAAGCAGAAAAATATTCGCGTAGACATTTTTAAGAAAATTAAAGATAGAAAACTTTTTGAGCAATCTTTTCCGATTGCATTGTTAATAGTTCTGTTTTGACTACATTTTCAGACATTGATTATTTGAATTTGTTTTTCTAAACAAATTGATTTATTTTCTCTAGATTAGGGTAAATACTTTTAAAATTTGCACAATTTTGCACATGAAAATTTCATTTGCTTAAAGCTTTTCAACAGATTGTTGTTAAGGCTTAAAAAAAGTTTTTGAACTTTTTAAAATTGCGGTCTAGAATCTTGTCACTTTTATGAAAATACAACTTTAATGTTATAAATCAGAGTTGAAGTTACTGGAGGTTCCTCAATTTGCGGAGGGGTTTTGTTCTATAAAATTCTTGTTCAAATTGAATCTCCTCAAATCCAATAATTTACTTTTAGTTTGTAAAACTGATTAATTGATTGATTTACATTGATTTTCATTATTCAAATGAAATCTACTTAAATCGTTAATTCCCTCTCCGTCCAGTATAACAAAAAGCGCTTAATGATCAATATTTTAAAACTTGAACCATCATTCGTTTTAAGAAAACAGTAAAGGAAAATTTTACAATAAAATAGAGAAAAAAAATGTAAGAGACGAATCAAAAGACATTCACATAAAATCTTCATCTATCTCCTTCATTTTGAGTAAAATATGAAGTGACTTTGCTTCATCCACTGCTGTACTTTATAAAAAGAATATAGTAATTGTGAAAAATGAATGCTCGTTATGAAGATATCAAATGTTTATAACATGAATAGAGAGATAGAAGAAGCAGAAAAATATATATGAAAATAGAAAAAATGCATTTTCAAATTGAAATTGACAGCCGGAAAATTGTGTGGCTCGCTTGTCTCATTTTTCCCATTTATTCTTCTCTTCTCTATGCACTTACGTTGATTGCATAGATTAACATTGTCATGATGACTCATGTCATGACGGAAGGAATAAGAGAGAATGAGAGCTTTGGTTAAAAGAGACATATGGCAAATGGCAGGTCACCCATTATACTGTAAATATATCTAATATGAACATTCAGAAACAATATTGTTAATTAAACGTCGCTCGAAAGCTTACTTAAGGCAATCTAAAGTTTCGATTCTTTTTTTTGTTACCATAAAAAGTGACATGGAAAAACTTTCACATTCTGGTTTCGTTTTTGCATACACAATTACAGCGTCAGGCACAAAAATTTACATGCAAATCACGAAACAATAAACATATGAAACAGTCATTTATTGTTTAAAAACATAAAAAGGATGATGAATCAATATATAATGTTGTCAATCTATGAATTCGTTTCCTAACGTCAAAGCAATTTTTTGTCATTTCCATTGGATCATAATAAAAGAATTTTACTGACCAAAGTAAAAATATAAACAGAAATATTCAATCCTCTAGCATTACAATTAAAGTACTCGTTTTTGGAAGCTTCAGTACAAATTCAAATTTAAATAAATTCGATCATCACTGAAACAATTTTGTACTCAATTTAAGCTCTCTACTTATTTATAATGAGAAAAGGAGACTTTTCCTTTGTAAAGCAGTTTTCTATTTTTGGATTGTCATCATTACGTCTATTGTTGTTATTTAGTTCAAAAAAAGAGCTATTACTGAAATCAAAGGAAGAAGATATAGGTAAAAAATGAATGATATGTGGGAAGAACGTGATCAGAATAAACGGAAGATCTTGTGATAAAAATCATACAATCATACACATCCTCACTTACACTAACAAGTTCTTGAGAGGAACTTCGGATGATTCCAATGTACCTAAAACTTTAGTATCATCATCATAATCATCATTTTCTATAATACTTCAATTGAAGGAAGGATGAGAAAAGTTTTATCGACAATAAAAATTGCTGAATAGTTGAATTTCATTGAAAGTGAGTAAAATGGCAAGTGCACGATACCGAAAGAGCACACTTTAATTAAATTTCTGTATAAACTCATATATACATTCCAATTGAACGAATCAGATTGCTTTCATATTTGATTTTTATCTTTATTGAATAGCGTATTGAGCCAACACATTTTCTTTCATTTCTTCTGCACGAAATGAATTCAGGAAATTGGCTTAAAAGCGAATTCTCTACTGTTAAACGTGATGCTACTTTTCTAACTACTATTGAATACTAAATTTTTTGTGGGAAATAATAAAGGCAAGCAGAGAATGAGAAGAGACATATATATTATATATAGAATGAGAAGTAAAGTGGCCGTTTCATCGCTGATAATTGTGATTATATGCCCCATTGAACTCTTAATGAGCGCTTCTTAATTAAATGAAATCTCGTGGAAATCTCAAACTTTTTTTTTCGTTTGCTTTATTTTTTCTTTATTTTTTAATTCGCTTTTATTGCGGATTATTATCATATTTGGTGTGTCAAGTATTTACATGCAAAACATTTTGGTCTTGTTCCCTCAGTCATTTTTAATGATGATGCTTGGTTTTGATAATTTTTGCTCTTCATTTTTAGAAAGATTTTACTGTAAATAAAGATAAATGAGGCTGTATATAGGTTTGTTGACTTTGTTTCATATCAAAAAATTCAATGAGTTCTGCACTTATTTTCATTTTATGCGTTATACTTGTATTTTGCTAAAGTTTTAACAGTCGATTACTCATCTCTCATGAGATTTTAAACCTAGATTTATTCTTGAAATTTTTTTATTGAAACTAGTTATCCAAAAGAAAATTAAATCATCATTATGAAAAATTAAAAATCTCATAAAGCAAATTAATTTTATATGTTTTACATTTTTTCTCATTTTCGTTTAATTGCAAGTCAGCCACAACGGCGATGAAAAATTTTTTTAAACAGAAAAAAATTTCCTCAGAGTTGTGTAAAATATGTTTCTTTCTCTGATGTGGTATTGCGTCTAGCCTCAAAACAGCAAAACAAAATTATTTTATTTCATTTTCCAACTGATCCGAAAAAAATTTATCTGTATGCACAGAATAAAAATAGATGAAAGAAATTTAATTTAAAACTTCCGACAGCAGAAAATTTTATTTGATTCTTCTGCAATATTTCCTACTTTGCTTGATTTTTTTTCATCTCTTTCTTCTTCATCGTCTCTTTTTTTGTGCACTTATATCATATGAATAAAAAACACATTTTCGAGAATGAAAATTGAATAAACTGCTGAAAAATTGCCACAGAGCAAAAAACTTTAATGCCACATACAATTTTGATAAACTGAATGAAAGAAAAAGTTACCATCTAAAAAATAGTTTTCAACACATAGTGAAAAGAATTGAATAACGTCAGCAACAGTGGTAGATAGACTAGCTCCTAATAGAACGGAAAAGTATCAGAATTCAGGAAATCATAAGTACCGCATATACATACTGACTGTCGTATGTGAAATGTCAATGAAAAAAAAAAATGAAGTTGTCGTAAGTACATTTTACATCAACATAGCTCCATACTGTCGTATGTAGAAGAAAATGAAGGAAAAATATAAGAAAAAAATTTGAAATCTGATCCTTTCTAATGATGTCAAAAGTCAAGATACGAAGAAATAATAAGAACCATACAAAAAGTCCTTTACTTTAATCTTAAATCAGAATAGGAAAATTTTTGGTTGACGAAGGAAAAACACAAGAAAAACCAAGACGAAGTCAAGTGAAAAACTTTTTTTTTTCTTTTCGTTCTCTTTTCACTTTTTTATGTGTCAAGTTTATCAGTAGTTACGAAAAGGAACATAAAAGAAATGTCGCATACAACACTTTTGTTAGATTATTTACTTCTAATCTATGATGATCTTTCTCCTCCTCTTTCACTGTCTTAAGGGTTAGCTTCCAAGAAGAAATAATAATAATGAAGAAAACATTTCGAAAGGATTTAATTTTATTATGCAAAAATACCAACCATAAACAGCATGAAGTGATGAAAAAATGTATAAAGCAAATATCCAATGTGTTTGTTAACGACAAAAGTTTACAGCAGAAATGATGAAATAATTTAAGAATGTTTTTTTTTTATAATGAAAATTAAATAGTTTAATTATTAACATTTTTATTTTTTTACATGCAGTAAAATCAAAAATTTTTCAATCCGACATTTACAAAGCGTCATTGAAAACTTTTATTGACCTTAAATAGCATTAGCAATGGAAATTTTTTAGCAAATTTGTAATCTAAGCTATTCATGATTATCACAATTGCGATTTCTGTAAACTCTCTAAAGAGATGAAAACTCAAAGATAGGATAAGTATTGTGGGAACTTTTGAATGTGCTACAAATTTTTATCATCCCCGAGCATCATCATGTTTTCGTTTATCTTTAACGCGTAAAATTTTTTAAAACATTTTGACATAAAAACGCTTAAGCGCTTTATAGTCTTGTTTTATTATTTACATGCATGTGTAGCGCATAAAATTAATATTCACAGTGAAATTCAATAAACAATGAAGTTAATTTAACGAAATAATTTTTATACTCGAAAAAGAAACAATAACATTTCTTCTTCCTTTTCTCACTCAACAAATTATTCTGTTAGACATTTATTGATGTTGGTGCATAATTTAAAGTCGCTTTCAGTCTCTTTAACGCGAATTGAGCTTCATAAAAATCCATTTACTTTGATTTCTTTCTTCCTTTCATTCTTGCTCACATTTTTTTCTTTATTCTGAACAATTTCACAAAACATTAACTCTGTTGAAAAAAAGGAGAAAGATAGAAAGAATAATAAGAAATGGCAATAATAGCATTAACTGGAAACAGCAACAGTAAATTCTTACAAAAGGAAGGAGATACATTAAATTGTTAGCTATATATTTTGATGATTACGCTAATACATTTTTTAGTAGACATGAATCAATGGAGATTAATCAAATTGAAGGCTCCCCATACGTCCTCAACTTGCTCATGCTTTCATTGACAGAGATTTATATTCAGAATGTTTTTGCAAGTTTTATTGTGCTAATAATATGGTGGAATTAATTTTCCATTCCATAAACTAACATGACTTCATAATAGCTTTGAATAACTATAAGCATTATTGTTTTTTTTTTGACTTTTTAATAGAACTATTTTAAAAAAAGAATTGAATTAATTAAGTGATTAGCAGTTGCTTATAAAAATGCATTAAATCACGTGAATTTTATATGATTTTGAGATAACGCATACTGGAATGAATTACGGGAATACACCACAAAAAAACTTAAGAGAGAGCTGAGCATTTTGCAACTTAGATAATATAATTACCGTAATTGAATTAATTAATAATGAAGAAAATATGTCTTAAACATTAAGGGCAATTTATGTCAGAGTATGTTAGTTCTGGTACTGCCGATTGATAAGGTTATTCATAGTCTTCTATTTTTATAGTGTGGGATGCATTTGAAAAATATGTCATGATCATTTAAAATAGATGAATACCTCGCTAGGGTATATAAACTCAATTAATGTCCCTAATTTAAAATGTTTCCATTTCTTTCCTTCATAATAATCATTCTTTGTCTCATTTTTCCATTCATTAATTACCTTCGGATAGAACAATAATGAGAAATAAAATACGTACGTAAGCAAAAAGAAAACCGTCAAAAGCTATTTTCATTTATTTTTCAAATTTCAATCAATATTTGAGTAACATTAAAAGTATATAAAAGCATGAAAGAGAATCAATGGTATGTGCACGCAAAGAACTAATAATAAAAAAAGCATGAGAATGGAATAAGAAGAAGAGGAATATAAAGTAACAGCAGTAAGTGTATGGAATCATACAATATACGCAAAAAGTGCGATGATGTTAAAAAGAAATAAGGAAGAAAAGGCGTTCGAAGAGAAGAAAGAGACTCATCACCTAAATATGATGATCAAACAAGAGCTGTTTGTTATTTGATAACGTTGTGATGTGAATATGTGTATAGACAGAGAGAGGCTTTTAATGTTTTATTTAAATATTTTGCTTTTCTTTCTTCTATAGCACGCAGCAGTTTATGAGAAACTTCAAAAGACCTCAAGTACAGCGAAAAAAAAAATAATTTTTCTGCTTTGGCAAAAGAAGAGAAAAAAAAAAATATCAAAGGAAATTATCCGAAACACTAATATGTATAAGGAAAGATTCGAAAGTTTCAAAGACTAAGCAATCAAAGTCAAAATGTTTAAAGTGACAATATCAATATTGAAATTGTATGTCCACGATTCTATACATTATACCTCCATTGTCTTATAAAATCGTTGTGAGAATGAATAACAAAAAAAAAAAAAAAAAAGATCTTGAATTCTCAGAAGAGTCTAAAGATGACACAAAACATTAATTTTAAGGTATTTTAAATCTAAAATGTTGATGTTAAATAAGTCAACAGGTAAAATGTAAACAACATACATGAGGATGAAGTTTAAATATCCATTATAACTGACTAAAGAGCAAGAAGAGGAATAAACATGAATGAATCAGAAATACTGACAGATGAGCATCAACAGAAAGTAAAGAAAGCAGTGGATCGCGCTTGACGTGATTAAAAACATATTCTGCTTCGTGCAATGCCGCATTTTTCGTTGAAAATTTTCTTCTCTTTGATCTTTAATCGCGCGAGCGTGTTTCAATTAAATACTGCCAGTGGAATATGTTAACATTTTCTCATGTCGCTGCTGTTAATAGTATTATTTTTTTATTAGTGTGTTATGTTGGTGTTGCTAAAATCAATGAAGATGACGATGCTTGTGGTTTAGCCTTTAAATTTCGTTTACAAAACTTTACCAATGCGTTCAAGACATTTTAATGAAATGGGCGGGTGCAATGATAATTTCATCTTTTATATATATAAGAGAAAAATAAAGTCCCTTACATTGCGTGATAATGAATGAAAAATAAACTGTGGTGTTCTCACACTCAAAGAGATAAATAAAATATCTCGCAAACATCACGTCACAATCGCACAGCAAGAAAAGCGTAAATTAATGTTACGGCATGATCGCACATCAAATGTCATTCAAAATAGACACAGAAGGAAGAGAATAGAAGAAACAAGAGAATAAAGAAGATTGCTTAGAAATAAAAGCTATTTACACCTCATTTTTTAATAAATTTATTTTCGTACTTAATATCGTGTTAATTTTGGTTCATGCAGATCAAAAAATTTTATTAAGATAAATATAATAAGACGGAACATAACACCAATCATGTGTTATTTTTGTTCATTTACATTCAGTTTTCAATAAATTAAAATGTGATCAAGATAAATCTTAATTTATCTAAAATTAATTTAATTTTAAACATTTTATGTTAAGCAGTTAAGTGTAGGGTTACCATCTAATTTTCATGAAAATACAGGACTTTTGGTAAATTTTTTCGAAAAATACAGGACATAGAGTAAAATTCGAAAATTAACGGAAATTTTCATGAAAAAAATACAGGACCTGGAACAAAGTTTTCAATTTTATACAGGACAGGGTTTTGAAATACAGGACTGTCCGTTGTAAAACTACGCAGATGGTCACCCTAGTTAAGTGCCTTGCTGGTCGAATAAGTAAGGCGCTTGGCTCAAATTTGAGATGGTAACTCGAAGGTCGTCGGTTCGAATCCAGCCATTTTCCAAATTTGTTCTTTTTCGGAAGTTTAGATACTTCGACTGCTTAATGTAGGAGATCAAGCCATAATTGGGCATTTGGGCAACGTTGGATTAAGGAACGGGTCAGGAACTTGAAGTGTAGCGGGAGAAATAGGAACGAGAGCTACAAGATTACCCACGAATGGAATATTGGTAGAACGGACCTGAAAAGTGAGAAAAAAAAAGTATCACGTGACGCCTCCAGAAGATCGAAACGAGAGCCTTAGTTTATTTGAAACCTAGATTTGAAGATTAGCAGTTTGATCCTACATAATACTAACTCATATGTGTACAAATACAAAAGTGTAAAATGTGAATTATTACCGGACAGTATGTCGATAATAAATGCAATAAAGTGCAATTAAAATGAAAAAAAAAAAATGTAAAATTAAATAGAAAAGTTTAAGTTTATCACGCTTATTAATATGGCATCGTTTTTAAAGTTGCACGATCAAATGTCGAGTTTTATCTCATTAAGCAAAAGTTCCAAATATTTATAATCTCTGCGGTACAACAAATTACGTTTTTATCTTTATTCTATAATCCATAAAAAATGTGCTGATCACCACATTGATAGATAATTAAGTAAATCATTAAAAATGTTAATAATTAAGACGAATCAAAGATAATATCAGAGAAGAATTTACTTCTATTAATTTTCAAGATAGCATTTACATTAAAATCCACACACTTTCTTGGTTAGAAACTTAATCAAAGAATGAAATCTTGCAATGCATACCTCATAAATCCTTTAATTTAATCCAACCATGAAATTTCTTTCTCCTCACGAGAGTTAATCAACAACATTCATGTGGCTGAACAAGAAAAAGCATGAATAAATAGGCAACTAACTCTCCATCAAATAAAGACACTGAATAAAAAAATGTACAAGAGATGGGAAACAGAATAATAATCAGTTTGAGATGAGATATGAAAGAAAGTCATAAAAAACTAATAAGAAGAAAGAGAATTGTGAAGAGGGATAAAGAAGGATTTATATAGTTCATCTTCAATTTACTACAGGTCACGTGAGCCGCAGAATAAAACGTCTTTATTATGCTCGAAAAAAAAGTATAAGAACACTAAAATCCCAATGCATGCACTACATCATGACTTTATTAATTTTTTCACGAACTTCTCTCAACATTGACTGAAGGCTGTTCTTTCTGTATTTTATTTACTGCATCTTCGTTTCTCGTCTCAATCATAAACTAAAGACGTGAACACCGAGAATTAACACACAACAAGAAAACGAGATGATGGAAACATTAAGAGAGTGCCTTAATACCTTCTTTACATTTATTTGTCGTTTTGTGCGTGGCGTTTTGTGTTTTCATTTTTACAAAGTCCAATTTTATGAACAATTATACCCAACTTTGTAGGTTCTTAATTTTATGACTTTCTGCTCTATCTTCTTTTTCTGACTGAGTGAGCAAACTAGAATACATAGAAGAAAAAAAAAACTGTAGGTAATGAAATAAAACAAGAACTTTATGTTCACATATAAATACGCATACACACTATTTGTGTAATTAAAATTCATTACAAGATCATAAATTTTGTTTTGAGTTTTATGTGAGATGCACAAAAATGTCATTTTTAATGAATGAATTTGTATGTTTTAAAGAAGCGAAATATCTTAATTAACTTTCAGTATGAGTGGTAAAAAAATGAAGACATTAAAATCAGTTGCAAATTTCAGAATGCGGATTCGATTCAAAACACTGAAGCTATGGATACCTAAATAATTGATATTCCAAAGCAGGTCAATTTCGTCACATCAATCAATTTTTTAATTTTTTTTATAAACTTATGTTAATTTAAATCCTGCAATATGAAATTCATACAACTCATTCAGGGAGATTTATCTCTACCTATTGATGAATTTGATTGATTAATTTTTTAATGAGATACTAATTAAGATATTTAAATATTAATACAATAAATCATGGGTAATTAATGTTTGGGAATTTTGTCATTTCCGATTCAAAACAATTGATCATTAAACTTAAATTTTCAGCATTAATTTTTAATGTCAAAAAAAAATCATTTTGTGGGTTATGAAAAAAACAAAAAAATTTATCCATTAGGGGCCGTTCACTTATTACGTTCGCATTTTAGGGGGGAGGGGGGGGGGGGGGGTTGAAAAAATTGTAACAAATGTAACATAAGGGGGGGGGGGGGTGTCAAGAAGTATGTAACGTTCCAACTGTCGTCTGTCTTTTAAAAAAAAGTTCACGAAAAATTCACACCGAAAACATTTTTTAAATTTTCCACCTTTTTAATGATAAAATAAATTATGAACGTTCAGGGGGGGGGGGGGGGTTGTGAGTTGTAACATATTGTAACAAAGGGGGGGGGTGAAAAAAGTCGTTTTTTTGCGTAACGTAATAAGTGAACGACCCCTTAACTTGCACAGTTTGATGTGAATTTTTTTTTTATTATCATGCATGTCCTCCTTGAGTCACAAAACATATAGAGGGAACATCAACGATAATACAAGACAAGAAAATAAGATAAGAATAAAAAAAGAGTAAGAAATGAACACAAAATTCATGAAACATTGAGCAATGAATATAAAACTAATGTAATTAAATTACTGCAAAGGCAATAAGCATGCAAGCATCGGCAGTATAATCAATTTACTTTGTTTTTACATACAAAAGAAAGAAGAAAAGAAAATTCTCATTGACAATGTACCACTTCTCTCGTAAAAAAAATAAGCTGGGCACCTGTTTCCTTTTCACAATCATCACTTTTATTCTCTCCGATTACGCTTAACTCAACAACTTTTGTTTTATTTTAATGTATTTTGCATGCACCAAAATCTACAGTTTAAAATAAATAAAACTGTGAACAAAATTAATTGACTGTAATGTCACAAGAAGAAAATGTTCGCATGGCAGCTCTATCATATTTTTTCCACACAAACATGTGACATTTCTTTTTGCTCTTAATTGTTTCAAAAGGAAAATAAGTGAATAAAAAATATACATCCAAGTCGTTATTACGCCGTTTGAAGTTATTTTTCTTAATGATATGAAAAAGAAGATTCGTTAAATGTGTTCATTACTGTTACATTTTTATTTTACTTCATCGTTTTTGTTTGAGCGACAGTATTGCTTGAACTCATGAAGACAATCGATATTTTGAACGAAATTAATTTGAATAAAATATTCCTTAAATTGCAACGAATATTCTTTCTCTAGTTCAATCTTGCTATAATGCTTTAACAAGTCTTATTTGTTTTTTTAAAAAAAGTCATAAAAATCAGGTTGAAGTAAACCGTGAAGGCAATAAGTACTAAATGAGAGCTAGAGACATGAAGCCTTCAAAATGAAGCACATTAATCAATGTACAGTTGAAAAGCATCAACGTTAACAGAGGGAGGAAAAAGAAGTAAAAAATGTAATTAAAAGGATGCTTGAACATGTAAATACATATAAAAAATGTAGAGTGAGCAATATTCGACGGTAAAAATTGAAGTCAGCTGAAAAGCGAACAGAACTTGGCATCCTATTATCATCAACTTCTCTTTACATTTTTTATTTTTATATTTATTTTTCCTAACGTAATTAAATTAACTTTTTTCCTTTTCTCGTTATTCTCTCAATGCTAAAGAGATTGCTTCTTATAAGTATAAAAGAAGTAAAATAAATTGCACATATAAAGGAGTTCAGTTAAAAAAAAGTAGAGTTCTCTCTGATTCATTTAAAAAAAAGAAAGAATAAGAAGCGGAAAAGAAGAGAAATGTAGTGCAAAAGCATAACAATTCGTGAACATGAAAATACATTAAATACATATATTCATATGTTAAAGAGAGGGAGATGTTGTAACAATATTGCTTTTTACTTTCATCCTACCTACCAGTAATTAATCTCATTTCATTAAAAATAATCACATCACATTGCACATATATGCAAGAAAAATGTGTATGTTTAAAAGGAAAAAAGGCAACAAAATAAAGGAAAGGCAAATGGCATCAAATGTGAAGCGAATGGAAGTAAATTGAATGAAAAAAAAAACAGCTTAATAGCACACGATCTGATGCGATTGTTAATGTTATTAAAACTCCATGTGAATATCTAGTTTAATAAGTGTCGTGGGTGTTTTAGCTATAAATTAAATGAAATCGTAAAGAAAAAAACCAAGTTAAGTGTATTGTAATTTATTTGTGATGCTCTAAATATATTTTAATAATTATGATCATTTAAATATCGAATAAAATCGCTGAAAAAACTAATTAATCTGATCTTTATAAATATACCAATTGTTATTATAGCATAGCAATTTCAATGATAAATTATACTTAATAAACGATTTGAAATGGGTACCAATATTAATTTGATAATTATATCCTAAATTTATTTTTTAATGAAGATAACAATTATTGAAACTGTGCATGAAAAAATTAAAAAAAAATACCCAGTGATAATATATTATCATTATAAGCAACTTTATTATATTTTTTATTGCAATCAACTTAATCTCTATCTTGTTTGCAGTATTTTAATCTCATGTTTAAAAAACCTTAGAATTATTTTTTATTCAACTTTAAAAGTGAACAAGATTTTTGTGCACTTTCCAGCTTCAATATGCATTTCATTTCACTACTTTAGAAACTAGATTTTTCTCTTACTCACTCTTAGAATGCTAGAATTAAGAATAAAAATTATTTTAATCGATGTCAGAAAATAACAGAGACGAAAGAATAACAATTTTCACAAAATGTGCAATGCTGTGCAATGTTTACATTTTCATTTTTTTGGTAAAGATTCTATTTTATAGCAATTCTATAGTTGTAATCACGTGTAACAAAATTCTTATCAATTCATAAAATTAAGAAATTCAAATCTATTCTAAAATTATGAAATAATCAAAATTTAATTTTTTAATTACAAATTGAATGAATGATGTATAATAAAAGTCAGTAAGAAATGCGAATTTTTCCAAAATATTAATTTATTTAATATTTGATCAATGATCAAACTTGCAAAAGAGTCAAAACACTGAGGCAAACTGAAATTACAAACTAGTTTTAAGCAATATTCAAAGTCCAATTACCCAACAAGCAATGCAAGCATCAAAGAGGCATCAACAGAAGCACTGGTAACAGAAATAATTTTTATAGCTGCAACGTGACTAGTATTGCCAATTGGTTTATCGTGGTATCACGTCGTCATTGCTTTAGTGAAATGAAAACTTTCCTTGTACAATTTTATTACATCCTTGCATTTATGTTACAAACAGCATCAGCAACAACAGCAACGACAACATTCTTCAAGTTATATGCGCAATTTTACGATAGGCAACAATCTCATTCTCATCTACAATATACAATTTCTTCTCATTTTTTGCTGATGCTAGTCTTTCAGTTCTAAAACTAAATTCTCGAATGAGTGAGAAATTTTTTCATTTGTTTTTTACTCATTCTCTGCTGTTATATCCATAAACCATCTCTTTCCCTTTCTCTCTCTATCTAAGCATTCATAACGTATACGAGATATGTTCCATCGATGTACATTAAATATGTGTGGTATAAAGCACTTGTTGGCATCATAAAATTGCTTCTGCAAGTGGAATATCATGCATCATGCAATTTTTATAAAAACAATTCTCATAACATCCATTGAATATTTATTTTTGCGAAAATAATGATGATTATGGTGATTTACTGTTTAAGAGATTCCAAAGAATTCTCGTTGTTAAACAGCAAAATTTATGGAATGGAAAATATATAAAATCTTATGTATAAAATTTAACTAGAAAGATAAGTAGCACTATGGAATTTAAAGAAATCAGGCACGAGCCCTAATTGTCATTTTGCATTGAAGTGATGACGTTTATAACTTTAGTCAATATACTACCTCCTTCTTAGAAAAACAGTTCACCTAATAAAAAATCACTTAGTTTAAAGAACAATAATTGGCTCAATTTTCCATTGAGATATTTCAAGTTTCCACAGAAACCCTCTGAGAGTTCAATTCAACAAATCAAAAGAAGAAAAACGAATAAACGAAAAACGCTTTAAAATTGTCCTTTTACCTAAAGAGATCCCCTTTTGTTATTTAGTCGCATTTGCTTTAAAACATCATATAACCTTGCTCTATATTTATAACATTCATCTCTTTTATTTCTTTCTATCATTTTTCATCTCATCACATTTCATTTCTATTCCATCGATATCTATTAAAGTTGAAGATGAAAGAAAATGAAAGAAAACGCGTCAAAAGAGATTGTGTAACGAAAAAAATCTTGATAACATCATAAATAAATAGACCTTCACTTATAAAGCATCTCGAGTCTTATGATGATGACGACAAATTTAGTAAAGAGCAGGAGTGAAAGAAAAGTTTACGTGGGCGAATAAAAAAATATGAAATAAAATAAAGAGGAAAGGAAAAATCGATAAATTGGAGGCATTGAGACAAATGAGCCCATTCATGGTATTTTCTTTTTTCCTCTTTATAATTTTAAATGAATGAGGAAAAATTGTCTCGAACGCGGAAAAATCCTTCCGCTCACTTAAGTTTGAATTAATAATTTTAGTCTATTTGATCTCTAAAGGAGGAAATTGACAAAAGGAATTAAATTAAAAATTTGATTTCTAATCAAACACAAAAATACACGTTTTTCCTTGATTGAATTTTATCTGTAGAAATTAAATTAGCTTTATAAAAAAATTCATTCGAGGTTTTGAAATGAAAATTTTTATGGAATATTTTCGTACTAAAAGCCTAATTAAGGTTTTATTATTAAAATTTATTTATTTCTTCCTCAGTTACTTTTTCATTGTTATTTTTCACGAGGAGCTAGGATAGTAAATGTAATGCGCATTAAGTTCTAAACATAAGAATGTCAACATAAATAAAACACTAAAATAATCATAGGAATAATAAAGGCACTTAAAGTACGGGAGGAAATTAAAGAGAAAGGAAATTCCTCTTTTAGTTTATTTTTATTTAATATTTTTTTCTTTTTATCACCTTTAAAGATAGCTCGAGCAATAGAAAAATGTGGTTCAAAAACTAAGGAACAGCTTTTATGTTATCAGGAAATGGGCATTAAATTTATTGATTTTTTTCCTGGAGCTTTATTTTCAGTGACAATTTTCTTTTCCTCTTTCTTATTGTCAATTTCAGCTTGGTCTTTTTTTTCCCTCATTCATGCCATACAAAAATCATTCTTGTCTGTAAATTAGTGTGGTTATTTTTTGTAAGGAAATTTTTCTCCGTCTTCTTTATTTTTTTCTGCTTCATCAGTAATTTCACTCTATTCTTTACTACTGAACGTGAGAGCAATATGAAGGAAGTGATAGGAGGAAGCCTTACCATCCTCAAACATTTCTTTATTAACAGTGTGTCAAACGCTTCTTTGAACTTCTTTCTCACTATCATATCTCTTTCTCTTTCCTTCTCCATTATTTCTTTTGTTTAATGAAGCTTATAGTTAAAGTAAATACAAAAGCTGACTCACTGACTGACAATGTTGATTGGCTTCTATAGCTGTAACTAAGAACTACGCAACAGTATAAAGTGAATTGAGACGGGATGAACTAGAAGTGTCAAAATTTGTCGTTGACTGCTTGACCTATTTTTTCACAGATTTATCGATTTTTTTCTTACTGCAATATTATTACTTTAACTTTTGCCTCGATAAATTTTATTTTGATGAAAAATAAGGAATGACACATCTACAATTTTGATAGATGGATAGTATGTCCAATTCAAAAGTAAATTGTACTTTTTATTCTCATAAAAGCTTCTTCGGTAATCATAAACGATGATTGATCACAAAACTGTAGCCCAAAAAGAAGGCGAATGCAATAATGAATGTATAAATCATTTAGAAAGTGGGAAGTGTCAAATTGGTTTAGTGACCGAAAAATTATGAGACAGAATTATCGTTGACCCATTAATTTAATATTGGAGAATTAACAAACTAGTTTTACTCCACCCTATAATATCCAATCAGAGTAGAATGAGAACAATGCTCTCCATATACATACTTATATAATCGATAATTAACATGAGGAGTGTTGAAATCCATTATAGAAAAATATGAATTATGTTATCGACTGAATAATAGGAGTTGGTGATTAAATATTGCGACTGACAAAGCAAATGAATTACGCATGAAAGCTAATCCATCATTAATAATACCTATTAATAAGTTACAAAGCAATTCTCCATCTCATTTTGTGTATTTTTCAGCATGAATGAATCCTATGTGTATCAAAATCCTCCAATAGTCCATACCATGTTTCAGCTAACTAGTTTGGGGAAAAAATTCGAATCCAATTCATGGTAGTTCAACTTTCTCTCCATTTCCTTTATTCGCAATTTCCTTCATTTCTTTTGCTCTTCCTCGTTTACTAAACTTTTTCTTTCCTTTTCCTCTCTTCTGCTTTATTCATTCAACCATAAGGTGTAATTTTCTGAGAATAGCTTTACCATTATGCTAAAAGCCTAAAAAGAATGAGCAAGAGGCGATGATTAGATGAAGTGCTTTTTTGCGCTATTTTGCTTCTTATTCTTTTTCACATCATCTTCGTCATGTTCATTTCTTTCTTGTATCAAGGGCTTATGAACTTTTAAATAAGAAACCATCAAGAAACACTCAAATTAATTTACGCTTACGTTACGTTCATTCAAAACATTTTTCGCGATGCTTAAAATTTTTCCTCTTAATACATTATGATTATATTCAATGCTATGATTACCCTGAGATTTCCTACTTCGTTCGAAAATAGATTTTCGCTTTATGTTCATTGAGCTTCTTTAGCGAATTTTAAATTTCAATCTTGTCGGCATAAAAGGAAATCTAAATGTTGAAATATGAAGCAAAAGAAAGCATGATTGGAAAGAAAGAATAAGAAACGAATAAGGGAAGTTTGAGAAATGGAAAGATTTGGGAATTGAAAATTCAAGGTTAAAAGAACTTTACATCCACCGAATGGTTTTTTTTATCTTCATAAAGCGACTTACTTTAACTCAAATTTATCTAAGCAATTTTTTAAAATTAAATTATTATCCATATTGACTAGTCATTTTAAAATGAGTAAAACTTTTTTTTTTAAAAAAGAATCTATTAAAATAAATGAAAAAACTTTTTGTTCAATTTTCACTTCGTTTACAACCATATAATGTGCTGTTTGAGTCTTTTTGTCCTATAATTCTCAAGCGCATATCTACATTTGCCTAATACAAAAATTTACATAATTCCAGCTCTTATTTTTTTCTTTTCTTTTTTATATTTTCGTATCATAATACTTTCAACTCCACATAGGAATGTTCTACGAGGGGAAAATTGTGTAAAGATTCAACGAAATTGTCAAAAAAAAAATATAAAATTTATTAGCTTATGAAACTTGTCGCGCGAGAGACGGTTTGGGATATAATATTGAATTGAAGCAAAAAAACCTGTCTGTCTTTACACCAATAACTCGGCTTGAATAATATAAAGAATAAAAGATAAAAGCATTGAAAGCCAGACCTCATATTCTCTCTTTTTTATTTTTTTTTAAATGAGCATTTCTTCTTGAATTTTATATCATTATTATTTTCGTTCGAAGTCATTTCAATTCGTATACATTCAGGCTTTATATCTTATTTAATTACGTTATCAGTTGGGTATATGTCAATAAATATGTTAATATTTTTTTCTTTTTCTCTTCTTTCAACACATACATGTAGTTCGACAAGATTTTTATAGCAAACTGATATTTTTTATTTACTATTTCATTATGAATATCTTTTCCATTTGGTGATGTTCGACATATCAATAGATATCTTTCTTCTTTAAGCCTTTTCTCCAAATTCATTTTATATATTGCGTTCGTTCTTAAAACTTTGATTTACTCTGGCTAGAAATAAAGCAGCGAGAGATTTTTCCATCTACCAACTTTTACAGTTTTTTAATGATCCATTCTTTTAAACAATGCTATAAAGTGATCATTTCTATGCAAAATGCCTCTTTATTCTGCTATTTGTTTGCAATCAAAATCTTCAAACCAGTTCTTGTGGTGTTGTTCGTTTGACTATTTAAGATTTAATCCTACTTATCATAGAATTTGAAAAAGCGGATAGGCCAAAAAAATTTATAAAATAAAAATTGCCGCACAAAATTAAATGTAATTTTTTTTATAATTTCTGATGAAATCTAAAATGCAAGATTTTGAATTGTTTTTTCGTTCACATTAAGTGTAAAATAATGAATTAAACTTAACTTCTTCCTATAATTTTATCAAAAAAGAATTGCATCTATTATTTTACATGTTTAAATAAGACGAAAATAACAAAATGAAATACAATGAACTTAATTATATCTCAACATCACATTTGTTTGACTGCCATAAAGTAAATATCAAGAAAATGTGCGCATATAAAATAATTCAGCTTAATGTAAAAGAAATTACACACATGCATTAAAAAACATGTACACGTATGCACAGCTGATAAAAAGACATGTCTGCAAACATTATTCGAATACTAACAAAAAGTGAGATAGCGCTATTTATTATACAAACAAGAAAGGAGAAAATACTGCATAATATGGAAGAGAAAAAGGAAGCAAGTAGAAACGATAGAGTTACACATTTAATTAAAAATTATCGCATTGTCTCGACACTGACTTTTCACCTAATAAAGGATAATTAGATTAACGCTAATAAGCCGTAGTTGCTGCAAAATAAATGACAAACTTTTGTTCCTTTAATGGTTTTGTAGCAATAAAAATATTTCTTCATTTTTGTGACAGAAAGGAATATGAGATAGACTACAAAACTCCTTTATCATGCAAACATTAAAAACTCTTTATAACATATTTTCTTAACACTCGAGTCAAGTTCTTTCAGAGGTTTTAAATTAACAGTAAAATTCTTGCCGTAAAACTTTTATTTGAATTAGCGATTCCTAATTCTGGAAATTATATCGAATTTTTACCAAATTAGTACTGTTAATTATAGATTTTTAAAAATCTTATATGAATCTTTTAACTGTTCAGGCTAAGATACAGCAGAAACCCTAACTAACCACAATTACAGACTCCTCCATGTCTTTTATATCTCTAGTTTACGACTGAAATAAAAAAATTTTACAGCTACAAAATTTTCACATTATTTAATTGTTCAAAAATGTACTTATAAAGAAAACAGACAAATATTTTGACTGTGTGCAGACTGATATGAAAAGTACTCATTTTATACAGTAGTACATGGTTGAAATTGTTTACATTTTATAGCTCCTTTTTATACAAAATGAATGCTTCACATTCATACAAAATTTACATAAATCAAAATAATATTTTTGGGAATTTTTTGGTAACACTTTGTGCTAAAAATTGTTTGTAATCTATTCTGCCTACGGCTTAAGTTTTATTACTTCTAATGCAAACAAAAATATTGCTTTAAATCATGTAACGTTTTGCATTTGTTGCATAAATTATGCGTATTAAGTATTTAAACAACTGCACGGCATGAATTACGTTAATGAAACATTAATTTATATAGTTGTTCTGCATACGATATTCAACTTTTATTGGTCCTTGAACTGTGAAACTTTGCAGTCCTAATATAATTAAAATAATATTACAACTATTGTTTACCCAAAAAATAATGAAGCTTAGCGATGTAGTTTGAGTTGCAAAGTAAAATATATCAAAATTATTAATGAGATTAAAACTTGATTAAAACCGCACAGTAGTTAAAAATTTCGTTCACATAGTTTATAATGCATATACATTCTTGCTCCATATCACGTATGTGTATCACATAAAAAATATTTATATTCAGTCAACGACACCTGCTGTATGTTGCTTATTCAAGGTTTAATTTCAAAATTACTCAATTATTAATAGGGGCTGTTCACTTATTACGTAACGCGAAAAAATGACTTTTTAGACCCCCCCCCCCCTCGTAACAAAATTTGTATGAAAAAAAAATTTCCTTGTTTGAACCGTAACAAAATCTTAGACCCCCCCTCCCCCCCTAAAAGCGTTACGTAATAAGTGAATGGCCCCATAGCATATAAATTTTTTTCTCTTCTTAACAATCCTTTGATTAAAAAATTTTTCATCATAAAAATAAATTAAAAGTAGATTCTTTTTATAAAATTATAGTTTTTAAACAAAAGTTTCATTTTGATACTAAAAAGAGAATTGAAGCTAGGAAAACGAAAAGGCATTCCATTCGTACACAATGATCTCATAAAAATAACTTTCTGTCGAAGCTGGAAAAATAAAGCAGCATTCAGAAATGAAAGAATTCTTGCTCTTTCAAAGTTTTCGCCAATTTTAAAACATGAGATCTCATTAAGTCCAACAATTTGATGTTTTTTATTCTTTCTTATAATTTTTTTTGCCCATTGTGTAGCATTTACAATTCAACATTTTCCTTTGCTCTTTTCGAATTACATACCAGAACATTTTATTAATATTATTAAAAAAACGAGAAAATTCTTATGTGCAAAAAATAAAATGTAGTAATTGCATTGTTGTTATAGGCACAGGGAGAAATAAAGAATAAAAACAGAACATTATGTCCTAGGAATGCAATTTTGACATTTTAATGTCGACATTAATTTCATTTGATGGCATTAGCAACAGCAGCAGCAAATAATGAATGTGAATCGCGCGGGAATCTTTATTATTAAATACACATATTTGCGGTAATATCTTTATGTAGTATGTAATGGGTTATTATTATTATTGTGGTGCCATGTAGTGGCTCATTCATTGCAATGCATTGAATTAAATTTCAAATAGATAATTGAATTGTGTAGATTTGTTATGAAATTTCACAATCGTCGTCAGTTAAGCTGCTCGGAGAAGATATACAATGAATTCATGATTACCTAACCACAACCAGTCATCATTTTAAGTACAACGAAAACTGTTTAAATTTTTTGGAACGCAATTTAAATGAAAATAGTTAATTAAAAATTGATTTCATTGAAATATGGAGATGTGTGCTCCACAATGCTGTGCAAAGAGATTTAGAGAAGTTTGATATGGGAATAAATTATTTTCCATACAAATCACAGTTTTTAAGAATAATTTAAAACATTAATGTTGGAACCAAAAAAATAAACAGAATATAATAAAATATAATTAAATACAACAAGCCATAAATCATGCAAAATCCAGCATTTTATCATGCAGAAACTAATAATTTCCATCCCCCTGACACTTTCAACAAGCCAATCCTATTCATCATCAATGATTTGCATATATCCATGAAGTCAAAATAAAACGAAAATGATGATTAATTAAATGAAATTAATAATCCGACTGTAACTGAGCCAATGGATCTATGGCGACGATTAAAACTCATTTTCAACAACAATAAAATCCAATTAGTCATGTGGTATGCATGTAAATATTTGATATATATATATTTGAGATTGATGGTTAGTCAAATTTATTGTATAACATTTGAAGGAGTTAACTTGAACATATTAGTCATAACTTTAGATTGAATTAATTATTTTGTTGACAGTTATGATGGAAACATGTAAAAGGAATCTATAATTTAATTTACTTTATTTTCTAAGAAATTTATTTGTTACGAAAACAGAATTGCTGACTACAGTTCTTGGTAATTGTTTATATTTCAGCAAATGTAGGATGAATTATTGAAATAATTCAGAAATGACTCGTAATTTTTATCATGATTATAGCTTCATCTCTTAAAACCTAAGGTACCTTAACAACATTACTATTCAAAACTGATTGCCTTTCCATTCAACAAACCAACAAAATAATCATAAATTTGTTCCTGTAACTTAGCTTTTATTTTGCTTATGTAGTCGAATATTTCAGAAAGATATTAAGGAGCAAAAACTTTTTTCGTTTCTAAAATGTTGTTCTTTTTCCATGAAAACATAAAACAGAATGAGGAGGAAAAAAACTTTGTTTCTTGTTGTTTTGATGATATTGCCTCAATTTTACAAACCTTGTGTGTGTTGAACATGATGTGTTTCATGAAGGTTAAATGATAATAACTAAATTTTTGATGATTTGAGTAGAAAAAAGTTACAAACCCAAAGAGGAAAAGTTTATTTTTGGAACCGTAGCCACCCTTACAATAAAAATCCTATATTTCCACATAAATATTAAAACTTTGATAAAAGTAAAATCGCCTTGACTTGGCTGATTTTTTTCATAGTGCTCAAAATGTTTTACCTTACTACACTTCAGAAAATCCCCCTCATCATCATCATCATCTACATGATCACTTCTTTCTTGTTTTTTTCGGAAGAAATGTACAAAAGGCTATGGAATAAAAAAGTTTCTCATGTTTCTCAAGCAAAAAAAAAACCATTGAAATGTGTTGATGAAACTCAAAACTTTCTCATAAACTTAGACATTTGTATAAGGTTTGCCTTCTTCATATGTTGTTCGAATGCCAATGCCTGCTGCTTCGATGAAAATCATGTGAGAGAAAAATAAGAAACTTATGCTTATACCATGAAAAAGTATGTATAGTCTATGAAATAGAAAGATTTTCTGTTATTTTAAGAAACTACACGGAGTGGGATGTGAAAAAAAATTTTCCTATTCGTTTCGATTTTCTTTCTACATTTTCCAAACTCAATTATGTGCAACTCTATTTAAATGTTTACAAAGTTTGTCGATTATAACTTGACTCTTTTCTAAAATAATATATAAAGATCTTTTTTATATTTTGTAATTTTCGATAAAACTTAATTTGAAAATTTTGTTATTAAACTTTTCTGAAATATTCAGAATGCCTATGATAATATGAAGTCTCAAAAAGTTAATTTGTACAAAGGACTGTTAAAAAATATCAAAATTGATAAAATTCTGTTTTATAAATAAAATTGAAAGTTTAAAAGCCAAATAGCATATATGCTGTCAATTTTTGAGATGTTTAAACTTTGCTTGCTCATCAAATCAGAACAAATCCTTGCAACAGAAACTTTATCATGCATTATTACCTCTAAAAATGTAAAATTTTATACATATGAACATTTCATACAATGGAATTACCACATTTATTATCATGTTATCATGATTCTGAATATGCAGTGTAATGTATAACAGCATAATTTACGTTTTTTTTTCCTTTTTGTTCTCTTTTTTATTTATACAGTATTTTTATGAAATAATAAAAAAACGAGCATTAAAAGAAGAAAAAGAAAAATGGCCATAGGTTTGCAACATTGTTAATCTGCTTTTAATTAAACATGTAGTACACGCTTGCATTTAAAAATTTATGTTGATAAAGTATAAAAAATGAATGAGGGAGGTTCTGGGGTGCTACTATCAATGGATATAATTTTTTTTGAAATATGCAATACCACGAATGAACAGCAAAATTTTGGAGGTATCTACGCACATAGAGTACATATATTTTATAATAGCTGCTGATGTGGCTTATTTGGAGGAATGAGTTGTTTACTTGGTTACTTGAATATATAATAAGAATGGTATTTTTTCAGTCATTTTGTCTAAAAATTTTTTTTTCATAAACTATAAGAAGAAGAAAGTAAAACAAAAATCATGGTGAAACTATTCTACAATATAGTTCATGCAACTTGCAAACTGGAAAAAAACTTTTTCACTTGAAATTCATATATATATGGACATGTAGCTGCTCAATTTGCATAGTTCATAGGAGTGAGTAATGTATGTGTCTGGCTTCAATCCATTCATTCACTCATGAATGAATATCTTCATACTTTATTATTGTTGCTGTTGATGGTGAGATTTTTACAACCACCGACTTTATCAGCATATACATGTGCATTCATAAACTTTCATCTACTTTTATGTTGTGGCAAAAATTTTTGTTTCCTTTTCATTCCCTTGGACGACAGTAAAGATAAAATAGTATGACACATGCATGTAAAAGCAATAATATGTAATGATGATGCTATAAAATCTAAAAGATCGGAAGTATAAGAATGGGGAATAACAGACAATAATGTTTAAAGGAAAAGCTGTTTAAAAAAACAGCTTTTTTTTCATTCTTTTCAAAGCATTAAATTCAGGAAGCGGAACATAATGTCCGAATAAGGCAAAAGCTCTTTTGAGATGCAAAAGGCGAGAATGAAAAAAAAATGAAAAGTGCTTAAGATTGCTTGCCATTAAAATGTTATCTCGAATTGCAGAATTTAATAATCATTAATATTATAATCTCAAAAGCAATTAAATTTTTTAATGAGTACTCATTATTTTTCCTCATGCTGTACAGTCTTCCTATGCTATCGAAAACAGCATTTTTATTCATCGCGTATGAATACCGTGGACATACTTTTTACATAAATTTCACTTCTAACAATAAAAGAATGAAAATCTTTTATTTTATTTCTTAAGTGATAATGACGTGCAATTTAAGGTTGCTCTCTTCCTTCATATCTTTTGCTAGTCACTACCATGCAATTACAAAACCTTTCAGAGATTTTTTCGCTATATTCTTTTTTTATTCTCCTTCTTTCCTATTTCACGATAAAAAAAATTTATGTCATTTATTATCCTCCATTAAGGAGAAGGTCTATTCATAGAGGATTTATAGAAGGGAATAATCTTTAACCGACCAGCAATATTTTTATTACACAATCCCCCTATTCTCTTCATTGAAAAGAAATCCTTCTAAACAAAGCACAAAAGATGGTGAAAAAAAAAAAAAGAAGGATTGGTTAATGTCATTAGGTAGATGGATAGGTAAGATCTATGAATCGAGATTTAGAAAAAAAAATAATCTTTAAGTGGGGTTTACCGTAAAATTGAACTTGACAGAGTCTTTTCTGGAAATTAAAAACATGTTTTACTTCTAATATTTTGAAATTGTTATTCAAAAGGTGAAAAAATCAGAAATGAATAATACTAATGTTGCAAAAAAGAAAAAAAATATTTATCCAACGAATTCTAAGCCTTGAGTGAGATTCACTTCCTATTCTTGTTTATGATGATCCTCAAATTTTCGATTAATTTAATTTTCCTTCCTATCGTTAAATGTCAAAAGAAGACAAATGAAGAATGATTGTGATGGAAGATTATCCCTTTTTGTAAGAGACTTGATAAAATTAAACTACATGATGCACTTCATTTTTCTTTCACATTTCAATCTTCTCTTTCCTTCCTTCGCTTTTGTATGGTGCTCACATACAAAATATAGAACTGAAATTGACTTAAAAATCCTTTGATAAAGTTAAAATATGATGTATCATGATATTAAATATAAACACATGTAAGTCATCATGCCAGTATAAATGGTATTTGACAAAGTGAACAATATGACTTTATCTCTAAATCTCCCTGTTGCCGTTTGACAACATGACGAAATTGAAAAGGGAAAGAATTTTTATTTTCAGTTAATTCCACAAGTTTTTCTTCAAATTGAAAAAATGTTTTGTATGATGCAAGAATAATCCCGAATACATAGGCAAAATTTTCTTCCTTTCATGAAGAATAATAAAAATCAATTGATATTATTTGTATGCCTGGGATTTTTAATCTTCAGAACAAAATTAGCTTTTCTCTTAATTTACTTGAAGAAAATTCAAAAAGTCTATTAGTGATGTTTCAACAATAAATTTTTCTTAAAAAACATTCATAACGAAAAATTCCTTTGAAATGATCTACGACGAAGAGCTCGAAAGGAATTTTCATACAATGCACATTTTCATGTCAACAAGCACTAAAACCTTTTCCATTAAGCGCTACTTTACTTTCCTTCCTTTTCATTCATTCAATCCCCGGGATTTTGAGCTAAAAGTATTGTTACTGTTGTTACTGTTGCTTAAGGTTAGAAAGAATGCAGTAACGATAACAATAGCAGTCATATACAAAAAAAGTTTTACTTGCACGATTACCATGTTAATTGAACTTAACTTCTCATCCTTCGCGTAATCTCGGTCTTGACTTTCTCGCACACTGTTATTATATCTATCTTTCTGACTATTATTTATACAATGTTGATGAAGTGAAACATTCTTTCATTCACTCAGCAAGAATTAAGATGCAAACTATTTTTGGCATGGAATTTTATTATTTTACCCTTCGCAACTAATTTATTCTCACTTATCCTGGCACATATTAATATGAGGAAGTTGTTGTCTGTAATATTGTATTCTTTATTATTTTGCTTGAAATTCTTTGATTATTTCCTCACGATATTTTTAATTTAAACATGCAATGCGCTCTTTATAACTGTCAAAATAGAACTTTTGGTGCTTGCTTATAACTTTTGTGACGATAAAGATTCTGTGGTTTAAGTTGAAGGAGTATTAACATTTTTTTTATTTCTTTTAGTCTCTTCTGCATAACAAGCGCTCGTTGGTTCATTGTCTGTTTGTCGACAGTAAGAAAATGAAAATTTTAAAGAAGGAAAAACCACTACAAGATAGCAATTTATCTTCATTTTATAAAAATCTGGATGTTATGAATATTTCAATTTTTCTCTGTATCTTTATATTTCTCTCATCTTTACTAAAGAATTTTCAAGGAAGTAGTAACTTTCAAGAGTTGATGACAACGATTAAAATAGTAAAATCTGCACAGGAAATAATTTGTATAAGAGAGAAAATTGAAACATTGTAAAATAAATGCTCATATCTCATGAATTAATTAATTAATGTTAATTTAAAAAGAAAATGAATAATGACCCCGAATAGACAAAGAGCGTGCTCACTTTTGTGAGCACGTTAATGAGCATGTTCAAAATCATCATTTAACGTGCTCACCTGAGCACACTCAGTTGAACATGCTTGTGAGCACATTGTGAATATGCTCACAAAAAAACAAATTTTTTGAAATTTTTTATTTTATTGAGCATGCTCGAGAGCATACTCATTCTCGAGAGCATGCTCATGAGCATACTCAATTACCAAACTTAAGGATGCTCACTTGAGTACACTCTTAAGCATACTCGTGAGCACATTGTAAATATGCTCAAAAAAAAACAATTTTTATAATATTTCACATTTCACTGAGCATTCTCATGAGCATACTCAATTCTCAAATCTAAGCATGCTCACTCTTAAGCATACTCGTGAGCACATTGTGAATGTGCTCTAAAAAAACATTTTTTTTTAAGATTTCACATTTTATTGAGCGTGCTCAAGAGCACATATATTGAGCATACTCTGAGTATGCTCATGATTTTGTATATACTTCACAAGTCAAAGTTTCTAGAATTATATATAGTTATCTACTTTTTAACTATAAACATTGTTTAAAAACATTTTGAGATCAATTTTGAAGTATTTAACTTTGTTATAGTTTATATATGAGTTTTTGCCATAATAAATTATAAAGGTAAATTGCAGCAGTGGTGTAATGGTTATGGTAATGGTCTTAGCAACAGAGCGGTCGTAAGTTTGAATACAGGTAAAATCCAAAATTTTCTAAAGTGTCTTTTTCTGTTTATTAATGAACAAAATTTATTCTAGAACATTAAAAAACTTAACAATAGTAAAATATATCAAAAAAATAATTTCAAAATTTAATTTTTTTGAAAATTATAAAATAATGTGAGTACACTCAGTGAGCATGCTCAGAGTACACTCACGAGCACACTCACTGAGTATACTCAAATGTCACATCATATGACATAAAAAATGTTGCATGTCACACAACAATTTGAGCATGCTCAAAATTTGTTAAAATAACGTGCTCAGAGCATGCTCAAAAAACGTGCTCATTAGCGTAAAGTAGTGGCATCACTTTTCGTATGAAAGAGCACGCTCACGCGAGCATGCTCAGCACTAAATTTGAGCGCGCTCATAGCGTGCTCTTTGTCTATTCGTCGACGTTTACCTTATTTATGGATAGTTTGAGAGATAAAATATATATCGTTAATTTTTGTGAATAATGAAGTTAGCAGTTTACATGTTAATGATTAAAACAATAGAAATTGTGTAAATTGCATGGAAATAACATTAAATTACAGATTTTTGCCAGAGCCTTTTGTATCATGAAAAAGATAAAAGAAACGTGGAATTATAGGTTTATGAAGACTGAAAATCAATTTTTTTGGAATTGAAGATAATGTGTTGTTCGGAATGAATAAATTAATTTAATGTTTGTCACTAAACTAGGAGCCCTTAAATACTAGTTATGAAATAATTAAATGTAATATTGTTTTTTATTTTGACAAGCAAAAGTTTTATGCAGAGCTCGAAGTCGACTCGAGAATTTCATTGATTTTGTATGGCGGAGTGGAATTCACACAAAATTTCAATGACTTAGAGCTCTAGTTTTACGGGAAATATTAATTTTTTATACCTTTCGCGTAATATTTTAATGAATATTGATGAAAGACTTCAGAAAAACTTTTATTGCAATTTGAGTTAAGTTTTATGAGTTTGACTTGTGGTTTTGTTTAAATCTAAAGATTTTTTTTTGTTTTATCAATTTGAATTTAGAGGATGCATTAAAAATTAAAAAATTAAAATTCATTAAAATCCACTCAAATTTCTTTATTAAATTTCATTTCAAGGAAAGAGATATTCCAACATATCAAATGAAATGAGAAACTTTCTTTGGTCAAAATACAATAAATTTTATGGATTCAATAAAATCTCCAATAAAATACATTGAATTTATTAAATTATAGAACAACAATCATAAAAAACTCGACATTTTCATATTGATAATTTTCGTATTCATTTTGTATAATATTATCTTGTTTAACCATCAGTCTCCTTCTACCTAGTATATTCTTAGGATGTTTATTCAAAAGCTGTTATTTCCCCTAAAGAAATATCCTTGCGTTTTCTCTTATCTTTTAAAATATATTAAATGTATTTTCATATAATATGACATGATGTAAATAAATCTACGCATAAACATTATCTTTTTTAGCTTGAATAAGAAGGCATTCAATATTTATGAAAATCTGAAGTACAAAAAGGAGCATGAAATAAGTTAAATTGAAAATTCTCTGTTTCATAAATTTTTTGAATACAGCATTTGAATATCAAGACAAGAAATGTACAAAAATATGGTTTTGTGGGGAAGATATGTACATGCTATTCATAAGAGTAGGAAGAAGTGGATGATGACGGAGAGTGGAACAAGAAGAAAGGATCAAGCGGACCCCACAAAAATAACAATAGCAATACTCATATTGTTGTATACAAAAAAATGTTTTTATAAGACTAAAATTCTTCATAATTTTTAATGATTTTTAAATCATCTGAAATTAATGTTTATCTCCTTTCATCTCTCACTCTTGCTCCATTCATTTTAGTTGAAGAGCAGGCTGTTTGATATTGATATATTGTCTGTGAATGACGCATCGAAAATGAATCAAAAAAATTTATTAAAATTTATATTTTTGAAGCTGTATATGCACATACGTAATATACAATTTGAACAGTAGATAGAATATATTTCAGACAACATTTTGGTTTAAGATGACTATTTTGTGTAACGCGAATTCAAATCAAACTAAGATTTTTTTAAACCTACTTGAAACAGTAAATTTTTTCATGCATAAAGCGTTTCAGTGCCTGTTTGCCTAGAATGTATTTGAACTCATCTCCCTTCCTATTCCTTTTCTATAACAGTTATTAAAAATATTTTTAAATAAAACTTTACTGTCTGAGAGGGATTTCCATTTCATGAATCTAGGGATTTATGCTTTTAAGTGATACTGAGGACGTATTGTATACAAACACTGTGATTTCACAGTTTTAAGTATCATGATGAATATATTTTATTTATTCACAAATTTAATATCTTAACCGGCTCATGCAATGGAATTTCAATAGACGAGTTTAACAAAAACCAGTAAATTTCCTTTTCATATATGTCCGAGTGATATAAAAATCCTTGTAGCGTATCTAATTATGAATTTCATAAATTTCTCTCGGTCTCTCTTTATTAAAAACCATAAAAAACTCGAAAAATTTCATTACTAGTCAAAAATGCTTATGCTATGAGTAATAATAATAAAACCAAGACTCAGGTCGTCATCTGTGAGTTCTTTAATACTCAGCATTAAAAAGGAAAATCTCGAAGTATGTTTAGCAGAGGGATGCTGGCATCTATACACACATAATATTAATGAATATGCACATCATGTTGAAGTCGTGAAAAAAAATGTTTGCGTCATGAAGTTTTCTCTTTTTCTGTCTATTTGCAACCATCGTCAGCATTGTAATATATAGCTTACTGAAACATCTTCTACATCATATCTTCACTCATCATTATCATCGTCAACTTATTTCATATTAGTCATGTAGACTGCTATAACTACAGATACTGAAAAAAAATTCCAGAGATTATGATGATCATGATACTAAAAAGTTTTTTTTTCCATCGCATGCGACATGTTTATATGTCTGCACTACTACATAATTTTATGTGCTGTATGTGCATTATTTCACCACCATCGTCATCATCAGCATCATCATCATCATCATTCCTCTCGCCACTATCTTATTTTCTCTATCTATGCTGGCTCAAAATACCACTAAAACTCAACATTATCTTTATATATCACATCTATCTGTATTATATGACTATGCATAGATACATAAAATGATAGATATTTTAGCTGACGGTTTATGAAGAAAAACAAATGTGTGGAATGTGAAAAGGGATGGAAAATTCATAGTTTTACCAGTTTTACCTAATCTGTGAGCTAATCGAAAATTATTTTAATAATTAAAAATCGAACCTTAATTAGGATTTATCTGGATTCATCTGTATTTTATGTGCATTCTTTTAAAATTTTGGTTGAAAAATTATTCTATCTGATAAATGAAAATATCTGTTGATAAACCGCAGAGAAATAAGTTCTTAACCCTTTTTTGAAAATCATTCTACATGCCACATTTTTCCACATGTGTCTATCTATTAAACCACTGTCACATCACACCATCATCTAAAAATAAATCTCTCGCATGCTTTTATCAGTCTCGTTTCTTCATATTTACTTACTATCATATACGAGTCAAACAATGACATAATCGTAAAAATATTTATTTTTTTCATATATTATTCTCCTTGATTCACTTAGTAACTTCCAGTCACTGCATAGTTTTGCTTCTCTTTCACAACATGCCGGAATTGCCTTTTTTTCAATTGTACATACACCATGCGTTGTGTGACACTATAAAGCATTAAAAGTCTCACAACTGGATATCGTAGGCAGCTCCATAGTACAAATACAAATTTATCTCACTTTATACATTCTATAAAAGAAATAATTCTTCTCTCAGTTATGACATGTTTTGTGATAGAATGGCAATCCATAATTTTTCTGCTATGCTTGTGATTCTTATCCACTATATGTATAAATGTATGATACATGCATGATATTCATGGAATAGGAACATTGCGGAAATTGTGAAAAATGCGTTTTTAGTGTTCATTTTTACGTTCAATGAAACTGTACATGGGGTATTTTATAGTATAAATAAATGAAAGAAGTCAAAAATTGAATTTCATCCGCATCGACAGTAATCATATATGAAGCATATTTCAATGACATAAAAAGTTTTTTCCTTTTTTTTTTGTTTATTTACTACTGCAGATTTTTATTTCTTTCTTGCAGCCAAGACGTAAAAATAAATTGAAAGACAAAAAGGAAGTTTGAAAGGGAAGTAAGCATTAATCATAAGATACTTTTCGAAATATGTGTAGCATAATTCTATTGTTATTGCTATTTGACGGGTCTTTCTAACTGACTGCACAATATGTGCGATTTTTTTATCCTTAACAATTCTTTATTTTTATAACAAAAACTGCATGGTACATTCTGAATGTAGAATATTATGATATGCACAAGCATGAAACGTCATGAATAGGACGAACTTTATAGTGAGAGAAATTTTTTATCAGAAGGGAGGAAATGGAAATAATATGAATCATATTACGGAACAATAAAAAGTGTCACTTGATTTTTTAAAATGCAATTTCAACAAGTTATGAATGCGTTCTGTTAACTAAGAAATTATGCTTTGGTGAAAAGTAATATTAAATCTATTTTTACACGCTTTTTATTACACGCTTTTTATTGAGTTGCTCTGTTGGTTTCTTTGTATGTCACGTTCAAATCTTGCAATCGATTTTTCGACCACTTCTATTGCTCCAATCGAGCTCAAATTTTGTATACACACGTATTCCCGGTGGCAATACAATATTTAACCCCTTTAGAACCACACAAATGCTTAATTATAGTACAATTTTAATAAAACTTTTTTATATGGGAAAAAAATCCAATGTCAATGATATAAAATTTTGATTTGTTTAAAATATTATACTTGAAATGCTCAAAAGTCATTTATATGATTCACTATAGTTTAATTAATATTACTAATTATTATTAATAATAAAGGCTTTGAGATTTGACGCTTCTCTTACTTAAGAACTTAGTTGAACTAAGAAATGCATCCTTAAATTACGCCCCACGCTTATAGAGTCATTGTGTTCTTGGACTTAATCACAATATTTTGAAAAAAATTTATGTTACATTTCTAGTTGTCACAAGAAAATTTTTTAAAATCCTGATTCGCTAAAACCTGTGACCTTATTTTATTTTGAACTTTTTGATTTTTAGTCTTTTTGATAAAAGCGTGTTTTTTAAAAAGTTTTTTTTACATTGCTTATTGATGCAAAAACTGAAGAAGATTAAATTTTCATAACGAAACCTTATAAAATTTATAATTAGTGTAATTTATCGAAAAAATACAATTTTGAAATTCTATTATCATTCATGCAAATATCAGCACATTGTAGATGTTCTTCGTAATGCAATGAATACTAAATCAATAATTATAAGTATCAAGAAAAGTGAGGCTTTATGTTTCCATAATTTTCAGATGATTATTTCAATATTAATTTCAATAATTTCCCATCTGCATATTGAATTGAATATACTTTCAAAAATATCAAATCACCATAATACAATGCACAACTAAACTCAGTATCAATCACAACCATTCTCCATTATACAGTTCTGATTAATTACAGATTGAAAATCTAGGGATTTTTTTTTATTTCCAATCTGTCACAATGATGCTAATTATTTGCATATCACATGAATGCTCACAATTTTGAAGTTCATTTGAAGGAAAGACTTTTCATAATGATACAAGAGAAAAAATAAGACAGACTTAAAAAAATGATGAAGATTGATTTACATGCAAATTGGCATAGATGATTTCCAAAGGGGGTTAAAATTATAATAATAAGAATAATATAAAATTTATAACGTAGATTGAAATAAAAGAATAAATATCACAGCATGTAGATTGTGTACAAGTGAGTAAAAGGGGTGGAATAATTTCATTTGATTCACCATGTCATGAATATAATTTTTCTTCATTCTGCAATTTTATATTTTTTACCATCTCGCTGACTGTAACGGTGAAAAAACAGCAACATCAACAACTGCATGTAAAGGATATGAATGATGTTGATAAA
Source organism: Chironomus riparius (assembly GCA_917627325.4). Classification (NCBI taxonomy): domain Eukaryota; kingdom Metazoa; phylum Arthropoda; class Insecta; order Diptera; family Chironomidae; genus Chironomus; species Chironomus riparius. The sequence continues at coordinate 34,849,330 of OU895878.1, read as the reverse complement.
AGAAAGGGTGTGTACACAAGTGGATGGGAAGGGCACTTTTGAGAAGTGAAAAATTATAAATAAGTAAGCATCTACTCATTATTGGTTTTGGCGAAAAGAAAGATTTCCTGTCAAAATACAACACGCCTTGCATAAAAATCTTTTAAAAATCTTAAAAATATTTAAAAAGGGGTGAATATTTAATTAAAACTGTACAGAAGTAGGATATAAAATCCTTTAATATTCAGTGAACCCTAAAAACTCTCGTTTAATTTATTTCTATGATCAAAAAAATTATCAACAAGAAAACTTAAAATATCATTAAATGTAATCCATCTTCAACCGTCAATTGTTGATTGTTGATGAATGCATATGCATAAGTTGTGTGCTTGTCATTATCAGAAAGAGAGTTTAAGTACTTTTGAGCGGCGCTTATCTCTTTTCTTCAATTTAATTCTTGATTCTTCTTTTCTACTTATTATGTAATCAACAAACAAACAAATGCACACGTTCTGTTGAAGTACAAACACTTAATTCACATAAACAGAATTGTGTGAAATGAGGATGCGGATTATGATTATCATTCTTCAAATGGCACTATGCATATCATTCAATTTCAATCTTTTCATTTTAATGAAAATTTCCACTTTTTGAGTGATTTAAATTTGAACATTCCCGAATAGACAAAGAGCACGCTATGAGCGCGCTCAAATTTAGTGCTGAGCATGCTCGCGTGAGCGTGCTCTTTCATACGAAAAGTGATGCCACTACTTTACGCTAATGAGCACGTTTTTTGAGCATGCTCTGAGCACGTTATTTTAACAAATTTTGAGCATGCTCAAATTGTTGTGTGACATGCAACATTTTTTATGTCATATGATGTGACATTTGAGTACACTCAGTGAGTGTGCTCGTGAGTGTACTCTGAGCATGCTCACTGAGTGTACTCACATCATTTTATAATTTTCAAAAAAATTAAATTTTGAAATTATTTTTTTTTGATATATTTTACTGTTGTAGAGTTTTTTAATGTTCTAGAATAAATTTTGTTCATTAATAATCTGAAAAAAACACTTAGGGGCCATTCACTTATTACGTAACGCTTTTAGGGGGAGGGGGGGTCTAAGATTTTGTTACGATTCAAACAAGGAAATTTTTTTTTCAAACAAATTTTGTTACGAGGGGGGGGGGGGGGTCTAAGAAGTCATTTTTTCGCGTTACGTAATAAGTGAACAGCCCCTTCAGAAAATTTTGGATTTTACCTGGATTCGAACTTACGACCGCTCTGTTGCTAAGACCATTACCATAACCATTACACCACTGCTGCAATTTACCTTTATAATTTATTATGGCAAAAACTCATATATAAACTATAACAAAGTTAAATACTTCGAAATTGATCTCAAAATGTTTTTAAACAATGTTTATAGTTAAAAAGTAGATAACTATATATGATTCTAGAAACTTTGACTTGTGAAGTATATACAAAATCATGAGCATACTCAGAGTATGCTCAATATATGTGCTCTTGAGCACGCTCAATAAAATGTGAAATCTTTAAAAAAAATGTTTTTTTAGAGTACATTCACAATGTGCTCACGAGTATGCTTAAGAGTGAGCATGCTTAAATTTGAGAATTGAGTATGCTCATGAGCATGCTCAATAAAATGTGAAATATTATAAAAATTGTTTTTTTCGTGAGCATATTTACAATGTGCTCACGAGTATGCTTAAGAGTGTACTCAAGTGAGCATGCTTAAGTTTGGTAATTGAGTATGCTCATGAGCATGCTCTCGAGAATGAGTATGCTCTCGAGCATGCTCAATAAAATGAAAAATTTTAAAAAAATTGATTTTTTTGTGAGCATATTCACAATGTGCTCACGAGTATGCTTAAGAGTGTACTCAAGTGAGCATGCTTAGGTTTAGGAATTGAGTATGCTCATGAGCATGCTCAATAAAATAAAAAATTTCAAAAAATTTGTTTTTTTGTGAGCATATTCATAATGTGCTCACAAGCATGTTCAACTGAGTGTGCTCAGGTGAGCACGTTAAATGATGATTTTGAGCATGCTCATTAACGTGCTCACAAAAGTGAGCACGCTCTTTGTCTATTCGGGATTTTTACTTGTATAGTCATAGAATACTGCATAGTTCTATGATATTTCGGAAATAATTTTTTTGAAGTTAAAAAGATTTGAAAATCTTTACTTGTGCTTCAAAATAAGAGTCTAAATAGTAATGAAATGATGTTAGGGGAATTTGTAAAGATGATTGAATGCTTCCTATAAAATTAAAGATGATAGGAACAAATCATGTTGAATTTAATTGATGATATAATCCCTTTTATTAATCACTATGGTATTTTAAGATATATATTTAAGGAGATAAACCTTTTAGACGGTAACACTCAAAGAAATTTTTGGCTACTTAAAGAATTTTTCAGAATTTTTCAGGATAAATACCAAATATGACCACCTTGTCTTTTATGAATGTTAAGATGGATATGGATCGAGACAAAAATAGATTTAAAGAAGTGAGAGAAAGTTAATTTCTTAATGAATCGATACTAAAAATAAATTGTAATAAATATTAAGATAAATTTTATGATGGAACAAGAGCATCATATTTTATTTGTGGCATAAAAAGTCTTTTTTCCGGTCATCGTCCTAATAAAATTAATATTTGTCGATAATTCACTTTATTATTAAACTAATGGCACATAAACAAGTTCTTTCATTAATGAGTTATCTAAATTTGACATCAAGTTTCATACACGAAATACAATAACAATATTTCCTCAAAGGTATTCTACAAAGTGATTATGAATGCCCAAAAACAAGATGGATGTGTAATCCCATTATCGATAATCTAGCCTTTTATGCCATCAGACATTCATGCATTATAAATTATCAAAAATCCTTACTAATATTTACACAAAGAAGCCAACATATCATCTAACAACTAATTATGCGTTTAATATGACTAATCTTACAATATAACAAGAATTCTTGAATATCCTTAAGTATAGCAATAATTTTTATTAGTTTATTACACATAAAAGTAAATTATTCTTCCTTTTCATTATTTCCATACCCCCCTTAAGTAAAATAAAGAGCCAAGCAACGTGTTTGTCACAACAGCCTGTCATATATCATACATATATAAGTGTAAACATGTACAGTGTTCAAATAAATTATTTATAAAGCTTGTTTTGTGTACATTCATGATATTTGTCTTTGGAGTAAATCACATATATTTCTAGATATTGGAAGGAGACTCGAAAGAGTTAATTGGTTAATTAATATATCCTTTATGGCTTTTCATCACTTCCTTATTTCTTCAAAATGAGCTAAAAACTATATAAATTTGACATTATTACTTCCATACATCCAGTATCGTTTATTACTCCTATTACAATCTTAAAAACGCACCGCAAACAGCAAACGATACACATGAAAAGAGAAAAAGGAAAAAAAAATATGATAAAATTTGAGACATATGTATTAAATAAATAAATGTGTGGATTTAGACGTATATTTTTGTGACTTCATAACAAATTTCTTTTTTTTTTGCATGAAGTCAAAATAACTCAGTACCGCAATTTTTTATTTTGTCACATCGCACAATTAATTTTCTTTTCCTTTTTTTTGTTGTTTGCTCTACGCAGATATTTGAACGATTTTTATTATGAAATTTTTACTTTTTTATTCTGTCTCAAGTAATTTAAGTTAAATTGTGGATGCCATTTGAATAACATGAAAAAAAGTAACAAATAGAAAACTCGAAAAAAATTATGAATTTAAATCAAAAATATGAGAATCATTTAAAATTTTAACATATTATTTTATTATTTAAAAACATTAAAGCGTAATTTTTAAAAAGTTTGACGGAATTTTTTCCAATCTCAATAGATTAAATTAGATTTAAATTCAATTTTATCCAGGAGTAAAGACTTTGCACAATCAAAGATTATAAAATTGTGAAAAATTTCCATTATAATGAACACAAAGACGTGATGAAATAGAAACTTTGTTCTTTCCTCCTTCATTGTTTTAAATTGTTTCTTATCCAACTTTGACATTATTCATGAAATGGAACAGCAATATCATGAAAAACTTTTGTGACACTTTTCCTTTTAATATTCAATCACATTCATGATAAAACTGGATAAAACATACTTTTACCTCTATTATGTATATGATGAGACTTATTTAAATAATGCAAAAGAAGGAAAAAAAATCAGAAAACTTTGTCAAAGAACAAGAAATGTAACTCTCAGCGCAAAAAAATTTTTACATAGAAAAACAATGAGCAAAAGAAGTTCTTTAAATATTTAGAATAGCTCGAGGAAAAAATGTTTTTAATTTATTCATAAATATACCATAATCAATTTAGTCTATGGCTGCAAAATTATATTTTATAGTTTTATGTTGTCTTTTACATAAAGAAGCTTTGAATTCATTCCATTAAAGTAATTCATCCTCGTTTAATTTCTATGAGTCATACCTCAATTCTGCAAACAGTCAAAATAAATTTTCTCACAGCGCTAACCGAACGAAAAAAAAAAACCTGAAGGCACAAAAAACAAAAAATAATAATAAAAAAGAACAAAGATATTTGAAGAATTTTTAAGAATAAACAAGATATTTTGATGAAATTCCTTCTTATTTTATAATGTCACAATTTTTTTTAAAAAAAATCTAGTTTGAAAAGTCGATCAAAAAATTTTACTGGCGCATTACAATTTTTATATGAGATTATATTGGATGGTCTCCATTTTTTTAAAATTTGTAGACAAATTACTACTAGATGCTTTCTACAATAAAAAGCAAAAATTCTTTATTAAGAAAAAGAAGAAATTAAATTTTAATCTAAACAAATAGCAAGATTCTCCTGTGCACATTTCTCTCATTCAACTCAATTCTTCAGAAATGACATTTTCCATCCTCAATCTCACTTCTTATCCACTACATTTTATTTCTCTCCAAGTCCTTCGAGGTTTTTTTCGTTTCTTTAAATATAAAAAATGTCAATGTACTTATGTCTAGTATGTATTTATTGTAAACATATATGACAAAGGAAGACGGAGCTGGTGACATATGTTTAAAAACCACTCAATAAAATGCTTGCTTGATTCTTCTTATTTTTTCCTGTTTTATCCACACAATATGCCACAGAGAGTAAAAAAATAAATAAAATAAGAAGGAAAAAATAAGAATTATCATCATCAGCAATAGACATAATGGGGTATCTTACAAATGAATCGGAGAAGAAGTAGAAATAAGAAAATAAATTTGAAGTGAGGATTTATTTATTTAAAGGATTAAAAGTGTTTTAAGTGCTCCAACATACTGGTTGTGTGCGTGTTTTTAATAAAAATGCGTTATTAGGTTATTAAGACTATAAAAAATAATAAATGTATCACAACTTAAAACTGTATTTATGTAAATATCTAATCGTTTTTAGTCTGAGGATTTTATTTGCTGAACATTGAATATTTTCATATTTTCAGTTCAATGTATCCCCTAAGGACAAGATTGATGACATTTTTCATGGTATTTCGCTTTCAATGAAGATCTCTTTTTCTCATCTCATCAATGTCCCTTGCCTTGTGTCTCAATATAATGAAGTACAGATATTCACATAAATTTTCTCAAATCAGACATTGATTGCACACCACAAAATAAAAATAAAAAACTATACAAAGAAAAGAAGAAAGGAAGAAAATTCACATAGAATGTTGGAAGTAGAAGAAACTAAATAAATTAAATAAATTGAACTGCTAACGGCTTACTTATTTTCTCTATGTCTCTCTCAAATTTATTTTAGCTCCACATAAATAGAAATGTCTCTAAATTACTTCTTATACACATTTTTATGCCCTCAAGTAGTCGTGAAGTAGTCATGAAGCTGAAGCAGACGGGGAAAATGCCGAAATGACACGCTGATTTGAGCTTGGTTGATATAAATTATTTAAATGACATGAAAACGCGACGCTTATACAACATTGACGACATGATTTTTATTCTTCTCTTTTTATGTCTGATGGCTATTCAATAAGATTTATATATTTATTTATTTTGATTTTTATATCATTACCGTAATAATTTAGATAAATATTTTTAAAATTACTTCCCAGCATCACCGATGAAATGATATTGTAAAGAATTTCAATCGTAAAGTTGATGAATTTTCATTTACAATTTTTTTTTGTAGATGTAAAGAAGAGAAAAAGGAAAAATTTACGACCTCCAAATGTTACTTGTGTGTTTATTAGGTTTCTACTTTTTACTACGTTTTTCTTAACTTGCTTTCTTATCTGTTTTTTATCTGTTTATCTGTTTATCTGTTTGTCGAGGTCAAATCTTGCGATCAATTTTTCGACCACTTCTACTGCTCCAATCGAGCTCATATTTTTTACTCACACGTATTCCCGGTGACAATACAATATTTTAACACTTTGGAAACACAAAAATGCTTAATTAAAGTACAATTTATGTAAAACTTTTTTATATGGGAAAAAATCCAATGTCAATGATATAAAATTTTGATTTGTATTAAATATTATACTTGTGATGCTCTAAAGTCATTTATATGATTCATTATAGTTTAATTAATATTACTAATTATTAATTATACCATAAATTTGAGCAGCTAAAGATATTCTGGTAAGCCAAAAATTTGACATGTAATTTTTTCATGAATATTCGTAAGTGAAAATTTGAATTTTCAAAAAAACCGTTAAGCACAAGTCCGTTACGAATTAATGCAAAATAACTATTAATATGCGATGTGCATTTAGCACACATAGTTTGAGCATAAATTTATGCTGTTTTAAATGTATTGCATTATTTATAACACTTCACCAACTTAATTAAATTGACTTTTCTTTTTATTAACGGCTTGACGTATTTTTGCATAACATATGAATGATATTCATTGAATTTAAATTTGAAAATCCGTTATAAATACGTTTCATATGTGATTTGCATCTTTATGTTAAGAATCCACACGTTATGAAGTAGAAATGGTACAGATAAACACAAAATCTTTACGAGTGATTTTTAATGTACTTTACTAATGAATGCTTTAAAAAAATTAAATTTTATAAAACGAATGAAAAATTTTGAAAGTCGTTACTAATTTCCCATTGAAAACTGGTAATTTATAAACAGTTGAACGTAACGAAGTGCAACGAAGTGAAGTTCAACACACCTGTAACCTATGAACCTACTGTAATCTATAAACAGTTGAACGTAACGAAGTGAAACGAAGTGAAGTTCAACACACCTGTAACCTTTAAACCTACTGTAATCTATAAACAGTTGAACGTAACGAAGTACAACGAAGTGGAGTTCAACACACCTGTAACCTATAAACCTACTGTGATCTATAAACAGTTGAACGTAACGAAGTGCAACGAAGTGGAGTTCAACACACCTGTAACCTATAAACCTACTGTAATCTATAAACAGTTGAACGTAACGAAGTGCAACGAAGTGGAGTTCAACACACCTGTAACCTATAAACCTACTGTAATCTATAAACATTTGAACGTAACGAAGTGCAACGAAGTGGAGTTCAACAAACCTGTAACCTATAAACCTACTGTAATCAATAAACAGTTGAACGTAACGAAGTGCAACGAAGTGGAGTTCAACACACCTGTAACCTATAAACCTACTGTAATCTATAAACAGTTGAACGTAACGAAGTGCAACGAAGTGGAGTTCAACACACCTGTAACCTATAAACCTACTGTAATCTATAAACAGTTGAACGTAACGAAGTGCAACGAAGTGGAGTTCAACACACCTGTAACCTATAAACCTACTGTAATCAATAAACAGTTGAACGTAACGAAGTGGAGTTCAACACACCTGTAACCTATAAACCTACTGTAATCTATAAACAGTTGAACGTAACGAAGTGCAACGAAGTGGAGTTCAACACACCTGTAACCTATGAACCTACTGTAATCTATAAACAGTTGAACGTAACGAAGTGCAACGAAGTGAAGTTCAACACACCTGTAACCTATAAACCTACTGTAATCTATAAACAGTTCAACGTAACGAAGTGCAACGAAGTGAAGTTCAACACACCTGTAACCTATGAACCTACTGTAATCTATAAACAGTTGAACGTAACGAAGTGCAACGAAGTGAAGTTCAACACACCTGTAACCTTTAAACCTACTGTAATCTATAAACAGTAGAACGTAACGGAGTGCAACGAAGTGGAGTTCAACACACCTGTAACCTTTAAACCTACTGTAATCTATAAACAGTTGAACGTAACGAAGTGCAACGAAGTGAAGTTCAACACACCTGTAACCTATAAACCTACTGTAATCTATAAGCAGTTGAACGTAACGAAGTGCAACGAAGTGAAGTTCAACACACCTGTAACCTATAAACCTACTGTAATCTATAAACAGTTGAACGTAACGGAGTGCAACGAAGTGAAGTTCAACACACCTGTAACCTATAAACCTACTGTAATCTATAAACAGTTGAACGTAACGAAGTGCAACGAAGTGAATTCAACACACATGTAACCTATAAACCTACTGTAATCTATAAGCAGTTGAACGTAACGAAGTGCATCGAAGTGAAGTTCAACACACCTGTAACCTATAAACCTACTGTAATCTATAAACAGTTGAACGTAACGGAGTGCAACGAAGTGAAGTTCAACACACGTGTAACCTATAAACCTACTGTAATCTTTAAACAGTTGAACGTAACGAAGTGCAACGAAGTGAAGTTCAACACACCTGTAACCTATGAACCTACTGTAATCTATAAACAGTTGAACGTAACGAAGTGCAACGAAGTGAAGTTCAACACACCTGTAACCTATAAACCTACTGTAATCTATAAGCAGTTGAACGTAACGAAGTGCAACGAAGTGAAGTTCAACACACCTGTAACCTATAAACCTACTGTAATCTATAAACAGTTGAACGTAACGGAGTGCAACGAAGTGAAGTTCAACACACCTGTAACCTATAAACCTACTGTAATCTATAAACAGTTGAACGTAACGAAGTGCAACGAAGTGAATTCAACACACATGTAACCTATAAACCTACTGTAATCTATAAGCAGTTGAACGTAACGAAGTGAAGTTCAACACACCTGTAACCTATAAACCTACTGTAATCTATAAACAGTTGAACGTAACGGAGTGCAACGAAGTGAAGTTCAACACACGTGTAACCTATAAACCTACTGTAATCTATAAACAGTTGAACGTAACGAAGTGCAACGAAGTGCAACGAAGTGAAGTTCAACACACCTGTAACCTATGAACCTACTGTAATCTATAAACAGTTGAACGTAACGAAGTGCAACGAAGTGAAGTTCAACACACCTGTAACCTATAAACCTACTGTAATCTATAAGCAGTTGAACGTAACGAAGTGCAACGAAGTGAAGTTCAACACACCTGTAACCTATAAACCTACTGTAATCTATAAACAGTTGAACGTAACGGAGTGCAACGAAGTGAAGTTCAACACACCTGTAACCTATAAACCTACTGTAATCTATAAACAGTTGAACGTAACGAAGTGCAACGAAGTGAATTCAACACACATGTAACCTATAAACCTACTGTAATCTATAAGCAGTTGAACGTAACGAAGTGAAGTTCAACACACCTGTAACCTATAAACCTACTGTAATCTATAAACAGTTGAACGTAACGGAGTGCAACGAAGTGAAGTTCAACACACGTGTAACCTATAAACCTACTGTAATCTATAAACAGTTGAACGTAACGAAGTGCAACGAAGTGAATTCAACACACATGTAACCTATAAACCCCCTATAATCTTTATTTCTCTATTTCATTAGAATAAGACTAAAAAGTAGAAAATAAAATACTTTATAAAAAAAACTTTTTAAAAAAACTACGTTTTTCGCGTAGACTAAAAAGTAGAAAATAACTTTTATTCTTGGTTGTAAAGAATTTGGTTTTAAATTTTCAGATTATATTTAATAAATTTTTATATCCTAGTCAATATTGTTCACAAAGTTTCGAATAAGTGCACTTTGATCTTATCGTATAACTCAACAACTTAAAAACGTGGGCGCATTAATTTAAGTTTATCATAAAGTATTGATTTCACATAAACTTATTTCTCCTCTTATAATGCGCCCACGTTTTTAAGTTGTTGAGTTATACGATAAGATCAAAGTGCACTTATTCGAAACTTTGTGAACAATATTGACTAGGATATAAAAATTTATTAAATATAATCTGAAAATTTAAAACCAAATTCTTTACAACCAAGAATAAAAGTTATTTTCTACTTTTTAGTCTACGCGAAAAACGTAGTTTTTTTAAAAAGTTTTTTTTATAAAGTATTTTTTCATTTAAGAGCACATTTGGGAGTTCATTGGAATTCAGTATTGTTTTTTGTTGCTTAGTAATTTGTTGGTTTGAAAATTTTCTTTATGATTCATTAACCTTCATAAAAGCTTGGCATTGCAAAACAAATGGAAAACGGAGACATAAAGTGAGATGATTCAGAAACTCACGAATTTAATAACTTCCAGTTTTGAAAAATTATCAGATATAACCGATATAACCAAGAATAAACGAAACAATCGGATACTGATATATGTAATTATTCTAAGAATATTTCTTAAAAAATCAATTGTTTTAAACATCGATTAAGATGAGAACTAAGAAATAAAAATCTAAATACATTACAACCTTTTCAAATTTAGCCACACCTTTATTAGCAAAAAAATAAAATTAACATTTACTATGCAATAAGAAGATGGACAAAAGTAACCGCAACATATTGAAGAATTCCTTTTCATTTGTATCGAAATAAATTATAATAGACCCCACTTCAATGTGTCCATTCACATCCATTTTGTAGTATTTTCAGCAGTGAGGTTAGCATTTGGCTATTTTGAATTTTAAAAGAATATTTTAACAGTCACACGATCATAAATCGTTTAACTAAAACAGAATCTCATTTCTTTCTACATCGTTCGTGTGGTTTGTTATCATTGGCGAAGGTTAAAGACAGATGTGTCTTCCAAAAACCGCGAAGAAGAATGGATATTTATATGTATATAAAAATTGTTACTTCATGTTTTCACTCATTCGATTGCCTGCCCATTTCATGTCTTTTAACAGCAACGAATAGAGAGAGAGAGAGAAAAACTTAAAGACAAGTCAACAAGACAGAACATAAGAGGAGACAGTAAGAGAATCGTTTATACGAAATTTATTACATTTAGAACACATGTTTTTTCCGAAGCTAAAGAGAACTATGAGACATAGAGCACATCTAGTGATATATCACCATAAAATTAAGTCCCGTAATGTTCTGTTTTGATATTTAAAAATTAGATTCTCATCTAATCTGTTGGGAAAAATATTTATCATCTCTTTTTAATTTCTATCCAATAAATTAATTTTCATATTAAATGTTTATAATGTAGCATAAAATAACATAACACATTACGTTACATCACATACCATTTCATTATGATTGCATTGCATGGCATCATCATCATCAACACATTGTGTTGTACAAAGGAAACTTTTTATATGCTCATTGCAAACGACATAAAGAGATGAGATGATAAAATGCGTCATCATGCATGTATATATGCATCAAACAGACACACATATATCTCATATTTTTTATGTAATAATAATATAGAAACATTATGTGTCAATAAGATAGCATGAGCATCTCATAAATCGTGCCAATAAGAATGAATGAAGTGTGAGTCACGTTGCTAAAAGTTTCAATAATAATAATTTGTATCAGGAGCATGGTAGCAATTATTTAAAGGAAATCATTTCTCGGAATGATTTAAATCTTCAAAGGAAATGATTCAGATTGGTGTAGAATTATCAAAGGAAGTGGAACAGATTAAAAGAAGCAATTCATTTGTGAATTATAAAAAATAATATTTATCGATAATTATTGATATGTTTTGGTAGTTGGTTATAAAGAGTATAAATACTTAATCCACGGCTGTTCCTACCTTGCCCAAAAACAATACAGTTCTTCTATAAAACAGCACGGATCGAATGTAAAAAAACTTGAGCTATCTCTATTATGTCTTGTAATTGAAATATCTTGCTGATTAACTTGCTTTCTTGCTTGCTTTCAGAAAGCGTATGTTGCGATTTCTTCGTGTCCTCACAAAATACGAAAAACTGAATCTTCAATTTGAGCAAAGATAATACATTCACACTTGAATACGGTGTGTAATAATAATAATAATGTGTGGAGAGCCCAGCCTTTCAGCTGGAGGCACTGCGATTCAAATTAGAACAGAATCTATTGTACCACACCCTTTAGACCTACAGTTTATAGTGGGATCCGAACCACTTGCAAGCTCTGCACATTGCAAAGACACGAGTACGTCATAAGACCTGATGTACCCTGCAATGTACCTAGTCACAATTTGTGTGCGCAAGATGCCGTGAATACGGTGTGAATAAATAAAAAAAATTATGTTAAATCTCGAGTTGAACTGATTAAATTGGTTAAACCGTAGCATACATTCTTCGATAAAATGATTCCCTAGCATACTTGGAGAATACTTTATTAAAATCACTTAAAAATTTGCAACTCCAAAGCTAACAAGGAGTTAAGCTATCATTACAGTACATTTGTGAACTCGAGAATTTCTCTATTACATTTCTGTAATATCTAACCATAAAGACAATTCAATTTACTCTATCTGTATTCACATCAAATGCAGCATTTCAATTTACTCAATAAATTCTCTCATTACATTCATAAAAGTCATTTGAAGTCAATTCTGCTCATAATAATGATAATGTCATTTCATTCCATTACATTACATTGCACAAAATAAATGGAAGTAGAAGAATAAAAAAAATGCAACAAGAAAAAAATGAGACATTGCTTATACTTATAAAATTGAAATGATATCGACATGAAAGTACATCTCGATTGGTGGCTGATTGACTTAAATGAATTGTTGACAAGTGGAATGAGCAAGTAAACTGCAGCGGGACTGTATAGCAGAAGAACTAAAAGATTATATTATTTTATTTTTATAAATGTTGATAATTGACATGTTCAGAATTGTAATTTTTCTGATGGCTGAAGCACATTCTGCCAGAACAGCGATGATAATGTTAATGATCATATTATTGTGGTATGTAGAATTGTCGGTGTAAAAAAAATTAAATTTGCATTTCATATTCTATATTTAATTGCTTTATTAACTATAAAAATATCAAATTCTCGAGATCTACCCAGATCAACAGAATAGCATTAACTTTCATTTATATAATGCCTATTAAACTTTACAGTTATCTCTGTTCAAAACCACAAGAAAACAAAGATACATTCTGAAACAGTTGATGACATAAAAAAATCTCATAAAAGTCAGTCAAAAGTTTGATGCTGTACAATTTTAATGAATTTTTTTGCTGTCGATGATGTCATAACATATCATTGCATGTTTCTGTTTAAAGTCTAACTGCTTTTATACTACAAAAACATCTATGAAACTCTGTATACATCGCCGTTCGAGTCGACTCGAGTGATGAAAAAAGTCAATTTTAAATCAGCCATATAAAAGCAAAGAGCAATAAATCAACGAAATTGGGAATCAAATCAAATCGAAAAAGCATGAAAAGAAAAGAAATGTTGAAAATACTTTATGGATGTTGCTTTTTTTATTTTCGATTTCTATCTATCTAATTCCTCCTCCCCTTCTCTGTATGATGCCTTTCCATCCAAAAAAAATCATCATCTTCCCCGCACAAGACTGTAGAAAAAAAGAGATCGATGAAATATTGAGGATTGTTGAGAATTCATCACATCACAGAGTATTTGAAATGAAAGAAATCATAAAAAAATATTATTTCAACACAAAATAGATAAAAAAAAATCTCTTTTAAGCAATGTATACGTACAGATCACAAGAAAGGGGAGACAGAAATTGAAAATTATTGAATGATTCCAATACTTTGTTCTTTTTGTTTAAAGCTTCAAGAAAAATCTTGGATTTGCTACTCTATGTTCTACCAATCTAATAAAATCCAAATAAAAAATATAAAACTCCAATAAGTTACAGCAATTTTTCTCCAGGTTATGTGTCCTTACACGAGCCATTAAGTTTTATGCATAGCTACACAAAAATTGCTACTATATTAAGGTAATACAAAAGAATAATGAAATGAAGAATCAAACAAATGATATTTATAGACAGAATAAAAGTATTATCAAAATTTGACTTATCATTAGTACGTTTCATACTTGAATAATATCTGATAAATATCTAACAAAGCATTTAAATGATCTTTAAAAAATTCACAAATCACGTTACATAGGAAACAAATTATCTTTTTATTTTTTAAAGTTTGACTTGCCGTTTAATCGTTACATTAATTTCTAATGACATTCTTAATTCTTTTTTAAGAACAAACGAAACCATAGGAAATTGAAATTTATTTTATTATGGTCAAAATATGCAGAAAATCTGTCTAGCTCATGTATTGATTGTGAAACAAAACAAAGGAAGAAAAATTTATAAATACTGAAGTTTTGCGGGGGAGTTGTTTCCAATAGTATACTGGATGTGTAGAGGCCAAAAAAGAATGAACAAGCCAATAATAATAATAAAGTTATAGAATCTTTTTTCTCCTAAGCATATTTCTTTTTACATTTTTATTTTCATTTCAATTGTGTACCAAATATAATGAGATATAATCAGCCATTCTCATAACCATAGACGAGAAGAGAATGTGGGTATACGCACTGAAGAAGGTTGAAATAAGAATATGAGAATATAACAATAAGTATATTGAAAATCGTTAGTGAAGAGATGAAGCAGAATGGAAAGAATGAAAAAAAAAACCAGAAATGAATCTTGATTGCAGCCTTATTTGCAATCAAATGGACCATTTTTTGCTTCCTTCTATCTCTTTATCTACCATTCTTTTGATTTCCTTCTCATCTTTTAAATTCTTAGTTCTTTTGCATGAGCCATATCTATTCCTATTATATGTATTTTAAAGAAAGCAAAATAAGAGCAAAAGTACCAGAAGAGATTCTCTCTATCAATTTATTTTATTTATTCCAATATGAATACGAATTTAATGGACCTTAAGCATAACATACTTATTATGCTAAAGCAAAAAAAAAAAACATAAATCGCATTAGTAAGAAATTTCCATTTCAACTCCAAATTCGATTATGCTAAAAGAAGATAAGACAGAAAGAGTGAGGGAGGATTAAGGAGCCTTACAAAAAATTACATGAAGTATCTGGATCTTTTGCTCTTTCAATTTATTGACTTAAGATTTCCTTGCGAATTTTGCTAACAAGGAAACATACATAATGGAAATCACTAAACGTTTTTAATAATCTTGGTTACCCTTCTGCTTGTCAAAATGTCAGCATCAAATGCTTCATATACTGATATTGTAGATAATAGTTGTATAGAGTTCTCAATAAATTTACAAGAGAACTTAAAAATATATTTGAACAATTGCTGACATTAATAACTTCAACAAAATCCAATAACTCTTTGATATCATATACATACAATAATTGATTATATCTAGCTATATCTACATTCATCAACGTAATAACATTTTGAAGCTTCAATTCTTAAAATACTCGCTTCTGAATATTATCATTGTATAGACAAAACAATGTAGTCATCAAAATATCAATCTCAAAAGATGATTAAATTCCTTTTGTTGTCAATAAAAGGATTTCACTTAAAAACGAAGTAGAAGAAAAGCATGAATAATTTATTTATGATAAAAAAGAATGAAATCAAATTTATGAGAACGAAAGCAATGAAATGAAATCTAAAAGGATCATATAATGTATAAAATCTCCTTGATATGAAAAAAATTCAGGACGCATTTTCCATCATCTTTTGTTTTTAACGCACAATCTACTAAATATTATTTTCATAAAAAAACTCAGCATTACATACAGTACAGTGATACGTCTTCTGTTATACGCCACTGAATGATTTGAAAATAGATGCATGCAGTCAGAAGAAACAGAAAAATTTAGAACGTTTCTCGATTTTTTTATGATCTTCTTACGTAAATACAATAGAACGTTGAATCACCCAGCATTATCAATATACATTGAACATAAAGAAATATAAAATAAAAAGTAATTCAAATTGCTCCACTGTGTTCAAATAAAATAAAAGGAATTGAATTTAAATATTTTTCTTCTTACTTTATCTCATTCAACTTGAGCTTGAGCTCTTTCACAATTGAAATTGTGAGCAAAAAAAATGAAAAAAAGAAAAATGACAAGATGTGAAGCAATCAAACAGACAGGAAAAAAGGAAAGAGAGCAAAAAATCGTAACAACTTCATTAAAAAATCTCACATATCTCGCAATAAATATATGAAGGATGTATTTAAACGAAGCTTGGCATGTCATGAATGCTGATAAGGTTTACAAATATAAATAGTAAAATTCAAAAATCGTACAAAGATACTGTCTCATTTCCCTAGCGAGACTAACTAGCAAATTGCTAGTCTTTCTATTTTACTACTTGCAATTTACTAGTTATTTTTAAAACAACTTACTATTAGTAAATTACACTTACTATTTAATAGCAAATTACTAGCAAACTTCAATGAGAAAAGTTTGATCAAGTCTGCTTAAGTTCGAATCCTACGAAAAATCATCAAAAAAAAGAATTTTTTGCATCATAAAAAATTTTGTTCTAAATTTGGCATTTGCCATATACTTCACAAGAGCGCGCAGAAATCACCTTTATAAGGTCGATCCAAATTTGTATGAGACATTCAATTTAATTATTTATCTTCCTCAGGTTTGCGTGCGAGTCATAAGCGTTCATCAGTGTTTGACTTAATTAAATTAAGTCTTTTATTTTTTCCGTAGTATTAGTGTACTTTAATTAATTAAACTAAGTACACACTAATACTTTTACAATAATTTACACAAATAAAAAAATCAAAAAAACACGTGGAAATCAACGGTTATATTCATTTAAATTTTTTACAAATTTGCTAGTAAATTACTAGTTAAATTGTAAGCGAATTGACTAGTCAATTAGCAAGTGAAAATGCGGGTCTTTGGCGATGATTTGAACTTGGATTTTGACTAGTAAATAGCGAGTAGCAAATGGAAAGTTATCCAGTAAATTACTAGGAAATTACTAGTAAATTTCTGCTAGGGTTTGAATATCTGTTGACTTCAAAGGATGTATCCAAAGAATGACGAATAAAACAAATACATAACTAAAATCTGAATTCTACAAATTTATGACTCATTTCAAAATTCATCTAGATCTAATGAAAGTAGG
This sequence comes from Chironomus riparius, assembly GCA_917627325.4. Taxonomy (NCBI): domain Eukaryota; kingdom Metazoa; phylum Arthropoda; class Insecta; order Diptera; family Chironomidae; genus Chironomus; species Chironomus riparius. The sequence goes on along the minus strand of OU895878.1, from coordinate 34,832,013 downwards.
AATCTTGTAGATGATGAACTTCAAAGCCATAAATCGTAACTAAATTCTGTCATCTAATCAATTGAAAGCTTTTGAATTTTTCCTCTCATTTAAAAATGATAAAGTGAACAAATTTATCATAAATTCAATGAAAAATGAGCAACTTCCTCTTCTTCCAATTTACTTCTCTAATCCACGTATAAATGCTTACATATGATATCGAATTTCATTGAACAGCGAATAATGCGAAAGTCGAGCTAGGTTGCTGATAATAGAAGAAAATAGAAAATAAGAAAGCAACCAGTGGTAGATGAAATGAGATTCTGTGTTAAAGCCTTATGCCACATGTTACAGAAAAAAAAAATTAGTCGATGTTGTACAAAATAGATATTGAATAGTGAATAGTATAACATAAAGGAATATAGTACAATATAGGAATGAGATGATGGATTATAATGCAAGAATGGAAATATCCTGTTGCTACTTCCATTTCCCATTGTTGTATTCATAGCTTGATATTCAAAATAAATAGTGAATGAATCTCTTCTTTCAAAAATTTTACAAATTTTTCATCTTCTTTAAATTTTTTTTTCAGACACAAAAGAAAAGTTCAAAACTTTCTTCCGTGCAAAACACCATCTAGAAATGCATTAGACCCAAGTGTAATACCTGTAGGACAATCGCTAACATATGAAGATCCCGACATGCATCTGGGACATCATAGGCCACTTGTGATGAGACAACATCCGTTAAATCCTGAGGTGAGAAAAAAATAAATAAAAAATTGTTCATTTTGCTGACTCACATTATGCTATCTTCTGTTTGATGGGAAGTGACAACATCTGGCATTAGAATTATTTCCCCAAACCTTTTGCATCATATAATATTGAGCACGTATATTCAGAAGTTGTCAATAAATATTTTAATACGATTATATGATGGAACAAAAAATTAGCATTTCAAAACTGTAGTAATAATTTTAGAATAGAATAAGTGAGTAGCGCACGGCAGTAACAGTGAAAAATAATATTATTAATAACAACGTATGATGTTGAAAGAGTTTATGTATGAAACTTATGAGCTCATAAAATGCCGTTTTCATCGACATTTTCATTAACTACTTTAACTGTGTCTCTTGTATTTATGGAAACATTTGTTCATGTTTTTAAATGATGTATAGTTCCAATTCAAAGTAGACACAAAGGCTGTTCCTGAATATGGAACCGACACCATTTTGGATTCCAAGGGTTGGAAATTCATGTAAAATTTAATTTGAATTTTGTTTTTGGGTGTTTTCTTTCAAATAATTTTCAACTGTTTTTTTTCAAATATTTTTTGACTGTTATTTTTCAAATATTTTAAGTTTTTGGATTTAATTTTCTACTCGAATTCTGTGCGGGGAAAATGCGCTTCGGTCGATCACGTGTTATCAGCTCATTACTGGTTTACTAGTATCTTAGAGTATTTATTAACTTCTGCAAGATTTTTCAAGTTTTTAAAAAAATGTTGAAAATATAAAGAGAATTATTAATGTCTTAATAACTTCGTAAGCTTATTGCCGCTATTTAACTGCTATTGCGAAAGAATATTCACATAATATATTATATATAACGTGAACACATTTACTCAGAATATAGTCATCATTATTGTTACGAAAGCTGAAAATAATAAAATTAGCAAGGTTTCATTTATTGCTGTAGTAAGTACAAAATAAATAATAATCTGAGGCGCACACATGACTAGGGTAATACAATAAAATAAAATTAACAAGAAGCAGACACAAGTACGATGAGAAAGATAATTTGAAGCCTATTAAAATTCAGAAATGTTGAAAAGATGTGGAAAAGAAAAGAGACGAAAATATTCAGAATTTCATTCATATCAAAGCGTTTCATATTTTTTTCTCTTTTTTCTTTGCTTTCTCCTTTAAAAAATTAACACCAAATTCACGTTATTGATTTTAAATGTCTTAAACGTCCTAAACCACCAGACTAAAATGTTTTTACTTATAAAAATTATTTTCGTTCCTTTATCATTCAGCTCCACTCATTCAATTTTATTTAACCATATTTTTATTTTCTGTTTTGCTTTATATTCGCATTAATAATAAAAGCCGATTAAAAGTTATTGGAAAATTAAGACATTTAGTCATTGAAGTCTATAAATTTCCATCATGGTGTGTGGGTTTCTTGCACAAGAATCACAATAATATTCAGAGAATTAAAGAAAAGAAAACAGAAAATGAAATTATTTAAAAGACTTTATCGTTAATTTTTCTTTGATAAAAGAAAATTAAATTTGTCTTTGTTTTACTTAACATCATCATCATCGTCGTTATTATCAGCATTGTCGTTGTCATTCATTGCTCTATATTGTACATGACGCTAAAAGAAGAGACTCATTCAACAAGGCAAGCTGGCAGGGAACTGATTTATTTATGACAATCAAAATTCTTCTTTTTTATACTTCATATATAGCTGTTGTTCTTGTTATTGTAATAAGACACACGCATGTTGGATGAATGTGTGTATTCCTACATATATGTGCGGATATACAATTTCAAAAGTAAAAATCAAAGAAAAGAGACGAGAATCAATTTTAAGTGTCTTTTTAATGTCGTCGTCATTCACAAAAAAAAGGAGACAGATAAGATGAGAAGAATGGCGGGGAGAACGAGTGAGATATAGAACAAGTTGTGGTGTATTAAGTCATTGTCTTTGTCATTATTTAGCAATATCACGAGCAGCAATATTATCTCTTTCAGTGCGACTCTTACTGTCTCAAAAAAATGCTGCCTCTTGGTTGTCAAAAGATTAAAAAATGAAACAAAAAAGAATGAAAAAATGTTGAAGCAGACCCTCAAACATGGCACTCAGAATTTTTTCTTTATTTCACATTCATTCGTCACAAAAAAAATTAAACAAAGAAAAATCACAGATTTATAAAAACATTTTTTGCGTCCTATTCAATGATGCTTGTGTATCAGAGAAACGATTCTCAAAGCAATTAAATTCAATTAATTAAATAACTTTCTATCTTCGATCTTTGCCTTTCTGCATGTCTGAGTTCAATCTATTAAACATCAACAACAATTCTTTCATTTCATTGTTAGTGATGAAGACAAATTGACTTAACTCTTGTTATTAATTCGTTATTTTCTCATTTAATGAATATCTTGCATTTTTTGTGCAAAAAGTATCCAATGTGATAGTAAATCGAAAAATAAAAGTGATGCATTTAAAATTTGCAGAATGTTAAATACACCTCAATTTATCTCCACTCGGCTTCTTTTCCTGATGACTTTTTTATGCCTTAAAAATGGCAAAGCATGGCAAGCATAAGGACTTTGTAGGACTTGTAGGACTTTTTAACCGGTAGAGACAGTCTACTAACTAGAAAAACATCCCAAAAAACATATATTTATATCTAAGAAAATATCAAAAAACAGTCACAATCCTCAAATAATTCTTATCTTTGAGAGACTGAATAATAATAATAATAATAATAATAATGTCTACTTTAGTTGCACCAAGAATGTACGAAATAATTTAAGATATGTTTGGCTTGATCACTTTCTACTAAGACCGAGTTTTCAAATTGTAGAGTATGTAATTTTGTACAAAAATCTTTAAAAATAAAAACTTTTCCTTTTTTGACAACTTTCTTTGCTATACTTTTTAAAGCTTTTCTAATTATATATATGGATGTTATGGATATTGAGCATAGAAAGGAACTAGGGAACTTAAATATTTTCTGACCATTTTTTATTTTGAGTACTGTTTGTGAATTAAGACTTTTTATGCAAAATACATGGAAACAACATTGAATTACAGAGTTTTATTTATAGCTGGGGTGTCAAGTACAAATCTCAAGTACTTGGGTATTTGGGTTTTTTTGAAAGGATTTGCCAAAACTCAATTGCTAATAATTCACGGGATATACTAAAATTTACTATTTTAATACTCAAAATGAAATCCCAGTAGTATAATCTAGCCATTCATCACTAGTTATTTAAGTACATTTTTGGTGATTTTATAAGTTTTTGTTGACAAAAAATTATTTCATTTAAAAGTGAATTTTTAAATTTATGGGAGGAGTTATAATAGATTGAAACTTAAATTGCTAATTTAAGCATCTGTTCAAAATTTCATTACCATGTAAAGTTTAAAGCTCTTTTTCCATTTCACCGTTCTAGTTACGAAGCTCGGTTTTGTGTGTTGGGTGTAGTATTGATGTCTTTGGCACAGAATATGCCTCCTTTGTTAGGTATACAAGAATATACTAGCATCTGGATGACTTCCTTACGGCATCTTACGGCATCTTACGAATTGTGACTTGGTACATTGCAGGGTACATCAGGTCTTATGACGTACTCGTGTCTTTGCAATGTGCAGAGCTTGCAATTGGTTCGGATCCCACTATAAACTGTAGGTCCAAAGGGTGTGGTACAATAGATTCTGTTCTAATTTGAATCGCAGTGCCTCCAGCTGAAAGGCTGGGCTCTCCACACATTTTTATTATTATTATTATTTAATATTAGTTTTAATTTTTGATGCAAAAAATCTATTTTAAATATTTTAAGGCGGATTTTGAGACAAATAAACCATTCTGATTTCTGTATTTCCTCAAAATGGGCTCGTTACGGGATCCTTACATCTAGTTATTAATATTTAACTGAGACTGTTGTTTATAAAAATAATTTGATAAGAAGCCAATAAAGATTATTGAGTCAATACCACATTGCACACCAATTGACATTGAATTTATCTCGCTAACTACCTCCTTTCTTCACATTTACTTCCTTTAGTCTTTTAATCTTTTTATTTCAATTTTCATCATCTTACTCTCTCATTCACAACAGTTTAAGCGTTTTATTTCATATGGTGCAAAGAAAAGTAAATGAAAAACTCGTTAAAAGTTAATTCATTAAAGAAGAAAGAAAATGAGAAATTGGTTTTTATATTGGAAGTAATTGAATTTGTTGAGCTACAACATGAAACAATATTTAGTTTCAATTCTCTTTTAATGCCCTTTTATGTTAAGGTATTTTTCGCATCAATATTTCATATTAAACGTTGGTAAATGCTACAGTCAAGCAATTCTTTTCTTTCAGCTTAATTTTTATTTTTTTCTTGTTTTCATTTCTCCATTACTCGATACACACATGTATTCATCGTCGTTTGCTCGTTTCTTCGTCATTATTATGATTAATAAAAAGAAAAAAAATGATATTGAAATTTGATATGTTTCAAAATATCTGCCTGAATATAAATGAATTATATAGAAGATATATGAACATATTTATGTACGCAAGAAATAAAGAACAACAAGCAATTTGAGAAAGAAAAAGAGCAAAAAATCAAAAGCATAAAAAAATGAATGAAAAGAGATGAAATATGAAACATCCAAGAGTGATCAATTACAATCGATAGATAAGAATTGTTCATAAACATAAATGTATGAGTAAAACAGTGTATTCAACTTTTTACCATCAAAATCATCTTAATAACCACACAAAACATTTTTTTAAGATTAATGTTATTATGAGCACTTGATACTTCTTTTTAGCATATTTTCCTTAGGAACATAAATTTAAAATTTTTATCGTTTAATTTAACGCTGTATTGACATTTTTATTTTAATTTTAGAACACTTAAGAAGCATCAGCTTAAATTTCATTAAATGGAAACGTCAGAAATTTCACTAAAAAAATTTCATTCGTCATCAAAAGATCCATCATGTGAAAGCATGAGTTTCACACCATCGATCATAACTTCTTGCTTTACCAGTTTTTTTTCTACATCTCCTTTTAATTTTTTTCTGTGTTGAAGATCAAATTTCAGACTTACTTTATCGGTGATTTAAATGAGTCGTAAAAGCCGTTAAAAGCATTCTTTCATTATTCGTGAAACTACCAGTTTCGATTGCAAAAAAAATAATAAAAATGAGAAGAATGAGCTTCAACGCTCAGTGACAGCTGACATTCAAAAATGTGAAGAAATTGAACATACAAAAAATTTATAATTTGCTTGTAGATGACTCAAAAATGCTCTCATTTGTCTTCTTTACTTTTTATTGCTTCTTCTCGTAAAATAAAGCGCATTGTGTTTAGATGAATGAATTTGAATGAGAAACCCTTTTTTTCTCCACATATTTAATATACATATACACACTCTGTTGTTACGTCTTGGCTTTCATTCATGTGAATATAAATTAATAATATCTTACGACTGGTGGTGTATTTTCTTTACATAAAAGTGAATAACAGCCAACACTTATGAACAAATAATGTTGGTTATGAAAAGAAATTGAAATTGGAGATGTGAATTATGCTTTACATGGGGATGGATGTATGATAGAAAGAAGAAATTCTTCTTTTAAACTAAAAAATACATACAACAATAATAATAATGTCATATCATATTTTGACATGTTGTGACACATTTCTGTCTAAATGTTGTGTCAGGTTTTCCTGTTCTTTTCTTTTTTTGTCTACTTATATCCCCATGCTCATGGTTGCTTACAACAATTGGGAAGAATGAATTTCGAGTCTTTTACATTCCTACTTTAAAATGGCAATTCCTGTTCTATGTCATGTCTTTATGTTATAGGAACACGAACGAAAATTGAATTAAATATGAACATGTGAAATTGAATTTCTATTATAGTGTCATTTCCATCATTTTAATGCAGGATTCTTTTATAATTTAATTTCCTACCTTTTTGCAACTTTTTATTCCTTATGTACTCATATACTTTCTTTCGCTCGCGAATTTACAACGACATAGACAATATTAGTGATGACGAAAGTGCGATAAAATAAAGCCGGAAATTAAAAAGGATAAAATAACTCTTTTATATTCGTACCATTTGTTTTCCATTGATTTCTTGTGAAAAAAATAGCGACTTTTCATATGATGATATCAGAATTCATATTCCATCTAAGTGAATTTTAAATTAAAGTTTGTCTTCGTATTGCGATACACATTACCATTTTTAAACTATATAAATATAGATTCATGGATGGTTTGTATTTCAAAAATTAAATACAAATTTTGATCAACATCTTAAAGCCATTTTAACATTCTTTCTGAAAAACACGACTAAACCACTTCCTTTCTAAATGTCCTAAAGGTACATTAAACCCAACATGAAAAATTCCTCGCCACAAGTACAACATGAGAGAAAAGAGGAAAGAACAAGAAGAAGTGCAGACAGTGCCATGCACATAGAGTATCATCAATGTCTAAGGAAAGAAAGAAGAAATTCAAGAATCATTTTTGAAAGAAAAAAAAATTATGAGAGCGGAAGAGAAGTTGAACATAAATGTAAAAAAAAAGAATTTAAAGGAAGGCAGAACATAACCAGATTATGTGACACAAAAGCTATAATGGAACATAATGGAATGAATAGAGATGGGAATGAATTTCTTCATGTGTCATGTAAAGCAACCCACCTTCATTTCTAACACACGAATGCATGTCTCAAGTTACCTAACATCAACCTTCCATATATGCGACGATAATTTTTCATTTCTTATTCTTCTTCCCATTTCATTTTTTGCATATGAAAAGTGTCATAGCGAGAGAAAAAGACATTTTTTACTGTTAAACATGCACTATTTCAAAATTTATTCTTGATATTCTGTGATGTATGTTTATGACTTTTGAAAAGCATTAACACCAACACTAGTCCATGATATTTTAAAACTACGTAAGTAATAATAATAAAGACATTCAATTCTATACATCTACGCTTTAGACAATAAATATTAAAAGTTTTGTGAAATTAGCTTTTGCTTTATATTTTGCTCTTTCCACACCTAATAAGCACAAACAGAAGATGAATATTAGGTTTCAATTCTAAATCACCATGTTTAGTGCTATAATGTTAAAGATTCTTAAATCTAAAATTTCATTTCAAAATCGCATAGCAAAGACAAATAATCCCATATCATCACTTTATTTTAACTCTTACCCTTTGAAATTGCCATAAGGTTATCATATTCATAATTTTAAGCCATATGCAAATGAAAAATCTAGCTTAACCAAAAGTTTTATGTCCACAGTTTTCTCTTTATTATAATAAAATTTAACTTATGTTCAAAAATAAATTAAATTCTTTTTTGCAAGTTAGATAAAAAGCATTCCTAAAATTTTTAAATTTGAAAAAAATTACCATAAATTCACTATCTAACCAATATAAGCATCATTTTATGAAAAAGAAGAAAATAGAGAAAAATAGGAATAAAGAATCCACAAAGTCGAGATTTTTCCTTCTCAATTTATCATCTGATGTTGGGGAATGAGAAGCAAGATGCACACATATGAACTAAGAGCAAAGCCAATATGGATGAAAAGAATGATTTGAAAACACAAATACACACATGCAAAATCTATTGGTATAAAATCTACTTTTCTTTTTCCACTTTCCCTTGAATATAAAAAAAAGGCATTTTTGTGGAGTTACTGATGCACAGCACTGAGTTTGAAGTGAAAAAGCCACTACAAAAAATGCTCTCTCAATTTTGTTCAGATTTGAAATGGAAAAGGAATGGAATTTTCATTGTTGTGGTAAAAACTTTAGTTTTACCTTTTCAAAAAAATCACAAAAAGTCATTGATGTTGTACGGATGTTATTTTAAAACTATTTCTTTTTTGCTAAATATTCTTTTGTAGAGATTTCCTTTATGAAAAGTTGCTATAAGTTTATTTGAGCTCGGAAATAGCAGAATAATTAAATTTCATAAAGGCAATGCTATAGATTATTGAATACAAAAAAAATATGTAGAAGGGAAATTATATGATTGCCAGAAGCAACAAAACCACAACATATTGTTGATATGATACCATGACAAAATTTACTGCTTCTCTTATACTCAATTTCATTCAATCTTATGAAGTTTGTTCAGTTTTATCCTTGGATGCAATTTCAAATAAACTTGCAAACTGGAATGGTCATTGTGAACGAAATTTTTATTCTTTCAATGTGTCGTACAGCATAAAAAAATTCAGTGTTCAAGACAAAAAATTGTGTGGAAAAATCGTCGAAAAATGAGCATAAAGCAAGGTGGAGACAAATGGGATATCAAACATGATAAACATAAAAATAAAAAAAGTTGGAAAAAACTGTGTCTGACTGTTGAACAAACGTTATAGCGCTTCCAAACATGGATTAAAACAAGATGAGATGTAAAAATTCTTTTCGTGTAGTTATAAAAAACAAAAAAACGGAAGAACAAGTAAGGCGAATCATGCAGAAGCGTAATAAAGGCAGCATCAGCAAAGGCAACAACTAACGAATAACGGCCACATCAAAAACAGAAGGAATTTATATCTTTCTATGTCCCACAACTTCAACTTGTTTCTCTTGTTTTATTCACAGAAACTAATTTAAAAAACAAAGCGTGTGCTGTTGATGACTTTTTCCTTTTTATTTTTCACTATTCTTTCATCATAATCAACATAAGCAGTGTCTGAAAGTTTTTATTTTTATATCCATTAAAAATACTTCAAGTGCCCCTTAAAGCATCAAAAAAGGAGAAAAAGAAAAACGGCAGTAGGATAAATTTTGCACAAAAATATGCAGTATAATTTTTTTTTCGAACGCAACAACAGCAATGCAGACATTGTCTATAATTCATCGTCCTAACTTACAATATTCTATAAAGTACATTTGCCATAGTCCCCCATGTGTATATAGCTCAGTGCGAATATAAATCCACACTATACGAGAGTTTATGTGTCTGCCGTATACTGATGCAATAGACGAAAGTTCTTAAGTATAAATCTTGACTTTTATGCAGCAGGCATAAACACACGAATGAAATTGGCCATATGCTACTCTTTCTATCTTTTTCTGTTTTGCTAATTTTAAATTTCACATTTGTGCGTGAACATCACAAAAGAATTTAAAATGTCATTTAGAGCTGCCTATGTGAATTATTATTTTTATTTATTCTTCAGCATTATAATCCTGAAAATTAGCATAAATTGTTCTTGATACTTTTAAATGTCTGAGCTTGGATACGATTGAATATTTGTTCGTTTGGAATTATTGAATTATTGCTTTATTGCTTTATAGGGGTTATGAATGTTAAGTTATCATTTATTGTAAATTATCTTCAAAATGTATCACTAATTTTAAGTTTCTTAAATTATCTAACTTGTATCACGCTTCCATTCTTCTTGCTTTTATTCAATTGCACATCAATTCTGCCCTTTTTCCTATCTTGTTGTTCCTTTTTAACAAACTCATCTTAAATTCATTAATATCTTACTTAAGCACATCTTTTCACTTTAAATCCTCATCATTACAATTATGAGAATTTAAGTCATCAAGAAACTATTTTTAAATGTACATTAACTCATTCTATGATGAAAAAAAGAGATGCTCCTAGAAAACTAAGAGTCTTAAGAATGGAAAAACTTTTCTGTGATTTTGAAACAATTTATCATTGCCGGATGTTGATGAGGAAGTGGGATGAATAGACTAAAAGTTTCTTCCAAGAACTCATGAAATAAAGACGGAAATAAACATTTTGCATGACATTCATATTTGCCCTAAAAATAACCAAATTGACTGAATGAATGAAAGAATGAAAAGGAAAAAGTTTTATGTAACAAGATGAAAATTGAATGCGGTTAATGTTATCCTTATTCATAAAATTTCCATCTGTTTGCTCTCATAATGAATAAGAAATTTGCTCGGTCGATGTAAAATTTAAAAGACATGAAAATTTATTTTCCATTTACAGCTATTTACATCTCGAAATATTCAAATTTTAAAATATTTCCATGATAATTCTATATTCTTGTTTTAAAGATGACATTACAAGAATAAAAAATCATCCTGACACTCCATTTCAATAAAAAAAATTATTAATTATATTCACACCGTTTTCACGTGTGAATTATGCTTTCTCGAAATCCCGGGCCCGACAAATTTTCGGGATCGGGATCGGGATTGAAATTTTTCGGGATTTCCCGGGAAATCCCGGGAATCCCGAATATTTTAAAAAAATTTAAAAAACAGCATTTTTCTGCTTTTTTCCCAAAAAAAAATTATATATTTTTTTGCTACTTATACGGTCATTTATTCCTTAATTAATTAGTTATACTTTATGTGTTACAAGGTAGAGTTTTAATCCATGTTTCCTTTGAAAAATGTGAGCATAAACAAAAATAGAAAATAAATGTTGATAAAGATGTAAATTTAAAGGTTAAAGAAAACGGTGTGAATATAATAATAAAAATTAAGCATTAATGAAAAAACTTTTAACAAATGCAATTGCATTTAGATTCTTGTCAAGTAAACGTTTTCTTTGTTTTGTAAGAATGTTGTTACTAATAGAGAAATTTCGTTCGCTTTGAGTTGAGGTCGGCTGCATTGTTATCAATGCATCGTAAAGTTGATCTAACAAAACGGTTCTCTTCTTATTTTTGTCATACCAATTAAACTCTCTTTTCAAGTTATTTGGTTCTGTTGCTGCTGCATCTGTTGTTAATGATGTATATTCAGATATGCTTAGTTTCAGTCTATCTCGAATAGAAATGTTTGACGGTTGGATTTGATTTGCACTGGATGTTGTTGAAGCTTCCATAGCTCCATTTGTAGAGTTTTTGACAAAATACTTCTTCAATAAGTCATTGCCAAGTTTATGTATTGCAGCTTTTGTTGACGATTTAAAATGCTTGTCTAAAGAAATATATTGAGGTAAAGTATTAAGTCAATTAATGTTCCATTTCTTCGTACACCTATGCGAGCGCAATTCATATCGTAAACCTTTTGAGACAATAATGTTTCTTGTAGCAACAATTCGTCTAGCAAAAAGTTAATTGTTCCTTCATATTTAGCAGGTTCTAAAACATCAATAATTTCCTAAACTAAAAAACCGGGATTTTCAATCCCGATCCCGATAAATTTCGGGATCCCGGGATTGATCGGGATCGGTAAATCCCGGGAAATCCCGATCCCGATCCCGATAGCGAGAAAGCATAGTGTGAATCTATTGGTTTTGTTCAGATTGAAAAATCATTTTTTTTGCATTTTGTGAGAAAAAGAAGCAAAATTGTTTATAAAAGGTCCTAGAAGAAAAATTTGTGCCTGAAATTTTACATCATTTTCAAAAAACAGATTTCAAATTGGTTGCGGCATAGCTAATGAAAAAGGCAAAATACGCTTTATGTAAGCAAACAAGCAAGCAAGTTAATCAGCAAGAAATCTCAATAACGAGACATCGTAGAGACTTCTAGTTTTTTCCATTTGATCCGTGCTGCTCTATAGAAGAGATGTATTGTTTTTAGGCAAGGTAGGAACAGCTGTTGCTTCAGAAAAAGCAAAAAACTTTCCTTTCTTACGAATTTTTTAAAACTGTGATTTTTATAAAATTAAACTTTGGATGAAGAGAAAATTTTAAAAAACTTTTAAAGAATGTTCGTTAAGCTTTAAACAGGCTTTAAACCTTCAAACTTATGTTGAGCGAAGCTCAGCTGACTCGCTAGCTTTATACCTTCAAACTTATGCTGGGCAAATCTTGGTCTATCCACAAGACTTTTGATGTTACGATGTGAATATAATCCGCATTGGGTTTCTACCCGATACACTAGTTCTTAATGAAGTCGATCTTAATCGAGCCGTTTAATAAATAAATTTTATTTAAGCAATCTTCAATTTTCACTTCCTTTTAGAGCCATATAGATTTTTTAGAACAATTATAGTTTCTTAGCCTTAATTCCTTTGTGGATCTTAGAAATGAATCAAAACAGTTCTTTGATGTTTATCAGAGGTATTTTTAGTCTTATCCTTAAATTCCTTCAGACTTTAATTTAAATAAAAAAATCTTGCTTCTTTTCGGGATTCAAAAAAGATTCGATCAACTTAAAGTTGACTTAAAGCTTTGATCAATTCAAGTGAATAAAATTTGAAATTTTAATGACTTTATGCCATTCTTACCCGAATAGACAAAGAGCACGCTATGAGCGCGCTCAAATTTAGTGCTGAGCATGCTCGCGTGAGCGTGCTCTTTCATACGAAAAGTGATGCCACTACTTTACGCTAATGAGCACGTTTTTTGAGCATGCTCTGAGCACGTTATTTTAACAAATTTTGAGCATGCTCAAATTGTTGTGTGACACGCAACATTTTTTATGTCATATGATGTGACATTTGAGTACACTCAGTGAGTGTGCTCGTGAGTGTACTCTGAGCATGCTCACTGAGTGTACTCACATTATTTAATAATTTTCAAAAAAATTAAATTTTGAAATTATTTTTTTTTTGATATATTTTACTGTTGTAGAGTTTTTTAATGTTCTAGAATAAATTTTGTTCATTAATAATCTGAAAAAGACACTTTAGAAAATTTTGGATTTTACCTGGATTCGAACTCACGACCGCTCTGTTGCTAAGACCATTACCATAACCATTACACCACTGCTGCAATTTACCTTTATACTTTATTATGGCAAAAACGCATATATAAACTATAACAAAGTTAAATACTTCAAATTGATCTCAAAATGTTTTTAAACAATGTTTAAAGTTAAAAAGTAGATAACTATATATAATTCTAGAAACTTTGACTTGTGAAGTATATACAAAATCATGAGCATACTCAGAGTATGCTCAATATATGTGCTCTTGAGCACGCTCAATAAAATGTGAAATCTTTAAAAAAAAATGTTTTTTTAGAGTACATTCACAATGTGCTCACGAGTATGCTTAAGAGTGAGCATGCTTAAATTTGAAAATTGAGTATGCTCATGAGCATGCTCAATAAAATGTGAAATATTATAAAAATGTTTATTTTTGTGAGCATATTCACAATGTGCTCACGAGTATGCTTAAGAGTGTACTCAAGTGAGCATGCTTAAGTTTGGTAATTGAGTATGCTCATGAGCATGCTCTCGAAAATGAGTATGCTCTCGAGCATGTTCAATAAAATGAAAAATTTAAAAAAATTGATTTTTTTGTGAGCATATTCACAATGTGCTCACGAGTATGCTTAAGAGTGTACTCAAGTGAGCATGCTTAGATTTTGGAATTGAGTATGCTCTTGAGCATGCTCAATAAAATAAAAAATTTCAAAAAATTTGTTTTTTTGTGAGCATATTCACAATGTGCTCACAAGCATGTTCAACTGAGTGTGCTCAGGTGAGCACGTTAAATGATGATTTTGAGCATGCTCATTAACGTGCTCACAAAAGTGAGCACGCTCTTTGTCTATTCGGGTTAGCTTCTTATTTTTTAAAACTTTAGATGTAAATTTTAATTGCATGAATCAATGAAAAAGTGCAATGAAAATTTTTCCACCTTGTATGAATTCCACTCACTGAATAGATTGTATACTCCATTATTACTTCAATTTTCTAACATTAACTGGAAAGTTACTCAGCTAAAAATAAAATACACTATGAGTGAACACTACACTATTGAAATGCAGGAAAAGGAAATAATTTTCTCGCTCTTACCAACACAATATGCTTTCTGCAGTTGCTATATCTCTTTAGTGCTGAAGTGAATGAATAAAAAAGTGTACTACTGAAGATGCAATTTACTTTGTATTTCTTTTGTATGAAAATTGTTTCTTTTGATTCTTTTAACAATCTAAAGGGATTCAACTGAGGAAGTTGGATAGAAATGGAAGTAAGGGACTTTTTGCTATTTGTAAAATTATATGACCGTTAAATTGGAGAATAAACAAGCAAGAGAATAAAAAATAAAGTGGAAATGTGTAAAGAGAAAACTTTCTAGCGGAACAAACAAGTAAATTCTGCTTTTTTAAGATTTTAAAAAGCTTCTGTTTTTATTTGTTTAATCAAGGGACCGCATTATGTACTTTAATTCCTCTTATGTATATCATTTTAAAAGTTTTTTTAAAATAAAATTAACTTTTTTTTTGTTTTTTTTTTCTCATTTCTAGATGTTGCATTCAAAAGGAATTCATTATCCAGGTGGATATCCAATTCAACGTTCACCACCCTTATTCATTTGTTCATCTCCTGGCCCTGAGCCTTATCGTTCAAATGATAATGTTTATGAGGAGCTTGAACATCGTGGCAATAATAGATATCAAAATTGTGATCGACAAATGCATTCCGATGAGGACTTTGCTGAGGATGAATTGAGTCTTCCAGGTGATCGTTCTTTAAATAAATCATCTTCCGAAAACACAACTGTTGCAACAATTTATCAAGAACATGGTGCTGGATCAACAAGTAGTAATAATGGAAATGAAAATTCTGCAATGTATATGGAACGAAGCCGGGTAGAGAGAAACTCATTATTATCATCAGCTTCCTCTAATGATAATAGTAATAATAACCTTAGTAATGTGATGAGACCAAATATGAAAAATTCTAGTTTAACTAATGAGTCAAATAGTCGTCGTATACATCATCAACATAATTTGTATCATAACACATTAAATAGTCAAAACAATGATAAAAATGGAAATAACAGTGTGAATAATAATAATAATAATAGTAGTAGTAGTAGTGCTATGTCCAATTTCTTCCGATTTCGAACATCACGACCGAACAACGGCTGCAGTAGTAGTAGCAAATCAAAAAATAATAATCATCATAATCGTGGTGGTGGAGGAAAAACAAATAATTTTAGTATGAATAATTTAAATTCATCAGGATGTGATGAGATCCCATTATCATCATATCATGTAGGCGGTTCATCATCGTCAGCAGCAAGCAATAGTGATCCAATTAGTTGTAGTTCAAATGCAAATCATATCGATGGCGATACAAATAATAATAGTAATAATGGTGGAAATAGTGGTAGAAATAATTATTATGGCATCGACAGTGAGGTCGAAAGACGAAACCGCATAAATGCACAGCTTTCAGCGGCTACTCCAACACTTAATGTGGCAACAATTTTCAGAGATCGAAATAGTATGCGAAATTATCACCATAATCATCAGAATATTAATAATAATAATAATAACAGCAATACCACAGAAACAAGAGCAAATGCCAATTATTATGTGCCACAACAACATATCATGATGATGGCTGCAAATAGAAATGATGCCAATAATCGATTATCGACAACAAATCCACGAACTGACCGTAGACGTAATAATAACAATAATTCTAGTAATAATAATAATAATTTAAATAATAATGACGAGTACCTTTATCATGAGCCAGTGTATCATGAAAATGTGGTATATGATCCATACATAATATCATCTGATAATAGGAATCAAATATATCATCAACCATATATGCTACCAGAATTTACGACATTTAGAAATTTAAACAATCTTAATAATCCCCAACAACCACTTTATAATTCATCTACAACTGGTGCCATGAACTCCGATTCAGGCTACTCTCAGAATACGCAAAACTCTGGCCATAGTCTCTGGAATCGAAGAAAACGAAGTGGAGGCACCAAAAATAGTAATGAGAATGAGAATGGCGAAAATATAACACCAACAGCTAGAGGAGAAACAACAGCAACAGATGATACTTATGAATGCTCTTGAGGCAAAATATACCTGCTAATAATGAACGAAAAATTTCATCATCATCATCATGACCATCATAATCATGATCGTCAAATATTTTTCGGAAATACACCAAAAATAGGTTCTAATTATTTATTTGGTTTTGTTGTAGCAATCGTCAAAGGTTAAGCTGACATGAAACGATAGTCATTGTAAACAATTAGTAGCTCGAAGCATAATATTTGTTATCTGTATATTTAAAATTTAGCAATGTCAGATTTCCGTCGAAAGCCAATCATAAACTGTTTAAAAAAAGTAAATAATGCAGACAAATGCGACAAGTTTCAAATTAGTAAAGATTATTTTTTTTGATATTTTGTAAGCGCAGATTTGATTTTATGACCATATTCCTTTAAACTTAACACACAACAAAAATTATTATGAGATATTTGTAATAATTATAAAGTTTCTTTTAATTCCACATGATTATGATGAAAGGAAGCTCATTTAATCTCTTCTCGTTGCCACCTAAACCATTTTTTTTTGATGATTGCCGACATTATAAAGTCCACATAATCTATAAATAAGTAACGTCAACAAGAAATAAAGGAAAAGACTAGAGAGAGAAAACGAGAGAAATAATGAAGAGATTAAAAAAATTTAGGAGAAGTTCAAAGAAAAAGCAGCATAATAATGAAGATAAAGATTTTTCTCAGATTAAAATCAAGAACTTGAAAGAGAACTTAAAGTATAATAAAAATGAACAAGAGAAGAACATGATGATGTGAAGATGGCTTGATGATATAAAAAGTAATTAGGATTAAGACAAAAGACTGTTTCTATTAATTCCTATACGAAAGATGAATAAAAAGAGGTGAAAAGAATTAAAAATCATCGAGGGATTAAAGAATGAAAATGAAAGAGAAAAAAAACAATATAAACACTTAATTTAAGTCATGAAATGAAAACAAAAAGATTTTTACAATCAAAGTGCTCCAAGGCATATCCATAAGAACAGTTTTGAATCGTCATTAAATTGTTTTTTCATGAGCTCCTTCATGGATTTGTTGAAGAAGAAAAAACGAATTAAAATTGGAATTTGAATATTAGTCATAGCAAGGAAATAGAGTTTTGGTTTATAAAACTTTATAATTTGGAATCCGAATATCCCCTTGAGATGGTTTTTAACTTTTTACATCCTCAATATTACAGATATCATTGAATATTCCCATGGCATTACTTAAAATCATAAATCTCTCAAAATTCTAATTCTCCTTCTATTTCCTAAACTGAATATTTTTAACACAATCCAAAAACATCAAAATCGATTATTTGCTACATAACTTAACCCGAATTGACCACAAAATTTATTTAAAACTAATTAATTATTCCACATCTATTTTAATTTATAATTAGTAACTATAACATCTCACAACTCTGTTCGACGTATGCAAATATAATGAATTTCAATTGTGATGCTAACAAGCACTTAATCATCAGCATATATGAAAATTTTATCGAATTAAATTGATCCAATTTTGTTTTGAGCAAATCTGATGCAGTTGCTAAAACATTGTTATCATTATTTTGCAAGTAAAATTGTCAATTTTGCTTTTCACATTTAAAATATGTCAACAATTAATACATAATGAAGTTTTGCTAATTAATTAACTTGTTTCAATAGAAACCTAAATGATCATGTATTGAATGAAACAAACAATTGAAATTTGTTGTTTTTTTACATTAAAATGATATTATCAGCAACAAAGTTCAAAAAGGTATGATTTACATAAACTGAAGCGTAACATTAACAACAGCATGGTCAATGATTTAAATTTGTGTCAGTTCCAAATGTAGCAAAAATCCGAATATTAAGTTCCTCGATTAAATAAATTCATTAAAAAATTAATAAAATATTAAAGTCTACAAATAACTTTATACAAATTTCAGTTAGACTTGGAAGTAAAATAATTAAGAAAAATAATTTTTAAGTAAAAATAAAATGCAACACTTAAAAGTTTTTTAATACCTATATAAAACTGAATCATATCAATTGCTTTTATACAGGAAACGATAAGAACAATATAAAGTAAAAGGAACAAAACCAGTTTAAAACTGTATTATCTATTATTAACTATAAAAAAATACAAAGGATAATAAAAATGAAAAACTTCATGGAAAATAGAATCGATTTTATCTTTTAAAAAACAAATGCTAAGCAAACCCAATATTTAAAAGTTTTATTATTAATTTTCATAAAAATAATAAGAATTCTAAATGAGTTGAAAGCTCAAACTGCAAAACCACATTCCATTCATCAATTGATTTTAAAGTTGTTTATATGCTTCTTATTTTCATGTAAATTTTGTTTGAAGTTTTTCACACAACACGTGCAATCTGATATAAATTTGTCATCCTCCGAAGAATTTAAACAAAAATAATAATTTTATTTTTTCAACCTTAAAAAAATTAATGAACTTTTAAAGACTTTATGAAATATTTCTTTATTCAAAAAAGTATTTCGAAAGAGAAAAAAATGATAAAATTTGCTAGTCGATTAAAACTTGAGAAAAAGTTGGAACTTCTACTTTCATTGAAAAAAGAAATAATTGCAAATTAATTAAAATTGAACAAAGAAATGAAGAAACATTTAAAGTAATATTTTAAAAAACGAAGTTATAAAATTTTAATTTTCCTTATCGTACTGAAAAAGAAATACTTTTGTTTTTGTGAATGTGTGTCGATAAAAATGCACACCGAGTCAATATAAATTATTGTATAATAAATTGATGATAAAAATAATGCAGTGATAGTGCTGCATATTAATTAATTAATTATTTAAATTTATATGTTTTTCCAATTTTTATTTTCATATTAATTATATTAAAATTTTATTAAAAAAATTTGTGTATTGTAAATTATTATGTTTTTATTTAAATTTCATACGGATGATTTTTGTATAGTCTTTTTTTTATTTAAATACAAAAGTATCGAATGAACAATGAATTAAGGTAGGATGTAAATCACTCTTGTATTGGGTACAAAGAGGTTGAGGGGTCGTTAAGTTAAATTTAACGACGATGGTAAAACATTTTCTGAATTTTCTTTTTTATGCAACGAATTTCAATAAATATGCATGAATATTATTGGACTGAATAATTAATTTATGACCATGTCCTCAAACTCAACTCCCTTTCCCTTGTACTCAATACTTTTCAGTCTATTAGTCTACATACCTACCAATTTGATATTGTATTAACCACATACCGCCATTGTGGAAACACAGAAAAATGATTTAATAATAAAACTCTGAAAAATTAATTAATAAAAAAGTTTTTTAGTTTAATTATTTTTCAGCCTCTTCAGTCCTCTCACACCAAACGATATTTTTTTTTACATTTGCTACGCTTCATTTGTTTTTACTTTTAACATTTAACTTTAAACTTTGACCGGAAATAATATTCTTTCACTTCTAAGAATAACTGTCTATTATACCGCACATTTTCCCTTTTACTTTTATATTTGGATCCTTTTCGTCATTACCGCAAGAAAGAGAAACATAAAACCTACAACATTGTCGATAAGCACACCATCCTTTCCTGCAACAATCACTACCATCAGCAGCCTTTTTATTCGAGCCTTTTTTCTGTTAACAATTTAATGGTAAATATTTGATGTTGGTTCTTTTTTACGCCAAATTTTACTTGTTGCCACTTTAAGTCTTTTCTATTAATTGATGTCTTTGCACAAGTTTTATTTTTTAGTGAGCCAGATTTCAATTTGATTTTAATGATATCAAGGAATTTTCCACTGTAAATTTTGTAATGTTTGCATCAAGTTAAAATTGTATTTCTTTTCCTGGTTTAAGAAGTATTAATTTTATGAAAATATGCTTTTTCGATGAATTCATGACTGATAGGAAGTACTATAGCGGCAAAAATTGTATGCTAATTATAAAAAATATTTTCTTCATTAATTCCCTTTCATACTTCCCCCAACCCTTTAAATGAACTTCAATTAATCATTTTAGCTCATTTATCTGTTTGCCTACCATCATCATAATCGTTTTGTTCTTTTCTCTTGTTTTTTATAACGTTGAGTCATTAAATGAAACTTTTTACTCTAGTTGTTTTTCTTTTGATTTAGTTGGGCAGTTTATAAATACTGTGCTTATTTTACGGCCTTACACTTGTAAATTAATGATGATTTCCCTCAAGAATTTGTGTTGTTTAAATTGTAGATCTTTAAATGGAAATTGTTCCTCCTCGGAGCCATTATATTACATAATTTTGATTTAAACGATTACAACTGACGATTGTGGAAGTAAATTTCCTTTTAAATGAAGAAAAATTGTTGAGCGTCGAGAGAATTTGTTCAAGCGTTTCATTGATGCACAATAATTTATTAAGAAACTCTGGTTGCAGAGTTTTTGACAGATTCTTATTATTTGGTATGGACGATAAATAATTGTGCTACATCATGATAATTAAAACTTTTTTAATAAAAAGTAGCAAGAAAATGAACATTTTGAATTCATAAAAGTTTTGAAATTATAATAATTTTTTTCTCAGTTTCCGAATTATTTTTGCAATTTCGTAAACAGTTGAATAATTAATTTAAGGTACTATTGGATGTGAAAAATATGATAAATTGCTTTTTTTGTTCTATTTGTTCATTTAATTGTAACATTCCATGTAATTTGCTCTCCCTTAATGATTCTTCTTTTATACTGAAAAATAATAAAACAAATAGTTTTTCAATTAAATTACTCGCAAAGAAAGTTTTGAGAACTTATGGTAGAGATGTTGAATAAATTGCATAAGTGACAGGGGAAGGGGTAAACCAATATTTCATCTACTTCATTCACGTACTAAGTTGATAATTAACAAATCGCACTTACATACGCATTTCTACTTAATTTCTAATAAAGTATGAGCATAATTCGTATCTACTATAAAAGCCTCTATTAGAGATATGTTTGATTAAAGTCTGACATGTTAATCGCTGGTAATATTTGAGAAAACAATTTCTGTGCCAATGATTACGCAATAGTGGATTTTGGATTGGTCCTTTTCTTAAGTCAGTTTCCGCATAGATTCATTTTAAAGTTTGACATTGTTATAAACTCTTAAATAATTATTTTGCCTTAACAATATTTGTTTAATTTCGACGGTATGTCATTTTCCCTAAAGCAATGTTACAGGGAAAATGTGAGTAACAATGAATTTCCGTCTCGACAAAAGTGATACTTTCTACGCATTGAAGAACATTATTCATTTCACCATGTTGTACAATATAAAATAAATTTTTCCTTTCTTTTTTTCCACTCCATCTTAGCCAAATTCTTCATTTAATGCTACAACATTTTTCATTGCAGCAGAAGTCATTAGGATAAAATTTTTACTTTTTCATTAGAGTCTCTCACTGCTTCATTTGCTTGGTACTGGATGACTTTTGATTTATTTGATATAAGAAATTTTCTTCTTTGTAAAGTTGTTCCTGATTTTATTTTTATGATAGAAATTTTTTTTTCACTCCTCATTTATTAATGTCTGTATGAAAATTTTAAGGGTGGAAAAGTTGTTTAATGTAAATTGAAGCAATTGTCGTAATAAAGATTTTTTTAAATAATAAATGAGATATGCATGAAGTTATACAATATATTGTAAATTTGTCAAAATAATTCATACATCTTATATAACATCAAACATTTTGAATGTAAATTGGAATGATAAATTTGTATAATTTGTCTTCTAGACCTTTTCAAAATAAATTTCAAATCTTTTGCAATTCAATTTTGCGTTATTCAATAAAATATTAACAATCTGTAAGATTATAGAAAGTTTTTAAAAAATCAAAGTAAAATTATGTCTTTATGTTCATTTAGGGTTCGTTCACTTATTACGTAACGCACTAGGGGGGGAGGGGGGGTCTAAGATTTTGTTACGGTTTGTTACAGGGGGAGGGGGGGGGTCTAAATTTTGTTACGTAACTTTTCAAAAAATATATTTTTTTATAATTTTTTCTATATTAATTTTAAATTTTAAAGGAAGTATAATAAACATTTGATAAACAATTTAAATGAAAAAAATTATTGTTACGTTATGGGGGAGGGAGGGGGGGTCTAAGATTTTGTTACGCTTTGTTACAGGGGGGGGAGGGGGGGTCTAAAAATTCGTTTTTTTGCGTTACGTAATAAGTGAACGAGCCCTTATCTATTTCAATCAAAGTTTTTTAAACGAATTGCTCAATATTTTTTCTTTCACCCTATTAATATATACTTTAATCAGTGTAATCAAGCCTTCATTTCACTTTTTGACTTTTCCGTGACACCTCATGCATTTTTTTAATAGTATTTATTTCAACAGATAAAAGAAAGAAAATGAATGGATGAAACGAAGCTGTAATTTCATTAAAATAAACAAAGGATTCCAACAGCATGGGAAAGATTATTTGAGATTAAGAGTAAACCTCAATTTCACTATCATTTCTCTTTTCCTTGCTTTAAAATTTACGATCACAAATGGCATTAAAGTGTGAAGATTTAGAAGAGCATATCTATCTCTTTTGATGTAAAAGAATGGGTTAAAGGATGAATTTTTGCTTGTTTGATACATTTGGAATATGAAAAATTTACTTCACGTTTATGCTTCTTAAGATTTTTCATTCTCATAGATTGCTTTTTCTCGTGTAATGGAAATAGAAAGTTTGGATGGATTTCTTTCATACAAAATTTATATTTAAAAAAAATAAAGATCCTCGTTCAATTTTTATATTGAGAACAACAGTCCCAAAAATCTTCAAATGCATAAATCGCGTTAGAAATAAAAGTAAAAAATTTGTAAAATAGAGAAATGATGAAAATTTTCACAGTACTTTTCTCACATTATAAATTCCATGCAAGTAGTAAATAAGAAGCATGTGTATGTGGCTTGAGTGAGTCTATTTGTATGTATATCTGTGGTTGAAAATGGAAAAATAAGCATGAAAATGCGAAATAAAAAATTCTTTGCAAGTGTGAAAATTGTTCGTCTTTTCTTTCATTCTTTTTTATTTGCACTTGCTGTTTTGTAGGTTTTCCATTTACTCTCAAATGTTATTCTGCTGCTATTTTGTGTTTGGTATATGTCTACAATGATAAATAGGAGTAATAAAAGAAATTGTCATTAGAAGCACAGAACTAAAACATTTCTTTTCTTTCTCGTTACCATTCACAAAAGCAGCGAAAGGAAAATGGAAGTAAAACGTGGTGAATTTTCATAAAATGACTTTTCTCATCTTCTTATTCTTCTTCGTCATCACTTCTTTTTGTCATTCTGCCTGAGTCTTGAATTTTTTTTTCCTTTTTTTTTAAGAAAATTTATATTTTTTGGTTTAAATCTATTATGTATTCACTTCCAACTTCAACTTCTCACACATGTTTTCGTCATTTATTTATTTTTTTTTTGAACGTGTTGTTTTGTTGCTGAGGATCAATAGTTAAAACTCTACATTTGCAATTTTAGTATGATAAGCCTTATTTTGAATTAATTTAAGTTTTAAATCATTTCGTAATTAATGTATTCAATAACAGGTTGCGGAAATAAATGTATGTTGACAATTTTGTGTATAACGTCAACATCCTGTGATGCTTTACTATTAAAGATAGTAATAGTTCAATCCTGTGTAGAACACATAGAATGAAAACTTTGATCCAATATAAATTAAATGTTTTATATTTACACATTGTTTGTGTGCCTAAGAGAAAATCCTTGACAACTCTCAAATAACTCTTGGCTAAGATCAATAGAATCCTCTTCCTTTATCTTATCTTCTATGCTTTATTTTGTCATCACTTCAAACAACTACAAGTGGATTTGTCAACATGAAAATCTCCGTCTAGTTCATTCTAATCGGGTTTCTATAATGTGTAAATAAAACTTTCAATTTGGCTGTTACATAGCTTGAATGAAAATTTAATTTCCCTTCTACTTTTCATTATAGAGTAAACATGAACTTTATGTCTATATTTGCTCTTTGCCTATAGAGTTTAAATTTTCTGTAGTCACAATGTAGTGCTGCTTAATGTCAGATTTTCAATATTTTGATTTTCATTCTTCTTTCACATGTCTGTATCTATTCCTTTTGCCAATCCTCTAGCCAACAAATGAAAGTGTACTCTGAATGTCATTTGAGTTTATTTGAGATCTTTACCACACCATACTAACTACAACTGATGATGCTTTATCAAAACTTTGTTCATTTTCTGAATGTTACAAGACAACATACAATAGTGTGATGGCATAAATTCAGGTTTTGGTGGTTGAGAGAATTGAACACATTTGATGGGCTGAAAATGTTTGCTTTATTTCCGTTCAATTGTTTGCATACATACACACAATTCCGTCATGCTACTCATGTTTCTGCCTTATTTGCTTATCGTAAATAATGCTCTGATATAATAATAACCAGAGCTATGCAAATATAATGTTTGCCAAAAGGGATTTTAATGAATTGGTTGACATTATCTCATTTACTTTCCATCATGGTAAAATCATTGAAGCATTTGAATTTATTATTTTTGATCTGATAAATTAAGTTTTGAAGATTTATTTGCAAATATTGGAAAAAGAGTTTTAGAAAAACTTGATTAGTGTATATTATTATTATTATTATTATTTGTTTATCGAGTTATATGTTGCAAACAAATTCTGACTTTTGTGTCAGTATTTTTTTTATTTGCTCAAAAATGACTACAAACAACAAATGAAACTAAAAATTCCACAAGTACAAATTAAAAGCACTTTATGATGAACACCATTAAAATATTTGTGTACAAAATTTAATTAATTAAAATTTTCGTTTCATTGTTACCATTTATTGTTATTAAATTTTATTTTTGATTCTTTCTGGAATAAGAGAAAAAATAGCATGTAAAAATATTCATTTTCATTTCAATTCTTGTTGTAAAAACATTTTAAAAATAACTTTTTGTGCTATTGTCGTTTTATAATAACTTTTTATATGCTCAACAATTCATTTCTACTTCTACCCCAAAAAATGATACTAGCATATATCTGCATCCATATATTGTTTGCTATGATACTAACATATTTATGTTTATAATCTTTTACCCTTTTCCATATCCATTGGATGTAAAAGGTAGAAGCTTAACAATAAGTTTTCATAACATGTCCATGAATTATAAACATTTATTTTTTCATTAAAATTGTTTTTCAGGTTATGCAATGTTTTAACCCATGCCTCAGTCATTTTCACATATCATATTGAATCCATCCGTCTACTCATTTTGAATTAGGGATTTCTGATTAATTTTATTTTATTATGAAAAAGTCCGATTATACACTATTAAAAGATAGAACCTCTTATCCTAATGTTTTTGAAGAATATCTGTTCTACATACTTATGAAAATTTTAATTACGTATAATATTCAAAACTCACATCTCATCACATCATAATGATTGCAGAGAAGACATTACCTCCTTATACTCGACATTACAAACTATTTCATTCAAATTTCAATTAACAAAATACGAGGTATGGTAAAGGCAAAGAAGAAAAAGGTATTTCTGCCTGTTTACTTTAAATGAGTTCTACTCTTGCCTTTAATTTTTTATGTTCTAATACATACTATTTAAATTCTCATTAAAATTTAATTATTTTAAAATAATTACTTTTACTTTTTAAATGAAAAATAGTTTGTTTAATCGTGTAGCTCAGTGCTATTGAACAGCACAATTTAATGATTATCTCTTTGAAATTTTATTTTGTTGTTAATGCTTACTAAAGAAAATTTTCAATCCCTTTTAAAATTATAATGTCGCTAAATTACATCCAAAAAATTTCAATTATATTGTTCGATATTAAAAATCTTCTTTAATGTCATTTCTAGTTGCTTCATAAATAGGCAAAAGTTTATTCAAACAAACAAAAAGAAGAGCTGTAAACTCTGAACAAAATTAAAATTGACGGATTTATTTAAAACCTTTTTTTTTGTCATATTCCATAAATGTAGTCTACCGAAACTGTTTTATGAAAACAAATTTAACTTTTTCTTACTTTGCCTAATTAATATGAAAATCCAGCCACTTTCTTAACGAGTTGAATTTGTTTGTGAAAATAATTATCTTATGATGATGAGAGAATTTTAATATGACGGTGTTTCCATTATTGCTTATTTTTAAGATTTATGTCATCTTAATAGCTTAACTTAACTAGTCTATTCAGGGGCGCCTGTTATCAGATTTAAACTTTGCAAAAAACTGTAAGACACGTACAGACAGGTTAAGTTTTTAGGGTAAACATTCCTACAAAACGGTCTATGGCTTCACAACCCATCTCCTCCCCAACCCTTCATATGCATCAGATGTCTACCCTTAAACCTAATGTACCTTCCCTTTGAGACCCCCTCCCAACTCAGAAGGACCCCCTTAAAAAAACCCATAAATACGCTCGTAAAATTTTGCTTCACAAGACTTCCGTTCCACAGCCAACAAGAGAATTTTGTGTTTTTATCGATATTTTCAACTATATAATTTTGTTTTGGTTTTTTACAAAGGTGAATATTAAAATTATCTATGCCATAGAAAACACCTTTCTGGCAGTTTTATGGTATTAGAATTCTTTTATAATAATGTGAATAAAGATAAAGTTGTTTGAACTTACAACTAATGGATTTGTGCACTTCTCGGGCATTCATACCCATTTTACAAATTGTAATGCTTAGTTCTAATAGACATTTTTATTAAAGTGTTTTGAATTAATTTTCTTTCGTTATTAATAACGCCTTATAACGCATTAAATAGTAATGGAAAGTACGAAACTTTGTAATATTCAAAACTGTTGAATAAAAAAATAAAATTTTCTTCATTGTCATTTAATGTAGATTTAATTTTTTTCAGTGATTTTCTACTTCCATCTTTGCTCTTGTCAATACCAGGTAACACTTTTCTTCTTTACACAGATAAAGTGTTTAATTTATCCCATTTTTATGTAATTATCATTAGCGTTGATGTTGATGGTTTCAAAAAAGCAAAAACTTTTCATTATTCGTCATAATTTTCTTTCAAGTGCTTAATTACTTTTCTCTTCTTTCATCCGTACTTCCTGACAATTTTCCCCCTTGTCTTTTTAACATTAGTATCATATGAACATTAATTGATAAAACTTTTCTTCTTACTATGATTCTCCTCTATTTCATGCATTTTTAACAATAATTTATCTGCATTATCAGTAAAATGTATGTTTGAAAAAAACAACAGCAAATAAAGTGAAAAACTTTATATTTTTATCGCTTGAGTTCTTTAATTATTTTTTTTTCGTGTAAAATCTTTTTATATTGAGAAACTTTATCAAACTTTTTTTTTATATTTAGCTTTTTTTATTTGACTAGTTTATCGGATAGAAACCCAATGTGGATATATTCACACCGTACTGTCGAAAGTTTCGTCAATAGACAGAGCTTCTCTCAGCATATGTGTCAAATTTAAAAGCTTGACGAGTTGGCTTGATCAGCACATGTTTGAAGATTTAAATCTAAATGGATGTGTCAAACATTCTTAAAACTTTTTTGATTCGAAACTTCTTTGAATTGAAAGATTAATTTTATAAAAATTAAAGTAAACTTTAGTTTTTAAAAAATCTTAAATTAAGGAAGCAACGACTGTTCCTCCCTTGGCCAAAAACAATGTAGCTCTTCTATAAGACAGCACGGATCGATTGTAAAAAACCAAAAGTTTCTACGATGTCTCATTAATGAGATTTCTTGCTGATTAACTTGCTTGCTTTCAGAAAGCGTATTTTGGGGTTTTTTAAGCAATGTCTCAACAAATTTGAATTCTGTTTTTTTTTTGCAAAAGACGCAATAATTTTTCAATCTGAACAAAAACAATACAGTCACACGTGAGTACGGTGTGAATATGAAAAGTATAAAAACTTATTTTAAGTTCTCATTTAATTCTCAACACGAATAAATTTTTTAAATGATTTACACAAGAAACAAAGTTTCATCATTATTTACTCAATAATGAACAAGTTTCTATTAGCGTCATTGAAAATTGTGGATAAGAAAAGTTCTTTTAAACTTCTTCATTTTAATTGAAAGGATTTTTTTTGTATAAATAGCTGTTGAAACAGGTACAAATTTTCCACATTTATTTATTCAACAATTGAAATAGCTGAGCTTGAAACGATAAATCATGAATATAATTAGCTGCATCAACACTTTAAAAAAAAGTAAATCTTTACAATGAAAAGTCAGAGGATGGTTTCTAAACAACTTTAGTCGTTGTATAGTGTGATACAGCACCCCGGGAATCATTTGAACCGGTCCCATATGTAGTGTCAACATACAAATAAAATTTTTTATTTCATCATACTTAATTAAATTCAACAAAATCAGTTGATAAGGATTTAAAATCATCATTTATGGACTTGGTTACAATATTAAGAATTTATTAAAATATTCTGAGTGCTTTAACTATTTTTTGAGTGTTTTAAACCCCGAAGGTAATTTATGAACGGATGCACTTTTGAAGATATTCTTCAGACAGTGATAAGTTCTATTTATTTATAATCTCTGTAATTGCAATCAGTAAGCACGATAATATTTGGTAATCACATATATGCCATCTTTTTGAAAGACATTAAAGACAATAGGCCAAACTGTAATAACAAGACTAAGGATAGGACATACAAGACTGATTCATGGACATTTATTTGAACGTACGAGCACTACGACCTGCAGATGTGCGGAACCACTAACGGTGAATCACATCCTCAGCTGCAGCATTGACAAACAACAACAAGACAAATACAAAATTGACTTTGACACTCTTAAAAATGAATATTAAGAAAAGCTAATCTCAGTCGTGAATTATTTAAAAGAATTAGACATTTACAAAAAGATTTAATCCACACTAGCTATGTTGCAACTGAAATGAAATAATTGCAAAATTTATGTAAATATTGAAAAATTTATCTTAAAGGTTTTTATGCAGTTTGAAATAGTTTAAGTACTTTTTCAGGCGGCTTTTTCTTTTAAAAAAGATAAATACATGGAAAAATAAAAGTCCTTTAATGGAATCGGAAAAAAATATTTAAACCAGCAAAAAAATTGATTAAAGCTTTATTTTTTCTTAATTCAATCTGAAATTTTTTTAAAATTAAAGTTGTTTCTGGATGCAGGCTCTTAAAAGATTCTCTTTAATTTGCTCTCAAATTATTTTGGATTTGATTGAAGCATTTAAAAATATTAACTCACAAATATAATAAATTCACACTTGAATACAGAGTGAGTATAACAAAAATATTTCCCAAAAAATTCAAGGACGAGAACCACAAATGTTCAGATTTTGCTCAATTAACTTAACCTCATTTTGATCAAAATATTTTCCTATTATTGCATCAACAGTGGTTTTTGTGCTATCAGACATGATTGGTGTTCTTGATGAAATCCAAAGATAATGGACTGATTTTCCTGTTGGCTTTTCTTTGCATTCATAAACTATCGCATAATTATCGTAGTCAGTTGAAAGATATTTGAATGCATCAACTTTTTGTGTTGCTTTAAGAAAAGTTCAAAAAATCAATCCTTTTATAAATAATTATCGAGAACAAGTCAAATATTCTTACGGTTATCAAAATATGCATATAATGTTCTGCCTTCTAATGTCTGATTATCAACTGATATGATTCCAGTCAAGCATGTATATTTTCCTTCAGAAAGTTCACAATCAACAACTTTAACAGAGTTATCATCAATCGAAGTGTATACTCCATAAGCACAAGTTAAACTTGAACCATAAGTATCCTCATATTTCATTACTGTATACTATCTTCCGGAAATCTTTACAAAACTTATTTATTTTTCAAACCCATTCAAAACTTATTTTACTTTTTTAATATCAAAATTTTGTTGAACAGGACGAACTGGACACGGAGAATCCGAATGATACTCTGCGCACATTATTTGTAAAAATGCCAAAATTATTAAAAATTTCATCTTTAAATTTTTTGATGCCGAAAGTTTAATCACATAAAAACAACTGAACATATGAAAATCGTTTATGTCATTTGCATCTCCGTTTAATAATGGCGTGACCTATAAAATACATACAAAAATTGTAA
Source organism: Chironomus riparius (assembly GCA_917627325.4). NCBI lineage: Eukaryota > Metazoa > Arthropoda > Insecta > Diptera > Chironomidae > Chironomus > Chironomus riparius. Next base: position 34,801,438 of record OU895878.1, on the reverse strand, counting down.
AAATTAAAGTGATAAGACTGATTATATATTGAATCATTTTATTCTTTATAAACTTTTTGGAAGTCAGATGAGAAATTTTCAGGCAATCTTTTTTAATCTCATGGTAAACAAAATAATTCACATTGATTGACGATAATCATTGCACTTCTATTAAAGTAGTTGCCAACCAATTCTTTGACATGATTCAAAACGGATTCATAAAGTGCGGTTTTGTTGAAAAAACCTATGCGATTTTAAAAATTTATTCTGAGGTAAATTAGAGCAGTAGATAACCAATAATTTTCATAATCCGTTGAGAGAACCTAAACAAATTTTTACAATTAAAAAACTCATGTCTATTAGTATTGCTGGAATCACTTAAAAATTGCTCCTTTAAAATCATTTCCTTCGTGTTTTCGCTAACGATTTCTCACTTATACAGAATCATCACATAAAAGGTAAAACTGATCCCGAGATGTCCTGCATGGAAATCATTTCAACTCATGAAATATTGTTCGCGAGAATATCAATTTGTTGATTAAAAAATTACGTGAGTCAGCAAACAAATATGTAAAATTAATATTTATATTCACACCGTTTTCACGTGTGAATGTTTTGTTTTTGTTCAGATTGAAAAGTCAGTTTTTTGGATTTTGTGAGTTAACGAAGCATTTTAGCTATAAATGTATAAAAGAGAAAAGTTTGCGCCTGAAATTTTACATCTTATGCAAAAAACAGAATTCAAATTGGTTGCGGCGTTGCTGAGAAAATCGAAAAATACGTGTTATCGAAAAATATGTTTTTGGGCAAGGTAGGAAAAGCCGTTGCTTCAAAAAAAGCAAAAAACCTTCTTTTTTTACGAATTTTTCAAATTAAAAGTTCATTGTGATTTTTTTTAAATTAAAAAAATTTTTTTGAGCAAAGAACCAAGGAGGAAATACATTTTCAATTTTGAACTAGGGGCGACCCTAGTCAAAATCAATTTTGTCACTTTTTTCTTCGAGGGTTTATCCAAATGGATTGAAACTTTGTATAAATATTCTAGTGCTTAAAACAAATACAAATAAAACATCCTAAAATTTTTTTGAGCAAAGAACCAAGTAGGAAATACATTTTAAATTTTGGACTAGGGGCGACCCTAGCCAAAATCAAGTTTGTCACTTTTTTCTTCGAGGGTTTATCCAAATGGATTGAAACTCTGCATAAATATTCTAGTGCTTAAAACAAATACAAATAAAACATCCTAAAATTTTTTTGAGCAAAGAACCAAGTAGGAAATACATTTTCAATTTTGGACTAGGGGCGACCCTAGTCAAAATCAATTTTGTCTTTTTTTTCTTCGAGGGTTTTTACAAATGGATTAAACTTTGCATAAATATTCTAGTGCTTAAAACAAATACAAATAAAACATCCTAAAGTTTTTTTGAACAAAAAACCAAGTAGGAAATACATTTTCAATTTTGGACTAGGGGCGACCCTATTCAAAATCAAGTTTGTCACTTTTTTCTTCGAGGGTTTATCCAAATGGATTAAACTTTGCATAAATATTCTAATGCTTAAAACAAACACAAATAAAACATCTTAAAATTTTTTTGAGCAAAGAACCAAGTAGATCAATTTTGTCACTTTTTTCTTCGAGGGTTTATCCAAATGGATTAAACTTTGCATAAATATTCTAATGCTTAAAACAAACACAAATAAAACATCTTAAAATTTTTTTGAGCAAAGAACCAAGTAGATCAATTTTGTCACTTTTTTCTTCGAGGGTTTATCCAAATGGATTGAAACTTTGTATAAATATTCTAGTGCTTAAAACAAATACAAATAAAACATCCTAAAATTTTTTTGAGCAAAGAACCAAGTAGGAAATACATTTTAAATTTTGGACTAGGGGCGACCCTAGCCAAAATCAAGTTTGTCACTTTTTTCTTCGAGGGTTTATCCAAATGGATTGAAACTCTGCATAAATATTCAAGTGCTTAAAACAAATACAAATAAAACATCCTAAAATTTTTTTGAGCAAAGAACCAAGTAGGAAATACATTTTCAATTTTGGACTAGGGGCGACCCTAGTCAAAATCAATTTTGTCTTTTTTTTCTTCGAGGGTTTTTACAAATGGATTAAACTTTGCATAAATATTCTAGTGCTTAAAACAAATACAAATAAAACATCCTAAAGTTTTTTTGAACAAAAAACCAAGTAGGAAATACATTTTCAATTTTGGACTAGGGGCGACCCTATTCAAAATCAAGTTTGTCACTTTTTTCTTCGAGGGTTTATCCAAATGGATTAAACTTTGCATAAATATTCTAATGCTTAAAACAAACACAAATAAAACATCTTAAAATTTTTTTGAGCAAAGAACCAAGTAGGAAATACATTTTCAATTTTGGACTAGGGGCGACCCTAGTCAAGATCAATTTTGTCACTTTTTTCTTCGAGGGTTTATCCAAATAGATTGAAACTTTGCATAAATATTCTAATACTTAAACAAATACAAAAAAAACATCCTAAAGTTTTTTTGAGCAAAGAATCAAGTAGGAAATACATTTTCAATTTTGGACTAGGGGCGACCCTAGTCAAGATCAATTTTGTCACTTTTTTCTTCGAGGGTTTATCCAAATGGATTAAACTTTGCATAAATATTCTAATGCTTAAAACAAACACAAATAAAACATCTTAAAATTTTTTTGAGCAAAGAACCAAGTAGATCAATTTTGTCACTTTTTTCTTGGAGGGTTTATCCAAATAGATTGAAACTTTGCATAAATATTTTAATGCTTTAAACAAATACAAATAAAACATCTTAAATTTTTTTTGAGCAAAGAACCAAGTAGGAAATACATTTTCAATTTTGGACTAGGGGCAACCCTAGTCAAAATCAATTTGTCACTTTTTTCTTCGAGGGTTTATCCAAATGGATTGAAACTTTGCATAAATATTTTAATACTTAAACAAATACAAATAAAACATCTAAAAATTTTTTTGAGCAAAGAACCAAGTAGGAAACACATTTTCAATTTTGGACTAGGGGCGACCCTATTCAAAATCAATTTTGTCAATTTTTTCTTCGAGGGTTTATACAAATTGATTGAAACTTTGCATAAATATTCTGGTGCTTAAAACAAATACAAATAAAACATCTTCAAATTTTTTTGAGCAAAGAACTAAGGAGGAAATACATTTTCAATTTTGAACTAGGTGCGACCCTAGTCAAAATCAATTTTCTCACTTTATTCTTCGAGGGTTTATCCAAATGGATTGAAACTTTGCATAAATATTCTAGTCCTTAAAACAAATACAAATAAAACATCTTAAAATTTTGTTGAGCAAAGAACCAAGTAGGAAATACATTTTCAATTTTGGACTAGGGGCGACCCTAGTCAAAATAAATTTTGTCTTTTTTTTCTTCGAGGGTTTATACAAATGGATTGAAACTTTGCATAAATATTCTAGTGCTTAAAACAAATACAAATAAAACATCTTAAAATTTTGTTGAGCAAAGAACCAAGTAGGAAATACATTTTCAATTTTGGACTAGGGGCGACCCTAGTCAAAATAAATTTTGTCTTTTTTTTCTTCGAGGGTTTATACAAATGGATTGAAACTTTGCATAAATATTCTAGTGCTTAAAACAAATACAAATAAAACATCCTAAAGTTTTTTTGAACAAAGAACCAAGTAGGAAATACATTTTCAATTTTGGACTAGGGGCGACCCTAGTCAAAATCAATTTTCTCACTTTTTTCTTCGAGGGTTTATCCAAATGGATTAAACTTTGCATGAATATTCTAATGCTTAAAACAAACACAAATAAAACATCTTAAAATTTTTTTGAGCAAAAAACTAAGTAGGAAATACATTTTCAATTTTGGACTAGGTGCGACCCTAGTCAAAATCAATTTTCTCGCTTTTTTCTTCGAAGAATTATCCAAATGGATTGAAACTTTGCATAAATATTCTAATGCTTAAACAAATACAAATAAAACATCTTAAAATTTTTTTTGAGCAAAGAACCAAGTAGGAAATACATTTTCAATTTTGTACTAGGGGCGACCCTAGTCCAAATCAATTTTCTCACTTTTTTCTTCGAGGGTTTATCCAAATGGATTGAAACTTTGCATAAATATTCTAATGCTTAAAACAAACACAAATAAAACATCTTAAAATTTTTTTGAGCAAAAAACTAAGTAGGAAATACATTTTCAATTTTGGACTAAGTGCGACCCTAGTCAAAATCAATTTTCTCACTTTTTTCTTCGAGGATTTATCCAAATGAATTGAAACTTTGCATAAATATTCTAATGCTTGAACAAATACAAATAAAACATCTTAAAATTTTTTTGAGCAAAGAACCAAATAGGAAATACATTTTCAATTTTGGACAAGGGGCGACCCTAGTCAAAATCAATTTTCTCACTTTTTGTCGAGGGTTTATCCAAATGGATTGAAACTTTGCATAAATGTTTTAGTGCTAAAAATAAACACAAATAAAACATCTTAAAATTTTTTTGAGCAAAGAACCAAGTAGGAAATACATTTTCAATTTTGGACTAGGGGCGACCCTATTCAAAATCAATTTTCTCACTTTTTTCTTCGAGGGTTTATCTAAATGGATTGAAACTTTGCATAAATATTCTAGTGCTTAAAACAAATACAAATAAAACATCCTCAAATTTTTTTGAGCAAAGAACTAAGGAGGAAATACATTTTCAATTTTGGACTAGGTGCGACCCTAGTCAAAATCAATTTTCTCACTTTATTCTTCGAGGGTTTATCCAAATGGATTGAAACTTTGCATAAATATTTTAATGCTTAAACAAATACAAATAAAACATCTTTAAATTTTTTTGAGCAAAGAACCAAGTAGGAAATACATTTTCAATTTTGGACTAGGGGCGACCCTAGTCAAAATCAAGTTTGTCACTTTTTTCTTCGAGGGTTTATCCAAATGGATTGAAACTCTGCATAAATATTCTAGTGCTTAAAACAAATACAAATAAAACATCTTAAAAATTTTTTGAGCAAAGAACCAAGTAGGAAATACATTTTCAATTTTGGACTAGGGGCGACCCTAGTCAAAAAAAAATTTTGTCTTTTTTTTCTTCGAGGGTTTATACAAATGGATTGAAACTTTGCATAAATATTCTAGTGCTTAAAACAAATACAAATACAACATCCTAAAGTTTTTTTGAACAAAAAACCAAGTAGGAAATACATTTTCAATTTTGGACTAGGGGCGACCCTAGTCAAAATCAATTTTCTCACTTTTTTCTTCGAGGGTTTATCCAAATGGATTAAACTTTGCATAAATATTCTAATGCTTAAAACAAACACAAATAAAACATCTTAAAATTTTTTTGAGCAAAAAACTAAGTAGGAAATACATTTTCAATTTTGGACTAGGGGCGACCCTAGTCAAAATCAATTTTCTCACTTTTTTCTTCGAGGGTTTATCCAAATGGATTAAACTTTGCATAAATATTCTAATGCTTAAAACAAACACAAATAAAACATCTTAAAATTTTTTTGAGCAAAAAACTAAGTAGGAAATACATTTTCAATTTTGGACTAGGTGCGACCCTAGTCAAAATCAATTTTCTCACTTTTTTCTTCGAGGGTTTATCCAAATGGATTAAAACTTTGCATAAATATTCTAATGCTTAAACAAATACAAATAAAACATCTTAAAATTTTTTTTGAGCAAAGAACCAAGTAGGAAATACATTTTCAATTTTGGACTAGGGGCGACCCTAGTCAAAATCAATTTTCTCACTTTTTTCTTCGAGGGTTTATCCAAATGGATTAAACTTTGCATAAATATTTTAGTGCTTAAAATAAACACAAATAAAACATCTTAAAATTTTTTGAGCAAAGAACCAAGTAGGAAATACATTTTCAATTTTGGACTAGGGGCGACCCTATTCAAAATCAATTTTCTCACTTTTTTCTTCGAGGGTTCATCTAAATGGATTAAACTTTGCATAAATATTTTTGTGTTTTAAACAAATACAAATAAAACATCTTAAAATTTTTTTGAACAAAGAACCAAGCAGGAAATACATTTTCAATTTTGGACTAGGGGCGACCCTATTCAAAATCAATTTTCTCACTTTTTTCTTCGAGGGTTTATCTAAATGGATTGAAACTTTGCATAAATATTTTAATGTTTAAACAAATACAAATAAAACATCTTAAAATTTTTTTGAGCAAAGAACCAAGTAGGAAATACATTTTCAATTTTGGACTAGGGGCGACCCTATTCAAAATCAAGTTTGTCACTTTTTTCTTCGAGGGTTTATCCAAATGGATTGAAACTCTGCATAAATATTCTAGTGCTTAAAACAAATACAAATAAAACATCCTAAAATTTTTTTGAGCAAAGAACCAAGTAGGAAATACATTTTCAATTTTGGACTAGGGGCGACCCTAGTCAAAAAAAAATTTTGTCTTTTTTTTCTTCGAGGGTTTATACAAATGGATTGAAACTTTGCATAAATATTCTAGTGCTTAAAACAAATACAAATAAAACATCCTAATGTTTTTTTGAACAAAAAACTTGCAAAAAACCAAGTAGGAAATACATTTTCAATTTTGAACTAGGGGCGACCCTAGTCAAAATCAATTTTGTCACTTTTTTCTTCGAGGGTTTATCCAAATGGATTGAAACTTTGTATAAATATTCTAGTGCTTAAAACAAATACAAATAAAACATCCTAAAATTTTTTTGAGCAAAGAACCAAGTAGGAAATACATTTTAAATTTTGGACTAGGGGCGACCCTAGCCAAAATCAAGTTTGTCACTTTTTTCTTCGAGGGTTTATCCAAATGGATTGAAACTCTGCATAAATATTCTAGTGCTTAAAACAAATACAAATAAAACATCCTAAAATTTTTTTGAGCAAAGAACCAAGTAGGAAATACATTTTCAATTTTGGACTAGGGGCGACCCTAGTCAAAATCAATTTTGTCTTTTTTTTCTTCGAGGGTTTTTACAAATGGATTAAACTTTGCATAAATATTCTAGTGCTTAAAACAAATACAAATAAAACATCCTAAAGTTTTTTTGAACAAAAAACCAAGTAGGAAATACATTTTCAATTTTGGACTAGGGGCGACCCTATTCAAAATCAAGTTTGTCACTTTTTTCTTCGAGGGTTTATCCAAATGGATTAAACTTTGCATAAATATTCTAATGCTTAAAACAAACACAAATAAAACATCTTAAAATTTTTTTGAGCAAAGAACCAAGTAGATCAATTTTGTCACTTTTTTCTTCGAGGGTTTATCCAAATGGATTAAACTTTGCATAAATATTCTAATGCTTAAAACAAACACAAATAAAACATCTTAAAATTTTTTTGAGCAAAGAACCAAGTAGATCAATTTTGTCACTTTTTTCTTCGAGGGTTTATCCAAATGGATTGAAACTTTGTATAAATATTCTAGTGCTTAAAACAAATACAAATAAAACATCCTAAAATTTTTTTGAGCAAAGAACCAAGTAGGAAATACATTTTAAATTTTGGACTAGGGGCGACCCTAGCCAAAATCAAGTTTGTCACTTTTTTCTTCGAGGGTTTATACAAATTGATTGAAACTTTGCTTAAATATTCTAATGCTTAAAACAAACACAAATAAAACATCTTAAAATTTTTTTAAACAAAGGACCAAGAAGGAAATACATTTTCAATTATGAACTTGGGACAGATCTTGTCAAAATCTAGTTTTTCATTTTTTTCTTCGAGGGTTTATCCAAATGGATTGAAACTTTGCATAAATATTCTGGTGCTTAAAACAAATACAAATAAAACATCTTCAAATTTTTTTGAGCAAAGAACTAAGGAGGAAATACATTTTCAATTTTGAACTAGGTGCGACCCTAGTCAAAATCAATTTTCTCACTTTATTCTTCGAGGGTTTATCCAAATGGATTGAAACTTTGCATAAATATTCTAGTCCTTAAAACAAATACAAATAAAACATCTTAAAATTTTGTTGAGCAAAGAACCAAGTAGGAAATACATTTTCAATTTTGGACTAGGGGCGACCCTAGTCAAAATAAATTTTGTCTTTTTTTTCTTCGAGGGTTTATACAAATGGATTGAAACTTTGCATAAATATTCTAGTGCTTAAAACAAATACAAATAAAACATCTTAAAATTTTGTTGAGCAAAGAACCAAGTAGGAAATACATTTTCAATTTTGGACTAGGGGCGACCCTAGTCAAAATAAATTTTGTCTTTTTTTTCTTCGAGGGTTTATACAAATGGATTGAAACTTTGCATAAATATTCTAGTGCTTAAAACAAATACAAATAAAACATCCTAAAGTTTTTTTGAACAAAGAACCAAGTAGGAAATACATTTTCAATTTTGGACTAGGGGCGACCCTAGTCAAAATCAATTTTCTCACTTTTTTCTTCGAGGGTTTATCCAAATGGATTAAACTTTGCATGAATATTCTAATGCTTAAAACAAACACAAATAAAACATCTTAAAATTTTTTTGAGCAAAAAACTAAGTAGGAAATACATTTTCAATTTTGGACTAGGTGCGACCCTAGTCAAAATCAATTTTCTCGCTTTTTTCTTCGAAGAATTATCCAAATGGATTGAAACTTTGCATAAATATTCTAATGCTTAAACAAATACAAATAAAACATCTTAAAATTTTTTTTGAGCAAAGAACCAAGTAGGAAATACATTTTCAATTTTGTACTAGGGGCGACCCTAGTCCAAATCAATTTTCTCACTTTTTTCTTCGAGGGTTTATCCAAATGGATTGAAACTTTGCATAAATATTCTAATGCTTAAAACAAACACAAATAAAACATCTTAAAATTTTTTTGAGCAAAAAACTAAGTAGGAAATACATTTTCAATTTTGGACTAAGTGCGACCCTAGTCAAAATCAATTTTCTCACTTTTTTCTTCGAGGATTTATCCAAATGAATTGAAACTTTGCATAAATATTCTAATGCTTGAACAAATACAAATAAAACATCTTAAAATTTTTTTGAGCAAAGAACCAAATAGGAAATACATTTTCAATTTTGGACAAGGGGCGACCCTAGTCAAAATCAATTTTCTCACTTTTTGTCGAGGGTTTATCCAAATGGATTGAAACTTTGCATAAATGTTTTAGTGCTAAAAATAAACACAAATAAAACATCTTAAAATTTTTTTGAGCAAAGAACCAAGTAGGAAATACATTTTCAATTTTGGACTAGGGGCGACCCTATTCAAAATCAATTTTCTCACTTTTTTCTTCGAGGGTTTATCTAAATGGATTGAAACTTTGCATAAATATTCTAGTGCTTAAAACAAATACAAATAAAACATCCTCAAATTTTTTTGAGCAAAGAACTAAGGAGGAAATACATTTTCAATTTTGGACTAGGTGCGACCCTAGTCAAAATCAATTTTCTCACTTTATTCTTCGAGGGTTTATCCAAATGGATTGAAACTTTGCATAAATATTTTAATGCTTAAACAAATACAAATAAAACATCTTTAAATTTTTTTGAGCAAAGAACCAAGTAGGAAATACATTTTCAATTTTGGACTAGGGGCGACCCTAGTCAAAATCAAGTTTGTCACTTTTTTCTTCGAGGGTTTATCCAAATGGATTGAAACTCTGCATAAATATTCTAGTGCTTAAAACAAATACAAATAAAACATCTTAAAAATTTTTTGAGCAAAGAACCAAGTAGGAAATACATTTTCAATTTTGGACTAGGGGCGACCCTAGTCAAAAAAAAATTTTGTCTTTTTTTTCTTCGAGGGTTTATACAAATGGATTGAAACTTTGCATAAATATTCTAGTGCTTAAAACAAATACAAATACAACATCCTAAAGTTTTTTTGAACAAAAAACCAAGTAGGAAATACATTTTCAATTTTGGACTAGGGGCGACCCTAGTCAAAATCAATTTTCTCACTTTTTTCTTCGAGGGTTTATCCAAATGGATTAAACTTTGCATAAATATTCTAATGCTTAAAACAAACACAAATAAAACATCTTAAAATTTTTTTGAGCAAAAAACTAAGTAGGAAATACATTTTCAATTTTGGACTAGGGGCGACCCTAGTCAAAATCAATTTTCTCACTTTTTTCTTCGAGGGTTTATCCAAATGGATTAAACTTTGCATAAATATTCTAATGCTTAAAACAAACACAAATAAAACATCTTAAAATTTTTTTGAGCAAAAAACTAAGTAGGAAATACATTTTCAATTTTGGACTAGGTGCGACCCTAGTCAAAATCAATTTTCTCACTTTTTTCTTCGAGGGTTTATCCAAATGGATTAAAACTTTGCATAAATATTCTAATGCTTAAACAAATACAAATAAAACATCTTAAAATTTTTTTTGAGCAAAGAACCAAGTAGGAAATACATTTTCAATTTTGGACTAGGGGCGACCCTAGTCAAAATCAATTTTCTCACTTTTTTCTTCGAGGGTTTATCCAAATGGATTAAACTTTGCATAAATATTTTAGTGCTTAAAATAAACACAAATAAAACATCTTAAAATTTTTTGAGCAAAGAACCAAGTAGGAAATACATTTTCAATTTTGGACTAGGGGCGACCCTATTCAAAATCAATTTTCTCACTTTTTTCTTCGAGGGTTCATCTAAATGGATTAAACTTTGCATAAATATTTTTGTGTTTTAAACAAATACAAATAAAACATCTTAAAATTTTTTTGAACAAAGAACCAAGCAGGAAATACATTTTCAATTTTGGACTAGGGGCGACCCTATTCAAAATCAATTTTCTCACTTTTTTCTTCGAGGGTTTATCTAAATGGATTGAAACTTTGCATAAATATTCTAGTGCTTAAAAAAAATACAAATAAAACATCCTAAAATTTTTTTGAGCAAAGAACTAAGTAGGAAATACATTTTCAATTTTGGACTAGGTGCGACCCTAGTCAAAATCAATTTTCTCACTTTTTTCTTCGAGGGTTTATCCAAATGGATTGAAACTTTGCATAAATATTTTAATGTTTAAACAAATACAAATAAAACATCTTAAAATTTTTTTGAGCAAAGAACCAAGTAGGAAATACATTTTCAATTTTGGACTAGGGGCGACCCTATTCAAAATCAAGTTTGTCACTTTTTTCTTCGAGGGTTTATCCAAATGGATTGAAACTCTGCATAAATATTCTAGTGCTTAAAACAAATACAAATAAAACATCCTAAAATTTTTTTGAGCAAAGAACCAAGTAGGAATTACATTTTCAATTTTGGACTAGGGGCGACCCTAGTCAAAAAAAAATTTTGTCTTTTTTTTCTTCGAGGGTTTATACAAATGGATTGAAACTTTGCATAAATATTCTAGTGCTTAAAACAAATACAAATAAAACATCCTAATGTTTTTTTGAACAAAAAACTTGCAAAAAACCAAGTAGGAAATACATTTTCAATTTTGGACTAGGGGCGACCCTAGTCAAAATCAATTTTCTCACTTTTTTCTTCGAGGGTTTATCCAAATGGATTAAACTTTGCATGAATATTCTAATGCTTAAAACAAACACAAATAAAACATCTTAAAATTTTTTTGAGCAAAAAACTAAGTAGGAAATACATTTTCAATTTTGGACTAGGTGCGACCCTAGTCAAAATCAATTTTCTCACTTTTTTCTTCGAGGGTTTATCCAAATGGATTGAAACTTTGCATAAATATTCTAATGCTTAAACAAATACAAATAAAACATCTTAAAATTTTTTTTGAGCAAAGAACCAAGTAGGAAATACATTTTCAATTTTGGACTAGGGGCGACCCTATTCAAAATCAATTTTCTCACTTTTTTCTTCGAGGGTTTATCCAAATGGATTAAACTTTACATAAATATTCTAGTGCTTAAAACAAACACAAATAAAACATCTTAAAATTTTTTTGAGCAAAAAACTAAGTAGGAAATACATTTTCAATTTTGGACTAGGTGCGACCCTAGTCAAAATCAATTTTCTCACTTTTTTCTTCGAGGGTTTATCCAAATGGATTGAAACTTTGCATAAATATTCTAATGCTTAAACAAATACAAATAAAACATCTTAAATTTTTTTTTGAGCAAAGAACCAAGTAGGAAATACATTTTCAATTTTGGACTAGGTGCAACCCTAGTCAAAATCAATTTTCTCACTTTTTGTCGAGGGTTTATCCAAATGGATTGAAACTTTGCATAAATATTTTAGTGCTTAAAATAAACACAAATAAAACATCTTAAAATTTTTTTGAGCAAAGAACCAAGTAGGAAATACATTTTCAATTTTGGACTAGGGGCGACCCTATTCAAAATCAATTTTCTCACTTTTTTCTTCGAGGGTTTATCTAAATGGATTGAAACTTTGCATTAATATTTTAGTGTTTTAAACAAATACAAATAAAACATCTTAAAATTTTTTTGAGCAAAGAACCAAGTAGGAAATACATTTTAAATTTTGGACTAGGGGCGACCCTAGTCAAAATCAAGTTTGTCACTTTTTTCTTCGAGGGTTTATCCAAATGGATTAAAACTTTGCATAAATATTCTAATGCTCAAAACAAACACAAATAAAACATCTTAAAATTTTTTTGAACAAAGGACCAAGTAGGAAATACATTTTCAATTTTGGACTAGTCAAAATCAATTTTCTCACTTTTTTCTTCGAGGGTTTATCCAAATGGATTAAAACTTTGCATAAATATTCTAATGCTTAAAACAAACACAAATAAAATATCTTAAAATTTTTTTGAGCAAAGAACCAAGTAGGAAATACATTTTCAATTTTGGACTAGGGGCGACCCTAGTCAAGATCAATTTTGTCACTTTTTTCTTCGAGGGTTTATCCAACTGGATTGAAACTTTGCATAAATATTCTAGTGCTTAAAACAAATACAAATAAAACATCCTAAATTTTTTTTGAGCAAAGAACTAAGTAGGAAATACATTTTCAATTTTGGACTAGGTGCGACCCTAGTCAAAATCAATTTTCTCACTTTTTTCTTCGAGGGTTTATCCAAATGGATTGAAACTTTGCATAAATATTCTAGTGCTTAAACAAATACAAATAAAACATCTTAAAATTTTTTTGAGCAAAGAACCAAGTAGGAAATACATTTTCAATTTTGGACAAGGGGCGACCCTAGTCAAAATCAATTTTCTCACTTTTTGTCGAGGGTTTATCCAACTGGATTGAAACATTGCATAAATATTCTAGTGCTTAAAACAAATACAAATAAAACATCTTAAAAATTTTTTGAGCAAAGAACTAAGTAGGAAATACATTTTCAATTTTGGACTAGGTGCAACCCTAGTCAAAATCAATTTTCTCACTTTTTTCTTCGAGGGTTTATCCAAATGGATTAAAACATTGCATAAATATTCTAGTGCTTAAAACAAATACAAATAAAACATCTTAAAATTTTTTTGAACAAAGAACCAAGTAGGAAATACATTTTCAATTTTGGACTAGGGGCGACCCTATTCAAAATCAATTTTGTCACTTTTTTCTTCGAGGGTTTATCCAAATGGATTAAAACATTGCATAAATATTCAAGCGCTTAAAACAAATACAAATAAAACATCTTAAAATTTTTTTGAGCAAAGAACCAAGTAGGAAATACATTTTCAATTTTGGACAAGGGGCGACCCTAGTCAAAATCAATTTTTTCACTTTTTGTCGAGGGTTTATCCAAATGGATTAAAACTTTGCATAAATATTTAAGTGTTTGAAACAAATACAAATAAAACATCTTCAAATTTTTTTGAACAAAGAACTAAGTAGGAAATACATTTTCAATTTTGGACTAGGTGCGACCCTATTCAAAATCAAGTTTGTCACTTTTTTCTTCGAGGGTTTATCCAAATGGACTGAAACTCTGCATTAATATTTAAGTGCTTAAAACAAATACAAATAAAACATCTTAAAATTTTTTTGAGCAAAGAACCAAGTAGGAAATACATTTTCAATTTTGGACTAGGGGCGACCCTAGTCAAAATCAATTTTGTCTTTTTTTTCTTCGAGGGTTTATACAAATGGATTGAAACTTTGCATAAATATTCTAGTGCTTAAAACAAATACAAATAAAACATCCTAAAGTTTTTTTGAACAAAAAACCAAGTAGGAAATACATTTTCAATTTTGGACTAGGGGCGACCCTAGTCAAAATCAATTTTCTCACTTTTTTCTTCGAGGGTTTATCCAAATGGATTAAAATTTGCATAAATATTCAAATGCTTAAAACAAACACAAATAAAACATCTTAAAATTTTTTTGAGCAAAAAACTAAGTAGGAAATACATTTTCAATTTTGGACTAGGGGCGACCCTAGTCAAAATCAATTTTGTCTTTTTTTTCTTCGAGGGTTTATACAAATGGATTGAAACTTTGCATAAATATTCAAATGCTTAAAACAAACACAAATAAAACATCTTAAAATTTTTTTGAGCAAAGAACCAAGTAGGAAATACATTTTCAATTTTGGACTAGGGGCGACCCTAGTCAAAATCAATTTTGTCTTTTTTTTCTTCGAGGGTTTATACAAATGGATTGAAACTTTGCATAAATATTCTAATGCTTAATAAACAAATACAAATAAAACATCTTAAAATTTTTTTGAGCAAAGAACCAAGTAGGAAATACATTTTCAATTTTGGACTAGGGGCAACCCTAGTCAAAATCAATTTGTCACTTTTTTCTTCGAGGGTTTATCCAAATGGATTGAAACATTGCATAAATATTCTAGTGCTTAAAACAAATACAAATAAAACATCTTAAAGTTTTTTTGAGCAAAGAACCAAGTAGGAAATACATTCTCAATTTTGAACAAGGGGCGACCCTAGTCAAAATCAATTTTCTCACTTTTTGTCGAGGGTTTATCCAAATGGATTGAAACTTTGCATAAATATTCTAGTGCTTAAAATAAACACAAATAAAACATCTTAAAGTTTTTTTGAGCAAAGAACCAAGTAGGAAATACATTTTCAATTTTGGACTAGGTGCGACCCTATTCAAAATCAATTTTCTCACTTTTTTCTTCGAGGGTTTATCCAAATGGATTGAAACTTTGCATAAATATTCTAATGCTTAAAACAAATACAAATAAAACATCTAAAAATTTTTTTGAGCAAAGAACCAAGTAGGAAATACATTTTCAATTTTGGACTTGGGGCGACCCTATTCAAAATCAATTTTGTCACTTTTTTCTTCGAGGGTTTATACAAATTGATTGAAACTTTGCATAAATATTCTAGTGCTTAAAACAAATACAAATAAAACATCCTAAAGTTTTTTTGAACAAAAAACCAAGTAGGAAATACATTTTCAATTTTGGACTAGGGGTGACCCTAGTCAAAATCAATTTTTTCTTTTTTTTCTTCGAGGGTTTATACAAATGGATTGAAACTTTGCATAAATATTCTAATGCTTAAAACAAACATAAATAAAACATCTTAAAATTTTTTTGAGCAAAGAACCAAGTAGGAAATACATTTTCAATTTTGGACTAGGGGCAACCCTAGTCAAAATCAATTTGTCACTTTTTTCTTCGAGGGTTTATCCAAATGGATTAAAACATTGCATAAATATTCTAGTGCTTAAAACAAATACAAATAAAACATCTTAAAATTTTTTTGAGCAAAAAACCAAGTAGGAAATACATTTTCAATTTTGGACAAGGGGCGACCCTAGTCAAAATCAATTTTCTCACTTTTTGTCGAGGGTTTATCCAAATGGATTGAAACTTTGCATAAATATTCTAATGCTTAAAACAAACACAAATAAAATATCTCAAAATTTTTTTGAGCAAAAAACCAAGTAGGAAATACATTTTCAATTTTGGACTAGGGGTGACCCTAGTCAAAATCAATTTTCTCACTTTTTTCTTCGAGGGTTTATCCAAATGGATTAAACTTTGCATAAATATTCTAATGCTTAAAACAAACACAAATAAAACATCTTAAAATTTTTTTGAACAAAGGACCAAGTAGGAAATACATTTTCAATTATGAACTTGGGACAGATCTTGTCAAAATCTAGTTTTTCATTTTTTTCTTCGAGGGTTTATCCAAATGGATTGAAACTTTGCATAAATATTCTAGTGTTTAAAACAAATACAAATAAAACATCTTAAAATTTTTTTGAGCAAAGAACCAAGTAGGAAATACATTTTCAATTTTGGACTAGGGGCGACCCTAGTCAAGATCAATTTTGTCACTTTTTTCTTCGAGGGTTTATCCAACTGGATTAAAACTTTGCATAAATATTCTGGTGCTTAAATCAAAAACAAATAAAACATCTTAAAATTTTTTTGAGCAAAGAACTAAGTAGGAAATACATTTTCAATTTTGGACTAGGTGCGACCCTAGTCAAAATCAATTTTCTCACTTTTTTCTTCGAGGGTTTATCCAAATGGATTGAAACTTTGCATAAATATTCTTGTGCTTAAAACAAATACAAAAAAAACATCTTAAAATTTTTTTGAGCAAAGAACCAAGTAGGAAATACATTTTCAATTTTGGACTAGGAGCAACCCTAGTCAAAATCAATTTGTCACTTTTTTCTTCGAGGGTTTATCCAAATGGATTGAAACATTGCATAAATATTCTAATGCTTAAACAAATACAAATAAAACATATTAAAATTTTTTTGAGCAAAGAACCAAGTAGGAAATACATTTTCAATTTTGGACAAGGGGCGACCCTAGTCAAAATCAATTTTCTCACTTTTTGTCGAGGGTTTATCCAACTGGATTGAAACATTGCATAAATATTCTAGTGCTTAAAACAAATACAAATAAAACATCTTAAAAATTTTTTGAGCAAAGAACTAAGTAGGAAATACATTTTCAATTTTGGACTAGGGGCGACCCTATTCAAAATCAAGTTTGTCACTTTTTTCTTCGAGGGTTTATCCAAATGGATTGAAACTTTGCATAAATATTCTAATGCTTAAACAAATACAAATAAAACATCTTAAAATTTTTTTGAGCAAAGAACCAAGTAGGAAATACATTTTCAATTTTGGACAAGGGGCGACCCTAGTCAAAATCAATTTTCTCACTTTTTGTCGAGGGTTTATCCAACTGGATTGAAACATTGCATAAATATTCTAGTGCTTAAAACAAATACAAATAAAACATCTTAAAAATTTTTTGAGCAAAGAACTAAGTAGGAAATACATTTTCAATTTTGGACTAGGTGCGACCCTAGTCAAAATCAATTTTCTCACTTTTTTCTTCGAGGGTTTATCCAAATGGATTGAAACATTGCATAAATATTCTAGTGCTTAAAACAAATACAAATAAAACATCTTAAAATTTTTTTGAGCAAAGAACCAAGTAGGAAATACATTTTCAATTTTGGACTAGGGGCGACCCTATTCAAAATCAATTTTGTCACTTTTTTCTTCGAGGGTTTATCCAAATGGATTAAAACATTGCATAAATATTCAAGTGCTTAAAACAAATACAAATAAAACATCTTAAAATTTTTTTGAGCAAAGAACCAAGTAGGAAATACATTTTCAATTTTGGACAAGGAGCGACCCTAGTCAAAATCAATTTTTTCACTTTTTGTCGAGGGTTTATCCAAATGGATTAAAACTTTGCATAAATATTTAAGTGTTTGAAACAAATACAAATAAAACATCTTCAAATTTTTTTGAGCAAAGAACTAAGTAGGAAATACATTTTCAATTTTGGACTAGGTGCGACCCTATTCAAAATCAAGTTTGTCACTTTTTTCTTCGAGGGTTTATCCAAATGGACTGAAACTCTGCATAAATATTTTAGTGCTTAAAACAAATACAAATAAAGCATCTTAAAATTTTTTTGAGCAACGAACCAAGTAGGAAATACATTTTCAATTTTGGACTAGGGGCGACCCTATTCAAAATCAAGTTTGTCACTTTTTTCTTCGAGGGTTTATCCAAATGGACTGAAACTCTGCATAAATATTTTAGTGCTTAAAACAAATACAAATAAAACATCTTAAAATTTTTTTGAGCAAAGAACCAAGTAGGAAATACATTTTCAATTTTGGACTAGGGGCGACCCTAGTCAAAATCAATTTTGTCTTTTTTTTCTTCGAGGGTTTATACAAATGGATTGAAACTTTGCATAAATATTCTAGTGCTTAAAACAAATACAAATAAAGCATCTTAAAATTTTTTTGAGCAACGAACCAAGTAGGAAATACATTTTCAATTTTGGACTAGGGGCGACCCTATTCAAAATCAAGTTTGTCACTTTTTTCTTCGAGGGTTTATCCAAATGGACTGAAACTCTGCATAAATATTTTAGTGCTTAAAACAAATACAAATAAAGCATCTTAAAATTTTTTTGAGCAACGAACCAAGTAGGAAATACATTTTCAATTTTGGACTAGGGGCGACCCTATTCAAAATCAAGTTTGTCACTTTTTTCTTCGAGGGTTTATCCAAATGGACTGAAACTCTGCATTAATATTTTAGTGCTTAAAACAAATACAAATAAAACATCTTAAAATTTTTTTGAGCAAAGAACCAAGTAGGAAATACATTTTCAATTTTGGACTAGGGGCGACCCTAGTCAAAATCAATTTTGTCTTTTTTTTCTTCGAGGGTTTATACAAATGGATTGAAACTTTGCATAAATATTCTAGTGCTTAAAACAAATACAAATAAAACATCTTAAAATTTTTTTGAACAAAGGACCAAGTAGGAAATACATTTTCAATTATGAACTTGGGACAGATCTTGTCAAAATCTAGTTTTTCATTTTTTTCTTCGAGGGTTTATCCAAATGGATTGAAACTTTGCATAAATATTCTAGTGCTTAAAACAAATACAAATAAAACATCTTAAAATTTTTTTGAGCAAAGAACCAAGTAGGAAATACATTTTCAATTTTGGACTAGGGGCGACCCTATTCAAAATCAATTTTGTCACTTTTTTCTTCGAGGGTTTATCCAAATGGATTGAAACATTGCATAAATATTCAAGTGCTTAAAACAAATACAAATAAAACATCTTAAAATTTTTTTGAGCAAAGAACCAAGTAGGAAATACATTTTCAATTTTGGACAAGGAGCGACCCTAGTCAAAATCAATTTTTTCACTTTTTGTCGAGGGTTTATCCAAATGGATTAAAACTTTGCATAAATATTTAAGTGTTTGAAACAAATACAAATAAAACATCTTCAAATTTTTTTGAGCAAAGAACTAAGTAGGAAATACATTTTCAATTTTGGACTAGGTGCGACCCTATTCAAAATCAAGTTTGTCACTTTTTTCTTCGAGGGTTTATCCAAATGGACTGAAACTCTGCATAAATATTTTAGTGCTTAAAACAAATACAAATAAAGCATCTTAAAATTTTTTTGAGCAACGAACCAAGTAGGAAATACATTTTCAATTTTGGACTAGGGGCGACCCTATTCAAAATCAAGTTTGTCACTTTTTTCTTCGAGGTTTTATCCAAATGGACTGAAACTCTGCATAAATATTTTAGTGCTTAAAACAAATACAAATAAAACATCTTAAAATTTTTTTGAGCAAAGAACCAAGTAGGAAATACATTTTCAATTTTGGACTAGGGGCGACCCTAGTCAAAATCAATTTTGTCTTTTTTTTCTTCGAGGGTTTATACAAATGGATTGAAACTTTGCATAAATATTCTAGTGCTTAAAACAAATACAAATAAAACATCTTAAAGTTTTTTTGAACAAAAAACCAAGTAGGAAATACATTTTCAATTTTGGACTAGGGGCGACCCTAGTCAAAATCAATTTTCTCACCATTTTCTTCGAGGGTTTATCCAAATGGATTGAAACTTTGCATAAATATTCTAATGCTTAAAACAAACACAAATAAAACATCTTAAAATTTTTTTGAGCAAAAAACTAAGTAGGAAATACATTTTCAATTTTGGACTAGGGGCGACCCTAGTCAAAATCAATTTTGTCTTTTTTTTCTTCGAGGGTTTATCCAAATGGATTGAAACATTGCATAAATATTCTAGTACTTAAAACAAATACAAATAAAACATCTTAAAGTTTTTTTGAGCAAAGAACCAAGTAGGAAATACATTTTCAATTTTGGACAAGGGACGACCCTAGTCAAAATCAATTTTCTCACTTTTTGTCGAGGGTTTATCCAAATGGATTGAAACTTTGCATAAATATTCTAGTGCTTAAAATAAACACAAATAAAACATCTTAAAGTTTTTTTGAGCAAAGAACCAAGTAGGAAATACATTTTCAATTTTGGACTAGGGGCGACCCTAGTCAAAATCAATTTTGTCTTTTTTTTTTCTTCGAGGGTTTATACAAATGGATTGAAACTTTGCATAAATATTCTAATGCTTAAAACAAACATAAATAAAACATCTTAAAATTTTTTTGAGCAAAGAACCAAGTAGGAAATACATTTTCAATTTTGGACTAGGTGCGACCCTAGTCAAAATCTCACTTTTTTCTTCGAGGGTTTATCCAAATGGATTGAAACTTTGCATAAATATTCTTGTGCTCAAAACAAATACAAATAAAACATCTTAAAATTTTTTTGAGCAAAGAACCAAGTAGGAAATACATTTTCAATTTTGGACTAGGGGCAACCCTAGTCAAAATCAATTTGTCACTTTTTTCTTCGAGGGTTTATCCAAATGGATTGACCATTGCATAAATATTCTTGTGCTTAAAACAAATACAAATAAAACATCTTAAAATTTTTTTGAGCAAAGAACCAACTAGGAAATACATTTTCAATTTTGGACTAGGGGCGACCCTATTCAAAATCAATTTTTTTACTTTTTTCTTCGAGGGTTTATCCAAATGGATTGAAACTTTGCATAAATATTCTAATGCTTAAAATAAACACAAATAAAACATCTTAAAATTTTTTTGAACAAAGGACCAAGTAGGAAATACATTTTCAATTATGAACTTGGGACAGATCTTGTCAAAATCTAGTTTTTTATTTTTTTCTTCGAGGGTTTATCCAAATGGATTGAAACTTTGCATAAATATTCTAGTGCTTAAATCAAATACAAATAAAACATCTTAAAATTTTTTTGAGCAAAGAACTAAGTAGGAAATACATTTTCAATTTTGGACTAGGTGCGACCCTAGTCAAAATCAATTTTCTCACTTTTTTCTTCGAGGGTTTATCCAAATGGATTGAAACTTTGCATAAATATTCTTGTGCTCAAAACAAATACAAATAAAACATCTTAAAATTTTTTTGAGCAAAGAACCAAGTAGGAAATACATTTTCAATGTTGGACTAGGGGCAACCCTAGTCAAAATCAATTTGTCACTTTTTTCTTCGAGGGTTTATCCAAATGGATTGACCATTGCATAAATATTCTTGTGCTTTAAACAAATACAAATAAAACATCTTAAAATTTTTTTGAGCAAAGAACCAAGTAGGAAATACATTTTCAATTTTGGACTAGGGGCGACCCTAGTCAAAATCAATTTTCTCACTTTTTGTCGAGGGTTTATCCAAATGGATTGACCATTGCATAAATATTCTTGTGCTTAAAACAAATACAAATAAAACATCTTAAAATTTTTTTGAGCAAAGAACCAAGTAGGAAATACATTTTCAATTTTGGACTAGGGGCGACCCTATTCAAAATCAATTTTTTTACTTTTTTCTTCGAGGGTTTATCCAAATGGATTGAAACTTTGCATAAATATTTTAGTGATTGAAACAAATACAAATAAAACATCTTCAAATTTTTTTGAGCAAAGAACTAAGTAGGAAATACATTTTCAATTTTGGACTAGGTGCGACCCTAGTCAAAATCAATTTTCTCACTTTATTCTTCGAGGGTTTATCCAAATGGATTGAAACTTTGCATAAATATTCTAATGCTTAAACAAATACAAATAAAACATCTTAAAATTTTTTTGAGCAAAGAACCAAGTAGGAAATACATTTTCAATTTTGGACTAGGGGCGACCCTATTCAAAATCAATTTTCTCACTTTTTTCTACGAGGGTTTATACAAATGGATTGAAACTTTGCATAAATATTTTAGTGTTTAAAACAAATACAAATAAAACATCCTAAAATTTTTTTGAACAAAGGACCAAGTAGGAAATACATTTTCAATTATGAACTTGGGACAGATCTTGTCAAAATCTAGTTTTTCATTTTTTTCTTCGAGGGTTTATCCAAATGGATTGAAACTTTGCATAAATATTTAGGTGTTTAAACAAATACAAATAAAACATCTTAAAATTTTTTTGAGCAAAGAACTAAGTAGGAAATACATTTTCAATTTTGGACTAGGGGCGACCCTAGTCAAAATCAATTTTGTCTTTTTTTTCTTCGAGGGTTTATACAAATGGATTGAAACTTTGCATAAATATTCTAGTGCTTAAAACAAATACAAATAAAACATCCTAAAGTTTTTTTGAACAAAAAACCAAGTAGGAAATACATTTTCAATTTTGGACTAGGGGCGACCCTAGTCAAAATCAATTTTCTCACCATTTTCTTCGAGGGTTTATCCAAATGGATTAAACTTTGCATAAATATTCTAATGCTTAAAACAAACACAAATAAAACATCTTAAAATTTTTTTGAGCAAAAAACTAAGTAGGAAATACATTTTCAATTTTGGACTAGGGGCGGCCCTAGTCAAAATCAATTTTGTCTTTTTTTTCTTCGAGGGTTTATACAAATGGATTGAAACTTTGCATAAATATTCTAATGCTTAAAACAAACACAAATAAAACATCTTAAAATTTTTTTGAGCAAAGAACCAAGTAGGAAATACATTTTCAATTTTGGACTAGGGGCGACCCTAGTCAAAATCAATTTTGTCTTTTTTTTCTTCGAGGGTTTATACAAATGGATTGAAACTTTGCATAAATATTCTAATGCTTAATAAACAAATACAAATAAAACATCTTAAAATTTTTTTGAGCAAAGAACCAAGTAGGAAATACATTTTCAATTTTGGACTAGGGGCAACCCTAGTCAAAAACAATTTGTCACTTTTTTCTTCGAGGGTTTATCCAAATGGATTGAAACATTGCATAAATATTCTAGTACTTAAAACAAATACAAATAAAACATCTTAAAGTTTTTTTGAGCAAAGAACCAAGTAGGAAATACATTTTCAATTTTGGACAAGGGACGACCCTAGTCAAAATCAATTTTCTCACTTTTTGTCGAGGGTTTATCCAAATGGATTGAAACTTTGCATAAATATTCTAGTGCTTAAAATAAACACAAATAAAACATCTTAAAGTTTTTTTGAGCAAAGAACCAAGTAGGAAATACATTTTCAATTTTGGACTTGGGGCGACCCTATTCAAAATCAATTTTGTCACTTTTTTCTTCGAGGGTTTATACAAATTGATTGAAACTTTGCATAAATTTTCTAGTGCTTAAAACAAATACAAATAAAACATCCTAAAATTTTTTTGAACAAAAAACCAAGTAGGAAATACATTTTCAATTTTGGACTAGGGGTGACCCTATTCAAAATCAATTTTGTCTTTTTTTTTCTTCGAGGGTTTATACAAATGGATTGAAACTTTGCATAAATATTCTAATGCTTAAAACAAACATAAATAAAACATCTTAAAATTTTTTTGAGCAAAGAACCAAGTAGGAAATACATTTTCAATTTTGGACTAGGTGCGACCCTAGTCAAAATCAATTTTCTCACTTTTTTCTTCGAGGGTTTATCCAAATGGATTGAAACTTTGCATAAATATTCTTGTGCTCAAAACAAATACAAATAAAACATCTTAAAATTTTTTTGAGCAAAGAACCAAGTAGGAAATACATTTTCAATTTTGGACTAGGGGCAACCCTAGTCAAAATCAATTTGTCACTTTTTTCTTCGAGGGTTTATCCAAATGGATTGACCATTGCATAAATATTCTTGTGCTTAAAACAAATACAAATAAAACATCTTAAAATTTTTTTGAGCAAAGAACCAAGTAGGAAATACATTTTCAATTTTGGACTAGGGGCGACCCTAGTCAAAATCAATTTTCTCACTTTTTGTCGAGGGTTTATCCAAATGGATTGACCATTGCATAAATATTCTTGTGCTTAAAACAAATACAAATAAAACATCTTAAAATTTTTTTGAGCAAAGAACCAAGTAGGAAATACATTTTCAATTTTGGACTAGGGGCGACCCTATTCAAAATCAATTTTTTTACTTTTTTCTTCGAGGGTTTATCCAAATGGATTGAAACTTTGCATAAATATTCTAATGCTTAAACAAATACAAATAAAACATCTAAAAATTTTTTTGAGCAAAGAACCAAGTAGGAAATACATTTTCAATTTTGGACAAGGGGCGACTCTAGTCAAAATCAATTTTCTCACTTTTTGTCGAGGGTTTATCCAAATGGATTGAAGCTTTGCATAAATATTCTAGTGCTTAAAATAAATACAAATAAAACATCTTAAAAGTTTTTTGAGCAAAGAATCAAGTAGGAAATACATTTTCAATTTTGGACTAGGTGCGACCCTATTCAAAATCAATTTTTTCACTTTTTTCTTCGAGGGTTTATACAAATGGATTAAACTTTGCATAAATATTCTAATGCTTAAAATAAACACAAATAAAACATCTTAAAATTTTTTTGAACAAAGGACCAAGTAGGAAATACATTTTCAATTATGAACTTGGGACAGATCTTGTCAAAATCTAGTTTTTCATTTTTTTCTTCGAGGGTTTATCCAAATGGATTGAAACTTTGCATAAATATTCTAGTGTTTGAAACAAATACAAATAAAACATCTTAAAATTTTTTTGAGCAAAGAACAAAGTAGGAAATACATTTTCAATTTTGGACTAGGGGCGACCCTAGTCAAGATCAATTTTGTCACTTTTTTCTTCGAGGGTTTATCCAACTGGATTAAAACTTTGCATAAATATTCTAGTGCTTAAATCAAATACAAATAAAACATCTTAAAATTTTTTTGAGCAAAGAACTAAGTAGGAAATACATTTTCAATTTTGGACTAGGTGCGACCCTAGTCAAAATCAATTTTCTCACTTTTTTCTTCGAGGGTTTATCCAAATGGATTGAAACTTTGCATAAATATTCTTGTGCTCAAAACAAATACAAATAAAACATCTTAAAATTTTTTTGAGCAAAGAACCAAGTAGGAAATACATTTTCAATGTTGGACTAGGGGCAACCCTAGTCAAAATCAATTTGTCACTTTTTTCTTCGAGGGTTTATCCAAATGGATTGACCATTGCATAAATATTCTTGTGCTTAAAACAAATACAAATAAAACATCTTAAAATTTTTTTGAGCAAAGAACCAAGTAGGAAATACATTTTCAATTTTGGACTAGGGGCGACCCTAGTCAAAATCAATTTTCTCACTTTTTGTCGAGGGTTTATCCAAATGGATTGACCATTGCATAAATATTCTAGTGCTTAAAACAAATACAAATAAAACATCTTAAAATTTTTTTGAGCAAAGAACCAAGTAGGAAATACATTTTCAATTTTGGACTAGGGGCGACCCTATTCAAAATCAATTTTTTTACTTTTTTCTTCGAGGGTTTATCCAAATGGATTGAAACTTTGCATAAATATTCTAATGCTTAAACAAATACAAATAAAACATCTAAAAATTTTTTTGAGCAAAGAACCAAGTAGGAAATACATTTTCAATTTTGGACAAGGGGCGACCCTAGTCAAAATCAATTTTCTCACTTTTTGTCGAGGGTTTATCCAAATGGATTGAAGCTTTGCATAAATATTCTAGTGCTTAAAATAAATACAAATAAAACATCTTAAAAGTTTTTTGAGCAAAGAATCAAGTAGGAAATACATTTTCAATTTTGGACTAGGTGCGACCCTATTCAAAATCAATTTTTTCACTTTTTTCTTCGAGGGTTTATACAAATGGATTAAACTTTGCATAAATATTCTAATGCTTAAAATAAACACAAATAAAACATCTTAAAATTTTTTTGAACAAAGGACCAAGTAGGAAATACGTTTTCAATTATGAACTTGGGACAGATCTTGTCAAAATCTAGTTTTTCATTTTTTTCTTCGAGGGTTTATCCAAATGGATTGAAACTTTGCATAAATATTTTAGTGATTGAAACAAATACAAATAAAACATCTTCAAATTTTTTTGAGCAAAGAACTAAGTAGGAAATACATTTTCAATTTTGGACTAGGTGCGACCCTAGTCAAAATCAATTTTCTCACTTTATTCTTCGAGGGTTTATCCAAATGGATTGAAACTTTGCATAAATATTCTAATGCTTAAACAAATACAAATAAAACATCTTAAAATTTTTTTTGAGCAAAGAACCAAGTAGGAAATACATTTTCAATTTTGGACTAGGGGCGACCCTATTCAAAATCAATTTTCTCACTTTTTTCTACGAGGGTTTATCCAACTGGATTGAAACTTTGCATAAATATTTTAGTGCTTAAAACAAATACAAATAAAACATCCTAAAATTTTTTTGAACAAAGGACCAAGTAGGAAATACATTTTCAATTATGAACTTGGGACAGATCTTGTCAAAATCTAGTTTTTCATTTTTTTCTTCGAGGGTTTATCCAAATGGATTGAAACTTTGCATAAATATTTAGGTGTTTAAACAAATACAAATAAAACATCTTAAAATTTTTTTGAGCAAAGAACTAAGTAGGAAATACATTTTCAATTTTGGACTAGGTGCGACCCTAGTCAAAATCAATTTTCTCACTTTTTTCTTCGAGGGTTTATCCAAATGGATTGAAACTTTGCATAAATATTCTAGTGTTAAAACAAATACAAATAAAATATCTTAAAATTTTTTTAAGCAAAGAACCAAGTAGGAAATACATTTTCAATTTTGGACTAGGGGCGACCCTAGTCAAAATCAATTTTCTCATTTTTTGTCGAGGGTTTATCCAAATGGATTGAAACTTTGCATAAATATTCAAGTGCTTAAAACAAACACAAATAAAACATCTTAAAATTTTTTGAACAAAGAACCAAGTAGGAAATACATTTTCAATTTTGGACTAGGGGCGACCCTAGTCAAAATCAATTTTCTCACTTTTTTCTTCGAGGGTTTATCCAAATGGATTGAAACTTTGCATAAATATTCTAGTGCTTAAAACAAATACAAATAAAACATCTTAAAATTTTTTTGAGCAAAGAGTTAAGTAGGAAATACATTTTCAATTTTGAACTAGGCGCGACCCTAGTCAAAATCAATTTTGTCACTTTTTTCTTCGAGGGTTTATCCAACTGGATTGAAACTTTGCATAAATATTCTAGTGCTTAAAACAAATACAAATAAAACATCTTAAAATTTTTTTGAACTTCTCAAGATCATTGTTATGACATTAGTTGTGATGTCAAAGTACATACAGTTACTATATGAATCATAATTCTTTCGAACAGTGAACTTGAGAGCAGTAAGAATATTTATTATTTTCTCATAGACATTTTTTCTACAAATTACTTAATCGTAATGAAATAAAAATATTCACATGATTTAAAATTTATTTTGAGAAGTTTTGTTCGTCACAGATATCTGGATTTTGTTCTACACTTTTGATTTTACTTCTATCAAAATGCTCATCAAGAATGACATCCACTTTACTTTTTCCATTATCACTTAAATTTGGAGTTCTTGACACAACCCACACATTTTGAACCGATTTATTTCCGTCAATGTTTTTGCAATTATAAACAACTGCATAATCATCATAATCAACTGACAAATACTTAAACTCATCAATAATCTTTTTAGCTGCAAAAAATATTGAATTATATTTTATAAAGAAAAGAAAAAATATTTTGTAATCTCTTACGATTGTCAATGAATGCATACAATGCACTTCCTTCTAATATTGATCTTGTTGGATTCATGATAGAAATTATTCCAGTCAAGCATGAATAAGCTTTGTTGTGTAGCTCACAAAATGTTACTTTTACGGAACTGTTATCAATCACATAGTAATTTGTATAATCACAGAAAAAACTTGAAGTGTAGGCATCTTCATATTGCATTACACTGTACCATTTTCCAGCAATCTAATTAATAAATTATATAGAAAAAAAAATAAAATAAAATCATTTTTTTCTTACCTTATTTATGTTAAAGTTTTGCATAACCGGACGATTTGGACAGGGATGATCAAAAATATATTCGGCATTTAATAACAGCAATTGACATGGAAAGAGAACAATTAAATATTTCATTTTACAAGTTCTAAGTTTGAATGAAACTGAAAATATTTCTACTTGCAACTCAGTAAAATAATTTTTAAATAAACAATTTAAAATCTATAATAAAATGATGTAGTTTGCATTCCGAAAAAATAAATATTAAAAGTACTATTGATAATCGGCGACATTGACTTCGGGAAAAGTTATTAGTACAGAAAATGAATAAACAATTGCTGATAGTTGATTGAAAATTGTAGCAATTGCTATTGAATTCTATTTTAAAAATTGCATGAAATAACAAATGTATCATAAAATAAATATTAGTCTAATAAATCAGGCATTTCAAAAGATTATTACAAGTCCAATTTATTCTGTAAAGTTTCAAATTTTGATTTATATGATATAAGTTACTATCTATAAGAAAGTGTTAAATAAATGCAATATCAAAATGTGAAATAAATAAATTATCTTAATTAATGAATGCTTCGGGTTTTCCATCAACTTTATATCCATCAAATTTATATCCATCATAACTTGTCTCAACTCTTCTTTCAGGTAAATATGGGGATGGATAATCTTTTAAGAAAAGTGGTGGATTTTGCAATGATTTCATATAAATACTATTTTGATGACTCTTCAAAGCTCCAAGTAAGAAGAATAGAATGGCTATTTTTCCGGCAAATAATGACTTCATCAAAAATAATTTTATTGTTGTCAACATAAATGGAATAACTGCTGCTTGTATAAGGAAAGGGAGTACAAATAAAGGTGCTACACGTTCCATCATGTTGTGTTTCCTTCCACGACCTTTATTAGAAATATTACAAAATTAATTTCCCGGATAATATTAAAATGTTTTAACGAATTTACCACGTTTATTACCTGTGAAAATATCTTTTAAGGACTTTTGATCTAGTTTTACTCTTACTGTATTCTCATTAGAATTGATTGAAACATTCATCAGTTGTCCAAGATTATATTCTGTAGTTTCGTCATTTCTCACAAGATCAAATTCTTCGTTATCATCATCTTCATTTTCGTCCGATAGATTATAATTTAAAAGTTTACTTGGAATTTTATTGTCTAGTTCTTCTTCTTCAGATGATGTTTGTGGAACTTGATATGCAAAAGATCCAAAATCTTGAGCAACTCTTTGTGAATCCTTTATACTATTATAAAGATCTGCAAAATGTTTTTCTTGTGATCTTAATTTCGCACTTATCTTTGTTGACGGAACTGGCGGTTCTTCTGTTTCAACATCAAGAACAGAGTTCTCAAAAGGAGACAATTTAGGGAAATTACTTGCAAAATTTGCTGATGATTTCCATGACTTTTTCATTGCAGAATTTGCATTTTGAATAATTAAAAGAACAAAAATTGCTTTTAAATTTTGTTTAAACATTTTCTTAAGTTTGATTTTTTAGTCTATTCAATATGACGTCTAGAATACAACTGATTTTAAATTTAATCGAATGCTTTGAAGCAATGGAATAGAAAGAATAAATTACGAGAAGAGAGTAAAAATTTAACCAGCATCTTACTACAAGCAAAGAGATATATCTAATGCAGACAGAATTGAGAAAGAAGAAACCGTTTCCCCCATAATGCTTACCGTTTATACCGCATACATTCTTTCTTTCATTGATCATGTCCATTAATACATTGCACATATGTGCAATGAGATGTTATAAGAAGAAAATAAAAGTGCATGAAATGTGTATCAATTACCCAGTTTTCTGCTTCTCTATAAATCGATATTCGTTGAACAATGCATTGATTAGGAAATGTAAACACTTCATATTAAATTTAGATTTGATGTACGAAAAAACTAGATCATTGATCTCTGAACAAAGAAAAATGTCAACCTAATTTTATCGTACTCTTTACTTTTTAACGCACCAATAGTCAATATTGTCATGCTAACATCTTGGTATCTATGTTTAGTGGTTCTTATCATGAATATTCATAATAACAAAGGAAATATAATTTATGTAGGTAAAGAATTGTATGTTCAATAAGTATAGTGATCAGTTCCACCTAAACCTAAATTACACCTCATTTGCAATCTATATTTGAGTTTCTAATATCAGCAACAATGAGGTTATCAACACAATATTTTTAATATCTTTTTAAAAAGGATGTCAAATGAAAACCACATCGAAAGTGATTATAAATCAAGATAATGTGAACTAGATATTTTAAATTAGCATATAATTCCTATCTGATTACGATCCAAATCATATTAAAGAAATTGTTGACCGATGCATAGAACTAATAAATCAGGGTAATTATTTCATAACTATCATCACTCAAACAATTAATTAACAGACTATTTATGTACACATGTTTATGTAGGAAATGAGATCAATTGAAGTCAATTTGAGGTAGTCTGTAATTAGTTATTAATGAAATTGTTCAAATTTTTATAGCAAATCAAAAATTCAACACGGAAGTTAATGCTTACCAAGAACTTGCATTCTGTTAAGAAAAATTAAAATGTTGATCTAAATCAACACATGGTCTGTGATATTTCTTAAAAGACAACAAATCTTAAACTAATCATTAATTTGCAGATAATTCAACACTTTTGATGAGAAATGTAAAGTTTTAGAAACTTTTCTAAAGTGAAGATGTTAGGCAAGTAAAAGTTCCATATGAAGTTAATGTTACTCTAAATAATATCAATTAAATAAGAAAAATAGTTATACATTTGTATGAATCATCTAATTTATTTGGGCAGATAGTCGAATTAGTTTTTTGAGCAAGTTCTATCAAGCAAAACATTGGAGTATAAAAAACATCAATTCAAGCATAAGAAAATAAAGAACGTAGAAAGAAAAAGATCATCAGCTTTTGGATTAGGAGAACAATTTTTTTCGCAACTTAACATCTCTTACGCTTGCTTACTGGTTCTTCGTAGATACAACTGTTTCAGTATTCTATCTGCTCTTGAAGTGAAAAGAAGGTCTTCTTGCCAGTCTTCAGTAGTCTTAATAATTTTTATAGTTTACTTTTTCCAATCGAAATGAAGTGCTTTATAGTTTTCATCTCTATTATATTAATATGCACTCAATTGACAAAATGTGAACAAAATAAAGACGGTATGGTTGCCTACATTAAAGGTTCATTGCCAAATCAAATATATCGGTGCATCCAACGGTTTAATATTTTAAGATGTCTAAAATATTTTGTTCTCTTACGACTGGAAGCTCGTGATTACTCATTTTCACCAACAAACTCAACAAGTGAATTTTTAGAAAACATTTTAAGAAGTGAGAATAACTTACCAAGAGAAATTCCAGAGAATATAACAAAATTAAATGAAGATGATCTAAATGACCGATTAACGGAAGGTTTTCAAAGATTTTTTAAGAATCGACCCATAAAATTACATTTCATACCTAACATATTAGTTAAAGTTGTTCCAAACCGTGGAAATGATTTGGAAGTTTCACTGAAAAAAATTGTTAATGGAAGTTTTAGTAGTCGTAAGCTTGATGGTGCATCGAAAGCAGAAGATGTTGATTCTGATTATTATGACGATGAGGACGTTAAAGAGGAAAAGGATGAAACAGTAATTAAAGACGAGAAAGGTGATATGAAAAAAGACGAAAAAGAAAAAGGAACTGGAATGAGAAAGAAGCATGGATATTATATTCAATTAGGAGTTCCTCTTCTTCTTACGCCATACATGGTATTTGCTGGATTTCTTCCAATGCTAATTCCTGTTCTGAAACTTGCAACTGCATTTACAACAATTGTTAATGTCGCAGCTCTGATTGGCTCGATCGTTTATTTAGCACGACAACATGCACTTGAACGAGAAATGCAGCAAACGGTCTACTTTAATCCCGGTTATAAAGAAAGAAAATGAAAACAAGTTCAAGGGCAAGCGAAATAATTATTGAATATAAATGAGAGCATATATGAGAATCATTTTGTTATTCCTCTTCCTCCATTAACGCAATATTAGTTTTTAATCTCAAATTAAGCAATTAAAATTAATAGACTTTGAATCATTAATCACATTTAATTAACCAAGAGACCTTTAGACTAAACTTTTTAATAAATGCCATTTTGTGTGATCTATTGTAACAAAAATGTGTGTACTATTTCGTGTATATTAAAAATAATATATATTTTAAAACTAAAATATGTCTTCATTTCTCATCAAAAATTTGAAACTATTTTTTTTACCTTTTTTCTTCACTAGAATTAAATTCAAATTTGACAAAACATAAATAAGTTGTGTATATTGTAATAAATCAAATGAATTTATATTAAGATGACTCAATCAAAAACACGATTATTGTGTCATAATTGGATTTTCAAAATAAAGTAATATTTTATCTTTACAAATTTAAAGAAAAAAAACCTTAACCTATTCAGATCAATTGTGATCCAGAGGTGCGCTAGGGTGTTTTGCAGCTAATAAGAGTTTAACGAGTGATGAGATGCGCCAAACCATTGCAATCAAACCTAAGCCTACAGTTTATTGAGGAATCCGAACCACTCCTTTGATCGCTCTGTCAGTATTGCAATAATTAGGTACCGAAGTACTTAATCTATCATATTATTAAATATTTTTATAAGCATTTACTTTAAGTAAAATAGTAAACCAAAACTTTTAATTTCTGTGTGTCGTTTAAAGTGTCTGACAATAATAAAGTTTGAAAATCTCATGTGACTTACAATTTTATCACCTGATATATTACGATAGTTCAAATTACGAGATATAAATAGAAACCAACTTAATTCTTAGGCTTCTTATCATCTCACGTAAAATGATAAGGAATTCTTTTCAACCATTCGCTTTGGATACTTTGTTATGTTTCCGCTATGAATAAAATCTGGATTTAAGTTAAATATTAAACTTTTGTCATTATGAAACAATTGAAAACTTTATCTTTAATTCTGATTCCTTTTTTGCATTCTTGAATTTAATTGATTTTAAGATGTTATTCTGATATTTTCTAATAATAATTTGTTATTAATCGAGTAAGTTAATACGGAAGTGGATCAACAACACGATGGCTGTTAACGTCTGAACTTTGATTTAAAACTTTAATTAACCAATTGATTATTTAACTTATTGATTAAAATCAACATGTTCATTGATTTCAACGCATCAACTATTTCCGTTACAAATTAAAGTTTATGCAAATGTTGATGACTACAATAGTAGTAGAATGTAGATTTTGTCTAGATTAGTAACTTTCTTGATGTAGATCTATTCCACATGTAAGTAAAAAAAAATCTGCATGCAGATTTTGTCTACATGATTGAATCTATAAATAGATTCGATTTAGATAAACAAAATTATTCATACAGGTCCACATATTTTGCAATCTACTCGTAGATTGCTTTTTCATTTGCATCAATTTGCATGTATAATGAATCTTTATGTAGAAACTATATTACGATTTTCAAAGCAATGCGTCAACCAATTTGATATCTGTTTTTTGCAGAAGATTTGAAATTTTAGGTCCAAACTTGAACATTTTCAGCTATCCTGCTCCATTTCCTCACAAAATTCGAAAAACTGAATCTTTTATCTGAACAATAGTGTAATAATAAATTCTTTCAAAACAACATTGATAGACTTTTCGAATGTTCAAGAAAATCAATTGTGTCGTAATAATTATTAGTCAGCACCTTCACGTGTTTCCATATTTGGGCATTAAACGCTATCGAGATAATAAAATTGTAGTGGTTGCTCAGGAGAAACTAACTTTATGTGAGTATTATAATTATATCAAAATCGTTTTTATTCGTTCACTTATTACGTTACGCAAAACTTTTTTCACCCTCCGCATGAACGTTCATAATTTATTTTATTTTATTTTAGTTTTTCTTTATTTAAAATTCCTACAAATTATGATTGTATTTTAAAGTCTTGTAAACTAATTTTCTATTGATTTGTTACTTTATATAACGAATACTATGTATTGCTTAGCTATCAAAAGTGATCTGGACATTTATAAATCATTAAAAAGGTGGAAAATGTTTTTGGTGTAAATTTGTAAACAAATTTTTTCTTGAACTTTTTTTTAAAAGACAGACGACAGTTTGAACGTTACATACTTCTTGACACCCCCCCCCCTATGTTACATTTTGTTACAATTTTTCAAACCCCCTCCCCCTAAAATGCGAACGTAATAAGTAAACGGCCCCTTAGATCTTGAATTAATCAAGCTATTTTTATCATATGTCTCTTCTTTTAAAAAATTTATGAAATTTAAAAGTAAAATGTGTCGATAACACGAAAAACTGGAAGAAATTATTAAAATTTCCTATAAAAAAAATTTCTAGCCAAAATATATAACATTTCGAATATCTTCATCTTCCACATTTAACTTATCATAAATAGTTAAACAAATCATAAAAATTACTAAGTTCTATAAACGTGCCTGTCTTAGATATTTTTAAGCTTTCATATTTTTATCAAATAACAAATTTACTGAGTTGGAAATTTCTTTGATTAGACTGTAATGAATGATACAAGATAAATAATCATGTTGAATTTGACTACATCTAAGATAAGGATGTTTCTTAATTCTGATGAAATTGTATCAGAAATTAGAAATAAATATGTGATAAAGAATAAAAAAGCTTTAATGACACATTGAATTTTTTCAAACTTAGTCATTATATTCATTCAGTCAGACTTGCAAATTTTCTTCGATGTAAAGAAAAAACTTTCTTAACCCCGAACAGACAAAAAGCATGCTCTCACTGAGTATGCTCACTTAAATGTACTGACTGAGTTAACTCGTGAGCATACTCAGCTACTATATTTTAGTAAGCATACTCATTGAGAGCATGCTCTTTGTCTGTTAGGGAACAATGATAATGAGGAGTTATTCTTAAAGTGGAAGAAAAACAAACTTGTCATCATCACATTGCATGCGTTCATCACTTCCACTCGAAAAAGGATAGAAACTTTAGCATGACACATTTAATGAGATCCAATTCATTAATGTACGCTTTGTAATCATTCTTCGTTACATTGCGAATGTTATAGACACGCAAATATTTCTACGTCATGCGTGCAAAGAAAATGTGAGTAAAAGTGCTGTGTGGAACATAAACAATATATTTTCATGAAGTGGCTTAATCTGGTTATAAATATAAAATGATAGGCCAAAAAAAATTGAACCTTACTCGGCATCATTCCAGTTCTAACCATATGGATGATAAAATCTTATCGCGACATATTATTGGTATAAAAGCTTGAGTTTTTGAAGAATTATTTGTCAAAACTAAATTGAAACTCAAAGCATTAAGTTTAGTAAATTTTAAAAGAAAAAAAAATGAAATATCTAGTTGCAATCTTAATTTTTGCTGCTTTTGCAAATTCAGAAATTTTCGACAGACCTTGCCGTACTCCTCAAGAACTTGGTGTCAAAACAGGTTTTCAACCAGTAGCCTATCTTGGAATTTGGTATGAAATCGAACGATATGAACAATTTTTCCAAGCCGGTGGAGATTGTGTTAGAGCTCAATATACTTTGAATGGAGATGGATCAATTAATGTGTTTAATACAGCTTTTGTAATTGAAAATGCAACCAGAATTGAAGCAGAAGGGATCGCAAGAATCTCCTTTCCTGATGAGGAGCCATTAAGAGCACAGCTCAATGTAACATTCGATGCTAATCGTGAGTATTAATATATTTACAAAAACTTTAAACATTCAAATATTATTAATTTTATATTTATGCAGAACCAAACCTTTCAAACTATTGGGTTCTCAGCACTGACTATTCGAATTATGCATTTGTTGTTTCCTGCATGAATTTGCAAGATAACAGATCATTAGAATCATTTTGGCTTCTCTCAAGATCATTTACATTATCTCCAACAATTCGAGCTAGGGCTGATGAGCTCATTGCAAGAAATCTTGAAGCTTCAAGAATAAGAAAAACAAATCAAGATAATCAAATGTAAGTTTAAGAAGCAATTATTATAAGTCCTTTTCATCCAATATTATTTATTAATCAAATGTTTTTTTTTATAATCAATTTCAGATGCGGAAGAGAGTTTTAAAATTTGTAAAATCTCAAAGATAAGATGGAATTGATTGTAAATATTTTTCATATGGTACTCAATGATTGTATTATCCATTAATCATTATCGGCATATGTAACAGGAGATAATGTGTGATTCTATAAATGTCTATTTTGAAGTTTTTAATTTGTAAATAAATTTTTTAAACAATATAAAGAATGAAAGAGGTTTTAAGATTTAAATTTATTACATTAAAAAGATTTTTATACAGATTTTTTAATATTGGCATTTGTTTTACTTTAAAAGTTTATAATCGCTACTTTTGATAAAGCAAATTTTTTAAGGTTTGACTATCGGCTCCACACCTAGTTTTTAAATATAATCCGTCCCTCGTTTACTTCAATTACTAGGAAAGTAAATATATAAAAAGTTCTAAAAAAATAAATACAAAAGTTCAGAACAAAATTTATTTACCCAAGAATTAAAAATGTGATTCTTTAACAAAATCTCGTGACAACAACGGTGAAAATAGGATAGGAAACAAATTTTTCCCAAAAAAGTTTTGAATCTTCTTCTTTTCAACAATATTTTTTGTCATTTCGGTGCGCAAGAAGATGGAAAAAATGAGTGGTAAACTTTTCCATTTTCCTCATAGAAAATCCTTCGCATTTAATTTTTTTATTTCTTCTTGTTCTTATTCTTCATTCTAAAAACTCAACTTTTCTGAAAGGAAACAGATACAAAACTTAAAGAAAAATGTAAAAGGAGGAGAAATCAAAAATTTTCAACACGTAATTTTAACGGAAAAGTTTCTGTTTATCGTCATTAAGACCATTTAGCAATTAAATAATCCTCACGCTATGGGTTATGATTCTTTTGAATTTATAAGAAAAATTTGTAAGATAAATAAAAGAGATTGAAATTTTATGACGAAACATTACATTTAAAATTAATAATACGGAAAAGTTTCAGTCAAACAGTATTCTTTAAAAACATTTTAAAGACTAACATTGCATATGTTCACGGCGTAAAATTTCACTCGTGTATTCAAATTCGGATAAAAGTCGTATAAAGCTCTCTCAACTCATTTTGAATATCAGAGTTGATCAAGTAAATTGAAAAATTCATACAAATCAGTTTTCATATTTGATGCTCTTCTCAATTTTTCCACAAACACAAACAGAATACTATACTCTTTGTTGTATCAATGAATTTCTAATCCATTTAAGGCTGTGCTGAAAATAGAAAATGTTACAACTAGATTTCCATCAACGATTGATTATTTTTTTCTTGAAGAAATAAAATTGAGGGACGGAAAAGGAGAAATCAATCAGCACATTTGCCTAAAGTTGTACATCAACACTCAATATTCGATACTGAAATAAATTACGGAATCGAAAAAGAAGGGAGAATGAAATAAGGTTGAAATTGAATAAATTTTTTCACAATGCAGCTACAAGAAAAAAGTATGAGCATAGATTAAACAACAAAAGATGTCTGGAAAAGTTCAATTTATGAGTTCATTTCGATTCTTGTTTGAAATCTATAACTTTAGCTATTTTTTGCATTCAATGAAAAATATTTAAATGCTCAATTTTGATGACAAAATTTAATTACGAGCAAATATTATTAAACTCTAATATAATGGCAGGCTATTTTATAAAGTGTGAATTTTGGTCATTGTGCTGCTTTATTAAACATCTTTACAACCTCATCCTCGTTAGTAAAAATAAAGAAATAAAAAAGAAGAACCAGAAAATTATTTTCGTTTTTTATTTTGTATCATTTAAGAATGCTCCATTTAGATCTCCTTTCACAAATGTTTATCGATAAATTACTGTATTGGTAGCAATCACCCTTCTCAATTTCAATTTTTTTTTGCTTGATATTTTCTTTTATTTCTAATGCTGAAAACGAAATAAAAAGTAGAATCGATATGAGATGAGGAAAGTGCTTATCTCAAATGACTACGACTGGTGTTTTTTCTACTCTCGACGA
Organism: Chironomus riparius; assembly: GCA_917627325.4. Classification (NCBI taxonomy): domain Eukaryota; kingdom Metazoa; phylum Arthropoda; class Insecta; order Diptera; family Chironomidae; genus Chironomus; species Chironomus riparius. Next base: position 34,763,292 of record OU895878.1, on the reverse strand, counting down.
GTATTTCAATAAAAGAAGAAAAAGAAATGTTTCAGATTCCGATGTTGAATGCAAGCAAAAACAAAACAAAATAAGAATGACATCAAGGAAATTGACATGAAACGCATCCTGACAAGTAAAAATGTCATCATAATTAATCGAGGAATGTATATTTTTTTCAACTATTTTGTGAAATTATTATCATGATTCATAAATTTTAAAAACTAGTAAACCAAAGATCCAGCTGATTTTAATCTTTAAAAAACGAAGATTATAATCTCAAAACAGAATAGATTATAATCTTTAACAATCTTTCATACAAAGATTATAATCTTTGAATGGGATTATTTAAAGATTGTAATCTGCGAGAGCCTTGTAATAAACAGACAAAATAAAAGTTGTCTTGAAATTAAACGATACGATGTAGAATTTGTGATTATTTTCATCGTGTTGCTCATCTCAACTTCCCCCAAGTGCAGATAAATAAATTGAATAAAGGAAAAGAAAGAGGAGAAAAAGCAGGAAGGTTAATTTAATGCTATTTGAACTTTTTATCAATTTGCCTTTTCTATCATCAATTTATCTATACATAGTTTGATTTCATCAAAGAGTAAAGTTCACACTATAGTGTTAAGCATCATTCATTATTTCAGAATCATCAAGGTTAAGGATACAAATAAATAACTACTTTACTACTAAAGAAGAACATAAAGCAAATGAGCTGAAGTTATTTTTTTTTTTGCTTGTTGAAGGCAATATAAGGGAAAAATATATGAGAAAAATTTAGAGCGTGAAAAAAATATTTTATTTTTGAAAAATTGTAAAAAATCGTGCTGAATAAAAGTGGTGAAGAAAAATAATTCAAATAACAATATCAGCAACAGCAGCTTGTTCGTGTTGAAGCAATTGAAAAAGTTTTTTATGCTAACACTGAAAGGAAAAGCTTAAACTTACAAGGATCTTGAGTGATAAATAAGAAACGAAATTCAAAATCCTTGAACCAAAACCTTTCTCACCTAATGCAAAAACCATTTAAACAGTAAAATGCTCTGAGATAATCAGTGATATTTGATATTTTTTATCAGAAAATAAGAAAATTTCCTCCAGTGTAACATTTTTGCCTAAAAAATGAGCAAACAAAAATCACTTCCTGAATATGCGAAATACAATATAACACACGCTGATGATACAGCAAACCAGAGATAGATGATTTCTATGCGATAACAACACTCTGTGTATTATAATATACATCCGCCTTTCACACTTGACTATACTTTTTAGCCTTCCTTGTTGCAAAAGAGAAATTTTTTATGTTTTCTTCATTCTGAATCAAAAATTTCCATCACGTTTTTCATTTTCATTTGTGTATTTGAATAAAATTTATAAAATTTTCATACAAAACTTTCTCATTTCACATTATATGTATAGCGGCATTGAAATGTATAAAACAAAATTTAGTACGTAGAAAATGGTGAGTTAAGAAGTGAAGGTAGGGTAGACAAAAAGAAATAGCATCTATGTATGTAGTCATTGAGAGGGGGGTAATTTATTTGAAAATGTGAAAATCTGTGTAGAGCGATATAAATTTTTTCATTTTTTTTTTCTTCTTCTATCATCCCTGTGTTAAATTTACGCACTTACCACAGTGTGTTCATGATGTACGTTACGTGGTTAACGCAATCAAGTATCAAAATGAGATAGAATATAATTTATGGTACCCACAATACATCATTTATTTCGCTCTTTTTCTATTTTAAATTAGAATTTAATTCAAATTTTAGGCCACAATGAAATTTATTTGTTGGTATGCAGAATAAAATACTGAAACCAACGGCTGATGCTAAATTTTTCAATTTTCTGGAAATGAAAGAAAATAAACATTTTATATTAGCGAGAGTTTAATTGAAAATTGAAACATAAATATTTAGAGCTTTTTCGTGGATGAGATAAAATAGGTCGAACAACAATTGAACTTTCATGAATATATTTGAGATGAAATCAAGAAAGTCTAAGGGTTTCAATGGATTCTATTTAAATGACATGCGTAACAATTGGAACTTTAAATCTCAGTTCTCAGAAATCGAAAAATTATCAAATGGAATCTTACCTGGTATATGTGCATCCAACCGTCCAATCGGAATCAATTAAACCTTTAATGACTGTATCTTTCATTTCATATTGATAGCAGAGCGATCCAAGCGTCCTCGATGTACGCTTATCCATGATTAATGAGGCACCGAATTGCAATAAATCGTTTGACTGATGCCATAAACTAATGTCCAGTGCACTATTTGAAATCGTTGCAGCTATTGAATTCCTCTTTTCTGAGTATCTGCAATGATATCGTAAATGTCTACAGTAAAAATGCTTGTTTGCATGACATAGGATCAATTGCATTTAAATTGCACTGTTTGAATAGAAAAATCTGAATGGTTAAAAATACTGCGTTTAAAAAAAGACAGATATTGGTATAAAATAGAATTTTAAATAAAATGATAAAATCGAAGTTTTTAAAACTTTTCTGTTTTCAAATGCTTCGATGGTTGATGATCAAAAACTGTGACAAAAAACTACATTAAGAATGCAACAAAAAGAATTTTTTCGCAACTGCGAATGTAATTTTAGATTCTATAAAGTTTCGGCACTGCCTGCAGATTTTCATTCATTTGCATACCTCTGAAATTCCCTTAATATCAGCGGTGCAATGCAAACATAACAAAAATTGGAATTTAATGTTAGCATGAACAAGCTCGTAAACATTTTTAATTGGCAAACATTTAAGTTCTTTAATTAAAATTTTTCATAAATGTTCACTTTATTAATAAGTTCCTTTATCATCAGTGAGAAAGAAACGCAATTGCAATTGTGTGCAATTATATTAAATGCGTCTTAAAAAAGTGTCCGCTAGAGATTTTTTACTTAATAAAAAAAAGCATCAAAAGCACAAACAATCGCCGCATATACCAATACACACTAAACTCACCTTGCAGCAATAGCCAAGTTATATTGAGGCTTGTTTTTCATCCATTCAAACAGTAACTCAGCACCAGCACAGAAGTTTTTATTGAAATTGTGCAAAAAACCAATTGTCATGCGACCCGTTTCACGTTTCGGATTGTACAGTGCTAATGAAATTGTAGAGCTTTTGCTTAAAAATTCAGCCGTTCCAATGGTATCATCAAGATCTAAATTATTGGGAAATCTACCCGTCTGTATTTTCGTTTCTAATTTAATTTGCGGCAGTGGATGAAAGATAATATGGAAATTCGTAGCGAGCGTAGATGGGTTTGTGTCGCCAACTATTATTGGTGTTTTCTATAGCATAAAAGAAAAAAAAAACAAGAAATGTACAAAAAGTACTAATTAGTTCCGTAAAGTGTCACGTAAGACATATCTCTTAATCTCGTACCGTTATGCTGTCATTATCCTTTCGACAATACATGCCACCAAATCGAAAACCACCTGGCGTGCTATTACCCATTAGCCAATCCATACAAACCGTTTTATGAACATCTAAATTCAAGGCACATCGAAAATTCAATCCTTCAACCCACTCTGGCATTATGTCTCGCGTTTTCTTATGTAAATTAGAAATGTTACCCGGATTGAGTGGGCTCAGCACGATGCCACGTAAATGGCAAATATTTGGAGAGAAAAGGGTAGATGATGGTGGTCGATGTTTTGGTAGCTCATAGAAATTGTCATCACAAAACCTTTCCATTACGTCTGTTTATTTTTTTTTGATTTAATTCACTTAGCACACGCTGTTCCACTTGATTTTGCTTTTTTTAAGCCTTTCAAAATAAGCTTAATTTGATTTTTATTCTCTAAAGAAGATCGTAAAAGTTTAAAAAAATTGTGTTAATATGTTTGTTTACTATGACCATGAAATGTTTCATAAAATATTCACTGTAATTGAGAATTTGGTGTGAATATATGATTCTTAAAACTATTCGGTAGTAAAATGTATTTTCATTTTATTTCAATAAAATTGTTGTATTAAGAAAGAAAAACCAAACATATTAATAACATGTGAATCCACTTTTTGCAGAAAAAAATTATTATTATATTCACAGCATACTCATGTATGAGAAAACCAAGCCAAATGGTACTGTTTGTGCCTAATATTTCACATCGTCTGCAGAAATAGGTTTCAAATTGCTGAGAAAATTTCAAAATACGCTTTCTTTTCGCAAGCAAACAAAAGCGAGTTAAACATCAAGAAATCTTAATAATGAGATATCGTAGAGACTTGTGGTTTTTAACATTCGATGTATTGTTTTTAGGCAAGGTAGAAACAGCTGTTGCTTCATTAAAAGCTAAAAACCTTCCAATTTTACGTATTTTAAAAACCAATTTTTAAAAAAAAAATAAAATTCATTTAGCTTTAAATCTTCGAACATATGCTGAGCAAAGCTCAACTAACCCGTCAGGATTTAAAAATTCAAACATATGCTGAGCAAAGCTTGAAATATGAACAAGATTTTCGATACCAACGGTGTGAATATATCCTCATTTCGTTTTTACCCGAAACACCACCTAGTTTGTTATACTTGTCGTATTTATAAAGTTCCCATTGATTCTTCCTATCGGTAATTTGCATTTCAACAATTGATGTAAATTGCAAGGAGCGGAAGTGTATCATCATGGTGAATTCAAGTCATTGCAAAACATTATTATTCAAATCACATGGTAAAATTTTTTTGATGGAAAAAGGAAGGAAATAAAATAATGACGACTATTAGGACTTGACTGACTGCAAGTCACCATAATCCATAATTCTAAATTATATTATTCAAACCGCTCTATATACATAGATTTGGCTAGGATTAAACTCTCTTTGGTCCTCAATTATTCGTTCGTCTAATAATGACTCTCATTTTCATTAAATGAACCGCAACAGCATGAACCACCAGCATTATTATTATTTTTATTATGATAATCTGTCAAAAATTTTATATTCATAATTATATTGCCACTCATTCATCAACAGTATTCTCTGTATGTTACCTTTCGAAAGCACAGATGAGGCAAGGTGGAAAATAAAAATTAAATGCGGTCACTTAAAGATAAACTTTTTGAACCAAACATTTTTATAATCGACATTAATGGATGACAGTGACGCGTGGATATTATGAAAGTAAATATTCAACACAATGATGTTAATTTTTTGAAGATAAGCTCTATGAGAATATCTAGCATCACGAAATATCCATAGAATTCTTTCTTATCAAATTTTAATTTTAACACATCCTACAATGATACGTATCATATCATAACCATCATTTGCCACAGATTGTAAAAGTTTTCAAAATGCGAGAAAAAAAAATTGATAATGGCGAAATGAAACAAAGGAGAAATTAAGAGCGCGCAAAAGATTTTATGGTTTGCACAAGTTTTATGAGGGCGCACAAAATGTTAAGAAAATCTCTTCTTCCTCGTTAAATAGAAGCATCACATCTCGAATCAGTCGTTTATGTATTTTTAGAAGCAAAGAAAAATGAAGAAAAAAATTCGCATTAAAAGCTAAGGATCTTATAAGATCCGCGTTAAAATAGCGAGGTAAATTTTAATATCATCCACACAGATTCCATCATCGACATAAATTAAAATACCAAAGGCGAAAGACTGAAAAGCCTCCAGCATATTTTTTACAGTTAACAGATATTACAACGGATACAAACATGAAATTTTATTAATCTTCAGTAAATTTAAAGCGCATTCATTATATAAGATTTATGATTTAATAAAAATTAAGATGAAAATTAAATGGAATTAAATTAATTTTTAAATTTTTAAGCTTTCTGCCTAATCGACAAACTGAAAAGATATTTTCTTTGTTTAAGAAAAGATTGCCCCTTAAAAAATATAAATTCATGCAACCACAATAACAGCAGCAGCACAAAGTAAACAAGCAGCAGTGAAGCTAAAAAATATTTAAAATTTATTCAAAAGCCGCATCATGAAATAAAAACAGTGAAACAGACTATTAGGGATGAAAAGGAAGAAAAGGAGAAAAGTAAAAAATTTGCATCAGGCGATAGAGATTAATTAAATTTTCAAAAATAAAACTCTGCGGACGAATATTTAAGCAATCTACATTTTTTATCATACCGCATTCTATTTTATGTCAGCTTATGGAGCTTCTTATATGGTAAAGATTGTTTGGTTTTGTCTTAAAAATGCAAAAAAAAAAATATGCAAATAAGGTGAAAAAAATTCTCTAGTACAGAACCAAAGCCTAAATATAATTTTAACTGCTAATGGAAATCGACACATTTATATGGTTATACCCTCATAAACCATTCCTTTCTTGTTTCCTTTACGCGTTTAATTGAATTGATTATACTTAGAATTTAATTAAATTGCATGCATTTTATGTGCCTACTCATCAAGCTTTAAAGCTTGTAATTACTTCCAATAGGCGAACAGAATAAATTAAAATTTTTACATCACTAATTTTATAACGTAAGCTCGTTTTTAATTAAATTCTCTCCGGATCGCGAATCTCGCATTTTTCATGTGCATTCAAAAAGTCAATAAAGAGAACAGTGAATTTGATTCGAAACAATGTTTTATTCCACTTTGGGCATCATTGTTTCATTATTGAATCTAGGCTCAAACAAGAATCAAGAACTGCATAAACTTTTAAAATAGAATGGATATTCAATTGATCTTCAATTGATCTTCTTTATCCAACAATAAATAAATAAATGATTTTATTTTGCAAGCACAACCTACATGGTATATCAAAAGTTCATACCTACACAAATCATGCGGTTGTAATTTAAATCACACATTCTTGCCCATTACCAATATTCATTTTGGTTACATTTAATTTCACCTCACTATCGAATACAAACAGATGTATGAATGTTGACCATTACTCTTTTATTCTATCCAATGCAAAGCTGTCACGACAAAAGATTCACATTTCTGTTGTTGAACAGATATATGCACATATTTTTTATTTAATGGTTATGTGATTCAATCGGAATGTATATTTACATTTTCATGGACAAAGGAATGAGCGCAAAAGAAAAACTGTTCAATTATGGTTGAACAAAAATCTATTTCAAATTTATTTATTTTCTTTTACACAACACTACAGAATAGGGGTCGCTAATTGATGTGCGAATAACTGTCTTTTAGAACTATACAAAAAAATTATTTAAGCTTTTTCCTTAGTGTCCTATTTTTTTAAAAAACTTATAAAATGTTCGAAAAAAACCGTATTTTTAAAAGCTCTTTCTTTTTGATTTAAATAATATGAATTTGTGATCATATGAAAACCAGTCAACAGACACATAGTGGTAAAAACTCTGTTAAGGTTTCCCTATTACTAAATTTCACGTAGGTCTTTATGTTTGTAAAATAGAAATAGCAATAAATTTTCAGAACCACATCGAGATGAATACCGTTCTCTGTTGGTTTTGCGTGATTTGTAAAATGCTTGTTTAACGGTGATATAATGAAAGCATCAATATTGTAGAGCCGTACATTCATTTAAAATGTATTTTATGCATTCACGATTGAAAACCATGACGTGTTCAAAACGATAAATGTCTTCTTTTTTCCTTCTTTAATGTATATCCATTTCTCGACATGGAAAAGTGTAATTACTTTGAAAATTCATGAAATGTAACCACCGTGTGCACATACGTACACAAACTGACGCTTTTTTCAATTAAAAAATACTTTGGAAACCGAGAATGAATTAAATGAATTTACATTTCACCATTATCATATTTCGTAATGTGGCAAATACTGTAAATAGTTGAACAGATGAACTTTTCTCCACTTAAATTGGCATTTTGAAAGCACGCCAAGCAATTCACTTAGTAAGCTCCAGCATAACGACAGAAAATATGTTGGACGTGATATTGAATCGAGGGAGAATTTTTGAAAAAACGTGATTGTTTCTCAAATTATACATGCCTTTTCATGCATGCCTTGATGAATACGGTTTTAATTTCAATAGAGATCTCAAAACATGTAGAAGCAAAATATGAAAAGGAAACTTTTCTTGAGCTTGTATGGGATATCTATGTCTAAGTAGTTAAGTGCCTTACTGGTCGAATAGGTAAGGCGCTTGGCTCAAATTTAGGATGGTAACTCGAAGGTCGTCGGTTCGAAGTTTGTTTTTTTTCGGAAATTTAGAAACTTCGACTGCTTAATGTACGAGATCAAGCCATAATTGGGCATTTGGGCAACGTTGGATTAAGGAACGGGTCTGGAACTTGAAGTGTAGCGGGAGAAATAGGAACGAGAGCTACAAGATTACCCACGAATGGAATATTGGTAGAACGGACCTGAAAAGTATCACGTCACGCCTACAGAAGATCGAAACGAGAACCTTAGTTTATTTGAAACCTAGATTTGAAGATTAGAAGTTTGATCCTACATAATATTAATTCATATGTATACAAATACAAAAGTGTAGAATGTGAATTATTATCGGACAGTATGTCGATAATAAATGCAATAAAGTTCAATTAAAATGAAAAAGAAAAAAAAATATTGTTCTATGTGAATGTTTTTCCCCCGAATATAATAGCTTTTTAATTTTTATACCCATCCTCAGTAGTTTTCATTATTTATCATTCATTATATCATACAAGTGCAAACACTTCAAAGCATCATTTTTTTACAGCTATGAAGCTATGTAGAGCTCATCTTCTTTTTATATATATAGACTATCTTGAATTCAAAATCTAGAAACAAATAGAAAAAGCAATTCCAAATGTCTACATGGAACTTCAATGAAAGAAATTTTAATATTTTTTTTTTCATTTTATAAGAAAATAGCTATATAAATCAGGTCAGTTCTGTATTTAAGAAAAATTTAAGCTTTTAAATAAATTCTTTTTTTATTTTTATGAACCTCTGTTATTCCGTGCAAAAATTACATTTTTATAAATTCAAACGAGTTCAGATGTTTCACAAACTAAATCAGTAGCTTACACGCACAGGTCATTAATCATTAGTATGTAATCATAAATAAAAATCACATAGCTCGCAATAAGGAAGTTACATGAGCAAAGAATTTATTTTATTCAACTATTTTTTCCGGTAGTGTGGGTTAAGCTCGTTGATCTCATGCATAATATCTTATGCCTTAAATTCTAAAGAATTCTTAAGAAACTTTAAAAATCAAAATAATTAATTATCAGCAATATGTCATGAAGCTTTTCATAAAATTTAATATAATCAATCATTGACATCATAATTTGGTACATCTCAATCTATTCAATAATGATTTAAGTGATATCTTTGTCAACATCATGATATACATATTAATAAATAATTTATTTTTTTTGTCTTTTTTATTCCATAAATCATAGCGGTAATAAAGGCGATTAAAATAAACACCTATTATTAATTAAATATATACTTAAAGTAATTTTAAGCAATAAATAGCTGTTTCTTGAAATTAGATGTAAAGTTTTAATTAATTGCTTTACCGCTAGTAAATCAAGTAAGAATGAATAACGGAGAGAAAAAAAGTAAATGAAATTATTGAGTGCAATAGTGATTGAGGAAAGAATGTTAATAATCACATTAATCTTTTGATGATCATTGATTGTAATTTCTAGTCAGAATTACTTGTTCCTGGTTCGTTTATGACCTCTTCTGAATTTGTATCTTATAACCTTGTGCAATGTTTAATGTTGGTGTCATTTCTACTTCCAATTCCTCAAACTTCAGCGAAGTGCTGACATTGTAGTTTTTAAAGAAGTGGATGAGGAATATTTTGATAAACATCATGGCATAACGGTAGCCTATTGAATGGATACAGATTTTTTTATTCTTTAATTCCATAAATATTTTAACAATTAAAAATAAACTTTACCAATACAAATTCTTCGTCCTCCAGAGAAAGGTGCATATGCATGTGGATTGATGTGCTTAATATTTTCAGAATTAAATCTTTCAGGCTTAAACTCATTTGCGTCGCTTCCCCAAAATCTTGGATTTCTATGCATTTGATGTGCACAAATAGCCAGAACAGTTCCTTTTGGAACAGTATAACCACTTAGATTTACTTCTTCACTTGTTTCTCTTGCTATAATTCCACCTGCCGTAAATAACCTCATTGTTTCTTTTATTACTAATTCCATGTAGGGAAAATTTTGAAGATTTTCGCTACCAATCATTCCATCTTCTGCTTCAAAAAATTGATCAACTTCATCTGTGACTTTCTTTTGGATATCTTTATGCATTGCAAGCATTAAAAGAATTGTAGAAAGCGTAAGAGCAGATGTTTCATATCCCTAAATAAATATCCTTAGATTTAGTCATGTTGTTTTTTGGTTTTAAGATTTTAACTTACAGCAATTAGGAAAATAACAACTTCGTCTATTATTTCTTCATCACTGAGTTCATTCTTTTTATCCATCAACTGTTTTACGAAAATTTCGTCCTTTTCTTCTAAATTTTCTTCCAAATTTTTCTTCAAAACTTGATTTTTAAAATGCACAAGCACATTATACTCCTTCTGAAGATCTTTATATAATCTTGATATTTTGTATAAAGGTTCAATGTTTAACCAAATTCGAAACATTTTCTTCATCATTAATGGTTTCATTCTATTATCAAAAAATTAATGGATCTTAAAATTGAGTTAAAAACATTTACTTTTACTTACCCTTCAAACGCATTTAAGACATCGCTTTCATAAAAATTCTTTTCAAAATTCAACTGTCCTGTTCCAAATGCTTCTAAGGAGCATGCTCCAGTATAGCTGTACATGTTGAATTCACTTTTATTTAATTGTTCTTTTAACATTTCCATACATTTCAATGATTTTTGATTAAAAACTGGCACCAATTTTTGTAAAATACTTGGTTTGAACGATCGATTAAAAATTTTCCTATGTTTATCGTACATAGCTCCATTAACACTCAAAAGACCCTGCTTTGTGTAAAGAGCATTGTACAATATTGTTGGTTTATTCATACAATGAGGTGAATTGTAAATCGCATGAATAGTATCAGGATCTTGTGTTAAAACTGTAAATTTTGGTCCAATCCATCCTTTTGAAAGTGGAAAATTTTTATCACACAATTCAAAAATAACTTTACAATAATTCTTCATATCAGGATTTAATAATCTATGTAAATGTCCAATAAATGGTAATCCATTTTGACCAGGTATTTTGTTAGCTAACTCGTAGAGCCTTCGTCTTTTCCATCGAAATATTAAAATAACTAGGACGATGGCAATGAAAACTATTGGTAATATTTCAAACACAAATCTATTCATTGTCTGTCGTGACTAATTCAAGCTCTAAAGTTATACTAACAGTTTTCTGACAGAGTCGACGTTCTATATATTGACATTTGCTTGATCAGACTTAAACAATTCAGATAATCAGTTAATTTTAATTATACACTTCTTGCATAAAAATTATTAATGAATACTGAATTTGCAAGGGATGATTATTCGATTAGAACTTTACTATTGACAACTTTTTAAATTAATTGAATTAACATTTTGCAATCAGTTGTTGTGTTAATGCCCCTTGAATCAGAATATTTAAAATGAACAAATATCAAACGTGTTTTAGAAAGTGTAATGATTATAGCACAACACTTAATCATATTTCTATTGAAGCGCTGTCGATTTTGTATTTAAAATTTCATGCTACTAAGCTTTTGACGTATTAGTGATTTAGTCAATTAGCATCGAGATATAACTAATTTTAAAATTGACGCAAAACTTAATAAATCACGAGTTGATCAAGCCACTAAATTATATACGGTGTTATTTAAAAATATTTCCATTTTTACTTACGATGCACATATTACAACTTTATGATTATTTCCAATAATTCAATTCGTACTAGGAAATAAAATTAAATTATGACTTTTCTCAGAACTTAAAATGATTGCAAAGTTTTACTTTTAGAAGAAAAAAAAAACATTTTTGTTTCAGATTCTACAATTTAATAATGAGCTTATTTATATGTTCGCACAAAGTCATTGAAACCGCTACTCTACGTATTATACGGGATGAATATTTTATAAGAAAAATAGACCCATGAGAAAAATTCTTTCTATAATGAAATTACAATGAATTTTCACATACTTAGGATAGCTATCGATAGCTGTATACAAAATGTTCCTGAAGCAATCATAAAACACCAGATATAAAGGATAGAAACTTTGTGGTAAATATACCACTCCAAAATAATCGATTTAATGGGATGTAAGTAAAACAAAATGTCTATATAACAACTGCAATATGAAATACCACTGAAAAAATTTAAACTTAATGATAATACTTATTAAATTCACACCGAATTCACTTGTAACTGAATTTTGAGTGGAAACGAAGGAGAATGAATAAAATTATTACCAAAAAAAGTTTGTTTCTGAAATTTCATATCTTCAGCAAAAAACAGAATTCAAATTAGTTGAGGCATTGCTTAGAAAATCACAAAATACACTTTCTGATTAGCAAGCAAGTTAATCGGCAGAAAATCTCAATAACAACAATGTTTTAGGCAAGTTTGAAAAAGGTTTTACTTTTAAAAAAATAATATGATTTATAAAAAAAATTACAAAATCCTCGTGTTATCGAAGGATTTCATCGGATTTCTGACGCAGCGATCAGTATTTGACAAGCATCAAAATGGGAATCAATAAGCAAACAACTCTAAAATTTTGCCTTTATCAAAGCATATTCGTTGTATTTCAAAAAATATTAATCAATAGGTACAGTAGCGCTCAAAAGTATGTTGACTTTTAGATTTTCTATCATAACTTTTGATCTACTCAATGAATCTTTATGAAATTTTCACCAGTTGGCTTAATTTCAAAGCCAAATCGAATGAATATAATGGTTTTGTGGTTACTTAAGTTAATTTAGCTAACCTCGAAAAACTTTGTTTTTTATCCGCTCAAAAGTATGTTGACCTAGAATATTAATTTTTTTTTTCGTTCCGAAAGCTGATTTATTTTAACTTTGAGTATTTGTTTCTTAAATTACAGACAATATAGAGCAAATTTAGAGATATATAAGTTCATTTAAGGAAAGTTTTAACTTATTTTAAGGCTTATAAAATTTTCATGTTTTCTATCGATTCTTTTCACAATAATCACAATTTGATGAGCTTAAAATGAACCAAAAGTTGCTTAAAAAGACAGAAATAATCATTATCTTTAAAATAGTATGCATTTTGTATGTAATTATAACTTAATTAAAAAAAAGTTTTTGTAAGGTCGATAAAAATTTTAGTATTAAATGGAACATCACTTTAAAAAATTTAAAACAGCCTGAAATATAAAACAAAAGGTGTTCTATTTTCTTCTTTTTTAATAGTTCTTTCAAAATCATGTAGGTTTTGTGGACCTTTAATGAATGGCTGAAAAGTTATGAATGCCCTAAACAACAGTAACTCTTTTAACTTAAAGACATCAAATAAGAATTTAATTATTTTCACATTTAACCTGTTTTTAACATCAAAATCAAACTTTTTTCTTATTATTTCTCTTATTTATTGTTGCTAAATGAGACAAGATACGTTAATACTCAGTAGAAATTGAATTTTACCAAATTAAATATTCAGAAGAAAGTTTCGTGTTTCTTGTGAAAGAACTATTAAAAAAGAAGAAAATAGAACACCTTTTGTTTTATATTTCAGGCTGGTTTAAATTTTTCAAAGTGATGTTCCATTTCATACTAAAATTTTTATCGACCTTACAAAAACTTTTTCCAAAAAACTGTTTAATTAAGTTATAATTTTATACAAAATGCATACTATTTTAAAGATAATGATTATTTCTGTCTTTTTAAGCAACTTTTGGTTCATTTTAAGCTCATCAAATTGTGATTATTGTGAAAAGAATCGATAGAAAACATGAAAATTTAAATTTTCTTAAAATAAGTTAAAACTTTCCTTAAATGAACTTATATATCTCTAAATTTGCTCTATATTGTCTGTAATTTAAGAAACAAAAACTCAAAGTTAAAATAAATCAGCTTTCGGAACGAAAAAAAAAATTAATATTCTAGGTCAACATACTTTTGAGCGGATAAAAAACAAAGTTTTTCGAGGATAGCTTAATTAACTTAAGTAACCACAAAACCATTATATTTATTCGATTTGCCTTTGAAATTAAGCCAACTGGTGAAAATTTCATAAAGATTCATTGAGTAGATCAAAAGTTATGATAGAAAATCTAAAAGTCAACATACTTTTGAGCGCTACTGTATAGCAAAGAGTTTTTTTGTCCTTTAACGGTTTTTAAAATTCAAATTTTATACCGGTTTTATACATTTGAAATTATTCCGCAATTTTATATTATTTATGTGAGCCAATATTGATTAGATTGATTAATGTTTATTCGCCCTCTCGGGTAGTTTACAAATAAAAGTAATTATTAAAAGCTTAACAAGAACAAAAAAAAAAAGAGAGAAAAACAAAAGTTCATGATCGAGAATATTAATATCCAATAAGTGTTACACTTTAAAGTGTTTAAGATGATGTTTAAGTAATGTACGTACACGCACAATAAACGTAAGTACAAGTTTTTTTAAAATAAAGATAAAAATATCCAAATTAATAACATCGTTAACAACATTTTTGAATTATCGCATCACATTTTTTCGCAATATAATTAACAATTCTTTTTTAACGAAATAAACTAATTTCCACAACAAAAAAAAAACTCTTGAATTCAACAGGATTTTTCACTTAACCATTTTCTTGAATTCAAAAGAGTTTTTCATTCAACGGTTTTTTGAGATTCAAATTTTTTAACGGCAAGTATTTCTACCATTTAATTTGAATTTCTGAACATACCTTGAACAATTTTTAAAGCGATAAAAAAATTCAAATTTTTGAACGTACTCATAATATGGCTTTGTTTTTGAAATAAAAAATCATTAATTATAGTATAAAAGCACTGTTTCAAGACTTTTAACTGTTCGATGGGCTGATAAATCAATAGTAACGGAGCTAATAAAACTAACCTGAGCTCTCTACAATGTCTGAACTTAAAAAGTTTTTCTTCGCCCGAACAAGCAACTGAACGAACGAACGAACATTTCGCATTATTAAGCTCCCTTTTGTACACAAGTATACAAAAATGCGCTAAAAACTCAGCCATGAATAAAATATTTTTTTAAAAAACAAATAAGAATGTTTGGCTGATGTGAAGTAATTTATCTACAAGAATAATGAAATTAATCTTCAAAAAGAAGAAGGGATAACTGTATGTAAAACAAACCCCACTTGAGACATAAAGGAAGCTTTGTTCGATTTCTCATTCATTCTTGTCAGACAGAAAAGATATAAAGAGCATATGAGGTCATAAAAGCAGATTGAAAATGAACTTTTAGTTCTTAATTCTATTTTATCAAAGTATCCTTAAGAGAATTAGGACGCATAAAAAGAAGAAAAATTTAGTTGTTATATTAATGAGAAAGGAGCATGCAGCAACTTAATTTTTTAATATAAAATATAAATTTCATACCATTCAAACCAAAATTTAAAGATAAGTTTCGAAGCTCCTTTACACTCTTTTTCATCTTTTTTTCATTCAATTTTATGAATCTAATCGAGTACTTTATTACACTTGTTCGTGGAATACTTGATAGAAAGGCTTGGTAATTTAACGGCTTTTTGAGATTCAAAATTTTTCAACGGTAGAAATAAGTTCGAATTTCTAAACGCTCTCATCACGTGTTTTTTCATATGACATTTAAAAATCATTAATTATAGTACAAAAACACTGTTTCAAGACTTTTAAATGCGTTTCCCGAAAATAAAACAATGGAACTAGGCTAATAAAACAAACTAGAACTCTCTACAATGTCTAGTTAAAAAAAATTTTCTCCGCCCGAACGAACAGACATAGTGAGATATTAAGCTACCTTTTAGAAGCAAGTTTTAAAAATGCGCTAAAAATATCGATTTTATATCTATATTAGCATTCTTTATCATTTATAATATCTAGATATGTTTTCAAATGCAATTTAAAACATTTTTGATTTCGATAATAGAAAACTATTTTCTTAAAAAAATATAGATTTTATATCAATATTAGCATTCTTTATCATTTATAATACCTAGATATGTTTTAAAATGCAATTTATAGCATTTTTGGTTTCGATCAAAGTAGGTTTTTTTCAAAAAAAAAATATCGATTTTATATCTTTATTAGCATTTTTTATCATTTATAATACCTAGATATGTTTTAAAATGCAATTCAAAGCATTTTTGGTTTCGATCATAGTAGGCTATTTTCAAAAAAAAATATCGATTTTATATCTATATTAGCATTCTTTATCATTTATAACACCTAGATATGTTTTAAAATGCAATTTAAAGCATTTTTGGTTTCGATCATAGTAGGCTATTTTCAAAAATATATCGATTTGATATCTATATTAGCATTCTTTATCATTTATAACACCTAGATATGTTTTAAAATGCAATTTAAAGCATTTTTGGTTTCGATCATAGTAGGCTATTTTCAAAAAAAAATATCGATTTTATATCTATATTAGCATTCTTTATCATTTATAATACCTAGATATGTTTTAAAATGCAATTCAAAGCATTTTTGGTTTCGATCATAGTAGGCTATTTTCAAAAAAATATCGATTTCATATCTATATTAGCATTCTTTTTCATTTATAATACCTAGATATGTCTTAAAATGCAATTTAAAGTATTTTTGGTTTCGATCATAGTAGGCTATTTACAAAAAAAAATATCGATTTCATATCTTTATTAGCATTCTTTATCATTTATAATACCTAGATATGTTTTAAAATGCAATTTAAAGCATTTTTTATTTCTATAAAAGTAAGTTTTTTTCAAAAAAATATCGATTTGATATCTATATTAGCATTTTTTATCATAACTAATGCCTTGATATGTGTTAAAATGCAATTTAAAGCATTTTTGGTTTCGATCATAAAAGGCTATTTTCAAAAAATTATCGATTTTATATCTATATTAGCATTCGTTATGATTTATAATACCTAGATATGTTTTAAAATGCAATTCAAAGCATTGTTGGTTCCGATCATAGTAGGCTATTTTCAAAAAAAATATGGATTTTATATCTTTTTTAGCATTCGTTATCATTTATAATACCTAGATATGTTTTAAAATGCAATTTAAAGCATTGTTGGTTTCGACCATAGTAGGCTTTTTTCAAAAAAAATATCGATTTTATATCTATATTAGCATTCTTTATCATAAATAATGCCTTGATATGTGTTAAAATGCAATTTGAAGCATTTTTGGTTTCGATCATAGAAGGCTTTTTTCATAAAAAAAAATATCGATTTGATATCTATATTAGCATTCCTTTTCATTTATAATACCTAGATATGTTTTAAAATGCAATTTAAAGCATTGTTGGTTCCGATCATAGTAGGCTATTTTCAAAAAAAAATATGGATTTTATATCTTTTTTAGCATTCGTTATCATTTATAATACCTAGATATGTTTTAAAATGCAATTTAAAGCATTTTTGGTTTCGATCATAGTAGGCTTTTTTCATAAAAAAAATATCGATTTGATATCTATATTAGCATTTCTTTTCATTTATAATACCTAGATATGTTTTAAACTGCAATTTAAAGCATTGTTGGTTCCGATCATAGTAGGCTATTTTCAAAAAAAAATATGGATTTTATATCTTTTTTAGCATTCGTTATCATTTATAATACCTAGATATGTTTTAAAATGCAATTTAAAGCATTTTTGGTTTCGATCATAGTAGGCTTTTTTCATAAAAAAAATATCGATTTGATATCTATATTAGCATTTCTTTTCATTTATAATACCTAGATATGTTTTAAAATGCAATTTAAAGCATTGTTGGTTCCGATCATAGTAGGCTATTTTCAAAAAAAAATATGGATTTTATATCTTTTTTAGCATTCGTTATCATTTATAATACCTAGATATGTTTTTGAATGCAATTTAAAACATTTTTGGTTTCGATCATAGTAGGCTATTTTCAAAAAAATATCGATTTTATATCTATATTAGCATTTTTTATCATTTATAATAACTAGATATGTTAAAAAATCAATTTAAAGCATTTTTGGTTTCGATCATAGTAGGCTATTTTCAAAAAATTATCGATTTTATATCTATATTAGCATTCGTTATGATTTAGAATACCTAGATATGTTTTTAAATGCAATTTAAAGCATTTTTGGTTTCGATCATAGTAGGCTATTTTCAAAAAAATATCGATTTTGTATCTATATTAGCATTCGTTATCATTTATAATACCCAGATATGTTTTAAACTGCAATTTAAAGCATTTTTGGTTTCGATCATAGTAGGCTATTTCCAAAAAAAATATCGATTTTATATCTATATTAGCATTCGTTATCATTCATAATACCTAGATATGTTAAAAAATCAATTTAAAGCATTTTTGGTTTCGATCATAGTAGGCTGTTTTCAAAAAAAAATATGGATTTTATATCTATTTTAGCATTCGTTAACATTTATAATACCTAGATATGTTTTAAAATGCAATTTAAAGCATTTTTGGTTTCGATCATAGTAGGCTATTTTCAAAAAATTATCGATTTTATATCTATATTAGCATTCGTTATCATTTATAATACCTAGATATGTGTTAAAATGCAATTTAAAGCATTGTTGGTTTCGATCATAGTAGGCTATTTTCAAAAAAAAATATCGACTTTATATCTAGCATTTTTTATCATTTATAATACCTAGATATGTTTTAAAATGCAATTTAAAGCATTTTTGGTTTCGATCATAGTAGGCTATTTTCAAAATTATATCGATTTTGTATCTATATTAGCATTCTTTATCATAAATAATGCCTAGATATGTGTTAAAATGCAATTTAAAGCATTTTTGGTTTCGATCATAGTAGGCTATTTTCAAAAAATTATCGATTTTATATCTATATTAGCATTCGTTATCATTTATAATACCTAGATATGTGTTAAAATGCAATTTAAAGCATTGTTGGTTTCGATCATAGTAGGCTATTTTCAAAAAAAAATATCGACTTTATATCTAGCATTTTTTATCATTTATAATACCTAGATATGTTTTAAAATGCAATTTAAAGCATTTTTGGTTCCGATCAAAGTAGGCTATTTTCAAAAAAAAATATCGACTTTATATCTAGCATTCTTTATCATTAATAATACCTAGATATGTTTTAAACTGCAATTTTAAGCATTTTTGGTTTCGATCATAGTAGGCTATTTTCAAAAAATTATCGATTTTATATCTATATTAGCATTCGTTATCATTTATAATACCTAGATTTGTGTTAAAATGCAATTTAAAGCATTGTTGGTTTCGATCATAGTAGGCTATTTTCAAAAAATTATCGATTTTATATCTATATTAGCATTCGTTATCATTAATAATACCTAGATATGTGTTAAAATGCAATTTAAAGCATTGTTGGTTTCGATCATAGTAGGCTATTTTCAAAATTATATCGATTTTGTATCTATATTAGCATTCTTTATCATAAATAATGCCTAGATATGTGTTAAAATGCAATTTAAAGCATTTTTGGTTCCGATCAAAGTAGGCTATTTTCAAAAAAAAATATCGACTTTATATCTAGCATTCTTTATCATTAATAATACCTAGATATGTTTTAAACTGCAATTTTAAGCATTTTTGGTTTCGATCATAGTAGGCTATTTTCAAAAAATTATCGATTTTATATCTATATTAGCATTCGTTATCATTTATAATACCTAGATATGTTTTAAAATGCAATTTAAAGCATTGTTGGTTTCGATCATAGTAGGCTATTTTCAAAATTATATCGATTTTGTATCTATATTAGCATTCTTTATCATAAATAATGCCTAGATATGTGTTAAAATGCAATTTAAAGCATTTTTGGTTTCGATCATAGTAGGCTATTTTCAAAAAAAATATCGATTTTATATCTATATTAGCATTCTTTATCATAAAAAATGCCTAGATATGTTTTAAAATGCAATTTAAAGCATTTTTGGTTTCGATCATAGTAGGCTGTTTTCAAGAAAAATATCGATTTTATATCTATATTAGCATTCTTTATCATTTATAATACCTAGATTTGTTTTAAACTGCAATTTAAAGCATTTTTGGTTTCAATCATAGTAGGCTATTTTCAAAAAATTATCGATTTTATATCTATATTAGCATTCGTTATCATTTATAATACCTAGATATGTTTTAAAATGCAATTTAAAGCATTTTTGGTTTCGATCATAGTAGGCTATTTTCAAAAAAAATATCGACTTTATATCTATATTAGCATTCTTTATCATTAATAATGCCTAGATATGTTTTTGAATGCAATTTAAAGCATTTTTGGTTTCGATCATAGTAGGCTATTTTCAAAAAATTATCGATTTTATATCTATATTAACATTCGTTATGATTTATAATACCTAGTTATGTTTTAAAATGCAATTTAAAGCATTTTTGGTTTCGATCATAGTAGGCTATTTTCATAAAAAATATCGACTTTATATCTATATTAGCATTCTTTATCATTAATAATGCCTAGATATGTTTTTGAATGCAATGTAAAGCATTTTTGGTTTCGATCATAGTAGGCTATTTTCAAAAAAATATCGATTTTGTATCTATATTAGCATTCGTTATCATTTATAATACCTAGATATGTTTTAAACTGCAATTTAAAGCATTTTTGGTTTCGATCATAGTAGGCTATTTTCAAAAAAAATATCGACTTTATATCTATATTAGCATTCTTTATCATTAATAATGCCTAGATATGTTTTTGAATGCAATTTAAAGCATTTTTGGTTTCGATCATAGTAGGCTGTTTTCAAAAAAAAATATGGATTTTATATCTATTTTAGCATTCGTTAACATTTATAATACCAAGATATGTTTTAAAATGCAATTTAAAGCATTTTTGGTTTCGATCATAGTAGGCTATTTTCAAAAAAAATATCTACTTTATATCTAGCATTCTTTATCATTAATAATGCCTAGATATGTTTTTGAATGCAATTTAAAGCATTTTTGGTTTCGATCATAGTAGGCTATTTTCAAAAAAATATCGATTTTGTATCTATATTAGCATTTGTTATCATTTATAATACCTAGATATGTTTTAAAATGCAATTTAAAGCATTTTTGGTTTCGATCATAGTAGGCTATTTTCAAAAAAAATATCGACTTTATATCTATATTAGCATTCTTTATCATTAATAATGCCTAGATATGTTTTTGAATGCAATTTAAAGCATTTTTGGTTTCGATCATAGTAGGCTATTTTCAAAAAAATATCGATTTTATATCTATATTAGCATTCGTTATGATTTATAATACCTAGATATGTTATAAAATGCAATTTAAAGCATTTTTGGTTTCGATCATAGTAGGCTATTTTCGAAAAAATATCGATTTTGTATCTATATTAGCATTCGTTATCATTTATAATGCCAAGATATGTTTTAAAATGCAATTTAAAGCATTTTTGGTTTCGATCATAGTAGGCTATTTTCAAAAAAATATCGATTTGATATCTATTTTAGCATTCTTTATCATTTATAATACCTAGATATGTTTTAAAATGCAATTTAAAGCATTTTTGGTTTTGATCATAGTAGGCTGTTTACAAAAAAAATATGGATTTTATATCTATTTTAGCATTCGTTAACATTTATAATACCTAGATATGTGTTAAAATGCAATTTAAAGCATTTTTGGTTTCGATCATAGTAGGCTATTTTCAAAAAAAATATCTCCTTTATATCTAGCATTCTTTATCATTAATAATGCCTAGATATGTTTTTGAATGCAATTTAAAACATTTTTGGTTTCGATCATAGTAGGCTATTTTCAAAAAAATATCGATTTTATATCTATTTTAGCATTCTTTATCATTTTAATAACTAGAGATGTTAAAAAATCAATTTAAAGCATTTTTGGTTTCGATCATAGTAGGCTATTTTCAAAAAAATATCGATTTGATATCTATATTAGCATTCGTTATGATTTATAATACCTAGATATGTTTTAAAATGCAATTTAAAGCATTTTTGGTTTCGATCATAGTAGGCTATTTTCAAAAAAATATCGATTTTATATCTATATTAGCATTCGTTATGATTTATAATACCTAGATATGTTTTAAAATGCAATTTAAAGCATTTTTGGTTTCGATCATAGTAGGCTATTTTCAAAAAATTATCGATTTTATATTTATATTAGCATTCTTAATCATTTATAATACCTAGATATGTTTTAAAATGCAATTTAAAGCATTTTTGGTTTCGATCATAGTAGGCTGTTTTCAAAAAAAAATATGGATTTTATATCTATTTTAGCATTTGTTAACATTTATAATACCTAGATATGTTTTAAAATGCAATTTAAAGCATTTTTGGTTTCGATCATAGTAGGCTATTTTCAAAAAAATATCGATTTTATATCTATATTAGCATTCGTTATGATTTATAATACCTAGATATGTTTTAAAATGCAATTTAAAGCATTTTTGGTTTCGATCATAGTAGGCTATTTTCAAAAAAAAATATCGACTTTATATCTAGCATTTTTTATCATTTATAATACCTAGATATGTTTTAAAATGCAATTTAAAGCATTTTTGGTTTCGATCATAGTAGGCTATTTTCAAAATTATATCGATTTTGTATCTATATTAGCATTCTTTATCATAAATAATGCCTAGATATGTGTTAAAATGCAATTTAAAGCATTTTTGGTTTCGATCATAGTAGGCTATTTTCAAAAAAATTATCGATTTTATATCTATATTAGCATTCGTTATCATTTATAATACCTAGATATGTGTTAAAATGCAATTTAAAGCATTGTTGGTTTCGATCATAGTAGGCTATTTTCAAAAAATTATCGATTTTATATCTATATTAGCATTCGTTATCATTTATAATACCTAGATATGTGTTAAAATGCAATTTAAAGCATTGTTGGTTTCGATCATAGTAGGCTATTTTCAAAAAAAAATATCGACTTTATATCTAGCATTTTTTATCATTTATAATACCTAGATATGTTTTAAAATGCAATTTAAAGCATTTTTGGTTCCGATCAAAGTAGGCTATTTTCAAAAAAAAATATCGACTTTATATCTAGCATTCTTTATCATTAATAATACCTAGATATGTTTTAAACTGCAATTTTAAGCATTTTTGGTTTCGATCATAGTAGGCTATTTTCAAAAAATTATCGATTTTATATCTATATTAGCATTCGTTATCATTTATAATACCTAGATATGTGTTAAAATGCAATTTAAAGCATTGTTGGTTTCGATCATAGTAGGCTATTTTCAAAAAATTATCGATTTTATATCTATATTAGCATTCGTTATCATTAATAATACCTAGATATGTGTTAAAATGCAATTTAAAGCATTGTTGGTTTCGATCATAGTAGGCTATTTTCAAAATTATATCGATTTTGTATCTATATTAGCATTCTTTATCATAAATAATGCCTAGATATGTGTTAAAATGCAATTTAAAGCATTTTTGGTTCCGATCAAAGTAGGCTATTTTCAAAAAAAAATATCGACTTTATATCTAGCATTCTTTATCATTAATAATACCTAGATATGTTTTAAACTGCAATTTTAAGCATTTTTGGTTTCGATCATAGTAGGCTATTTTCAAAAAATTATCGATTTTATATCTATATTAGCATTCGTTATCATTTATAATACCTAGATATGTTTTAAAATGCAATTTAAAGCATTGTTGGTTTCGATCATAGTAGGCTATTTTCAAAATTATATCGATTTTGTATCTATATTAGCATTCTTTATCATAAATAATGCCTAGATATGTGTTAAAATGCAATTTAAAGCATTTTTGGTTTCGATCATAGTAGGCTATTTTCAAAAAAAATATCGATTTTATATCTTTATTAGCATTCTTTATCATAAAAAATGCCTAGATATGTTTTAAACTGCAATTTAAAGCATTTTTGGTTTCGATCATAGTAGGCTATTTTCAAAAAATTATCGATTTTATATCTATATTAGCATTCGTTATCATTTATAATACCTAGATATGTTTTAAAATGCAATTTAAAGCATTGTTGGTTTCGATCATAGTAGGCTATTTTCAAAATTATATCGATTTTGTATCTATATTAGCATTCTTTATCATAAATAATGCCTAGATATGTGTTAAAATGCAATTTAAAGCATTTTTGGTTTCGATCATAGTAGGCTATTTTCAAAAAAAATATCGATTTTATATCTTTATTAGCATTCTTTATCATAAAAAATGCCTAGATATGTTTTAAACTGCAATTTAAAGCATTTTTGGTTTCAATCATAGTAGGCTATTTTCAAAAAATTATCGATTTTATATCTATATTAGCATTTGTTATCATTTATAATACCTAGATATGTTTTAAAATGCAATTTAAAGCATTTTTGGTTTCGATCATAGTAGGCTATTTTCAAAAAAAATATCGACTTTATATCTATATTAGCATTCTTTATCATTAATAATGCCTAGATATGTTTTTGAATGCAATTTAAAGCATTTTTGGTTTCGATCATAGTAGGCTATTTTCAAAAAATTATCGATTTTATATCTATATTAACATTCGTTATGATTTATAATACCTAGATATGTTTTAAAATGCAATTTAAAGCATTTTTGGTTTCGATCATAGTAGGCTATTTTCATAAAAAAATATCGACTTTATATCTATATTAGCATTCTTTATCATTAATAATGCCTAGATATGTTTTTGAATGCAATGTAAAGCATTTTTGGTTTCGATCATAGTAGGCTATTTTCAAAAAAATATCGATTTTGTATCTATATTAGCATTCGTTATCATTTATAATACCTAGATATGTTTTAAACTGCAATTTAAAGCATTTTTGGTTTCGATCATAGTAGGCTATTTTCAAAAAAATATCGACTTTATATCTATATTAGCATTCTTTATCATTAATAATGCCTAGATATGTTTTTGAATGCAATTTAAAGCATTTTTGGTTTCGATCATAGTAGGCTGTTTTCAAAAAAAAATATGGATTTTATATCTATTTTAGCATTCGTTAACATTTATAATACCAAGATATGTTTTAAAATGCAATTTAAAGCATTTTTGGTTTCGATCATAGTAGGCTATTTTCAAAAAAAATATCTACTTTATATCTAGCATTCTTTATCATTAATAATGCCTAGATATGTTTTTGAATGCAATTTAAAGCATTTTTGGTTTCGATCATAGTAGGCTATTTTCAAAAAAATATCGATTTTGTATCTATATTAGCATTTGCTATCATTTATAATACCTAGATATGTTTTAAAATGCAATTTAAAGCATTTTTGGTTTCGATCATAGTAGGCTATTTTCAAAAAAAATATCGACTTTATATCTATATTAGCATTCTTTATCATTAATAATGCCTAGATATGTTTTTGAATGCAATTTAAAGCATTTTTGGTTTCGATCATAGTAGGCTATTTTCAAAAAAATATCGATTTTATATCTATATTAGCATTCGTTATGATTTATAATACCTAGATATGTTATAAAATGCAATTTAAAGCATTTTTGGTTTCGATCATAGTAGGCTATTTTCGAAAAAATATCGATTTTGTATCTATATTAGCATTCGTTATCATTTATAATACCAAGATATGTTTTAAAATGCAATTTAAAGCATTTTTGGTTTCGATCATAGTAGGCTATTTTCAAAAAAATATCGATTTGATATCTATTTTAGCATTCTTTATCATTTATAATACCTAGATATGTTTTAAAATGCAATTTAAAGCATTTTTGGTTTTGATCATAGTAGGCTGTTTACAAAAAAAATATGGATTTTATATCTATTTTAGCATTCGTTAACATTTATAATACCTAGATATGTGTTAAAATGCAATTTAAAGCATTTTTGGTTTCGATCATAGTAGGCTATTTTCAAAAAAAATATCTCCTTTATATCTAGCATTCTTTATCATTAATAATGCCTAGATATGTTTTTGAATGCAATTTAAAACATTTTTGGTTTCGATCATAGTAGGCTATTTTCAAAAAAATATCGATTTTATATCTATTTTAGCATTCTTTATCATTTTAATAACTAGAGATGTTAAAAAATCAATTTAAAGCATTTTTGGTTTCGATCATAGTAGGCTATTTTCAAAAAAATATCGATTTGATATCTATATTAGCATTCGTTATGATTTATAATACCTAGATATGTTTTAAAATGCAATTTAAAGCATTTTTGGTTTCGATCATAGTAGGCTATTTTCAAAAAAATATCGATTTTATATCTATATTAGCATTCGTTATGATTTATAATACCTAGATATGTTTTAAAATGCAATTTAAAGCATTTTTGGTTTCGATCATAGTAGGCTATTTTCAAAAAATTATCGATTTTATATTTATATTAGCATTCTTAATCATTTATAATACCTAGATATGTTTTAAAATGCAATTTAAAGCATTTTTGGTTTCGATCATAGTAGGCTGTTTTCAAAAAAAAATATGGATTTTATATCTATTTTAGCATTCGTTAACATTTATAATACCTAGATATGTTTTAAAATGCAATTTAAAGCATTTTTGGTTTCGATCATAGTAGGCTATTTTCAAAAAAATATCGATTTTATATCTATATTAGCATTCGTTATGATTTATAATACCTAGATATGTTTTAAAATGCAATTTAAAGCATTTTTGGTTTCGATCATAGTAGGCTATTTTCAAAAAAATATCGATTTTGTATCTATATTAGCATTCGTTATCATTTATAATACCTAGATATGTTTTAAACTGCAATTTAAAGCATTTTTGGTTTCGATCATAGTAGGCTATTTTCAAAAAAAATATCGATTTTATATCTATATTAGCATTCGTTATCATTCATAATACCTAGATATGTTAAAAAATCAATTTAAAGCATTTTTGGTTTCGATCATAGTAGGCTGTTTTCAAAAAAAAATATGGATTTTATATCTATTTTAGCATTCGTTAACATTTAAAATACCAAGATATGTTTTAAAATGCAATTTAAAGCATTTTTGGTTTCGATCATAGTAGGCTATTTTCAAAAAAATATCGATTTGATATCTATTTTAGCATTCGTTATCATTTATAATAGCTAGATATGTGTTAAAATGCAATTTAAAGCATTTTTGGTTTCGATCATAGTAGGCTATTTTCAAAAAAATATCGATTTTGTATCTATATTAGCATTCTTTATCATTTATAATAACTAGATATGTTTTAAAATGCAATTTAAAGCATTTTTGGTTTCGATCATAGTAGGCTATTTTCAAAAAAATATCGATTTTATATCTATATTAGCATTCGTTATCATTTATAATAGCTAGATATGTTTAAAAATCAATTTAAAACATTTTTGGTTTCGATCATAGTAGGCTATTTTCAAAAAATTATCGATTTTGTATCTAAATTAGCATTCTTTATCATAAATAATGCCTAGATATGTGTTAAAATGCTATTTAAAGCATTTTTGGTTTCGATCATAGTAGACTTTTTTCAAAACAAATATCGACTTTATATCTATATTAGCATTCGTTATCATTTATAATAACTAGATATGTTTTAAAATGCAATTTAAAGCATTTTTGGTTTCGATCATAGTAGGCTATTTTCAAAAAAATATCGATTTTATATCTATATTAGCATTCGTTATGATTTATAATACCTAGATATGTTTTAAAATGCAATTTAAAGCATTTTTGGTTTCGATCATAGTAGGCTATTTTCAAAAAAATATCGATTTTGTATCTATATTAGCATTCGTTATCATTTATAATAGCTAGATATGTGTTAAAATGCAATTTATAGCATTTTTGGTTTCGATCATAGTAGGCTATTTTCAAAAAAATATCGATTTTGTATCTATATTAGCATTCTTTATCATAAATAATGCCTAGATATGTTTTAAACTGCAATTTAAAGCATTTTTGGTTTCGATCATAGTAGGCTATTTTCAAAAAAAATATCGACTTAATATCTATATTAGCATTCGTTATCATTTATAATACCTAGATATGTGTTAAAATGCAATTTAAAGCATTTTTGGTTTCGATCATAGAAGGCTTTTTTCATAAAAAAAATATCGATTTGATATCTATTTTAGCATTCTTTATCATTTATAATACCTAGATATGTTTTAAAATGCATTTTAAAGCATTTTTGGTTTCGATCATAGTGGCTTAATTCCATGAGTAAACGAAACTGAAAAAAAACGACTTAAAATTTTTCTCAACTTGTTATTTTCAAATTTACTTTGACCGTAATAACATAATCGAAATTATTCTTGTGAAATAAATAGTTTATCGGAAATAATTATTAATTAAAGTGTTTTAACAAGAAAGTCGTATTAATATCTGTCATTAATCATTTTAAATATTAAATAACGTGAATAAAAGTCTAAAACATCTTAAATACAGTGAAACATTTAACGGTCTAAAAAGATTTGAATATTTTTATCTCACCTGTGTTTTGCAATAATCGGTTGAAAATTAACCGTTTGACGCTGTTTTTCTCAGTTTTCTCGTTAATTACAGCATATTATTAAGTAGAACTCACATCTACTTAAAGATAATTTAGTTTAGAATTACTTAAATTACTCAATCACTGGCTAAATCATGTATATGAAGAGAATTTTCATGAACAAATTTCACATTTTCTGAAGATTTAACCGTTTGACAACAGTTTTGTTAAAATAATTAATTATAGACATATTTATGCTGCTAAGTTTTGATTGTCATAAAATCACTTCATATTAAGCTATAAGATAAGCTCATCAAATTGAGTTAAATGTTTTTAATTAAAGAGAATAACACTTTTAAAATTTTTTTTTCAATTTTCCCACTCATGGAATTACCCAGTAGGCTATTTTCAAAAAAAAAAATATCGATTTTATATCTATATTAGCATTCTTTATCATTTAAATACCTAGATTTGTTTTAAACTGCAATTTAAAGCATTTTTGGTTTCGATCATAGTAGGCTTTTTTAAAAAAATTATCGATTTTATATCTATTTTAGCATTCGTTAACATTTTTAATACCAAGATATGTTTTAAAATGCAATTTAAAGCATTTTTGGTTTCGACCATAGTAGGCTTTTTTCAAAAAAATATATCGATTTGATATCTATATTAGCATTCTTTATCATAAATAATGCCTTGATATGTGTTAAAATGCAATTTAAAGCATTTTTGGTTTCGATCATAGTAGGCTATTTTCAAAAAATTATCGATTTTATATCTATATTAGCATTCTTTATCATTTATAATACCTAGATATGTTTTAAAATGCAATTTAAAGCATTTTTGGATTCGATCATAGTAGGCTATTTTCAAAAAATTATCGATTTTATATCTATTTTAGCATTCGTTAACATTTTTAATACCAAGATATGTTTTAAAATGCAATTTAAAGCATTTTTGGTTTCGACCATAGTAGGCTTTTTTCAAAAAAATATATCGATTTGATATCTATATTAGCATTCTTTATCATAAATAATGCCTTGATATGTGTTAAAATGCAATTTAAAGCATTTTTGGTTTCGATCATAGTAGGCTATTTTCAAAAAATTATCGATTTTATATCTATATTAGCATTCTTTATCATTTATAATACCTAGATATGTTTTAAAATGCAATTTAAAGCATTTTTGGATTCGATCATAGTAGGCTATTTTCAAAAAATTATCGATTTTATATCTATATTAGCATTCGTTATCATTTATAATACCTAGATATGTTTTAAAATGCAATTTAAAGCATTTTTGGTTTCGACCATAGTAGGCTTTTTTCAAAAAAAAATATGGATTTTATAAACAAACAAATCTTTCTTTATTTCAAATTTGGAATTATTGTAGTTTAAGTTACATTTCTTTGAGTCTTATTTTGACACCAGCCTGAATATGGCTTTAATTCAACTATATCTTGATTAATTATTAATTTTGATGAATGAGATTTACATATATCATGAAAATGTGGCATAAAAAGTTTAAAAAAAGTTGCCGAGCGAGAAAAAAAAAAAAAGCTTTTTTTTAAGCTTATGAACTACGTTAATAAATTATTTTTGAACTGGCTTGTTCGGTGCTGGTGGGCAGCTCATGAAGCCATACTTCACCATGATTTTAAATGCAGTTCCTTGAGGTGCATCCTTTGGGATCTTTCCGACTTCGTCTACGAAACTGCAGAACTGATTTATTGCTTCTTCAATGTTGGGGATTCTCTTTAGACGTTCTTGAGCTTCTGTGAATTTCTTGAAAAGGCTTTCATTCTTTACTGCTTCGTTGAGTTTCTCTGCATAACTGATATTATTGATCAGTTGTTGCTGATTAATCTCTTCTTTAAATGTTGCTGATGAGTTACTTGCAGCATTCACTGGATGTGAATGAGCAGAAACTTGATGTCGTTTGCTTAACGATGGAAAATTGTTACTGTCCAAAAGACTTGATATCTGTGGCAGCATTTTGAGTTGTGGTTTGGCTCTTGACTTTTCGATTCTTTTGGAATACGAAATGAACGATGGGCACAGTCTATAACTGGCAGCATGATCGCCATTGCAATTAATGCACTTGGCATTTCCATCACGAGTGGATCGTTGACATTGATTTGGTCCGTGAACTTCCGTGCACTTGACGCATCGGAATTTATATCCACAATTTTGAGATGAGTGACCCCTACGTTGGCAGTTGAAGCACTGCGTTGGGCTTTTGTTGCCCTTCTTGATGTTCTCCCACTTGACGATGATGTTGTCGATGTTACGGTGGTTATGATTGAGCACGTTGATGTTCACACTTTCATCTTGAAAATGCACAAGATAAAAGGTGAACTCGGGCTTCTTGACGAGAATTGTCACTTTGACAGCTGAAACCTTGGCTTCTTGAAGTAATCTTAGTACTTCATTCGTTGGTGTTTCGTAAAATCCTTTCAGAACGAATGACTTTGTTTTCTCCGATTTCTCGGAGAAGGTGTGGAATTGAATAGTTTGAGACCGCAGAAGGTTTATTATTGAGGCCTTATCCTCAATAGACTTGACAATTACTTGAGTTGTATTTGATGATGAAATTTTATATGCAGGCATAACCTGCAATTTCAATAGTGAAATTAATTTTCTCACATCCTTGAGACTGCATTGCACAAATATTGGCTTGACTGAAGTTGTTGTTGTGACTGGAACCGATGATTCCTCTTTCTGAGGCGTTTGCTTCCTCTTCTTGGAATTTTCATTAGATTTGATTGAACTTTCGTCCAAATCAATTTTTGGCGACAAATCTTGCTTTCTTTTGGCTTTCCTCATTGTCCTTGAGGAAAACACAACCCTTGGCACTTAGTAATAAGGTTTTTTCAACTAATAACGACTTGGACACTTTAATTTAACTTTAATTTAATAAAAATTTTTCCACGTTTTTGTGCGCGGGGCTTGAAACTCATGGATTTTATATCTATTTTAGCATCCGTTAACATTTATAATACCAAAATATGTTTTAAAATGCAATTTAAAGCATTTTTGATTTCGATCATAGAAGACTTTTTTCATAAAAAAAAAATATCGATTTGAAATCTATGTTAGCATTACTTACTTACTTCTTACTTCGCTGGCCGTACAGATCAATTGTGATCCATGGCCTCCCTTAGATGGCGCCTGAAGCTGACTCTGTCGCTGGCTTCCGTTTGCCAATTAACCATACCAAATGCAATACTGTCTCTGTCAACAGCTTCTTTCCAAGAGTTCTTGGGTCGCCCGCGTGTTCTTTTGCCATCTACAAAAACATTCTTAAAGACTTTATTAATGGGAGCTTCAACAGGTCTCCTAACGACATGTCCAGCCCAACGGAGTCTGTTGACTTTGATTCGTCGTACGATATCAGCTTCATTGAAAAGCTGATATAATTCTGCGTTACTCCTGCTTTTGTAAAAGTCACCTTCTCTCTTCGGTCCAAATATAATTCGCAAGACCCTACGCTCAAATACACCAATTGCGTTCTCATCTGCGATAGTCATATTCCATGACTCAGAACCGTACAACACTACTGGGCGTATTAGTGTCTTGTACATCACTAGTTTGGCATTTCTCGCTATTCTCTTCGATGTTAGTAAATGTCTAATTGCAAAATATGCACGCTGCGCAGCCAAGATCCTTCGCTTAATCTCCACTTGTGTGTCAAAATTGTTGCTAATAATCGACCCTAGGTAGACAAAATCATTTACCACTTCGAATCTTTTATTGCCAATTGACAAATGAGACCCAACAAACTTCCTCGTTCTTTCAGATGCTGCCACCATGAGAAACTTTGTTTTGTCTTCATTCACACGAAGCCCGATCTTGTTAGCTTCTCTTTCCATTTTGGAGTAAGCGTCGGTAACGGATCTGATGTTACGTCCAACAATGTCTACGTCGTCGGCAAAACCAAGAAGCTGAGTTGACTTTGTGAAGATTGTACCATTTAATTCCAAACCAGCTTTCCTGAAAACTCCTTCAAGCGCAATGTTAAAAAGCTTAGTTGACAGTTCATCTCCCTGCCTCAGACCAATCCTGCATTCAAACAAACTTGATGTTGAGCCTTGTACTTTGACACTACACATGACTTTCGCTAAGGTTGCTTTGAGCAATCTTATCATTCTATGCGGGAAATGAAACTCCGCCATGATATTCCACAGCCCTTCCCGATCTATTGAGTCATATGCTGCCTTGAAGTCAATAAATAGATGATGTGTTTCTACATTCATCTCATAGCTCTTCTGCACGATTTGCCGAATACTGAAGATTTGGTCAGATGTAGATCGCTGCCGTCTAAAACCTGCTTGATATTCACTCAGGAAAGCTTCTGTGAGAGGCTCAAGTCTTGAGGATAGAATCTTCGAGAGCACTTTATAAGCCGAAGGGAGAAGAGAAATCCCTCGGTAGTTCGAGCATGTCATCTTACATCCTTTCTTGTGAATCGGGCAAATTACACCGATCATCCATTCCTCAGGTAGCTTCTCTTCCATCCACACACGCTCAATCAGCTGGTGAAGAGTAATAACTAATTCTTCACATCCAGTCTTGAAAAGCTCTGCAGGTAAGCCATCTAGACCTGGCGCCTTATTATTCTTTAGGCCGCTGATAGCTGCTGCTACCTCGTCTAATGATGGAGGATCAAATTCCTTCCCATCATCTTTCTCGTAAGGATGTCTAACATGCGAGATAACTCCTTCCGCTCCATCATTGAGAAGTTCACAAAAATGCTCCTTCCACCTATCCAGGACTCCATCCTTATCACACACAAGACTTCCATCTTTTCTCCTACATACAGAAACTCTCGCATGGAAAGATTTCTTAGCGTCATTGATGGCCTTATAGAACTTCCTGGACTCATTCATGCTGTGTGCTTCGTGGACATCAGAGATCACTTTGAGATCGTGAGCTCGTTTCTTTCTTTGCAGCACCCTCTTCTTCTCCTTTTGAAGCATCCT
Source organism: Chironomus riparius (assembly GCA_917627325.4). Taxonomy (NCBI): domain Eukaryota; kingdom Metazoa; phylum Arthropoda; class Insecta; order Diptera; family Chironomidae; genus Chironomus; species Chironomus riparius. The sequence continues at coordinate 34,729,822 of OU895878.1, read as the reverse complement.
TATCTCATCCGCTTTAGCTCTCGTAACTCTTCCTTTCCTTGCATCGATGACCCGCTGGACAGCTTCCTCACATTCCTTGTCAAACCAGACATTCTTTGTGTGTTGTTTGATGCCAAGACATTTTTCAGCACTAGCCTGCATAGCTTCACAACACTGGTGCCATGCAGCTCCTTCATGTTCATGCATTGCTAAGCGTTCCTTTAGGTCCTTGTTAAACGCATCTTTGCAATCCTTGTTGATGAGCTTAGCAACATCATAGCGTTTACATCTCACGCCTCGTTCTTTGTTGATGTTGCTAATGCGGGCTCTTATTCTTACTCCCAACAACAAGTGATCCGTAAAATGATGCTCGATATCGGTCTCTAGACATCTGAAGCTACGAACGTCCATCACATCCGATGCATGCCTCCTGTCAATCAATACGTGGTCAATCTGCGAGCTGGTCTTGCCTCCTGGGGACACCCATGTTGTTTTGTGGATGTCTTTATGCCTGAAACATGTCGAGCTAATCACCATATTTAACGACGTGGCGAAGTTGATTAGTCTCAATCCATTCTCATTTGATTCACTGTGAAGACTAAATCCTCCAATACTTGGCTTGAAGGACTTCTCCCTTCCTACCTGTGCATTCAGATCACCTATAATGATCTTGATATCATTTCGCGGGCACTCTTCATATGCTTTTTCAAGCTTACGGTAGAATTTGTCTTTCTCTTCCTCAGGTCTTTCGTTGTGTGGGGCGTAAACATTGATGATGTTGTAATTGAAGAATTTGCCTTTCACCCGCAACACGCAAATTCGCTCATTGATTGGTCTCCAATCAATCACATGTTTTGCCCATCTGGGGTCCACAATAAAGCCTGTTCCATACTTTCCATTCGTAGCGCCACTCGAGAAAACAGTGAATCTTTGGCATTCAAAGACATGCTGTCCGGTCCATTTCGTCTCCTGGATTGCTGTTATGTTGCACTTGTAATGCCGCAACTCAAGCACTAATGCTGACAACGCTCCCGGTCCTGACAGCGTCCGCACATTCCAGCTGTTGAGTTGTAAATCGTTTGTCCTTTTTCGTTTGGCTGTGGTCGTCATTGATAAATTCAGTCCGGTTTGCTTCTCTTTGGGTTTCTTAGCTTTGTGGTTAAGGTTGGCGGCTTGCTAGGCCAACGCAACCTATAAAACCAGAGCCCCGTTGGTCTCCGCCCCACTATGTGGCTTGGATTAACGGTCTCACACCGCGAGAAGGTGGGGTTGGTACATGGTGGTGCTAGGCTAAGTGCAGCACGAGGCTGCATATGTTACGCATTCACACACCTTCATGAGACCATGTTAGCATTCGTTATCATTTATAATACCTAGATATGTTTTAAAATGCAATTTAAAGCATTTTTGGTTTCGATCATAGTAGGCTATTTTCAAAAAATTAACGATTTTATATCTATATTAGCATTCGTTATCATTTATAATACCTAGATATGTTTTAAAGTGCAATTTAAAGCATTTTTGGTTTCGATCATAGTATGCTATTTTCAAAAAATTATCGATTTTATATCTATATTAGCATTCTTTATCATTTATAATACCTAGATATGTGTTAAAATGCAATTTAAAGCATTTTTGGTTTCGATCATAGTAGGCTATTTTCAAAAAAAATATCGACTTTATATCTATATTAGCATTCGTTATCGTTTATAATAGCTAGATATGTGTTAAAATGCAATTTAAAGCATTTTTGGTTTCGATCATAGTAGGCTATTTTCAAAAAAAATATCGACTTTATATCTATATTAGCATTCGTTATCGTTTATAATAGCTAGATATGTGTTAAAATGCAATTTAAAGCATTTTTGGTTTCGATCATAGTAGGCTATTTTCAAAAAAATATCGATTTTGTATCTATATTAGCATTCTTTATCATAAATAATGCCTAGATATGTTTTAAACTGCAATTTAAAGCATTTTTGGTTTCGATCATAGTAGGCTATTTTCAAAAAAAATATCGACTTTATATCTATATTAGCATTCGTTATCATTTATAATACCTAGATATGTTTTAAAATGCAATTTAAAGCATTTTTGGTTTCGATCATAGTGGCTTAATTTCATGAGTAAACGAAACTGAAAAAAAACGACTTAAAATTTTTCTCAACTTGTTATTTTCAAATTTACTTTGACCGTAATAATATAATCGAAATTATTCTTGTGAAATAAATAGTTTATCGGAAATAATCATTAATTAAAGTGTTTTAACAAGAAAGTCGTATTAATATCTGTCATTAATCATTTTAAATATTAAATAACGTGAATAAAAGTCTAAAACATCTTAAATACAGTGAAACATTTAACGGTCTAAAAAGATTTGAATATTTTTATCTCACCTGTGTTTTGCAATAATCGGTTGAAAATTAACCGTTTGACGCAGTTTTTCTCAGTTTTCTCGTTAATTACAGCATATTATTAAGTAGAACTCACATCTACTTAAAGATAATTTAGTTTAGAATTACTTAAATTACTCAATCACTGGCTAAATCATGTATATGAAGAGAATTTTCATGAACAAATTTCACATTTTCTGAAGATTTAACCGTTTGACAACAGTTTTATTAAAATAATTAATTATAGACATATTTATGCTGCTAAGTTTTGATTGTCATAAAATCACTTCATATTAAGCTATAAGATAAGCTCATCAAATTGAGTTAAATGTTTTTAATTAAAGAGAATAACACTTTTAAAATTTTTTTTTTCAATTTTCCCACTCATGGAATTACCCAGTAGGCTATTTTCAAAAAAAAAATATCGATTTTATATCTATATTAGCATTCTTTATCATTTAAATACCTAGATTTGTTTTAAACTGCAATTTAAAGCATTTTTGGTTTCGATCATAGTAGGCTTTTTTAAAAAAATTATCGATTTTATATCTATTTTAGCATTCGTTAACATTTTTAATACCAAGATATGTTTTAAAATGCAATTTAAAGCATTTTTGGTTTCGACCATAGTAGGCTTTTTTCAAAAAAATATATCGATTTGATATCTATATTAGCATTCTTTATCATAAATAATGCCTTGATATGTGTTAAAATGCAATTTAAAGCATTTTTGGTTTCGATCATAGTAGGCTATTTTCAAAAAATTATCGATTTTATATCTATATTAGCATTCTTTATCATTTATAATACCTAGATATGTTTTAAAATGCAATTTAAAGCATTTTTGGATTCGATCATAGTAGGCTATTTTCAAAAAATTATCGATTTTATATCTATATTAGCATTCGTTATCATTTATAATACCTAGATATGTTTTAAAATGCAATTTAAAGCATTTTTGGTTTCGACCATAGTAGGCTTTTTTCAAAAAAAAATATGGATTTTATAAACAAACAAATCTTTCTTTATTTCAAATTTGGAATTATTGTAGTTTAAGTTACATTTCTTTGAGTCTTATTTTGACACCAGCCTGAATATGGCTTTAATTCAACTATATCTTGATTAATTATTAATTTTGATGAATGAGATTTACATATATCATGAAAATGTGGCATAAAAAGTTTAAAAAAAGTTGCCGAGCGAGAAAAAAAAAAAAGCTTTTTTTTAAGCTTATGAACTACGTTAATAAATTATTTTTGAACTGGCTTGTTCGGTGCTGGTGGGCAGCTCATGAAGCCATACTTCACCATGATTTTAAATGCAGTTCCTTGAGGTGCAGCATTCACTGGATGTGAATGAGCAGAAACTTGATGTCGTTTGCTTAACGATGGAAAATTGTTACTGTCCAAAAGACTTGATATCTGTGGCAGCATTTTGAGTTGTGGTTTGGCTCTTGACTTTTCGATTCTTTTGGAATACGAAATGAACGATGGGCACAGTCTATAACTGGCAGCATGATCGCCATTGCAATTAATGCACTTGGCATTTCCATCACGAGTGGATCGTTGACATTGATTTGGTCCGTGAACTTCCGTGCACTTGACGCATCGGAATTTATATCCACAATTTTGAGATGAGTGACCCCTACGTTGGCAGTTGAAGCACTGCGTTGGGCTTTTGTTGCCCTTCTTGATGTTCTCCCACTTGACGATGATGTTGTCGATGTTACGGTGGTTATGATTGAGCACGTTGATGTTCACACTTTCATCTTGAAAATGCACAAGATAAAAGGTGAACTCGGGCTTCTTGACGAGAATTGTCACTTTGACAGCTGAAACCTTGGCTTCTTGAAGTAATCTTAGTACTTCATTCGTTGGTGTTTCGTAAAATCCTTTCAGAACGAATGACTTTGTTTTCTCCGATTTCTCGGAGAAGGTGTGGAATTGAATAGTTTGAGACCGCAGAAGGTTTATTATTGAGGCCTTATCCTCAATAGACTTGACAATTACTTGAGTTGTATTTGATGATGAAATTTTATATGCAGGCATAACCTGCAATTTCAATAGTGAAATTAATTTTCTCACATCCTTGAGACTGCATTGCACAAATATTGGCTTGACTGAAGTTGTTGTTGTGACTGGAACCGATGATTCCTCTTTCTGAGGCGTTTGCTTCCTCTTCTTGGAATTTTCATTAGATTTGATTGAACTTTCGTCCAAATCAATTTTTGGCGACAAATCTTGCTTTCTTTTGGCTTTCCTCATTGTCCTTGAGGAAAACACAACCCTTGGCACTTAGTAATAAGGTTTTTTCAACTAATAACGACTTGGACACTTTAATTTAACTTTAATTTAATAAAAATTTTTCCACGTTTTTGTGCGCGGGGCTTGAAACTCATGGATTTTATATCTATTTTAGCATCCGTTAACATTTATAATACCAAAATATGTTTTAAAATGCAATTTAAAGCATTTTTGATTTCGATCATAGAAGACTTTTTTCATAAAAAAAAATATCGATTTGAAATCTATGTTAGCATTCGTTATCATTTATAATACCTAGATATGTTTTAAAATGCAATTTAAAGCATTTTTGGTTTCGATCATAGTAGGCTATTTTCAAAAAATTAACGATTTTATATCTATATTAGCATTCGTTATCATTTATAATACCTAGATATGTTTTAAAATGCAATTTAAAGCATTTTTGGTTTCGATCATAGTATGCTATTTTCAAAAAATTATCGATTTTATATCTATATTAGCATTCTTTATCATTTATAATACCTAGATATGTTTTAAAATGCAATTTAAAGCATTTTTGGTTTCGATCATAGTAGGCTATTTTCAAAAAATTATCGATTTTATATCTATATTAGCATTCGTTATCATTTATAATACCTAGATATGTTTTAAAATGCAATTTAAAGCATTTTTGGTTTCGACCATAGTAGGCTTTTTTCAAAAAAAAATATGGATTTTATAAACAAACAAATCTTTCTTTATTTCAAATTTGGAATTATTGTAGTTTAAGTTACATTTCTTTGAGTCTTATTTTGACACCAGCCTGAATATGGCTTTAATTCAACTATATCTTGATTAATTATTAATTTTGATGAATGAGATTTACATATATCATGAAAATGTGGCATAAAAAGTTTAAAAAAAGTTGCCGAGCGAGAAAAAAAAAAAAGCTTTTTTTTAAGCTTATGAACTACGTTAATAAATTATTTTTGAACTGGCTTGTTCGGTGCTGGTGGGCAGCTCATGAAGCCATACTTCACCATGATTTTAAATGCAGTTCCTTGAGGTGCATCCTTTGGGATCTTTCCGACTTCGTCTACGAAACTGCAGAACTGATTTATTGCTTCTTCAATGTTGGGGATTCTCTTTAGACGTTCTTGAGCTTCTGTGAATTTCTTGAAAAGGCTTTCATTCTTTACTGCTTCGTTGAGTTTCTCTGCATAACTGATATTATTGATCAGTTGTTGCTGATTAATCTCTTCTTTAAATGTTGCTGATGAGTTACTTGCAGCATTCACTGGATGTGAATGAGCAGAAACTTGATGTCGTTTGCTTAACGATGGAAAATTGTTACTGTCCAAAAGACTTGATATCTGTGGCAGCATTTTGAGTTGTGGTTTGGCTCTTGACTTTTCGATTCTTTTGGAATACGAAATGAACGATGGGCACAGTCTATAACTGGCAGCATGATCGCCATTGCAATTAATGCACTTGGCATTTCCATCACGAGTGGATCGTTGACATTGATTTGGTCCGTGAACTTCCGTGCACTTGACGCATCGGAATTTATATCCACAATTTTGAGATGAGTGACCCCTACGTTGGCAGTTGAAGCACTGCGTTGGGCTTTTGTTGCCCTTCTTGATGTTCTCCCACTTGACGATGATGTTGTCGATGTTACGGTGGTTATGATTGAGCACGTTGATGTTCACACTTTCATCTTGAAAATGCACAAGATAAAAGGTGAACTCGGGCTTCTTGACGAGAATTGTCACTTTGACAGCTGAAACCTTGGCTTCTTGAAGTAATCTTAGTACTTCATTCGTAAAATCCTTTCAGAACGAATGACTTTGTTTTCTCCGATTTCTCGGAGAAGGTGTGGAATTGAATAGTTTGAGACCGCAGAAGGTTTATTATTGAGGCCTTATCCTCAATAGACTTGACAATTACTTGAGTTGTATTTGATGATGAAATTTTATATGCAGGCATAACCTGCAATTTCAATAGTGAAATTAATTTTCTCACATCCTTGAGACTGCATTGCACAAATATTGGCTTGACTGAAGTTGTTGTTGTGACTGGAACCGATGATTCCTCTTTCTGAGGCGTTTGCTTCCTCTTCTTGGAATTTTCATTAGATTTGATTGAACTTTCGTCCAAATCAATTTTTGGCGACAAATCTTGCTTTCTTTTGGCTTTCCTCATTGTCCTTGAGGAAAACACAACCCTTGGCACTTAGTAATAAGGTTTTTTCAACTAATAACGACTTGGACACTTTAATTTAACTTTAATTTAATAAAAAAATTTCCACGTTTTTGTGCGCGGGGCTTGAAACTCATGGATTTTATATCTATTTTAGCATCCGTTAACATTTTTAATACCAAGATATGTTTTAAAATGCAATTTAAAGCATTTTTGGTTTCGACCATAGTAGGCTTTTTTCAAAAAAATATATCGATTTGATATCTATATTAGCATTCTTTATCATAAATAATGCCTTGATATGTGTTAAAATGCAATTTAAAGCATTTTTGGTTTCGATCATAGTAGGCTATTTTCAAAAAATTATCGATTTTATATCTATATTAGCATTCTTTATCATTTATAATACCTAGATATGTTTTAAAATGCAATTTAAAGCATTTTTGGATTCGATCATAGTAGGCTATTTTCAAAAAATTATCGATTTTATATCTATATTAGCATTCGTTATCATTTATAATACCTAGATATGTTTTAAAATGCAATTTAAAGCATTTTTGGTTTCGACCATAGTAGGCTTTTTTCAAAAAAAAATATGGATTTTATAAACAAACAAATCTTTCTTTATTTCAAATTTGGAATTATTGTAGTTTAAGTTACATTTCTTTGAGTCTTATTTTGACACCAGCCTGAATATGGCTTTAATTCAACTATATCTTGATTAATTATTAATTTTGATGAATGAGATTTACATATATCATGAAAATGTGGCATAAAAAGTTTAAAAAAAGTTGCCGAGCGAGAAAAAAAAAAAAGCTTTTTTTTAAGCTTATGAACTACGTTAATAAATTATTTTTGAACTGGCTTGTTCGGTGCTGGTGGGCAGCTCATGAAGCCATACTTCACCATGATTTTAAATGCAGTTCCTTGAGGTGCAGCATTCACTGGATGTGAATGAGCAGAAACTTGATGTCGTTTGCTTAACGATGGAAAATTGTTACTGTCCAAAAGACTTGATATCTGTGGCAGCATTTTGAGTTGTGGTTTGGCTCTTGACTTTTCGATTCTTTTGGAATACGAAATGAACGATGGGCACAGTCTATAACTGGCAGCATGATCGCCATTGCAATTAATGCACTTGGCATTTCCATCACGAGTGGATCGTTGACATTGATTTGGTCCGTGAACTTCCGTGCACTTGACGCATCGGAATTTATATCCACAATTTTGAGATGAGTGACCCCTACGTTGGCAGTTGAAGCACTGCGTTGGGCTTTTGTTGCCCTTCTTGATGTTCTCCCACTTGACGATGATGTTGTCGATGTTACGGTGGTTATGATTGAGCACGTTGATGTTCACACTTTCATCTTGAAAATGCACAAGATAAAAGGTGAACTCGGGCTTCTTGACGAGAATTGTCACTTTGACAGCTGAAACCTTGGCTTCTTGAAGTAATCTTAGTACTTCATTCGTTGGTGTTTCGTAAAATCCTTTCAGAACGAATGACTTTGTTTTCTCCGATTTCTCGGAGAAGGTGTGGAATTGAATAGTTTGAGACCGCAGAAGGTTTATTATTGAGGCCTTATCCTCAATAGACTTGACAATTACTTGAGTTGTATTTGATGATGAAATTTTATATGCAGGCATAACCTGCAATTTCAATAGTGAAATTAATTTTCTCACATCCTTGAGACTGCATTGCACAAATATTGGCTTGACTGAAGTTGTTGTTGTGACTGGAACCGATGATTCCTCTTTCTGAGGCGTTTGCTTCCTCTTCTTGGAATTTTCATTAGATTTGATTGAACTTTCGTCCAAATCAATTTTTGGCGACAAATCTTGCTTTCTTTTGGCTTTCCTCATTGTCCTTGAGGAAAACACAACCCTTGGCACTTAGTAATAAGGTTTTTTCAACTAATAACGACTTGGACACTTTAATTTAACTTTAATTTAATAAAAATTTTTCCACGTTTTTGTGCGCGGGGCTTGAAACTCATGGATTTTATATCTATTTTAGCATCCGTTAACATTTATAATACCAAAATATGTTTTAAAATGCAATTTAAAGCATTTTTGATTTCGATCATAGAAGACTTTTTTCATAAAAAAAAATATCGATTTGAAATCTATGTTAGCATTCGTTATCATTTATAATACCTAGATATGTTTTAAAATGCAATTTAAAGCATTTTTGGTTTCGATCATAGTAGGCTATTTTCAAAAAATTAACGATTTTATATCTATATTAGCATTCGTTATCATTTATAATACCTAGATATGTTTTAAAATGCAATTTAAAGCATTTTTGGTTTCGATCATAGTATGCTATTTTCAAAAAATTATCGATTTTATATCTATATTAGCATTCTTTATCATTTATAATACCTAGATATGTTTTAAAATGCAATTTAAAGCATTTTTGGTTTCGATCATAGTAGGCTATTTTCAAAAAATTATCGATTTTATATCTATATTAGCATTCGTTATCATTTATAATACCTAGATATGTTTTAAAATGCAATTTAAAGCATTTTTGGTTTCGACCATAGTAGGCTTTTTTCAAAAAAAAATATGGATTTTATAAACAAACAAATCTTTCTTTATTTCAAATTTGGAATTATTGTAGTTTAAGTTACATTTCTTTGAGTCTTATTTTGACACCAGCCTGAATATGGCTTTAATTCAACTATATCTTGATTAATTATTAATTTTGATGAATGAGATTTACATATATCATGAAAATGTGGCATAAAAAGTTTAAAAAAAGTTGCCGAGCGAGAAAAAAAAAAAAGCTTTTTTTTAAGCTTATGAACTACGTTAATAAATTATTTTTGAACTGGCTTGTTCGGTGCTGGTGGGCAGCTCATGAAGCCATACTTCACCATGATTTTAAATGCAGTTCCTTGAGGTGCATCCTTTGGGATCTTTCCGACTTCGTCTACGAAACTGCAGAACTGATTTATTGCTTCTTCAATGTTGGGGATTCTCTTTAGACGTTCTTGAGCTTCTGTGAATTTCTTGAAAAGGCTTTCATTCTTTACTGCTTCGTTGAGTTTCTCTGCATAACTGATATTATTGATCAGTTGTTGCTGATTAATCTCTTCTTTAAATGTTGCTGATGAGTTACTTGCAGCATTCACTGGATGTGAATGAGCAGAAACTTGATGTCGTTTGCTTAACGATGGAAAATTGTTACTGTCCAAAAGACTTGATATCTGTGGCAGCATTTTGAGTTGTGGTTTGGCTCTTGACTTTTCGATTCTTTTGGAATACGAAATGAACGATGGGCACAGTCTATAACTGGCAGCATGATCGCCATTGCAATTAATGCACTTGGCATTTCCATCACGAGTGGATCGTTGACATTGATTTGGTCCGTGAACTTCCGTGCACTTGACGCATCGGAATTTATATCCACAATTTTGAGATGAGTGACCCCTACGTTGGCAGTTGAAGCACTGCGTTGGGCTTTTGTTGCCCTTCTTGATGTTCTCCCACTTGACGATGATGTTGTCGATGTTACGGTGGTTATGATTGAGCACGTTGATGTTCACACTTTCATCTTGAAAATGCACAAGATAAAAGGTGAACTCGGGCTTCTTGACGAGAATTGTCACTTTGACAGCTGAAACCTTGGCTTCTTGAAGTAATCTTAGTACTTCATTCGTAAAATCCTTTCAGAACGAATGACTTTGTTTTCTCCGATTTCTCGGAGAAGGTGTGGAATTGAATAGTTTGAGACCGCAGAAGGTTTATTATTGAGGCCTTATCCTCAATAGACTTGACAATTACTTGAGTTGTATTTGATGATGAAATTTTATATGCAGGCATAACCTGCAATTTCAATAGTGAAATTAATTTTCTCACATCCTTGAGACTGCATTGCACAAATATTGGCTTGACTGAAGTTGTTGTTGTGACTGGAACCGATGATTCCTCTTTCTGAGGCGTTTGCTTCCTCTTCTTGGAATTTTCATTAGATTTGATTGAACTTTCGTCCAAATCAATTTTTGGCGACAAATCTTGCTTTCTTTTGGCTTTCCTCATTGTCCTTGAGGAAAACACAACCCTTGGCACTTAGTAATAAGGTTTTTTCAACTAATAACGACTTGGACACTTTAATTTAACTTTAATTTAATAAAAAAATTTCCACGTTTTTGTGCGCGGGGCTTGAAACTCATGGATTTTATATCTATTTTAGCATCCGTTAACATTTATAATACCAAAATATGTTTTAAAATGCAATTTAAAGCATTTTTGATTTCGATCATAGAAGACTTTTTTCATAAAAAAAAAATATCGATTTGAAATCTATGTTAGCATTCGTTATCATTTATAATACCTAGATATGTTTTAAAATGCAATTTAAAGCATTTTTGGTTTCGATCATAGTAGGCTATTTTCAAAAAATTAACGATTTTATATCTATATTAGCATTCGTTATCATTTATAATACCAAGATATGTGTTAAAATGCAATTTAAAGCATTTTTGGTTTCGATCATAGTAGGCTATTTTCAAAAAAATATCGATTTTGTATCTATATTAGCATTCGTTATCATTTATAATACCTAGATATGTGTTAAAATGCAATTTAAAGCATTTTTGGTTTCGATCATAGTAGGCTATTTTCAAAAAAATATCGATTTTGTATCTATATTAGCATTCTTTATCATAAATAATGCCTAGATATGTGTTAAAATGCAATTTAAAACATTTTTGGTTTCGATCATAGTAGGCTATTTTCAAAAAAAATATGGATTTTATATCTTTTTTAGCATTCGTTATCATTCATAATACCTAGATATGTTTTAAAATGCAATTTAAAGCATTTTTGGTTTCGATCATAGTAGGCTATTTTCAAAAAAAATATCGATTTTATATCTATATTAGCATTCGTTATCATTTATAATAATTAGATATGTGTTAAAATGCAATTTAAAGCATTTTTGGTTTCGATCATAGAAGGCTTTTTTCATAAACAAAAATATCGATTTGATATCTATTTTAGCATTCTTTATCATTTATAATACCTAGATATGTTTTAAAATGCAATTTAAAGCATTGTTGGTTTCGATCATAGTAGGCTATTTTCAAAAAAATATCGATTTTGTATCTATATTAGCATTCTTTATCATAAATAATGCCTTTATATGTGGTAAAATGCAATTTAAAGCATTTTTGGTTTCGATCATAGAAGGCTTTTTTCATAAACAAAAATATCGATTTGATATCTATTTTAGCATTCTTTATCATTTATAATACCTAGATATGTTTTAAAATGCAATTTAAAGCATTGTTGGTTTCGATCATAGTAGGCTATTTTCAAAAAAATATCGATTTTGTATCTATATTAGCATTCTTTATCATAAATAATGCCTAGATATGTGTTAAAATGCAATTTAAAGCATTTTTGGTTTCGATCATAGTAGGCTATTTTCAAAAAAAATATCGATTTTATATCTATATTAGCATTTTTTATCATTTATAATACCTAGATTTGTTTTAAACTGCAATTTAAAGCATTTTTGGTTTCGATCAAAGTAGGCTATTTTCAAAAAAAATATCGATTTTATATCTATATTAGCATTCGTTATCATTTTTAATACCTAGATATGTGTTAAAATGCAATTTAAAGCATTTTTGGTTTCGATCATAGTAGGCTATTTTCAAAAAAAATATCGATTTCATATCTATATTAGCATTCGTTATGATTTATAATACCTAGATATGTTTTAAACTGCAATTTAAAGCATTTTTGGTTTCGATCAAAGTAGGCTATTTTCAAAAAAAATATCGATTTTATATCTATATTAGCATTCGTTATCATTTATAATACCTAGATATGTTTTAAACTGCAATTTAAAGCATTTTTGGTTTCGATCATAGTAGGCTATTTTCAAAAAATTATCGATTTTATATCTTTATTAGCATTCGTTATCATTTATAATACCTAGATATGTTTTAAACTTCAATTTAAAGCATTTTTGGTTTCGATCATAGTAGGCTATTTTCAAAAAAAATATCGACTTTATATCTATATTAGCATTCGTTATCATTTATAATACCTAGATACGTGTTAAACTGCAATTTAAAGCATTTTTGGTTTCGATCATAGAAGGCTTTTTTCATTAAAAAAAAATATCGATTTGATATCTATTTTAGCATTCTTTATCATTTATAATACCTAGATATGTTTTAAAATGCATTTTAAAGCATTTTTGGTTTCGATCATAGTGGCTTAATTCCATGAGTAAACGAAACTGAAAAAAAACGACTTAAAATTTTTCTCAACTTGTTATTTTCAAATTTACTTTGACCGTAATAACATAATCGAAATTATTCTTGTGAAATAAATAGTTTATCGGAAATAATTATTAATTAAAGTGTTTTAACAAGAAAGTCGTATTAATATCTGTCATTAATCATTTTAAATATTAAATAACGTGAATAAAAGTCTAAAACATCTTAAATACAGTGAAACATTTAACGGTCTAAAAAGATTTGAATATTTTTATCTCATCTGTGTTTTGCAATAATCGGTTGAAAATTAACCGTTTGACGCAGTTTTTCTCAGTTTTCTCGTTAATTACAGCATATTATTAAGTAGAACTCACATCTACTTAAAGATAATTTAGTTTAGAATTACTTAAATTACTCAATCACTGGCTAAAACATGTATATGAAGAGAATTTTCATGAATAAATTTCACATTTTCTGAAAATTTAACCGTTTGACAACAATTTTATTAAAATAATTAATTATAGACATATTTATGCTGCTAAGTTTTGATTGTCATAAAATCACTTCATATTAAGCTATAAGATAAGCTCATCAAATTGAGTTAAATGTTTTTAATTAAAGAGAATAACACTTTTAAAATTTTTTTTTTCAATTTTCCCACTCATGGAATTACCCAGTAGGCTATTTTCAAAAAAAAAATATCGATTTTATATCTATATTAGCATTCTTTATCATTTATAATACCTAGATTTGTTTTAAACTGCAATTTAAAGCATTTTTGGTTTCGATCATAGTAGGCTATTTTCAAAAAATTATCGATTTTATATCTATATTAGCATTCGTTATCATTTATAATACCTAGATATGTTTTAAACTGCAATTTTAAGCATTTTTGGTTTCGATCATAGTAGGCTATTTTCAAAAAAAATATCGACTTTATATCTATATTAGCATTCGTTATCATTTATAATACCTAGATATGTTTTAAAATGCAATTTAAAGCATTTTTGGTTTCGATCATAGAAGGCTTTTTTCATAAAAAAAAATATCGATTTGATATCTATTTTAGCATTCTTTATCATTTATAATACCTAGATATGTTTTAAAATGCAATTTAAAGCATTTTTGGTTTCGATCATAGAAGGCTTTTTTCATAAAAAAAAATTATCGATTTGATATCTATATTAGCATTCTTTATCATTTATAATACCTAGATATGTTTTAAAATGCAATTTAAAGCATTTTTGGTTTCGATCATAGTAGGCTTTTTTCAAAAAAATATCGATTTTGTATCTATATTAGCATTCTTTATCATAAATAATGCCTAGATATGTGTTAAAATGCAATTTAAAGCATTTTTGGTTTCGATCATAGTAGGCTGTTTTCAAGAAAAATATCGATTTTATATCTATATTAGCATTCTTTATCATTTATAATACCTAGATTTGTTTTAAACTGCAATTTAAAGCATTTTTGGTTTCGATCATAGTAGACTTTTTTCAAAAAAAATATCGACTTTATATCTATATTAGCATTCGTTATCATTTATAATACCTAGATATGTTTTAAAATGCAATTTAAAGCATTTTTGGTTTCGATCATAGTAGGCTTTTTTCAAAAAAAATATCGATTTTATATCTATATTAGCATTCTTTATCATTTATAATACCTAGATTTGTTTTAAACTGCAATTTAAAGCATTTTTGGTTTCAATCATAGTAGGCTATTTTCAAAAAAAATATCGACTTTATATCTATATTAGCATTCTTTATCATTAATAATGCCTAGATATGTTTTTGAATGCAATTTAAAGCATTTTTGGTTTCGATCATAGTAGGCTATTTTCAAAAAAATATCGATTTTATATTTATATTAGCATTCGTTATGATTTATAATACCTAGATATGTTTTAAAATGCAATTTAAAGCATTGTTGGTTTCGATCATAGTAGGCTATTTTCAAAAAAATATCGATTTTGTATCTATATTAGCATTCTTTATCATTTATAATACCTAGATATGTTTTAAACTGCAATTTAAAGCATTTTTGGTTTCGATCATAGTAGGCTATTTTCACAAAATTATCGATTTCATATCTATATTAGCATTCGTTTTCATTTATAATACCTAGATATGTTTTAAAATGCAATTTAAAGCATTTTTGGTTTCGATCATAGTAAGCTATTTTCAAAAAAATATCTATATGATATCTATATTAGCATTCGTTATCATTTTTAATACCTAGATATGTTTTAAAATGCAATTTAAAGCATTTTTAAATTCGATCATAGTAGGCTATTTTCACAAAATTATCGATTTCATATCTATATTAGCATTCGTTTTCATTTATAATACCTAGATATGTTTTAAGATGCAATTTAAAGCATTTTTGGTTTCGATCATAGTAAGTTATTTTCAAAAAAAATATCGATTTTATATCTATTTTAGCATTCGTTATCATTAATAATGCCTAGATATGTTTTAAAATGCAATTTAAAGCATTTTTGGTTTCGATCATAGTAGGCTATTTTCACAAAATTATCGATTTCATATCTATATTAGCATTCGTTTTCATTTATAATACCTAGATATGTTTTAAGATGCAATTTAAAGCATTTTTGGTTTCGATCATAGTAAGTTATTTTCAAAAAAAATATCGATTTTATATCTATTTTAGCATTCGTTATCATTAATAATGCCTAGATATGTTTTAAAATGCAATTTAAAGCATTTTTGGTTTCGATCATAGTAGGCTATTTTCAAAAAAATATCTATTTGATATCTATATTAGCATTCGTTATCATTTATAATACCTAGATATGTTTTAAGATGCAATTTAAAGCATTTTTGGTTTCGATCATAGTAAGTTATTTTCAAAAAAAATATCGATTTTATATCTATTTTAGCATTCGTTATCATTAATAATACCTAGATATGTTTTAAGATGCAATTTAAAGCATTTTTGGTTTCGATCATAGTAAGTTATTTTCAAAAAAAATATCGATTTTATATCTATTTTAGCATTCGTTATCATTAATAATGCCTAGATATGTTTTAAAATGCAATTTAAAGCATTTTTGGTTTCGATCATAGTAGGCTATTTTCACAAAATTATCGATTTCATATCTATATTAGCATTCGTTTTCATTTATAATACCTAGATATGTTTTAAAATGCAATTTAAAGCATTTTTGGTTTCGATCATAGTAAGCTATTTTCAAAAAAATATCTATATGATATCTATATTAGCATTCGTTATCATTTTTAATACCTAGATATGTTTTAAAATGCAATTTAAAGCATTTTTAGTTTCGATCATAGTAGGCTATTTTCACAAAATTATCGATTTCATATCTATATTAGCATTCGTTTTCATTTATAATACCTAGATATGTTTTAAGATGCAATTTAAAGCATTTTTGGTTTCGATCATAGTAAGTTATTTTCAAAAAAAATATCGATTTTATATCTATTTTAGCATTCGTTATCATTAATAATGCCTAGATATGTTTTAAAATGCAATTTAAAGCATTTTTGGTTTCGATCATAGTAGGCTATTTTCACAAAATTATCGATTTCATATCTATATTAGCATTCGTTTTCATTTATAATACCTAGATATGTTTTAAGATGCAATTTAAAGCATTTTTGGTTTCGATCATAGTAAGTTATTTTCAAAAAAAATATCGATTTTATATCTATTTTAGCATTCGTTATCATTAATAATGCCTAGATATGTTTTAAAATGCAATTTAAAGCATTTTTGGTTTCGATCATAGTAGGCTATTTTCAAAAAAATATCTATTTGATATCTATATTAGCATTCGTTATCATTTATAATACCTAGATATGTTTTAAGATGCAATTTAAAGCATTTTTGGTTTCGATCATAGTAAGTTATTTTCAAAAAAAATATCGATTTTATATCTATTTTAGCATTCGTTATCATTAATAATACCTAGATATGTTTTAAGATGCAATTTAAAGCATTTTTGGTTTCGATCATAGTAAGTTATTTTCAAAAAAAATATCGATTTTATATCTATTTTAGCATTCGTTATCATTAATAATGCCTAGATATGTTTTAAAATGCAATTTAAAGCATTTTTGGTTTCGATCATAGTAGGCTATTTTCATAAAATTATCGATTTCATATCTATATTAGCATTCGTTTTCATTTATAATACCTAGATATGTTTTAAGATGCAATTTAAAGCATTTTTGGTTTCGATCATAGTAAGTTATTTTCAAAAAAAATATCGATTTTATATCTATTTTAGCATTCGTTATCATTAATAATGCCTAGATATGTTTTAAAATGCAATTTAAACATTTTTGGTTTCGATCATAGTAGGCTATTTTCACAAAATTATCGATTTCATATCTATATTAGCATTCGTTTTCATTTATAATACCTAGATATGTTTTAAGATGCAATTTAAAGCATTTTTGGTTTCGATCATAGTAAGTTATTTTCAAAAAAAATATCGATTTTATATCTATTTTAGCATTCTTTATCTTTTATAATACCTAGATATGTTTTAAAATGCAATTTAAAGCATTTTTGGTTTCGATCATAGTAAGCTATTTTCAAAAAAATATCTATTTGATATCTATATTAGCATTCGTTATCATTAATAATGCCTAGATATGTTTTAAAATGCAATTTAAAGCATTTTTGGTTTCGATCATAGTAAGCTATTTTCAAAAAAATATCTATTTGATATCTATATTAGCATTCGTTATCATTTATAATACCTAGATATGTTTTAAGATGCAATTTAAAGCATTTTTGGTTTCGATCATAGTAAGCTATTTTCAAAAAAATATCTATTTGATATCTATATTAGCATTCGTTATCATTAATAATGCCTAGATATGTTTTAAAATGCAATTTAAAGCATTTTTGGTTTCGATCATAGTAGGCTATTTTCACAAAATTATCGATTTCATATCTATATTAGCATTCGTTTTCATTTATAATACCTAGATTTGTTTTAAACTGCAATTTAAAGCATTTTTGGTTTCGATCATAGTAGGCTATTTTCAAAAAATTATCGATTTTATATCTATATTAGCATTCGTTATCATTTATAATACCTAGATATGTTTTAAACTGCAATTTTAAGCATTTTTGGTTTCGATCATAGTAGGCTATTTTCAAAAAAAATATCGACTTTATATCTATATTAGCATTCGTTATCATTTATAATACCTAGATATGTTTTAAAATGCAATTTAAAGCATTTTTGGTTTCGATCATAGAAGGCTTTTTTCATAAAAAAAAATATCGATTTGATATCTATTTTAGCATTCTTTATCATTTATAATACCTAGATATGTTTTAAAATGCAATTTAAAGCATTTTTGGTTTCGATCATAGAAGGCTTTTTTCATAAAAAAAAATTATCGATTTGATATCTATATTAGCATTCTTTATCATTTATAATACCTAGATATGTTTTAAAATGCAATTTAAAGCATTTTTGGTTTCGATCATAGTAGGCTTTTTTCAAAAAAATATCGATTTTGTATCTATATTAGCATTCTTTATCATAAATAATGCCTAGATATGTGTTAAAATGCAATTTAAAGCATTTTTGGTTTCGATCATAGTAGGCTGTTTTCAAGAAAAATATCGATTTTATATCTATATTAGCATTCGTTATCATTTATAATACCTAGATATGTTTTAAAATGCAATTTAAAGCATTTTTGGTTTCGATCATAGTAGGCTTTTTTCAAAAAAAATATCGATTTTATATCTATATTAGCATTCTTTATCATTTATAATGCCTAGATATGTTTTTGAATGCAATTTAAAGCATTTTTGGTTTCGATCATAGTAGGCTATTTTCAAAAAAATATCGATTTTATATTTATATTAGCATTCGTTATGATTTATAATACCTAGATATGTTTTAAAATGCAATTTAAAGCATTGTTGGTTTCGATCATAGTAGGCTATTTTCAAAAAAATATCGATTTTGTATCTATATTAGCATTCTTTATCATTTATAATACCTAGATATGTTTTAAACTGCAATTTAAAGCATTTTTGGTTTCGATCATAGTAGGCTATTTTCACAAAATTATCGATTTCATATCTATATTAGCATTCGTTTTCATTTATAATACCTAGATATGTTTTAAAATGCAATTTAAAGCATTTTTGGTTTCGATCATAGTAGGCTATTTTCACAAAATTATCGATTTCATATCTATATTAGCATTCGTTTTCATTTATAATACCTAGATATGTTTTAAAATGCAATTTAAAGCATTTTTGGTTTCGATCATAGTAAGCTATTTTCAAAAAAATATCTATATGATATCTATATTAGCATTCGTTATCATTTTTAATACCTAGATATGTTTTAAAATGCAATTTAAAGCATTTTTAGTTTCGATCATAGTAGGCTATTTTCACAAAATTATCGATTTCATATCTATATTAGCATTCGTTTTCATTTATAATACCTAGATATGTTTTAAGATGCAATTTAAAGCATTTTTGGTTTCGATCATAGTAAGTTATTTTCAAAAAAAATATCGATTTTATATCTATTTTAGCATTCGTTATCATTAATAATGCCTAGATATGTTTTAAAATGCAATTTAAAGCATTTTTGGTTTCGATCATAGTAGGCTATTTTCACAAAATTATCGATTTCATATCTATATTAGCATTCGTTTTCATTTATAATACCTAGATATGTTTTAAGATGCAATTTAAAGCATTTTTGGTTTCGATCATAGTAAGTTATTTTCAAAAAAAATATCGATTTTATATCTATTTTAGCATTCGTTATCATTAATAATGCCTAGATATGTTTTAAAATGCAATTTAAAGCATTTTTGGTTTCGATCATAGTAGGCTATTTTCAAAAAAATATCTATTTGATATCTATATTAGCATTCGTTATCATTTATAATACCTAGATATGTTTTAAGATGCAATTTAAAGCATTTTTGGTTTCGATCATAGTAAGTTATTTTCAAAAAAAATATCGATTTTATATCTATTTTAGCATTCGTTATCATTAATAATACCTAGATATGTTTTAAGATGCAATTTAAAGCATTTTTGGTTTCGATCATAGTAAGTTATTTTCAAAAAAAAATATCGATTTTATATCTATTTTAGCATTCGTTATCATTAATAATG
This sequence comes from Chironomus riparius, assembly GCA_917627325.4. Lineage (NCBI taxonomy): Eukaryota > Metazoa > Arthropoda > Insecta > Diptera > Chironomidae > Chironomus > Chironomus riparius. The sequence continues at coordinate 34,709,596 of OU895878.1, read as the reverse complement.
CCTAGATATGTTTTAAAATGCAATTTAAAGCATTTTTGGTTTCGATCATAGTAGGCTATTTTCACAAAATTATCGATTTCATATCTATATTAGCATTCGTTTTCATTTATAATACCTAGATATGTTTTAAAATGCAATTTAAAGCATTTTTGGTTTCGATCATAGTAAGCTATTTTCAAAAAAATATCTATATGATATCTATATTAGCATTCGTTATCATTTTTAATACCTAGATATGTTTTAAAATGCAATTTAAAGCATTTTTGGTTTCGATCATAGTAAGTTATTTTCAAAAAAAATATCGATTTTATATCTATTTTAGCATTCGTTATCATTAATAATGCCTAGATATGTTTTAAAATGCAATTTAAAGCATTTTTGGTTTCGATCATAGTAGGCTATTTTCAAAAAAATATCTATTTGATATCTATATTAGCATTCGTTATCATTTATAATACCTAGATATGTTTTAAGATGCAATTTAAAGCATTTTTGGTTTCGATCATAGTAGGCTATTTTCAAAAAAATATCTATTTGATATCTATATTAGCATTCGTTATCATTTATAATACCTAGATATGTTTTAAGATGCAATTTAAAGCATTTTTGGTTTCGATCATAGTAAGTTATTTTCAAAAAAAATATCGATTTTATATCTATTTTAGCATTCGTTATCATTAATAATGCCTAGATATGTTTTAAAATGCAATTTAAAGCATTTTTGGTTTCGATCATAGTAGGCTATTTTCAAAAAAATATCTATTTGATATCTATATTAGCATTCGTTATCATTTATAATACCTAGATATGTTTTAAGATGCAATTTAAAGCATTTTTGGTTTCGATCATAGTAAGTTATTTTCAAAAAAAATATCGATTTTATATCTATTTTAGCATTCGTTATCATTAATAATACCTAGATATGTTTTAAGATGCAATTTAAAGCATTTTTGGTTTCGATCATAGTAAGTTATTTTCAAAAAAAATATCGATTTTATATCTATTTTAGCATTCGTTATCATTAATAATGCCTAGATATGTTTTAAAATGCAATTTAAAGCATTTTTGGTTTCGATCATAGTAGGCTATTTTCACAAAATTATCGATTTCATATCTATATTAGCATTCGTTTTCATTTATAATACCTAGATATGTTTTAAGATGCAATTTAAAGCATTTTTGGTTTCGATCATAGTAAGTTATTTTCAAAAAAAATATCGATTTTATATCTATTTTAGCATTCTTTATCTTTTATAATACCTAGATATGTTTTAAAATGCAATTTAAAGCATTTTTGGTTTCGATCATAGTAAGCTATTTTCAAAAAAATATCTATTTGATATCTATATTAGCATTCGTTATCATTAATAATGCCTAGATATGTTTTAAAATGCAATTTAAAGCATTTTTGGTTTCGATCATAGTAATCTATTTTCAAAAAAATATCTATTTGATATCTATATTAGCATTCGTTATCATTTATAATACCTAGATATGTTTTAAGATGCAATTTAAAGCATTTTTGGTTTCGATCATAGTAAGCTATTTTCAAAAAAATATCTATTTGATATCTATATTAGCATTCGTTATCATTAATAATGCCTAGATATGTTTTAAAATGCAATTTAAAGCATTTTTGGTTTCGATCATAGTATGCTATTTTCACAAAATTATCGATTTCATATCTATATTAGCATTCGTTTTCATTTATAATACCTAGATATGTTTTAAGATGCAATTTAAAGCATTTTTGGTTTCGATCATAGTAAGTTATTTTCAAAAAAAATATCGATTTTATATCTATTTTAGCATTCGTTATCATTTTTAATACCTAGATATGTTTTAAAATGCAATTTAAAGCATTTTTGGTTTCGATCATAGTAAGTTATTTTCAAAAAAAATATCGATTTTATATCTATTTTAGCATTCGTTATCATTAATAATGCCTAGATATGTTTTAAAATGCATTTTAAAGCATTTTTGGTTTCGATCATAGAAGGCTTTTTTCATAAAAAAAAAATATCGATTTGATATCTATTTTAGCATTCGTTTTCATTTATAATACCTAGATATGTTTTAAAATGCAATTTAAAGCATTTTTGGTTTCGATCATAGTAAGTTATTTTCAAAAAAATATCGATTTTGTATCTATATTAGCATTCTTTATCATAAATTATGCCTAGATATGTTTTAAAATGCAATTTAAAGCATTTTTGGTTTCGATCATAGTAGGCTTTTTTCAAAAAAAATATCAATTTTATATCTATATTAGCATTCGTTATCATTTATAATACCTAGATATGTTTTAAAATGCAATTTAAAGCATTTTTGGTTTCGATGATAGTAAGTTTTTTTTCAAAAAAATATCGATTTTGTATCTATATTAGCATTCTTTATCATAAATAATGCCTTGATATGTGTTAAAATGCAATTTAAAGCATTTTTGGTTTCGATCATAGTAGGCTTTTTTCAAAAAAAAATATCAATTTTATATCTTTATTAGCATTCGTTATCATTTATAATACCTAGATATGTTTTAAAATGCAATTTAAAGCATTTTTGGTTTCGATAATAGTAAGTTTTTTCAAAAAAATATCGATTTTGTATCTATATTAGCATTCTTTATCATAAATAATGCCTAGATATGTTTTAAAATGCAATTTAAAGCATTTTTGGTTTCGATCAAAGTAGGCTTTTTTCAAAAAAAAATATCAATTTTATATCTATATTAGCATTCGTTATCATTTATAATACCTAGATATGTTTTAAAATGCAATTTAAAGCATTTTTGGTTTGGATCATAGTAGGCTATTTTCAAAAAATATCGATTTTGTATCTATATTAGCATTCTTTATCATAAATAATGCCTAGATATGTGTTAAAATGCAATTTAAAGCATTTTTCGTTTCGATCATAGTAGGCTTTTTTCAAAAAAATATCGATTTTATATCTATATTAGCATTCTTTATCATTTATAATACCTAGATTTGTTTTAAACTGCAATTTATAATAACTAGATATGTTTAAAAATGCAACTTAAAAGCATTTTTGGTTTCGATCATAGTAGGCTATTTTCAAAAAATTATCGATTTTGTATCTATATTAGCATTCTTTATCATAAATAATGCCTAGATATGTGTTAACATGCAATTTAAAGCATTTTTGGTTTCGATCATAGTTGGCTATTTTCAAAAAAATATCGATTTTGTATCTATATTAGCATTCTTTATCATAAATAATGCCTTGATATGTGTTAAAATGCAATTTAAAGCATTTTTGGTTTCGATCATAGTAGGCTTTTTTCAAAAAAATATCGATTTGATATCTATATTAGCATTCGTTATCATTTTTAATACCTAGATATGTTTTAAAATGCAATTTAAAGCATTTTTGGTTTCGATCATAGTAGGCTTTTTTCAAAAAAATATCGATTTGATATCTATATTAGCATTCTTTATCATTTATAATACCTAGATATGTTTTAAAATGCAATTAAAAGCATTTTTGGTTTCGATCATAGTAGGCTATTTTCAAAAAAAAATCGATTTGATATCTATATTAGCATTTTTTATCATTTATATTACCTAGACTTGTTTTAAAATGCAATTAAAAGCATTTTTGGTTTCGATCATAGTAGGCTATTTTAAAAAAAATATCGATTTTGTATCTATATTAGCATTCTTTATCATAAATAATGCCTTGATATGTGTTAAAATGCAATTTAAAGCATTTTTGGTTTCGATCATAGTAGGCTTTTTTCAAAAAAATATCGATTTGATATCTATATTAGCATTCGTTATCATTTTTAATACCTAGATATGTTTTAAAATGCAATTTAAAGCATTTTTGGTTTCGATCATAGTAGGCTTTTTTCAAAAAAATATCGATTTGATATCTATATTAGCATTCTTTATCTTTTATAATACCTAGATATGTTTTAAAATGCAATTAAAAGCATTTTTGGTTTCGATCATAGTAGGCTATTTTCAAAAAAAAATCGATTTGATATCTATATTAGCATTTTTTATCATTTATATTACCTAGACTTGTTTTAAAATGCAATTAAAAGCATTTTTGGTTTCGATCATAGTAGGCTTTTTTCAAAAAAATATCGATTTGATATCTATATTAGCATTCGTTATCATTTTTAATACCTAGATATGTTTTAAAATGCAATTTAAAGCATTTTTGGTTTCGATCATAGTAGGCTTTTTTCAAAAAAATATCGATTTGATATCTATATTAGCATTCTTTATCTTTTATAATACCTAGATATGTTTTAAAATGCAATTTAAAGCATTTTTGGTTTCGATCATAGTAAGCTATTTTCAAAAATATATCGATTTTGTATCTATATTAGCATTCTTTATCATAAATAATGCCTAGATATGTGTTAAAATGCAATTTAAAGCATTTTTGGTTTCGATCATAGTAGGCTTTTTTCAAAAAAATATCGATTTGATATCTATATTAGCATTCGTTATCATTTTTAATACCTAGATATGTTTTAAAATGCAATTTAAAGCATTTTTGGTTTCGATCATAGTAGGCTTTTTTCAAAAAAATATCGATTTGATATCTATATTAGCATTCTTTATCTTTTATAATACCTAGATATGTTTTAAAATGCAATTTAAAGCATTTTTGGTTTCGATCATAGTAAGCTATTTTCAAAAATATATCGATTTTGTATCTATATTAGCATTCTTTATCATAAATAATGCCTAGATATGTGTTAAAATGCAATTTAAAGCATTTTTGGTTTCAATCATAGAAGGCTTTTTTCAAAAAAAAATCGATTTGATATCTATATTAGCATTTTTTATCATTTATATTACCTAGACTTGTTTTAAAATGCAATTAAAAGCATTTTTGGTTTCGATCATAGTAGGCTATTTTCAAAAAAATATCGATTTTGTATCAATATTAGCATTCTTAATCATAAATAATGCCTTGATATGTGTTAAAATGCAATTTAAAGCATTTTTGGTTTCGATCATAGAAGGCTTTTTTCATAAAAAAAAATATCGATTTGATATCTATTTTAGCATTCTTTATTATTTTTAATACCTAGATATGTTTTAAAATGCAATTTAAAGCATTTTTGGTTTCGATCATAGTAGGCTATTTTCAAAAAAAATATCGACTTTATATCTATATTAGCATTCGTTTTCATTTATAATACCTAGATATGTGTTAAATTGCAATTTAAAGCATTTTTGGTTTCGATCATAGTAGGCTATTTTCAAAAAAAATATCGACTTTATATCTATATTAGCATTCGTTTTCATTTATAATACCTAGATATGTGTTAAAATGCAATTTAAAGCATTTTTGGTTTCGATCAAAGTAGGCTATTGTCAAAAAATTATCGATTTTATATCTATATTAGCATTCGTTATCATTTATAATACCTAGATATGTTTTAAACTGCAATTTAAAGCATTTTTGGTTTCGATCATAGTAGGCTTTTTTCAAAAAAATATCGATTTTGTATCTATATTAGCATTCTTTATCATAAATAATGCCTTGATATGTGTTAAAATGCAATTTAAAGCATTTTTGGTTTCGATCATAGTAGGCTTTTTTCAAAAAAATATCGATTTGATATCTATATTAGCATTCGTTATCATTTTTAATACCTAGATATGTTTTAAAATGCAATTTAAAGCATTTTTGGTTTCGATCATAGTAGGCTTTTTTCAAAAAAATATCGATTTGATATCTATATTAGCATTCTTTATCTTTTATAATACCTAGATATGTTTTAAAATGCAATTTAAAGCATTTTTGGTTTCGATCATAGTAAGCTATTTTCAAAAATATATCGATTTTGTATCTATATTAGCATTCTTTATCATAAATAATGCCTAGATATGTGTTAAAATGCAATTTAAAGCATTTTTGGTTTCGATCATAGTAGGCTTTTTTCAAAAAAATATCGATTTGATATCTATATTAGCATTCGTTATCATTTTTAATACCTAGATATGTTTTAAAATGCAATTTAAAGCATTTTTGGTTTCGATCATAGTAGGCTTTTTTCAAAAAAATATCGATTTGATATCTATATTAGCATTCGTTATCATTTTTAATACCTAGATATGTTTTAAAATGCAATTTAAAGCATTTTTGGTTTCGATCATAGTAGGCTTTTTTCAAAAAAATATCGATTTGATATCTATATTAGCATTCGTTATCATTTTTAATACCTAGATATGTTTTAAAATGCAATTTAAAGCATTTTTGGTTTCAATCATAGAAGGCTTTTTTCATAAAAAAAAATATCGATTTGATATCTATTTTAGCATTCTTTATTATTTTTAATACCTAGATATGTTTTAAAATGCAATTTAAAGCATTTTTGGTTTCGATCATAGTAGGCTATTTTCAAAAAAAAATATCGACTTTATATCTATATTAGCATTCGTTTTCATTTATAATACCTAGATATGTGTTAAATTGCAATTTAAAGCATTTTTGGTTTCGATCATAGTAGGCTATTTTCAAAAAAAATATCGACTTTATATCTATATTTCAATTCAATTCAATTCAACTTTATTAAACCATTCCGGTTGTTTTTTAAAGAAGATAGTTTACAATTAAACTTAATAACTTAAAATTAAGTACCTGATATTCAATTTAAGCAAAAATCACTGTTAATTAATATGGCATAATTATCTCTCCTTCTTTGAGGAAATTTTAAAATTAATAATAACTTAATTTAGGTAAACATGCATGCTAAGCATTTAAAAAAAAAATCGAAACTTAATTGAATTTTTACTACTAAACACATTCAGATGAATGGCCCAAAGAATCAATTTCAGGATTAATGCAAATAAAAAAATGGCTTTATCAAGCAAAAAAAAAAAGAGCAAAAGTAGTTAAATTATTTTACTGGAAGAAGTAGGACAGTTAATTAAATTTGAATAACTGCTTTTAGAAACAGGTGAAAAAGTTTCAGCATTGCAATTTTTAGAACAGAGCAAAATTAAATTATCTTTAAAAGCTTTACGTTCATAGAAGTTTAATTTAAAATATTCTCCGTTGTAAATTTGGAAAGTAGACACTTCTTTACATACATCATTAATTTCAGACCTTAGAATATTTAAGTCATTTTCATTTCTGATCAATTTCATCTGTGCCAATTGTCTGAAATCATTTTGCTGATTTGTTGATTTATTGTACGACACAGTAACGCCTTGACTATTCACATTAACATTTTCAATTAATTTAGCATTTTTTAAATCGTAGCAGACTCTCAACAACTTCCATATTTTGTAGCTCCAAAAATTCCTAACACTGTAACGAATCAAATCAAAATTTTCATTAATGAACTCTTTTTTACCAAAATCCGTGATCTGACGCTTCATATAATTTACAGCAATTGAGTTTGTGAATTTAATTCCCAATATCAGTTCATTTTCATAAGAGTTATCAGTCTTGACTGATACTTTTTGGATTAGGACATCTATGATTGTTTTGTGAGGTTTGTTGAGCTTAATATTCATTCGACTGAATATTTTCTTAGCTTCTTGAATCAGATCAGACTTATTCTTCATTCGTAGAGCATTAATTTCAGCTTGGTCCGTAAAAGTTATCCATAGAATATTGACTTCGTCCTTACATTTCTGAGTCAAGTCAATAGAATAAATATCATTATCTGATTGCTGTTGAACATTATTGATTTTATTCATCATATCATTTTCTAATGAGACAACTTGATCATTCAGATCGTTGCAACGAGTCAAGATATTTTCGTCGCATTTTTTAATAATTTCACAACATTTCATGTAATTTCCTGATAGCTCATCGACGATCTTCTCAAATATATCGTATGGATCACTTCTATTAACAATCATTTTACGAATGTTGTTAATGTTTTTCATCAAACAATTAGCAAAATCCATTGACGTATCTAAGCGATCACTAGAGTTTTCAATAACCAAGTCTTTTGACTGTTCAATCAAGAGAGAAGGTTTTGAAAGTTTATTTTGTTTTCTAGTTACAAAAAGGCTTGTCTTAGTCATTTTATCACTAATTGTAGACATTGGTCTGCCAATTGAGATTTAAAATTAAATTTACGTGACACGTAAATAATTAAAATACAACCCAGTACCAGTAAACTACAAAAAATGATATAAAATGACAGAGAAATATTAAAGAACTTTTAATTTAATTGAGTGAAGTTTTATTAATTATTTAAAGTTGTAAAAGCAATTAATTAATAAATAAAAATAAACATTTCTTCTTATTACACGTATTACGCGCGGAAGTTAATAAATTTTCCCTCTTTTTTCCCTTCAAACTTTAGGATCTTTGAGTGTGTCACTTATTTATTCTTGTCCTTTCGTGTCGATTTTACTCACGTAACATGATTAATAAATTATATCTATAAAATCCACGACCACAGATTTTTAATTATTAATTTTGTTCCTTTCGAATAAAAAACTTTTTGTTTATGTTTTGTAACTGTCATCTGAGATTTAAATATGCAAAGCAAATTCGAGCAACTTATATGTTAAGTGTATTAGTAACTTTAAAATTCATTATATATTTCATCACTTTTACCATGATTTTACACTTTTTTTTTATCAAACTAAGTTTTATTTGTGTTGCTTGTTAACTTATTTATCCATTTCAACAATTTAGAACTTCCTAATATAGCAAGAAACCACTAGAATTGAATTATTAATTTTGTGCAAATAAAAATGCGTTTACACGCAAAGACTTCCGCGCCACGTTTTATCATAAATAATGCCTTGATATGTGTTAAAATGCAATTTAAAGCATTTTTGGTTTCGATCATAGTAGGCTTTTTTCAAAAAAATATCGATTTGATATCTATATTAGCATTCGTTATCATTTTTAATACCTAGATATGTTTTAAAATGCAATTTAAAGCATTTTTGGTTTCGATCATAGTAGGCTTTTTTCAAAAAAATATCGATTTGATATCTATATTAGCATTCTTTATCTTTTATAATACCTAGATATGTTTTAAAATGCAATTTAAAGCATTTTTGGTTTCGATCATAGTAAGCTATTTTCAAAAATATATCGATTTTGTATCTATATTAGCATTCTTTATCATAAATAATGCCTAGATATGTGTTAAAATGCAATTTAAAGCATTTTTGGTTTCGATCATAGTAGGCTTTTTTCAAAAAAATATCGATTTGATATCTATATTAGCATTCGTTATCATTTTTAATACCTAGATATGTTTTAAAATGCAATTTAAAGCATTTTTGGTTTCGATCATAGTAGGCTTTTTTCAAAAAAATATCGATTTGATATCTATATTAGCATTCGTTATCATTTTTAATACCTAGATATGTTTTAAAATGCAATTTAAAGCATTTTTGGTTTCGATCATAGTAGGCTTTTTTCAAAAAAATATCGATTTGATATCTATATTAGCATTCGTTATCATTTTTAATACCTAGATATGTTTTAAAATGCAATTTAAAGCATTTTTGGTTTCAATCATAGAAGGCTTTTTTCATAAAAAAAAATATCGATTTGATATCTATTTTAGCATTCTTTATTATTTTTAATACCTAGATATGTTTTAAAATGCAATTTAAAGCATTTTTGGTTTCGATCATAGTAGGCTATTTTCAAAAAAAAATATCGACTTTATATCTATATTAGCATTCGTTTTCATTTATAATACCTAGATATGTGTTAAATTGCAATTTAAAGCATTTTTGGTTTCGATCATAGTAGGCTATTTTCAAAAAAAATATCGACTTTATATCTATATTAGCATTCGTTTTCATTTATAATACCTAGATATGTGTTAAAATGCAATTTAAAGCATTTTTGGTTTCGATCAAAGTAGGCTATTGTCAAAAAATTATCGATTTTATATCTATATTAGCATTCGTTATCATTTATAATACCTAAATATGTTTTAAACTGCAATTTAAAGCATTTTTGGTTTCGATCATAGTAAGCTATTTTCAAAAATATATCGATTTTGTATCTATATTAGCATTCTTTATCATAAATAATGCCTAGATATGTGTTAAAATGCAATTTAAAGCATTTTTGGTTTCGATCATAGTAGGCTTTTTTCAAAAAAATATCGATTTGATATCTATATTAGCATTCGTTATCATTTTTAATACCTAGATATGTTTTAAAATGCAATTTAAAGCATTTTTGGTTTCGATCATAGTAGGCTTTTTTCAAAAAAATATCGATTTGATATCTATATTAGCATTCGTTTTCATTTATAATACCTAGATATGTTTTAAAATGCAATTAAAAGCATTTTTGGTTTCGATCATAGTAGGCTATTTTCAAAAAAAAATCGATTTGATATCTATATTAGCATTTTTTATCATTTATATTACCTAGACTTGTTTTAAAATGCAATTAAAAGCATTTTTGGTTTCGATCATAGTAGGCTATTTTCAAAAAAATATCGATTTTGTATCTATATTAGCATTCTTTATCATAAATAATGCCTTGATATGTGTTAAAATGCAATTTAAAGCATTTTTGGTTTCGATCATAGTAGGCTTTTTTCAAAAAAATATCGATTTGATATCTATATTAGCATTCGTTATTATTTTTAATACCTAGATATGTTTTAAAATGCAATTTAAAGCATTTTTGGTTTCGATCATAGTAGGCTTTTTTCAAAAAAATATCGATTTGATATATATATTAGCATTCTTTATCTTTTATAATACCTAGATATGTTTTAAAATGCAATTTAAAGCATTTTTGGTTTCGATCATAGTAAGCTATTTTCAAAAATATATCGATTTTGTATCTATATTAGCATTCTTTATCATAAATAATGCCTAGATATGTGTTAAAAAGCAATTTAAAGCATTTTTGGTTTCGATCATAGTAGGCTTTTTTCAAAAAAATATCGATTTGATATCTATATTAGCATTCGTTATCATTTTTAATACCTAGATATGTTTTAAAATGCAATTTAAAGCATTTTTGGTTTCGATCATAGTAGGCTTTTTTCAAAAAAATATCGATTTGATATCTATATTAGCATTCGTTTTCATTTATAATACCTAGATATGTTTTAAAATGCAATTAAAAGCATTTTTGGTTTCGATCATAGTAGGCTATTTTCAAAAAAAAATCGATTTGATATCTATATTAGCATTTTTTATCATTTATATTACCTAGACTTGTTTTAAAATGCAATTAAAAGCATTTTTGGTTTCGATCATAGTAGGCTATTTTCAAAAAAATATCGATTTTGTATCTATATTAGCATTCTTTATCATAAATAATGCCTTGATATGTGTTAAAATGCAATTTAAAGCATTTTTGGTTTCGATCATAGTAGGCTTTTTTCAAAAAAATATCGATTTGATATCTATATTAGCATTCGTTATCATTTTTAATACCTAGATATGTTTTAAAATGCAATTTAAAGCATTTTTGGTTTCGATCATAGTAGGCTTTTTCAAAAAAATATCGATTTGATATCTATATTAGCATTCTTTATCTTTTATAATACCTAGATATGTTTTAAAATGCAATTTAAAGCATTTTTGGTTTCGATCATAGTAAGCTATTTTCAAAAATATATCGATTTTGTATCTATATTAGCATTCTTTATCATAAATAATGCCTAGATATGTGTTAAAATGCAATTTAAAGCATTTTTGGTTTCGATCATAGTAGGCTTTTTTCAAAAAAATATCGATTTGATATCTATATTAGCATTCTTTATCTTTTATAATACCTAGACTTGTTTTAAAATGCAATTAAAAGCATTTTTGGTTTCGATCAAAGTAGGCTATTGTCAAAAAATTATCGATTTTATATCTATATTAGCATTCGTTATCATTTATAATACCTAGATATGTTTTAAACTGCAATTTAAAGCATTTTTGGTTTCGATCATAGTAGGCTTTTTTCAAAAAAAATATCGACTTTATATCTATATTAGCATTCGTTTTCATTTATAATACCTAGATATGTGTTAAAATGCAATTTAAAGCATTTTTGGTTTCGATCAAAGTAGGCTATTGTCAAAAAATTATCGATTTTATATCTATATTAGCATTAGTTATCATTTATAATACCTAGATATGTTTTAAACTGCAATTTAAAGCATTTTTGGTTTCGATCATAGTAGGCTTTTTTCAAAAAAATATCGATTTTATATCTATATTAGCATTCTTTATCATTTATAATACCTAGATTTGTTTTAAACTGCAATTTATAATAACTAGATATGTTTAAAAATGCAACTTAAAAGCATTTTTGGTTTCGATCATAGTAGGCTATTTTCAAAAAATTATCGATTTTGTATCTATATTAGCATTCTTTATCATAAATAATGCCTAGATATGTGTTAACATGCAATTTAAAGCATTTTTGGTTTCGATCATAGTTGGCTATTTTCAAAAAAATATCGATTTTGTATCTATATTAGCATTCTTTATCATAAATAATGCCTTGATATGTGTTAAAATGCAATTTAAAGCATTTTTGGTTTCGATCATAGTAGGCTTTTTTCAAAAAAATATCGATTTGATATCTATATTAGCATTCGTTATCATTTTTAATACCTAGATATGTTTTAAAATGCAATTTAAAGCATTTTTGGTTTCGATCATAGTAGGCTTTTTTCAAAAAAATATCGATTTGATATCTATATTAGCATTCTTTATCATTTATAATACCTAGATATGTTTTAAAATGCAATTAAAAGCATTTTTGGTTTCGATCATAGTAGGCTATTTTAAAAAAAATATCGATTTTGTATCTATATTAGCATTCTTTATCATAAATAATGCCTTGATATGTGTTAAAATGCAATTTAAAGCATTTTTGGTTTCGATCATAGTAGGCTTTTTTCAAAAAAATATCGATTTGATATCTATATTAGCATTCGTTATCATTTTTAATACCTAGATATGTTTTAAAATGCAATTTAAAGCATTTTTGGTTTCGATCATAGTAGGCTTTTTTCAAAAAAATATCGATTTGATATCTATATTAGCATTCTTTATCTTTTATAATACCTAGATATGTTTTAAAATGCAATTAAAAGCATTTTTGGTTTCGATCATAGTAGGCTATTTTCAAAAAAAAATCGATTTGATATCTATATTAGCATTTTTTATCATTTATATTACCTAGACTTGTTTTAAAATGCAATTAAAAGCATTTTTGGTTTCGATCATAGTAGGCTTTTTTCAAAAAAATATCGATTTGATATCTATATTAGCATTCGTTATCATTTTTAATACCTAGATATGTTTTAAAATGCAATTTAAAGCATTTTTGGTTTCGATCATAGTAGGCTTTTTTCAAAAAAATATCGATTTGATATCTATATTAGCATTCTTTATCTTTTATAATACCTAGATATGTTTTAAAATGCAATTTAAAGCATTTTTGGTTTCGATCATAGTAAGCTATTTTCAAAAATATATCGATTTTGTATCTATATTAGCATTCTTTATCATAAATAATGCCTAGATATGTGTTAAAATGCAATTTAAAGCATTTTTGGTTTCGATCATAGTAGGCTTTTTTCAAAAAAATATCGATTTGATATCTATATTAGCATTCGTTATCATTTTTAATACCTAGATATGTTTTAAAATGCAATTTAAAGCATTTTTGGTTTCGATCATAGTAGGCTTTTTTCAAAAAAATATCGATTTGATATCTATATTAGCATTCTTTATCTTTTATAATACCTAGATATGTTTTAAAATGCAATTTAAAGCATTTTTGGTTTCGATCATAGTAAGCTATTTTCAAAAATATATCGATTTTGTATCTATATTAGCATTCTTTATCATAAATAATGCCTAGATATGTGTTAAAATGCAATTTAAAGCATTTTTGGTTTCAATCATAGAAGGCTTTTTTCAAAAAAAAATCGATTTGATATCTATATTAGCATTTTTTATCATTTATATTACCTAGACTTGTTTTAAAATGCAATTAAAAGCATTTTTGGTTTCGATCATAGTAGGCTATTTTCAAAAAAATATCGATTTTGTATCAATATTAGCATTCTTAATCATAAATAATGCCTTGATATGTGTTAAAATGCAATTTAAAGCATTTTTGGTTTCGATCATAGAAGGCTTTTTTCATAAAAAAAAATATCGATTTGATATCTATTTTAGCATTCTTTATTATTTTTAATACCTAGATATGTTTTAAAATGCAATTTAAAGCATTTTTGGTTTCGATCATAGTAGGCTATTTTCAAAAAAAATATCGACTTTATATCTATATTAGCATTCGTTTTCATTTATAATACCTAGATATGTGTTAAATTGCAATTTAAAGCATTTTTGGTTTCGATCATAGTAGGCTATTTTCAAAAAAAATATCGACTTTATATCTATATTAGCATTCGTTTTCATTTATAATACCTAGATATGTGTTAAAATGCAATTTAAAGCATTTTTGGTTTCGATCAAAGTAGGCTATTGTCAAAAAATTATCGATTTTATATCTATATTAGCATTCGTTATCATTTATAATACCTAGATATGTTTTAAACTGCAATTTAAAGCATTTTTGGTTTCGATCATAGTAGGCTTTTTTCAAAAAAATATCGATTTTGTATCTATATTAGCATTCTTTATCATAAATAATGCCTTGATATGTGTTAAAATGCAATTTAAAGCATTTTTGGTTTCGATCATAGTAGGCTTTTTTCAAAAAAATATCGATTTGATATCTATATTAGCATTCGTTATCATTTTTAATACCTAGATATGTTTTAAAATGCAATTTAAAGCATTTTTGGTTTCGATCATAGTAAGCTATTTTCAAAAATATATCGATTTTGTATCTATATTAGCATTCTTTATCATAAATAATGCCTAGATATGTGTTAAAATGCAATTTAAAGCATTTTTGGTTTCGATCATAGTAGGCTTTTTTCAAAAAAATATCGATTTGATATCTATATTAGCATTCGTTATCATTTTTAATACCTAGATATGTTTTAAAATGCAATTTAAAGCATTTTTGGTTTCGATCATAGTAGGCTTTTTTCAAAAAAATATCGATTTGATATCTATATTAGCATTCGTTATCATTTTTAATACCTAGATATGTTTTAAAATGCAATTTAAAGCATTTTTGGTTTCGATCATAGTAGGCTTTTTTCAAAAAAATATCGATTTGATATCTATATTAGCATTCGTTATCATTTTTAATACCTAGATATGTTTTAAAATGCAATTTAAAGCATTTTTGGTTTCAATCATAGAAGGCTTTTTTCATAAAAAAAAATATCGATTTGATATCTATTTTAGCATTCTTTATTATTTTTAATACCTAGATATGTTTTAAAATGCAATTTAAAGCATTTTTGGTTTCGATCATAGTAGGCTATTTTCAAAAAAAAATATCGACTTTATATCTATATTAGCATTCGTTTTCATTTATAATACCTAGATATGTGTTAAATTGCAATTTAAAGCATTTTTGGTTTCGATCATAGTAGGCTATTTTCAAAAAAAATATCGACTTTATATCTATATTAGCATTCGTTTTCATTTATAATACCTAGATATGTGTTAAAATGCAATTTAAAGCATTTTTGGTTTCGATCAAAGTAGGCTATTGTCAAAAAATTATCGATTTTATATCTATATTAGCATTCGTTATCATTTATAATACCTAGATATGTTTTAAACTGCAATTTAAAGCATTTTTGGTTTCGATCATAGTAAGCTATTTTCAAAAATATATCGATTTTGTATCTATATTAGCATTCTTTATCATAAATAATGCCTAGATATGTGTTAAAATGCAATTTAAAGCATTTTTGGTTTCGATCATAGTAGGCTTTTTTCAAAAAAATATCGATTTGATATCTATATTAGCATTCGTTATCATTTTTAATACCTAGATATGTTTTAAAATGCAATTTAAAGCATTTTTGGTTTCGATCATAGTAGGCTTTTTTCAAAAAAATATCGATTTGATATCTATATTAGCATTCGTTTTCATTTATAATACCTAGATATGTTTTAAAATGCAATTAAAAGCATTTTTGGTTTCGATCATAGTAGGCTATTTTCAAAAAAAAATCGATTTGATATCTATATTAGCATTTTTTATCATTTATATTACCTAGACTTGTTTTAAAATGCAATTAAAAGCATTTTTGGTTTCGATCATAGTAGGCTATTTTCAAAAAAATATCGATTTTGTATCTATATTAGCATTCTTTATCATAAATAATGCCTTGATATGTGTTAAAATGCAATTTAAAGCATTTTTGGTTTCGATCATAGTAGGCTTTTTTCAAAAAAATATCGATTTGATATCTATATTAGCATTCGTTATTATTTTTAATACCTAGATATGTTTTAAAATGCAATTTAAAGCATTTTTGGTTTCGATCATAGTAGGCTTTTTTCAAAAAAATATCGATTTGATATATATATTAGCATTCTTTATCTTTTATAATACCTAGATATGTTTTAAAATGCAATTTAAAGCATTTTTGGTTTCGATCATAGTAAGCTATTTTCAAAAATATATCGATTTTGTATCTATATTAGCATTCTTTATCATAAATAATGCCTAGATATGTGTTAAAATGCAATTTAAAGCATTTTTGGTTTCGATCATAGTAGGCTTTTTTCAAAAAAATATCGATTTGATATCTATATTAGCATTCGTTATCATTTTTAATACCTAGATATGTTTTAAAATGCAATTTAAAGCATTTTTGGTTTCGATCATAGTAGGCTTTTTTCAAAAAAATATCGATTTGATATCTATATTAGCATTCGTTTTCATTTATAATACCTAGATATGTTTTAAAATGCAATTAAAAGCATTTTTGGTTTCGATCATAGTAGGCTATTTTCAAAAAAAAATCGATTTGATATCTATATTAGCATTTTTTATCATTTATATTACCTAGACTTGTTTTAAAATGCAATTAAAAGCATTTTTGGTTTCGATCATAGTAGGCTATTTTCAAAAAAATATCGATTTTGTATCTATATTAGCATTCTTTATCATAAATAATGCCTTGATATGTGTTAAAATGCAATTTAAAGCATTTTTGGTTTCGATCATAGTAGGCTTTTTTCAAAAAAATATCGATTTGATATCTATATTAGCATTCGTTATCATTTTTAATACCTAGATATGTTTTAAAATGCAATTTAAAGCATTTTTGGTTTCGATCATAGTAGGCTTTTTCAAAAAAATATCGATTTGATATCTATATTAGCATTCTTTATCTTTTATAATACCTAGATATGTTTTAAAATGCAATTTAAAGCATTTTTGGTTTCGATCATAGTAAGCTATTTTCAAAAATATATCGATTTTGTATCTATATTAGCATTCTTTATCATAAATAATGCCTAGATATGTGTTAAAATGCAATTTAAAGCATTTTTGGTTTCGATCATAGTAGGCTTTTTTCAAAAAAATATCGATTTGATATCTATATTAGCATTCTTTATCTTTTATAATACCTAGACTTGTTTTAAAATGCAATTAAAAGCATTTTTGGTTTCGATCAAAGTAGGCTATTGTCAAAAAATTATCGATTTTATATCTATATTAGCATTCGTTATCATTTATAATACCTAGATATGTTTTAAACTGCAATTTAAAGCATTTTTGGTTTCGATCATAGTAGGCTTTTTTCAAAAAAAATATCGACTTTATATCTATATTAGCATTCGTTTTCATTTATAATACCTAGATATGTGTTAAAATGCAATTTAAAGCATTTTTGGTTTCGATCAAAGTAGGCTATTGTCAAAAAATTATCGATTTTATATCTATATTAGCATTAGTTATCATTTATAATACCTAGATATGTTTTAAACTGCAATTTAAAGCATTTTTGGTTTCGATCATAGTAGGCTTTTTTCAAAAAAATATCGATTTGATATCTATATTAGCATTCGTTATCATTTTTAATACCTAGATATGTTTTAAAATGCAATTTAAAGCATTTTTGGTTTCGATCATAGTAGGCTATTTTCAAAAAAATATTGATTTGATATCTATATTAGCATTCTTTATCTTTTATAATACCTAGATATGTTTTAAAATGCAATTTAAAGCATTTTTGGTTTCGATCATAGTAAGCTATTTTCAAAAATATATCGATTTTGTATCTTTATTAGCATTCTTTATCATAAATAATGCCTTGATATGTGTTAAAATGCAATTTAAAGCATTTTTGGTTTCGATCATAGTAGGCTTTTTTCAAAAAAAAATATCAATTTTATATCTTTATTAGCATTCGTTATCATTTATAATACCTAGATATGTTTTAAAATGCAATTTAAAGCATTTTTGGTTTCGATCATAGTAGGCAATTTTCAAAAATATATCGATTTTGTATCTATATTAGCATTCTTTATCATAAATAATGCCTTGATATGTGTTAAAATGCAATTTAAAGCATTTTTGGTTTCGATCATAGAAGGCTTTTTTCATAAAAAAAAATATCGATTTGATATCTAATTTAGCATTCTTTATCATTTATAATACCTAGATATGTTTTAAACTGCAATTTAAAGTATTTTTGGTTTCGATCATAGTAGGCTATTTTCACAAAATTATCGATTTCATATCTATATTAGCATTCGTTTTCATTTATAATACCTAGATATGTTTTAAACTGCAATTTAAAGCATTTTTGGTTTCGATCATAGAAAGTTATTTTCAAAAAAAATATCGATTTTATATCTATTTTAGCATTCTTTATCATAAATAATGCCTAGATATGTGTTAAAATGCAATTTAAAGCATTTTTGGTTTCGATCATAGTAGGCTATTTTCAAAAAAATATCGATTTTGTATCTATATTAGCATTCTTTATCATAAATAATGCCTAGATATGTGTTAAAATGCAATTTAAAGCATTTTTCGTTTCGATCATAGTAGGCTTTTTTCAAAAAAAAAATATCAATTTTATATCTATGTTAGCATTCGTTATCATTTTTAATACCTAGATATGTTTTAAAATGCAATTTAAAGCATTTTTGGTTTCGATCATAGTAGGCTATTTTCAAAAAATTATCGATTTTGTATCTATATTAGCATTCTTTATCATAAATAATGCCTAGATATGTTTTAAAATGCAATTTAAAGCATTTTTGGTTTCGATCATAGTTGGCTATTTTCACAAAATTATCGATTTCATATCTATATTAGCATTCGTTATGATTTATAATACCTAGATATGTTTTAAAATGCAATTTAAAGCATTGTTGGTTTCGATCATAGTAGGCTATTTTCAAAAAAATATCGATTTTGTATCTATATTAGCATTCTTTATCATTTATAATACCTAGATATGTTTTAAACTGCAATTTAAAGCATTTTTGGTTTCGATCATAGTAGGCTATTTTCACAAAATTATCGATTTCATATCTATATTAGCATTCGTTTTCATTTATAATACCTAGATATGTTTTAAGATGCAATTTAAAGCATTTTTGGTTTCGATCATAGTAAGTTATTTTCAAAAAAAATATCGATTTTATATCTATTTTAGCATTCGTTATCATTAATAATGCCTAGATATGTTTTAAAATGCAATTTAAAGCATTTTTGGTTTCGATCATAGTAGGCTATTTTCACAAAATTATCGATTTCATATCTATATTAGCATTCGTTTTCATTTATAATACCTAGATATGTTTTAAGATGCAATTTAAAGCATTTTTGGTTTCGATCATAGTAGGCTATTTTCAAAAAAAATATCGATTTTATATCTATTTTAGCATTCGTTATCATTAATAATGCCTAGATATGTTTTAAAATGCAATTTAAAGCATTTTTGGTTTCGATCATAGTAGGCTATTTTCAAAAAAATATCTATTTGATATCTATATTAGCATTCGTTATCATTTATAATACCTAGATATGTTTTAAGATGCAATTTAAAGCATTTTTGGTTTCGATCATAGTAAGTTATTTTCAAAAAAAATATCGATTTTATATCTATTTTAGCATTCGTTATCATTAATAATACCTAGATATGTTTTAAGATGCAATTTAAAGCATTTTTGGTTTCGATCATAGTAAGTTATTTTCAAAAAAAAATATCGATTTTATATCTATTTTAGCATTCGTTATCATTAATAATGCCTAGATATGTTTTAAAATGCAATTTAAAGCATTTTTGGTTTCGATCATAGTAGGCTATTTTCATAAAATTATCGATTTCATATCTATATTAGCATTCGTTTTCATTTATAATACCTAGATATGTTTTAAGATGCAATTTAAAGCATTTTTGGTTTCGATCATAGTAAGTTATTTTCAAAAAAAATATCGATTTTATATCTATTTTAGCATTCGTTATCATTAATAATGCCTAGATATGTTTTAAAATGCAATTTAAACATTTTTGGTTTCGATCATAGTAGGCTATTTTCACAAAATTATCGATTTCATATCTATATTAGCATTCGTTTTCATTTATAATACCTAGATATGTTTTAAGATGCAATTTAAAGCATTTTTGGTTTCGATCATAGTAAGTTATTTTCAAAAAAAATATCGATTTTATATCTATTTTAGCATTCTTTATCTTTTATAATACCTAGATATGTTTTAAAATGCAATTTAAAGCATTTTTGGTTTCGATCATAGTAAGCTATTTTCAAAAAAATATCTATTTGATATCTATATTAGCATTCGTTATCATTAATAATGCCTAGATATGTTTTAAAATGCAATTTAAAGCATTTTTGGTTTCGATCATAGTAATCTATTTTCAAAAAAATATCTATTTGATATCTATATTAGCATTCGTTATCATTTATAATACCTAGATATGTTTTAAGATGCAATTTAAAGCATTTTTGGTTTCGATCATAGTAAGCTATTTTCAAAAAAATATCTATTTGATATCTATATTAGCATTCGTTATCATTAATAATGCCTAGATATGTTTTAAAATGCAATTTAAAGCATTTTTGGTTTCGATCATAGTATGCTATTTTCACAAAATTATCGATTTCATATCTATATTAGCATTCGTTTTCATTTATAATACCTAGATATGTTTTAAGATGCAATTTAAAGCATTTTTGGTTTCGATCATAGTAAGTTATTTTCAAAAAAAATATCGATTTTATATCTATTTTAGCATTCGTTATCATTTTTAATACCTAGATATGTTTTAAAATGCAATTTAAAGCATTTTTGGTTTCGATCATAGTAAGTTATTTTCAAAAAAAATATCGATTTTATATCTATTTTAGCATTCGTTATCATTAATAATGCCTAGATATGTTTTAAAATGCATTTTAAAGCATTTTTGGTTTCGATCATAGAAGGCTTTTTTCATAAAAAAAAAATATCGATTTGATATCTATTTTAGCATTCGTTTTCATTTATAATACCTAGATATGTTTTAAAATGCAATTTAAAGCATTTTTGGTTTCGATCATAGTAAGTTATTTTCAAAAAAATATCGATTTTGTATCTATATTAGCATTCTTTATCATAAATTATGCCTAGATATGTTTTAAAATGCAATTTAAAGCATTTTTGGTTTCGATCATAGTAGGCTTTTTTCAAAAAAAATATCAATTTTATATCTATATTAGCATTCGTTATCATTTATAATACCTAGATATGTTTTAAAATGCAATTTAAAGCATTTTTGGTTTCGATGATAGTAAGTTTTTTTCAAAAAAATATCGATTTTGTATCTATATTAGCATTCTTTATCATAAATAATGCCTTGATATGTGTTAAAATGCAATTTAAAGCATTTTTGGTTTCGATCATAGTAGGCTTTTTTCAAAAAAAAATATCAATTTTATATCTTTATTAGCATTCGTTATCATTTATAATACCTAGATATGTTTTAAAATGCAATTTAAAGCATTTTTGGTTTCGATAATAGTAAGTTTTTTTCAAAAAAATATCGATTTTGTATCTATATTAGCATTCTTTATCATAAATAATGCCTAGATATGTTTTAAAATGCAATTTAAAGCATTTTTGGTTTCGATCAAAGTAGGCTTTTTTCAAAAAAAAATATCAATTTTATATCTATATTAGCATTCGTTATCATTTATAATACCTAGATATGTTTTAAAATGCAATTTAAAGCATTTTTGGTTTGGATCATAGTAGGCTATTTTCAAAAAATATCGATTTTGTATCTATATTAGCATTCTTTATCATAAATAATGCCTAGATATGTGTTAAAATGCAATTTAAAGCATTTTTCGTTTCGATCATAGTAGGCTTTTTTCAAAAAAATATCGATTTTATATCTATATTAGCATTCTTTATCATTTATAATACCTAGATTTGTTTTAAACTGCAATTTATAATAACTAGATATGTTTAAAAATGCAACTTAAAAGCATTTTTGGTTTCGATCATAGTAGGCTATTTTCAAAAAATTATCGATTTTGTATCTATATTAGCATTCTTTATCATAAATAATGCCTAGATATGTGTTAACATGCAATTTAAAGCATTTTTGGTTTCGATCATAGTTGGCTATTTTCAAAAAAATATCGATTTTGTATCTATATTAGCATTCTTTATCATAAATAATGCCTTGATATGTGTTAAAATGCAATTTAAAGCATTTTTGGTTTCGATCATAGTAGGCTTTTTTCAAAAAAATATCGATTTGATATCTATATTAGCATTCGTTATCATTTTTAATACCTAGATATGTTTTAAAATGCAATTTAAAGCATTTTTGGTTTCGATCATAGTAGGCTTTTTTCAAAAAAATATCGATTTGATATCTATATTAGCATTCTTTATCATTTATAATACCTAGATATGTTTTAAAATGCAATTAAAAGCATTTTTGGTTTCGATCATAGTAGGCTATTTTCAAAAAAAAATCGATTTGATATCTATATTAGCATTTTTTATCATTTATATTACCTAGACTTGTTTTAAAATGCAATTAAAAGCATTTTTGGTTTCGATCATAGTAGGCTTTTTTCAAAAAAATATCGATTTGATATCTATATTAGCATTCTTTATCTTTTATAATACCTAGATATGTTTTAAAATGCAATTAAAAGCATTTTTGGTTTCGATCATAGTAGGCTATTTTCAAAAAAAAATCGATTTGATATCTATATTAGCATTTTTTATCATTTATATTACCTAGACTTGTTTTAAAATGCAATTAAAAGCATTTTTGGTTTCGATCATAGTAGGCTTTTTTCAAAAAAATATCGATTTGATATCTATATTAGCATTCGTTATCATTTTTAATACCTAGATATGTTTTAAAATGCAATTTAAAGCATTTTTGGTTTCGATCATAGTAGGCTTTTTTCAAAAAAATATCGATTTGATATCTATATTAGCATTCTTTATCTTTTATAATACCTAGATATGTTTTAAAATGCAATTTAAAGCATTTTTGGTTTCGATCATAGTAAGCTATTTTCAAAAATATATCGATTTTGTATCTATATTAGCATTCTTTATCATAAATAATGCCTAGATATGTGTTAAAATGCAATTTAAAGCATTTTTGGTTTCGATCATAGTAGGCTTTTTTCAAAAAAATATCGATTTGATATCTATATTAGCATTCGTTATCATTTTTAATACCTAGATATGTTTTAAAATGCAATTTAAAGCATTTTTGGTTTCGATCATAGTAGGCTTTTTTCAAAAAAATATCGATTTGATATCTATATTAGCATTCTTTATCTTTTATAATACCTAGATATGTTTTAAAATGCAATTTAAAGCATTTTTGGTTTCGATCATAGTAAGCTATTTTCAAAAATATATCGATTTTGTATCTATATTAGCATTCTTTATCATAAATAATGCCTAGATATGTGTTAAAATGCAATTTAAAGCATTTTTGGTTTCAATCATAGAAGGCTTTTTTCAAAAAAAAATCGATTTGATATCTATATTAGCATTTTTTATCATTTATATTACCTAGACTTGTTTTAAAATGCAATTAAAAGCATTTTTGGTTTCGATCATAGTAGGCTATTTTCAAAAAAATATCGATTTTGTATCAATATTAGCATTCTTAATCATAAATAATGCCTTGATATGTGTTAAAATGCAATTTAAAGCATTTTTGGTTTCGATCATAGAAGGCTTTTTTCATAAAAAAAAATATCGATTTGATATCTATTTTAGCATTCTTTATTATTTTTAATACCTAGATATGTTTTAAAATGCAATTTAAAGCATTTTTGGTTTCGATCATAGTAGGCTATTTTCAAAAAAAATATCGACTTTATATCTATATTAGCATTCGTTTTCATTTATAATACCTAGATATGTGTTAAATTGCAATTTAAAGCATTTTTGGTTTCGATCATAGTAGGCTATTTTCAAAAAAAATATCGACTTTATATCTATATTAGCATTCGTTTTCATTTATAATACCTAGATATGTGTTAAAATGCAATTTAAAGCATTTTTGGTTTCGATCAAAGTAGGCTATTGTCAAAAAATTATCGATTTTATATCTATATTAGCATTCGTTATCATTTATAATACCTAGATATGTTTTAAACTGCAATTTAAAGCATTTTTGGTTTCGATCATAGTAGGCTTTTTTCAAAAAAATATCGATTTTGTATCTATATTAGCATTCTTTATCATAAATAATGCCTTGATATGTGTTAAAATGCAATTTAAAGCATTTTTGGTTTCGATCATAGTAGGCTTTTTTCAAAAAAATATCGATTTGATATCTATATTAGCATTCGTTATCATTTTTAATACCTAGATATGTTTTAAAATGCAATTTAAAGCATTTTTGGTTTCGATCATAGTAGGCTTTTTTCAAAAAAATATCGATTTGATATCTATATTAGCATTCTTTATCTTTTATAATACCTAGATATGTTTTAAAATGCAATTTAAAGCATTTTTGGTTTCGATCATAGTAAGCTATTTTCAAAAATATATCGATTTTGTATCTATATTAGCATTCTTTATCATAAATAATGCCTAGATATGTGTTAAAATGCAATTTAAAGCATTTTTGGTTTCGATCATAGTAGGCTTTTTTCAAAAAAATATCGATTTGATATCTATATTAGCATTCGTTATCATTTTTAATACCTAGATATGTTTTAAAATGCAATTTAAAGCATTTTTGGTTTCGATCATAGTAGGCTTTTTTCAAAAAAATATCGATTTGATATCTATATTAGCATTCGTTATCATTTTTAATACCTAGATATGTTTTAAAATGCAATTTAAAGCATTTTTGGTTTCGATCATAGTAGGCTTTTTTCAAAAAAATATCGATTTGATATCTATATTAGCATTCGTTATCATTTTTAATACCTAGATATGTTTTAAAATGCAATTTAAAGCATTTTTGGTTTCAATCATAGAAGGCTTTTTTCATAAAAAAAAATATCGATTTGATATCTATTTTAGCATTCTTTATTATTTTTAATACCTAGATATGTTTTAAAATGCAATTTAAAGCATTTTTGGTTTCGATCATAGTAGGCTATTTTCAAAAAAAAATATCGACTTTATATCTATATTAGCATTCGTTTTCATTTATAATACCTAGATATGTGTTAAATTGCAATTTAAAGCATTTTTGGTTTCGATCATAGTAGGCTATTTTCAAAAAAAATATCGACTTTATATCTATATTAGCATTCGTTTTCATTTATAATACCTAGATATGTGTTAAAATGCAATTTAAAGCATTTTTGGTTTCGATCAAAGTAGGCTATTGTCAAAAAATTATCGATTTTATATCTATATTAGCATTCGTTATCATTTATAATACCTAGATATGTTTTAAACTGCAATTTAAAGCATTTTTGGTTTCGATCATAGTAAGCTATTTTCAAAAATATATCGATTTTGTATCTATATTAGCATTCTTTATCATAAATAATGCCTAGATATGTGTTAAAATGCAATTTAAAGCATTTTTGGTTTCGATCATAGTAGGCTTTTTTCAAAAAAATATCGATTTGATATCTATATTAGCATTCGTTATCATTTTTAATACCTAGATATGTTTTAAAATGCAATTTAAAGCATTTTTGGTTTCGATCATAGTAGGCTTTTTTCAAAAAAATATCGATTTGATATCTATATTAGCATTCGTTTTCATTTATAATACCTAGATATGTTTTAAAATGCAATTAAAAGCATTTTTGGTTTCGATCATAGTAGGCTATTTTCAAAAAAAAATCGATTTGATATCTATATTAGCATTTTTTATCATTTATATTACCTAGACTTGTTTTAAAATGCAATTAAAAGCATTTTTGGTTTCGATCATAGTAGGCTATTTTCAAAAAAATATCGATTTTGTATCTATATTAGCATTCTTTATCATAAATAATGCCTTGATATGTGTTAAAATGCAATTTAAAGCATTTTTGGTTTCGATCATAGTAGGCTTTTTTCAAAAAAATATCGATTTGATATCTATATTAGCATTCGTTATTATTTTTAATACCTAGATATGTTTTAAAATGCAATTTAAAGCATTTTTGGTTTCGATCATAGTAGGCTTTTTTCAAAAAAATATCGATTTGATATATATATTAGCATTCTTTATCTTTTATAATACCTAGATATGTTTTAAAATGCAATTTAAAGCATTTTTGGTTTCGATCATAGTAAGCTATTTTCAAAAATATATCGATTTTGTATCTATATTAGCATTCTTTATCATAAATAATGCCTAGATATGTGTTAAAATGCAATTTAAAGCATTTTTGGTTTCGATCATAGTAGGCTTTTTTCAAAAAAATATCGATTTGATATCTATATTAGCATTCGTTATCATTTTTAATACCTAGATATGTTTTAAAATGCAATTTAAAGCATTTTTGGTTTCGATCATAGTAGGCTTTTTTCAAAAAAATATCGATTTGATATCTATATTAGCATTCGTTTTCATTTATAATACCTAGATATGTTTTAAAATGCAATTAAAAGCATTTTTGGTTTCGATCATAGTAGGCTATTTTCAAAAAAAAATCGATTTGATATCTATATTAGCATTTTTTATCATTTATATTACCTAGACTTGTTTTAAAATGCAATTAAAAGCATTTTTGGTTTCGATCATAGTAGGCTATTTTCAAAAAAATATCGATTTTGTATCTATATTAGCATTCTTTATCATAAATAATGCCTTGATATGTGTTAAAATGCAATTTAAAGCATTTTTGGTTTCGATCATAGTAGGCTTTTTTCAAAAAAATATCGATTTGATATCTATATTAGCATTCGTTATCATTTTTAATACCTAGATATGTTTTAAAATGCAATTTAAAGCATTTTTGGTTTCGATCATAGTAGGCTTTTTCAAAAAAATATCGATTTGATATCTATATTAGCATTCTTTATCTTTTATAATACCTAGATATGTTTTAAAATGCAATTTAAAGCATTTTTGGTTTCGATCATAGTAAGCTATTTTCAAAAATATATCGATTTTGTATCTATATTAGCATTCTTTATCATAAATAATGCCTAGATATGTGTTAAAATGCAATTTAAAGCATTTTTGGTTTCGATCATAGTAGGCTTTTTTCAAAAAAATATCGATTTGATATCTATATTAGCATTCTTTATCTTTTATAATACCTAGACTTGTTTTAAAATGCAATTAAAAGCATTTTTGGTTTCGATCAAAGTAGGCTATTGTCAAAAAATTATCGATTTTATATCTATATTAGCATTCGTTTTCATTTATAATACCTAGATATGTGTTAAAATGCAATTTAAAGCATTTTTGGTTTCGATCAAAGTAGGCTATTGTCAAAAAATTATCGATTTTATATCTATATTAGCATTAGTTATCATTTATAATACCTAGATATGTTTTAAACTGCAATTTAAAGCATTTTTGGTTTCGATCATAGTAGGCTTTTTTCAAAAAAATATCGATTTGATATCTATATTAGCATTCGTTATCATTTTTAATACCTAGATATGTTTTAAAATGCAATTTAAAGCATTTTTGGTTTCGATCATAGTAGGCTATTTTCAAAAAAATATTGATTTGATATCTATATTAGCATTCTTTATCTTTTATAATACCTAGATATGTTTTAAAATGCAATTTAAAGCATTTTTGGTTTCGATCATAGTAAGCTATTTTCAAAAATATATCGATTTTGTATCTTTATTAGCATTCTTTATCATAAATAATGCCTTGATATGTGTTAAAATGCAATTTAAAGCATTTTTGGTTTCGATCATAGTAGGCTTTTTTCAAAAAAAAATATCAATTTTATATCTTTATTAGCATTCGTTATCATTTATAATACCTAGATATGTTTTAAAATGCAATTTAAAGCATTTTTGGTTTCGATCATAGTAGGCAATTTTCAAAAATATATCGATTTTGTATCTATATTAGCATTCTTTATCATAAATAATGCCTTGATATGTGTTAAAATGCAATTTAAAGCATTTTTGGTTTCGATCATAGAAGGCTTTTTTCATAAAAAAAAATATCGATTTGATATCTAATTTAGCATTCTTTATCATTTATAATACCTAGATATGTTTTAAACTGCAATTTAAAGTATTTTTGGTTTCGATCATAGTAGGCTATTTTCACAAAATTATCGATTTCATATCTATATTAGCATTCGTTTTCATTTATAATACCTAGATATGTTTTAAACTGCAATTTAAAGCATTTTTGGTTTCGATCATAGAAAGTTATTTTCAAAAAAAATATCGATTTTATATCTATTTTAGCATTCTTTATCATAAATAATGCCTAGATATGTTTTAAAATGCAATTTAAAGCATTTTTGGTTTCGATCATAGTAGGCTATTTTCAAAAAATTATCGATTTTGTATCTATATTAGCATTCTTTATCATAAATAATGCCTAGATATGTTTTAAAATGCAATTTAAAGCATTTTTGGTTTCGATCATAGTTGGCTATTTTCACAAAATTATCGATTTCATATCTATATTAGCATTCGTTATCATTTATAATAACTAGATATGTTTAAAAATGCAATTTAAAGCATTTTTGGTTTCGATCATAGTAAGTTATTTTCAAAAAAAATATCGATTTTATATCTATTTTAGCATTCTTTATCATTAATAATGCCTAGATATGTTTTAAAATGCAATTTAAAGCATTTTTGGTTTCGATCATAGGAAGCTTTTTTCAAAAAAAAATATCGATTTTATATTTATATTAGCATTAGGGATTTCATTCCCGGTTTTCGGGTCCGGACCAATTTTTGAATACAGTAATGTCGGGGGATGTCGGGATTAGAAAAGCTTTAATTCCGGGATTTCGGGATCAAGATATCCTTAGATTTTTTCACAAATCTTGTTAATTTTAAAGAGTAAAATAATTATAACCAGCAAGTTTTTACTAAATAATATAAGAATTCTTTTTAATTTTCAATTTTCTTTTCAAATTTTTTTAAATGTTAAAAATAAGTGTTATCACATGTCCATTGTAATTTCCAAAAATTTGAAAAGTTTTAAGTTTTTAAATAGATTTTATGATCATTTGAATGCATCTCTAGTAAAACTGCGATAAAATCTATTATTTGAATTAAAAATTAAAGTTATTGATTTTTTATAAAACAAAAGTTTTAAAAAATTTTACAAAAGAATAATCAAATTTTTATTTAAAATTTTTAAATCATTTTTGGTATTAAAAGTTAGATGATAATCTTTACAAAAATTAACAAAAGCTTTTATAGTAAATTTACAAAGTTCAGATAAGAAAAGAAAAGGAAATATTGATACATTTGGAAAAACTTTAACTGTCTGGCTTAGTTTTCAAATTTAAAAATTTTTTTAGTGACTAATACACCTGATTGGAATTGAAATCTCTTATTTTGAACATGTTAAACGCAATTTTATACCGTAGTTTCTGAACCGAATCTAATACCGGGTTTGAACCCGGGATCAATAATTTCCAATACCGTAATCCCTTCTATCTTCATTTTGAAAGTTAATGCTGTGTATTATACATGACTATCAGATAAGCACTTTCTCTTGCTTATGAGTATAAAAAAATGAAAAAAAATTTGAAAATGTGTTAGTATTTAATTTCCATTCAGTCAGCACCATATAAGAAACGTGATCAAATTTTTATTATTATCCCCTTCCATGATAACTGAACATACAAAAATGTTAAGAGATCAAATTTTCATTATAATGAAAAAGATGGAAATATTTTTTTTGGGCACTTAGCATTTGCGATTGTGCTGCCAATAAATTAAGATAAACATATAATTCTTAATATTAAATTTTCTCAAAAGATTCAAAGTGATTTTCAAACTGATTTTTAATAGTTGATGTGTTTTTCAGGATTTGCATCGTATATCCTCATATCATCTTAAATCATATCAATAAACTCCTTTTGTCGTCACAATTACTTTTAACTAATAAATTCCAACAGTTTTATCATCTTCATAATTGTTTCTAATATGAATGAACATTCTTAATATATATATATTTTTTTTTTCAAAACGTTAATGTTAATCATTTTCGGAATTTTTTGGGTGACGATAAATATTAAAAATTGATGAATCAAACATAGCAAAGTTTCGAAATATTTGTACATTCATCACAATTCATCTGTTGCTTCACGTGCAAATATTTGAACGAATCGAAAAAAAACTCATCACTTCTTTAATTAAAGAGTCTAAATATGTAAGGCTATGGAGTGTTCTCACATCAATCAAAATAATCAGATCTCATTAATTTACTTAATCACTTTCTGTTTAATTTTTTTATAAAAGCTTCAGCATTAAAAAAAAACTTAATAGAGTAAGTGCTGTTGTTTCATGGCTAAGGAGAAATTGAGAGAACTTACCATTGAGGCTCTGCAAATAGAAATAAGAATTAAGCATTTTTCAGTTATCGGACTATATTTTCTATTTCTTTGTTCAAAGTATATCATATTATATATTTTTGGAAAGGTCTTGATTTGAGGGATACAAAAAACTTAATTATATTAACCAATTTTATCCAGGGTTGGAACACTAGTGCTCAGAATATGGTGAAAACCATACTTTTTCAATGCTCTTTTTCACCTAGTTTCAGTTGGTCAAAAATATGCTTTTATGATTTTTAAATAGATAAAATAACATACTAAAACGCAATACAGAGTTTTTAAAAAAACAACTCTGGGAAACAGAAATATGCATTTTTCAACTCTGGCAACTTTTATATGGGATATCCACTAAAATGAGGATAACTAATCACAGGAAACGAGTTTTGAAATATTTTAAACGGATTTAAATAGGTATTATAAAGTGAAATAATATAAACATAAAATATTTTGAATTACATAATATTCAAATGTTAAAAATACGTTATATGTGATTTTCAATGATAACCACAATATAATTACTTTTTTAAAAATTAAGATACTTAATCAAATTTTCTATGATTTTTTAATTGAAAACATGTTTCTAGTTAATAATTTATCACAAAAGGTAGAAAAAAGTAGCAAAAAGTTTTTTGTATCCCTCAAATCAAAACCTTTCCAAAAATATATAATATGATATACTTTTGAACAAAGAAATAGAAAATATAGTCCGATAACTGAAAAATGCTTAATTCTCATTTCTATTTGCAGAGCCTCAATCATACTCAGAATTTATCTATTGATTGATCACATTTTGATTTGTAAGCTTATTAAAGGAGTTTAAGTGTTGATTAACATTGATTACTTTTCTGCAAAATTTTAAGTGCTTTTGAAAAATTTGATTAATTTTTTAGCAGAATGACGCAGCCCTTAAAAAGATGACTTTTTTAAAAAAAAAATCCTCAGGTCGCTGGTTCTTACAACGAGCAATTTTTTTTTCATTCTTTTTTACACTTTTTTGATAGATGGTGAAATTTTCTATTTTCAAATTTTTCAAATCCCTCCCTAACTCTAGAACGAAAGCTGTCCCGAGCGGCGCACAAGCGTCATATGACGGTCATATGACGATCGTCATGGTCACAAAGACGTCATGAATGACGATCATATGATCGTCATATGACGATAAGACGTTATCACGACGTCGTTTTGATTGTATTTACAACGCCATATGATCGTCATTTGACAAAAAAATCGTCATTCGACGATCATACGATAACGTCATATGATGATCGCATGATGGTCTTTTGACGAGATAATGACGGAATAACGACGGCACGTTAACAGTTCAGTGACGATAAAAAATCATGAAATATGCTTAATATGGGCTGAAAAATAAAATATCTTAAATAAATAGAACTGAGTGATTTAATTTTTATAATTTTTATATTTGTCATAGTAAAACATAATCTTTTTAACAATGTAAGGAATGAAAATTAAAGGTTAATTAAATGGATAAACTGAACATCTTACGATTGTGATGGAGGAAGTTGTATATTATTTTAGCTAAAACAACTTTTTGTGATATTTTTGATTAATCATTATCTTCATATTCAATGTTTGGTTGGGACTGACGATTAATTTCTTTTGCTTTTTTCGCTTGTTTTTCACGACGTCTATGCAAGTATATTTTAACAGCAGTTGACGAGTCACCTAATGAACTATACGTGCCAGGTGTATGAGCTTCTATGATGTCAAAGAATAAATCAAAATGGCCTTCACATTTATTAAAACACACACATCCTAGAAAGATAGAAAATTTTATTAGATTGATGACAAAACAAATTTTCCTAAATGTCAAAACTTACCTACAGTGTCTTTCCAACACAAATTATCAATGAAATTACTTTCAAAATACATCTCTAACAAAGAAAGCATTAAACTATTCTTTGGAGCAGCACTTCCGATTGGACGAATATGGCTTTTATAATAGTTGACCATTGCGGACCTTTTCTTTGAAAAATCTTTATCAGTAGTAGGTTGCTTACGATGTGCTGCCAGCATTTTCTCCAAACTGAAGAAGCTATCACGATCTTTTATAGGAGCAATGCTTGAAATATCAACACTTGAATTAGTTGATGACGAACGGTCTCGATTCCCTCCAATTGAGCTTCCAAGTGCTCTCAAATGCTCCATTATGAATTTCTGGTTAGAAAAAATCAGAGATCGAAGCCGATTTTTTCGGCTTAACTCAATTTTTGATTTTTTTGATAGAAAAAAGCCATTTGACACCCATTTCAAGTATTTAAATTGAACTTTACATGCTTTACTATGATTCTGTGTAATATTTTGTCAGCATGTAGCTATAGTGAGCTCAGAATTTCAATTTAGCCGATTTTAAGCCGATCGGCTTAAAAAAAGTAAAACTTGCAATAATTTTTTGGATTTACAAACCATTATGTTTGAACTGGTGTAATGCTGATGCCTTCAAAATTTTTTCACAATTTAAACACTTTATAAATACACGTCTGTCTTTTTTAAATTTTCAATTGCAATTGAGGAAAAAAAATTTCTAGAAAATCGAAGGTAACTGAGATTTAAATGTTTAAAAGAAAAATGCTTGAAGTATTGAATAAAAAATTGGTCTCAGCAATCACAAAATTTTCACGTCATCGTCATTCATGACTTTCATATGATCGTCATATGATCGTCATGATATTTTAGAAAAAAAAAATCGTCATACAATCGTCATCGTCAGACGATGACGCTCATATGACGATCATTTGATCATCATCGTCAAATTGTGCCGCTCGGGTGTGTGTTTACATAATAGATTACATTATATATAAATAATATTTTGTTCAATAATAATTTTAACCCACTAGAACATACCCCACCACTCAAATTCCTTGAAATATTTACTTTCTTAAAAATCTTAATCAAGAGAATAAATAGTATTCCTAATTACTGCTGTAATAATTTCCAATAAAACTATTTTACCTTTTATTGATAATTTACATCAATTATTATTATAGTATTTTAACTTTCCAGATTTTGCTCAGCTCAGTTCGCTTGAATGCCTTATAAACGAAGTTATAATTCCAGAAAAATTTCAAAATGAACAGAATTTTATCATTACTGATCTTGACTTTTTATATGTCTAATAAATATTTTATGAATTTATAAATATTTTAATAACTGAAGTAATCTTTTTATGTGCTAAATCTTAAAATATTTGTTTTAAGGATACCTTCTTAAAATCTCAAACTACTAATTTTTCGTTCCTCTTATAAATTTGTGTCTGAAATATAAAACTTTGCCATTATTTTCTCATTTCCTTCTTTCATTTTATATTAACATATAAAACTTGCCTTTGATTATAATCAGTAAAAAATCAGAGAGAATCCTCTTTGGAATACTCAAGGAAGAAGGCAAAAATATAAAATAATTTTTTAATAAAGCCACACATAAAAAAAACTCGTAATTTAAAAAATGCAAATTTTATTAGTCCATAATCTAAACGATGGTAGAATAAAGTAAGGAAAGTCTTTGTGGGGACTAATGAACCTAAAATTAATAACTTTTCCTCTCTTCTACAAAATTGTTGTTCGTCTTTTTCATAATTTTTACAAGGGGAGTATTTTAGAAGTTTTGTATTTGTTTAAAATATCATAGGATCGTTTACTTACATCTAAAGAAAAGTAGTTTAATATATTTTAAACATACTTTTTAAAAAGAGAGGCTTATCAAGGGAGATACAAAAGTTAAATCCATTACAACAATAATTTTTAGAATTTCTTCTCGTTTTGTCACACCATTTTTAATGTTAAAATTTTTGGACTAAATTTGACTGACTCTGGAATTCTCATAAATATATTTTGTCGATGTTTAAAACATATCATTGGTTCATTAAAGAACAATTTTTTCATGCATTCCATTCGATAAAATATAAATGATGCTCACAGAATGTTTTTATTACTTAAATTTTCCGTTTTCTGTGTTTATTGTTTCTATTTTTCCCACATCCTGAAGGTTTTCTGTCATTAAGAGTTTTTTAACCTCTCTAGCGGCTTTTTAACTCACTTTTTGTTTTTAAAGAAAGATTTTTCCATTTCAATCATAAACATGCAGATTATTTTTTAACTTCTCCAATGAAAGAAAAATTAATTTTTACATTTTGTTGCCAACATCCGCTGTGGTAATTACCTAGTAATCGACTTTTCTTTCTGTAAATATGTTTTTCAATATTTCCTGCATTTCATTTATAACTTAAAATGAAAAAGTTTTAAAGTGTAACAGTGTAACGACCAAAAAAATATTTTTGATAGCTTCTCTGCTGATTGAACGGTAAACAGACATAAAAAGTAGAACAGAATCCATTTTTATCCTCTCCAAATCCCAAAGCAATTACTAAAGCTTTTATTCTGCAGTCAACAATCAGATTGCAATCGTTTTCATTCGAAATTGTTTACCATCAGCACGCCAAGCGTGATATTAAGTTAACAGTCGGTGCTGATTTCAAATTTGAAACAAACTATGCAATTTCATCTGTTACCATATCACCCCTTATGATTTTTTTTGCTATCAAACCCCTCAATATTCTATTCTCAAAGCCCTTCGAGGATTTACCTACCACGTACCAGCCATTTAACTTTTCCTTTTGCTCCTTTCCTTCACATCAAATATCAGAAAAATTCTTTCAACTTACAAAATTGTTTTTTTTTTCTCTCTTCTTTACTTTCTTCTTGAGTGCACGTCAGACAATATTTAATAGGTTTTTTTCTTCCTTTTTTTTATTTTTGATGTGAAGAAGCAGGAGAAAAAAAACGTAGGAAAATTTAAGAACGGAAGGAAGGAGTTTCACTTTTTATCCTAAATTATTGAACCCCCTAAAATACTAAAATCAAGACAAATAAAAATAAATTGAAAACAAAGAAAATGCAACAATGGAAAATTTATTTTGGTTTATTCAGAATATATTGAAAAATTGGGGTTTTATTGCATACTCCACAGAAATATAAAAATATTAGCCGAATTTAACAAGCATGTTATTCGGTCCTCGTAATGCTGAAATATTTTATCAAGCAAATATACTCCAGTAACCAAACGCAGAACGTTCTGAATTTCAGAAAGTCTGTAAACTTTCTTTATATTGGTTATAACTTTATATTGGTCATATTTTTTTAGGTATTTAAACTATTTAATTGTTTATTTTTAGGTTGAAGCGTGATTTTGCAAAGTTTTAAATACTTGGTGTATAATTTTATGTGTTTAAATACATAAGTTTTAAAATTAATAAAAGAACTTTTAATTGTGAATGCCAATTTTATTTAAAAATTTAAAATTTCAGCTAAAATTAATTTTAATCGGAACTATATTTTAGTCGGCTACATACAGATGCTTTAAATTAGTTGCAAATATCTAGCTTTACACGTGCCATACATAGCAAGTATATGGAATGTAAACATAACCATAGCTACCAATAGTTGAAAGAAAGTGTAATGATAGTCTATATACTAGCTATGTAGACTATCTACTTGGGGCTGACTACGCAGATCCACAACTAGTAGCAAAAGTTATATTCCAGCTAGTTTTCAGAAAATATGTAACTAGCAATGTTACTTTTGGTTAGAGTAGAATGAAATGTAAAACCAATAATGTCCTGATAATGCTGCTTAAGCACCAATTAAGATGCTAAGGTCTTTCCTTGGTAGTCTGAGAGCATCCGATATTTTATTCTTATTTTTAGCACAAAGAAGTCTTTTGACTGTCTTCCTCTAAATTCCAGATACGAAAATGCTGTCTCTCCATCCATTCTCGTATGTTTGACTTCAACAAGCCAAAACCATAGTACGTCGACTTGTCATAAGCTTCCTTGTGTACTTTTGGTTACTGGTGATAGTTTACTTGGCATTGTTTAATAAATGATAGAATTTTCAAATCATTTATCAATTTTTAATTAACAGAAATCTAAAAATTTCAAAAAGGATTGTAAATTGACTGATAAAACTCAACGAAACCGGTAAAGAAGTGATTTCATCAGGAGTTAACAAGTTTTAAAAAAAATTTACTGATATTTGATTGTCTATCATTTTTGATTCGAATTCATATGAGAATATCGGTATACAAAAGTAATCAAATATGCCGTGAGGTAGGCTGACAGATATCAATTCATTTTAAGAGTCAAAATAGAGAAGCAAATTATGTGTTAACCACAATGGAATTGTGAACTACATGACAAATGACTGTGACAGTGTAACGAATTGCTATTGTTATGTCTTTCATATTTTTGCAAGGCATACACACTCGGGATTCTTTCGGAAGTTTGTTTTTCTAAAACTTCTCAAACATCCAGAAGTTTCCTAAGTGTGTATGCCTTGTATTTTGATTAAAAATGTTAAAATAGACCAATGATAATAGTTCTATCAGACATTTTTTAACTACAATTATTCTATTTTATTGCCTTAAGCATAATCTTCACTAAACAGTTATGTGTCCAGCAGCCAATTAAAATCTATTTTTAGATCTTAGAACTGATATTCATATCGGCTCTCGTTCCAATTTTCAGCAGGTCACAATGTCTCCAGGTCCGTTCCAGTAAATGCCCTCCTTGGTGAATTTACGACTCTCGTACCTTTCTCATTCTGTCTACATAATTCTAACCCCGTTCCTACATCTCACATTGCCTAATTCTTAGTTTTACGTCTTCAAACTGCTGCACCTAAGACGCCGAAGTATCGAAACTACTAAAAAATCACTAGGCTGGTGATGAGATTTGAACCCAAGAGTCCAACTGAGCTATCAAGGCAGTTTTGCTTCTTGAATAATAATAATTTATTGCAAATTTTATTGAATTTTTTAAAAACATAAGTGCAATATATTTATTTTTTAGAAAAGTATTCTAATTTGGTATGGAATCTTATCTGTATGCCTATGTTTTGAATTAATATAACAAGATCTAAACTTTTTAAATCATAAACGTTGAAGGAAAAAATCATTTTTCGATATAAAAAACAAGATGAAAGTAACAAAAACGCAAAAATGTGAAATGAATCACAAACAAAATTATGAAGAAGTAAAATAAGACAAGAAATCCCACACTCGAGAAAATGTGTATGCATGCATAAAATTGTGGAAAAAATCTCTTTACTTAGGCAGAAGTACATTTGTAAGAAGCAATGAAATTTCAGAATCCAACAACAAATAAAAATGAAGGGAGAAAGGCAGCAATTTCTTAAATTATAAATGAAAATGAAAAAAAAAACAGCAAAGATTATGAAGAAAAAATTTGTTGACGACAGCAATATTATTAAGTATGAATTGTCATAATAAAACATCATGAGTGCGATTATTTTATTATTCATAAAACGACTTTCAAACAAGCAGCAAAAATCTATAACGTAAATATGCAAGAATGAGAAACAGAACAACTAGGGAAATTTTTATATTCCATTTACAGTTTTTGTGAATTTTAAACCAGGGGTTTCAATGCTGAACCATACTTTCAATACCGGTATTACGATACAAATCAGAGTTGATTTTAAAGCCGATTTGCTTATCTCGATTTATACCTTAATATTCTTACAAATGGCAAATCATGTCAGATAGAAGCGTGGCTCAGTAAGATTGGTTTCTCTGATGCCTTTGTTTTTTTGTAATTTTTTTTGTGATAATAATTTTTTATCTGACGATTACCATCCTAAACCTAAACCAATTTTCTAACTCAGCTATCAAAAACATCATATTTTATCCATGAACTAAACATACTCAACAAGCATTTTGTAAAGCGAAAGGGAAAGAAATTAGATTATAATCCTTAAATTAGTTTTCTTCATACGACCATTTATTTTCAGCATCATTTTTCCCTTAACCACACATACATACATCAATTTTATAAAGAGAAACAATTTTCTGCTATTCATTCACAGTCCCCTTTTGGCAATTTAATAGTAATATACAAAAAAAGAAGCCTCAAAATGAAATAAACTCTCATTCGTACTGATATCAAAAAGTTAATGGTGTGAAAAATTAAGAAAGGACGAGACAAGAGAGAGAAATATGTGAAGTTATTGTCCATATTATACAGCACTTCATGTGATTCATCTCTGCAAGAGAAAAAGGATGCGAGGGAAAAAAATCATTCATCATAAAATCACTCCATGAACCTGCACAACCTTGGAAATATGTAATTATAAAACAGACGTGAACTCATATTTACCATGTAACTACGATTGACTGCTGTGATATTGAAATTCCATCTGTGATGTTAATGCAGAAATTTTTCCGTTATTATATAAGAAGCACAGAAGGGAGTTTCCTTTAAAAGATTTTCATTTCGAGAAACAAATTTTTTTTTTCATCAGAAAATTAATGTTGCTTCAATTTTAGCTGTGATCTTTTTATAGTTTTCAAAGCTTTTAATCAAGATTTATCATTAATGAAAGTATCTCAAAATTATGATGAATAAAACTACAAAAGTAATTTGATATCTCCTTCATAAAAATTCATTAATTAAAATGCGCAGCAGTCTATTGATTGTCTCTATAGATTTCCTACCATATATTTCACTTCGTGTCTCTTGATGTATGTTAGCATCATAAATTTCATTTCATATTTTTGAGGAGAGGAAAGGAATGTTTACATCACAACATGCAATGTGAAAAACTAATAATATTTATGAAGATGAGAGAAAAGTGCGAGATTACATATAGAGTTCTCGAACAACCCCAAGTGATTTTTTTTGTATAATTTTTATATGCACATACTATACTATGAGCAAACGCTCCAGGGATTTGAAATAAAACAAAATTAAAGACAAGCAAAAAAGATGAAGATTACTCGAAAAATATTTAAAAAAAATACGAGAGTATATATTGAGAGGCCATAAAAGTTATTAAATAAATTTGTTCCTAAAGAATTTTTATTGCATGAACAAGAGGGTACAAAAATTGCCAGATAACCCATTTGATTATAACTTTTTCCTGTAAAATTTCTAAGACTTTCATCTCCTTGATTAATTTTGTAGATTTATTTTCCAGATGAAAAGAATTTTTCAATATATTGTTTCCTCAATTTTTGCAGATTGGATTTTCCACTTAGCACAACACTTTCTTTTTTAAACAAAAATTAAAGGTATATTAATTTTCTATTTTTTACATTTAAATTGTTAAGATCGATATTGTTGGTTGTCTCTCCTACAACATCATTCGTGAAGATGTTGTAGAGAGTTGGTAAAAGCACTCCTCCCTTTGGCACTCCATATTTGATTAACTTGATTTCTGAGAACTGACCTTTAATAAAAACTGCGAAAGATCTTTCACTGAGGAAATAAAAGTGGCGGTGGAAATCTCAGTTTGAGTATTTTGTACAATAGTCCGTTATGCCAGTCTTTAACGTACTGTCACACAGTACGGTCGCAAAAAGAAATAATTAAATAAATTAAAATTTTTTTTTTGAAGCGTAAGCAAGTGAGGTTTTAATTACAAAATGAGTGAGTCGGAGGAGGAAAACAGCAGACTTGACATATCTGTTATATGTGTAAGCGAAATGCAAGTGAATAAACAACCGTATTGTTCAAATGATGTGTGTAAAAGAAAAGAAATTTTTCCGCTAAATGACTTGATTGTGAAATGTATCCACTGCCAGGGATGTTATCATCCACAATCTCTGTCAAATGCTTTTTCTACATCCAGAAGGAACATGCATGTTGACTTTTTGTTATTTAATTTTTCTGTTGCTGATTTGATCACTTCGATCAAAGAAGGTAAGAAGTTGATTTTCCTGTTCAGAAGCCACACTGCTGACAAATAGATAGATAGATTTATTTACCTTGAGGTATTAAAAGTACAAAAATATAGTAATATATAAGTTACAACATAATAAGAAAGTATGCATGTTGAAATGTAGCTTTAGTGGCTTAATATGAATTAATTAATTTATGAAAAACATGTCACAGAGCAGTATTGATCATCCATCGACAAATAGTCTAGAGCAAATCAAATCCATTACAACTCATATTGATAGTCACGCCAAAGAACAATCCTAGCTAGAGGCAAAAACGTTCATTACCACTCACTGGTGTTTTCACACCTAAACTTTAAATGAAATAGAACTGCTGAAACAGTTTAAAGCGAGCAATACGCTTACAGTACAAAGTACACCAAAACATTTGCTGTTTATGGACCTCATTAAACTACAAGTTAACATCCGCAGACCTGTTATAAGCTTAATGGCGTGAATGTGAAACAGCATAACTACAAACAACCGCAGTATCTTTTAAGATCGGAAGTTGAATGTTGTTTGCCACTCTACATCAGGGACGAAACCGAGTCGTGGACTAATAACTAGAATCTCATGGAAGAAAAGCAGTATGGCATAAATATCGATGGAATTCACAAAAAGCAATGTGCATAAGTTATGGATAAAATTAAAGGAAATTTCTTCTTTGCGTATTCTTTTGCAGCCAACTGAATTGTTATTTGCCTCTATTGAGCTATAGTATTCCGATAATTCTGGAAGTCGTTAAATAATTTAAGTCCTTTCAAAAACAAACTGTTCTGCGATCGTCCTTTCGTATAGTTAAGTAGAATGTAATCATGTGCACGCCTTGTGTTGTTATCCTCAAATGTTCGTTGATTCTGTTCAGCAACATACTCTAGTATTTTGCTTATTGAGCTGAGCAGACTTATTGGCCTGTAGCTACTTTACTCATTCGCTGGTTTTCTAAGCTTTGATATTGGGATCACTTTTGCGTGTTTTCAAACCTTTGAAAAATGATTGAGTTTGAGACACGAGTTGAAAATGAACTTCAATTGTTCTAAACCTTTTTCAGAAAGATTTTTGATGTGTATGTCGTTGACATTATCTAGTTCCGAAGCTTTGAGATTTTGTAAAATTAAAAATTTTAGAACACATACCAAGTTTTGGCAATGAAGAACTAAGAAAAACTTCATATTTATCAGATTATTCGTCAAAATTATTGTAAAATTTTCGAAAGAAAAATCAAAGTAAGCAAAAACTTTGATGGTGAAGAAAAATTCAATCAGATTTTTAATTCCATATAATTCGGATTAAAATTTATTTTTTAAAGCACAACGGAAGAAAATTGAAAAAATGGTTGGAAGACGACAAGGCGAATACCTTGAATTGGTGAAAAGCGAATTTTTGACGTATTTTGAACAAAATGGACATATAGTGGTTGAAAAACTTGAAGAGTTTGTAAAAAAAATACTCCCGGCTATGAATAAAGGGAAACCAAAGTCCAAGATGGTATATCGCAGCAGCCTTATGAAAGAATTTATTTACAACAGTTTTTGCATGAAAGCAATCGCGGAAACGAAAAAAGAAGAGCCAATTGGTAAGTAGTACATTAAACATTTAATGACTTTTAATAAAAATATAACTTTTCGTTTCTAGGATCTAAGACGTCTAGAGAAGATGTAGGCAAATCTCGATCTCAACACAGTTTTCATCCGACAAATTTCAACGATTTGAATGCGCAATCGTCGACACTTTCACCTGATAATAATGATTTAATTGAATTTTTTGAATCATCTTCTCAAGAATCTATGCGTGATGTTTTTAATGAGGCTCAAATGGAAATTTCTTCATATTCTGATATTTCTGATATTTGCAGAAACGAATCTTAGCGAAGATTGTAAGATTGGAAGAATTATAATAATAGTTTTCTATCCGATGTTCACAAAACCATTTAAAATTACTTATCTTATGCGGCCTGTTTCACTAAAGCGGATTATCCTCGATTTCTGATTATCCACTTCAGTTTTTTGTAAATATCTTAAACTTAATAGGAGGTGTGGTATTTCTTATATTGGATTATAATAGAGTGAACTATGCTTGAAATTTCTGTGTACTTTAAACTTATACTTTTTGTTAAGAAGTATTAATTATTCGATTTTCTAGCGAAATCTAGTAGATTAACTTCGATTTTTGCTTTAATTCTCAAACTAATGAAGATATAAAAATTCTAAGTATATGTTAATTTAAGTAGCAAACTACTCTTACTAGATCACACATTAGATCTCTTAATAACTTTAAGCGTCTGAAGATATAT
This sequence comes from Chironomus riparius, assembly GCA_917627325.4. NCBI lineage: Eukaryota > Metazoa > Arthropoda > Insecta > Diptera > Chironomidae > Chironomus > Chironomus riparius. Next base: position 34,666,726 of record OU895878.1, on the reverse strand, counting down.
CCAAAAAACTGAAGTGGATATTCCGAAATCGAGGATAATCCACTTTTGTGAAACAGGCCGATAGACTTTTTTCTTTAAATTCTCTTACTCAATCCAACTGCTTTAGCATTGTCATCTCTAATTATTTTATACATGTTTAGCAGAATTAAATTGTTATACAACGAGCCTGTAATGATTTTTTACGCAATCATTACACTGTGGAGTTTTCAAAGACATATGTATGTCTTTGTATGGAAGAAGGAGAAGGTTGTGATCAAGACATGCTGACTCGCAAAGAAGGGCTTTTAGTTCCATCAACCAGCAAACAAGAAACCTTATCTTTAACACTATCAGATCGTCAAAATCATACAGATTGGAAAAATCCCAATGAGAAAATTAGTTCGAAAGTTTAAAATATCAAATACCATCAGTTTTCAACTCACCCCAAATCCTATCGCAACAGTAGCTTCAACAGCCATACAAGATCATAACGTCCTAACTTTCAATGAAGATATATTTATCTGATGGTTGAAGTCCATGAGCAAGAACAGCATCAATATCCGAAAGAAAAACACGTAAGCTTCCAATTTTGTTTCATCAACTTCAAAATATGATACGTTAAAAGATATTAAATATTACTAAAAATTAATCAATTAATATCGTAAAAGCGAATACGTCCTTAGCTAACTCCTTAAAACAGCCTAATATATAATATTAGGAATTAGAAAACATGAAATAGAAAATTATCCAAAGGCACAAGGGGCCGTTCACTTATTACGTTGCGCAAAAAAACGAATTTTTTCACCCCCCCTCCCCCCCTTGTTACAATATGTTACAACTCACATCTTGCTTTAGATATTTAAAACTGTTTTGTATAAATATTAGTATACTCACACAAAGTTTCACTGTAATTGGATAAACCCTCGAAGAAAAAAAGTGAAAAACTAGATTTTGACTAGACCTGCCCCAAGTTCAAAATTGAAAATGTATTTCCTACTTGGTTCTTTGCTCAAAAAAATTTTAAAATGTTTTATTTGTATTTTTTTTAAGCACTAAAATATTAATGCAAAGTTTCAATCCATTTGGATAAACCCTTGAAGAAAAAAGTGACAAAATTGATTAGGACTAGGTTCGCCCCTAGTCCAAAATTGAAAATGTATTTCCTACTTGGTTCTTTGTTCAAAAAATTTTAAGATGTTTTATTTTTTTTAAGCACTAGAATATTTATGCAAAGTTTCCATCCATTTGGATAAACCCTCGAAGAAAAAAGTGACAAAATTGATTTTGACTAGGGTCGCCCCTAGTCCAAAATTGAAAATGTATTTCTTTCTTGGTTCTTTGCTCAAAAAAATTTTAGGATGTTTTATTTGTATTTGTTTTAAGCACTAAAATATTTGTGCAAAGTTTCAATCCATTTGGATAAACCCTCGAAGAAAAAAGTGACAAAATTGATTTTGACTAGGGTCGCCCCTAGTCCAAAATTGAAAATGTATTTCTTTCTTGGTTCTTTGCTCAAGAAAATTTTAAGATGTTTTATTTGTATTTGTTTAAGCACTAGAATATTTATGCAAAGTTTCAATCCATTTGTATAAACCCTCGAAGAAAAAAAGTGACAAAATTGATTTTGACTAGGGTCGTCCCTAGTCCAAAATTGAAAATGTATTTCTTTCTTGGTTCTTTGCTCAAAAAAATTTTTTAGATGTTTTATTTGAATTGACATAATTCTGACATAAATCACATACCAATATTACTTTTTGTAATGCATAGCTAAAAAAAAACGAAATCTAAAATTCCGACTACCCCATCTGAATTTTGTTCATACTCTTCGCTGTGGAAACCAAAAAACATATTCTTTATCTTAAAACACTTGACAATATAGCGACATAATTCAGGATTAATTACTTTTAAATAATATTTTAACATTTACGAGAAAATGTGGTTCAAATAAGTGTGAAGTATGGCTGAGATTTGGACCAAAATCAGCTATACTGATTCATAGTGTTCCCGAGGGTGACAAAATTAAAACTAAGTGTTTTTGTAGCTGACATAATTATAACATAAATTAGGTATATCTTTTGAACTGTGTCGATATGGGTCTCAGTCATACTTCACGCCCACCCTTCAAACTTATGCTGAGCAAATCTTGGTCTATCCATAAGACTTTTGATGGTATGGTGTTAATATATCCGCATTGGGTTTCTACCCGATACACTAGTTTAAATTATGATTTGCTTCCGATATTATGCTTGACATATGAATTATCCTGTAATGATTGTACACAATTTAAACCGTTCATGGATACGCTTAGGAATGGCTGAAAAAAAAATGAGAAATAAGGTGAAGAAGAAGCGGGAAAGGGGAGTTGACAATAAAGTTGACCTTTCTTAATTTTGAAGATAACATTCTCAAAAATGCAATTTAAAGAAAAAACTCGAAAACTCAAATTGTGTTGATAAGGCACAAAATTTGATTAATATTATCACTGAATTCTTTATTTCATTTATAAAGAAGAAAAACAATTGCTAATACATGAATTTACACATGCATAATTTACATATCCTCCGTTGTTTCCATAGCTGTTGCAATTACTTGTAACGGATCCTGGTAAAGTCATAGTCTGGGGAACATATTTTCTAACCAAATTATAATTTAATGAGTGAAATTATATTTTAAAGTAGTATTCAATCTTACATTTCATAAACAATTTTTTGAACAGTTTCTTCAAATGTGCAATGATTTCCTGAATCTTTCGTTCCACTTGGGCATCCATATGATACGTTAACACATTCACCGTACTGTTCGTAGCTACCTGTAGGACATTTATTAACAATTTTCTCACAAATATTTGTATTTGAATTAATATGAAAACCATAATCGCATCCTGGATCTTCCATAATACATTGGTTTCCAAATTCTTTATAGTAAGGAGGACATCTTTGCATTTCATGAATGCATTTGTTATTATTTTCTAAATTGTATCCAATTGGACAGCTTAATCTTTCAGGCTCACATACTCGACCATTCCAGTTCCAGCCAAAAGGACATTTAGGAGTAGGTGGAACACATTCATCCCCAAGTTGGTGATAACTTTGAGGACATACAATTCTGGGTGCACAGTTTTGCATAGTTTTAATATGTTCATTAGCACATGTCGATATTTTTCTTATACATTTATCATTTCTAAACTCATAATCGGCAGGACAAGAAACTGAAGAAGCCCGTTCTAAAACACATTTTTTGTTATCATTTTCATCTTCAATCATTTTGTAATTTTTTGGACATTGTTTGATAGTCTCGGTTTTCATTTCTACATTCTCTCTTCTTGGATGTTTTTGTACGGTTCTTATAACTTTTTCTGGAACTGTTTTAGAAATTCTAACAGGAACTTGAACTGTCACCGTTTTTGATGATTGTTGTTGTTGACAACCGGAACTGCACAATTGTGGAGCTTGACTACAATAGCTTGGACATTGTGTACCTTGGGAATTACAAGAAGTTTGACATGGCGGGTTTTGATAAATAGGTTGTTCACTAATTCTACTATTTCCATAAATTGGGTCGGATGAAAAAGGTGCAACAATTTCAGGATGAACTGTATTTGGTGGCAATATTAATTCAGAAGCAAGACTTTTAACTTTCGACAAGTTTGAATTATTATCACTAAAATCTTCTAATGCATAAAATATTTTGAAAATATTCACACTTAATAATAAAATTAAAATGTTCCTCATTGTATAGCTGCGAAATTCTACAACTCAAATTATACTGAACTCGACACTGAAAAAAGTAAAATAAGATTATATTTTCTATTTATAGTATACAATTCTCATTTTTAAAGATGCTCTTTTTTACCGAAATATTTGTCAATATAAAGGTCACAAAAGGATGATGATTGCATCAAGACTATTCAGTGTGTGAGGTTCAAAAAACCATACAGACATAATTGTTGTTAAAATAAAAAAAAAAATAACGAGGAAACAACAACGAAAACTTCTGCATTATATTGTCGCAAACTGTCTAGTAAGGATGCAAAAATTTGTCTGCATTAAATTATAAAACTTTTGCCATTCCATTTTATTTAAAATATATATATATATATATATATATATATATATGAAAAAAGTATCCAAGTAATTAACATTTTCTTTTCCATAATGCTCTTCCGTCTTACGTTTTCATTTCTTTTATTTCTTTTTCTCACAATAAAAGCAAAAAAAAATGTGAAGAGATGAGAATAAAATGGGTGGATGATGAGAGAAGAAACAACAGTTGCAAATAGCGCTTTTTGCTTTAAACAAACTGCAGTTTTTATACTATTTTAACAAAATCTTGATGTTAAACGCTTAGGATGTCTAAGTGAGTGTCTTATTGTTTTAGACTTTTTTTAAGTGTAGTTCTTGTATCAAATTATCATCTTGATATTTTAGCTAAAATATTTTCGTTAAACCAACCCTTAAATTATGCATTTTATTCCCTTTTTTTGACAATTCTTTTCAACTTGATTTTCGGTTCCGTTATTTTTTCATTCTTTTGTGCACTTAACCAGATGGAGTTGAAAATGAGAAACTGCAATAGAATTATTTTAAAACTTTCTTGGACAGTCTTGTGTTCCTTTTACTTAAGCACCATTGACTCAAAAGAGATAAAAAAATTCTTCTTTTATTTCAGATTTTATTATTTAATTAAAAAAATATTTGGAAAAAGAAAGTTGAATGTTGATGATTCAGCTCGGTAAAATGGGATGGTTAAAAAGGGGCTATAGCAGGGGCGTAGCCAGAAAATTTTTGAGGGGGGGGCCCATTTTCGAAAATTAAAAAACCGTTATTTTGTATCCTTAAATCTATATTCATTCTTCATAAGTTTAAATATTTAATTCATTATTCATACATTAAATTTAATTTTTCGTGCTGATTTTGACATTTCTTTCATCACTTCCTCTACATTAACTGGTTCTTCTCTATAAAAACTTAATAAAACAATTATCAGATTTTCGTAGGGGGGGCCCGGGCCCCCTATGGCCCCCCCCTGGCTACGCCCCTGGGCTATAGCAATAAATATTATTAGTCTTGAGGCAACGAGGAAACTTTAAAAAGAAAAAAATTGGATTTTGCACATCTTTTATAAAAATCTTGCAGAGGGATATCTCCTTAAGCAATGTCACATAGAATATTATTTATTTTTGAGATATTTTAGTATTTAAGAATATCCTTCATTTGAATTCATGCAACGAATACTATCTCTTTACATTGCAAACAATATGAATGAAAATTTTATAAAAAGGAACTAAGAAAGTTTTTCATTCCATCTTAAGATACAAAAGAGGGTAATTTCCATTCAAGATTACTAGATACACCCATTTCTGCTTTATTCAATTTATTAAAGGGCAAGACCGTTTTTCGATTAAGTGTCAGATTTTGCTATTATTTCGTTTATATCTCTGTAACGAAAATACTTACAGTAAAACTAAACATACTGTTTTATAGAACTTTTTGATGCCTATCTTTTGGTATGTAACTTTTTATTGGAAGGACTATACTTAAGGCTGTAGAGCCTGAAAATAGGCAAAATCTGACACTGAATTTTTGGGAAGGGTATTTGAAATTTTACTAAAACTAGTCTATCTCGCTTAGTTTTACACCGATTTCGATAGTTTTTTCAGCAATAGTTAGTTTAAAACTACAGTTATCATTAAAAAGTAATAAAAATAAAATGGCGACTTAATAAGTTAATTTAATTAATGTTTTTAACCTTATTTTCCTATATTTTACTATAAATTTTCAACTTACTTAACTTTTTTCTTGACACAAATATAGTTTTAGACCTTGGCTTTATGATAGAAGTCAAAAATTTTTGAAAAAAGTAGTATAATTAACTTTTTTTGGTCATTTTGTAAAATTGCCTTTAAATGGCAATTGAATAGATATTCTTTTAATTTTATGATGTAAAATGATAATTATACATCAAATATGCTTAGTTTTAGCAAAATATATCACAATATAATGTTATAGAACAAGAAAAAAGCAAAAACTTTAAAAACTTTAAACAAAAATTTTCAACCGTTTTTGAAAATTTAAATTTTTGACTTGATTAAAGAGTTGTAAAATAAACTTTTGGTTAAATTAACTAAATTAGAAGGCTTTATTGCAGTAAATTCTTGCAGGAAAGTTGTAATTTATCATTAATTAATGCTTTTTGAGGGACAATAATGAAAATTTCATTAAATTTATATGTAAAATCAATTTTGGTTAATTTAACTAATTTTGTGTATTAATTTGAAAATGTGTGTATGATAAATGAAAGAAAATAAGATTCTCAACAACTTTTATGAACATATCAGCTCCTTTTACAGCTTCCTTCTTGGATAAAAATCACTTTGAATGTTTGATTTAGAAATTAAACTAACTTATAAAGTCGCCATTTTAAAATTATTGGGTTAAAAATTCAGTTTTTATATTTGGCTATAAGCCATTGAAATAATTGTGACGATTGAATAACTAAACTCTGAGTGAATCAACTTTCAATATTTGTTCACTTTTTTCGCGGTCTTGCCCTAAAACAAACAATAACCTTGCAAATAAATGAACATCTTCGTTTAAATAATCTCAAAATGAAGAAGAAATGTATCTGAAGGGCATCTCCCATTAATAGTTATGTGTGTGTATATGTCTGTTACTGTTAGTATTTTACCTTTTCTCTTTTCCTAATTTTCATTGTAAATAATCTCATTGCCATGAATTACCTTAAAGTATATATCTAGTAAGATATTAATAGAAGGAAAAAAGAACAACACAGTAAATGGATAAAGAGTAGAGGAACTTGTAATTTTCGGAAATAGCAAATAGTATAAAAATAAGTGAGCTAAAATCTAATTCAATTTATATCTGAAACGCATTTTTACTATCTCAACTTATTGATTTTGTTTTATAATTTCTGATAATTTTAATTTTTTTCTAAATTCCTTCTATTGGACGATTATAAGTTTCTTATGTCTCATTTGGAAAAAATGATTTGATGTCCAAAAAACCTGTTTGTATTAAGATCTACTCGTCTCGACATGAAAAAGGAGAGGTATAAAATTAACGATCACTTCTAATTCATTACATTAACGTTAATGTTCATCGATTGCAGATGCCATATCGTTATTTTCTTTTTCTTACAACAATTTCTGACATTTATCCATGGCAAAACACCCATCACCCCTTATAGGCATATTAAAGAATATATGCTAAGGTATTTCTTCTACTTAATTCTGTTGTTTTTGTTATTGTATACGATTATATTCAGATGTTTTCCATTCAATTCACGTATCAGCTTAATTAAAAACATATTTCCTACATCAATTCATTTTTGTTATTCTAGCTTAAGAATTCTCTTTACCATTTAGAAGTCATCATCGATTTACACTTTGGTATTTTGGTTTTGCTACAAGTTGTAATATTTCTAATAAAAAACTAAAAATTAAAGCTTGATATTTGTTTATTGTTATTCTAGTCCTAATGGTCTTAACTTTCAACCAAAATAAAATAATACGACCAGCACAACTATTAAAAAAATGATTCTATAGTGATGATAAAAATTCTGAGAATGTGTCAATTACAAAAAAAAACTCAATATCAAATACATAGTTTGAATTGTATAAGTGCTCATTCAAATGTACCTCATTCTATAGAATAATCGGATTGAAAATAATATACTCGAGAAAAGAGCTTGTTAGCATATTTTTCTCAGTCGATTCATCTGTGTGTAAAATTTAATTTATTTAACAGGAAAAAGTCTTTATTTGATAGATACTTCATGTCCATACTATTTAAAGTCAACGTTAATAGTAATTTAAAGAGGGTTATATCCTGTTTTCATCCCCACTTAGTAATACATCAATTGTCCAAGATGAACCTTGCGAAAGTTTGTGTCTAGAAAATATTCATAATTATAATAATCCAAATTTTAAAATCTGATAGATAATATACTGTAAATTCAGTCAGCCTCATATTGTTTGAAAAAATAAATACTCTTTAAAAATATTCTAACTGGGATTATCTTTTGAATAGAGTTATATTCTCAATTTGAATAATGGTTGTCCAATGTAAAAAGTTTCTTTTTATTTTCCCCTTTTGGCACTTTATTTTATGCATGCACAAAAAGATTTTCCATACAAAATCGACTTTATTAAGTTATAATGCGATTTGAATGTACAAAAAAAGGAAAATTTTCTTAGGCAACATCACCATTTCTTCTTTTTGCCTTAGCACTGAATTTATTTTCTACATATATGTTTGGTAACAACAGATTTTTGAATTAACAAATTTTCTCATGAATTGAATTGTAATCCCTTTAAGGTTTTATGTATGTCGAAAATAATGTCAACAATTCAATTTCTAAAAGATTATCATATTTAAGTACTAGGGGCTTTTAACGGGCCCCGTTTTGAGTAATCTTAGAAATCAAAATGGTTTATTAATCACAAAACTTACCATTAAATACTTAAAATAGTATTTTTTGCATCGAAAATTCTCCAATTATAAAAATTATAAATTAAACCTTAAGAAACACAGGCAATCATGCAATCACGCACTTAGAATTTAACAAAACTGTAGTAGAAATAAATAAAATAGAATGTTTGTCCTAGAAACCTGATTTATTTTTCAAACAGTAATATTGAATGGCCTAAACAATAATTTTGAATCTATATGATTGATTCTTTAACAAACAAATTATACCATATAATATAATATTTATGCTATCAGGCACTGATAGTACCTTTTATACTATTCAATTACTCTATTTGAAATTGAAATAAAACTAGTTTAATATAAGCACTCATCGAAAACGAAGCACGTTAGAACGTTATTTATTATTATATGTTTAAGCTACGAGATGCAGCAGTGTGGAAATCTTGAATTCAGTTCATGTAAGAAATGTAAGAAAAATAATAAACTTATAGTTGTTTATATCTAGAAAAAGAAATCATCATATTGATGATTCAATTATAGTGATGTGTTAAGTTCTTGTTTTTCCTATCATAAATAAATTTATGAATCGATTGAATAGATAGACACATCATGAATAATGGTGCAAGTGAAAGTCCTAAACAAGCAACAACAAGATGGAATCAAATTAGGAATTCCTATTATATATTTCACACAACCGCATACATAAATTGCTATGAACAAAGACAATCGCAAATACATGACTGACTTAAATGACGTGAGATTAAAGCCGTACGTGATGATGATCGTGATTATGTTATGACGAAGAAGTGTTCCAAAACTACTTCTGCATTCATTTTGTTGCTTGCCATTTTGATTCTGTTATTTATAAATGCTGAATTGTAATATCATTTTGTCTCGATGTCCAGATTGAGACTTAAAACGTTTGCAAATAAAACGATTTTCCTAGTTTCTAAAATAAAACTTTGAAGATAAAACTTAAAATAATTTGACACTTATTTTTGATGACTTTGTTTTCACACAAGAGCAGCTTTCTGCTTTTATTTTCGATGTCTTCGTACACAATAATACGATATATTTGCCTCAAAGGAATTCACAAGAAGAGAAAGTTGTGTTTTTTTTTTATTAAACAAGTTGAACCTTGAAATATTTTGTAAAAAGAATGTTGGAAGCAATGAACATAAGAATATAAAATGCTTATGTGCCAATTGATTGCCACACAATTTGATATGTATGTACGGATTATTATTATTATTATTATTATTATTATTTAGATAAAATTGAAAGCATATAATATATGCTCGAATCCTTCAAGCAATGTCGGAAAATTGGATGTCTAGCGTTACATAGAAATTATATGATTTCATTTCTATCAGCATGCTGATGTTGGTGCTTCTTACAACAACAAAAAAACAGATGTATGGAAAAAAATGCCAATTTTCGCCTTTTTTATCTTCAATTTTCTTTCTTCCTTTGGGTATTGAAGCAACACGAACTACTTCATGTTTTAAATGTGAAGCATCCATCTATTCAGCTTTTCATTAAATAATTGAACTGAGAAAGAAAAAAGGTGAAGCATTTCAACTACATATAAAAATCATATCATCATGGTGAATACGGCGCATTACAAAAAGCATGTATTCTTACTTAAAACATTTAAATAAAAAAAAATCTTTTTTCATTGCAAACTTTTTACTTTTTAGCAAAACATTTTCGTTCCTTTTTTTATCAGTTTTAATTTTAAAGTCCTTTAACTTCTACTGCAAAGTTGTGTTGAGTTAACAATGAAAGGTAACACGATGAAATATCACATCTTCCTTCTTATAAAAAAGGAAGCATGTTGAAAAGCTCAAAAGTATCTCTCAATCCCTTTCCTCACATTATATAACATTGCGTAAAATAGATTCTTTCTTTGGTCCTTTTTTAATGTCACATTTCAATTACTGATTCTCAATTGTCGAGATTTTTCCCTTTAAGGTCCCATTCCACGTTGTTGTTCACATTATAATAAAGGCAGAAACTGTCTTTTCTTTTTGGTTGATGTATACATAAGAGCAAAAAAAAATGTTCATCCTTTCCCTTTTTCGGTCACATTTCACACAGAAGCAAAAGATTTCAACAATGTATCGTATAAACAGCATGTAGGATATGTAAAAAAAATAGATAAGGAAATGATAATGTGTGTCTATTGATTCCTCTTCTCTTTTGTCAAGCAGAAAATTTTCTTCCTAAACCCTCTTACTATTTCCTCCTCTTCAGGACATTTTACTTTAGTCAGTGTAGATTTTTGAAAATAATTTTGAAATATTTTGAATTGAAATATTAGAATTTGATTAGCTAGAGAAACAAATTTTTTACAAAACAGCGCGACTACACGGATGAATTAGATTTTCCCAGGGATTTTCCAAAGCTCGTCTAATCCTAGTGAAACTTTCTCCAAAAACAATTTAAAGATTATAATCTGTGTATGAAAAATTATCAACGATTATAATCTTTGTAGGAATTTTCATTTGGCAGAACATACATATTTTATGTATTTAAATTATGAGCTTTCTTCGGCTACTACCTTTGAGAATTCTTCTTTATTTATTTACAGCAACATGTTTTAAGTGAATCTTAATTTTTGGTCGCTTGTTGAGGTAATTTTGTCGAATCAAAAAATGTTATACATAAAATACAGTACATAAAATAATTTAACAATTATCTTTGGGGTCGTTCACTTATGACGTCCGAATTTAACGGTCATTTTTCATAAAAGAACAATGGATTTCCAGGAATTTCTATTGTTCTTTTCTTGCTGACCCCCCCCCCCCCCTCCCCCTGGACGTCATAAGTGAACGGCCCCTTTATTCATTGCATAAACAATATCTTTTTCAAAATTAATAGTGAGAACCTTTGAGCAAAATTAAATTCCAAAATATTATCTTCAATTCACCGAGTTTTAGAATATTATATCATCCTTTCAGTTACCCTAAGCGTTGGCTTTCATTTTCATGTTTCAATTTGAACGCCTTATCAGATATGATTTTTAGTATTTTCGAAAAATCAATTTCAAATCATAAAATTTTACGGCAGGTATATTTCAATTGCGTAGCACGAAATACAAAATTACTTTTAGCATTTATTTTTTTTACATACAAACATTATAAAATTATATCGTAATAAATTACAACTGTAAAGGAATTTTAAATTATACGCGTCCTTATAAGCTTTTTTATAAAATTTATGAAAGAAGAAAATAAATTGCACAAAAAACTGTGCTAAAAGCTAACTGGATCATTAAATTTTATTGTAATTTAAAAACATAACGTAAAATATTAATAATTTCGAATTATATATTTTTATGTTCTTTTATTTTCCCATTTTTCTCTCATCTCTGCATCGCGTTATGGCTGAATTCAATATTTACTATGGGAAGAAGAACAGACAAATTTATGGCATTTACGTGATTTTAATATGAAGTGAATGAATGAACTGTACTCGGATGTAAATATATTCTATTCTGTGGAAGAGGATGAATATTTTTTTTCGACTGCTCCCCGTATGCACCTTTTCATTATGTATATGAATATATAGATTCATATCGTTGATTCATTTATTGATTCCTATCGCATGTTAATATTTAATAAATAAATTTATTCATATTTTTCATACATTCCTCGACAAACTGCAATAAACAGAATGAACAAATAAATAAATTTACTACAATTTTTTTTTTATCTCTTTAAGGGTAATTCCATGAGAAATTTTTGTAAAAAATTTACTTAAAATTGATTTTTTTCATATTTAGGCTTTACAAAAGTTAATAAGATTTTCACAGTGCATGTAAAAAGTCATATGGTATATGATTTGACATTAATTTTCTATCTAAAGTGGTTAATTCGTCCAAAAAATTGATTCCATGAGCGTTACTTGGTAACGCTATAAATGTTACCAAGTAACGCTATAAAATATAATTTTTTGGACTTAATAATCACTTTAGATGACATTTTAATGTCAAATAACATACCTTATGGCTTTTAACATGTCCTGTGGAAATCTTATTAACTTTTGTAAAGCCTAAGGATGAAAAAAATCAATTTAAAGAAAATTTTATAGCAAAATTATAGCATGGAATTACCCTTAACTTTTTTGCCACCAATGTTCCTCGGTAATGTTAATTTTTGGTTAAAACTGGGTGAATTACTCAATTAAACATTTTAATTTTTTTAATTTGAAAAAATTAACAATATTAATGAATAGAAAAACAACGTGTGGCTGAAGTACGACGGCATGAAGTGTCCAATCACTTTGAAACTTTGCCAGAATTAAGTCCATATTACGTGTAATTGCGTCCAACAAAAAAATAATTGTGTCCTACTTCCTGTGGCTGGATATAGCAGGTTCCATTTTTGGGAATTATGCCGTCGTACTTCAGGTTTTAAAACGGCATCATTTCCAAATATTAACTTTATTAGACATATTATACATCAAAATTGATCTCTTAATTACGTCCAATTGCGTCCTGCAAACATTTTTGGAATCGGATATAACCAGCAAGAGTTATGGACTGTCAAAGTTTTGGACAGTCCTACTTGTGGATCAAAATTTTTTTTTGCTCAAATCCTATCATGTTACATATCAAAACACTTCTACTTTTCCTCAGCAGCTTAAATCTGATGGAATAATAAGTCCAATTCATTTTGGACCTATGGCAGTTCCAGTTCCATCTCGTACTTGAATATAACCAAATGTTCAAAAGTTGACTAGCGGCATGTTGTATCAAAAAATATCTTTTTTTTGTCAGTGTTTCTAATCTGACGGAATTATCTTAGTCCAACCTGTAGTTTTGGACATATGGCAGTTCCAGTGTATTCTAACCTGTACCTGCACATATTGAAAATTTTACTTTTACCTGGTTAATATATATTTTGACAGAGATTGTTATTACTCCATCAACAAATTTGGAAATTATTGCTAAGGTTATGTGCTACAAAACTACATCTTTAGATTTTCAAATGTTATCATAGTTTTCCGGAAAAACAAGAAAATGTGAAAATCAGTAATTTTTTCAGTTTTGGTTCCAATCAATTTTCCGGAAAAATTAGTTGACGAAAAATTATGAAAATAGTGGCAAATTTTAGCTTATTGTGATTTCTATAGATATCAATCATTAGAAAATTTTCCGTAGTCGGAAAATTCTTGGGAAAATTGCAATGAATAAAAGGGAGAATAAAATATTAATTTTTCTCTACGCTCAAAGTGATTTTCCGAGTTTCCATATGGAAATTATCCACTATGGGGCAAAATGAAAAAAAATCGATGATTCAAAATTTTTTTTGACTTTTTCGAGTTACGATCTTCGGGTGATTTTTTCTTGTAAAAGACATCAAAACTGGATTATGTTCCAAATTTCAGGTCATTTGGTGCTGTTTTTGCGATTCTGTGGCTGTTTGAAGTTGGAAAATGACGAAAATTTGAATTTTTTAATGCATTACTTAAACTGCAATTTCTCTACAATGGCTAAAGATATTGAAAAAAAGTTTTCAGTTCCTAATAGTAACATTTAAGAGCTTTATTTTGATGTAACCTCAATTTCGGAAATATGTAGTTTTGGTTCCGATATAGTACAAAGTATATGAAAATCCTATGAAAATTATCTTTAAACGTGCCGCAACTGTCCTAAACGGCCATTTTCCCCCCATAAACCACATATCAGTGCAAAGCTCTTGTTTTCTAGTTTCCAAAACAGTAATAACATTGTAATTCTGTAGAGGACTAGAAAAGTTATCGCAGTTTAAGTGAGACGACAAATATTTTACAAAAATTAAAATTTTCTCATAACTGTATAGAAAAAATAACCACAGATAAGGTTTGTTCTGTTTTTCAATGCCAAATATTATTTAAAGATGACCTGCGAAGAAATTTTTTCAAAAAGTTCAAAATTTGTCGATATATAGGGTACTTTTGATATCTGACGACTTGTATGTTTTTTTCATCACTCAAACCACTAGTACTCTTAGAAAATTAAATATTTTTGAATTTTGTTTTTAGTTTATTGTAGCTTAAATTAGTACCTTTCTAATGATGTATAATACTTGATAGTTGACTTTGATCTTGATCATGAATATGAGGCTTGTTTGTGAGCGACCCTAAACTAGAAAAAATCTCAAAAACGTCATTTCTAGAAATACCACTTGGAAACAAAATTAAGTATTGAGTTTTGGTTTTTTATGATGATTTATGATAATTATGACTAAAAACACTCAAAAAATTGTATTTTATAAACTTTTGGCCATCTCAGGTAGCTTGTTTAAGTACGATACTAGTAGTCTTTATTGGGTCAAAAATTCCCAAGTATTACACTATTTCTTGGATGCTTATCGGTTGATATTTCATATTTATACAGATTTTAAGAAAAATAAGTCAGTTTAAAATATTTTTGTTTGATAAATTTTGGATTTTGGCTATTTTGTTAAAGTTCAGCTTGCGTCGGTCACATTCAATTTACTCCAGAAGCAGCTATAATGAATTTTCATACAAGTATTATACATCATTTTAAAGGTATTGATCTAAACTAGCAATAACCGAAAACAGAATGTAAAAATATGTGTCCTGAAAAAAGTTAAAGCTTTTTATGTCCATCAAAAAGCCTACAGAAGGGCAAACAGCATAGGTAAAAATACAAAAATTGAAAATTTAATGACTACTATTAGAGCAAATTGTTAGAAAAAGGTTTAATGTATTAAAGAAAATAATAATAACATAAATTTTGCCAAAATAAGTGTGAAATTTTAAATTTTTGAAAATTTACCTTTGCTGTTTGCCCTTCTGTAGGCTTTTTGATGGACATAAAAAGCTTTAACTTTTTTCAGGACACATATTTTTACATTCTGTTTTCGGTTATTGCTAGTTTAGATCAATACCTTTAAAATGATGTATAAAACTTGTATGAAAATTCATTATAGCTGCTTCTGGAGTAAATTGAATGTGACCGACGCAAGCTGAACTTTAACAAAATAGCCAAAATCCAAAATTTATCAAACAAAAATATTTTAAACTGACTTATTTTTCTTAAAATCTGTATAAATATGAAATATCAACCGATAAGCATCCAAGAAATAGTGTAATACTTGGGAATTTTTGACCCAATAAAGACTACTAGGATCGTACTTAAACAAGCTACCTGAGATAGCCAAAAGTTTATAAAATACAATTTTTTGAGTGTTTTTAGTCATAATTATCATAAATCATCATAAAAAACCAAAACTCAATACTTAATTTTGTTTCCAAGTGGTATTTCTAGAAATGACGTTTTTGAGATTTTTTCTAGTTTAGGGTCGCTCACAAACAAGCCTCATATTCATGACCAAGATCAAAGTCAACTATCAAGTATTATACATCATTAGAAAGGTACTAATTTAAGCTACAATAAACTAAAAACAAAATTCAAAAATATTTAATTTTCTAAGAGTACTAGTGGTTTGAGTGATGAAAAAAACATACAAGTTGTCAGATATCAAAAGTACCCTATATATCGACAAATTTTGAACTTTTTGAAAAAATTTCTTCGCAGGTCATCTTTAAATAATATTTGGCATTGAAAAACAGAACAAACCTTATCTGTGGTTATTTTTTCTATACAGTTATGAGAAAATTTTAATTTTTGTAAAATATTTGTCGTCTCACTTAAACTGCGATAACTTTTCTAGTCCTCTACAGAATTACAATGTTATTACTGTTTTGGAAACTAGAAAACAAGAGCTTTGCACTGATATGTGGTTTATGGGGGGGAAAATGGCCGTTTAGGACAGTTGCGGCACGTTTAAAGATAATTTTCATAGGATTTTCATATACTTTGTACTATATCGGAACCAAAACTACATATTTCCAAAATTGAGGTTACATCAAAATAAAGCTCTTAAATGTTACTATTAGGAACTGAAAACTTTTTTTCAATATCTTTAGCCATTGTAGAGAACATAATCCAGTTTTGATGTCTTTTACAAGAAAAAATCACCCGAAGATCGTAACTCGAAAAAGCCAAAAAAAATTTTGAATCATCGATTTTTTTTCATTTTGCCCCATAGTGTTATCTTGCAAAAACTATTTGAAAAACTTTCCACTATGTTAGCAATTTTTATACTTTTTACTTTATTTTGATAACTATTTTACTTTCTGAGTTATTAAATCACAAAATAGGACTAGAAAAATCGGAATTTTTTAAAATAATAAAATAAAAAAATTATAAGATTGTAACTGAGATTATAAAGTAATAACAATCTCTGTCAAAATATATATTAACCAGGTAAAAGTAAAACTTTCGATATGTGCAGGTACAGGTTAGAATACACTGGAACTGCCATATGTCCAAAAATACAGGTTGGACTAAGATAATTCCGTCAGATTAGAAACACTGACAAAAAAAAAGATATTTTTTGATACAACATGCCGCTAGTCAACTTTTGAACATTTGGTTATATTCAAGTACGAGATGGAACTGGAACTGCCATAGGTCCAAAATGAATTGGACTTATTATTCCATCAGATTTAAGCTGCTGAGGAAAAGTAGAAGTGTTTTGATATGTAACATGCCCGAATAGACAAAGAGCGTGCTCACTTTTGTGAGCACGTTAATGAGCATGCTCAAAATCATCATTTAACGTGCTCACCTGAGCACACTCAGTTGAACATGCTTGTGAGCACATTGTGAATATGCTCACAAAAAAACAAATTTTTTGAAATTTTTTATTTTATTGAGCATGCTCGAGAGCATACTCAATTCCTAAATCTAAGCATGCTCACTTGAGTACACTCTTAAGCATACTCGTGTGCACATTGTGAATATGCTCACAAAAAAATCAATTTTTTTAAAAATTTTCATTTTATTGAGCATGCTCGAGAGCATACTCATTCTCGAGAGCATGCTCATGAGCATACTCAATTACCAAACTTAAGCATGCTCACTTGAGTACACTCTTAAGCATACTCGTGAGCACATTGTGAATATGCTCACAAAAAAAACAATTTTTATAATATTTCACATTTTATTGAGCATGCTCATGAGCATACTCAATTCTCAAATTTAAGCATGCTCACTCTTAAGCATACTCGTGAGCACATTGTGAATGTACTCTAAAAAAACATTTTTTTTAAAGATTTCACATTTTATTGAGCGTGCTCAAGAGCACATTTATTGAGCATACTCTAAGTATGCTCATGATTTTGTATATACTTCACAAGTCAAAGTTTCTAGAATTATATATAGTTATCTACTTTTTAACTATAAACATTGTTTAAAAACATTTTGAGATCAATTTCGAAGTATTAAACTTTGTTATAGTTTATATATGAGTTTTTGTCATTATAAATTATAAAGGTAAATTGCAGCAGTGGTGTAATGGTTATGGTAATGGTCTTAGCAACAGAGCGGTCGTAAGTTCGAATCCAGGTAAAATCGAAAATTTTCTTAAGTGTTTTTTTCAGATTATTAATGAACAAGATTTATTCTAGAACATTAAAAAACTCTACAACAGTAAAATATATCAAAAAAAATAATTTCAAAATTTAATTTTTTTGAAAATTATAAAATAATGTGAGTACACTCAGTGAGCATGCTCAGAGTACACTCACGAGCACACTCACTGAGTGTACTCAAATGTCACATCATATGACATAAAAAATGTTGCATGTCA
Source organism: Chironomus riparius (assembly GCA_917627325.4). Lineage (NCBI taxonomy): Eukaryota > Metazoa > Arthropoda > Insecta > Diptera > Chironomidae > Chironomus > Chironomus riparius. The sequence continues at coordinate 34,648,626 of OU895878.1, read as the reverse complement.
CACAACAATTTGAGCATGCTCAAAATTTGTTAAAATAACGTGCTCAGAGCATGCTCAAAAAACGTGCTCATTAGCGTAAAGTAGTGGCATCACTTTTCGTATGAAAGAGCACGCTCACGCGAGCATGCTCAGCACTAAATTTGAGCGCGCTCATAGCGTGCTCTTTGTCTATTCGGGATGATAGGATTTGAGCAAAAAAAAATTTTGATCCACAAGTAGGACTGTCCAAAACTTTGACAGTCCATAACTCTTGCTGGTTATATCCGATTCCAAAAATGTTTGCAGGACGCAATTGGACGTAATTAAGAGATCAATTTTGATGTATAATATGTCTAATAAAGTTAATATTTGGAAATGATGCCGTTTTAAAACCTGAAGTACGACGGCATAATTCCCAAAAATGGAACCTGCTATATCCAGCCACAGGAAGTAGGACACAATTATTTTTTTGTTGGACGCAATTGGACGTAATATGGACTTAATTCTGGCAAAGTTTCAAAGTGATTGGACACTTCATGCCGTCGTACTTCAGTCACACAAAACAACAACAAATCCATTAGTGTTTTCTAGAATATTTTCGTCCCATTTTCAATTTTATTCGTTCCAATCGAATAGAGAAAGTTTAACCATTTCATTTGTAATTGATCTTTTTTTCTAAATTTATTTTCTACTCGCCAACAAAATTTCATGTTTCTATAATTCTTTGCGGAAAATTTGCAATTGACAATTTTTTGCTCATGTTTTCCATTTGCCCATAAAATTCTTAATAGTACAGAAAGAACATAGATACAGAAGTGAATGAAATAAGTTAAAATGAAAGAGAGAAAATTGTTTACAGAATAATAAAAATTGAACAATGTTTCATAGCAGTCAGACTACCGTTTTCTATATACAGCAAAAGTCCATACCGCAAAACTGGTTAGCAAAATGCCATAAAATAAATATTTCATATTTATGTGCAATTAATGCCATTCCTATTATCTGCCTGTTTGTATTTTTCTTTTTTGTGAAAAACAAGGAAGAAAAATAAATGAAAATGCTTTAGCATAAAAAATGGAGAAATTTATGAATTGCATACAAATAAATCATTAATAACGGGTATTTTATGAGCGATAAAGCTCAATTCAGTATAAAAAATAAATACAAGAGAATGAAGAAAAAGCTCGAGAGCAATTGCAGTCGTCTGTCTGTTCATATTGTGCATACTAGAGGAAAATTGAAAAACCATTTCCGTACAATATACAATCAATTCATTTGGCTAATGCGCCATTTTTCGCAGTATTAAAATTTCATAAAGTGACAAATCGCTATTCGCTCAGCAGAATTGTTGCAATGTTTGAGAATAAAACTAGCTGATCACGGTGTGCATTTGATATATAACTCATGGTTTTCGAAAGTATTTTTTTGAAATTGACAAATAATGAATGAATTGAAAACAAAGATATGAAAAACTTAATAGTAATTTTTCTTTCAATTTTTGGTATTTTATAATTATAGTTTATTCTCGATACTTTCCAATCCTGTTATACTCTATAAGCGTTTCCAATTTTCATAATCTTTCATAACAGCTTAGGGGTATTCACTTATGACATCCGCCAATATACAAATAAAAGGATACTCTTCGTACCCCCGTAAGGGCACAACCTTTCAGCTGGAGGCACTGCGATTCAATTGGTAAAGAATTCGTGTGCGCAAGATGCCGTAAGGAAGTCATCCAGATGCTAGTATAGCCCCCCCCCCTTTATTACAAAATTTTAATGGTTTATATGGTAAAATTTGTGGTCTTTTGTTTAAGCAGTCACAAAATCCCAAACCCTTCTTCCTCAAATCTCGAACGTCATATGTGAACAAACCTTTATCAGAAAATTTGATAATGGATAAAATAAATGAAATGCACAAAGTTATACATATTTTATAAAAAAAAAATGTATCATAACTCTGCAAACTTTTCAAATGAGTTTAATGCGTATTCAAGAATATAAATTTATCTTTTTGGAAAAAAATCGGTTTGTTTTATTTATTCAAGTTCAATAAATTTATAAAAAGTTTTAAAAAAGTCATTACCTAGAAAAAATTATAAAATTAATTGGTGAAAGAATGAACCAAATTCCATCGTTGTATCTAACTACGGCGCTTTTAACACATAGAAAGAGATGTACGTAAAAAAGGAAATTGACAAATAGTGGAATATTGGATTTCAAATACAATTATTTTATACAAAATTGAATTTTTGGCTTGTGTATTCTACCAAAATTTTGATATGATCTCTTTCATTAATATTTACTATTTATTTCATATTTATTCTGACGGTATATACTGATCGAATATGTCATTTATTTTTGTTATTTGTTAAATTTAATTTGTTTTTCGATTGCAACGAGAATGGTCGAATAAAATGAATGGAAAACGTTTAAAATTCACAATAGAGAGAGTTTTGGTATTTTCAAAATGAACGAACAAATTTTTAATGAAATTCATAATCAGTTTATTACATTCCCATAATATTTTTAGTTTTATACAAGTTAATTTACTTTAAAATCTGATAAACCTATTTTTAAATATTTTTTCGCAATATTTGTAGTATTTGGTAATACAATTTTTTAATGGGCTAAAACCAAGAAAATTAAAACTAAGTTTTTCAAATTTATCTTGACAGAATCATTTTGTGTCATATAAGATTCAATTACTAACCAATGAAAATGTTCAAAAAATGGTCCAGATGAACTGTATAGGAAATTTAATTAAAGAAAAGTAAATTGGCGTTTACAGAACACTAAAATATAAAAATAATAAAAGAAGTGTTTATTTTTGTCCATTAAATATATCAATAGAAAACCCTCATCTGCCAGATTAATACTTCGAAAGTTTTTGACTTTTATTTAATTTAATTTGCTTCATAAACGATTTTCTACACATTTTTCAATCTCAAATTACCAACATTTTTATTGTATCAAAAATAACATTACATCAAGATAGCGTGAATTGCTATGGGAAAAATAGTCGCTTTTATCCACTTTCTTGAAGCAATAGATCAGAAATTAAATTTATTTTTTTAAAAATATGTAATGTTACATCAAAATAATAAAAAAACCAAGAAAAAAATCGGAAGATCAAAAATACAAGGAAATATTTAATAAAGTTTTAACACCTAGACTATAAATATGAATGATACGAAAATATATATAATTTTTAGCAAAGACAAAGAAGTAAAGTAATAATGAAACTTACTTAATTGAATTTCAATGTTTTCTGACAAGAATACAATTCTCATCAAATCAAAGGCATTTTAACAATAATATTCTCTTTTACTTTCAATACTTACTAATGAAAAATTTAATTAAAAATTCCTCTTGTACCTTTGATATTCAAAATGACAAAAGAATCAAAAGGTTATGAATTTTATTTCCACTTCCATTTGTTATTTGATTTGTCTTCAATTTGTATGATTAAAGAAGTTTGTTGAAACTTCCATTGTAGTGCATGCATCAGTTTGCATCTAAAGTCCTTTGAAGAATAATTAATTAAAAACCTCTGCATGCTTTTAATGAAATTAAAATGCATCCTCTTTACACATTTTATTTCAAATATAATTGTTCAGCAAATAATATATTTCCATAAAAAACGATTTTCAATATTACTCTGCAATATTAATTTATTAATTTTTAAAAATTAAAATTATAAAATCGTTATTTGGTGTCAAAAATTAATTTAGCCCAAATTAATTTATCTGGGATGTAAACTTCCTCATAACAGAAACGAAACAAAAGAATTACCCAATTCACTATGGGGCAAAATTGAAAAAAGAGGGACTTTCACTTTGATTTTGGGACTTTTTCAAATTACGTTCTCAAATGAATTTTTTCTTGTAGAGGAAATAAAATCTGACTTCTATGCCAAATTTCAAGTCATTTGGTGCTGTTTCTGCAATTTTATGGCTGCTTGAAGTCGGAAAATAGCAAAAAAACAGATTTTTTCAGTCCAACTTTGAAGTCGAAACTCTCTGCAACGGTTAATTAAAATAAAAAACGGGTTTCAGTTTCTAGTAGTCCTATATAAGAACTATATTTGGTGAAGTACATAATTTTTTTCGATAAAATTTTTGTACTCATATGCTAGTAAATGTATGAAAATCCTAGGAAAAATATCTTCAAACACGCCGCAACTATCTTAGATGACTTAAGGAGTAAAACCATATTGTCATAAAGTCCTTAATTTCTAGTTTTCAAAACTGTATGAACATTAAAATTTGACCGGTACACTTTTGAGATAAATTGATTTTAGTAAGCCGTTGAATGTTTGATCAAAATCAAAAATTTCTCATAAAAATTACAAAACAATAATTATAAATATTTTTTTTAATGTTTTCTAATAGAAAATGACATTTTAAAAACAGCATTTAAAGAAATTTTTTAAAAAAGTTTAAAATATGTCGATATATTGGGTACATTTGATATCTGACGACTTGTATGGTTTTCCCACTACTTAAAACGCTCCAGTTTTAAGAAAACAAAATATTTTTAAAATCTGTTTTCAGTTTGTTATAGTTCAAGTCAAGATTTTTCCAATGGTATAAAATACTTGATGGTTGGGTATGATCTTAGTCATGATTATGTGCCTTGTTTGTGAGCGACCCAAAACTGAAAAAAATATCAAAACATCATTTGTAGAAATATGACTTAGATACAAATTTAAGTATTGATTTGTACTTTTTTATGATGATTTTTGATAGTTATGACTATTAAAACTCAAAAATTAGCATTTCATAAACTTTTTGCTATCTCAGGTAGCTTTTAAGGTACGACCCTAGTAGTCTCTATTGGCTCTGAAAATCTAAATGATCAGATCATTTTTCAGAGTTTTATTGATTGATATTTCATTTTAGAACATATTTGAATCAAAATACAATACTTTTAGATAGATTTCATGGGTAAATTCTTGGTTTTGCCTATTTCATTGAATTTCAGCTTGCGTCGGTCACATTCAAACCACTCCAGGAGCAACTTTAATGAACTTTTGATGAATTGATATACATCATTACAAAGGTATTGACATCAGCTAGCAATAAAAGAATACAATATGCAAAAATATTCAGCGAGCCAAGTTTTAACTATTTTGTGAAAAGAATATCATTTAAAACTTCATTTAATCCTTTGTTGTCAAAATAAGTAAGAAATTTTCAACTTTTGTATTTTTACCTATGCTGGTTGAGGTTCTGTATGCATTTGGATCCACTCAAATGACTATAACTTTTTTCAGAATCAACTAACCTTGAAAACTAGAAGTCAAAGGCTTTATGATGATATGGTTTTACCCCTTAAAGTAGTCGTCATCTAAGATAGTTGCGGCGTGTTTGAAGATATTTTTCCTAGGATTTTCATACATTTACTAGCATATGAGTACAAAAATTTTATCGAAAAAAATTATGTACTTCACCAAATATAGTTCTTATATAGGACTACTAGAAACTGAAACCCGTTTTTAGCGCATTTTTGAAACTTTTAGTAGCTTAATACCTCACTTTGTCTGTTCGTTCGGGCGGAGAAAAACTTTTTAACTAGACATCGTAGAGAGTTCTAGTTTGTTTTATTAGCTCAAGTCCATTGTTTTATTTTCGGGAAACCCCTTTAAAAGTCTTGAAACAGTGTTTTTGTACTATAATTAATGATTTTTATATTTCATATGAAAAAACACGTGATAAGAGCGTTTAGAAATTCGAATTAATTTCTACCGTTGAAAAATTTTGAATCTCAAAAAACCGTTAAATTACCAAACCATTTTATATGAAATTTTTTTTGCAAGATTGTTATTTATACTGATTTATACTATAATTAATGCTTTAACTTTCATTTTTGGCAAAATACTTTCAAATGCTATTTAGTGCTATGCTCCTATTAATATAGGAGAATGAAAGATATCAAATTGATGAATACACTATAATTAATGATTTTTTGTCAGTTGCAAACTAGATCTCAACGTGAACAGACGTGTTTACAAATCGCTCCGCAAATTATTCAAAAATCTCAAAAGAAACAAAACAGGGACTACCTGAGAATCTTTTTGTTTGCAAAAAGTTTCAAAATCTCAGTTTGATTCTCAAAACATCAAAATGGTAGAATCACCAAAAACTACCAACAACGAAGAAAATCTTTCTCAAAATCAGCATGGACTTAATAGTTCTCAACAACAACATTCATCTTCAGTGACAATTCTCAATATTGAGGAAATTTTCAGTGAAGATGTTTCACAAGCAGCCGACATTGAGATGACAAATCTCAAACCAAAAAAACAAATAACAATAAAGAAGTATCTCAATGAAGCAAGTAAAGCAGAAAAACGCCCTCGAGAAGTGATAGTTCCCAACGCTCCTTTAAAAAGAGTAGCAAACGAAAGCAAACCAAAAGATGGGAACAAACCACTGTTCGTACTCCCACCAATGAAGAAAGCTTCGTCTTCTGGAAAACCGTATCTATTTGGTTCACCAGAACAGGAGAAAAAAAGATCGACAACTTCTTCGTACTGGGGAGAAAACAGCAAAACATCAGAGCAACAAAAGACAATTTCCGTAAACACGGAAAGCAACAACAACAAATCTCAACAAAAATCAAAACCACCTCCAATTGTCATCAGCACAGGAGGAGCTGGTGAAATCAAGAGATTGACGAATGAAATAAACAATCAACCTGGAAGTTTCTTAATTGAGACCAAAAAGGGCAAACAAGGAACAAAAACGGTAACAACGGAGAGTTGGGATTACTACGAGAAATTCATCCAACTACTCAAAGACAAAAAGCATCACTTCCACACATACTCCAGCCAAGAACCACTGAAGAAGTACGTACTCTATGGACTCCCAGATATGGAAATCAGTGAGTTGGAGAAGGAACTTCAAACCGTAAAAATCACACCAGTAAAAATTGTCAAAATGACAATGAAACACAAAAGACACGAACAAGACGACGACCAGAACTACCTCGTGTACTTCAAAAAAGATGTAGAACAAGGTGGAAATTTCCTGGAATTCCTCAGAAAAATCAAAATTGTCAGCAGTTTCAAAATTAAATGGGCTGACTACAAAAATAGACAAGCTGGTCCATCTCAATGTTCGAAATGTCTGCAGTTTGGTCATGGACAAAACGGTTGTAACAAACCGTCCGTTTGCTTCAGATGCTCTGAGCAACATGACTCGAAAACGTGCCAGTACATATCGAAAGAGACCAACAAGGTTCCACTCGGAAAACTCAAATGTTTCTTCTGCGGTGAAAAACATACAGCAATTTTCACAGGTTGTAAAACCAGACAAGAAATAATTGAAAAATGGAAATCAAAATCACAGAATGGAAACAACCGAAATCAAAACAAAACAGCAGGCCATTATTCATATGGACAACGGAGAAACAATCCTCCAACACCGCATCGTCCTGAGAGATCAACCAGAAACGTCCAACATGCACCAAAACCTCAATGGAGAAAGAATAATGTGGAACCATCAACATCTGGTACACAAAAGCCTGTTCATCAAAAACAAGCTTCAGTCAACTACAAACCAAGGAACACAAATCCTCCTCCAAATCACAAACCCTCAAATCAGGGAAATAAAAATAACTTGAACAACCAACAAAACAATAAAGAAAGAGGAAAACATTGGAAAAAGAATCAAAGAAAAAAGCAAAACGAGCGCATTAATAACAATCAACATCAAAAACCAAAGCAAGATGTTGACCTTATGGACTCAGAAGACATCAGTGCAACAAGTCAGACCTCGAATGAAGTCTTCCCAGAACCTTCATTCAGTGTTGAGGTAGTGAATCGAAACATAACAACTAATCAACAAGCTCAAAGCACCAGCACAAGAGATAAAAACATCTCAGAAATAGAGGAATCAAAGTGCAAGTACCTTATCAGCGAGCTTCTCAAATTAATCGCCAAAAATCCAGAGTTCATCGACGAAATACTCCAAGCAATCGGCTCAAGTGCCAAAAACACCGCATACAATAATGGATTGTAGACAACAAAGTATCAACGTCCTCTACTGGAATGCTAACGGCCTCACTGACAAAATGTTAGCATTTCTCGACTACCTAAGCAAGCAAAACGTCGATGTTGCTTGCATCTCAGAAACATTCCTAAAACCAAACTCAAAAATTGACTCGCATCCAGACTACGTAATTCATCGATTGGATCGCGTGGATAGACCAAAGGGTGGTGTTGCAATCATCGTCAAAAGAAATCTAAAACATCAGCTTCAACCAAGCTACAACACAAAACTAATGGAATGCATTGGAATCAAAGTCTTCATCAATGACACGGATAGTTGTCACATCCTCTCAGTCTATCTCCCAGGAGGAAGCAAAGGAGGGGAAATAGATCAACATCTGAGAGATGACATCAACAAAATAACAAATCTGAGAGGAAATTACTACATCTGTGGAGACTTCAATGCAAAACATCGAGAATGGAACTGCAACGTTGCAAATAAATCAGGAAATATTCTTCAGGAAATGTCAGGAGAGTTCATGATCTACTTTCCTGACTCGCCAACGTACTACCCAGAAGATCGAAACAAATCAGTGTCAACAATTGACCTGATGCTCTCGAATTCCAACCTCGAAACAACAGAACTTCAATGCACAGAGGCAATGAGTGATCACTGCGCTGTGTATTTCCAAATCAAAACATCAAAAATCGACAGAACTGAAAATACAGTCTACAGATATGACTACAAAAACGCAAACTGGAAAAAGTTCAAAACACAAATTTCACGCCGCATTGAAGACAACATTGGAGAAAATTCTTGCAATACAACAGATGAGATCGAGAATCACATTAAGATTCTCTCTGAACTCATCATGGAAGCGAGGAACTCAAGTGTAAAAATGAAAAAGATCCACTTCGAATCAACTAAACTCACACCGGAGATTAAAAATCTAATCAATACAAAAAGGAGTCTTCGTCGAAGATGGCAGAGAAGCAGAGATAATCAACTCAAATCTGAATTGAATTATCTGCAGAGAGTCATCAATGAGAAAATTAAAGAACTCAAAAACAAAAACTGGAATAAGCGTCTCTCAGAGATTCAACCGTCAAACCAAACAGTTTGGAGAATAGCAAAATTTTGCAAAAAAGGTTCAAAATCAATGCCTCCATTGACAAATCTGGGTAAAACGTTCATCACCAACAAAGAAAAAGCCAGCGCACTCAGCGAGTATTTTCGTGAAGCTCACGAAAATCCTCTGGAACAAAGCGATCCACAACATACACAGGAAGTAAACAACACAGTCAAAGAAGCATTGGAACAAGACAATGATGAGAATCCAGAACTAACAGATGTAAACGAAATCGTGAGCATCATAAAAAATCTGAAAAATCCAAAAGCTCCGGGACTAGATGAAGTCAACAACATACTCTTCAAAAATCTTCCTGAAAAAGGTTTCGAATACTTGAAATTCATCATCAATTCGTGTCTGAAACTCAACCACTTCCCCAAAGTTTGGAAACATGCAAAAGTGATTCCTATTCCAAAACCTGGAAAACCAGCAAATGAGCTAAGCAGCTACAGGCCAATAAGTCTACTCAGCTCAATAAGCAAAATACTGGAGAGAGTATTACTGAACAGAATCAACGATCATCTTGAGGATAACAACATCATCCCAAGCCAACAGTGCGGCTTCCGGACTGGAAGATCAACATCTCACCAGCTCATCAAAGTGATCAAATCAGCAAAAGAAAACTTAAACAACAAAAAGTCAACAGGCATGATCTTCCTGGATGTAGAAAAAGCATTTGACAGAGTCTGGCATAACGGACTCTTGTATAAAATGCTCAAACTGAGATTTCCACTGCCACTTATAAAAACTGTAAGATCTTTCCTCAGTGAAAGATCTTTCGCAGTTTTTATTAAAGGTCAGTTCTCAGAAATCAAGGTAATCAAATTCGGAGTGCCACAAGGAGCAGTGCTTTCACCAACTCTCTACAACATCTTCACGTATGATGTTGTAAGAGAGACAACCAACAACATCGGTCTTTTCGCAGATGATACAGCACTGTATCATTCTGCAGAGAACTCGGCCGATATTGTGACACATCTACAGCACACAGGAAGAAAAGTTCAACAATACATGAACAAATGGAAGATCAACCTCAACAAACAGAAGACTCAAGCCTTATTCATCACAAACAGGCACTCCAGGCAACTACCAGGAAATAACATCAAATTTCTCAATGAAAACATTAAATGGGAAACAGAAGCTAAATATCTGGGAATGGTGATCGACAAGAGAGTGACATTAAAGCCGCATGTGGAGTATGTGACCAATAGGGCTCACACCGCATTAAGACAGCTTTATCCGCTCATCAGCAGGAACTCACAACTCGACGTACGAAACAAACTTCTCATCTACAAGCTAGCCATCAGACCAATATTCACATATGGTTGTCCAGCATTTGGAAGCATAGCAAAAACCCACCTTCAAAAACTTCAAGTACTGCAAAACAAATTCTTGAGAATTGTTCTCAATAAAACAAGATATGAAAGGATCACCGATCTTCATACAGAAGCGAAAATACCGTCCATCGAAGACTACGTCGGAAAGTTGCAAGCGAACTTCAACAGTCGTCTTGCATCTCAAAACACCGAATAAATCAAATGAAATACAAAAGAAAGTAAAATCCGTAAATGAAATCAAAATTAAGAGACAAAAGGCAAATTGAATGCCTGAAACCTTAAAACAAAAAGCAACAAAATGTATAGAAACTTTGTACATACTTAAATTTAAATGTAAATAAATAAAAAGTTTAATTTAAAAAAAAAAAAAAAAAAAAAAATGATTTTTTGTATATCTTTTGGCGGGAAGCTTTCAAAAACTTACTGACCGTTAGAAAATTTGAATCTCAAATAATCGTTGAATGATAAACTTTTTTAATATGAAAATTCATTGAAACAAATTATTTAGTTATACTATAACTAATGTTTTCGTAGTGCAACTTTTAGCTAGAAAAATTTCAAATTATTTTTTGACCATTAAATAATAAAGCTTTTCTATATAAGCATTCATTGTAATTATTTGCTAATTGCATTAAAATGAATGATCTTCTAATCTTCAAATGATCTGTAAATGAACGCAAAAAAAATAGATAATCAAATGCTGATCGCTTACACAAAAATGCGCTTAAGTCTCTCAATCAATAACACGAGGACTTCTGTAATTTTTTATTTTAATTAACCGTTGCAGAGAGTTTTGACTTCAAAGTTGGACTGAAAAAATCTGTTTTTTTTTTTCAAAATAGCCTACTATGATCGAAACCAAAAATGCTTTAAATTGCATTTTAAAATATATCTAGGTATTATAAATGAAAAAGAATGCTAATATAGATATGAAATCGATATTTTTTTTGAAAATAGCCTACTATGATTGAAACCAAAAATGCTTTCAATTGCATTTTTAAACACATCTAGGTATTATAAATGATAAAGAATGCTAATATAGATATAAAATCGATATAATTTTTTTAAAAATAGCCTACTTTGATTGAAACCAAAAATGCTTTCAATTGCATTTTTAAACACATCTAGGTATTATAAATGATAAAGAATGCTAATATAGATATAAAATCGATATAATTTTTTTAAAAATAGCCTACTATGATTGAAACCAAAAATGCTTTCAGTTGCATTTTTAAACACATCTAGGTATTATAAATGATAAAGAATGCTAATATAGATATAAAATCGATATAATTTTTTTAAAAATAGCCTACTATGATTGAAACCAAAAATGCTTTCAATTGCATTTTTAAACACATCTAGGTATTATAAATGATAAAGAATGCTAATATAGATATAAAATCGATATATTTTTTTTTAAAAATAGCCTACTATGATTGAAACCAAAAATGCTTGTAATTGCATTTTTAAACACATCTAGGTATTATAAATGATAAAGAATGCTAATATAGATATAAAATCGATATGATTTTTTTAAAAATAGCCTACTATGATTGAAACCAAAAATGCTTTCAATTGCATTTTTAAACACATCTAGGTATTATAAATGATAAAGAATGCTAATATAGATATAAAATCGATATAATTTTTTTAAAAATAGCCTACTATGATTGAAACCAAAAATGCTTTCAATTGCATTTTTAAACACATCTAGGTATTATAAATGATAAAGAATGCTAATATAGATATAAAATCGATATATTTTTTTTTAAAAATAGCCTACTATGATTGAAACCAAAAATGCTTGTAATTGCATTTTTAAACACATCTAGGTATTATAAATGATAAAGAATGCTAATATAGATATAAAATCGATATGATTTTTTTAAAAATAGCCTACTATGATTGAAATCAAAAATGCTTTCAATTGCATTTTAAACACATCTACGTATTATAAATGATAAAAAATATTTATAGACATAAAATCGATATAATTTTTTTAAAATAGCCTACTTTGATTGAAACCAAAAATGCTTTCAATTGCATTTTTAAACACATCTAGGTATTATAAATGATAAAGAATGCTAATATAGATATAAAATCGATATAATTTTTTTAGAAATAGCCTACTATGATTGAAACCAAAAATGCTTTCAATTGCATTTTTAAACACATCTAGGTATTATAAATGATAAAGAATGCTAATATAGATATAAAATCGATATAATTTTTTTTAAAAATAGCCTACTATGATTGAAACCAAAAATGCTTTCAATTGCATTTTTAAACACATCTAGGTATTATAAATGATAAAGAATGCTAATATAGATATAAAATCGATATAATTTTTTTAAAAATAGCCTACTATGATTGAAACCAAAAATGCTTTCAATTCCTTTTTTAAACACATCTAGGTATTATAAATGATAAAGAATGCTAATATAGATATAAAATCGATATATTTTTTTTTAAAAAAAGCCTACTATGATTGAAACCAAAAATGCTTTCAATTGCATTTTTAAACACATCTAGGTATTATAAATGATAAAGAATGCTAATATAGATATAAAATCGATATGATTTTTTTAAAAATAGCCTACTATGATTGAAACCAAAAATGCTTTCAATTGCATTTTTAAACACATCTAGGTATTATAAATGATAAAGAATGCTAATATAGATATAAAATCGATATAATTTTTTTAAAAATAGCCTACTATGATTGAAACCAAAAATGCTTTCAATTGCATTTTTAAACACATCTAGGTATTATAAATGATAAAGAATGCTAATATAGCTATAAAATCGATATAATTTTTTTTAAAAATAGCCTACTATGATTGAAACCATAAATGCTTTCAATTGCATTTTTAAACACATCTAGGTATTATAAATGATAAAGAATGCTAATATAGATATGAAATCGATATGATTTTTTTTTAAAAATAGCCTACTATGATTGAAACCAAAAATGCTTGTAATTGCATTTTTAAACACATCTAGGTATTATAAATGATAAAGAATGCTAATATAGATATAAAATCGATATAATTTTTTTAAAAATAGCCTACTATGATTGAAACCAAAAATGCTTTCAATTGCATTTTTAAACACATCTAGGTATTATAAATGATAAAGAATGCTAATATAGATATAAAATCGATATAATTTTTTAAAAAATAGCCTACTATGATTGAAACCAAAAATGCTTTCAATTGCATTTTTAAACACATCTAGGTATTATAAATGATAAAGAATGCTAATATAGATATAAAATCGATATAATTTTTTTTAAAAATAGCCTACTATGATTGAAACCAAAAATGCTTTCAATTGCATTTTTAAACACATCTAGGTATTATAAATGATAAAGAATGCTAATATAGATATAAAATCGATATAATTTTTTTTAAAAATAGCCTACTATGATTGAAACCAAAAATGCTTTCAGTTGCATTTTTAAACACATCTAAGTATTATAAATGATAAAGAATGCTAATATAGATATAAAATCGATATAATTTTTTTAAAAATAGCCTACTATGATTGAAACCAAAAATGCTTTCAATTGCATTTTTAAACACATCTAGGTATTATAAATGATAAAGAATGCTAATATAGATATAAAATCGATATAATTTTTTTAGAAATAGCCTACTATGATTGAAACCAAAAATGCTTGTAATTGCATTTTTAAACACATCTAGGTATTATAAATGATAAAGAATGCTAATATAGATATAAAATCGATATGATTTTTTTAAAAATAGCCTACTATGATTGAAACCAAAAATGCTTTCAATTGCATTTTTAAACACATCTAGGTATTATAAATGATAAAGAATGCTAATATAGATATAAAATCGATATAATTTTTTTAAAAATAGCCTACTATGATTGAAACCAAAAATGCTTTCAATTGCATTTTTAAACACATCTAGGTATTATAAATGATAAAGAATGCTAATATAGATATAAAATCGATATATTTTTTTTTAAAAATAGCCTACTATGATTGAAACCAAAAATGCTTGTAATTGCATTTTTAAACACATCTAGGTATTATAAATGATAAAGAATGCTAATATAGCTATAAAATCGATATAATTTTTTTTAAAAATAGCCTACTATGATTGAAACCATAAATGCTTTCAATTGCATTTTTAAACACATCTAGGTATTATAAATGATAAAGAATGCTAATATAGATATGAAATCGATATGATTTTTTTTTAAAAATAGCCTACTATGATTGAAACCAAAAATGCTTGTAATTGCATTTTTAAACACATCTAGGTATTATAAATGATAAAGAATGCTAATATAGATATAAAATCGATATAATTTTTTTAAAAATAGCCTACTATGATTGAAACCAAAAATGCTTTCAATTGCATTTTTAAACACATCTAGGTATTATAAATGATAAAGAATGCTAATATAGATATAAAATCGATATAATTTTTTAAAAAATAGCCTACTATGATTGAAACCAAAAATGCTTTCAATTGCATTTTTAAACACATCTAGGTATTATAAATGATAAAGAATGCTAATATAGATATAAAATCGATATAATTTTTTTTAAAAATAGCCTACTATGATTGAAACCAAAAATGCTTTCAATTGCATTTTTAAACACATCTAGGTATTATAAATGATAAAGAATGCTAATATAGATATAAAATCGATATAATTTTTTTTAAAAATAGCCTACTATGATTGAAACCAAAAATGCTTTCAGTTGCATTTTTAAACACATCTAAGTATTATAAATGATAAAGAATGCTAATATAGATATAAAATCGATATAATTTTTTTAAAAATAGCCTACTATGATTGAAACCAAAAATGCTTTCAATTGCATTTTTAAACACATCTAGGTATTATAAATGATAAAGAATGCTAATATAGATATAAAATCGATATAATTTTTTTAGAAATAGCCTACTATGATTGAAACCAAAAATGCTTGTAATTGCATTTTTAAACACATCTAGGTATTATAAATGATAAAGAATGCTAATATAGATATAAAATCGATATGATTTTTTTAAAAATAGCCTACTATGATTGAAACCAAAAATGCTTTCAATTGCATTTTTAAACACATCTAGGTATTATAAATGATAAAGAATGCTAATATAGATATAAAATCGATATAATTTTTTTAAAAATAGCCTACTATGATTGAAACCAAAAATGCTTTCAATTGCATTTTTAAACACATCTAGGTATTATAAATGATAAAGAATGCTAATATAGATATAAAATCGATATATTTTTTTTTAAAAATAGCCTACTATGATTGAAACCAAAAATGCTTGTAATTGCATTTTTAAACACATCTAGCAAGGCGTATACACTCGAAAAAAAAGTTGGGATTTTTTGGGATTTTTCGGGATTTTTGGGATTTTTGTAGAAAACCTGGGATTTTTGGGATTTTTCTGGGATTTTTGGGATTTTTCTGGGATTTTTGGGATTTTTCACTCCGTGGAAGTTAGCCGCTTTTCGCCGATTTGGCTTTTCGCTGATTTCTTTATCAAGTAAACTTGACACTATGGGGCAAAATGAAAAAAAAA
Source organism: Chironomus riparius (assembly GCA_917627325.4). Taxonomy (NCBI): domain Eukaryota; kingdom Metazoa; phylum Arthropoda; class Insecta; order Diptera; family Chironomidae; genus Chironomus; species Chironomus riparius. Next base: position 34,632,603 of record OU895878.1, on the reverse strand, counting down.
GGGACTTTCACTTTGAAAAATGGACTTTTCCGATTTACACTTTTTGGGTGATTTTTTCTTGTAGAGGACATAAAAGTAGATAGAAATGCCAAATTTCAGGTCATTTGGTGCTGATTTCGCGATTCTAGAGCTGTTTGAAGTTGAAAACTAGTGAAAATTCTGGTTTTTTCATACCATGTTTGAACCGGGAAATATCTTAACTGGTTTAAGATATTGCAAAACGGTTTTCAGTTCCTATTAGTAGTATATAAGAGCTTTATTTTGACATATAACAAAGTTTAGGTTCTGAATGTTTTCGTGCCATTATGGTAGAACATATGTGAAAATTTCAGGAAAATTATCTTCAAACAAGCCGCAACTATCATAAATGAAGAGTTTCCAGGCAAGTAAAAACGCAGTTTTGTAGCCCCATATATCTAGTTTTCAAAACTGTATAAACTTTGAAAAAGTAAGCTAACGTAATTGAGTTATGTTGATTTTAGTAGGTCGTTGAGTATTTGGCCAAAAACTAATAATTCTTTTAAAAATACGAAAACATAGTTTTAAAAATAGTTTTTTGGTGTTTTCTTATGAAAAATAACAATTTAAATGATTTTGTGAAGAAAATTTTTCAAAAACTTCAAAATCTTTCGAGATATAGGGGGTATGTGCTCTCCATCGATTTGGCCATTTGTCACCCTACTTAAACCACTATAACTTTTTTTTGAAAAAATATTTTTTAATTCTGTTTTCGGATTATTGTAGCCTAATGTAATACCTATCCAACGATATATAATACTTGCTAGTTAACTTAGTCCTGGTTATTTATAGGGCTGTTGATTGTGACATACGCAGTTTTTGAAAAATTCCCAAAAATTGCATTTTCAAAAATACCACTTTTAAGCAATCTCGAGTATTTTTTGGACTTTTTTAAGAAATGTTAAGTCTGAAAAAAGCTATTATCATTAGAGTAATAAAAAAAATACTCTGATACGCAACTATAATAGGTAAAATTAATAAAGTTTAATTTTTAGTTTAATGAAATTTTGTTTATTTGTCAAGAAATTTAATTTACATTTTTTTATCATATTTAATGAAATTTATTTATTCATTCGTTGTTTGCTTCTTCAGAATATTCATGGTCTTGTCCTTCGGAATAATCATAGTTTTCTGCTTGGGAAAAGTCATAACCTTCTCCTTCTGGCTCAATCAATTCAATTTCTTCCTCATCTTTTTCCTCATTTTCTGTTTGTTGCTCAGGTGTTTCACCTTCTTCTTGGACATTTTTTCTCATTAACCTTTTATTTATTACATCCACAATTTTTTAGCTGTCGGTAAAACGTTTTCGCATTCCAGTTTCAGGACTTGTCGAATATTGTTGTACTGATTTCGAGATAAATTGTTAAAGGCTTTTACACCTAGAGCTACATGTATATCTAGTTGTTTAGGTTTTGATGTAGTTTTTTCTGGAAGATCCTCTCCTTTTTGGCACGCCTTAATAAATTCTTTTAACATTTTAGCTCCTTCTACTTTTCCTTCTTCTTTAGAAAGGCGAAGTGCCAAGTGAAGAACTGATAACAATGATCCTTTTGCTTCTTTTAAACTGATATCTAATTCGTCCACTCTTCTACGTCGATGCTTATCGCTTGTTAGTTGTTCAAATGATTTCCTCTTGATGCCCTTGCTGGATGAAGGCTCTATGTCATGGACGATGTATTCAATCTCATCCATATCTTCATCTGTGTCAGTAACATTTTCTGCTTCATATATAGATTCTTCCTCAAAAAGAATCCCTCCACTAGATTCGCTGAAGTATCGTGAGTCAACTTCAAATTCCTCTTCATAGAAATCTGCATGATCTCTTAATGCATTATTCCAATTTGACTGATTACAAAACATTTTTGACTTTGACTTCAGCTTGTTTAATTTATTAATTAAACTTGGTTTCTGTGATTCCGCTAATTCTCTCCCATGAATTTCTTCTATTACTGCCAAACAGTACGTGTGCTGTGTTGCAAGATTTAACGTTTTGTCGCGAAGAATTTCACAGAGTGTTTTCTTCGTAAGTGTTGAATTTTGGTTCATTTTTGAAAGTGACTTGTTCAATGAAGTTCAAAACTGATATGATGTGTAGAGAGAATTTCACGAGTATATATATAAAATAGTTTCAAAACTGAGATTTTCACACCTGATAGTGACTACCAAGGGTACTTTACAAAGTTGTTAACTAGGGAAGTAAAAAGTTTCTAAATTTAATTTTTTGGCTTTATAATCTCATAAATGTCATAAATAAACATAAAAAAGTTCTAAAAAAATACTCGAGATTGCTTAAAAGTGGTATTTTTGAAAATGCAATTTTTGGGAATTTTTCAAAAACTGCGTATGTCACAATCAACAGCCCTATAAATAACCAGGACTAAGTTAACTAGCAAGTATTATATATCGTTGGATAGGTATTACATTAGGCTACAATAATCCGAAAACAGAATTAAAAAATATTTTTTCAAAAAAAAGTTATAGTGGTTTAAGTAGGGTGACAAATGGCCAAATCGATGGAGAGCACATACCCCCTATATCTCGAAAGATTTTGAAGTTTTTGAAAAATTTTCTTCACAAAATCATTTAAATTGTTATTTTTCATAAGAAAACACCAAAAAACTATTTTTAAAACTATGTTTTCGTATTTTTAAAAGAATTATTAGTTTTTGGCCAAATACTCAACGACCTACTAAAATCAACATAACTCAATTACGTTAGCTTACTTTTTCAAAGTTTATACAGTTTTGAAAACTAGATATATGGGGCTACAAAACTGCGTTTTTACTTGCCTGGAAACTCTTCATTTATGATAGTTGCGGCTTGTTTGAAGATAATTTTCCTGAAATTTTCACATATGTTCTACCATAATGGCACGAAAACATTCAGAACCTAAACTTTGTTATATGTCAAAATAAAGCTCTTATATACTACTAATAGGAACGGAAAACCGTTTTGCAATATCTTAAACCAGTTAAGATATTTCCCGGTTCAAACATGGTATGAAAAAACCAGAATTTTCACTAGTTTTCAACTTCAAACAGCTCTAGAATCGCGAAATCAGCACCAAATGACCTGAAATTTGGCATTTCTATCTACTTTTATGTCCTCTACAAGAAAAAATCACCCAAAAAGTGTAAATCGGAAAAGTCCATTTTTCAAAGTGAAAGTCCCTTTTTTTTTCATTTTGCCCCATAGTGCTTGATCAATTTGAAATTCGCTGATTTTTAATTTTCGCTGATTTAAAATTCGCTGATTTTCAATTTTCGCTGATTTTTGAATTTCGGTGATTTTTGAATTTCGCTGATTTTTAAATTTTGCCTATTTTTTTAAATTTTCGCTGATTTTTGAATTTTCGCTGATTTTAAATTTTTTGCTGATTTTATGAGAAAAGTTTAAAATGTGATGATAAAAATCACCGGAAACCCGGAAGCAAAGAACCATCTTCGCGAAATCACCTCCTAAATGAAAATCACGTGGGCGTGTAGTACTGCCGAGACCTTTATCGATACAGTTCAAAAGTTGTACCTAATTTATGTTAGAATTATGTCAGTAACAAAAACACTTAGTTTGAATTTTGTCACCCTCGAGAACACTATGAACCAGTATAGTTGATTTTGGTCCAAATCTCGGCCATATTCAACACATGTTTGAACCACATTGTCCCGTAAATATTAAAAAATTAAAGAAATATTTTATTTTCTTTTGCAATAGAAAACTCATACAAAGTTTCAATCCATTTTGATAAACCCTTGAAGAAAAAATTACAGAAGTCCTCGTGTTATTGATCGAGGGACTTAAGCACATTTTTGTGTTAGCGATCAGCATTTGATTGTCTATTTATTTTGCGTTCATTTACAGATCATTAGAAGATTAAAACATTATTGATTTTAGTGCAATTAGCAAATAATTACAATGAATGCTTATATAGAAAAGCTTTATTATTTAACGGTCAATAAATAATTTGAAATTTTCCCGCTAAAAGTTGAAATTCAAAAACAATAACTATAGTATAATTGGGCGATTCTACGGATGAATTTTTACAAAAAAACCGACTTTGAATCAAATTTTCTCTCAAACTAATGACTTTATAGCTCCATTCTTAACACTTACTTATGTAAATCAACGAGATCTATTTTTATGTATAATTAACATTTGTCGTCAAGGTTTAATTAATGAAATATTTGGATTTTTGTCAGCGTTGGTATATTACACAATGTTGAATTCTGATTTTGAAAGCAAAAATATACGACTTTAAAGACATCTAGACAACTATTAATGGTTGTTATGCCGTTCATTCTATCCTCTTTTATGATTCTGCATGCTTAATTTGACTTGAAAGACACTCAATAGACAGAAAAATGAATAATTTTAATGCATTTTATGTAATATACCAACGCTTAAGCCAAATCCGTGAGAAAATGACTTTTAAAGGAGCAACTTTTACTTTAATTAACAATTATTTCTTTGATTAGAATATTGTTTCTAAAAGTTTAATGGTCAATGAAGATCGTTAACTGGTTTTAAAAAGTGTTACTTTAGTTAAAGTATATTTTTGTAGCAATCAAATTTTTAAAGAACATGGATCAAAAATTTATTTTTTTCGAAATTCAACTCATCCGTGGAATCGCCCAATTATTAATTTGTAGAAATGAATTTCCATATAGAAAAAGTTTATCATTTAACGGTTTTTTGAGATTCAAATTTTCTAACGGTCAGTAAGTTTTTGAAAGCTTTCCGCCAAAAGATACACAATAAATCATTAATTATAGTATATTTAACAATTTAACATCTTTAATTCTCATATATAAATTGTTTATCATTCAACGGTTTTCTGAAGTTCAAATTTTGTAACGGTCGTATGTATTAAAAGTATCTTGCCAAAAGTTACAGTAAAATCATTAATTATAGTATACATAACAGTCTGTTGCAAAAAAATTTTCATTTAAAATCGCTTTGTAATTCAACGGTTTTTTGAGATTCAAAAATTTTTAACGGTAGAAATAAATTCGAATTTCTAAACGCTCTCATCACGTGGTTTTGTTTATGAAATATAAAAATCATTAATTAAAGGACAAAAGACTGTTTCAAGACTTTTAAATGCGTTTCCCGAAAATAAAACAATGGACCTGAGCTAATAAAACAAACTAGAACTCTCTACGATGTCTCGTTAAAAAGTTTTTCTCCGCCCGAACGAACAGACATAGTGAGATATTAAGCTACCTTTTCGAAACAAGTTTCAAAAATGCGCTAAAAAGTGATAAAATTGATTTTGATTAGGGTCGCCCCTAGTCCAAAATTGAAAATTGAACTGACGTAAATCTGGCATAAATACATATCATTCCTTTTTTTCATCATGCAAAGCATAAAAATATCGAAAGCTAAAATTTCGACTACACTCCCTGAAATTTGCTCATGCTCTTTACTCTGCAAACGAAATAATATTTCTTTATTCTGAAACACTTTACAAAATAGCGACATAATTCAGGACTGATTCTGACTCACTGACTCTAGGAACGGAAGCCGTGTGAAGCCATTTGTGAAGTCGTGGGAAACTAATAATTTGAGGAGTGTTGACAAGGTGGGTGTCAGGTAGCGGTTGAGTGTCAGGTGGGGTTGGGTGTCAAGTGTGGAGTAAGGTGGGTCCGATTTTGAGGGGTTTGTGAAGTCATGTGAAGTTTTGTGGTAGGATTGACCTTAAAACCATTACGGTTATTAGAGTGATAACATTATGTACAAAATATTAATCATATTTAAACACTGATAACGGGCGTGCCCGAATAGACTAGTAATTTAACATTTACGAGACAATGTGGTTCAAACATGTGTTGAATATGGCCGAGATTTGGACCAAAATCAACTATACTGGTTCATAGTGTTCTCGAGGGTGACAAAATTCAAACTAAGTGTTTTTGTTACTGACATAATTCTAACATAAATTAGGTACAACTTTTGAACTGTATCGATAAAGGTCTCGGCAGTACTACACGCCCACGTGATTTTCATTTAGGAGGTGATTTCGCGAAGATGGTTCTTTGCTTCCGGGTTTCCGGTGATTTTTATCATCACATTTTAAACTTTTCTCATAAAATCAGCAAAAAATTTAAAATCAGCGAAAATTCAAAAATCAGCGAAAATTTAAAAAAATAGGCAAAATTTAAAAATCAGCGAAAATTGAAAATCAGCGAATTTCAAATTTATCAAGTTTACTTGAAACAAAAATCAGCGAAAAGCCAAATCGGCGAAAAGCGGCTAAAATATACTGAGTGATTTTTCTGGGATTTTTGGGATTTTTCTGGGATTTTTGGGATTTTTCTGGGATTTTTGGGATTTTTAATATTTTAAAAAATTTAATTCCTTTTATGGAAGTAAAAATCTTGAAAATTTGCTCTAAAATTTTTAAGAGAGTTATTTCATGGTATAAAAACTTATTCATCATCAATATAAATTAATAGTTTTTACATATGGGCAATTCTACGAAAAGGTTTCATGAAAATAATCCGTGTCAATTGCATGAATTTTTTAATTATTTTATTTTCACTTGTGCATACTTTTTCAAAAATCTATTCTCATTTCCTTTTCTATTGGTTAAACTGTGAATTATGATTACATCTGCACTCAAAATACTTAGCTATGGGTTGAGAAATTCATGGTTTTAATTTTAATATTTGGTAGTTTTTTTTGGAATTGTCTCCAAGTTACTCTGTTTCACTTATGAAATTTTTCGAAAAATCCAAATTGCAGCTTAATTAAGGCTTCCACAAATATGATTTTGAAATCGTTTTGAAGCTTTTACTTTGAGCTATAACTTTGTATACTTAGTATTACTGGAAATTTTACCACCTTAAAGATATTAATGAAAACATTTTGAAAATTTGAGTGAAAAAATTCATGTGAAACAGAGTATTTTTTCGTAGAATGTAAATAATTCTTTAATTAACCAATTTTAATATGTTTGGGTGAAAACAATATGTAGATATCGGTAAAATCTACTATTAAATACATGAAACATAGGGAGTAATGCAACTGATAAAGAGAAATATAGATTTGGAGACAAATTTGTAGAAAAAATCATTCGTAGAATCGCCCATATTCTGTTGGTAAATCTTGTTCTGGTTCACTTGTGTAACAGAATAACTGCTAACGCTGTAAAACACATTTTTGTGTAGTTCCACAATTTGTTCATTAACAACATAATAAGCTGTCAACCTTTAGCTCTTAAACTGTAAATTGTTACAAAATCTCATAAAATTTTTTTATCCTTTTTTGCCTTTTTGTTAGAGTAATTCATATTTAAAACTCTTTCTGTTCCCAATATTCCATTTTCATGTATAATACTATGATCACCACGTCCTATTTCCTTTTCTTCCCAAATCAGTTCCTTTTCTGATACTTGTCAAATTTATACATCTTTTTTCTATATATCGTCTGGTTGTATCGGTGTTTTTAGTAATCATGATTTGTTTGCCTTGATAAGTTCCTATTAATTAAGAATTTGCTTTGGAATTATTCCTTCAAAAATTTATATTTGTTATTATTAAGCCATTTGGGAATTGATGAACATCTATATCAATTTCTTGATCAACGCCAATATTTGATGTCTTGAATGTAACATTCTTATCTTCTAAATAATCTTTCAAAAGAAATTCAGAATCAATATCATCTCGTATGTTGATTGCGTTTTGCGAATCTTCAGTAAGTAAACTCATATTAATACGTTCGATTACCATGCCTAATTAGGGTGACCATCTATTTTTTATGAAAATACAGGACATTTGATAAATTTCCTAAAAAATACAGGACACAAAGGAAAATTTGAAAATTAACGGAAATTTTCGTGAAAAAAATACAGGACCTGGAACAAAATTTTCAAATTTATACAGGACAGGGTTTGAAATACAGGACTGTCCGTTGTAAAACTACGCAGATGGTCACCCTATGCCTAATTCACGTACTTGCATTATGGGTCAAAATTTAAATTTTTTTGTAATTATGTGGCTGTTTGAAGTTAAACAAGTGAAAATTTTGATTTTTTTCATTAAAACTGAAAAATCTCTTCAGTAGATAAAGATATCAAAAAAAAGTTTTGAATTCTTCAAAAGTATCAAATAAGAGCTTTATGATGATGTATTATAAAGATACACTTATGCTAGCAAATGTATGAAAATCCAAGGAAAAATATCTTTAAACGTGCCGCAACCATCGTAAATGCCCAACTTCTATCCTAAAAACCATATATCACCGTGTAGCTCTTGACTTTTAAATCCAAAACTGTATTCAACTTTGGCTTAATCAGGTGCAAAATAAATTTATTGTGATTTTAAACGTTATTTAAAGATGAACTTTGAAGAATTTTTTTCAAAAAAGTCAAAATTGGTCGAGATATAGGGTACTTTTGATATCTGACGACTTGTATGTTTTTTTCTTCACTCAAACCACCTTTTTTTTTTTTTTTTTGTTTTAAGGTTTCAGGCATTTAATTTGCCTTTTGTCTCTTAATTTTGATTTCATTTACGGATTTTACTTTCTTTTGTATTTCATTTAATTTATTCGGTGTTTTGAGATGCAAGACGACTGTTGAAGTTCGCTTGCAACTTTCCGACGTAGTCTTCGATGGACGGTATTTTCGCTTCTGTATGAAGATCGGTGATCCTTTCATATCTTGTTTTATTGAGAACAATTCTCAAGAATTTGTTTTGCAGTACTTGAAGTTTTTGAAGATGGGTTTTTGCCATGCTTCCAAACGCTGGACAACCATATGTGAATGTTGGTCTGATGGCTAGCTTGTAGATGAGAAGTTTGTTTCGTACGTCGAGTTGTGAGTTCCTGCTGATGAGCGGATAAAGCTGTCTTAATGCGGTGTGAGCCCTATTGGTCACATACTCCACATGCGGCTTTAATGTCACTCTCTTGTCGATCACCATTCCCAGATATTTAGCTTCTGTTTCCCATTTGATGTTTTCGTTGAGAAATTTGATGTTATTTCCTGGTAGTTGCCTGGAGTGCCTGTTTGTGATGAATAAGGCTTGAGTCTTCTGTTTGTTGAGGTTGATCTTCCATTTGTTCATGTATTGTTGAACTTTTCTTCCTGTGTGCTGTAGATGTGTCACAATATCGGCCGAGTTCTCTGCAGAATGATACAGTGCTGTATCATCTGCGAAAAGACCGATGTTGTTGGTTGTCTCTCTTACAACATCATACGTGAAGATGTTGTAGAGAGTTGGTGAAAGCACTGCTCCTTGTGGCACTCCGAATTTGATTACCTTGATTTCTGAGAACTGACCTTTAATAAAAACTGCGAAAGATCTTTCACTGAGGAAAGATCTTACAGTTTTTATAAGTGGCAGTGGAAATCTCAGTTTGAGCATTTTGTACAAGAGTCCGTTATGCCAGACTCTGTCAAATGCTTTTTCTACATCCAGGAAGATCATGCCTGTTGACTTTTTGTTGTTTAAGTTTTCTTTTGCTGATTTGATCACTTTGATGAGCTGGTGAGATGTTGATCTTCCAGTCCGGAAGCCGCACTGCTGGTTTGGGATGATGTTGTTATCCTCAAGATGATCGTTGATTCTATTCAGTAATACTCTCTCCAGTATTTTGCTTATTGAGCTGAGTAGACTTATTGGCCTGTAGCTGCTTAGCTCATTTGCTGGTTTTCCAGGTTTTGGAATAGGAATCACTTTTGCATGTTTCCAAACTTTGGGGAAGTGGTTGAGTTTCAGACACGAATTGATGATGAATTTCAAGTATTCGAAACCTTTTTCAGGAAGATTTTTGATGAGTATGTTGTTGACTTCATCTAGTCCCGGAGCTTTTGGATTTTTCAGATTTCTTATGATGCTCACGATTTCGTTTACATCTGTTAGTTCTGGATTCTCATCATTGTCTTGTTCCAATGCTTCTTTGACTGCGTTGTTTACTTCCTGTGTATGTTGTGGATCGTTTTGTTCCAGAGGATTTTCGTGAGCTTCACGAAAATACTCGCTGAGTGCGCTGGCTTTTTCTTTGTTGGTGATGAACGTTTTACCCAGATTTGTCAATGGAGGCATTGTTTTTGAACCTTTTTTGCAAAATTTTGCTATTCTCCAAACTGTTTGGTTTGACGGTTGAATCTCTGAGAGACGCTTATTCCAGTTTTTGTTTTTGAGTTCTTTAATTTTCTCATTGATGACTCTCTGCAGATAATTCAATTCAGATTTGAGTTGATTATCTCTGCTTCTCTGCCATCTTCGACGAAGACTCCTTTTTGTATTGATTAGATTTTTAATCTCCGGTGTGAGTTTAGTTGATTCGAAGTGGATCTTTTTCATTTTTACACTTGAGTTCCTCGCTTCCATGATGAGTTCAGAGAGAATCTTAATGTGATTCTCGATCTCATCTGTTGTATTGCAAGAATTTTCTCCAATGTTGTCTTCAATGCGGCGTGAAATTTGTGCTTTGAACTTTTTCCAGTTTGCGTTTTTGTAGTCATATCTGTAGACTGTATTTTCAGTTCTGTCGATTTTTGATGTTTTGATTTGGAAATACACAGCGCAGTGATCACTCATTGCCTCTGTGCATTGAAGTTCTGTTGTTTCGAGGTTGGAATTCGAGAGCATCAGGTCAATTGTTGACACTGATTTGTTTCGATCTTCTGGGTAGTACGTTGGCGAGTCAGGAAAGTAGATCATGAACTCTCCTGACATTTCCTGAAGAATATTTCCTGATTTATTTGCAACGTTGCAGTTCCATTCTCGATGTTTTGCATTGAAGTCTCCACAGATGTAGTAATTTCCTCTCAGATTTGTTATTTTGTTGATGTCATCTCTCAGATGTAGATCTATTTCCCCTCCTTTGCTTCCTCCTGGGAGATAGACTGAGAGGATGTGACAACTATCCGTGTCATTGATGAAGACTTTGATTCCAAAGCATTCCATTAGTTTTGTGTTGTAGCTTGGTTGAAGCTGATGTTTTAGATTTCTTTTGACGATGATTGCAACACCACCCTTTGGTCTATCCACGCGATCCAATCGATGAATTACGTAGTCTGGATGCGAGTCAATTTTTGAGTTTGGTTTTAGGAATGTTTCTGAGATGCAAGCAACATCGACGTTTTGCTTGCTTAGGTAGTCGAGAAATGCTAACATTTTGTCAGTGAGGCCGTTAGCATTCCAGTAGAGGACGTTGATACTTTGTTGTCTACAATCCATTATTGTATGCGGTGTTTTTGGCACTTGAGCCGATTGCTTGGAGTATTTCGTCGATGAACTCTGGATTTTTGGCGATTAATTTGAGAAGCTCGCTGATAAGGTACTTGCACTTTGATTCCTCTATTTCTGAGATGTTTTTATCTCTTGTGCTGGTGCTTTGAGCTTGTTGATTAGTTGTTATGTTTCGATTCACTACCTCAACACTGAATGAAGGTTCTGGGAAGACTTCATTCGAGGTCTGACTTGTTGCACTGATGTCTTCTGAGTCCATAAGCTCAACAACTTGCTTTGGTTTTTGATGTTGATTGTTATTAATGCGCTTGTTTTGCTTTTTTCTTTGATTCTTTTTCCAATGTTTTCCTCTTTCTTTATTGTTTTGTTGGTTGTTCAAGTTATTTTTATTTCCCTGATTTGAGGGTTTGTGATTTGGAGGAGGATTTGTGTTCCTTGGTTTGTGGTTGACTGGAACTTGTTTTTGATGAGCAGGCTTTTGTGTACCAGATGTTGATGGTTCCATATACTCCTTTCTCCATTGAGGTTTTGGTGCATGTTGGACGTTTCTGGTTGATCTCTCAGGACGATGCGGTGTTGGAGGATTGTTTCTCCGTTGTCCATATGAATATTGGCCTGCTGTTATGTTTTGATTTTGGTTGTTTCCATTTTGTGATTTTGATTTCCATTTTTCAATTATTTCTTGTCTGGTTTTACAACCTGTGAAAATTGCTGTATGTTTTTCACCGCAGAAGAAACATTTGAGTTTTCCGAGTGGAACCTTGTTGGTCTCTTTCGATATGTACTGGCACGTTTTCGAGTCATGTTGCTCAGAGCATCTGAAGCAAACGGACGGTTTGTTACAACCGTTTTGTCCATGACCAAACTGCAGACATTTCGAACATTGAGATGGTCCAGCTTGTCTATTTTTGTAGTCAGCCCATTTAATTTTGAAACTGCTGACAATTTTGATTCTTCTGAGGAATTCCAGGAAATTTCCACCTTGTTCTACATCTTTTTTGAAGTACACGAGGTAGTTCTGGTCGTCGTCTTGTTCGTGTCTTTTGTGTTTCATTGTCATTTTGACAATTTTTACTGGTGTGATTTTTACGGTTTGAAGTTCCTTCTCCAACTCACTGATTTCCATATCTGGGAGTCCGTAGAGTACGTACTTCTTCAGTGGTTCATGGCTGGAGTATGTGTGGAAGTGATGCTTTTTGTCTTTGAGTAGTTGGATGAATTTCTCGTAGTAATCCCAACTCTCCGTTGTTACCGTTTTTGTTCCTTGTTTGCCCTTTTTGGTCTCAATTAAGAAACTTCCAGGTTGATTGTTTATTTCATTCGTCAATCTCTTGATTTCACCAGCTCCTCCTGTGCTGATGACAATTGGAGGTGGTTTTGATTTTTGTTGAGATTTGTTGTTGTTGCTTTCCGTGTTTACGGAAATTGTCTTTTGTTGCTCTGATGTTTTGCTGTTTTCTCCCCAGTACGAAGAAGTTGTCGATCTTTTTTTCTCCTGTTCTGGTGAACCAAATAGATACGGTACTCCAGAAGACGAAGCTTTCTTCACTGGTGGGAGTACGAACAGTGGTTTCTTCCCATCTTTTGGTTTGCTTTCGTTTGCTACTCTTTTTAAAAGAGCGTTGGGAACTATCACTTCTCGAGGGCGTTTTTCTGCTTTACTTGCTTCATTGAGAAACTTCTTTATTGATATTTGTTTTTTTGGTTTGAGATTTGTCATCTCAATGTCGGCTGCTTGTGAAACATTTTCACTGAAAATTTCCTCAATATTGAGAATTGTCACTGAAGATGAATGTTGTTGTTGAGAACTATTAAGTCCATGCTGATTTTGAGAAAGATTTTCTTCGTTGTTGGTAGTTTTTGGTGATTCTACCATTTTGATGTTTTGAGAATCAAACTGAGATTTTGAAACTTTTTGCAAACAAAAAGCTTCTCAGGTAGTCTCTGTTTTGTTTCTTTTGAGATTTTTGAATAATTTGCGGAGCGATTTGTAAACACGTCTGTTCACGTTGAGATCTAGTTTGCAACTGTCACTCAAACCACCAGTACTCTTACAAAAAAATAAATATTTTTTAATTCAGTTTTTATTTTATTATAGCTTAAATCAGTACCTTTCAAATGATGTATAAAACTTGATAGTTAAGTTTGATCTTAGTCATGAAAATAAGCCTGGTTTGTGACCGACCCAAAACGAAGAAAAATTTCAAAAACGTCATTTCTAGAAATATCACTTAGAAACAAATTTAAGTATTGATTTGTAGTTTTTTATGATGATTTATGATAGTTATGACTATTTTAACTCAAAAATTTACATTTCATAAACTTTTTGCTATCTCAGGTAAAAGGTAGCTTTTAAGGTATGACCCTAGTAGACATTGATATTTCATATTAAAACACATCTGAGACAAAACACATTCGGCCTGTTTCACTAAAGTATATTATCCTCGATTTCGGATTATCTACTTCAGTTTTGTGGAAATTTCTCCAGACGCTCAAGGTTATTAAGAGATCTAATGTGTGATCTAGTTAGAGTACTTTTCTCCTTAAATCAACATGTACTTAGAATTTTTATATCTTCATTAGTTTGAGAATTATAACAAAAATCGAAGTTAATCTACTCGATTTGGCTAGAAAATTGAATGATTAATACTTCTTACCGAAAATCAAAAGTTTAAAGTACATATACAGAAATGAATGTGAAACAGGCCGATTACTTTTATATGGTTACCTATCAAAAATTTTTCATTTTCGCTATTTTGTTAAATTTCAGCTTGCGTCGGTCACATTAAAAACTTTTCCATAAGAAGTATAAGTTTCATACAAATTTTATACACCATTTTAAAGGTACTGATTTAATCTAGCAATAACCGAAAACGGATTGCAAAATATTGATTCTGAATAAAGTTATAGATATTTGAGTGGATCAAAATGCATACAGAACTGCGACCAGCATAGATAAAAATACAAAAGTTGAAAATTTCATGCTTTTTTGGCAATTTTTTTTTGTAATTACGATAGTATTTTAAGATTTTTCCAATTCTTTTTTGTAAGATTTTAAGCTATCAAGGACACAAAACACTTATGTAAAATGGTAAACTGTATCGTTGCGTTGATATTGGTTTCTTCTACATGCTTTAATTAAGAAAATATTTGACTTTTTGTAAGCGTTGTACTTGTACAGAATGTTGAATTCTGAAATTTTATCCAAAAATTAACTTAATAATTATTAACAAATTAAAATTTTATCATTGTGCATGCTTAATATACCTTAAAAGCACTTATTAAGTACCATTTAGTAGAAAAATGAGGAATTTTAATTCAATTTCTGTACAAGTGCAACGCAAAAACGTTTATTTTCATAATCCGCGAACAAAATATTTCAAATTTTCCTTTAATTAATAACTTATTTTTTGATTAGAATGTTGTTTATGATATATTTCTGCTGGGATTTTCTGGGATTTTTTGGGATTTTTTGGGATTTTTGGGATTTTTGGGATTTTTGTAGGAAACTTGGGATTTTTTTGGGATTTTTGGGATTTTTCGGGATTTTTTGGGATTTTTGGGATTTTCTGGGATTTTTTGGGATTAATCCCAAAACTCCCGAGTGTATACGCCTTGACATCTAGGTATTATAAATGATAAAGAATGCTAATATAGATATAAAATCGATATAATTTTTTTAAAAATAGCCTACTATGATTGAAACCAAAAATGCTTTCAATTGCATTTTTAAACACGTCTAGGTATTATAAATGATAAAGAATGCTAATATAGATATAAAATCGATATAATTTTTTTAAAAATAGCCTACTATGATTGAAACCAAAAATGCTTTCAATTGCATTTTTAAACACATCTAGGTATTATAAATGATAAAAAAATGCTAATACAGATATAAAATCGATATATTTTTTTTTAAAAATAGCCTACTATGATTGAAACCAAAAATGCTTCCAATTGCATTTTTAAACACATCTAGGTATTATAAATGATAAAGAATGCTAATATAGATATAAAATCGATATAATTTTTTTAAAAATAGCCTACTATGATTGAAACCAAAAATGCTTTCAATTGGATTTTTAAACACATCTAGGTATTATAAATGATAAAGAATGCTAATAAATATAAAATCGATATGATTTTTTTAAAAATAGCCTACTATGATTGAAACCAAAAATGCTTTCAATTGCATTTTTAAACACATCTAGGTATTATAAATGATAAAAAATGCTAATGTAGATATAAAATCGATATATTTTTTTTAAAAATAGCCTACTATGATTGAAACCAAAAATGCTTTCAATTGCATTTTTAAACACATCTAGGTATTATAAATGATAAAAAATGCTAATGTAGATATAAAAACGATATAATTTTTTAAAAAATAGCCTACTATGATTGAAACCAAAAATGCTTTCAATTGCATTTTTAAACACATCTAGGTATTATAAATGATAAAGAATGCTAATATAGATATAAAATCGATATATTTTTTTTAAAAATAGCCTACTATGATTGAAACCAAAAATGCTTTCAATTGCATTTTTAAACACATCTAGGTATTATAAATGATAAAGAATGCTAATAAAGATATAAAATCGATATAATTTTTTTAAAAATAGCCTACTATGATTGAAACCAAAAATGCGTTCAATTGCATTTTTAAACACATCTAGGTATTATAAATGATAAAGAATGCTAATAAATATAAAATCGATATGATTTTTTTAAAAATAGCCTACTATGATTGAAACCAAAAATGCTTTCAATTGCATTTTTAAACACATCTAGGTATTATAAATGATAAAAAATGCTAATGTAGATATAAAATCGATATATTTTTTTTAAAAATAGCCTACTATGATTGAAACCAAAAATGCTTTCAATTGCATTTTTAAACACATCTAGGTATTATAAATGATAAAAAATGCTAATGTAGATATAAAAACGATATAATTTTTTAAAAAATAGCCTACTATGATTGAAACCAAAAATGCTTTCAATTGCATTTTTAAACACATCTAGGTATTATAAATGATAAAGAATGCTAATATAGATATAAAATCGATATATTTTTTTTAAAAATAGCCTACTATGATTGAAACCAAAAATGCTTTCAATTGCATTTTTAAACACATCTAGGTATTATAAATGATAAAGAATGCTAAAAAAGATATAAAATCGATATAATTTTTTTAAAAATAGCCTACTATGATTGAAACCAAAAATGCGTTCAATTGCATTTTTAAACACATCTAGGTATTATAAATGATAAAGAATGCTAATATAGATATTAAATCGATATAATTTTTTTAAAAATAGCCTACTATGATTGAAACCAAAAATGCGTTCAATTGCATTTTTAAACACATCTAGGTATTATAAATGATAAAGAATGCTAATATAGATATAAAATCGATATAATTTTTTTAAAAATAGCCTACTATGATTGAAACCAAAAATGCTTGCAATTGCATTTTTAAACACATCTAGGTATTATAAATGATAAAGAATGCTAATATAGATATAAAATCGATATAATTTTTTTAAAAATAGCCTACTATGCTTGAAACCAAAAATGCTTTCAATTGCATTTTTAAACACATCTAGGTATTATAAAAGATAAAGAATGCTAATATAGATATAAAATTGATATAATTTTTTTAAAAATAGCCTCCTATGATTGAAACCAAAAATGCTTTCAATTGCATTTTTAAACACATCTAGGTATTATAAATGATAAAGAATGCTAATACAGATATAAAATCGATATATTTTTTTTTTAAAAATAGCCTACTATGATTGAAACCAAAAATGCTTTCAATTGCATTTTTTAACACATCTAGGTATTATAAATGATAAAAAATGCTAATACAGATATAAAATCGATATATTTTTTTTTTAAAAATAGCCTACTATGATTGAAACCAAAAATGCTTTCAATTGCATTTTTAAACACATCTAGGTATTATAAATGATAAAGAATGCTAATATAGATATAAAATCGATATAATTTTTTTAAAAATAGCCTACTATGATTGAAACCAAAAATGCTTTCAATTGCATTTTTAAACACATCTAGGTATTATAAATGATTAAGAATGCCAATATAGATATATAGAATCGATATAATTTATTTAAAAATAGCCTACTATGATTGAAACCAAAAATGCTTTCAATTGCATTTTTAAACACATCTAGGTATTATAAATGATAAAGAATGCTAATATAGATATGAAATCGATATAATTTTTTTAAAAATAGCCTACTATGCTTGAAACCAAAAATGCTTTCAATTGCATTTTTAAACACATCTAGGTATTATAAATGATAAAGAATGCTAATATAGATATAAAATCGATATGATTTTTTTAAAAATAGCCTACTATGATTGAAACCAAAAATGCTTTCAATTGCATTTTTAAACACATCTAGGTATTATAAATGATAAAGAATGCTAATATAGATATAAAATCGATATAATTTTTTTAAAAATAGCCTACTATGATTGAAACCAAAAATGCTTTCAATTGCATTTTTAAACACATCTAGGTATTATAAATGATAAAGATACTAATATAGATACAAAATTGATATAATTTTTTTAAAAATAGCCTACTATGATTGAAACCAAAAATGCTTTCAATTGCATTTTTAAACACATTTAGGTATTATAAATGATAAAGAATGCTAATATAGATATAAAATCGATATATTTTTTAAAAATAGCCTACTATGATTGAAACCAAAAATGCTTTCAATTGCATTTTTAAACACATCTAGGTATTATAAATGATAAAGAATGCTAATATAGATATAAAATCGATATAATTTTTTTAAAAATAGCCTACTATGCTTGAAACCAAAAATGCTTTCAATTGCATTTTTAAACACATCTAGGTATTATAAAAGATAAAGAATGCTAATATAGATATAAAATTGATATAATTTTTTTAAAAATAGCCTACTATGATTGAAACCAAAAATGCTTTCAATTGCATTTTTAAACACATCTAGGTATTATAAATGATAAAGAATGCTAATATAGATATAAAATCGATATAATTTTTTTAAAAATAGCCTACTATGATTGAAACCAAAAATGCTTTCAATTGCATTTTTAAACACATCTAGGTATTATAAATGATTAAGAATGCCAATATAGATATATAGAATCGATATAATTTATTTAAAAATAGCCTACTATGATTGAAACCAAAAATGCTTTCAATTGCATTTTTAAACACATCTAGGTATTATAAATGATAAAGAATGCTAATATAGATATGAAATCGATATAATTTTTTTAAAAATAGCCTACTATGCTTGAAACCAAAAATGCTTTCAATTGCATTTTTAAACACATCTAGGTATTATAAATGATAAAGAATGCTAATATAGATATAAAATCGATATGATTTTTTTAAAAATAGCCTACTATGATTGAAACCAAAAATGCTTTCAATTGCATTTTTAAACACATCTAGGTATTATAAATGATAAAGAATGCTAATATAGATATAAAATCGATATAATTTTTTTAAAAATAGCCTACTATGATTGAAACCAAAAATGCTTTCAATTGCATTTTTAAACACATCTAGGTATTATAAATGATAAAGATACTAATATAGATACAAAATTGATATAATTTTTTTAAAAATAGCCTACTATGATTGAAACCAAAAATGCTTTCAATTGCATTTTTAAACACATTTAGGTATTATAAATGATAAAGAATGCTAATATAGATATAAAATCGATATATTTTTTAAAAATAGCCTACTATGATTGAAACCAAAAATGCTTTCAATTGCATTTTTAAACACATCTAGGTATTATAAATGATAAAGAATGCTAATATAGATATAAAATCGATATAATTTTTTTAAAAATAGCCTACTATGCTTGAAACCAAAAATGCTTTCAATTGCATTTTTAAACACATCTAGGT
Organism: Chironomus riparius; assembly: GCA_917627325.4. Lineage (NCBI taxonomy): Eukaryota > Metazoa > Arthropoda > Insecta > Diptera > Chironomidae > Chironomus > Chironomus riparius. The sequence goes on along the minus strand of OU895878.1, from coordinate 34,613,430 downwards.
ATTATAAATGATAAAGAATGCTAATATAGATATAAAATCGATATAATTTTTTTAAAAATAGCCTACTATGCTTGAAACCAAAAATGCTTTCAATTGCATTTTTAAACACATCTAGGTATTATAAATGATAAAGAATGCTAATATAGATATAAAATTGATATAATTTTTTTAAAAATAGCCTCCTATGATTGAAACCAAAAATGCTTTCAATTGCATTTTTAAACACATCTAGGTATTATAAATGATAAAGAATGCTAATACAGATATAAAATCGATATATTTTTTTTTTAAAAATAGCCTACTATGATTGAAACCAAAAATGCTTTCAATTGCATTTTTTAACACATCTAGGTATTATAAATGATAAAAAATGCTAATACAGATATAAAATCGATATATTTTTTTTTTAAAAATAGCCTACTATGATTGAAACCAAAAATGCTTTCAATTGCATTTTTAAACACATCTAGGTATTATAAATGATAAAGAATGCTAATATAGATATAAAATCGATATAATTTTTTTTAAAAATAGCCTACTATGATTGAAACCAAAAATGCTTTCAATTGCATTTTTAAACACATCTAGGTATTATAAATGATTAAGAATGCTAATATAGATATATGGAATCGATATAATTTATTTAAAAATAGCCTACTATGATTGAAACCAAAAATGCTTTCAATTGCATTTTTAAACACATCTAGGTATTATAAATGATAAAGAATGCTAATATAGATATGAAATCGATATAATTTTTTTAAAAATAGCCTACTATGATTGAAACCAAAAATGCTTTCAATTGCATTTTTAAACACATCTAGGTATTATAAATGATAAAGAATGCTAATATAGATATAAAATCGATATGATTTTTTTAAAAATAGCCTACTATGATTGAAACCAAAAATGCTTTCAATTGCATTTTTAAACACATCTAGGTATTATAAATGATAAAGAATGCTAATATAGATATAAAATCGATATAATTTTTTTAAAAATAGCCTACTATGATTGAAACCAAAAATGCTTTCAATTGCATTTTTAAACACATCTAGGTATTATAAATGATAAAGATACTAATATAGATACAAAATTGATATAATTTTTTTAAAAATAGCCTACTATGATTGAAACCAAAAATGCTTTCAATTGCATTTTTAAACACATTTAGGTATTATAAATGATAAAGAATGCTAATATAGATATAAAATCGATATATTTTTTAAAAATAGCCTACTATGATTGAAACCAAAAATACTTTCAATTGCATTTTACTACGTTTTTCTTAACTTGCTTTCTTGTTTGTTTGTTTGTTTGTTTGTTTGTTTGTTTGTTTGTTTGTTTGTTTGTTTGCAAAAAATTTCAAATCTTGCGATCAATTTTTCGACCACTTCTACTGCTTAATTATAGTACAATTTATGTAAAACTTTTTTATATGGGAAAAAATCCAACGTCAATGATATAAAATTTTGATTTGTATTAAATATTATACTTGTGATGCTCTAAAGTCATTTATATGATTCATTATAGTTTAATTAATATTACTAATTATTAATTATACCATAAATTTGAGCAGCTAAAGATATTCTGGTAAGACAAAAAAATTGACATGTAATTTTTTCATGAATATTCGTAAGTGAAAATTTGAATTTTCAAAAAAACCGTTAAGCACAAGTCCGTTACGAATTAATGCAAAATAACTATTAATATGCGATGTGCATTTAGCACACATAGTTTGAGCATAAATTTATGCTGTTTTAAATGTATTGCATTATTTATAACACTTCACCAACTTAATTAAATTGACTTTTCTTTTTATTAACGGTTTGACGTATTTTTGCATAACATATAAATGATATTCATTGAATTTATATTTGAAAATCCGTTATAAATACGTTACATATAGATTTGATTTGCATCTTTATGTTAAGAATCCACACTTTATGTAGTAGGAATGGTTCGGATAAACACAAAATCTTTACGAGTGATTTTTAATGTACTTTACTAATGAATGCTTTAAAAAAATTAAATTTTATAAAACGAATGAAAAATTTTGAAAGTCGTTACTAATTTCCCATTGAAAACTGGTAATTTATAAACAGTTGAACGCAACGAAGTGAAGTTCAACACACCTGTAACCTATAAACCTACTGTAATCTATAAACAGTTAAACGTAACGAAGTGCAACGAAGTGAAGTTCAACACACCTGTAACCTATAAACCTACTGTAATCTATAAACAGTTGAATGTAACGAAGTGCAGCGAAGTGAAGTTCAACACACCTGTAACCTATAAACCTAATGTAATCTATAAACAGTTGAACGTAACGAAGTGCAACGAAGTGAAGTTCAACACACCTGTAACCTATAAACCTACTGTGATCTATAAACAGTTGAACGTAAAGAAGTGCAACGAAGTGAAGTTCAACACACCTGTAACCTATAAACCTACTCTAATCTATAAACAGTTGAACATAACGAAGTGCAACGAAGTGGAGTTCAACACACCTGTAACCTATGAACCTACTGTAATCTATAAACAGTTGAACGTAACGAAGTGCAACGAAGTGAAGTTCAACACACCTGTAACCTATAAACCTACTGTAATCTATAAACAGTTGAACGTAACGAAGTGAAGTTCAACACACCTGTAACCTATAAACCTACTGTAATCTATAAACAGTTAAACGTAACGAAGTGCAACGAAGTGAAGTTCAACACACCTGTAACCTATAAACCTAATGTAATCTATAAACAGTTGAACGTAACGAAGTGCAACGAAGTGAAGTTCAACACACCTGTAACCTATAAACCTACTGTAATCTATAAACAGTTGAACGTAACGAAGTGCAACGAAGTGAAGTTCAACACACCTGTAACCTATAAACCTAATGTAATCTATAAACAGTTGAACGTAACGAAGTGCAACGAAGTGAAGTTCAACACACCTGTAACCTATAAACCTACTGTGATCTATAAACAGTTGAACGTAACGAAGTGCAACGAAGTGAAGTTCAACACACCTGTAACCTATAAACCTACTCTAATCTATAAACAGTTGAACGTAACGAAGTGCAACGAAGTGGAGTTCAACACACCTGTAACCTATGAACCTACTGTAATCTATAAACAGTTGAACGTAACGAAGTGCAACGAAGTGAAGTTCAACACACCTGTAACCTATAAACCTACTCTAATCTATAAAGAGTTGAACGTAACGAAGCGCAACGAAGTGGAGTTCAACACACCTGTAACCTATGAACCTACTGTAATCTATAAACAGTTGAACGTAACGAAGTGCAACGAAGTGAAGTTCAACACACCTGTAACCTATAAACCTACTGTAATCTATAAACAGTTGAACGTAACGAAGTGAAGTTCAACACACCTGTAACCTATAAACCTCCTGTGATCTATAAACAGTTGAACGTAACGAAGTGCAACGAAGTGAAGTTCAACACACCTGTAACCTATAAACCTACTCTAATCTATAAACAGTTGAACGTAACGAAGTGCAACGAAGTGGAGTTCAACACACCTGTAATCTATAAACCCCCTATAATCTTTATTTCTCTATTTCATTAGAATAAGACTAAAAAGTAGAAAATAAAATACTTTATAAAAAAAAACTTTTTAAAAAACTACGTTTTTCGCGTAGACTAAAAAGTAGAAAATAACTTTTATTCTTGGTTGTAAAGAATTTGGTTTTAAATTTTCAGATTATATTTAATAAATTTTTATATCCTAGTCAATATTGTTCACAAAGTTTCGAATAAGTGCACTTTGATCTTATCGTATAACTCAACAACTTAAAAACGTGGGCGCATTAATTTAAGTTTATCATAAAGTATTGATTTCACATAAACTTATTTCTCCTCTTATAATGCGCCCACGTTTTTAAGTTGTTGAGTTATACGATAAGATCAAAGTGCACTTATTCGAAACTTTGTGAACAATATTGACTAGGATATAAAAATTTATTAAATATAATCTGAAAATTTAAAACCAAATTCTTTACAACCAAGAATAAAAGTTATTTTCTACTTTTTAGTCTACGCGAAAAACGTAGTTTTTTAAAAAGTTTTTTTTTAAACACATCTAGGTATTATAAATGATAAAGAATGCTAATATAGATATAAAATCGATATGATTTTTTTAAAAATAGCCTACTATGATTGAAACCAAAAATGCTTTCAATTGCATTTTTAAACACATCTAGGCATTATAAATGATAAAGAATGCTAATAAAGATATAAAATCGATATAATTTTTTTTAAAAATAGCCTACTATGATTGAAACCAAAAATGCTTTCAATTGCATTTTTAAACACATCTAGGTATTATAAATGATAAAGAATGCTAATAAAGATATAAAATCGATATAATTTTTTTTAAAAATAGCCTACTATGATTGAAACCAAAAATGCTTTCAATTGCATTTTTAAACACATCTAGGTATTATAAATGATAAAGAATGCTAATATAGATATAAAATCGATATATTTTTTAAAAATAGCCTACTATGATTGAAACCAAAAATACTTTCAATTGCATTTTTAAACACATCTAGGTATTATAAATGATAAAGAATGCTAATATAGATATGAAATCGATATATTTTTTTTAAAAATAGCCTACTATGATTGAAACCAAAAATGCTTTCAATTGCATTTTTAAACACATCTAGGTATTATAAATGATAAAGAATGCTAATATAGATATAAAATCGATATATTTTTTAAAAATAGCCTACTATGATTGAAACCAAAAATGCTTTCAATTGCATTTTTAAACACATCTAGGTATTATAAATGATAAAGAATGCTAATATAGATATAAAATCGATATAATTTTTTTAAAAATAGCCTACTATGATTGAAACCAAAAATGCTTTCAATTGCATTTTTAAACACATCTAGGTATTATAAATGATAATAAATTCTAATACAGATATAAAATCGATATATTTTTTTTTAAAAATAGCCTACTATGATTGAAACCAAAAATGCTTTCAATTGCATTTTTAAACACATCTAGGTATTATAAATGATAAAGAATGCTAATATAGATATGAAATCGATATATTTTTTTTAAAAATAGCCTACTATGATTGAAACCAAAAATGCTTTCAATTGCATTTTTAAACACATCTAGGTATTATAAATGATAAAGAATGCTAATAAAGATATAAAATCGATATGATTTTTTTTAAAAATAGCCTACTATGATTGAAACCAAAAATGCTTTCAATTGCATTTTTAAACACATCTAGGTATTATAAATGATAAAGAATGCTAATATAGATATAAAATCGATATGATTTTTTTAAAAATAGCCTCCTATGATTGAAACCAAAAATGCTTTCAATTGCATTTTTAAACACATCTAGGTATTATAAATGATAAAGAATGCTAATATAGATATAAAATCGATATAATTTTTTTAAAAATAGCCTACTATGATTGAAACCAAAAAAGCTTTCAATTGCATTTTTAAACACATCTAGGTATTATAAATGATAAAGATACTAATATAGATACAAAATTGATATAATTTTTTTAAAAATAGCCTACTATGATTGAAACCAAAAATGCTTTCAATTGCATTTTTAAACACATCTAGGTATTATAAATGATAAAGAATGCTAATATAGATATAAAATCGATATGATTTTTTTAAAAATAGCCTCCTATGATTGAAACCAAAAATGCTTTCAATTGCATTTTTAAACACATCTAGGTATTATAAATGATAAAGAATGCTAATATAGATATAAAATCGATATATTTTTTAAAAATAGCCTACTATGATTGAAACCAAAAATACTTTCAATTGCATTTTTTATTATTATTACTACGTTTTTCTTAACTTGCTTTCTTGTTTGTTTGTTTGTTTGTTTGTTTGTTTGTTTGTTTGTTTGTTTGCAAAAAATTTCAAATCTTGCGATCAATTTTTCGACCACTTCTACTGCTCCAATCGAGCTCAAATTTTTAATGCACATGTATTCCCGGTGACAATACAATATTTTAACACTTTGGAAACACAAAAATGCTTAATTATAGTACAATTTATGTAAAACTTTTTTATATGGGAAAAAATCCAATGTCAATGATATAAAATTTTGATTTGTATTAAATATTATACTTGTGATGCTCTAAAGTCATTTATATGATTCATTATAGTTTAATTAATATTACTAATTATTAATTATACCATAAATTTGAGCAGCTAAAGATATTCTGGTAAGACAAAAAAATTGACATGTAATTTTTTCATGAATATTCGTAAGTGAAAATTTGAATTTTCAAAAAAACCGTTAAGCACAAGTCCGTTACGAATTAATGCAAAATAACTATTAATATGCGATGTGCATTTAGCACACATAGTTTGAGCATAAATTTATGCTGTTTTAAATGTATTGCATTATTTATAACACTTCACCGACTTAATTAAATTGACTTTTCTTTTTATTAACGGTTTGACGTATTTTTGCATAACATATAAATGATATTCATTGAATTTATATTTGAAAATCCGTTATAAATACGTTACATATAGATTTGATTTGCATCTTTATGTTAAGAATCCACACTTTATGTAGTAGGAATGGTTCGGATAAACACAAAATCTTTACGAGTGATTTTTAATGTACTTTACTAATGAATGCTTTAAAAAAATTAAATTTTATAAAACGAATGAAAAATTTTGAAAGTCGTTACTAATTTCCCATTGAAAACTGGTAATTTATAAACAGTTGAACGCAACGAAGTGAAGTTCAACACACCTGTAACCTATAAACCTACTGTAATCTATAAACAGTTAAACGTAACGAAGTGCAACGAAGTGAAGTTCAACACACCTGTAACTACTGTAATCTATAAACAGTTGAATGTAACGAAGTGCAGCGAAGTGAAGTTCAACACACCTGTAACCTATAAACCTAATGTAATCTATAAACAGTTGAACGTAACGAAGTGCAACGAAGTGAAGTTCAACACACCTGTAACCTATAAACCTACTGTGATCTATAAACAGTTGAACGTAAAGAAGTGCAACGAAGTGAAGTTCAACACACCTGTAACCTATAAACCTACTCTAATCTATAAACAGTTGAACATAACGAAGTGCAACGAAGTGGAGTTCAACACACCTGTAACCTATGAACCTACTGTAATCTATAAACAGTTGAACGTAACGAAGTGCAACGAAGTGAAGTTCAACACACCTGTAACCTATAAACCTACTGTAATCTATAAACAGTTGAACGTAACGAAGTGCAACGAAGTGAAGTTCAACACACCTGTAACCTATAAACCTACTGTAATCTATAAACAGTTGAACGTAACGAAGTGCAGCGAAGTGAAGTTCAACACACCTGTAACCTATAAACCTAATGTAATCTATAAACAGTTGAACGTAACGAAGTGCAACGAAGTGAAGTTCAACACACCTGTAACCTATAAACCTACTGTGATCTATAAACAGTTGAACGTAAAGAAGTGCAACGAAGTGAAGTTCAACACACCTGTAACCTATAAACCTACTCTAATCTATAAACAGTTGAACATAACGAAGTGCAACGAAGTGGAGTTCAACACACCTGTAACCTATGAACCTACTGTAATCTATAAACAGTTGAACGTAACGAAGTGCAACGAAGTGAAGTTCAACACACCTGTAACCTATAAACCTACTGTAATCTATAAACAGTTGAACGTAACGAAGTGCAACGAAGTGAAGTTCAACACACCTGTAACCTATAAACCTACTGTAATCTATAAACAATTGAACGTAACGAAGTGCAGCGAAGTGAAGTTCAACACACCTGTAACCTATAAACCTAATGTAATCTATAAACAGTTGAACGTAACGAAGTGCAACGAAGTGAAGTTCAACACACCTGTAACCTATAAACCTACTGTAATCTATAAACAGTTGAACGTAACGAAGTGCAGCGAAGTGAAGTTCAACACACCTGTAACCTATAAACCTAATGTAATCTATAAACAGTTGAACGTAACGAAGTGCAACGAAGTGAAGTTCAACACACCTGTAACCTATAAACCTACTGTGATCTATAAACAGTTGAACGTAACGAAGTGCAGCGAAGTGAAGTTCAACACACCTGTAACCTATAAACCTAATGTAATCTATAAACAGTTGAACGTAACGAAGTGCAACGAAGTGAAGTTCAACACACCTGTAACCTATAAACCTACTGTGATCTATAAACAGTTGAACGTAACGAAGTGCAACGAAGTGAAGTTCAACACACCTGTAACCTATAAACCTACTCTAATCTATAAAGAGTTGAACGTAACGAAGCGCAACGAAGTGGAGTTCAACACACCTGTAACCTATGAACCTACTGTAATCTATAAACAGTTGAACGTAACGAAGTGCAACGAAGTGAAGTTCAACACACCTGTAACCTATAAACCTACTGTAATCTATAAACAGTTGAACGTAACGAAGTGAAGTTCAACACACCTGTAACCTATAAACCTCCTGTGATCTATAAACAGTTGAACGTAACGAAGTGCAACGAAGTGAAGTTCAACACACCTGTAACCTATAAACCTACTCTAATCTATAAACAGTTGAACGTAACGAAGTGCAACGAAGTGGAGTTCAACACACCTGTAACCTATAAACCCCCTATAATCTTTATTTCTCTATTTCATTAGAATAAGACTAAAAAGTAGAAAATAAAATACTTTATAAAAAAAAACTTTTTAAAAAACTACGTTTTTCGCGTAGACTAAAAAGTAGAAAATAACTTTTATTCTTGGTTGTAAAGAATTTGGTTTTAAATTTTCAGATTATATTTAATAAATTTTTATATCCTAGTCAATATTGTTCACAAAGTTTCGAATAAGTGCACTTTGATCTTATCGTATAACTCAACAACTTAAAAACGTGGGCGCATTAATTTAAGTTTATCATAAAGTATTGATTTCACATAAACTTATTTCTCCTCTTATAATGCGCCCACGTTTTTAAGTTGTTGAGTTATACGATAAGATCAAAGTGCACTTATTCGAAACTTTGTGAACAATATTGACTAGGATATAAAAATTTATTAAATATAATCTGAAAATTTAAAACCAAATTCTTTACAACCAAGAATAAAAGTTATTTTCTACTTTTTAGTCTACGCGAAAAACGTAGTTTTTTAAAAAGTTTTTTTTTAAACACATCTAGGTATTATAAATGATAAAGAATGCTAATATAGATATAAAATCGATATGATTTTTTTAAAAATAGCCTCCTATGATGGAAACCAAAAATGCTTTCAATTGCATTTTTAAACACATCTAGGTATTATAAATGATAAAGAATGCTAATATAGATATAAAATCGATATAATTTTTTTAAAAATAGCCTACTATGATTGAAACCAAAAATGCTTTCAATTGCATTTTTAAACACATCTAGGTATTATAAATGATAAAGAATGCTAATATAGATATAAAATCGATATAATTTTTTTAAAAATAGCCTACTATGATTGAAACCAAAAATGCTTTCAATTGCATTTTTAAACACATCTAGGTATTATAAATGATAAAAAATGCTAATACAGATATAAAATCGATGTATTTTTTTAAAAATAGCCTACTATGATTGAAACCAAAAATGCTTTCAATTGCATTTTTAAACACATTTAGGTATTATAAATGATAAAGAATGCTAATATAGATATAAAATCGATATATTTTTTTAAAAAAAGAATAGCCTACTATGATTGAAACCAAAAATACTTTCAATTGCATTTTTAAACACATCTAGGTATTATAAATGATAAAGAATGCTAATATAGATATAAAATCGATATGATTTTTTTAAAAATAGCCTACTATGATTGAAACCAAAAATGCTTTCAATTGCATTTTTAAACACATCTAGGTATTATAAATGATAAAGAATGCTAATATAGATATAAAATCGATATATTTTTTTAAAAATAGCCTACTATGATTGAAACCAAAAATGCTTTCAATTGCATTTTTAAACACATCTAGGTATTATAAATGATAAAGAATGCTAATATAGATATAAAATCGATATATTTTTTTTAAAAATAGCCTACTATGATTGAAACCAAAAATGCTTTCAATTGCATTTTTAAACACGTCTAGGTATTATAAATGATAAAGAATGCTAATATAGATATAAAATCGATATAATTTTTTTAAAAATAGCCTACTATGATTGAAACCAAAAATGCTTTCAATTGCATTTTTAAACACATCTAGGTATTATAAATGATAAAGAATGCTAATATAGATATAAAATCGATATAGTTTTTTTAAAAATAGCCTACTATGATTGAAACCAAAAATGCTTTCAATTGCATTTTTAAACACATCTAGGTATTATAAATGATAAAAAATGCTAATACAGATATAAAATCGATATATTTTTTTTTAAAAATAGCCTACTATGATTGAAACCAAAAATGCTTTCAATTGCATTTTTAAACACATCAAGGTATTATAAATGATAAAGAATGCTAATATAGATATAAAATCGATATAATTTTTTTAAAAATAGCCTACTATGATTGAAACCAAAAATGCTTTCAATTGCATTTTTAAACACATCTAGGTATTATAAATGATAAAGAATGCTAATATAGATATAAAATCGATATAATTTTTTTGAAAATAGCCTACTATGATTGAAACCAAAAATGCTTCCAATTGCATTTTTAAACACATCTAGGTATTATAAATGATAAAGAATGCTAATATAGATATAAAATCGATATAATTTTTTTAAAAATAGCCTACTATGATTGAAACCAAAAATGCTTTCAATTGGATTTTTAAACACATCTAGGTATTATAAATGATAAAGAATGCTAATAAATATAAAATCGATATGATTTTTTTAAAAATAGCCTACTATGATTGAAACCAAAAATGCTTTCAATTGCATTTTTAAACACATCTAGGTATTATAAATGATAAAAAATGCTAATGTAGATATAAAATCGATATATTTTTTTTAAAAATAGCCTACTATGATTGAAACCAAAAATGCTTTCAATTGCATTTTTAAACACATCTAGGTATTATAAATGATAAAAAATTCTAATGTAGATATAAAATCGATATAATTTTTTAAAAAATAGCCTACTATGATTGAAACCAAAAATGCTTTCAATTGCATTTTTAAACACATCTAGGTATTATAAATGATAAAGAATGCTAATATAGATATAAAATCGATATATTTTTTTTAAAAATAGCCTACTATGATTGAAACCAAAAATGCTTTCAATTGCATTTTTAAACACATCTAGGTATTATAAATGATAAAGAATGCTAATAAAGATATAAAATCGATATAATTTTTTTAAAAATAGCCTACTATGATTGAAACCAAAAATGCGTTCAATTGCATTTTTAAACACATCTAGGTATTATAAATGATAAAGAATGCTAATATAGATATAAAATCGATATAATTTTTTTAAAAATAGCCTACTATGATTGAAACCAAAAATGCTTTCAATTGCATTTTTAAACACATCTAGGTATTATAAATGATAAAAAATGCTAATACAGATATAAAATCGATGTATTTTTTTTTAAAAATAGCCTACTATGATTGAAACCAAAAATGCTTTCAATTGCATTTTTAAACACATTTAGGTATTATAAATGATAAAGAATGCTAATATAGATATAAAATCGATATATTTTTTTAAAAAAGAATAGCCTACTATGATTGAAACCAAAAATACTTTCAATTGCATTTTTAAACACATCTAGGTATTATAAATGATAAAGAATGCTAATATAGATATAAAATCGATATATTTTTTTAAAAATAGCCTACTATGATTGAAACCAAAAATGCTTTCAATTGCATTTTTAAACACATCTAGGTATTATAAATGATAAAGAATGCTAATATAGATATAAAATCGATATATTTTTTTAAAAATAGCCTACTATGATTGAAACCAAAAATGCTTTCAATTGCATTTTTAAACACATCTAGGTATTATAAATGATAAAGAATGCTAATATAGATATAAAATCGATATAATTTTTTTAAAAATAGCCTACTATGATTGAAACCAAAAATGCTTTCAATTGCATTTTTAAACACGTCTAGGTATTATAAATGATAAAGAATGCTAATATAGATATAAAATCGATATAATTTTTTTAAAAATAGCCTACTATGATTGAAACCAAAAATGCTTTCAATTGCATTTTTAAACACATCTAGGTATTATAAATGATAAAGAATGCTAATATAGATATAAAATCGATATAATTTTTTTAAAAATAGCCTACTATGATTGAAACCAAAAATGCTTTCAATTGCATTTTTAAACACATCTAGGTATTATAAATGATAAAAAATGCTAATACAGATATAAAATCGATATTTTTTTTTTAAAAATAGCCTACTATGATTGAAACCAAAAATGCTTTCAATTGCATTTTTAAACACATCAAGGTATTATAAATGATAAAGAATGCTAATATAGATATAAAATCGATATAATTTTTTTAAAAATAGCCTACTATGATTGAAACCAAAAATGCTTTCAATTGCATTTTTAAACACATCTAGGTATTATAAATGATAAAGAATGCTAATATAGATATAAAATCGATATAATTTTTTTGAAAATAGCCTACTATGATTGAAACCAAAAATGCTTCCAATTGCATTTTTAAACACATCTAGGTATTATAAATGATAAAGAATGCTAATATAGATATAAAATCGATATAATTTTTTTAAAAATAGCCTACTATGATTGAAACCAAAAATGCTTTCAATTGGATTTTTAAACACATCTAGGTATTATAAATGATAAAGAATGCTAATAAATATAAAATCGATATGATTTTTTTAAAAATAGCCTACTATGATTGAAACCAAAAATGCTTTCAATTGCATTTTTAAACACATCTAGGTATTATAAATGATAAAGAATGCTAATATAGATATAAAATCGATATATTTTTTTTAAAAATAGCCTACTATGATTGAAACCAAAAATGCTTTCAATTGCATTTTTAAACACATCTAGGTATTATAAATGATAAAGAATGCTAATATAGATATAAAATCGATATATTTTTTTAAAAATAGCCTACTATGATTGAAACCAAAAATGCTTTCAATTGCATTTTTAAACACATCTAGGTATTATAAATGATAAAGAATGCTAATATAGATATAAAATCGATATATTTTTTTTAAAAATAGCCTACTATGATTGAAACCAAAAATGCTTTCAATTGCATTTTTAAACACATCTAGGTATTATAAATGATAAAAAATTCTAATGTAGATATAAAATCGATATAATTTTTTAAAAAATAGCCTACTATGATTGAAACCAAAAATGCTTTCAATTGCATTTTTAAACACATCTAGGTATTATAAATGATAAAGAATGCTAATATAGATATAAAATCGATATATTTTTTTTAAAAATAGCCTACTATGATTGAAACCAAAAATGCTTTCAATTGCATTTTTAAACACATCTAGGTATTATAAATGATAAAGAATGCTAATATAGATATAAAATCGATATATTTTTTTAAAAATAGCCTACTATGATTGAAACCAAAAATGCTTTCAATTGCATTTTTAAACACATCTAGGTATTATAAATGATAAAGAATGCTAATATAGATATAAAATCGATATAATTTTTTTAAAAATAGCCTACTATGATTGAAACCAAAAATGCTTTCAATTGCATTTTTAAACACATCTAGGTATTATAAATGATAAAGAATGCTAATACAGATATAAAATCGAGACAATTTTTTTAAAAATAGCCTACTGTGATTGAAACCAAAAATGCTTTCAATTGCATTTTTAAACACATCTAGGTATTATAAATGATAAAGAATGCTAATATAGATATAAAATCGATATAATTTTTTTAAAAATAGCCTACTATGATTGAAACCAAAAATGCTTTCAATTGCATTTTTAAACACATCTAGGTATTATAAATGATAAAGAATGCTAATATAGATATAAAATCGATATAATTTTTTTAAAAATAGCCTACTATGATTGAAACCAAAAATGCGTTCAATTGCATTTTTAAACACATCTAGGTATTATAAATGATGAAGAATGCTAATATAGATATTAAATCGATATAATTTTTTTAAAAATAGCCTACTATGATTGAAACCAAAAATGCTTTCAATTGCATTTTTAAACACATCTAGGTATTATAAATGATAAAAAATGCTAATATAGATTTAAAATCGATATAATTTTTTCAAAAATAGCCTACTATGATTGAAACCAAAAATGCTTTCAATTGCATTTTTAAACACATCTATGTATTATAAATGATAAAGAATGCTAATATAGATATAAAATCGAGACAATTTTTTTAAAAATAGCCTACTGTGATTGAAACCAAAAATTCTTTCAATTGCATTTTTAAACACATCTAGGTATTATAAATGATAAAGAATGCTAATATAGATATAAAATCGATACAATTTTTTTAAAAATAGCCTACTGTGATTGAAACCAAAAATGCTTTCAATTGCATTTTTAAACACATCTAGGTATTATAAATGATAAATAATGCTAATATAGATATAAAATCGATATGATTTTTTTAAAAATAGCCTACTATGATTGAAACCAAAAATGCTTTCAATTGCATTTTTAAACACATCTAGGTATTATAAATGATAAAGAATGCTTATATAGATATAAAATCGATATAATTTTTTTAAAAATAGCCTACTATGATTGAAACCAAAAATGCTTTCAATTGCATTTTTAAACACATCTAGGTATTATAAATGATAAAGAATGCTAATATAGATATAAAATCGATATGATTTTTTTAAAAATAGCCTACTATGATTGAAACCAAAAATGCTTTCAATTGCATTTTTAAACACATCTAGGTATTATAAATGATAAAGAATGCTAATATAGATATAAAATCGATATAATTTTTTTAAAAATAGCCTACTATGATTGAAACCAAAATGCTTTCATTGCATTTTTAAACACATCTAGGTATTATAAATGATAAAGAATGCTAATATAGATATAAATCGATATAATTATTTTAAAAATAGCCTACTATGACTGAAACCAAAAATGCTTTTAATTGCAGTTTTAAACACATCTAGGTATTATAAATGATAAAGAATGCTAATATAGATATAAAATCGATATATTTTTTAAAAATAGCCTACTATGATTGAAACCAAAAATGCTTTCAATTGCATTTTTAAACACATCTAGGTATTATAAATGATAAAGAATGCTAATATAGATATAAAATCGATATAATTTTTTTAAAAATAGCCTACTATGATTGAAACCAAAAATGCTTTCAATTGCATTTTTAAACACATCTAGGTATTAAAAATGATAAAGAATGCTAATAAAGATATAAAATCGATATAATTTTTTTAAAAATAGCCTACTATGATTGAAACCAAAAATGCGTTCAATTGCATTTTTAAACACATCTAGGTATTATAAATGATGAAGAATGCTAATAAAGATATTAATCGATATAATTTTTTTAAAAATAGCCTACTATGATGAAACCAAAAATGCTTTCAATTGCATTTTTAAACACATCTAGGTATTATAAATGATAAAAAATGCTAATATAGATTTAAAATCGATATAATTTTTTCAAAAATAGCCTACTATGATTGAAACCAAAAATGCTTTCAATTGCATTTTTAAACACATCTATGTATTATAAATGATAAAGAATGCTAATATAGATATAAAATCGAGACAATTTTTTTAAAAATAGCCTACTGTGATTGAAACCAAAAATGCTTTCAATTGCATTTTTAAACACATCTAGGTATTATAAATGATAAAGAATGCTAATATAGATATAAAATCGATACAATTTTTTTAAAAATAGCCTACTGTGATTGAAACCAAAAATGCTTTCAATTGCATTTTTAAACACATCTAGGTATTATAAATGATAAATAATGCTAATATAGATATAAAATCGATATGATTTTTTTAAAAATAGCCTACTATGATTGAAACCAAAAATGCTTTCAATTGCATTTTTAAAACAATCTAGGTATTATAAATGATAAAGAATGCTTATATAGATATAAAATCGATATAATTTTTTTAAAAATAGCCTACTATGATTGAAACCAAAAATGCTTTCAATTGCATTTTTAAACACATCTAGGTATTATAAATGATAAAGAATGCTAATATAGATATAAAATCGATATGATTTTTTTAAAAATAGCCTACTATGATTGAAACCAAAAATGCTTTCAATTGCAATTTTTAAACACATCTAGGTATTATAAATGATAAAGAATGCTAATATAGATATAAAATCGATATAATTTTTTTAAAATAGCCTACTATGATTGAAACCAAAAATGCTTTCAATTGCATTTTTAAACACATCTAGGTATTATAATGATAAAGAATGCTAATATAGATATAAAATCGATATAATTTTTTCAAAAATAGCCTACTATGATTGAAACCAAAAATGCTTTCAATTGCATTTTTAAACACATCTATGTATTATAAATGATAAAGAATGCTAATATAGATATAAAATCGAGACAATTTTTTTAAAAATAGCCTACTGTGATTGAAACCAAAAATGCTTTCAATTGCATTTTTAAACACATCTAGGTATTATAAATGATAAAGAATGCTAATATAGATATAAAATCGATACATTTTTTTAAAAATAGCCTACTGTGATTGAAACCAAAAATGCTTTCAATTGCATTTTTAAACACATCTAGGTATTATAAATGATAAATATGCTAATATAGATATAAAATCGATATGATTTTTTTAAAAATAGCCTACTATGATTGAAACCAAAAATGCTTTCAATTGCATTTTTAAACACATCTAGGTATTATAAATGATAAAGAATGCTTATATAGATATAAAATCGATATAATTTTTTAAAAATAGCCTACTATGATTGAAACCAAAAATGCTTTCAATTGCATTTTTAAACACATCTAGGTATTATAATGATAAAGAATGCTAATATAGATATAAAATCGATATAATTTTTTTTAAAAATAGCCTACTATGATTGAAACCAAAAATGCTTTCAATTGCATTTTTAAACACATCTAGGTATTATAAATGATAAAGAATGCTAATATAGATATAAAATCGATATATTTTTTTTAAAAATAGCCTACTATGATTGAAACCAAAAATGCTTTCAATTGCATTTTTAAACACATCTAGGTATTATAAATGATAAAGAATGCTATATAGATATAAATCGATATGATTTTTTTAAAAATAGCCTACTATGATTGAAACCAAAAATGCTTTCAATTGCATTTTTAAACACATCTAGGTATTATAAATGATAAAGAATGCTAATATAGATATAAAATCGATATATTTTTTTTAAAAATAGCCTACTATGATTGAAACCAAAAATGCTTTCAATTGCATTTTTAAACACATCTAGGTATTATAAATGATAAAGAATGCTAATATAGATATAAAATCGATATATTTTTTTTAAAAATAGCCTACTATGATTGAAACCAAAAATGCTTTCAATTGCATTTTTAAACACATCTAGGTATTATAAATGATAAAGAATGCTAATATAGATATAAATCGATATATTTTTTTTAAAAATAGCCTACTATGATGAAACCAAAATGCTTTCAATTGCATGTTTAAACACATCTAGGTATTATAAATGATAAAGAATGCTAATATAGATATAAAATCGATATATTTTTTTAAAAATAGCCTACTATGATTGAAACCAAAAATGCTTTCAATTGCATTTTTAAACACATCTAGGTATTATAAATGATAAAGAATGCTAATATAGATATAAAATCGATATAATTTTTTTAAAAATAGCCTACTATGATTGAAACCAAAAATGCTTTCAATTGCATTTTTAACACATCTAGGTATTATAAATGATAAAGAATGCTAATACAGATATAAAATCGAGACAATTTTTTTAAAAATAGCCTACTGTGATTGAAACCAAAAATGCTTTCAATTGCATTTTTAAACACATCTAGGTATTATAAATGATAAAGAATGCTAATATAGATATAAAATCGATATAATTTTTTTAAAAATAGCCTACTATGATTGAAACCAAAAATGCTTTCAATTGCATTTTTAAACACATCTAGGTATTATAAATGATAAAGAATGCTAATATAGATATAAAATCGATATAATTTTTTAAAAATAGCCTACTATGATTGAAACCAAAAATGCGTTCAATTGCATTTTTAAACACATCTAGGTATTATAAATGATGAAGAATGCTAATATAGATATTAAATCGATATAATTTTTTTAAAAATAGCCTACTATGATTGAAACCAAAAATGCTTTCAATTGCATTTTTAAACACATCTAGGTATTATAAATGATAAAAAATGCTAATATAGATTTAAAATCGATATAATTTTTTCAAAATAGCCTACTATGATTGAAACCAAAAATGCTTTCAATTGCATTTTTAAACACATCTATGTATTATAAATGATAAAGAATGCTAATATAGATATAAAATCGAGACAATTTTTTTAAAAATAGCCTACTGTGATTGAAACCAAAAATTCTTTCAATTGCATTTTTAAACACATCTAGGTATTATAAATGATAAAGAATGCTAATATAGATATAAAATCGATACAATTTTTTTAAAAATAGCCTACTGTGATTGAAACCAAAAATGCTTTCAATTGCATTTTTAAACACATCTAGGTATTATAAATGATAAATAATGCTAATATAGATATAAAATCGATATGATTTTTTTAAAATAGCCTACTATGATTGAAACCAAAAATGCTTTCAATTGCATTTTTAAACACATCTAGGTATTATAAATGATAAAGAATGCTTATATAGATATAAAATCGATATAATTTTTTTAAAAATAGCCTACTATGATTGAAACCAAAAATGCTTTCAATTGCATTTTTAAACACATCTAGGTATTATAAATGATAAAGAATGCTAATATAGATATAAAATCGATATGATTTTTTTAAAAATAGCCTACTATGATTGAAACCAAAAATGCTTTCAATTGCATTTTTAAACACATCTAGGTATTATAAATGATAAAGAATGCTAATATAGATATAAAATCGATATAATTTTTTTAAAAATAGCCTACTATGATTGAAACCAAAAAATGCTTTCAATTGCATTTTTAAACACATCTAGGTATTATAAATGATAAAGAATGCTAATATAGATATAAAATCGATATAATTATTTTAAAAATAGCCTACTATGACTGAAACCAAAAATGCTTTTAATTGCATTTTTAAACACATCTAGGTATTATAAATGATAAAGAATGCTAATATAGATATAAAATCGATATATTTTTTAAAAATAGCCTACTATGATTGAAACCAAAAATGCTTTCAATTGCATTTTTAAACACATCTAGGTATTATAAATGATAAAGAATGCTAATATAGATATAAAATCGATATAATTTTTTTAAAAATAGCCTACTAGATTGAAACCAAAAATGCGTTCAATTGCATTTTTAAACACATCTAGGTATTATAAATGATGAAGAATGCTAATAAAGATATTAAATCGATATAATTTTTTTAAAAATAGCCTACTATGATTGAAACCAAAAATGCTTTCAATTGCATTTTTAAACACATCTAGGTATTATAAATGATAAAAAATGCTAATATAGATTTAAAATCGATATAATTTTTTCAAAAATAGCCTACTATGATTGAAACCAAAAATGCTTTCAATTGCATTTTTAAACACATCTAGGTATTATAAATGATAAAGAATGCTAATATAGATATAAAATCGAGACAATTTTTTTAAAAATAGCCTACTGTGATTGAACCAAAAATGCTTTCAATTG
The DNA here is from genome assembly GCA_917627325.4 of Chironomus riparius. NCBI lineage: Eukaryota > Metazoa > Arthropoda > Insecta > Diptera > Chironomidae > Chironomus > Chironomus riparius. Next base: position 34,593,504 of record OU895878.1, on the reverse strand, counting down.
CATTTTTAAACACATCTAGGTATTATAAATGATAAAGAATGCTAATATAGATATAAAATCGATACAATTTTTTTTAAAATAGCCTACTGTGATGAAACCAAAAATGCTTTCAATTGCATTTTTAAACACATCTAGGTATTATAAATGATAAATAATGCTAATATAGATATAAAATCGATATGATTTTTTTAAAAATAGCCTACTATGATTGAAACCAAAAATGCTTTCAATTGCATTTTTAAAACACATCTAGGTATTATAAATGATAAAGAATGCTTATATAGATATAAAATCGATATAATTTTTTTAAAAATAGCCTACTATGATTGAAACCAAAAATGCTTTCAATTGCATTTTTAAACACATCTAGGTATTATAAATGATAAAGAATGCTAATATAGATATAAAATCGATATGATTTTTTTAAAAAATAGCCTACTATGATTGAAACCAAAAATGCTTTCAATTGCATTTTTTAAACACATCTAGGTATTATAAATGATAAAGAATGCTAATATAGATATAAAATCGATATAATTTTTTAAAAATAGCCTACTATGATTGAAACCAAAATGCTTTCAATTGCATTTTTAAACACATCTAGGTATTATAAATGATAAAGAATGCTAATATAGATATAAAATCGATATAATTTTTTCAAAAATAGTCTACTATGATTGAAACCAAAAATGCTTTCAATTGCATTTTAAACACATCTATGTATTATAAATGATAAAGAATGCTAATATAGATATAAAATCGAGACAATTTTTTTAAAAATAGCCTACTGTGATTGAAACCAAAAATGCTTTCAATTGCATTTTTAAACACATCTAGGTATTATAAATGATAAAGAATGCTAATATAGATATAAATCGATACAATTTTTTTAAAAATAGCCTACTGTGATTGAAACCAAAAATGCTTTCAATTGCATTTTTAAACACATCTAGGTATTATAAATGATAAATAATGCTAATATAGATATAAAATCGATATGATTTTTTTAAAAATAGCCTACTATGATTGAAACCAAAAATGCTTTCAATTGCATTTTTAAACACATCTAGGTATTATAAATGATAAAGAATGCTTATATAGATATAAAATCGATATAATTTTTTTAAAAATAGCCTACTATGATTGAAACCAAAAATGCTTTCAATTGCATTTTTAAACACATCTAGGTATTATAAATGATAAAGAATGCTAATATAGATATAAAATCGATATGATTTTTTTAAAAATAGCCTACTATGATTGAAACCAAAAATGCTTTCAATTGCATTTTTAAACACATCTAGGTATTATAAATGATAAAGAATGCTAATATAGATATAAAATCGATATAATTATTTTAAAAATAGCCTACTATGACTGAAACCAAAAATGCTTTCAATTGCATTTTTAAACACATCTAGGTATTATAAATGATAAAGAATGCTAATATAGATATAAAATCGATATATTTTTTAAAAATAGCCTACTATGATTGAAACCAAAAATGCTTTCAATTGCATTTTTAAACACATCTAGGTATTATAAATGATAAAGAATGCTAATATAGATATAAAATCGATATAATTTTTTTAAAAATAGCTTACTATGATTGAAACCAAAAATGCTTTCAATTGCATTTTTAAACACATCTAGGTATTATAAATGATAAAGAATGCTAATATAGATATAAAATCGATATGATTTTTTTAAAAATAGCCTACTATGATTGAAACCAAAAATGCTTTCAATTGCATTTTTAAACACATCTAGGTATTATAAATGATAAAGAATGCTAATATAGATATAAAATCGATATAATTTTTTAAAAATAGCCTACTATGATTGAAACCAAAAATGCTTTCAATTGCATTTTTAAACACATCTAGGTATTATAAATGATAAAGAATGCTAATATAGATATAAAATCGATATGATTTTTTTAAAAACTGCCTACTATGATTGAAACCAAAAATGCTTTCAATTGCATTTTTAAACACATCTAGGTATTATAAATGATAAAGAATGCTAATATAGATATAAAATCGAAATAATTATTTTAAAAATAGCCTACTATGACTGAAACCAAAAATGCTTTCAATTGCATTTTTAAACACATCTAGGTATTATAAATGATAAAGAATGCTAATATAGATATAAAATCGATATATTTTTTTAAAATAGCCTACTATGATTGAAACCAAAAATGCTTTCAATTGCATTTTTAAACACATCTAGGTATTATAAATGATAAAGAATGCTAATATGGATATAAAATCGATATGATTTTTTTAAAAATAGCCTACTATGATTGAAACCAAAAATGCTTTCAATTGCATTTTTAAACACATCTAGGTATTATAAATGATAAAGAATGCTAATATAGATATAAAATCGATATAATTTTTTTAAAAATAGCTTACTATGATTGAAACCAAAAATGCTTTCAATTGCATTTTTAAACACATCTAGGTATTATAAATGATAAAGAATGCTAATATAGATATAAAATCGATATAATTTTTTTAAAAATAGCCTACTATGATTGAAACTAAAAATGCTTGCAATTGCATTTTTAAACACATCTAGGTATTATAAATGATAAAGAATGCTAATATAGATATAAAATCGATATAATTTTTTTAAAAATAGCCTACTATGATTGAAACCAAAAATGCTTTCAATTGCATTTTTAAACACATCTAGGTATTAAAAATGATAAAAAATGCTAATATAGATTTAAAATCGATATAATTTTTCAAAAATAGCCTACTATGATGAAACCAAAAATGCTTTCAATTGCATTTTTAAACACATCTATGTATTATAAATGATAAAGAATGCTAATATAGATATAAAATCGAGACAATTTTTTTAAAAATAGCCTACTGTGATTGAAACCAAAAATGCTTTCAATTGCATTTTTAAACACATCTAGGTATTATAAATGATAAAGAATGCTAATATAGATATAAAATCGATACAATTTTTTAAAAATAGCCTACTGTGATTGAAACCAAAAATGCTTGCAATTGCATTTTTAAACACATCTAGGTATTATAAATGATAAAGAATGCTAATATAGATATAAAATCGATATAATTTTTTAAAAATAGCCTACTATGATTGAAACCAAAAATGCTTTCAATTGCATTTTTAAACACATCTAGGTATTAAAAATGATAAAAAATGCTAATATAGATTTAAAATCGATATAATTTTTTCAAAAATAGCCTACTATGATTGAAACCAAAAATGCTTTCAATTGCATTTTTAAACACATCTATGTATTATAAATGATAAAGAATGCTAATATAGATATAAAATCGAGACAATTTTTTTTAAAAATAGCCTACTGTGATTGAAACCAAAAATGCTTTCAATTGCATTTTTAAACACATCTAGGTATTATAAATGATAAAGAATGCTAATATAGATATAAAATTGATACAATTTTTTTAAAAATAGCCTACTGTGATTGAAACCAAAAATGCTTTCAATTGCATTTTTAAAAACATCTAGGTATTATAAATGATAAAGAATGCTAATATAGATATAAAATCGATATAATTTTTTTAAAAATAGCCTACTATGATTGAAACTAAAAATGCTTGCAATTGCATTTTAAACACATCTAGGTATTATAAATGATAAAGAATGCTAATATAGATATAAAATCGATATAATTTTTTTAAAAATAGCCTACTATGATTGAAACCAAAAATGCTTTCATTGCATTTTTAAACACATCTAGGTATTAAAAATGATAAAAAATGCTAATATGGATTTAAAATCGATATAATTTTTTCAAAATAGCCTACTATGATTGAAACCAAAAATGCTTTCAATTGCATTTTTAAACACATCTATGTATTATAAAATGATAAAGAATGCTAATATAGATATAAAATCGAGACAATTTTTTTAAAATAGCCTACTGTGATTGAAACCAAAAATGCTTTCAATTGCATTTTTAAACACATCTAGGTTTTATAAATGATAAAGAATGCTAATATAGATATAAAATCGATACAATTTTTTTAAAAATAGCCACTGTGATTGAAACCAAAAATGCTTGCAATTGCATTTTTAAACACATCTAGGTATTATAAATGATAAAGAATGCTAATATAGATATAAAATCGATATAATTTTTTTAAAAATAGCCTACTATGATTGAAACCAAAAATGCTTTCAATTGCATTTTTAAACACATCTAGGTATTAAAAATGATAAAAAATGCTAATATAGATTTAAAATCGATATAATTTTTTCAAAAATAGCCTACTATGATTGAAACCAAAAATGCTTTCATTGCATTTTTAAACACATCTATGTATTATAAATGATAAAGAATGCTAATATAGATATAAAATCGAGACAATTTTTTTTAAAAATAGCCTACTGTGATTGAAACCAAAAATGCTTTCAATTGCATTTTTAAACACATCTAGGTATTATAAATGATAAAGAATGCTAATATAGATATAAAATTGATACAATTTTTTTAAAAATAGCCTACTGTGATTGAAACCAAAAATGCTTTCAATTGCATTTTTAAACACATCTAGGTATTATAATGATAAAGAATGCTAATATAGATATAAAATCGATATGATTTTTTAAAAATAGCCTACTATGATTGAAACCAAAAATGCTTTCAATTGCATTTTTAAACACATCTAGGTATTATAAATGATAAAAAATGCTAATGTAGATATAAAATCGATATATTTTTTTTAAAAATAGCCTACTATGATGAAACCAAAAATGATTTCAATTGGCATTTTTAAACACATCTAGGTATTATAAATGATAAAAAATTCTAATGTAGATATAAAATCGATATAATTTTTTAAAAAATAGCCTACTATGATTGAAACCAAAAATGCTTTCAATTGCATTTTTAAACACATCTAGGTATTATAAATGATAAAGAATGCTAATATAGATATAAAATCGATATAATTTTTTTAAAAATAGCCTACTATGATTGAAACCAAAAATGCTTTCAATTGCATTTTTAAACACATCTAGGTATTATAAATGATAAAAATGCTAATACAGATATAAAATCGATGTATTTTTTTTTAAAAATAGCCTACTATGATTGAAACCAAAAATGCTTTCAATTGCATTTTTAAACACATTTAGGTATTATAAATGATAAAGAATGCTAATATAGATATAAAATCGATATAATTTTTTTAAAAAAGAATAGCCTACTATGATTGAAACCAAAAATACTTTCAATTGCATTTTTAAACACATCTAGGTATTATAAATGATAAAGAATGCTAATATAGATATAAAATCGATATGATTTTTTTAAAAATAGCCTACTATGATTGAAACCAAAAATGCTTTCAATTGCATTTTTAAACACATCTAGGTATTATAAATGATAAAGACTGCTAATATAGATATAAAATCGATATATTTTTTTAAAAATAGCCTACTATGATTGAAACCAAAAATGCTTTCAATTGCATTTTTAAACACATCTAGGTATTATAAATGATAAAGAATGCTAATATAGATATAAAATCGATATAATTTTTTTAAAAATAGCCTACTATGATTGAAACCAAAATGCTTTTCAATTGCATTTTTAAACACGTCTAGGTATTATAAATGATAAAGAATGCTAATATAGATATAAAATCGATATAATTTTTTTAAAAATAGCCTACTATGATTGAAACCAAAAATGCTTTCAATTGCATTTTTAAACACATCTAGGTATTATAAATGATAAAGAATGCTAATATAGATATAAAATCGATATAATTTTTTTAAAAATAGCCTACTATGATTGAAAACCAAAATGCTTTTAATTGCATTTTTAAACACATCTAGGTATTATAAATGATAAAAAATGCTAATACAGATATAAAATCGATATATTTTTTTTTAAAAATAGCCTACTATGATTGAAACCAAAAATGCTTTCCAATTGCATTTTAAAACACATCAAGGTATTATAAATGATAAAGAATGCTAATATAGATATAAAATCGATATAATTTTTTTAAAAATAGCCTACTATGATTGAAACCAAAAATGCTTTCAATTGCATTTTTAAAACACATCTAGGTATTATAAATGATAAGAATGCTAATATAGATATAAAATCGATATAATTTTTTTGAAAATAGCTACTATGATTGAAACCAAAAATGCTTCCAATTGCATTTTTAAACACATCTAGTATTATAAATGATAAAGAATGCTAATATAGATATAAAATCGATATAATTTTTTTAAAAATAGCCTACTATGATTGAAACCAAAAATGCTTTCAATTGCATTTTTAAACACATCTAGGTATTATAAATGATAAAGAATGCTAATAAATATAAAATCGATATGATTTTTTAAAAATAGCCTACTATGATTGAAACCAAAAATGCTTTCAATTGCATTTTTAAACACATCTATTTATTATAAATGATAAAAAATGCTAATGTAGATATAAAATCGATATATTTTTTTTAAAAATAGCCTACTATGATTGAAACCAAAAATGCTTTCAATTGCATTTTTAAACACATCTAGGTATTATAAATGATAAAAAATTCTAATGTAGATATAAAATCGATATAATTTTTTAAAAAATAGCCTACTATGATTGAAACCAAAAATGCTTTCAATTGCATTTTTAAACACATCTAGGTATTATAAATGATAAAGATGCTAATATAGATATAAATCGATATATTTTTTTTAAAAATAGCCTACTATGATTGAAACCAAAATGCTTTCAATTGCATTTTTAAACACATCTAGGTATTATAAATGATAAAGAATGCTAATATAGATATAAAATCGATATATTTTTTTAAAAATAGCCTACTATGATTGAAACCAAAAATGCTTTCAATTGCATTTTTAAACACATCTAGGTATTATAAATGATAAAGAATGCTAATATAGATATAAAATCGATATAATTTTTTTAAAAATAGCCCTACTATGATTGAAACCAAAAATGCTTTCAATTGCATTTTAAACACACTCTAGGTATTATAAATGATAAAAATGCTAATACAGATATAAAATCGAGACAATTTTTTTAAAAATAGCCTACTGTGATTGAAACCAAAATGCTTTCAATTGCATTTTTAAACACATCTAGGTATTATAAAATGATAAAGAATGCTAATATAGATATAAAATCGATATAATTTTTTTAAAAATAGCCTACTATGATTGAAACCAAAATGCTTTCAATTGCATTTTTAAACACATCTAGGTATTATAAATGATAAAGAATGCTAATATAGATATAAAATCGATATAATTTTTTTAAAAATAGCCTACTATGATTGAAACCAAAAATGCTTTCAATTGCATTTTTAAACACATCTAGGTATTATAAATGATAAAGAATGCTAATAAAGATATAAAATCGATATAATTTTTTTAAAAATAGCCTACTATGATTGAAACCAAAAATGCGTTCAATTGCATTTTTAAACACATCTAGGTATTATAATGATGAAGAATGCTAATATAGATATTAAATCGATATAATTTTTTAAAATAGCCTACTATGATTGAACCAAAAATGCCTTTCAATTGCATTTTTAAACACATCTAGGTATTATAAATGATAAAAAATGCTAATATAGATTTAAAATCGATATAATTTTTTCAAAAATAGCTACTATGATTGAAACCAAAAATGCTTTCAATTGCATTTTTAAACACATCTATGTATTATAAATGATAAAGAATGCTAATATAGATATAAAATCGAGACAATTTTTTAAAAATAGCCTACTGTGATTGAAACCAAAAATGCTTTTCAATTGCATTTTAAAACACATCTAGGTATTATAAATGATAAAGGAATGCTAATATAGATATAAAATCGATACAATTTTTTTAAAATAGCCTACTGTGATTGAAACCAAAAATGCTTTCAATTGCATTTTTAAACACATCTAGGTATTATAAATGATAAATAATGCTAATATAGATATAAAATCGATATGATTTTTTTAAAAATAGCCTACTATGATTGAAACCAAAAATGCTTTCAATTGCATTTTTAAACACATCTAGGTATTATAAATGATAAAGAATGCTTATATAGATATAAAATCGATATATTTTTTTTAAAAATAGCCTACTATGATTGAAACCAAAAATGCTTTCAATTGCATTTTTAAACACATCTAGGTATTATAAATGATAAAGAATGCTAATATAGATATAAAATTTTTTTAAAAATAGCCTACTATGATTGAAACCAAAAATGCTTTCAATTGCATTTTTAAACACATCTAGGTATTATAATGATAAAGAATGCTAATATAGATATAAAATCGATATAATTTTTTTAAAAATAGCCTACTATGATTGAAACCAAAAATGCTTTCAATTGCATTTTTAAACACATCTAGGTATTATAAATGATAAAGAATGCTAATATAGATATAAAATCGATATAATTATTTTAAAAATAGCCTACTATGACTGAAACCAAAAATGCTTTCAATTGCATTTTTAAACACATCTAGGTATTATAAATGATAAAGAATGCTAATATAGATATAAAATCGATATATTTTTTAAAAATAGCCTACTATGATTGAAACCAAAAATGCTTTCAATTGCATTTTTAAACACATCTAGGTATTATAAATGATAAAGAATGCTAATATGGATATAAAATCGATATGATTTTTTTAAAAATAGCCTACTATGATTGAAACCAAAAATGCTTTCAATTGCATTTTTAAACACATCTAGGTATTATAAATGATAAAGAATGCTAATATAGATATAAAATCGATATAATTTTTTAAAAATAGCTTACTATGATTGAAACCAAAAATGCTTTCAATTGCATTTTTAAACACATCTAGGTATTATAAATGATAAAGAATGCTAATATAGATATAAAATCGATATGATTTTTTTAAAAATAGCCTACTATGATTGAAACCAAAAATGCTTTCAATTGCATTTTTAAACACATCTAGGTATTATAAATGATAAAGAATGCTAATATAGATATAAAATCGATATAATTTTTTTAAAAATAGCCTACTATGATTGAAACCAAAAATGCTTTCAATTGCATTTTTAAACACATCTAGGTATTATAAATGATAAAGAATGCTAATATAGATATAAAATCGATATGATTTTTTTAAAAATAGCCTACTATGATTGAAACCAAAAATGCTTTCAATTGCATTTTTAAACACATCTAGGTATTATAAATGATAAAGAATGCTATTATAGATATAAAATCGATATAATTATTTTAAAAATAGCCTACTATGACTGAAACCAAAAATGCTTTCAATTGCATTTTTAAACACATCTAGGTATTATAAATGATAAAGAATGCTAATATAGATATAAAATCGATATATTTTTTAAAAATAGCCTACTATGATTGAAACCAAAAATGCTTTCAATTGCATTTTTAAACACATCTAGGTATTATAAATGATAAAGAATGCTAATATGGATATAAAATCGATATGATTTTTTTAAAAATAGCCTACTATGATTGAAACCAAAAATGCTTTCAATTGCATTTTTAAACACATCTAGGTATTATAAATGATAAAGAATGCTAATATAGATATAAAATCGATATAATTTTTTTAAAAATAGCTTACTATGATTGAAACCAAAAATGCTTTCAATTGCATTTTTAAACACATCTAGGTATTATAAATGATAAAGAATGCTAATATAGATATAAAATCGATATAATTTTTTTAAAAATAGCCTACTATGATTGAAACTAAAAATGCTTGCAATTGCATTTTTAAACACATCTAGGTATTATAAATGATAAAGAATGCTAATATAGATATAAAATCGATATAATTTTTTTAAAAATAGCCTACTATGATTGAAACCAAAAATGCTTTCAATTGCATTTTTAAACACATCTAGGTATTAAAAATGATAAAAAATGCTAATATAGATTTAAAATCGATATAATTTTTTCAAAAATAGCCTACTATGATTGAAACCAAAAATGCTTTCAATTGCATTTTTAAACACATCTATGTATTATAAATGATAAAGAATGCTAATATAGATATAAAATCGAGACAATTTTTTTAAAAATAGCCTACTGTGATTGAAACCAAAAATGCTTTCAATTGCATTTTTAAACACATCTAGGTATTATAAATGATAAAGAATGCTAATATAGATATAAAATCGATACAATTTTTTTAAAAATAGCCTACTGTGATTGAAACCAAAAATGCTTGCAATTGCATTTTTAAACACATCTAGGTATTATAAATGATAAAGAATGCTAATATAGATATAAAATCGATATAATTTTTTTAAAAATAGCCTACTATGATTGAAACCAAAAATGCTTTCAATTGCATTTTTAAACACATCTAGGTATTAAAAATGATAAAAAATGCTAATATAGATTTAAAATCGATATAATTTTTTCAAAAATAGCCTACTATGATTGAAACCAAAAATGCTTTCAATTGCATTTTTAAACACATCTATGTATTATAAATGATAAAGAATGCTAATATAGATATAAAATCGAGACAATTTTTTTAAAAATAGCCTACTGTGATTGAAACCAAAAATGCTTTCAATTGCATTTTTAAACACATCTAGGTATTATAAATGATAAAGAATGCTAATATAGATATAAAATTGATACAATTTTTTTAAAAATAGCCTACTGTGATTGAAACCAAAAATGCTTTCAATTGCATTTTTAAACACATCTAGGTATTATAAATGATAAAGAATGCTAATATAGATATAAAATCGATATAATTTTTTTAAAAATAGCCTACTATGATTGAAACTAAAAATGCTTGCAATTGCATTTT